>CM033424.1:197977468-200377468 GCA_019425775.1 Rafetus swinhoei | reverse complement strand
TATGAGAAACTCTCCTATTGGCACAGGAGTGTCTTCACTTAAGCACTGCAATGGCACAGTTGCACCAGTGCAGCTACACTGCTGTAGCTCTCTATGTGAAGCCAATCTCAAAGTTTCCCAGACCTGAAGCTTGTGTCTCTCACCAACAGTAGCTGGTCCACCCATCTTGTCTCAATATCCTGGGACCAACACAGTTATTACAACACTGCTCAACTCCTTGCCACAAGCTAGTAATGAAGAAAAATGCCTAAAAGAATTCTATAAATATTCTATATTAATAATATTTGTAAAACAAAAAACAAAGAGGGATCTCAACTTCTAGGCTTACTGTCTGGGATTAATAAGAAACTTTCCTGTTGGGTCTAATTGTCCATGCCTGTCACTGTTTGTGTTTTATGCCGTCTTCTAAATTGACCAGTCTCAGAAGGAGAATACGGGTATGTCTACACTAGCCCCCTAGTTCGAACTAGGGAGGCTAATGTAGGCATTCGAAGTTGCAAATGAAGCCTGGGATTTAAATATCCCGGGCTTCATTTGCATCTTCAGCGCCGCCATTTTAAATCCCCTTAGTCGAACTCCGTGCCCGCGGCTACACGCGGCACGGAGTAGGTAGTTCAGATTAGGATCTCTAATTCGAACTACCGTTACTTCTCATGGAACGAGGTGTACTGGTAGTTCGAATTAGAGATCCTAATTCGAACTACCTACTCCGTGCCGCGTGTAGCCGTGGGCACGGAGTTCGGACTAAGGGGGATTTAAAAATGGCGGCGCTGAAGATAAATGAAGCCCGGGATATTTAAATCCCGGGCTTCATTTGCAACTTCGAATGCCTACATTAGCCTCCCTAGTTCGAACTAGAGGGCTAGTGTAGACATACCCTACCTGACTAGATGGCCATGGGTCTGATCTGGTGTGGCAGTTCTAACATTGTGATACTTTAGATTAGATTATCCAATTTCAGTGTTACATTTAAATGTATGCATTGATTATATGAAATTAATGTTCTGCTATGCATAAAGGAGGGTGGCAGAGGGCTTTGTGCCACAAAAGATTATTGCTCTGGCTATTCATCTACAGCGTTCAAACACCTCCAATCAGATTTTTGGTCAAGTAAAAACAGGGTTTGGTAGTCTCTGCTCTGTATCACCTGGAGTTGCAAACCACATTTCAGCACTGCAGTAAATTAGGCACAATTACTTCAATGCATTTTCCCAGGGCCACCAATGGGGGTGGGGGTGGGAACAAAAAGGGCAGTTGATTTAAAAGGCCCAGAGATTTAAAAAGGCCTGGGGCTCCAGGCTGCTACAGCAGCAGGGGCGGATGAAGCCTGGGTCCTTTAAATTGCCACCAGAGCCCTGCACAGCATGGGCAAGGCAGTGGTGAGGGCTGGCTGGGGGAGGCTAGACCCTAGACCTGCCCTTTCTGCTGAAGGGCCTGCCCCTTGTAGGAGCCCAGAGCCACGCTCCTCTCTCCCATTCCCTAGGGCCCAGTGAATTCTGTCACCAGCCCTGCACTTTCCAATAAATTGCCAGAATGACACATTAAATACTGTAGCACTTTTTGTTAGAACAGTGGAATGTGTTTGGAAGAGTTGTCCACCCTTAACACTTACTTCTCCAATGATACCAATAGAAAGCAAATTAATATTTTATTAATTATAAATTGATAATCTATATAAATTGTGCAGATGTCCAAACTCATTAACCATGTAATCTTATTGCAGTCACCTTGCTTTTTCTTTATCATATACTCCTCTCTCCCTGTTCTCCTTCATGTATGAAATGAATGGAGATGCCTATCTCCTAGAACTAAAAGGGACCTTGAAAGGTCATTGAGTCCAGTCCCTTGCCTTCACAACAGGACCAAGTACCATCCCTAACAGATTTTGTCCCAGATCCCTAAATGGCCTCCTCAAGGATTGAACTCACAACCCTGGGTTTAAGCAGGCCAATGCTCAAGCCACTGAGCTATCCCTACCCCCCCTTGCATGAAATTAGAATGTGAGTCTTTAGTGCAGGAAACATGTTTCTAGGATTGTGTCCATATGAGAAAACTGGATCAATTTCAACAAATCAGTTTAGAAACTCATTTAGCAAAAATCAGTTTATTATAAGACACTCTTAAAACCAACTGAGATTGCCTACATAGTAGGCAGAATCAACTTACATAAACTTTTCAAGCCATTTAGTTAAACCGTCACACTTTTCTTTTTTATATCAGGCCTAAATGTACTTTAAAATGCCAACTGCAACTGGAATCTATGAAAATAATTAATAGCAACAGTAACTGACATTCACTGCTTTCTGCCATCAACCATCCAATTCATCCTTTTGAGAATTATAGTCTTTTTTAAAATTTGTATATTTTGTTAGTTGTCAATTTATCTGAATAGTCTACCAATCAATTAGTTAGAGAATTAAATTATGTTTCCTTTCCCTTAAAAGATATCCCGTAGTGATTATTATATCATCATGTGCAGATGAGCAATTACTAATATCTGTTTTCTCTCAAGAATGCATTTGTATCTCGGAACATCTTTTCCCTTGGTTAAATGCCAAGTGTGAAATGATTATCCAGGGCCAGTGGAGGAAGCCTTCTGATCTGAGTCATTTACTGTAGGCCAGAACACACTGTAGGGGGTTTTCTGACCTATTAATACTTTTCTTAATTCAGGCTTTTATAGTGAGCTCAGTTTCCTGAAGTATTTCACAATAGTATCGTGTACCTCTCTCATTAGAAATAGTTACTTTTCATTACAGCAAAAGAATTTTTTTTCTTTCTAATACTGGATTTTCCCAGTGGCCAATGAATATAAATATACACAAGATCAGGGATTCCTTCAGCTCAGTCTGTTCTCCAGTCCTCTGGCCAGCAACTCTTTAGAGAGAGCAAAGGGGAATTAAGGAGAAAGAAATGAATTATCTTCGGGGATGTAAGTAACAGCCTCTCATCTGCAGAATGAGCTAGTCTCTCCCACTGTCCTTTTGAGGAAGTGTGTGTGTGACTTAGCTGGCAGGATTTCACTCCACTCCTTCCTTGTCTATTTCCTCCTCTCAGGCTCTCTCTGGGTAGCAACAGCCCTCACAATGCTCCTGGGAGCCAGAGCTGTTCCCATCTTGGATTCCTCTGGGGAAGAGGAACTTGTTAATGATCCTTTGAGGAATTCGCTTGCAAGAAGCCCCCTGCTGCCAGATTGCGAGTCCCTGGCATGGCTGCTGCACAGCAAGGCGGCTAAGCTGAAGGACGAGGTGGGTAATACATGGAGGCCTCTGGGACTGGAATCCCAGTCCAAGTCCTGAGTTGATCGGATCTTTGCTGCACTTGGCAACACACAGGTTTTAACAGCAAACAGGACTATCTGGTGTTTCATGGTGCCCCCACCAGCTGTTTTATTTGGGTTCATGTTGTCATTTGTCTTGAGCTTGGCTGTGGAATCAGCACTTTGCTTGAAGCCACTTCTCTGTCTAGGCTGCAGGGTGATTTATGCACCTTTCCGATGGACAAGGCCTAAGATGAGATGGAAGAGAATTCCTTTTAGCCCTGAAAAGCAGGCAGAGAAGAAGCCATGAATATATTTGTTAAAAGTGAAGTGAGAGTGGCTTTGCACAACATGCAGCCTCCTGACCTTCTGCAAGAGCAAATATTTGAGACATGCTCCTTAGAAAGCATACCAGCCTGCATTAGTGTGTCCATGCTGTGTATCAGACAGACTAGAGCAAATTGTTTCTGATGGGAGAATATGAAAATCATAGTTAATATAAAGTGATTTCTAATTAGAACAACATATTTGACTATTCTGCCAAATAGTTTTAAAAGCTGATTTTAAAAAAAATGTTTTGTGGATATTTCAGAAATGCATTAGATCTTTCTACTGACATAGTTCAGCAGTTGTATAGTGCCTTTTGCTTGAAAAATGCGCATGTGATTAAAGGTGTAATAAAACCTTTTTGTGTTTCTTCCCAGATGTGTGAGAAATTTACTGTGTGTGACAACAGTATGGAGATGCTTGCCCAAAATGATCTGAACCTCCCCAAGATCACAAAGGAAGATGGATGTCTACTGTCTGGATTCAATGAGGCAAGGAATCTATAACATTTATAATACATTCATAACCCCCTACACGGGGTCTTATCTGAGGCTCCCAGGAGCATTGTATAAACATTGGTTAGTTAACTGATACATAGAAACAATATTACCATCAAATAATTTTTCAGCAATAAGTAATTTCCTTACTCTTCTCTCATTGTAGGAGAAATGCTTGAGTGGAATCTCCAGTGGACTTTTTACATTTCAGACATACCTGGAATATGTACAAGAAACATTGATTACTGAAAAGCAAAAAGTGGAATCCATATGTTATGGCACAAAACATCTGGCAAATACTGTGAGGCAGATGGTGAGTTATTTTTTTGTTTATGCATACATAATTATTTTGACTTTGATTTGAAAAGGATCCAGAAACATAATGCTCTGAAAAATAACATGAGACATAATGAACCCATTGATTACAATAGACCCAAGCTGACTCTTCAACCCCTTGCTCTCAATATTTATTAGAAAGAATATCAATGATATGTTACAGATTTTACCAATATATTCTGACAATTAGATTTTTTCTCTCTTTTCTTGTTGTTATCCCTAATTTGCATACCAGCTCTAGCAAGTAAATGTACTACATTTTGCAAATGACTGGATTGATGACAAAGAGAAATCTGATTTCTGCTATTTTTTCCCAGTAGCTGTTAGAATTAGGACTCAAGCCTGCAGTCTTTTCACACCCAAAGCTCCAGGGAAGTAAAAAACAAATACACTTACAGTAACCCAGAGAAAGACTAGAGAATACTTTTAACAAACATCATAAATACTTAAAATCATAAAAGCAAGCTTTCAAGCAAGATTACATGGCATGATTAAAAATCTTCTATTTAAAATCAAATGTACTGGTTATAGAATTTCTGATAAACACAACCTATAGGTTAAAGAGTTGGAAGAATAAAAAGTGCCACCTCCAGGGAAACACTTGCTTTTTTGCATCACAATTGATAACATTGTAACATTTTACAAAACCCTGAATATTTCTGGACTCAGAAAATTAACTGCTATTCAGTTCTAATAGCTGTTCAGGATATTTTGCAATACTATACCTTGAAAGGACACAGTAGCTGTGCTGTATGTTTTGCAAGACTTTAAAATGGAACTCTTTAAAATTCACTCCATTCCTGCAGTTTTTACTCCCACTAATAAATAGCTCTTCATGTGAATATATTCTTTATAGTCAGTGGAACTACTGTGTGAATAAGAACCACTCAGATAAGCAAGGGTTGCAGGATCAAGAATTATAAAAATTATATGCCATTGTTTCCTACAAGACGTTTTTCCATGCCTTGATAAGCCCATTGTATATGTAATATTCATTTTGTAACATATTTATGTTCATCATTTTTAGACTAAAGGGATCTGAACTACTTTTTCCATACAGTGATAGAATAATAGTCCTGTTACATGGATCTGTGATTTCACCTGTATATATTGCAAACATTGATTTGTGGCCATTTTCTGTGTTGTTCTCTGACTGGGTGAACTCAGTGAGATTTTAGCCCTCATGAAAGGGAGAAACTGATTGACCTGGCTGAAACTAAATATGCCTAATAAAAAGCTCACAAGTAAAACGTTTGCCTGTGGGAACTAGGAGAGATCCTGGGGCATAGAAACAGAGTCTTCCTCCCCAGTTAGGAAGTGGGGCCTATGCTACTCATTCAGCCAACCTGGCATTCCTGCTATTGACTAGGGGGAGGACTTGAGATTGTAGTCTGTTGCTCACCTGTTGTTAGTTTGTGATCAAGTAGATCCATAGAACCATTGCTAGGTCGGCACACCCATATCCCCTGTGGTTCTGTAGAGAGTCTCCACACAGAACTCTGCAGCATGTGGCAAGGAATCAGGGATGTAACCATGGAGAGGTGTGCTCAGATTCCATCCCTTCAAGTTATTTTAATGAAGAGGACATGCCTTTCTTATACAATTCAAGTAAAATTAAAAAAAGAAATAGAAGTTCCAGCTTATAGTACACTGTTTCCAGCATTTCTTGGTTAGCAGTTTGGATCCTGACAGGATGAAGCAAACACTGCTTGTTACAGGGCTTTGTACTTTATTAATCTCCCAGAATTCAGATTAAACTTTCAAAAGCACCTGAGTTCCATTTTCAGAAGTGTCATAGTCACTTAAGAGCCTCAATAGCATCGACAATCAATAGGATTTAGGTTAAGTGTCTAAGTACTATTGAAAACAGGACTCAAGCTATGACTATGCTACAGCTTAAGTCAGCATGAATTAGGTCTCTTAAGGGTGAGACTAAATCACCTCCCTGTGTAACATAAGCTATACCTACATAAGGGCAGGGGTGGACTTGATTAGCCTCATTAACACAATATATATACCCCTGTCTCTGTAACTTCCACTCCAATTCATCTGAAAGTATATGCCTTCAAGCAACATAGATACAGTGGGGATAAATAAGTTGTAGGCTATATAGCCCTGTCAGACTATCTGCTGCCTCAATAGTACAGCAAAGAAAAGCACGTACTTCCTTATAAGCATATTTTACATTTTTCACATGCATAGGCAGATCCTTTCCATCGAGAGCATTTTATAATATTGTAACCAATGTATTTTAATTTTCTTTTCATAGGTGAAAAATCCTGGTGCAGTGATCATGCCAGACCCAGCTACTCAGAACACACTTTTTGCAAAACTGAAGTCAAATAAAAAATGGATAGAGAAAATCACCACTCATCTCATCCTCCGGGACTTTACTTCATTCATGGAGAAAACCGTGAGGGCCGTTCGATATCTGAAAAACACCAGGAGTCTCAGTGTTTGAATGTTTTAATTCAGGCACATTCCTTCATCACAAATTCTGTCATGTGGCAGATGGAGGTGTAGTTCTATTTTAAGAAGTACAAGTAATTACATATTTATATTTTATTAAGATTTCCTTTTACAAACATATTTATTGTTTTTAAATATTTATTTTTTAAAATATTGTCTATTTATTTTTGTAAGATTTAGAGCTAATTTAAACAGAGACTATTTTATTTCAATATTTACTACCACTACCTGTATTTATTACCTCTAGTTACAAGACGAGATGGTTTCTCTTAATATATAAAAAAATTCACTCAAGAGGGCTGTATGTACTATGAAAAAAATGGCTAATTTATGCTCTGAAAATGTGTGAAAGAGTATTTAACATTATTTATATTTAAAGAAAAATAAAAGCAGGTTAAAAACAGACTAGTTTGTATGTTTTTAAATAAAAGTATGGCATTCTGATATAACCTATTTTATCCCCCAAATTATTTATAATCTATTTTGCCTTCATTCAACAGCCCTTCTGGAAGAATATTTTTTGGGGGTAACTAGATCAAAGTTTCTAAAAACAAATATATACAGAGTCAATTATTTAAAAGAATGATAAAAATCAGCCTAACAGCAGTAAACTCTTAAGTCCAGTGGTTCTCAACCTGCAGTATGCTTTCAGCCCAATCAGCACACAGCTGTGGTTCATGTGACATCTCCAGGCCATACAGGTAGTACATATATATATTGTTTTGGCCAACATAACACATGGAGCTGCATATGTGGTTCACAATGGTAATTAAGTTGAGAACCACTTCTCTAATCCCACTGTTAGGGCATGTCTACATTACAGTGTTATTTTGAAATAAGAGGGAGTCACTCACCTGTGCAGTAACGACTGTTCTTCGAGATGTGTGTCCCCATGGGTGCTCCACTATCAGTGTCAGGTCGTCCCAGCGCCGCAGATTGGAGTTTTCATTAGCAGTAGTCAGCCGGACCACCCATATGCAGCTCACACTTTGTTCCATTCGCGCCCTTTTGATCATCCGTGTGGTCCTGCTCCCGCCAGTTCCTCGAGTCCACCCGGATAGCCTGAAGATATAATAGGAGATTCCAAAGCAGTGAGGAGGATGGGTAGCGGAGCTCCCATGGGGACACACATCTCAAAGAACAATCGTTACTACACAGGTGAGTAACTCCCTCTTCTTCTTCAAGTGATGTTACTGTGGGTGCTCCACTGTTGGTGACTGTGTAGCAGTACCTGAGAGCACATGGAAGGTGGGTCTTGGAGTCATGATTTAATCACCATCGATAGTACTGCAGAGGCCATTTACTGACCTTAGCTCCACTCTGAGGAATAGTGTAATACTTCATAAAGGTATCGTTGGTGGACCACTCGGCATGTGTCTCTGAAGGGGGCTCCCCCAAAGGAAAGCCATGGAGGTTGCTACAGATCTTGTAAAGTGTGCACTAGGTGCTTCTAGCAGTGGTTTATTCCATATGGCATAGCACTTTATTATGCAGGAAACTATAAGTCTGGAAATGCATTGCGATGAGAGAGGTTCACCTTTAGAGCATTCCGCCACCGAGATTAGCAGTCGCTTCAATTTGCGAAAAGTTTGAGTTCTGTCTGTATAGAAAGTCAGTGCTCTGCACACGTCAAGAGAGTGAAGCATAGCCTCACAACAATTTAAGTCTGGCTTAGGGTAAAAGGAAGGAAGGACGACTGGTTCATATATGTGGAAATCCGACTAAACTTTAGGGATGAAGGAGGGATGTGGCTGCAATATGACGTTGTGTCTATTAAATGTGGTATACGGTGGTACTGCTATTAAGGCCTTCGATTCTCCAACTCTGCGGGTGGAAGTAATGGCTAGTAGAAAAACTACCTTGATCGTCATTGTTGATAGTGGAGAGGTAGCTAGCGGTTCAAAGGGAGCATGGGTAAAAGTGTCCAACACCGTCTCCAGGTTCCACGCTGGTAGTGGTAATCAACGTGGCGAGTATAGGTTGCAAAGACCTTTGATAAATCTTTTGGTAAAAGGATGTACAAACACTGAACAACCATCTATTGAGTGATGGAAAGCAGCGATCGTTGCCAAATGTACTTTTAGGGAAGCAAGGGCCAACCCCGCATCCTTCAGAAACAAGATATAGTCTAAAATTTTGTGTAGCAGTGTTGTGCATGGGTCCAACGCTTTATCAGAGCACCATGAAAGGAATCTATACCAGGGCTCGACAATTAACGTAATCTACTCGCCCATGGCGAGTAGATTTTAGCCCTGTGCGGCTGCACAGCGCGGTCAGTGCATGCGCAGTGCGGTCTGCACATGCGCAGCGTGCGGCAGCGCGCAGCTGGCGAGCAAGGCTCGCCGCTGCTTCGCGAGCCCTGATCTATACTAATTTTGAAGCTAAGTGGAATGAGTAGATTGTTTCCTGCTGTGCAAGAGGACAACTTTTACTTGGTTTGAACAGTGGAGTTCCTCTTTGTGGAACCAACAATGAGCCATGCTGTCAGTTGTAGAGAATGGGGCTGTGGATGGAGTAGGGTTCTGTTGTTCTGAGTTAAGAGGTCATGATACTTGGGAAGGTGATAGGGTGGTAGAGGAGACATCCAATACAGATAAGGGAACCACATCTGTCATGCCCAAAAGGGGGCTATGAGAATGATTGTTGCCCCGTCCCTGTTGATCTTTTCGAGGACTCTGGGAATGAGAGGAGTGGGAGGGAATGCGTATGAGGGGTCCTTTCCAGTTGAGAAAAAAGGCATCCCCTAGAGATCTTGGTCTGATACCAGCTCTGGAGCAATATAGTTGGCATTTTGCATTCTTGTAGGAGGCGAAAAGGTCTATTTTCAGGCAACCCCATCGATGGAAGATGGGCTGGAGAACACTTACAGCAAAGTGCCTGCTGAGAGTGTCTGCAGTCACGTTGTTGATGCCTGGTGAATATGAAGCTATCAGAGTGATTCTGTTGCGGATGCACCAGTTCCATAACCAGACCGCTTCAGCATATAGAGAACAGGATCAGGCACCCCCTTGGCGATTTATATAATACATTGTTGTTATATTGTCGGTAAATATTCTGATAGTGGTACCTTGGATATGTGTGACAAAATGCTTGCAAGCATTGGAGACGGCTCTGAGTTTCAGTAGATTGATATGTAAAGTCGTCTCCCAAGTCATCCATCGTCCTTGTATTGGTCTGTTGCCCTGTATGAGCGCCCCATCCAATGAGGGAAGCATCTGTAGTTATATGGGTGGAAGACTGGTCTCGATGGAATGGGACACCTGCCAGAAAATTGCTGGGATTGGTCCACCACTTGAGGGATGTTACAGCAGTGGGAGGGAGAAAAACTTGTGATCTCAGGTGGGTATAATTGGACACATGTCAGTGCTGGAGGCATCAAAAGTGTAGGCATGTGTGATTGACTACATATGTTGTAGTGGTCATACGGCCCATGAGTTAGAGGCAGGTAGGTATTGGTACTGTAGGACTGGTCGTGACAGCAATGATGAGGTCTTGGATCACTTGGAATCTTTGTAATGGTAGATATGCTCTTGCTGTGGTAGAGTCTAGTTGAGCACCTATAACAGCGGTGGCCAAGGAAAAAATTGCGGCTCCTGACGGAACCAGGACAAACCCAGAACCGCTCAGGTCAGCCAGTCTCACAGCCGGGCTGCTCTGAGCCGCATGTGTGCTCACGGCCCGTGCTGTTCTGCTCATGGCCCCCAGCGCACTACGTCATATCCTGCACGTGCAGGCCGGGTTGCACTCAGCATTCCAGTCTGCACATGCTAGCAGCCAGCTGCTGAGCGCAGGCAGCGATGGCGCCTCTGCCTCCAGGTGCGGTGGCGCGTCTGGCTCCGGGACTCGGGCATAAGATTAGAGAGGGAGGGAGATGCCTGGCTCTGGAGAAGGGGGCGGGACTTGGATTCGGGGGGTGCGCATGGTGTCCCGGCGTCCCGGCCAGCACACGCTCAAAGCTGGCCACTCAGCCCACGCGCCCAGCACCTGGGGAGCGGCGGCAGCGGCTCTGCTCTGGGACCCGGGCATAAGGTTGGGGCGAAGGGGATTGGGTTACAGCGGGCAAGGGAGGTGTCTGGCTCTGGGGAAGGGGAGGGGAGTTGGATTGGGTGGGGAGAGAGGGTGCGCATGGTATCCTGGTGTCCCGACCAGCACATGCTCAAAGCTGGCCACTCAAAGCACGTGCCCCAGCGCGTGGGTAGATGCGCGTGGTGGTAGCAGCAGCGCAAGCGGCTCTGGCTCCAGGCATAAGGTTGTGGGGAGGGGGATTGGGTTAGAGCGGGAGGGCCTGGCTCTGGGGAGAGGAGGGAGGGGATTGGGTTAGAGTGGGGGCTGGCTCTAGGGGAGGAGAGAGGGATTGGGTTGGGGGCCTGCTCTGGGGAAGGGAGGGGAGAGAAGGGGGATTGGGTTAGAGCGGGGAAGGAGCCCTGGCTCTAGGGGAGGGGAGGGGATGGGATGGGGATTGGGTTAGATGGGGGGAGGGAGTAGGAATCCCGGTATTGCATGCCAGCTCCAACTTCTCAGGAAGCACGTGGCTGTCGTGGAGAGCAGAGGAAGAGCACGCACTTCCTGAGAAGTTGGAGCTGGTATGCAGTCCCAGGACTCTTACACACACATCCTGCACAGGAAGACAGCAGGGGGAAGGGCCAAGCGACAGACCTGGTGTTTCAGGAAGCATGCCAGCTGTTTATGGGAGGGGAAGGGACGAGAGGGGAGAGGAAGAGCAGACCATGCACTTCCTAAGACCCGGGATCCCCAGGTACTGGCTGAGCTGTCCCTATCCCCTTCCCCTGGCCAGATCCACACCCCCCCACACCAGCACCCTGCCCCAGCATCTACCAGCACCTTGCCCCAGCACTCTGTCCCCTGCCCCCACCAGCACTGTTGGGGCCACATTAGTGAAGCTTGGGTTTTTTTTGGAGGGGTTGTTTTTTGCATCTCACTTGCTTAGGAGCTGGCTGGGGAGAGATCGTGGGTCTGCATGTGGATGGATGACCAAGCAGCAGGGTGGGCAATATGCAGGCTGTCAATATTGATGCTATGTTGAACCATGAGGAAAATAGTCATAGTAATTTGCTGGCCTATATTCCGATATTCCAATCGGTTAGGAGAGGAGTATGTGGATGAAAAGGCACACCTATGGTCTGCATGCACTGAGAGAGCTGGGGAGCAGGGTGACTTGGGTGATCCTCTCGAAGAGGATGGAGGTGATTGAGAGGTATATCTTCGGTAAGCTACAGGTGACAAATCGTAAGTCAGTCTATAATGTCTGCTTTGCCCATGTAGGTAATGCTCAGTGCCGCTCATTCGTAGCGGAGGTGAGTGCAGTGAAGGTGATGCAGAGGAAGGTACCGGAGCAAATGCTAACAGTTCCAGACTGATATCCCTTGCTGTGTCCAATTTTTGCCGTGCCTTTTTAGGTGCTGGTGAGCCGACCGGCACACATCGTGCCGAAGTTGTTTCTGTCTGTTTGCACCTCGTGGCAGGAGTTATTTCCAGTGTCTTTGTAGGTGCGGACGCCAGCACAAATGCCGGTGGTGCCGGAATTGGCAGTGCCACAACGGACGGTGCCAGGATTGGTGGTGCCGTGACCGATGGCACCGGGGGAGCAGTGCTGCAGTGGATGGTGCAGTAGCTGGCGGATGTTCCCGGCTTATCTCCTACACTCACCTGGCTTGTCAAGACTGGTGGAAGGGATTGTGTATGCGAGGCTCTTTTACTTGTGGGAGCCAAGCCTGGAGAAATGGCCCTCCGCTTTTCAGCCCTCGGCGACTGCGACCTCGAGGTTGACCGAGCTGGTTGTGAAGGTTATAGGCTTTGTCAAAGAAAAACATTTATAGCTTCATTTCTCTGTCTCAGCGTACTCTGACAGTCAATTTGGCGCAGTGGGCACACTTCTGAGGTACGTGTGCCTCACCGAGACATTTTATACAGTCCAAGTGGCCGTCAGACGCTGGCATAGCATTGCGGCATGTGGCGCACTTCTTAAAACTGGGGGAGCCCAGCATAGTGAAGGGTCTCCCATGTCTATTAGAGTGTGCTCCTACTCTAAAGAATTAATGATTAACTACCTAAAGAAAACCCTTTTTTAAAAACAAGTAATCAACTATCATCTCTATACTAAAAACTATAAAAAAAAAATGACTAAACTATAACTAAATACTAAACTAAGTTTTCTTCTCTGAATGGATCGTGAGGAGAAAGGGCTCACTCCATCTGTGACCAAAGGTGGTGAAGAAGGAACTGGTGGAAGCCAGACCGCGCACATGATCAAAGGGCACGAACAGCACAAAGCGCTAGCTGCACGTGCGCGGTCCGGCTGACTACTGCTAATGAAAACTCTGATCTCCAGAGCTGGGATGACCTGATACCAACAGTGGAGCACCCACAGGGATATCACTTGAAGAAGAACTCACGTTATTTCGAAATAACAAAGTGAGCATCCACACAGCAAGCCCATTATTTCGAAAGTATTTTGAAATAACTGGCATCTTATTCCAGAATAATAAACCCTCATTTCACAAGGAATAACACCTATTTCGAAATTGCAGTAGTGTGAAGGCTCCACTGCTGCTATTTTGAAATAGCTTCTCCTCAGGACCATTCAAAGTAATTACTCCCCAGTGCTTTCTGGAGCTCTAAATTGAGGTAGCACGTCCACATTAGGGGAGCCTGCCTTGGACTAATTTCAAGGCTTCCCTGTAGTGTGGACTTGCTATTTTGAAATAGTTATTTCAGGAGTTATTATTCCGAAATAACTTATTTCCAAATACCCTTGTAGTGTAGACATACCCTTAAACTTATGCCAAAACCATTAGCAAAAACAACTATGGTAACTTGCCTCAAATGATCCAAATGCAGATGTTAAAAAAAAATATCGCACTGCCAGCAAACAATCTACAGCAGAACGTATAGAGGAAACAAGAGTCTTGACTCTTGGCCTAAGGGCAAAGGACAAACCCATTTTGGGGTAACAGAGTTGATGGAAAAGGTTTATTTCTGGAGTCTATATACAGGGAATCCTCGCTATAAGTCGCCTCGGTATACATCTGTTCCACACTAAAGTCGTTGACGCTTGTTGGAACTGATGTGTTATAAGTCCTCGCATTCCCTGCTCTTAAGTCACACAAATAAACCCCTCCAATTTGTGCAAATGGAAGTTAGCCACGGGAAAAAAAATTCCCGCTTTAACTTGTTTTGCTATAAGTCCAAGTTTTTTGGAATGTATCTTGGACTTAAAGTGAGGACAGCCTGTAAAACATTCTAATCAACACTTCTAACCCTATAATTAAAACACATCAGGGAAAAGGGGAGAAGGGACAGATGGAAATTTCTGTATATTCAAGGTAAGGAACTGTCTCTTCCCATGCTCTTATAGAATCTAACACAAAGCACCTTACAATTTTATATTTATTTATTTGATAAGTAATATAAAAATATTTTCACTGTGTAAAATGCTCAGATACCACAGTAACACACTTAACCTAAAACCTACAGGCTGATTATGTCATTTATAGCAGTCATACAGAAGAGCTTCTTGATTTAGTATTTTACAGGAGAAAGTATCTGGATATTTTATATGCACATTGTTCATCTGTAATGAGTTATCAATAGACTTTTTCTTTTTATTGACTTGAGATTATAGACATGACAACTACCAAGCAACAAAAAATATCAATCTAGCACCTCAGTAGGTGTAAATCAGCACAGTTCCTTTGATCAGGCCAGTATACACTAGTTGAGGATCCAACTTGTCTTTACCATTTATATTATAGTAGTACATAGAGACTCCAAATGAAATTGAGGTTGCATTTTATTAGATATTGTACAGAAATATAAGCGGCAGCCCTCACCCTAAATATCTTATAATTTCAGAATATTTTATAATCTAAATGTTTTAGAGCATGTCATGGATGCTCAAATTAAATGAGATTTTTACTCTAACTTTCCAATATATCATCCATCTAGGTCTAGGGCATACTGAATAAGGCATTCACAATAGGCAATAAACATATACAGACATCCTTTGGCAAGTGCACACAATACTAAAACCTATGTGAATGATTAAAAACTATATGTACTCTACACTCTTTCAAGGGAATATTGGAAAAAGCAACTATCTTATTGTTATTACAATTAAAAATATTATTTCTAATGCTGATGAAAGCTTTTCGCATTAAGTTATGCTACAGCCCCAGTAAGATGAAGAGGCAAAAAGTGTTATCAGATGAGCAGTTTTACTCATTAAACTTGGCTAATATTTTCAAAGTTCTAGGCAAAGACTTATGAAAATTTGTGTAACTCTGATGTATAGACGTCACGCTATTCAAACAGAAATTAATTGCAAATAAATGTTTATCAAATTTACATACAGAAAGTGATTATGCCATTAAACTTCGGAATAAGACATAGAGCTGCTTAGGCAGAGGGAAGTTCTAAGATATACTGTACTCTAGCTCCAGATAGTTTTTCTCTGCATGTATTTACATGTTCATAGTAAAATCTCTGTGTGTTAACTTTACACAGAATGTTTCGAATGCTCAACACATTCACTTATCACTAATCAGTTTTCTCAGACCATTGGGGATACATTTGAGTAGCATGTGTAAACTATGCAACAATATCACCAGCCCCAAACAGAGAGGTAGGAAAAGCAAAATACACAATTGTTGTATACATGCCACTTACACTTATGCTAACTTACAATTATGCTAAAGAAATATTTCTGAAAGAAAAAGAGCAACAAATACTCTTTTGATAACTCCAAACTTCAAATAACTTCTATCAAAATATACTTAAAGTGTAACTTCACTTTTTTTCTTAAACTAACCATCACTTCTCATAAAAATAATTCAGCGGATTGGGACACCACTTTCCACAGCTCCCATCTTGTTAGGCAAGAAGCTTACCTTAGTCTCACTGCATCACTGACTTGTAGTGACCCAGCTTTTGGTTTGGCTTCAGGAACCTCGAGAGATTGAGTCTGATTCTGGGAGAATTCCTGCAAAACTGGGAAGATAGGGTAACCCTACATCTCACACCTTCAGCATGTCATTAGAATGTCATGAAGACTTTTTTTTTAAATACCTCTGAATGTCTAAGCAGAATGTCAGTAAAATAATGAAGGCTTCACTGCAACAAATATTGTAAACATTAAAGGTGAGAGGAAAAAAAGGCAGGAAAACATGATTTACCTGATTATCTAGGAACAATGCAGGATAGAGAGAGCCCAATCCTGCTTGCATTAAAGTCATTGCCAAAAATCCCATTAGCTTCAACAGGAGCAAGTCCACATTTCATTGATAGAGGGATTTATAATACTGCAACATATATATTTAATGAAGGCTCTATATCCTGTACCATATATGAAAAAGGATCTATTTGAGGGTGTGACGTAGTGTGAGTGACCTCCACTGGCTGCTGTCTGCAGCACGGCCCAGCAGGGCAGGGGATGAGTCATTATGCAAAGGGGGCTTCAAACCTGTCTGACCAGTATCTCCTAGGGAGCGGAACAATGGGAAGAAGGGGGGTGGAGCCCTGGATGGGGGCAGGGCTGGAAGTGAGTGGTTTTTTTAGTTTCTGTCTGGGATCATGGAGGAAGGAGCCTAGGCAACGGGGCTGGGATTTAGGGTCCCAGTCTCCCCCATCTCAAGGGGGGCTGAGGCATCCTAGGCCTGCCCTGTAACCAGATGACATCTGTGCTGTGCTGTATCCTGAAGAAGCAATAAACTCCTTCTATTCTACTGGCTGGTGGAGTCTGTCCATGCCATTACAGGGGTGCAGGAGACGGGAAAACCCCAACGCGCCGTCACAGAGGGACACATATTTTATTTGCCAATTGTACTATCCAGTGTCAAGCAGATAATTTGGAGAAGGCATGCAAGGTTCAGCTTTACATGTAATTTCAAGGTGACCAGCAATGGGCCTGTAACAAATGTCCCATGTTTTCTTTCCTGCCTGAAACCAGAAGGCACTTTCCTGTGCATGAAGTGTAATTTGGTGGCTATATTGGAAGAAAAAGTCATGGACAAATTGGAAAGAGTCCAGCAGAGGTCAACAACAATGATTAGGGGAACATGATTTATGAAGAGAAGTTGAGGGAAATGGGCTTATTTAGTCTGCAGAAGAGAAGAATGAGGAGGGATTTGACAGCAATCTTCAACTACCTGAAAGGGGAGTTCCAAAGAGGATGGAGTCAAGCTATTCACAGTGGTGGCAGATGACAGAACAAGACGCAATTGTCTCATATTGCAGCTGGGAAGGTCTAAGTTTGGATATTAGGAAAAACCACTTCACTAGGAGGGGGATGGTGAAACACTGGAATAGATTACCTAGGGAACTGGTGGAATAGCCATCCAAGCCCTCAATGGAATGATTTAGATAGGGTTGGTCCTGCTTTGAGCAGTGATTTGGACTAGATTACCTCCTTAAGTCTCTTCCAACCCTAACCTTCCATGATTCCATTAAAAGATTCTTGGACTGGAAGGTCAAGTAGAATGCTACAGAGAATGAGAGAAGCTAAGGAGTTCCCAGATAGACAGGTTTGAGAAACATCAGTACCCTCATTTCAAGGAAGCCACCAAAAAGAGAGAGGAAATCAAAGAAGAGGGTTGGTGACACATCACCACCAGAGGCAAGAGGTCACAACCAGTGTTCCCTCTAATTTTTCCCACCCCTAAGTGGAATGAATTCTGTTATGTGCATCATGTGGAGGTGATGTGTGCCACATAACCTTCATATAGGTGCACTTAACAAAATTCAGTTGTCAAGGGTGGGACCAAGGTGTTCTGAGTTGGAGGAAGGAGCTCAGGC
Organism: Rafetus swinhoei; assembly: GCA_019425775.1. Taxonomy (NCBI): domain Eukaryota; kingdom Metazoa; phylum Chordata; order Testudines; family Trionychidae; genus Rafetus; species Rafetus swinhoei. The sequence continues at coordinate 200,359,771 of CM033424.1, read as the reverse complement.
AGAGATTTAGGATGCAGGAGTGTGAGTTCTGGCTGGGGTGGGGCTAGGTTTGAGGAGTTCGGGTCTGGGATGCAAGGGCTCTGTCTAGGGGCATGGGTGGAGTGCAGGAGTGTGAGGAAGGCTAGAAATCCAGGCCACAGCATGGGGACTCTGGGTCTGGACTGCTCCAGAAATGGTGGTGATGGGGAGTCTGGGCTGCTCAGGCCACAGTGAGGTTGGGGGGGTGATATCCAGGGCCAGCCTGCCCAGGTTGTGGCAGGGGGAGGCAGTTCTCCAGGGCTAGGCTTTGCCGGGCTGCTCAGCTTGGTGGACTGCTCAGGGTCTGGACCACTCTGGCCGCAGCAGAGAGGCTGCTCTGGGACCAGGGGGAGAGATGTCTGGTTCAGGACCTCCTTCCCTCAGCCACTAGGCTGGAGGCTACGGCCCTCCTCCCTACTTTGCACGGGTGCCTTGAACAGCTGCACTGTCTAAGTAGGCGACTGGGCAGCCGCACAGCATACAGGGAACTTAGGTCACAGTAACATTCTACATGACTGGAAATGGACAAGGGGGGGTAGGCAGTGGCCACCAGACAGAAGAGGGCCAGGAGGAAGTCCACACAGCTAGACCTTTCCAATTGAAGCCAGGTCAATACAGAAACTGTGAAAGTTCTCTCAAAATCCAACTGGCTTGAGAGAGAGAGGAGGGATGCACAGATCACCTTTGTGCATGGCAGCTCAGTCCAAACGAATCAAGCAGGCATAAAAATAAAACTTGAACTGCCCCAGCAAGATCTCATTTTGAGAATTAAAGAGGAAATGATCACAGAGTAAAACAAAAAAAAAAATTAAAGGCTGATTAAGTATAAGCGATCATGACTTGATTACGTTTATAGAGTGCTAACAGAATAAAGTCCAAAGCAGTACAGGTTGCACCTCCCTGGTCCAGCACCCTCGGGACCTGACTGGTCCCAAACTAGGGAATTTGCCGGACCAGGGGAGGTCAAGGAGTAGGGCTGCTTTCTCCCTGGCCACCCTGGGGCTCCGCTTTTACCCAGGAAGTTCCACTGCCACCCAAGACTCTGCTCGGGGGGGGGGGGATGCGGGTGGTAAGAAGCAGGAGGGCTCCACTTTTTCCCTCATGACTTTGCTGCTGCCCCACCCCGCTGCCACCTGAGCCTCTGCACTGCACCCAGTGGCTTTGCTGTCACCAGGGCTCTGCTGGGGTTTCCATCTGGCTCCCCCCCCAGCAACCCTGCTGCCACTCCACAAGCTCTACACTCCACCGAGTGGCTCTGCTGCCACTTGGGCCACGTTCCTCCTGGTAGCTCTACGCTCCCCCTGTACCCCCGCTGTGGTCCGGGAGGCTCTGCACTCCCACCAGCAGCCCCTCTGCTACCCTCCCCAGTGACAAGGAGCTCCGCTCTTTCACCTCCCTGCCCCCTGGAGACTGGGAGTTCCGCACTCCTCCCAGCAGCTCTGCTGCCCCCAGAGCTCCATCTCAGCTCCCTAGATTGGCAACATTCCTGGACCACAGGCTTATCCCCATAAGTCATGGGGTCACCTTACAATGCCCCACCAGGGGTGTTGCCAGACCAGGGAATTCCACATCACAGAGTTTCAACCTGCAATATATGTGCTTGGAGCTTTAAAACAACCAATTTCATAAAGCTGAAAACAATTGAGCCAAATCAGCTGGATGAAAGAATTAATTTAGAAAAATGTGAATTGGGAATTGTTTCAAGAACACTTTACTAGATGTCCAGCACACCACTATCCTACAAATGAGAAAGAAAGCTGTGACAGCTAAAACAAACTGGCTGTGTCTAGACTGGCCAGTTTTTCCGGAAAATCAGCCGAAAAAAAACTGGCCAGCTTGTCTACACTGGCGCAATTTCGCAAAAGCACTGACTTCCTGCTGTAAGAAATCAGTGCTTTTGGCGGAAATACTATGCTGCTGCCGTTCGGTAAAAAGTCCCTTTTGCGCAAAACTTTTGCGCAAAAGGGCCAGTGTAGACAGCTGAGATTTGTTTTCTCAAAAAAGCCCCGATTGCGAAAATGGCAATCGGGGCTTTTTTTGCGGAAAAGCGCATCTAGATTGGCCACGGACGCTTTTCCACAAAAAGTGCTTTTGCACAAAAGCGTCCGTGCCAATCTAGACGCTCTTTTCCGCAAATGCTTTTAACGGAAAACTTTTCCGTTAAAAGCATTTGCGGAAAATCATGCCAGTCTAGACGTAGCCACTGAGCTGGTTTAGAGGAGAAAAGAAGGCAACTATAAAATAAAATATAAAACAAATGGAAGAAAGGGAAAGTCAATATAATGAATGTTAAAATAGAAGCTAGGAATTGTAGCCTGATAAGATATATTTTTCCTAGCCTATCCTTGATTTTTTTTTTTAATAGCATGCTAGTAGTGCAAGATGCCTACAGGATTAAATTTACTTGTCTTGTATGACCCAACTTTAGCAGAAGTAAGGTGATATGGTTAAGATTTCTCTTAGTTCCCGTGTTATTTTCCGATATATGTATTATGTAAAGATTATGAAAGGCCGTCTGCGGTTAGTTTGACAGGTACTTTGAGACCATTACTCAATTTGGCCAGAACAAACATAAGCAGAATCTGCAAATTCCAACAAACTGAATTTACCCACCCCAACAGACTGAGGCGCCCAGATTTCCTGCACGTAACCGCAATGCTTCCCATTTTTTTCCTCTGTTCCGGGAGTCAGTCCAAGAAGACGTCACATCTTCTCCTGGGCATATTCATAGACACTCCCCTTCCCCTCCCAATATCCCTTCCAACCAGTTATAGGTACCCACAGAAATCTTAGGGTACCAGGCCCAACTTTGGTTAAGAGATTGGACATCTGAGACATTTTGGCACCAAAAGGGGAATATAGGCCCAAGGATAAAGGAAGTCACGCTGCTGCAGCACTAGCTACTAAAACCCATCCAGAGTGTATATTATCTACTCTTGAAGTCAGAAACTAAGTTCTATTCTTTTTCTATCTTTATATTTGTCTTGCTTCATTTATTCTAAGTATTTCATAGTCCACCTGCACCAAGATTCTTCAGGCGAAGGAAGGCTGGTCCTTCCATGCTCAGCCTTTGAGGGAGAAGATCTTGTGAGTATGAAATTCTGTTAGGTAACTAAGATCTGTATTCTTAGGTAAGTCCAGTTTGATTTTGTTAATGCCATCCACAAAAGAAATTCAATTAATCTGTGTACTCAGTGGTATATTTTTTGTGGTATTTATTATAATTATTCCTGCGGCAATAGAACTTATTTTAATTGCATTTCCTGATTTGAAGTGAGACTGTCACTAGTCACCTGCAGACCCTCCAGAGGGGAAATCTTATTGTTCCACCAGCTTGTAACCTGGGTTAGGAAGGATGAACTTAGAATCACTGGTCAGATTGGCGAGCCTTACCCACCTAAATTCCACCACAATTACTATTCAGGCTACAGAATTCTAGAAAATTGATATGAGAGGCAAAGGGACACAAAGATAAATCTATTACCAGCAGAGTTAATGCATCTTTAAAGAATTCCTTCTTGTCTATTAAAAAAAAAATCCTAATACAGATGGAATGTATGAAACCAAAATCTTGGTCACTAAAACACATATTATTTGTGCCCAGTTTACCAAACACCGCAGATCTCTCTGTATCAGTAACCTGTTTTCTTCATTATTTATCAAATCTCAATGTGTGTGTCCTCTGAAAACTTATCACTGATTTTGCTTTCTTCATGTTCATTGATAAAAATGTTAAACAGTGGTAGGACCAAGAACCAATCCCTACAGGGCCAAAGAAAAACAACTTCTTAAAGAACAATACGTAGTACTATGGCACATTAGAGACCAGCAAATACATATAGGCTGTGTCTACACTGCACCCCTTTTCCGGAAAAGGGATGCAGATGAGACAGTCGAATTGCAATGAAGCGGGATTTAAATTTTCCCGCTTCATTTGTATAAACATGGCTGCGCTTTTTCGGCTCGGGCTTTGCCGAAAGCGCCAGTCAGAGGGATCTTTCGAAAATAAAGTTTTTTCCAAAAGGTCCCTTATTCCTGATTTTAAGAGGAATAAGGACCTTTGGAAAAGGCTTTATTTTCCGAATGATCCTCGTTTAGACTGGCGCTTTTTCCGCAAAGCCCCAGCCGAAAAAGCGGCAGCTTATATTAAATGAAGCGGGAAAATTTAAATCCCGCTCATTTGCAATTCGACTTGTCTCATCTGCATCCCTTTTCCGGAAAAGGGGTGCAGTGTAGACACAGCCATATAGTATCATACACTTTAGTGGGCAAAACCCACTTTATCCAGCCCATCTGAAGAGTGGGTTTTGCCCACAAAAGCTCATGATACTATCTATATTTTTTGTTAGTCTCTAGGGCTGTGTCTAGATTACATCCCTCTTTTGACAGAGGGATGTAAATGAGGCACTTCGAAATTGCAAATGAAGCCAGGATTTGAATTTCCCACGCTTCATTTGCATAATCACGTAATGGCGCTCTTTCGAAAGTAAAACCGCGGTCTAAACCTGAGGTTTACAGGATCTTTCGAAAAAGCCTTCCCTTTTTGAAAGCACCGCATCTAGACCATGGTTTTACTTTCGAAACTACTCGTTTTTAAAGTTACATATTAACACAGCTACCCCTCTGAAACTTCTCAAAGATGAATTCCCATTTACAATGACATTGAGACTTATCAGTTAAATGGATTAAAAGTTAGTTAACGTGTGCTATGTTAATTTTATACCATTATAGTTTTCTAATCAAAATGTTAGTCTTAACCAAGTCAAATATCTTACAAGAAGTCTAGTCAATAAAGGTAATAACATTGACAAACTTGTAATCTCATTTAAAAAATGAGAGTTTGATAAGATCCATTTTCTATAAACCCATATTGATTGGTATTAATTATATTGCCCTCCTTTAATTTTTGATTAAGTACCATATCAGCTACTCCAGTATTTTGCACAGGGTTGATGTCAGACTGACAGGCCTAGAATTACCAAACTCATCCCATTTACACTTTAAAATATTGTACAGAATTAGCTTTCCTCCAGTCTTGAACCCCTTCAGTGTTCTAAGACTTATTGAAAAATAAACATTAACAATCAAGTGTATTCCTCAGGCGGCTGTTTTAAAACTTTTGGATATGAGATACCTGGACTTGCTGATTTATAAATGCCTAATTTTAGTAACTGCTCTTTTAACATCTTTCAGAGGTAATAGTGTAATGGAAAGAGCATTATCATATTATATGATTGTATATTTTTCCTCAATACAGAACAGAAATACTTATTAAACACTTACACATTTTCTACATTATTATTGATAATTCTACAATTTCCATTTTGTAATGGACCAGTACTGTATGCTGAACCTCTCTAGTCCGGCACCCTCAGGACCTGTCGATGATGCTGAACCAGAGAATTTGCCGGACCATGGGAGATCAGTATTATCTAACATCATAACCAACACTTCCACTGCTTACTGGGCTCTTAGAAGATATTTAAGAGTAAATTAGAGCTAAATAACATCACAGAACACTGACAGCCAAGTCTGGTGGTTATAAACAAACTTTATGGGACCACGGGAAACTTGGCCACAGCCATGATAAGCTAAAATCATGCTGGATGACGGATGTTGCTGGACGACAAAGCGGCGGACTAGAGTGGTTCAACATGTACAACGGGTTAAGTGTGATCCTGTTCGGGATTCTTCTTTAATAAATCTACGCTCAGAACAGGGATTTGAACTGAACTAAAATTGGGGCTTTATTTGACCTTCCTGGCTGGTGTACTTACCTCTCAACTGAACATTGCTTTTAACTCAAAAAAAGCTCTACTGAACAATTAATTTCATGTCCCAAAAAAGTATGTGCCCTCGTTCTTCTGGTCGATTATCTCCTCTTGCTCTATATATCCATCTTCCAAAAGGAGAAAGTAGAATCTAGAAACAATATATGCAAACTCATACCTTACCAATTCAGGTATTAGCCACTGCACAGCATACAAGTGAGGGCAAGTGCCCTTAGATGTTAAAATAGTCACTTGTAAAAATTAAAATAGTCATGCAACTTATCAGGATATGGTCCATAATTCTGTGCTGAGGTTAAAAAAACCAAACCAAACCAAACCACATATTTCCAGGATTTTTTGTAGGTATCAGCATAGAGCTAGTTCCAACTCCCTCAAAAGATATTTCCAAAACTAATCAGAGATCATTATATAACTTATTCTACATTTTAGGAATTTTCAGTTACAAAGAATGTGTAATAGTGTTTAATTACAATAAACCGTTAGAAATAAGTGTTTTGTACTATCATCCAGACCATTGTTTTTACACAAGACATGCATGCAAAGATATAATTTTGCAAGTTACTAGGGGGCTGCACCCCCTGCTTGCTACGTTCGCCAACCTCCCTCTCTCTGAGGGTAGATACCTGGGCAGGGGCAGGAGCAGGTGAGGGGGGTGGATGTCAGGCTCAGATGGTGGAGGGGACCTAGAGATGGCTCGGATGGTGGAGGGGACACGTGGTGGTCTGGGGGAGGAGAAATCAGGCTTTTATGGTAGAGGGGACGCAGTCCCAGTAGCTCCTCCCAGGCAGCGCAGCCCCCCCGGGGCATGAAGCAGGAGCTGGACACGAAGCAGCCCATGCCCAGAGGGGACAGCACGGAGGCTAGCAAGCGGCTGAGGGCGGAGGCGGGCGGTGGCATGAGGATGCAGATGACATCATCTCTCTATAAAAAAATTCCCATGAGACATTTCCACAAAGGTACTCTTAATTTAATATATGCTAAGAGTCTGTACTTGCTGTGATCAAATTTTTACTTAAACATGGATTTTAAAGTTTTAATTTACAACATTTAAACACTATTGGCTATAAAGCTAGTAAGACTTTTCTGATGAGAGCTGGATAAAAACAAGAAGCACATACACTTTGTTTTACAGCTGAAATGCAAAGTAGAGTATAAATACTCTCCATAATTTTCATTTCATTGGGGTTTGCAAATAATGGAGAAGTTAAAAGAATATCTGATCGACTGGCAAAAAAAATTGTAAAATAATTCCTAGATTAATTTTTCTAAAACAGCAATTTATTATTTTTAAACTTTCATGGACCAAGTGTTCTGTTCCATTCACATTAATGATAGCTATGGTCTACATAAAACAGACTGAATTCAGTCTTATGATTAAAGCAGTCTTTAGAAAGTTAGTTTCTGCAAAGCATATATGAAAAATATTTTAATGTTCCAGCTCAAACTTTAATCCAGATGTAGACTGTTCAGCTAAACTGTGGAAAAGTTTCTTAATTTTTACTACATTACATTCACTAACTTCAAGTTCAGACATTATGTTAGTGCTATAATTTTAGCAAATGTATCCAGCATACTTCTGTTTTTTCTAACACTGTCTTCTTAAAAACCTAAGTTACAGATGTTTAACATCCAACAGCAAAGCAAAAAATAAGAACGATTAACATAATGCTCACTGATATCCAATCCTCAAAGTCTGAAGACAATTCTGACACATTACAAAAGTAAGGTAATTACAACTTTTCATTTCATAAATAACACTCAAAGGACTAATCTTAAGTGATGGAAGATAGAACAGTCTATGCTCAAAATATCACAATAATCAAGTATTAAGGATTGAAAGATCAAGTGCCTTAGAAGACAGTATGTCTCTAACCTGTTGCTAACTGTAATTAAGTCAAATTAGTTGGTTCTTATTTTATAACAAACTTTTCTTCTGAAACTTCAAGACATGCTCTGATATTAAGGATAACACTGTAGATTAAGTCTAGACGGTTCCTTGCTCTGCTATTAGTGCAGAGGACTGGACTTGATCTCTCAAGGTTGCTTCTAGTCCTATGATTCAAATGTATTGATCCTTTTTCACTTAAAAGCTAGACATTCAATTTAAAAGTAATTACTTTTTTAAACCCGGAAAAAGCAAGATTTCCCCATTATACTAATTAACCTTAAAGGATCAGAGACTATACACAGATTCAAACAATTTATTTAATTTCACTGTAAACCAAATAAATTAGGTCAATAAAAATTCCATTTTGTTGTATGTACATCTATGTCATCAGGAAGCTGCTCAGGCTAGCTGATGTAATGTGATACAGGGTCCTCCTTCCCTAGCCTTGTGAAGGTCCACATCTCCATTTTCTCTGTCCATCAAATGGTTCTTTTACAGTCTGGCCAATCTTTCATCCCCAAAGCAGACTAAAATAGACAGAAAATTAATGTTAAGATTTGCAATATATTTTGCAGTACAAAGGAAATAGTATGGGTCTTTCTGAACACAAGACAGTATGTACAGCTATGGCTCAATGCATATTATTCCAGGGGGAATTCTGCACCACTGTGAAGAATTGTACTCCTATCTCTCTCCTTCTACGACCTCTGCAGACACATTCAGCAGAGCTGCTCCAATCTAAAGCATGCGATTGAGAGGAATATGGGGCGGGGGGGAGAAGAGACAACAGAGCAGGACAAATTTCCCTTAAAAACAGAGTGTGTGGTTTCTCAGAAACTTAGCCAGCACACACGCTGTGTCACTGTCACATATACCCAGCCTGTTCTACGCTACCCTGTGCCACACACACAATCAGTCTCTCACACTCTCCTGACTGTGCCACAAGCACTCGACATGTGTCAAAGTCTGTCTCTCACACAGTCTCTCACACATACTTTCTCTTTGTAGCCTCAGCCCCATCCCTTCAGCCTGAGGCACTGCTCTTTCTGGGGGGCCCAGAGCTGGCAGCAACAATGTCCCAAAATTTGTGACATGCCCCCCCCCTTGCAAAAATTATTGCCCCCCTCAGGGTAGAGAGTGTGGGTGTCTGGGGGTGGGAGGTGGATATCTTGGCTGGGAGATCACCTAGCTAGGATCTCGGAGGAGAGGAGGTGCAGGTACTGGAGCAAAGAAGGACCCCATGGCTGGACTCCAGGGTGGAAGGAGTGCAAGTATCCAGGTGAGTTTCCACTCTACTCCTGTCACTGTGGGGGTTTTTTTTTAAAGGTGTCTCTGTTGTTACAGACATACCTGCTGATTGGTAATATAATTTCAAAATACCTAAGAAATTGAAATTTGTGTGATTATGTAGTGTTACTTTGACAGATAACATTTTGCAGAACTTAAATATTGTGCGCAGAATGTTTTTTTTCTTGGGACAGAATTTCCTCAGGAGTAGCATATGCACAGAATAAATGCTGTCCAAAGACAGTGGACAATGAAACAAAAGCCAGGTTGTCAAACAGAAGACAGGCGTACAAAAAGCCTGATCAAGAACCCAGTCAGATCAACAGGAAGATTTCTGGCTTCAATGGGCTTTGGATCAGACTCAAAATGCATCTTCATGAACACTTGATACTGCACAAAAGCTACATGGATTTTAATGAATACCTTTTAAAAAAATAATTCTGCAGATTTTATTTTGGTGATAGCAGGATCAGTATTTTCATGCAAGTGACTGGGACATGCTTCATTTCCAAAATACAGATTAAAAAAAATTATTTTTATAGTGCGCAGATGCATTTTATTAGAATGAGGAGAAGATCTCAAAGTGCTACTGAGGCCAAACATGGAGGTACTTTATCAGCAAACAAAATGTCCATGAAGAACTGAACTACCAAAGTTCATTTAAAATAACCCACACAAAGAAATATATCCTTTTTATTACAATCCTATCTTTATACAGATATTTTTCTTAAATTAATGTTATTTTTAGAATGTAGAATGTCCACGTTTTCTTCATATTTCTGATTTTATTGCATTTCTGAACTCACTAATCCAGACAGTGGAAATTCCAAGACTAAAGCATTAAATGCAGAATATAACTAATAAATCTTCAACAGTTCTTCTACATCACTGAAACATGAATATGGAATATTCAGACTGCACAATTTAAACAAAGCAAATATTTACTTTACACGACAATTGAGGCTGTCAACCAACTTTCTTAAACTAAAATAAAATTCTTCAGGAAAATAGAGTACAGTAAAGTATTAAAGAGTTACAATTAGTGCCAGGAGTTCCACACTAATAAGCAACCATACAAAAATGCAGCAAAAGAAAATTTTATTACAGAAAAAGATTAGTTTCAAAATTCCAAATTTCATATGAAAAAACTTAAGATTAGTCAAAGGTAGGAATGAAACATTAACTCTTTACACTTGTGCAGGGACACTGATACACTAACTTAATTCAAAGATTTGTATCTGAGAAACAGTCTATGCCTCATATAACTTACAAGATATTCTTTAATTGAGGCAGGCTCTCTGTGTGCTTTATAAACATACTAGCCAATTAGCCTGCCATAAGACGGGATTTTCAGGTCTCTCCTCCACATCAGTCTTCTCTCCTGAGCCTCCGGTCTCTCTCCCTCTCCTCCTCCTCCTCCTGCTGCCTCCCCCCCCTCAGCTCTCCTCCGCCTCCTGCCTCTCTCTCTGTCTCTCTCTCTTTCTCTTCTCCTCCCCCTCCTGCCTCTCACTCGGGGACCACGGAGCCCAAATGGCCGTTTGGGCTACACACTCCCAGTGCTGCATGGGGGGCGCAGAGCCCAAACGGTCGCTTGCACCACTTGCTCCCACGCGGCGGCCTCGCTGAGCAGCGCAGAAGTCAGCCGAGCGCCACGGTGGGAGGTGAAGGGGGGCGGGGCCTGGAGTCGCTGTCATGCTGCACGTCACCACCCTGCTCTCGCCTCGCCGCCGTGGCGCCGGCTGACTTCTGCGCCGCTCAGCCGGGCCGCCACGGGGGAACAAGCATCCGTTTGGGGTCCCTCGTGGCGACCCAGCAGAGCGGCGCAGAAGTCAGCCGAGCGCCACGGCGGGAGGCGAAGGGGGGTGAGGCAGTGACGTACATGGCCAGGCCCCCCCCCCGGCCATGTATGTCACTGCCCCGCCCCTCTTCATCTCCCCCCGTGGCGCTCGGCTGACTTCTGCGCCGCTCAGCCACGCCACCGCGTGGGAGCAAGAGGGGCAAGCGGCCGTTTGGGCCCCGCACTCCCCATGCAGCACGGGCCGCCCAGAGGGAACAGCCAGCATTTCAGGCAACAGCGCCCCCCAGAGGGAACAGCCAGCATTTCAGGCAACAGCGCCCCCCCAGAGGGAACAGCCAGCATTTCAGCATTACAGACTCACAGGCACTGGGCTACTATATATATGATTACATTATACTTTTATGCAATCATGAGTTAAGCTTAACTTCGGAGTTTTGAGTGCTTAAATTAATTCTACTTATGTAGCTTTTTAGAACCTCTCCCCTCTCCATTTAATGCATTTAATTGGACAACATCAGTAGAACACCATTCCAAATGCAGAGAAGTGAAAAGAATACATCTCTCTAGGCGTCTGTAAATATTACTTCATAAGAATGGAAGAATACCAGTGAAATCTGACTACTAAACTTCATTCTCTATACAACTAAATTACCAGTTAAGCATATATTGTAAATGTATAATCTACTACTTGTCAAAAGGTCGTAACTCCATCAAATCAAATAGTTAATATTTGACAGGCCTTATTAAGGAAGTGCTTTTGAGCAGTTTAATGAAATCTATCTCCAGTCATATCCATTCTAGGGATGTTAAAGACTAGTTGATTCCCCCCCCCACCCCTTGCTGTCTCTATGAGACAGAGGTAGCAAAGGGGGAGGGAGGAAAGGGTACTTCAAAGTGGCAACCTTTGAAACCCCAAGGCGGCGTTTCAAAGGGGCAGCCATGGAGCCCAGGACCAGCTGGGGAGTCCCCAGCTGAGCCCGGGCTCCACGGCAGCTGCCCCTTTGAAATGCTGGCCCCGGGCTATACGCGGAGTTCCACCCCTCCTTTGGGGGTTCTTGTACATTTCAAAGGAGGAATGCGGCAGTGCCTATTGACTAGTCGAGTACCCGATGGAAATTCCACTGACTACTCGACTAGTCAATTAACCACATTTTAACATCCCTAATTCATTCCAAAGCTGCGTAGGTTAAGAGGTGTAGTGAAAACGTTATACCAGCTGATCATTAGAATGGCACTCATTTATCTCATTCCAAAAGAGAAGTAAACAATACATATCAATACACTATTTGTAGTTCTAGTAATAAGACACTTACATATAAATGACTCTCTGTGGAGTTGTAATCATATACAATTACCCAGTTTTCCAATCTTGGAATATAATGAAGGACTTGGAAAGCTGCTTGTGTATTTGGCCTGGCTACCAAAGAGTTGAAATGGGCCAGTTTGCTGTACATGACATTATCCCCATCCCAGAGAGTCTGATTTTCTTTTTTTTTAATTTACAGTAGAAAGCAGTGGAGCCAATCAGAAGTGCAGGAGGAAGAGCTTACATAAAAAGAATGCATAACGAACAGAGGAGCTATGACAACTCTAAATGAACAGTAAATGCCCATATCCACACAGGCTTAAGAGGGGAAACGTGAAGTGTCCCCAATTATAGTACTCTCTAAAAAAAAATTCAGTTAGAGAACTCTGCATGGGTCGAGAGACACACATTCTTCCACCATTTGCAACATATGGAGACTCTCTCCCACCATTTGTGGCTGCAGAGGACAAGGTCATGGGCTCCTATAGAGCTTGTATAGTCAGATGTGCTATTTCACACTTGTTGGACCACACTAGTGGTGCTTAAACAAGTTCTTTCAAGACTTATCAGTTCTCTATATTGGCTTTGGAAAAAGTTCAGAAAAGGGCAACAATAATGATTAGGGATTTGGAATGGGTCCCATATGAAGAGAGATTAAAAAGACATCTGAACCTAAAGTTTTGTTTTCATTCCTAGCTTTCTGCATTGTTTTTGCATGTGTATTACCAGATCTATACGTACCTCAAAATAGTTGGCGCAGGCATTCCAGGATCTGCACCTCTCTTAAAACCTGAAGTAACAAATATACACATACATCAGCAGCAGCTAATCAAAACAAGGTTGGGGTTCTTGTCTCACTCTCAAAGTTAGTTAATTTATAAAAGCTGGCAAAAAAAGTAATATTTACACAAATCCATACCCTAAAACCATTACAGAAACTTTAAATTCTTCTCAATATTTTAGATTAGCACTGTGGGGTCGAACATGCTAGCCACTAGTCACAAGTGGCTTATTTGTCCAGTTGAGTGTGGCTAATTCACTATTGCAGTAGCCACTATCATGGCTATGCTACTTTTTCAGAACTGGTTGGACACCACAGGATTAGCATGTCCTGTAACCAGTGTTTTAATGAACTATGCCTTTGCACTAAACTTAAGCGGTTATTAACCTCTGTCATCCATGCTACCAGGGATGTTAGATAGCATGCAATTGAATAGTCATGTAACTTCATCAAATTTGATAGTCCCCAGGAGCAGGGCTGGCAGCCAGTGCACTCCCAGCCCCACCTCCAGGGAGTCCACACACACACCATCCCGCTGCTTACTCTGTATCAGAGGCACCAGCACAGGTGGCACCAACCTCTCTCTGTGCAGGGGTCAAAGCGCCTCTCAGACAGGAGCTGAGCCAGCGTCCCAGGGAGCAGACTCTGTCTGTGGTAAGTCCCGGCCCATCTCAGACAGAGCCTCCCCTGAGCTTTGACAGAGGCAGCCCCAACTCCTGCCAGCCCCATCCTGCTTCTGCTGGAGGCAGAAAAGGGGGGGCAGGCAAATCTGCAGAGCTGGCATGTGTATTGGCTCCAGCCTGCCCCCTCACCTCCATGTTGCTGCCTCTATCAAAGCAGCAGCAGGGGTGGGGGAGGGTGTCAGGGGAGCAGGTAGCTCCATGGAATCCAATGCCCATGGGGAGCTGGCTTAAAAGCTAGCTCCCCACGGGCACTGGCTCCTGCCTCCCCCCACTCTTGCTGCCTCTGATACAGAGGCAGCAAGGGGGGAGGGAAGTATGGGTAATTGACAGGATTAACTGATAAACCCAGACTAATCAGATAATCATGCAATTGTCTACATGTTGAAATACCTACATGCTACAACTACATCTTTTGTAATTTAGTACAAAAAGAAACATAACATTTACAGGAAGTCACTTGTATTACTTCTAGTTGGCATAAGCATCCCCAGCTGTTAGTCATAACGTGACTGACTTAAGCAGGGAACAGAAGCAATGGGCAAAGTTAATTTAGTGAAACAAGAAAGAACTGAAAAAAACCCTTTAAGGTTCCTCTAAAACGCTTTCATTAATAGGTCATAAAACAAGATTTAGTATTCTTTTAAGCAGGCAGGAAGGAACAGAAAATCCACTCAGGAAACTGTAAATCAAAAGGAGGAAAGTATAAGATAGGCCTATATTTCATCTCACACACACAAGCCCTAATACATCCAAAAATTTAAATTGGTATGCATGGGTTTATTCGGATTTAGCAAATTATACAATTCTCAAAACAGCCACTCAAATCAGAGGTGGGGCGGAGCACCTGGATCCACCCCCGAGGCTCATGGTCCCCCATCCACTTTTGGGAAGCCCATGCTGTAACTCCACCCCCCTATTATCTACTAGGTTCTGGTGTACAAGGAGAAAGTGGGGAGTGTCTTTCTCCTTCTCTGTCAGGGACCATTCAGTGAGATTGTTGTCAGCGGCCCCCTACTCAAAAACAGAAAATACATTGCTTGTACGTAAACCCACGGTAGGCTCACATCTTGAATACTGTATGCATATGTGGTTGCCTCATCTTAAAAAAATACATATATTGGAATTGGAAAAGGTGCAGAAAAAGGTAACAAAAATTATTAGAAGTATAGAATATCTTCCATGAGAGATTAATAAAACTGGGAGTTTTTAGCTTGGAAAAGAGATAGGTAAGTGGGGATATGCGAAAAGTCTATTAAATCAAGACTAGTGTAGAGAAAATAAGTAAGGGCCTTTTTATATGACACGAATTATGAGTCACCAAATGAAATTTATAGACAGCAAGTTTAAAACAAACAAAATCAAGTATTTCTTCATACAACATACAGTGAACCTGTGGAACCCTTTGCCAGAGGATATTGTAAAGGCCAAGACTATAACAAGGTTCAACAAAGAACTAGATAAATTCATGAACTATAGGTCCATCAATGGCTATTACCTAGTATGGGTAGGGATGGTGTCCTTAGCCACAATTTTGCCACAAGCTAGGAAGAGGTGACACAGGATGGATCATCTGATGATTACCTCTTCTGTTCATTCCCTCTGAAGTACCATGTATTGGCCATTGTCAAAAGTAGGGATGCAAAAGCCTGTTTAATTGATTAACCCGTTAAACATAGTGTTTAACTGGTCAACTGATGGGGGGGTGAGGTGGAACTAAAGCAGTCTCCCCACAGCATGCAGGGGCCGCTCCTGCCCATTCAGAGCAGCCCCTGCCTGCAGCATGCCAGTGCCCACCACAGATAGGAGCTACTCCGGCCAGGCTGGAGCACGCCTGTCCGCGGTCGGTCCTGCTGGGCTGGAGCAGCCCCCTAGCTGCAGTGGGTGGGAAGCTGCTCCAGCCCCCACCAGTTAATCTTTCACAACTCTAGTCAGAAGACAAGCTAATGGGGTAGGGGGACCTTCGGTCTTACCCAATATGGCTTTTGGTTTTTATGCAAAAACTGGATGCATTACCAATGTCGAACACAAGAATGTTATGAAACAGATTTTAGATAAATTATTGAAACTGATGAGCTGGGATAAATCTATTTAGAAATAAACTGTGACAAGTGTATATAAAAATAGATAAAGCTGCTATGGAAATATGGCATGTTGCTTGTCAACATATTTATTCACTGCTTCCTTGACATATTTAATGTGTACAACAGTTGAAAGATTTGAGCAGTACTATAGGAATTGGGAGCAACTGTTAAAGAGTACATTGAGGGAGGGGAAGGGGAAGCAACAGAAGACGTAATTTTTCCATTACTTATTAATTATAAAACAAAGGCCTTTTAATCAGACTTACACCCTACATTTTAATCACAACAACCATCACTGCTCTTTCCATGAAGCGGTGAGATTTACTTCTTCCAGAGGTGACAGCTAGGTTGACAGAATAATCTTTCAAGCAATCTAGCTGTCAATACAGCAAGGGCTAGATTACCCTGTGAGAGTTAGGTTACTAGTGACACAGCAAAGCTTCATCTAATTTTTAAGAGTAGACTAGAACTAACTCTACAGGTGGCAGCCAGAACCTAAGGCCTCATCTTCATTGAAACTTAACATGCATAAAAATTACACTCCCCTTTCCTCAACACAGCCCTGTCCTAAAGCAGTGGTTCTCAACCAGTATCCTTGGGCAGATGCATTAGTTTTCCATCAACCTATCAAACTATTTACATAATTGTGTAACAGGCTACATAAAAGCTACCAAGTCAGTACACACTAAAGTCCCATAGAAAAAGGGATCTATTTTTCAGCAGCAGCCTCCTATGCCACTTTGTATAGGCATTGCCTGATTCTGTGAGCAAGCAGGTTTGGCAGGCAAGACAACTCAGGCTGCTGAAAAGAGCCGTCTCTAAAGGTTATGACCCACTAGCCTAAGGAAACAGAGGACAGGAGGCCTAAGCCAGATAACCTAAGAGCCAGGCTGCACCTTCCTGCCCCAGGGGTTTCTGGGTCACCAGCCCAGCCAATAGCTGCTCATCAGCTGCGTGGGGGGAGAGGGGACCAAACAAGGCCCCGCTTGCCAGCAACGGAGGCAAAAGGCAGCTCTGGGCTTCATGGGCGTTTTTTTCTGCCGCGCCCCCCGGAAGGGGCGGCTCTGGAGCCCGATAGGCCGTTGTCTCCCCACCACTAACGGCCGTTGGAAGGGGGCGATTCCGCAGCACGCGGGGCCTTACCCCTCCCTCCCGCGGCCCCTGGAAGGGGGGCGGGGCTGCTCTGCCCCGCGCGCTCGAGCCACCTTTTCCAACGGCCGCTAGAGGGGAGGAGTCAGGTGGGGCCACGCGGCAATAACCGCTAAGGGCACGGGGCTGGCCCCTGCCCGCGTGCCCGGGATCTCCCCCCGCCAACGGCCGGTGTGCGGATCCCCGCGTGCTCCTCCCCGCGCCCCAGCTGGCGAGGCCGGCGAGACCAAGCAGCCGGCAGGTCCGCGAGCGGGCGCAACGCGGCTCCCGCGGAGCGAGTAGCAGAGGCGGCCCCGCCCTGGCACTGACCTAGATAGAGCACGATGGGGATGAAGCCCCAGCGGATGGCGAACTGGCCGCCCTTGAAGAGCTGCTGCAGCCGCTGCTTGGCCTCTTTGCTCAGCTTCGGCATCCCGGCAGCGAGGGAGACTGGAGAGCCGTGCGCGCGGCCGCAGCCTCTGCCGTCAGAAACTGCGCAGGCGCGGGCCGGGTGGGGCGGAGCCAGTGTCTCTATATCGCGTTGCCAGCTTTTCCCAGGCCAGGGCTAAGCATTTCCCAAAGCTGCTGAAGAATTCCCAGATTATTTGTATCTGTTCTAAAGGCTATTTTATGTACAGTTAATTCATTGGTTTTATTATTTTTATATATCTACAATTATTAACTCGAAATATAGGACAATAATTTTGATGATTTTATGATGCTCTCTATAATTAAAAATATAATTTTATTAAAGCTGAACTTTTCATCCAAAAATAATTATTTTTTTCATATATCCAAATAGCCTTAATTACTTCATGGATGGTATTTCATAAAATGAAAGAATAATAAAACATTTTAATTATTTTACTCCTGCAAGATAAAATCAGTACAGTATACACTTCAGTATACATTTTGGTTATATCTGATAAATAAAGGAACTCATCAAATATAAAACATTTTCGTTTCTTATAAAATGAATAGAATATTTAATACATAATACTTAACTATCACAATGAGTTTTACTCATCAGATGAGTCATGACTTGACTCCTCACTAGAAATGTCATCACCATCATTAATATTTTTATCAGTCTGACCGCCAGTTTTTCTGGCATATCCATATTCGTACATATTTTTAGTATGTAAACTTAAATGCTTCTTTGTAATTACAAAACTAGAATGTTTTTTTTAAAGCTGATCTGACAATTACACTAAAATTGTTTTAGTTTTCATGTTACTCCTTTTCTTAGTTTTAATGTCTGTAACCATTGAAAAAATTCTCTCACATTCTGCATTTGAATGTGGCAATGCTAAAACCTTTTGAGCTAATTTACAAATGTTTGAAAACATAAATTTTCCAGAAAAATGTTTCATTTTAGAAATTTCATGCCACATTTCATCAATAGGCTTATTCTTTACACATTCGATTTGATTTGATTCTAAAGAAAATGGCAAGGCTCTGAGTTCACTCTGAGCAGAGTTCACATCTATCTTAAATATTGAACAAAGTTTTGAGATAAAGCAAATATTAAGACAAATTTTAGGATCTATAAATCCAACCTCTGAGAAAACAACTGAGTCAAGTGGCAGCCTGCACTACATTTCTTGACAACAAGTGATGTAATAATGCTGAATCACTTTTCTTACATTCATTTTCTTACATACATTTCTTACAATACACGAGGATCAATACATTTTAAGTACTCCTCACACTCTGGACCAGTATACATTTCATTAATTTTGATAAAATTAGAGGGATGCGACACATTAACTTTCATTAATTCACCTTTTAGGAAATGTGGTTTTAAGTAATTTGTAGCAATTACTTTGAAAAGTTTCACTGACTCTGGTTTAATGCAATGTATGAGTGGAGATTTGCTTTGAAAGAGAGCATTGAATTTTTTCATGTAATCCAAAGCATATTTCAAAAATAGTAGGTAGGCTTTAAGTTCTGGATTACACATTGCATCATATATTTCTTTTGCTTTTGGACTTTTTTGATTGACACACTCAAGTTGTATATAGTTAAACAGGGCATCCCACAACACTAATATTCTATTTACACAAGGGCGTACAGCTAACCATCTTGTTTGACTTGGTTTTAACATAGATAACTTTAAATGGAGAAAATATTCAACCATCTCCTCAATTTCTTCTTTCTTTTTAACACTATGTGCTGGATAGTTAGTGATATTTGTTATAAACTGCTGTACGAAATCAGGCAAAACTGTAGAAGCTGAACTTGATATCAGGGCTGATATATGGCAAATACATCTCAGCAAAGCAACATTTGGAACATCCTCTAAGTTTAGAGAAAAAGGAATTCTTTGCTCCTATTATCAAATTTGCACCATCACAAGCAACACCCAAAATATTATTCAATGGGATATTTTTTTTTGAACATTGACTCCTTGAATTTAGTATAAATGCCTTCCACTGTACAATTTTTAGCATCAAGTTCAATGAGTTCTAATAATTGACAGACAACCCTATTGACCAATTGAGAGCAGTTTTTGATAAATCTGAATCATCCGCAAATTTTTATTCCAAAGAAACGACAAAATGAACAGAAATTTTAATTTCATTGAACATTTCCCAGGATTTAACAGATTTTCAAGAAAATTCCCAATTTCCCATTTTGACACATTTTACTCAAAAATTCCCAGAATTTGGGAAATTTCCCAGGATATAGAAACACTGGGCGGAGCTACCTGCTCAGGCACGTGCACACTCGTGAGACTGGGCGTGGCGCTGGCATCTGGTTCCAGCCTTTAAGTCCCGCAGCCTCCGCTGGCTGCCTCTGTGCACGCCCTGTGCACGACTGTGCAGCCGTAGTCATGCGCCAAGGGCCAGGAGCAGTTACTGGCCCTGCTGGCAAGGGCACCATTTATGGGGGGAAGGGCAGGCAGTAGCCTTCCTCCTCCCTGAAATTGGAAGCCTTGGATTTCATATCTGAGGTCTGCTTAAAGCTGCATGCCTTGACTCCAGAGGCAAGTCTTAACTGCAACAGCATTTGAGCAGCTTGCAGCTTTGCCTTTGGGGCAGGGAGTTTGTTTTAAAGAGTGGAAGGCAGGGTGATTAAGCATAACAAAGGCTGGGCGTTAGTACGTTAGTGATTGAAGGATCATTATGAAAACATTGCCAGGTATTCCACTTAAAAGTTGGGAGGGGGGATAGGGATGAGTGTTGTGCTGCAGGTATCTGCATTTGGATCACTGCTGTTAAACTTCTCATAAATGTTCTTGAAAAAGGAGTAAACAGTGACTAATCCAAAACTGACTGCAAAGAGTTACAAAGGGATCTCACAAAACGGGGTGATTGGCCAACACAGGGGCAGATGTAATTCAGTGTAGATAAGTGCAAAGTAATGCACATGGAAAAATATAATCCTAACTATAGCTACAAAAATGATTGGGTCTCAAATAGCTGTTACCACTCAAGAAAGAGATCTGTTCAATCTGCAGTGGCAGTCTAAAAAGCTAACAATATTGGAAATAATTAGGAAAGGAATAGATAAGACAAAATACCATATTGCCTCTATATAAAGTCATTATATGCCCACATCTTGAATACTGTATGCAGATCTGGTCACCTAATCTAGAAAATATATATTGTCCTTTCTGTACCTTATCCAAATACAACTGAAATTATTAGGGATAAGGAACAGCTTCCGTATGAGGAGAGATTAACAAGACTAGGAATTTTCAACTTGGAAAAGAAATGACTAAAGGGTGGGAGATATGTTAGAGGTCTAGGAAATCATGAAGAGTGTGGAAAAAAAGAATAAGGAAATGATATCCACTCCTTCACTAACAACACAAGAAGTTGACCCAATTAAATTTATAGGCAGCAGATTTCAAAGAAAATGGGCAACAGGGGATGGATCATGATGATTGCCTCTTCTGTTTATTGTTTTTGAAGCACCTGGCATTGGCCATTGTTGGAAGACAGGATACAGGGCTAGAAGGACCATTGGTCTGACCTAGTATGGCCATTCTGATGTTCTTATATAGAACTAAAATGTATCTGCACCTTGCTATAACCCACTAGATTCCACTCCTCTTCCAGATCTGAAAGAAAGCCCAGGAGTCCTTTTGGGGTCTCGCTCTCTCCATAGAGCTAGTAACAAAGTAAGAATATATATTAAAATTTTAAGGCTACCAGTGTCCCTTAAGTGACTTGCCATGAGATGTCAGAATATGCTAGTGTTAGAACTGAGTGGGTTTAATATTTATTTACTTTTCTTTCTGTTATATAGGAATTAGATACAGTGCTCCTGTCAGCTAACTACTAAGTTGCCTGCCCCCCCAAAAAAAGTTTTCCAGTGCCTTAGTAGCCCCTGGATAGAGATGATGTATTTAGGGGGGAGTGTGGATGGGGTTGGTTCCCCCCAATTTGGTGCTTGGCTTGTACTGAGCATGTTCAGTAACACTGCTAAAGCATCTGTCCTCAGTCCGCCCCTCATTCTCTCTCACCCTCCCCATCATGGCATGCACAGGTTAGCTCCCCCAAAAATCTGAAATGGTGCCCCTGGCTGCTGGCTGACCCCAGCTGGGTTTGTGGCCGTACAAAGTGGCTTGACGTGCACGTTGCCAGCTACAAGCCTTCCAGCCCCACATCTGGGATCCACCTGAATCATGTGAAGAGTAAAAACTGGGCTCTTGTCATTTGCCTTTTGGGCCTTGAGGCAGTGATCTGATCTGGGGCAGAGACAGGGATGCAGACCAGTTAAATAGTGTCTTCAGGACTGGCTTAGACTTGCTGGGGCCAAAGCCCAAGCCCCACTTCCCACAGCCGAAGCCTGAGACCTTCAGCCCTAGCTACAGGCTCCCTGCCTTAGGCTGATGCCCTTCGGCTTAAGTTTAGCCTCCACCTCAAGCATCAGGGTTGGAGCAGGCCCAAGCTTCCTGGGAGTCATGTAGTAATGGTTGTTCTCAGAAAGGAGTTGCAGAGTAGTTTGAGAACCGCAACCTAGACCATCCCTGGCTGGTGTTTGTTCAATCTGTTAAAATTTCCACTGACGGGTGTGGGATTGTAATTCACCACTCAGCAGATGGACCTAACAATTATTAATGCAAAATGTGATCAAAAGTATCGATTACTTACAAGTGAGAAGAACATCAAAACAATCTGCTCCAACACTCCAAGTTCTGCTTTCTTTTGTTGCACAGATTATGTTTTAAATTTTGATACTGTTACTAGAAGATTTGGAAGATACTATTTTTAATTTAAAACCTTTTATCTGTAATTTGTCCATTTCATTAGTGAAGGTTGTGTCCTGCCCTAAAGGAATTTCCAGGGAAAGCTGTATTTAGCTGGCTTCCCCTTGAAATGACACGAATATAGCCACGCAATCAAGAATAGACAATCAAGTAGTAAATCTTCAAAACCCTAAAATAATTATTTAGAAGTGAGTGGTTACGCTAAACGAGTAGAGAAGTAGTTACAATAGGGTGACAGTTAAGGGAATTAAGCGGTGCGGCAAATAAAGATGCAACGCTACAATAACATTTTTAATTAACTGTGGCATATATAATAATTCACTTAATAGTCTATATCTTATAACAATATAACAAACTTCAGTTTAAACATTCAACATTAAGCATTTAAAACTAAGCATTAGGGACGTGGGTTAACCTATACATCTCACCAGTAATGAGTGAGGTTTATTGGTTTTGGTTAACCAGTAGGGGCTGCAGCAGCTCCCCGCTGACCCTGAGTAGGGGGCTGCTCCAGCCCTGCAAAGCCCACTACAGGCAGGGGATGCTCCAGCCAGCTGGCTAGAGCATCCCCTGTCAGTGGCTGGCCTGGCCTGCCCACCGGCCACAAGTTACATGCTGTGGCTCCCTGGGAGTAGGATCAGCAGGGGCTGTCGGCCCATTCCTGGGGATCCAGATGCAGAGCCCATAGCAAAGCCTCCTCAGAAGCTTTGCTTAAGCCTACCCACTTCCGGGATTCCAACAGGACTTCATGCTTCAGCCTAGACCCGAAAGTAAGGAGTCGTTCATCTCTTCTTTGCATTGGGGATTTGCTCTAGTTAGGGAATCAGAGAGAACAAATAACATGTGATAGATCTGTTGTTAGTCACAGTTGCTTTCTGCAATATTGGAAGATGCTCAAATACTGGGGTAATGAGCATGTTATAAGAACCTATAAAGAATAAATTCAGTGGAATAGTGACTGCCCATGTGTGTAGTTGCTTCAGAGCAGACACCCAGACCTTATTTTTCCCAGGCAACAAGGTATTTTTTCACCTCTTTTTAGCTGACAGCTTGTAACTATAACACATTAGTGAAATCCTAGTATGGACAAGGCAGCTGTACTTTTAAAACGTGATAGCAGGTTGAGTGAACACTGGGGAGGGGGCAGGAGTGGGAAAGGATGAAACAAACAAACAAACAAAAAAAGACAAAAGCAGGTGTGGTAAAATTGGGGAAGTCTCCAAGTTTGTCATTGTGGGGAAAAGGGAAAAACTGGCAGCAAGGGCAGAGGACAGAAACAGGAGGTGGCAGTGGCTGGGAAGGGACTGACATTTTTCAGGAGCACATGTAAAGTCAAGATTTTGTCTAAGGCTGGCCCTGGCCCTGATCCCCTATAGCGTTTAGCCTGCTGGCTGTCATCCTTATAGACTAGGGATGGTTCCAAGGGAGGTTGTAGAATCCCCATCACGGGAAGTTTTTAAAAACAGCATGGACAGACATCTGTCAGGCCTAGATTTATGTGGTCCTACCACAGCATAGGAGGCTGGATCTGAGGATTTATTGAGCTCTCTTCAGCCTATGATTTGATTACTATTTTCTTACACATATGCAGTTATACTAAGCTATTAAACCATTAGACGAAGGCAAGCATTGTCAGGATCCTGAACACATCTTTGCTCCCAACAATGGGGATTCCATAATCTCCCTTGGAAGCCTACTCCATAGCTAAACTACCTTTATAGATGATTCTAATGTCTAGCCTGAATCTCTAATTCTACAGAGTAAGTACATGTCTTCTTATCGCAATTAATAACAATGGAAGCAATATATGGATTAAAATTTAATCATTAAACCCTCATCTTTTTTGATGTCATATGCTATTAGGTCTCCTTTCCTGCTAAGTGGACCTATACTTTCCTTCATCTTTCTCGTGCCCCTAATGTATTCACAAGACTTCTTATTAATGTATTTTACATCCCTTGCTAGAGATGATTCGTTTTGTGCCTTAGCATTTCTGATTTTGTCCCTACATGTTTGCGTTATTCTTTTGTATTCATCGGTAGCAATTTGTCCATATTTCCACTTTTTTAGGATTTATTTTTTATTTTTTCAGGTCATTAATGAGCTCCTGATTTAAAGATGGGTTTCTCACCTTGAGGATATATGCCTTAACCCAGGGGTAGCCAACCTCCAGCTCCGGAGCCACATATGGCTCTTCAGAAGTTAATGTGCGGCTCCTTGCATAGGTACCAAATCCAGAGCTGGAGCTACAGGTGCCAACTTTCCACTGGGCCAGAGGGTACTCACTGTTCAACCCCCCAGCTCTGCTCTAGGCCCTTTCCCCCTAGGATCCTGCCACTTCCTACCCCCTCCACTGAGCCTGTCACACCCATGCTTCCCCCCTCCAGTGTCTCCCACTGAGAAAGAGCTGATCACAGTGAGCAGGAGGAAAGGGAGAAGGAGGCACTGACCAGTGGGGCTGCCAGTGGGCGGGATGTGCTGAGAGTGGTGGTGGGGAGATGATCAGGGCTGGTGACATGTAACTGTGGCTCTTTTGGCAACGTGCATTGGTCAATTCTGGCTCCTTCTCAGGTTTAGGTTGGCCACCCCTGCCTTAACCACTAGGCTATATAGTCATTGTCATTCTTCCTATGGCCCAATTTATGTTTAATTATTTAATAGAAAGTGGAAAAGCTTCAGCACAAGAAATTGAGTGGGACTCCCATCACAACATCCTATACTCGGTGATTAGAGCTCTCATTTGAGCTGTGGGGAACCCCCATTCAAATCCCCTTGTCTTGTCAAGTAAGGGGAGGAACTGAGCCAGGGTCTTCCACTGCTGAGGTGAGTACCTTATCCAATGGGCTAAAGGCGCCTCTACCACCCTGTAGCACCATTTTGTGTTAAGATACCCTAGGAGAACAGAATAAGCGCCTGCCTATGTCTAGACTACGTTCTATTTTTGAAAATAGAACTACGTTCTATTTTTGAAAGAGAATATGCATATCTTCTTCCAATCTTACTTTCGAAAAAGGATCTTTCGAAAGTGAAAGTAGTCTGGACGTGTTTCTTTTCGGAAAAAAAACCACCTTTTTCAAAAAAACCCGCTCTTCCTTAAAAAATGAGGTTTAAGTGGTTTTTTTGAAAAAGGGTTTTTTCCCCCAAAAAAAGCGTACAGACTACTTTCGCTTTCAAAAGATCCACAGAAATTTGCATATCTTCTTTCCAAAAAAAACATAGTTTAGACGTGCCCATAGAGAACAGCTTAAATACCTAAACTGTGACTTCAAGGCTATGTCTAGACTGCAGACTTGTTTTGGAAGAAGCTTTTCCGGAAGAGATCTTCCAAAAAAACTTCTTCCAAATGAGAGCGTCTACACAGCAAAAGTGCATTAAAAAAGTGATCTGCTTTTTCAAAAGATAGTGTCCATTCAGTGTGGATGCTATCTCACATTTAAGCTGTGATTACTATGGACAGAGTAGCCACCAGGGCACCTGTGCTTTTTCCTCTTTCCTCTTCTTTTGAAAGAACTCCCGTTTTCCCATCCACATACGCCTTTTTCCGAAAGAGCTCTTTCAGGAAAAGGCTTCTTCCTCATAGAATGAGGATTACCAATGTCGGAAAAAACCCTCTGTTCTTTTGATATTTTTTTGAAAGAATGCGATTGCAGTGTGGATATAAGTGAAGTTTTTTCGGAAAAACAGCCGTTTTTCAAAAAAAACTCGGCAGTGTAGACATACCCTAAGAGAGGATTCCTGGTAGTTACTGATTAGCCACTGGGCTAGCAGGGCCTGTGCCCAGAAATACCTGGACCCTTTTAATTGGCCAGAAAAATGGGCACCTCCATGCCCCAACCTACTCCACACCCCCACTTGGCACTCCTGCTGGTGAGCGGGGTTGAAGCATGGGGTCTTTCCCATCCCTGGCTGCCAGTCTGGCTCTTCTGCTAGGATGTGGGGTCAGGGCACGGGGGGTTATCCCACTTTGCCTGCCCACCCAGCAGCAGAGTGGGTCAAGACCCTGTGTCCCAACCTTGGTCCCCAGCAGAAGCATGGGAGTAGGATAGAAGGGTTGGGGAGGGACCTCCACTTGCTCTGGCCCCACAAAACCATAACCTACCTCTGGCCTGGCTGTGCATATTGTAAACAGAGATATCTCTCTCCCCTGCAGCCAAGGGTATGTCTAGACTACATGCCTCTGCTGACAGAGGCATGTAAATTAGACTACCCGACATAGTCAATGAAGCGGGGATTTAAATATCCCCCTCTTCATTAAAATAAAAATGGCCTCCACGCTGTGCCGGCTCAGCTAATTGTCGGCACAACATGGCAGTCAAGACGCGGATCGGTCGACAGGGAAAGCCATTGTCGACCGATCCCTTATGCCTCGTGAAAGGAGGTTTACAGGATCAGTCAACAATGGCTTTCCCCGTCGACCGATCCGCGTCTTAACTGCCGTGTTGTGCCGACAATCAGCTGAGCCGGCACAGCGCGGCAGCCATTTTTATTTTAATGAAGTGGGGGATATTTAAATCCCCGCTTCATTGACTATGTCAGGTAGTCTAATTTACATGCCTCCGTCGGCAGAGGCATGTAGTCTAGACATACCCCTAGTCTTAGGCACTGAACTCCATGAGAGGGAGGGGGCTTAAGATCCACCTGTCTTGTTGGCATCTTCCATTAGCTAATTTAGGCAACTCCCCATCTAGCATGTTGGCTTTTGTAGGTCTCATTCACTGGTACCTATCTTATCTCCATCCTAGAGGAGAGTAGGCATGTAGTTCAAATTTTGAGGATCTTAATGATTGTCAAGGGCCAAGGCTACTTAAAGTTAGACATTCTGAAACTCAGCAATGCAGTGAGCCCCTTTGGAGCCAATCTTACCTTTAGAAATATGAAAGCTGTAAATTTCATGTAGTGACTTGCCTCCAGGAGCCAAGGCCTTAAGAAAAATGCTGTATAATGCAAGATTCATCATGGAATTTGGAGAATAGCCAAGTCTTAGCTCTCAAATCTCATGGCAGATTAAGTCACTGAAAGGAAACATTACTTTTGAAGCTCTTGGCATGTGGGGAGAAGGTATATGATTTGTTTGGTTTGTTTTTAATACTGATCTCAAAATGCCCAAACTGGTTTTCCAAAGTAAATGGTGGAGGCATGATTCCTTGAAATACCTAGTGTTGAATAAAGGACAGTTGCAAATATGACTTAGGAACAATCCTGTACTGGCAGAAAAATTGAACTAGATTACCAAATAGGTGTGAAAGCAGGATCTGAAGGAACGTTTCCATTACAGCTAGCTGGAATGGGGGAGAGACCCTGGGTGTGTATATGTAAATACAGTTTGGTCCTGCTTTGCTTAGATTTGTTAGATATTCAGCAGATGGAGAGGTATTTTGTTCAGTATAATCAACTTAATTTGTGACCCAGCACCAGCTATGTCTGTATTAAATGCAGGGATAGCTAAAATATGGTTACCAATGTTTGTAACTTTGTGAGAATACAGAAAAGTAGCACTGTGCTACATTGATCCCAAGGAAAGGGTTCGCAGTTAGCAGAAAGAACCTTGCTAAGCAGGGGCTCAGAACCCTACAAGAAAGAGGGAGTGAGGGAAGGTCATTCTGGTCAGGTGGCTGCATACACTCCCTTGCCTGGACTAGTTTGAACTGTTCTCCCCAAACAGTGTTTTTTCTAGCCTGCTTGCTAAAAGTGAAACCATTAGGAGTTGAAATAATTTAAGACTGATGGGCAGAAGTCACAGCCAAGAAGTGGATGGCAGCAGATGGTGACTGACAGCCAGTAGGACAGTGGTGGACAGATACAATGAGAGCCCAGCTGGGTGGCGGTGGAGTGATGCATCAAGCAGCCGTCAGGATGGTGGCAGAGAACAGATCGATGGCGAGTGACTAGTGGATTGAATAAGATGCCTCTTTACCTCCCCCTGCCACTCAGGATGGGAGGTGCACCTTTGAACTTTGGGTCTTCACTGACCAAGGGCAGCAACTGTGAGTAGGGTTCAGAGTTGGGCATGTGAAGGGGACATTGAGGGTATGCCTTACACAGCAGCATTATTTTGGGATAATGTCTACACAGCAAGTCCATTATTTCAAAATAATTTTGAAATAATGGGTGGCATATGTCAGATTCTGTAAACCCCATTTTACGAGGAATAACGCCTGTTCTAAAATAGCTATTTAGGAATACTGCATGTGTAGACCAAGCGGCTGGAGTTATTTCAAAATAATTGGCCTTCAGCTCTTCCCACTGGTGCCCTGCTGGCTCCTCTGTTCCCACTCATCTAAACTCTGTAGTCCCCCTTCCCCTGCAGCCCTTAAAGCTGCAGCCACAGGGGAAAGGGCTTGTGGCAGACAGCAGGCCCTACTTTTCCTCTGCCACATTGCAGGAGCTTGCATGGCTGTCACTGCTGCAATGAGCCACCCCGTGCTCTGTCTGAGCCCTCCACGGCTCCAGCCAAGCAGGCAGCAGGCTCCCAGCACCCTGCCAGGAGAGAAAAAAGGCACGCGCCTTCCTGGTCTGGTACAGAGATCCTGGCCTTCATTGAGGTCTGGGGCAAGGAGGGAAACCCAAGATCTCCACACCACACACAGGAATGCTGACATCTATGGCCGGATGGCTGAGAGCCTGGGCACCAAGGGCTACATCCGCACCCAGGAGCAGGTGCGGATGAAAGTCAAGGAGCTCTGCCAGGCCTATGCCAAGGCCAGGGAGTGCAGCTCCCACTCCGGGGGTGAACCCCACACCTGCCCCACTATATAGACCTGCACCGCATCCTAAGAGGTGGGTCAGTCCCCTCCCCTCCATAGTGGACTCAGGGCTGGAGACACTGGTTATCGCCCTCCTGGGGGACAGAGATGAGGAGGGGGAGGAGGAAGAGGAGGAGCTGGATGAGGCCAACACCATCACCATGCTCACCCAGGAGCCAGTACCCCATGCTCTGGATGTCTCCCAGGCATCATCCAAGGCCAGGGAAGGCACATCAGGTGAGTGCCATTACTTTCCCTACACATACAGGGTGGAGGTGGCAGGTGGTGAAGGGCTGGGGCACGCTCCTTACTCAGCCGTCTCGGCCTGGGTATCACGCAGCAGCTTATGCATGTGGAGTGCCAATCTGGGGCACACAGCACCAGGAGGCTGCACCAGAGGACCTTTGTGCTATTGCTCAAAGGGTCTGGGGAGGCCTGCCATACTCCTGACTCCAGAGTGGGACACCCTCCCACCACAAGAAGGAGGTTAGGGACATGGAAACACACACACATCAGGAGTGCCACACACAGCACATGAGCATGCCCACACTCTTGAGGCAGTACCTGCTCCCAGGGACAGTGGAGCGAGGCACAGGAGCATCTGCCACTCACACACACCTCACTCCAACACCCTGCCCACCCTATCCTCCAGCAGGTAGGAATACAAGTCCTCTCCTCATGGGACACTGCCACTGCTGGACCTAGCATGTGCCCAGCACAGAGGAAAGCCCAGCCACCTCATGGCCCTCTTCCTACCCGCAGGATCCTAGTCTGGCCGGCACCTTCCCATGCCTGCTTGTCCCTGGCATGTGAGGGTAGTGAAGCTCCCCCAGGACATCTGGGCCCCTGTAGGAAAGGTCCCACTATCTAGGCCTGTCAGCCGACGGTCAGGGCAGTGTGTGTGTGTGTGTGTGTGTGTGTGTTTCTGAGAAAAGGTTTAACGTCCGTGTCTTTACTGCTAGGACGGGGGTCCCGTCGCAGAGGGTAGCCAGCAGGCCAACAGACGCCCCTGTTTATAGGAAGAGCTTATTACACCTCAGATTTTAGCTGCTAGGATGCAAAAATCCCTTCGCAGCGGGCAGCCTACGACAGACTGAGAGGTGCCCCAACGGACCTGTCACCTGGGAGTGACACAGATCCAAACGCTCAGCTCTGCCTGTATCTGTCCCTTATGACCGGATGAAGTTCTTTTAAATTGTGCTTGGTTCTATTACAGCAACTGAAGGAGTCAGGTTAAAAACTTAAACAGTTACAGGTTTATTAAAAGGCTTATAAATCATATGGTTACAATGGCTATTGCTCTATTTCTTAACTGCTAGCAAATATAGATCTTAAAAATGGTTACAAAGAAAATAAAGATAGAAAATAGAAATAATGGTACCAAGTGACAGCTTAATCTTTAAAGAGCTCTAAATCTATGTGTACACTTAAGACAAAGGACACATACAGGTACAATTTTTACCCCCTTCTGTGCCTCTCGACTCCAGCGGGTCAAGCCAGGGCCGGTCCTCAATTCCTAGGAAAGACGAATACGAGGTGGGCGCGCCGTGAACCTCGGGAGGTCAAACACCTAACCTGACCAGCAGATAGATGGTAGATTGACACTCAGAGTAAATGTGCTGCTGGACCCATCTTTATACCCATAGGGGCCCGTATCCTCTTTCTTATCTAAGATGCCAGATTGTGTTGGTTCGTCTTTGTGACGCCAGTTCTTACAAGCAAGTTTCAACTTAATTTACACTTGCAAGAGAGATAACTAAATTGTGAGTACTAGACATTTTTTACTGGGCGAGATTCCTCCCCCGCGGACGGCTGTGTGTTTGTATCAATATGGGTTTCAGTCAAGGACACTCCTCTGCAGCCTCTTGGTCAGCAATTGGCGTATCTCTGTTTACAGCCATTCAGGGCTACAGCAGTCTGCCATATCCAGGCAAGCAAAGATGGATGTTACAGGGGGGTTCCTGTCTGGCTACAAGGCCACAGATGGCCTTGCTGCAAGCATATCGCCTTTGTCTGACACTAGAATTGTTGGTCTCGGCTCACAGATGAGGGCAAGGCTTTAGGCTCAGTGCAGGGATGACTGACCATCTCTCTGTTCTCCACAGCCAGACCAGCTGCAAGAGGGGGACAGTTAACACCACCCGTGGCAGCCTCCTGATTCTAAGTGACCCGCTGGTGCAGGAGAACCCAGGAGGAATTCCAGCAGGAGCATATTTCCACACTGCGAGCCCTGCAGCACACCCTGGACCGAATACTGGAGGAGGACATCCAGCTGCAGCAGGAGATGCTGGATCAGGGCCACACCATCTGCATGGCTGTACAAGCACTCATCACCAGTATGGTGCCTGCTCCTGCTCCTGCTGCTGCTTCTGCCCCTGCTACTTCCCCTCCTGCTTCTTTCCCTAGTTCCCCCCCCCCCGGCCGCCGCGGTCCCCACACACGAGGCAGTGGGACTGTTAGAGGGACTCTAATGTTATAAAGTTGATCTGTTCATAATGGTTATAGTGCAATTGTTGTGTACAGAATTTGGGTAAGGTGCACACTTAAAATGGCGATTGTCATCAGTGACTGGAAAACAAAATGGAGATTACCATCAGAACTCTGTGGAAAGATCTGGACTTGTTTCCCGCCAGAAGGCTTTGCGCTCATTACCAACTTATACAGATGGCACGCAAAAGCTGTGCACAAGGCACGAAGAGGCTTGCACCAGGCATGCAGATCCTTTGCACCCAGCCCGAAATTGTGCACGCCACCCTACACAAGTTTTCCCGCCAAAGGTTCTACAAAAGCACTGCACCCCAAGGGAGGGCGTGGTCAGTGTTCTGGCTGTGTCTGTGAGGACAGCGTGTGTCAGAGCGGGAGTGTCTACGCCATTGAGGGCCCACTTCCCTGTATTGAAGGATGATCAGGATCCAATGATGGTTACCCTTCAAGAGTAGCGTTCCAGCCTGACAGCGCCACAGAGGGAAAAGGCACAGGGATCATTCACAACTGCGGTGGGTTCCCACACCACACCCTTGGTGAAGGCTCAGCACTGGTGATCCAGGATACACCAAGCAGAGGTGTTTGATCTCTACCGGCCTCGGACCATAACATTGTCATCGTCCCTGAAACACTCCGTTTTGGTGAAGGCCCAACGAGAATCGTACCAAACTGTACCACCATTCATCATCTGCCTTGGCTCCTGTGGCAACAGCCGAGGATTCCACCGAGGGCAATTGATCCATCTGCGAGGGATCACTTGCGGTTCCTCCCTGAGGGCTAACCTGAGCCCAAAGGTAGAAGGTCGCAAGCACCAGTACCACCATCAGTGACACAGAGACTTTTGTAACGTATAAATTCCTTGCCTGCATTGGGGACCTTTCTGTCTTTCTTCTCTTCTGTTTTGGGGTGGGGGTTGGATTTGTTGGTGGTTATTCTTGTTCTTGTTCATGCACTTGTCAATTTAAATTCTTACAATATATTAGTGAACTTTAATCTGGACTCCAAGCGTGTTTCTTTTGGGGAGAAATCACCGGTGATCAGATACGGTGTCAGGGGCCTCCCTTCTGGTAACCAGAGCATTTAACATCATCAATCAGATCCCTTATCCTAAATTCTAAATTAATTCAAAAGATTCTGCTTGTTACTGAGACTCTGGGGTAACAGGACCACCAGAGCCAGGTGCCACTCCCAGCCTCAGCTCTGAGCCTCTCCTCCTCCCTCCTTCCCTCTCCCAGATTTTTTCCCCAGTCAGTCCCCAGTTACTTCTACCCAAATTAAACATACAAAGAGTTTATTTTTTCCAAAACAAAAAGTGTGGTTTATTGTCTCTGCAGGGGGAGGGGGAAGAGAGAGGTGTGGGAGGAAAGGCACAGAGGGGCAATGCACAGGCCCCTTGTGGGGAGGCCCTGGGGAGAGTGTCACTGGGGTCCTTGTGAGAAACTCTCCATCAGGGCCTCCTGGCTGCACACAGCCCCCTGATGGGCCTGCTGGATAGCAGCCATACATGGCTGCTCAAAGGTCCTGCCGATCCATTCAGCCTCTGTCCCTCACCTCCATTCAGGCAGGCATGTCTCCCCCTTCCTTTCACATATTTTCTGAAGGACACAGCATGTGGCCAGCACTTGGGGGATGTTCTGTTTCCCTATGTCCAGCCAGGTGAGGAGGCAATGGAACCGTGCCTTCAGATGCCCAAAGGCACCCTCCACCACCATGCAGACCCTGGTGAGCCTGGCATTGAAGCATTCCTTAGTATGGTCAAAGTGTCTGGTGCAGGGCTTCTTTAGCCAGGGCAACAGAGGGTAGGCCACATCCCATCCAATGCATATCAGCATGTCCACATTCCCGACCCTGATGGTGCAGTCAGAGAAAAAAGTGCTGGCATGCACCTTCTGGAAGACGCTGAAGTTTTGGAACATGCATCATCGTGCACCTTCCCCAACCACCCAATGTAGATGTCTGTGAACTGGCCATGGTGGTCCATGATGACCTGCAGGACCATGATAAGTACCCCTTCTGGTTGATGTATGCAGATGCCCGGTGGTTGGGGGCCCAGATGGGGATATGGGTGCCCTCAATAGCCCCCCCACACACAGTTGGGGAAGCCCATGTCAGCAAAACCAGCAACAATGGGGTCCATGTCACTGAGGTTGATGACCCTGTGTAGCAGGACAGTGTTGATGGCCCTCACCACCTGTAGAAGGAGACAGAATCACAGGGTTTCCAGAGCCTGGGAAGTCCCCAAGCCCCTCCTCTCACCTCCACCCCCCAGGAGCAAGCCTCTACTTACCCCATCCTCAGTCAGGGCTTTGTGAAGGTGGGACTGAAAAACCTCACAGGAGAGGGGCTTCCACCACCACCACCAACCACCTCCCGTTTTCTATCTCTAGGGTACCCCTCTTCAGCACTTCACCATCCTCCTGGGACAAGCTGAGAATGCATGACCAGAGCCTCGACGGTTGATCTCCCCATGCTGAACTAGTTCCCGATGGTTCGATAGCTGTCCGGTGGGGTGAGCTTCCAGATGGCAATGGCAACCTGCTTCTCAGGGCGGAGGGTCCAGTTGCTTGAGGGCAGGGATGAGTCCCACCGCTCCATAAAGAGCCAGTCCTACCAGTCGGAACTGGTGTCCAGAGACCACAAGCAGTGGTGCATAGTGGTGTCCAGCTGCATGAGCTGTGCCTACAGAGAGAAGATGAGGTTCTCTGTGATGAGCTGGGGGTTGTGTTCCTGCAGGGCCTGGAAGGCAGCCTGCAGAAACTGCTGCAGGAGCTGCAGCACGACAGATAAGAGCCATCGACTGCTCTGATGCAGCTCCAGCTCCATGACTAGAGAGCTGAGGTGTCCACAAAGGCAACCACGGCAAGCAAAGGAATGGGTTTGGGTCTCTCAAGGAGGTAGGCAAAAGAGAAGAGCCTGAGACACGGCTGTACAGGGGGGAGGGTCCCTTTAAGCTCGAGCCTCAGATAGCCTCAGGCAGCAGCTCCAAGAAGTAACTGCTATCCTAATGCCCTGTCTGCAGTGCTTCCAGGTGGCCTTAAATGCGATTCAGCATCTAATGAGTGTGGATGCTCAAACTTCAAAATAGGTCAGCGCTATTTCGATGGGCATTTTCTGTGTAGATGTGCTATTTTGAAATAAGATATTTCAGAGTTTTCTTCTAAAATAGCTTATTCCAAAATTAGTGTGCAGTGCAGACATACCCTTAGATTGCTGGACTTAAGAAGCTGAGAGGAAAAGGACACTGCCCCCAACCTACTTGGGGTGGGACATTTACTCATGATTTATATTTATGAACAGTGTTTGTGGCATTTTCCCAAATTAATGCCATGTTACTTCCCTATTAAAAGTTTCTTTTCCACACTCAGACTCTGTGTTTGTGAGCTGGGAAGCATTGCCTCTCAGAGGCACTGAGGGTGATGTGTGAATTTCCCAGGTTTCTGGGTGGGGGTTCAAGCCAGTTCTGTGTTGGATGGATGGAGAAGAACCCCTAGATATTGAACCTAGCCCTGGTTTTTGCTGGCTCCACCTAGCAAAACAGTATCTAAATTCTATCATTTACCAAATTATAAACAATTAAATTATGTTTGGGTTGAGAATAAATTTGTAATTTCAACTCAGCAGGATTTTATTTTTAATGACTTATAACAACGTGACTCAACTATTGCCCTAGTCCTATAAAACACCTGCACACATGCTAAACCAGTCATGTCACATACGCAGCCTACAGGCCGCACGCAGCCCAATCGAATTTTTTTGCGGCCCGCGACTACATCTTTATAAATGATCTAAGTGCGGACCACCTGGTTAAATTGTTTATAACAGGGGTGGCCAACCAGAAGCTCTCGAGCCGCATGCGGCTCTTTGATTAAAGAAATGCGGCTCCTGCTGGTCCTGAGCTGCGAGCCAGGACTGCTCATGGCCAGCCACTCTGCACATGCATCCCAGCACCTGGAGGAAGAAGCACATGGCGGCAGCAGCCCCAGGACCCAGGCATTAGGTTAGAGGGGAGGGTTGCCTGGCTCTGGGGGAGGGGTGAGGCACTGGGTTGTGGGGCTGGGAGTGCCTGGCTCTGGGGGAGTGGACGGGGAATGGGTTAGAACAGGAGTATGGGGGTGCCATGGGGAGAAGAAGGGGATTGGGTTAGAGTGGGGAAGGCTGAAGCACCTTAAACTCAAGGTCTTCATGGATACAAATAGCAATTTTACACATCAAATTATTGTATTATATTCAAACAAGACCTGAAAAAATATTATAAAATATACCTAAAACATAATCTATAAAAATAAATAATTATGCCTTTCCGATAGAAGTACATTTTCTTTGGTGGCCCTGAAAGCTATCAGTTTTCATTTGTGCGGCCCTCAGTAAGCTTCCAGTTTGACATGCCTATGCTAAACATACAGACACAAATACCCTGGAAGTCAAAAGGCTTATAGCTAGCTTCATAGATAGCTTTCCAAAAGGAGTTGAACGTATTTTATCCTATTTCACATTGCCCAGTCATAGTACAAACAACCTGTGTTAAGCCAAACTCATTTTTTAAAAATTAATTCAATAAATATTTATTTTTATAAATAGTGTAGGAGTAACAGCATCACTATGTTTCAGTGTCATTTGTGAGGGGAAGTTAATGAATTTGTCGGATTGAAATTTGCTTTTTTTTTTTTTTTTTTTTTGTATATTCATATCAGTTAACATTCTTCTTTGATTGACACATGTCCATTCCACTGTGCATCCTGTACACAATTGTCAGAGGTTTTTTCCCTCAGAGAAATGGGGAATGAAGGGAGTAGGCTGGAAGCAATGCAGTCCCACAGACAGAACAGCGCATAGGATTTAATAAAGTTCTACTTATTCATCTTAACCTGCATTCAGCTTCATTCTTTGCAAATGAAACAATATCCAAGCAATGCCAAAATGACATGATAAAATGGAACACAACAATATTGAAATTGGATTCTTAACTGGGAGCCCTTAATACCATTATAGCACAATAAGGAAGCTAAAAAAAGCAACAACAATCCAGTGGTTTTTCTGGTAGGAGGAAGAAGTGTCATTCCTTCTGAGACAGAATTTTTTTTTTAAACTGTAGCTAATCTTACGCAATACTGTAACTGTGGGTTTTAATGCTTGTGCGGGAGAGTATGGACAAGAGAGTGCCATATGTGCAGAAGCTGCTTCCCTTTATTTTCACTCACCCCCTTTGAATTCAAATAATGAGTTTCCCGGCCAAGACACTTACCCGCTGTTGCTTATTGCCTCCACTTGTGTATAATTTAACTAAAAGCTGCTGCTGCTGCGAGGCTTGTGTCACTCACTTCTAAAGTAGTACATTAACAGCACGGAGCTGGATCGAACTACAAACCTCTCATTTAGCTTCCTCTGGGTGTGTGGTAAAGAGTTGCTAAATGTTGCAGTCCTTGCTGTACAAGGCAAACGGTAGCATTGGAACAATCTTTATAGTAGGAGAATCTGAAAGTCATTGAA
Organism: Rafetus swinhoei; assembly: GCA_019425775.1. NCBI lineage: Eukaryota > Metazoa > Chordata > Testudines > Trionychidae > Rafetus > Rafetus swinhoei. The sequence goes on along the minus strand of CM033424.1, from coordinate 200,323,074 downwards.
CAAAACTGCATACCCTGAATACGATGGAAACTACGTTAAATCAGGCAGTGCTGCTACACCCCCATTATCCCTAATCCCAACATCTTGATGGCACACACACTTTTCAGACAAATAAGAGAAAGCCTAATCTGAACAGCTGGTCATCTAAACTTAGGCAGTTATCTGAAACTTATCATGGAGGGGTTGAAGAGAAAGCTGTAAATTAGGAGTAAGAGGAAAAGTTTTCCATCTCTATCAAGACTCAAAAGATTTAATACTGTATTATAAATTGCATAGGCCCCCTTTATATAGGGTGTCTCTTTCTTATCCTTCAGTGCCTGTTTTTGTGCATCATTGAGCAGAGTAACCATGAGAACTAGTAAGACATAGGAGTATTCTATAGGAATAACTTAAGCTAGGGAGTTTGGGCAAACTGAGGGGGGAGGGGATCAGGGTGTGCCTAATGTAAAAGTATCCACTTACTCCAGCAGTTATATATTTCCATATATGGCTACGGTTATACCTAGCATGCCAGACAGAGAGGCGTCTCTACAGCCTGGTATCAAGATGACAGCTCTGAAGTTGAGAGAGAGAATGATGAGTCATCTTCCAAACAAGTTTGAACTAGTGTGCAAAAATATTTTAAGAACTGGTCTAGACAACTAGTCCATAAGAAAGAGCAGAAGGTAGTGGATTCATAAAAAGACTGTTGCATGCTAAGAAGAAAGAGAGCTGGAGTAAGAAGAAACTGCGACTGCATCTGCATCTGCTTGGGAAACAAGTACGGTGAGGATTCACGTATGCGGGTAGCTTTGCCCAAAGAAGAGGGTCAGAGACAGAACGTTGCAGCCATGCTGTAGCTACTATTTCATATGTAAAACTGAAAGTTCTATCTCTCTTAGTGCTACAGTGTTAGTCTGGGAAGTAGTTACATTTACTTAACTAGTTTTTTTCTGTTTTTAATTAAGGCAAACTGATTTTGCAACGAGTGACAAGTATGGTGCAGTAAATCACTAGTGTATTATCTGTGAGAGAAGGAAAACTGGCTTCTGATTGTAATGCTGGCAGAAGCCATGTAGAGCAATAACCTAGACTTGCCCAGCTGAATGGCAGAGAAAAATCTTGAAGGTGAGGCAGAGGAGGACATTTGGTGACAAATACAACTTTGAATTTCTCTTCCCTTTCAAAAATGTGCAGTTCATACAGTCAGTGATGTGTCTGAGTGGAGAGTTCATTTCCTGTATTGATGACAAAAGCATTTAACAGAGACTACAAGAATAAGAAATTATGCTAAGTAAAAATGCATTAGCAGCTCCTGTGTTACAGCAAATGGTTCTGAAAGCAACTTATTTTTTAGGGTGAGGGAATAATTCAAGTTGTTCATAGAAACTCACTGAAGGACTCTGACTTGTCTTAAAGATGAGGGAATGGGTTTGTATTTGTCTAGGTAAAACTCAATCACTTGAATCCCACTGATTGCCTCTAGGAAGAAACATTCTGCAGAATGGCTCAGCCTGGTAAGAGAGAGAGAGCACCCAACAGCCCAAAGAATTCCAGAACTTTCAGATAAACTCTGCAAAGGAATCCCAGCCTTTATAAAGTGCTGTGGCACCAGTCTAAAGCACTACCTTCTACAGTAGTGTAATTGCAGTGAGGAGGTATTTTAGCTCCAGACTGGCTTCTGTTACAAAGAAATTTGTCTAGAGAGCTCTGCAGTCCCTGTGAGATGCCTGATTCTGAGGTTTCCTCTTCAGACCATTATCAAGCAAACTTCATGAAACTCATCTGCTCTGAAAAAATAAAGGTCTGAGCAGACTCAGTGGCAATTGAACTCATAATTTAAGGGAATCTATTGTAAGTATTTCATACTTAATGCTTAGTCCACAAAAGTACTATAGTAGTACATGGTAATAAAGAACAGAAGGAGGCAATAGAAACTGAGCAAACTTCTGTAATATGCTCCTATTGGCTTGGCAATAGTAACTGGAACAATAACAGGACCTTACCCCAAGCAAAGTTGTCATTTCTCTGTATCTAACCCAACCCAATTTAGCACTCCTAATCATGCAATCCAGTGGAGTCCTATGGCGCTTAGTGCAGCATTGTGAGCTGGGGAACACGCACTGCTGGTTTGCAAAGATCACACTTCACAAAATGGATAAGTGAGGTGCTGTGATTTCCCTAAGGGTGACAGCTTGTATTGTGTGGGAAGTGTCATCTTAATGCTGCATTTCCTGTTTTTCTCTTGTAATGCTACATTTCTTGGCTTTTCTGATGTTTTGGGAATTATCACATTCTGAAAGGATCTAAGGAGCACAGGGCACTGTTGAGTTACTACAACTTTTACTCCATGTTAAAGATTGTTAAAGCTCATGATACCATCTACATCAGTGGTCCCCAACCTTTTGGGGCTGCCAGGCGCCCGGGGGCAGGGCCACACATGCGCCGCGTGCCGGGGGGAGGGGGGAGGGCCACGCATGCTCCGCGCGCCCGGGGCGGGGGTCTCATGAATGGCTTAGGCCGGCCCTGGTCACTTGGCAAGCGCACATAAATGCCCCAGCGGGGCGCCATGGTGCCCACGGGCACCGCGTTGGGGACCACTGATCTACATGTTTTGTTAGTCTATAAAGTGCTACCAGACCATTTGTTGTTGTTAAAGATTTTTGTTTGATATTGTATGTGGTGCCCTTTGGATAGTCACATACATTCGCTATTGCACGCTTCTTAAAAAGTCATAAGGTAAAATGCCAATTAAGAGAAAATTACTGACATTATCAGGGAAGAGGAAAAATAAGCAGAATGTTTGGCTGGCTATTTATTTAATACAATAGGAACCCAACTAAACTAGGTCGGTGTTAGCAATAAAAATGAACCTGACAGTTAAGCATTTACATCCATTAAGAGAATGAAGGTTTTCTTTACAGTCACTGAAACCAGTGAGAGAAATACCTATCCGAGGAAAGGCAGTATTCAGCAATACTTCATTGTGACCTTATGAGAAGAGCTCCTGTCTTAATTGACTATTAACTGATAAATTCCTGCACAAAGTGTTCTAATGCAAAATTCAACTTTTTCTCTCCCCCACCCTCCAGGTTCAGTAATGAAGATACAAATAGTTGATTAACTGCTGCTTCCAGTGAAGGTATCTCTCACAAGAATTTACTTAACTTTCAGTGCTACACCTTATTAAATATTGTTGATATACTCTATTGTGAATGGAATTTCTGGCCGAGGATGAAAACCATGATCTGATTGCATATGTTTACAACAATATGCACAAGTCTGATGGGTTAAAGGATTTACCTGAGGCCAAACTGACATCCATGATATGTTTAAATAATTGTTTTTAAATTCAACCTTATTATTATAATTATTGCTATTATTTGCACTTCAGCTAGTGAAAGCATAACCTATTTAGTAGGATTTTTCTGGAGAATATCCAGTTGTAATCTGTTATTTGCTTACAAAACCAGCAAATGGATCAGAAAAATAAATTGCTAAAGAGTTGATATAAAGATTTTACAGGATTTAATTGAGTGCACTTATTTTCAGCTATGTTTTTGACCTGAACTAGAAAAGCTAAGATAAGCCTTGACTATGCTGTAGTCTTTGCTTTTAACCTAGTTAGGGCATGCCTGTACAGTAGGGCTAACGCTGAAATAAGCTACGCAACTTGAGCTACATCAATTGCGTAGCTTAAGTCAGAATAGCTTATTTTGGCTTTTGGCACGGTCTACACAGCAGGCAGTCCATGGTGGAGCACTCTTCCTCCGACTTTCCTTAGGCTACATCTAGAGGTATCCCAGAAAAACTCCACTGCATCCAGGGAACATTTTTTGCGGAAGAGCAGACGCGCTCTTTCAGGAGCCCCTGTATACACGAGGAATAAGGGCTCTTCTGAAAGAGGAGGTTTTTCTGAAATTTGGCCCAGTGTAGACGGGCCAAATTTCAGAAAAGCCTCTTCTGAAAAAACAATTTAAAAAAAGGTGCGCAATTGGCATACCTTTTTCTGATAAAACTCCGTAGTCTAGATGTAGCCTTACTCCTCATAAAATGAGGGTTATAGAAGTCGGAGTAAGAAGTCCTCCAGCTTGACATTATTTCAACATTATGTTGAAATAACTGCTTGTAGTGTAGACACAGACTATGTTATTTTGGAATGTCAGCTATTCTGAAATAACACTGGTATGTAGATGTACCCTTAGGGTACGTCTAGACTACATGCTTCTTTCAAAAGAAGCTTTTTTGAAAGAGATCATCTAGACAGCCACAACTTTTTCAAAAAAGCAATCCGCTTTTTCGAAAGAGAGCACCCAGGTAACAACCCAGTGTGTTGACTTAATACACTTTTAAAATGACTGTGTAAATAAAGCACTGAAATTGTGTTGACTACATTTCAAAATTGTACATAAAATATTATATAATTATGGCCTACGTGTGCTTTGATATAATAAGAATATGGAATTGGAGCTCTTGAAAAACAAAAACTATTGAAAAATGCACAGTTTCTTTATTTCAATATTCACTTATTGTAATTGTCATTCTCTAGTCTCTGTGGGTATGACTACACTAGCCCCCTAGTTCGATCTATGGAGGCTAATGAAGGCGACCGAAATTGCAAATGAAGCGCGGAATTTAAATATCCCGTGCTTCATTAGCATATTCGTCGTCGCCATTTTAGAAATGGACTAGCTCGGTAACTGCCCGCGTCTACATCGGCAGTGAAACGAGATTCTAAATTAAAGCCTAAATCGAATTAGCTGGTATTTCTCCTGGAATGAGGTTTACCAGCTAATTCGATTTAGGCTTTAATTCGGAATCCCATTTCACTGCCGCGTGTAGATGCGGGCAGTTACTTCGGGCTAGTCAATTTCTAAAATGGCGACCGGCCGGGAACATGCTAATGAAGCACGGGATATTTAAATCCTGCACTTCATTTGCAATTTCGGTCACCCTCATTAGCCTCCCTAGATCAAACTAGGGGGCTAGTGTAGACATACCCTGAGACAAACAAACAAGATGATGCTAAAATGAGAAAACTCACGGTGATACTGCTACATGAAAGTATTTGCACTCCAGTTGCATAATTAATTTTAAAAAGATGATGAGTAGTCCTGTGGCACCTTAAAGACCAACAAAAATATATACAGTATCATGAACTTTCTTGGGTGAAACCAACTTCATCCAACTCATCTGAAGAAATGGGTTTTACCAATGAAAGCTCATGATACTAAGGTCCACAGGACTACTCCTTGTTTTTAAAGTTACAGACTAACACAGATACCCCTCTGAAACTTTTCAAAGATGAATTCTCATTTACAATGACATTGAGACTTATGAAACTATATTCTTATGATACTATATATATTTTTAAGTCTCAATGTCATTGTAAATGGGAATTCATCTTTGAAAAGTTTCAGAGGGGTATCTGTGTTAGTCTGTAACTTTAAAAACAAGGAGTAGTCCTGTGGACCTTAGTATGTCAGACTATGTCTACTCTACCAGGTTATTTTGAAATAATAACTCCCGAAACAACTATTTCAAAATAAGTTTATTCCTCTTCGCAAGCAGGAGTTATTATTTTGAAATAACAAGCCTGTTACTTTGAAACAACAGGCTTGGTAGTGTGGATGCTTGCCTTGTTATTTCGAAATAAGGGGAGTTGTATTGAAATAAGTCCCCAGTATAGACCTGCCCTAAGGTGCCACAGGAATACTCATTGTTTTTAAAGTTACAGACTAAACACGGCTACCTCCCTTTGAGACTGTTTTTAAAAAAGAAGTACAGACTTTTTGAGGCTGTCGGGGAGGAACTTCTAGAAAGTTCTGCAGTAACCAGAAAATGGAACATGAAGTTCTGGGAGGGAAGGTATCGTAGGGAGGAAGAGTAGGAAAAGTGAAAGAATGATCTCAAAGGTTTGCAACATCAAGTGTACTAGGAATGAGCATTATTGGGTCAGATGGTTTTCTGCTATGGCTTGAATTTGGTTATTTTTAAAAGGACACTTTCAGGTTCTAGGCTAGTAAATTTAAAAAAAGACAGTTACAGTTGCTACAAATATTTCTGTGTCCACCTGTGAAGGAACCAAGTTATTCAAGTATTTATTATTCACAGTGCTTTTTTTGTATAAAAAAAAAAAAGGGCCGGTACTCCAGGGGGAAAAGTTGTTGAGCTCTGACTGGAGGTGCTGGTACTGCATCTGGAGGTTATAATTCATAATCTACCTAGTTTCCCATACTATCTCCACCACTGAGATATCTCAGTAGCCAATCTTAGGTCTGAGCTGTATTTCATATGCTAGCAAAGTTCCTGTTCAAATGAACAGAATTTTTGCTTGAGTGAAGTGCATGGAATCTATACAGAACTAGCCAATTAGCCCGTCATAAGACGGAATTTTCAGGTCTCTCCTCCACGTTGGTCTTCTCTCCTGAGCCTCTGGTCTCTCGCTCCATCTCTCTCTCTTCTCCTCCTCCTCCTACTGCCTCCCCCTCTCTCTCTAAGCTCTCCTCTGCCTTCTGCCTCTCTCTCCGTCTCTCTCTTTCTCTTCTCCCCCTCCTGCCTCTCACTCTCCCTTTCTTTTCTCTGTCTCCGTCAGGGATGCATGTTCGTCCAGACCCCGCCACCTGGGCGTGTATGTCACTGCCCCGCTCCCCTTCGCCTCCCGCCGTTGCGCTCGGCTGACTTCTGTGCTGCTCAGCCGGGCCGCTGCGCGGGAGCAAGCAATGCAAACAGCCTCTCTCTCTCTCTTCTCCTCCTACTGCCTCGCCCTCTCTCTCTCTCTCAGCTCTCGTCCGCCTCCTGCTTCTCTCTCCTTCTCTCTCTCTTTCTCTTCTCCCGCTCCCGCCTCTCACTCTGTGTTTCTCTTCTCCTCCTGCTGCTGTGTCTCTCTCACTCTCTCTCTTTCTCTCTCTCACTGTCCTCCGCCTCCTCTGTTCTCCTCTCTTTCTCCTCCACATCCACTCCACTTTCCTCCTTTTGAATCCGGCGCCCTTTCCTGACATCAGAGACGCATGCTCGTCCAGGCCCCGCCCCCTGGCTGTTCCCTCTGGGCGGCGCTGTTGCCTCCCGCCGTGGCACTCGGCTGACTTCTGCGCTGCTCAGCCGGGCTGCCTTGCGGGAGCAAGCGGCGCAAGTGGCCGTTTGGGCCCCGCACTCCCCATGGTTGGGGTCCTCACCCTTGTGCTGCATGGGGAGCGCAGACCCCAAACAGCTGCTTGCGCCGCTTGCTCCCGCACGGCGGCCCAGCTGAGAGGCGCAGAAGTCAGCCGAGCGCCACGGCGGGAGGCAACAGCGCCACCCAGAGGCAACAGCCAGCGTTTCAGCGTTACAGAGTCACAGACATTGGGCTACTATATATATGATGACTGACATATCTACACATTATTTTAAATTATAAACAGCTCTTCAATTAAAAATACACATTTTTAATAATTACAGGAAATCCCTTTTGGGTTTATGAGCTGTCAAGGACAGTAATAAAAATCTGTATAAATGTTGATAATAGGATTTCCTTGTAGCAGTGACTAGAATGCAATAGGAAAGTAATGCAATAGGAAGTAATGCAATATATTTGTAAATTTACACAAGATTACCTCATCAAAGCACCCACATATGATAGTTATTTAAAGTACCTCTTAACATATTAAAACCTTGAATAAACTATTTGAATATATACATGTATTGAGCTACTACCTGAAAAGAATAACATGTATATATTCTTTCAGCCTGATCCAAATCCTATTCATTTTATAAGCTTTGGGTTGGGCCCTTGCAAGTGTTGTAATGCAATAGGCTCTACAAAGATGACTTGCAAAGAGGAAAATAATTCATGTGCCCACTTTTGCTTCTTTAATATGTTTGAAGATTTTCTTGCTGCCCCCCCATCTTCTCTCAAGAAAAAATACTGTTTGTTTGAATAACTTTAGGAATATCAAGTTTTCTCCTTCCTTTTCCCCCCTACAGATCCTCTTAGGAAATCTGAGTGGGACCTTTTCCAAGCTTGAACTGAAAAGGCCCTGGGAAGGTACTTGTTTTTACCTGCTATTTTGGTTTCAATCCATTAGATAGGATTGAAAGGGGGTGTCTGTAAAATAAAGTATTACATTGGTAATCTGATTTCAATAGCTTGCATAAAAGAAGCCTACATAAAAAGACAGCAGCAGCTTCGATCACATGTGCTTTCCATTGCTTCCTATAAAACGCTATGTTGACTCCTAAAGCAAAGCTTTTTTCATAAGATGGCCATAAAGACCAAGCAGGCTTAAACCATGAAAATGTTATATGCTACATGTGCTTGCGTGGCCTTTTTGGAAAAAAAAAAAAAATAAAACACTACAGAGCTTGGGCAGGCAAATGTATTCAGAATCAATCTCCTATATCTCATGGGTTAGGTAGTCAGATCTCAGCTTGGGTGACTTGTCATAACTCCATTGACACGGGCTGAAGTTCTTCCCCTAGCTCATGCAATTCTTCAGGCATTTGAAAGGCCAAAATAAGCCACTTTCCTTACTATTTTATTACAAAGACATAAACAGTAAGTTATAATTAAGTGCAAATTAAAGCCAGCAAATTTTTCATCTTTTAGGTCTGAAGAAGTGACAGTATTAGGATTTCCTCAAAGACCTTTTCACCTCGGCTTAGCCAAAACACCTCTCCAGTTCTGGAATAACACTTTATCCAGCTCTCTTGAATCCAAGAAATCAGCTCAACTCTGGATTCATCAGTGAAGTTTTGTTACTGGCATACAATCAATCAGACTACACTGGAGTTGATCAGACTCAAGTGTAGCAGGTGGGTAGAGGGTATATTGCACCTTCAACATTCATAATCAAGGATCAGCTTATATACACAATTTAACTTAAAACAATTGGTTAATGTCACTATGACTGCTCTACTAATTTTGTACCAATCTCTGTACAGAACATGGACTGTTTACAAGCTGCAAAGTATACTAGTAAGCAAAGCAGCAGCTGCAAATTTATCACTCATTAATTGTGAGTATACTTTCAGGATTAACCTCTGATTCCTTACTTTTGTTCATGCAAGGCCCACAGGCAGGAGATGGATGCTCCAGATAGCTTTATGTAAAGAAATTACCCTGGGGATTTAAATAGGGGCTAGATGTATGTATATATCTGTAAGTATAGCCTAGACAACATCTTAATTAAGAGGTTAATTAAGAATAAATGAAGGAAGGAAAGAACTCTCACATGCTTTAGGGTAAAACTAAATCACTGTGGGAGTGGAAAAGGAATTTTCTATTTTTTGAAATAAGCTAAAATAAAATAATAAAGGTTTTTATACCTGTCCACTCATGTATCAGATGTCAGGCCATTGCTAGAGGATGCTACAGTAAATTGACATGGGTCTGTTTTAACATGCCAATATCTGAGGTATACATAAACAATGAGGAGTCTTGTGGCACCTTCAAGACAAACCGATTTATTAGGGCATAAGCTTATTAATATTCCCTCATAAGTCTGTTAGTCTCTAAGGTGCCACATGTGTCTCAGTTGTTTTTGCAGATACAGACTAACATGGCTACCCATCTGAGGTATACGTTTACCCTCATATATAGCTGTGGAACCATAGTGTAACACATTTTAGAAACAATAGCTACATTCTTGAAAAATAGTTTTCTCTACTTTCACTACCTCCATTCCATTCAGATGGAGTAGATGGATGCATAGAGTGGTTATTTTCAATTCTGTTTATTAGGTTAACAAATAAAGCACTAGCATGACAGAAGCACATAATGTGCTAAAGAGGAGGCTATATGAGACTTGAATATCGATGATCTATCTGGGAAACAGCTCTTCTCAGAAAGCAAATTGCTATAGTAAAAAGTGAAATTGTGAATACGTATAAATCTTCCTAATTAACAAGTCATGTCAACTTCCTTTATGTTGGTTCTCTTTCTCCACCTTCAACATGACTCTTTATTAGCAGTGTTCCTTTAAAACCATTGGAGGGCAGACTTGAACTGGAAGCTATTTTTTGTTACTTTCAGTTACAGTAACTTAAGATACCAAAAATTCAAAACTCCGGTCACCTGAAGAAGTGGACTGTGCCCACGAAAGCTCATGATACCATCTACATGTTTTGTTAGTCTATAAAGTGCTACCGCACTATTTGTTGTTTTTTAAGTTTATCTTGTACAGACTAACTGGGCTACCCCCTGAGCTTAAGATTCCAGTTAGTCTTTTGTGTTCATAGCGGATGGTACTCTCTCACCAGTTCTCCACTACTCTAATTACTCTTGTGCTCGACAAACCCCACTTTACAACTGCTGCTTTGACAAGTGTTGTGCTGTGTCAGAATCAGAACAGGGTGTTTAAATAAAGACATTAACAGGGGGAGTGGGTGACTCACTGTATTAGCAGCCGCACATGATTCACAAAAGAGAATTCACACTGTTTTCTTATTTATATCTCAAAGCATGTTACAAAGCAGGTCTATATCATTATCCACAGAGAAACGGGCACATAAAGGTTATATGACTTGCCGGTCGCCTACTGGCAGAGACAGAAGTACAACCAATATCATCCAAGTCCCATATGCTGCATCTACTAAGATGCATTGCACGTCTTTCTTAAGGAGTCAAAAATCGATGTCATGAACAAGTCTTTATAGCAAACCATATATATAGCTTCTATTTTTTGCTCATATTACCCAATAGTAATTTGACCAACATACATAGCCACATATTTAAAATTTGAAAACATCACTTTATTAAAAAAAAACAACCTGCATTCAAGAAAGCTTTAGCGAATAAATGAATGCTCATACAGCCACTAACTTGTTTGAACAGTTTGCTGAGCTAGGTTTTATTTTTTTCCATTAAAAATAAAATGAAAATAGGAAAGAAAGAAGTGCCACAAAAAAATCCTAAATCACCTTGTATAATATCTACAGTGAAAATGTCAAATATGTATATGTAATACAGAGGTCAGTATTTGGCCAGTCCAAAATAAAAAATATAGTATTTCTTAGTGATAATTTGAATAAAATATGCTGGATGTAAACATGTGATTGGTTTCTACAAACTATCTAGGAAGATACATTCCTGTTGCTTTATCTTGTGTGACGGAAAAGATGCAGTTAAAAATAACTACAGTATCATTTGCTTAAGAAGGGTGGTTATGATGTGCAAATTGTGAATTCTGTTTTAATGTTATCTACATAGGGCCAACAAAGGAGAAAACAATCGCCATGTCATTTTCCTCTAGAACCCTGAGAATAAGCTTTGTCCTTGTAAAGAGTTGATAGGTAAAAACTAACCAGATACAGTAATTAGACTGTCCTTTTAAAAACACAACTTTAAGTATTTTGAAAAAAAAATCTTGCATTTAGTATTATTCTTTAATTCTCATGAAATAACAGTGTGTTTGGGGGTGAGAATAGAAACAGAGGAACATTTTCGCTAGTGGGTTGAGTTAGTTAATGTTTTTATGCAAGAAACCTATAATCCATGAATGAAAGGATAATTTTTAAAATAAAAAGAGTCTGAGACTTTCAGACAGAGAGATTCTGTGGCTTCCTCTCTGAGTTTTTTTGTATCATGGTTTCTTTAATTTTATATTTTTTAGCATAAATAAAATACATGACATGCCCAGTTATCACAAACAGTAAGGAAATTATCACCAGCAGTCCAAATTGTTGTGGTTGAGGAGCTAGAATAACCATAATGAAATGTACAAGGTCCATCAAATAGTTCATAGAGCTCTGAACACCATTGACTATCCCACGTTCTGATTCTGGAATGTTCTCCTGAAGAAGCTGGGTCACAGTCAAGTCAAATGACCAAAGACCTGCAAGAGCATAGTGTTTTATTAGAAAAAACAAGTGCTGTAAATTGTGCATGAATTTATTTGTCCTTCTTTGGAATGTATACTGTTCCCCTATAAAAATGGAAAGTCCCAGCCATGTAAAACATTTAAAACTACATTGACTATTGCAGTGTTTCTCAATCTTTTTTTATAAAGTACCCCTTTAAAAAAAAAAAAAAATAAGTACCCCCAGTACCTACAGTTTTCAGACACACATTTTTTTCTACCATTGCAACACATTTATTTAAACAACTTAATCGTACCCAGGCGGGCAACAACATTTTTGAGTGTAAAAAGTACAAAAATAATAAAGCACTGTAAAACTTAAAACAAAAATTCAGTTTTCTCCAAACTTCAGTTGTGTTGACATACTCCCCCCAACCCCCAGACTTCTCTCAAGTACTCTTAAGGGTACTCCTACCACTAGTTGAGAAACACTGGACTATTGCACTAGAAAACAGATTGTAAGTAGCTGTCCACAATTGACAGAGAAAGGACCAAATACCTTAATAGGTTCCTAGCCCCCATATTTAAATTCAGTGATTTCAAATTAGGAGAGCTACATCAGGCTACCCATATAAGGAAGTCCATCTGAGCCACAATATGTATTTGTAACTATGTCCACCGGTATTCCTATGAAAAACTGGTTACTCCTGTTAAATACCTCTACTTTAGTAATGAAAGAATTGTGGAAAAGCTATGAGTGCAATGACCTTACAATACCCATTGTAATATCACTGGCATATCTATATAGTTCTATTCTCTTATATCCCATCTGAAGGTTCACTCACCCAATGTAAGCTTTTATTTTAAAAACTATAAAAAGTCACAGAATTTCGCTAACAAATGGACACATTTCCACCACCTTATACCAGAAACATACTGACCGCTACATTTACCTTCATGCTTCTAGCTTCCATTCCAGACACACTTCTCAATCTATTGTTTACAGCCAAGTTCTAAAATACAACCGGATTTGCTCCAATCCCACAGACAGAGGCAAAAACCTATAGGATCTATGCAGAGCATTCTTAAAACTGAAATACCCACCCGGAGAAGTGAAAAAACAGATTGACAGAGCCAAAAGAGTACCCAGATATGAACTACTTCAAGACAGGCCAAGAAGAGAAAACAACAGAATTCAACTTGTCATCACCTGTAGCCCACAACTTAAACCCCTCCAATGCATTATCAACAATCTACAACCTATCCTGGAAAATGACCCCTCTCACAGGCCTTAGGGGGGGCGGCGGGGGAGGCCAATCCTCGCCTACAGACAACCCCTTAACCTCAAACAAATTCTTTCCAATAACCAAGCAACACACCTACATCATAATCATCCAGGAACCCACTCCTGCAGTCAACCCCGGTGCCAACTCTGTCCACACATATACAGAAGCGATTTCATCACTGGACCAAACCACATCAGTCACTACATAAGGGGGCTCATGCAATTGCACATCCACTAATGTGATCTATGCCATCAAATGCCAGCAATGCCCCACTGCCATGTATATTGGCCAAACTGGACAGTGTTTACGGGAAAGAATTAATGGACACATCAGATATCCAGAAAGGCAACACATAGAAATCTGTTGGAGAACACTTCAACCTGCCCGGGTACTCATTAATGGATCTCAAAGTCACAGTGATGTTTCAGGCCAATTCCACAAGCCAAATACGCAGGGAAGGGTTGGAACTTAACTTCATTTACAAGTTTGATTCTTAGCAGAAAGAAATGAATAAATATATTGGCTGGCTCGCACACTACCTTCCACATCCTAATGACTTATCCAACCAAACAAACAATGGGGGCTTATAGAGGTACAAATTGTTCTTCTCAGCCTCTTGTAACTTGAAAAATCCAATTCACTATTTTTTCTCCTTTTTTTTCTTTTCCCCCCTGCCTTCCCTTATTTATTCTTGGATCAAGATTTCTAATACTCCAGTCATCTGAAGAAGTGGGTTGTACCCATGAAAGCTCATGATACCATCTATATGTTTTGTTAGTCTTTAAGTGCTGCTAGACTATTCATTGTTTTTTTTAGTTTTTCCAGTTATAGACTAACTTGGCTACCGCTCTGACACCTTACAATGTATCTACAAAAATGATTTCTCCTCTCTTCTTAGGAAAGGCTTAAGTGGAGGGTGCTTCTATGAGGTCTCGAGTTACAAAAGCTTACAAAATGGTAGATTTCAATTATGTGCACTTCATAATGTATTATTTTAATTCTTTTTTTTCCTAAAAAATTGTAATTGGTGTGGTAAGATGAGGGCCTGAAACAAAAGTTCATGTAGCATAGGCTTGGTATGAGGCCTAGTTAACAATGATCAAGACTTTGCTAATATAAAGCAAGGCTAAGCTGTGAACAAGAAGCAGGTCCCTGCTCACGGAACTTGGCACGAATAGGACTGACAGTGTAAAAAACTAGTTGGTAATAGACTCAGGTGTAGAACAGTAACTGGTACTAGGTATAGGCTCTAAAACAGTAATTGGTACTGGGCATAGGTTAAAACCACATTTCAGAAGGTTGGTAACAACACCTCATTAAAAAGGACCTTGATACCCACACACTCCCCACAGATAACATACTGGCGCAGGGATACTGACTCAGGTTCAAGAAAGGATCTAAAATGACAGCATGATGGATAGACACATTTTTATCAAATTACGAGGTGCAGGGTGGTGGGTGGTATCTAGGGTGGCAAACGTCAGAGGGTGGCAAACTGACACATCAGGAATGAAGTATAACTTGTTTGTACCTGTATATATAAAGTTGTGTCTTGGAGGAGCTGTCTTTGTCCAGCCTAGGGGGGCAGGGGGACCTCTCTGACTCAGATGGTCCATTGTCAGGGGGTACAGATGCACAGAAGTTCTACTGACAACTATTACTGTATTTCATTTGACCATAAATCTGGCTGGACATCTTCAATCCTTATCTGATGTTGCGGTCCTTGGGGGCTTTCTTGGGAGTCTACTGTGTTGATTAGTTGCACAAAATCAACACCACACAGGAGGAACACACATGCACACAGATGAACAGTTATCATCATTGTCGGAGCAGGAGACCGGTCAGGACACCACAGTGGTGACTTACGACTACCACAACTTGGGTATTAGTTATTAGTACAGATCGGCAAGGTTCTATGATAGCAGTCTCTTGATAATAGACATCATTTTGAATGATAAACTAAATGGGCAAACTGCAAGTTAAAATATAGAAGGACCATCTCAGCTCTGTTTTTGTTTATATCACATTTTTAACGTCCTTCATGTAACTTTATTACTTTTGTGTTCATATTTAGTATAATTCGCAGACAAAAACTATGTTAAAATGAAATTAATGTTGAGAGTATATATCAATACCACCCAGGAACCTACCCCTGCAATAAACTCCATTGCCAACTCTGTCCACACATCTATACAAACGACATCAATTACAGGACCTAACCATATAAGCTACCACATAGAGGCTCATATAACTGCACATCCTCTAATGTGATATATGCTATCGAGTGTCAGCAATGCCCCTCTGCTATGTATATTGGCCAAACTGGACAGTCTCTACAACAAAGGATTAATAGACACAAATCAGATATTCGAAATGGTAACACACAGAATCCTGTCAGGGAACATTTTAACTTGCACAGGCATTCACTAATGGATTTAAAAGTGGCCATTCTCTTGCAGAATAATTTCAGGAACCAACTAGAGAGAGAGAAACTGGCCTTCATATGCAAATTTGACACATTTACCCAGGGACTGAACAAAGACATTTATTGGACAGGCTGTTATATTCAATACCCTAATGACATCAAAAGCTAAGTATGAGACACTTACAGCCCACTCTATTAGCCTCAGTTAGCATGGACACTTTAATTGACAAGTTTTTTCTTCTCCCTCTCTCCCCTCTTTTTCTGTTTTATATTTGTCCTTCTGTGCCTCTTGCTCCATATCTGTCATTTGAAGAAGTGGGTTGTGCCAGTGAAAGCTCATGATACTATCAATATTTTTTTGTTAGTCTCTAAGGTGCTACAGGACCACACATTTTTTAAGCTTTTTTAAAGTTACAGACTAACACGGCTATCCCTCTGGTACATTAAAGGGATGTTGTAATTATCTCAAAACCAAGATTAAACTTAGAAGAAATCTAAACTTACCAGAAGTACACAAATGAACAATTAGGGCATCCAATGTGACTTAAGTTTGTCCTGTCAAACTCTTCAAACTTTCCATATACTTAAAACTCACTGAGCTCTTATGCACAGACTTCATTTTTCTTTTGATTGTCATATTTCCCTGAAATTCATCATTACAAAGTATAGTTGTCATGAAGAACTGCCCTCTTTCAAAAAGGCCACCTACTCCTAATGTTTTCAATGGGACTGAAGGCACAGCTGCCCAAAGGGAAGATGATGGCTTCACAGGCTGTAAGGAGGCAGATACATTCAATCCCATGCAGGACAAGAGAGTTGTTCACCATTCCCAAAATGGCCACTGTCTGAGGGCAGCTGTAGCTTCCATTTTATTGAGAACGATAGATATCAACCATTTTGAAAGAGAGTAGTGCTTCATGGAAGTCTCTGAACTAAAATAAATTATTGTAATCATCGGCTCATGAATGAGATATTTTCATTATATACAACAATAGGAAAAATTACCACTAAATCATTTTAGTTAATAAAAAGGGATTGGACGCTAAGTTTCTTAAAGCTCCCCTTTTCGATTCATTTAATTCCTAAATTAATTACCCAATTTATTTGTAACTTTACAGAAAATTATGTACTCAAAGAGCAAGTCTTTTTGGGGGGAGGACATGCATATTTAACATATAGGCCTTATGTTCAAAACTCAGCTTAACCGTAACTACAAGGTCCCTCACCAAAGGCTCTTATGTAAATTAAGTTGTCATGGGATAAGAGGGAAGATCCTTTCATGGACTGAGAACTGGTTAAAAGACAGGAAACAAAGGGTAGGAATAAATGGTAAATTTTCAGAATGGAGAGGGGTAACTAGTGGTGTTCCCCAAGGGTCAGTCTTAGGACCAATCCTATTCAACTTATTCATAAATGATCTGGAGAAAGGCATAAACAGTGAGGTGGCAAAGTCTGCAGACGACACTAAACTGCTCAAGGTAGTTAAGACCAAAGCAGATTGTGAAGAACGTCAAAAAGATCTCACCAAACTAAGTGACTGGGCAACAAAATGGCAAATGAAATTTAATGTGGATAAATGTAAAGTAATGCACATTGGAAAAAATAATCCCAACTATACATATAATATGATGGGGGCTAATTTAGCTACAACTAATCAGGAAAAAGATCTTGGAGTCATCATGGATAGTTCTCTGAAGACGTCCACGCAGTGTTCAGTGGCAGTCAAAAAAGCAAACAGGATGTTAGGAATCATTAAAAAAGGGATAGAGAATAAGACGGAGACTATCTTATTGCCCTTATATAAATCCATGGTACGCCCACATCTTGAATACTGCGTACAGATGTGGTCTCCCTCATCTCAAAAAAGATATACTGGCATTAGAAAAGGTTCAGCGAAGGGCAACTAAAATGATTAGGAGTTTGGAATGGATCCCATATGAGGAGAGATTAAAGAGACTGGGACTTTTCATCTTGGAAAAGAGGAGACTAACGGGGGGGGGATATGATAGAGGTATATAAAATCATGAGTGGTGTAGAGAAGGTGAATAAGGAAAAGCTATTTACTTGTTCCTATAATATAAGAACTAGGGGCCACCAAATGAAACTAATGGGCAGCAGGTTTAAAACAAATACAAGGAAGTTCTTCACACAGCGCATAGTCAATCTGTGGAACTCCTTGCCGGAGGAGGTTGTGAAGGCTAGGACTATAACAGGGTTTAAAAGAGAACTAGATAAATTCATGGAGGTTAAGTCCATCATTGGCTATTAGCCAGCATGGGTAAGGAATGGTGTCCCTAGTCTCTGTTTGTCAGAGGGTGGAGATGGGTGGCAGGAGAGAGATCGCTTGATTATTACCTGTTCGATTCACTCCCTCTGGGACACCTGGCATTGGCCACTGTCGGCAGACAGGATACTGGGCTGGATGGACCTTTGGTCTGACCCAGTATGGCCATTCTTATGTTCTTAATCCCTCCATATTGCATTTAGACTTTTATAAAATGAAAACAAGTCAAAAGGACTTGTTACATGAAATAAGAATAATATGTAAAGGAAGTACAAATTTTATATTTTAAAATGCACTAAACTTTAAAAAAAAACGTGAATAGACTCATTTGATGATTCCACTGCACAAATGGTATTTTGTTCAGCAATACAAGATAGGCTTTTGTTTTTCTTCTCTGTCCTTTTAATTGCTGAGTGTAAAGTTAGTGCATCAGTTTTACTGAACACTAATATAATAGGTTAGAGCCAGGAATAGGCTGACAGCATGTGTGTAGGAACCACAGTTCTTCATGATACCGTCTCCACAGGCTTTACCACACAGCTGTACCTGAATGCTAATCTTAAGTGGCTCTGCTATTCCACCATGGGCTGCTCTTGAACAAACTGCCAGTTTAAATCAGTTATAGTTTTGTGGATGAAAACAAATATGGCACTAAAATGAGACTCCCTTTCTTCACTTTGAATTAATAAAGATTCAAACCTAGACCTCCAGTGGTGACAGGATAGCATGCTGAACGGTTGAGTCACCTACTTCCTCTCTCTGCCTGGTAATTTGGTTTACTAAAATAGGATTTATAGGAGAAGTATAGTCTTTGTAATGCTACTTCTCCCCCATCTTTTTCTATTTCTGCAGCATACTTAGGATTCCATGAAAATGTTAAATTTAAGTGGTCTAACAATGCTATCACAGTAGCATGGAATGTCATTGTCATGTAGATCAGTGTTGTTCCTCTAAGCAACCTAGCTAACAATTACATGTGGAAATCCTGGGAATGCAACATAGCTGTCTTATTAAAATACAGAAATGTTGATGACAGTCAAACTGACTAGAAATCTTTGGTAGATGCCTATAAATAAAGACTCAAATGCATAAATAACAAGGACTATCTGCATAAAATTGTCAAAGAAGATGCTGAACTGTAATGTGCACAAGAGAAACTAAAATTACGTGTTTATTGACAAGCAGTTCACGTAATCCTGGATAATATAGTGACGGAATATATAAAGGCATCTCAATATGGATGCAGCACTGATACACGAAATGTAGATGTGATCAAATATACCCCTGTATTCACACTGTACACACTATTGTAATAACCTTTGTACAAAAAATGCCTTGTGAGGTATAATTTGAAAACTAATAACTCACTGGTCAATAATGAAATATGTGTAGTAGTATTATATGTAAAGTTATAAACATAAACTGAAATTAGTCTGAAGTGTGTTTACCAGACAAGTCTGGATAAACCAGTTTCTCAAAGACACAGAACAAGCTGATGCCTTCAACCAAATGTCATCAAAATTAATGGGCCACCATCTGTAAAGTGGCTGTTCTTTGACAAAAAAGGGTATTAATAGATCCATTTACATTTTAGCAGATAACTGCACATAACCTCTTTCATCACAACACTCCATGACTCCATTCTCACAAGAAAAGGGGGACTGGACTATAAAGTAAGGAACAAACACACACCAAATTCTCTTTCACTTTCTTTCACTTAAAAACAACAAAAGAAACAGCCTTAAACTTTGGGAGCAGATTCTGACCAGTGTAGAGGTGGTACAACCTCTCACTAGTCTGGACTGCTCTCTGGACTGTCATCATAGTATAATCGTGTTTATAAGGCAGCTCCGTGTACAGTTGCTATGTTCAACAAAAATCCCTATTCCACAAAATCAATTACTTTGTATTCATATTTAAAAATAAGATTCTGAATGGTGAAGCAGAAATACAATTACAAGGCACTGAAAATTGGTGCCAGCTATGCCAATGTGCTAAGGATCCTTAATTCGCCACTTGCTTTCCACCAGCCCTAGAGAAAATTAAGTATGCTTGTACTTGTACAGTCACTAACAGAAAAACAGGATAATCTTTTTGAAAATATTGTCAAAAAGTGACTTCATTCCAAATGGCATTTCTTTAGAGGCCTCAACACTTTTCTCGCTCATTATAAACCTTTGCTTGTGAAATGGTGCTACCGATGAAGAGATTCATATTAAATTACTGAATTTTCTTACCTTAAGTATTAATAACTAATTCTTCTATTCACATATTTAAGCATACAGCAATCTGGCACAACTGCTGTTGTACTTTCTGCGCTTTCATGTACAGGGATTTTTTTTTTTTTTTGGACTGGCTGTAAGCCAGCAGAATATCCATTTGCTCAAATGATTCTCTCTTTTCTGAAGGTTAGATTAGAGAGATTTTGTTCCTAGTTATTTTGGTTCCCAAGCCTGTTATATACATTTGTCCCACAGCTTAATAATTATGAAGGTTGCGGCATAAGTAAATTAGTATCAACAATTTATATATATAATTAAAAAGCTAATGCATTTCTAGCATGTAACCAGTAGTTAGGGTGCTAGTTTGCTGGCTGGAGATGATGATTTGATTGCAGCCTAGTCTCTGTGCTTTAGTTCTCCATATGTAAGGATCAGCAGTACTTGAGCTGGTGCCCTGCAGGCTCAGGATAACCAACATACTGCCATGTGAGAATAGCTGTGATCCACAATTTGCAGAGGCTGCACAACCACACAGGAAATCCCACCTCAAGTGATGCAATTGGCAGTTGTCTTAATGATCCCACAGTGGCTCCTGTGCCTTATATAAACCCCAAGGCACACCAGAAATTGTCCAGGCAACAATATGGAGGCCTAGCTGGCTGCCATGATTGCCCTGCTTCTGAACTCCAGGTATTGACTTTGGCTCTGACTTGGATTCTGAATCCCAATCAACCCCCCCAGAAACCCAGTGCTGATTTTGATATCTGGTATTGATCCTCTATCCAAATCCTGACTCTGTCTCCAGCTCTGACCCTCAGCTTGCCTGCTGACTCAGATTCTGGCTTTGACCATCAGCTCGACTCTTGACTGTGATACAGGCTGCGAGCCTGGCTTCAGATTCTGGCTCTTAAGCTTCTTCCACTAGTCCTGCCTACCTTTGCCCAGAGTCCCAGCACCATCTGTGGCATAGGCATAACAGCACTGCTCTATCAAACAGGGGTTTGGTGAGAATAAATACACTGTGAGACATTCAACGCTATGATCATGAGGGCTTTAAGGAACAGAGATCATCACATCTGCTTTTTGTTCATATAATATTTTACCCAATGAAGTGACTCTACATGTGGTGGCAAACTGCATATGTACTTACCAATTCTGGCTAGTATCACTCCTGAGAACAAGAGAATGATTGAAATATAGGATTCTGGGTGATCACCCCCATGCACGCTGTCCAACAGCACTGTATTATTAGTCCAATGAATTGACTAACGATCTGGCAGTATGGGTTGGTTGATGTTTCTTTGGAATGGGTAAATATGCAACTGGTTCTTTTGCAGTGTCTCGTGGTTTAAGGAAGAGTTCTTACTTGTGAGAAGAGAGAAAATACCCAAGTCAAAAGGACTGCCGGGGGCAAAGACTGAAAACACACACAGCATTAAACAGCTTACATGGAGGAGGCTGGATACGATTCCTGTGACAGCCAAGCCATATCGCTTTCTTAGCTTAGTAAACAAAATTGTGCCCATTAGTCCTGAGAAGGCAGAAAGAGCCATGAGTATGCTGAGAAGAGAGCCACTGATCCCCTGCGTGTAGGCGTACCCTGTAGTGATACAGTCAAAGCCAAGCACTGTGGTGTACAAGAAGGCTAAACCCAAGCCTGCTAAAAACACAGACTGCCTGTAATATGCTTTCCAGCCATCTCTGCATGTACACAGCATCCTGTGCATTTTTCTGAAGCAAAGAGGCACTTTTGTGATTGACTTGCGTTGCATTTCAGGACTGGATTTCTGCTCCATCGTTGCCTCTGGAATCCCACGTTTGTTGATGAATTCACCAACAGCTGAGCAAATGGGAAGATCCCCTGTAAAATACCAGTCAGAAGGTTTTAATGGTTCTGGTGGCAACTGCTCCACTGTGCAGTAATCTGCAATAAGAATTCCTGCTTTCTTAGGAAGAGTGGACCCCAACTGATCTATTCAAAGCAGCTGGTAGCTGGCAAAGATTAAAGGCATTTGAAAGCATCAAACAACAAAGGGAGTTGAAAGTCGACCTGTTATTACTTGGTCCTGAATTGCTTCATTTGACCTTTTCGGGTGCAAGGCACAGCCTTACTTCTTCTCCAAAGAGTGGCATGATAAATTGAAACATAAGTCTCTCTACTATGTCAGTAGCTATATTATGAAAGAAAGCCATTGATGCTGTCTGTATATTGGTTAAACCAAAATATTTTAAAGAGAAACAAAATATCTCATTCTAATTTGGCTGTTTGCTACATACACGATCACACGCACAACCAAAATAAAGTAAAAATGAAGTAAGGCAAATCAAGCTTTAATCAGAACTAATGACCTTAAAGGGAAATGTATTAAGCAAAGGTTTCTAACTCTGTTTCTACTCTTTTGGTTCAGACATTCAAAATGGCACCAGATCCAGTATGGGATTTATTGCACACACAAAAAGAAATGTTGTCTGGAAACCCATTTCATGAATATGTATATTGCAGGCTTAGAGAAAGAAAGAATGGTGTTTTAATACAACTAGAAAATGAAGATTTAAATGTAAATTAGATACATCTCAGATGTGCATATGTGGTCCCCTCATCTAAAAAAAAAGATATCTTGGCACTGGAAAAAATTCAGAAAAGATTATTAGGGGTATGGAATGGCTGCCATATGAGGAGAGATTAATAAGTCTATGACTTTTCAGCTTGGAAAAGAGATGACTAAGAGGTCTATAAAATCATGACAGATGTGGAAAAAGTGAATAAAGAAGAGCTATTTACTCCTTCCCATAACAGAACTAGGGGGTCACCTAATTAAATTAATAGGTAGCAGGTTTAAAACAAACAAAAGAAAATACTTCACACAACTTACAGTCAGTCTGTGGAACTCCTTGCTAGAGGATGCTGTGAAGTCCAAGACTATAACAGGGTTAAAAAAAGAACTAGATACATTCATGGAAGATAGGTCTATCAATGGCTATTAGCTTGGATGTACAGGAGTGGTGTCCTTATCACTCATTCCGAGCTTCTGACAGAGGCTAAGGGATGGATCATTTGATGATTACCTGTTCTGTTCATTCCCCTTGCATTGACCACTGTCAGAAGACAGGTTATTGAGCTAGATGCTCTGACCCAGTACGGCCATTCTGATGTATCATGGTTAACTTCATTGTGCATACAGGAAACCCCCAGCTTCCGCCCACCCGAGTTGCAACCCCCTGCACTTACAACCATTTTTGTGAGTGTGGAAGGGGCCAAAACCCCCCAACTTACATCATCGGCCTGCATTAACGATGGCACGCGGAGCCTATCGTAAATAAGGGTTCGAGTTATGACGTCCCCGACTTGCGACGCTTCCCCGGGAACCAATCATGTCGCAAGTCGGGGGCCCGCCTGTATTTTGAAAGATATTTAGAAGCTTAAGGTTCTAAAGATTGTTTTTGTGCTCTATTGTTGGAGCTAAATGTGATGACTCTGATCTAATGGTTTAAGGAGAAAACTAGGAGCCAGAAATGCTTGAGTTATAATTTTGGTGCTAATACTGAATCCATGGATAAAATACTTATGTCTCTCTCAGATTTCCCATTTAAAGAATTGAGATGATAATATTTTCAAACTTTTAGGGCTGTTGTAAGGATTTAACATTTAGTTCTTACAAAGAACTTGGAAGGTGTAGAGCGCTGTAATTGCTACTACAATATACATGAAGTTTTACTTGCCATAGTGAAGGTATTTCATTATTAAAAGGCACATGACACCTTTTTCTATGAAAGAATGATAATTTATCAGAAAATGTAAATTATTCTCATATTTATAGTCAGTTTCAATTACCTTCAGTTAATTCCATCTAAGTGATCATATCATCCATCAAGAGTGAATTAGTTTAACTGCTGTTAATGTTTGTACAGAATTTTGAAAATGTAAGTGCGACATAAGTGCTAAGTGCTAAATATAAAAAAAATATTGTAAACATGTCATTTAGAGCTCATATCTCAAGGCCTTAAAATATATATCTCACACATCATACGAAAATAATTACATTAAAAGAATATTAAAGATAGAACTCAAGCACTCAAAAGTTAGGAAATGCCAAATGAAAGTTTTCAGTGCAACCTTAATTCAATCCCCTTGTGTGTATGCATTTTGATACAGTCGTTAATTACATGATCACATACTATTTTTTCCACAAGGTCCAGTACCTTATTCAATAAATGGGCATTTATTCAATATTTCTTTTTTATCCTTTTGGTTCAATGTGTGGACTTAATTAAAACAGAGCATCCAAATCCTGGACTGAATACAAAATTATTAATTTCCTCATGGATGTGTGTGGAGTGCTTTCACCGTAATATCTGAGTGCTCCACATAACATGAATTAATTTATGTTTGCAGGAACCACATGAGATTAGGAGGTATCATTATCCTCATTTTACAGATGGGGAACTGAGACACAATGAGATTAAGGCCAAAATTGCCTAGATTATCTACTATTTTGGGTGTCCATTTTGAAACAATTGGGTCACAATTTTTCTGAGTACTTTAACATATTCAAAGCATAGACTCATTTGACTTTGGTTGCAGCAGTGAATGCTCCACACTTCTGCAAACTTGGTCTCAGGTTCTGGACATCCAAGAAACATAGTGGCTACCTGTGAACATTTTGATTTAAGTGACTTATCCAGCATGCATAGGAATTCTGAGGCAGAGACAGGAATGGAATCCAGTTCTCCGTTTGTCTTAACCAAGATGGAGTGGAATGAAGGGGTAGGAATGGAGCCTATGCGTTGGGAGTGGATAGGAGTAGAGGGGGCAATGAAGAGCTACCAGGAGGATGGGCAATTGGATAGGTAAAACCATGTTTTCTTCTCCAGATAATCCCGGTCTCATTCACAATATACCTTCCAATTTCTATAATAAATGAGGCAGGGGGTGCAACAGACAAAAGTCCCCTACATTCACAACTCTGATTTTTCCCCAGAGTACCATCTGTCCTGTGCACTCAATAAGAAACGAGTCCCCAGGGGAAAAAATTAGCAAATGATCTTGCAACTAAAGACGGTATCATAATGCATATACACAAGACAGTCAAATTAAGATTGCAAAGGTAACTTTAATTATGGAATTTCCTAATGTATGCTCAACTGTATAACTGTAGCATACTGCTAATGTAGTTTATTTTTTCATGTAATGTCCAGAACCTAAACACTGAAATTCTATCATGTGGAAGCACATAAGAACGACTATACTGGGTCATATCAAAGGTCCATCTAGCCCAGTATCCTGTCTTCCAACAGTGGCCACTGCCAAGTGCAACAGAGTGAATGAACAGAACAAGTAATCATCAAGTGATCCATCCCGTCGCTCTTCCTCAGCTTCTGGCAAACAAAGGCTGGAGACACCATCCCGGCTAGCAGCCGTTGATGGACCCACCCTCCCTGATTTTATCTAATTCTTTTTTGAGCCTGTTATAATCTTGGCCTTCACAACATCTTCTGACAAAGTGTTCCACTAGTTGACTGTGCTGTGTGAAGAAATACTTGCTTTTGTTTCTTTTCAACCTGCTGCCCATTAATTTCATTTGGTGACCCCTAGTTCTTATGAGAAGCAATAAATAGCATTTCCTTATCTACTTTCTCTACATCAGTCATAGACCTCAAATCATATCCTTCCCCTTTGTCATCTCTTTTCCAAGCTGAAAAGTCCAAGTCTTATTAATCTCTCCTCCTATGGAAGCCATTCCATACCCCTAATCATTTTTGTTGCCCTTTTCTGAATCTTTTCCGATATATCTTTTTTGAGAGGTGCAACCATATTTGCATGCGCTATTCAAGATGTGGCTGTACCATGAATTTATATAGAGGCAACATGATATTTTCTGTCTTATTCTCTAGCCCTTTCTTAATGATTCCCAACATTCTGTTTGCTTTTTCAACTGCTACTGCACACTGAGTGGATGTTTTCAGAGAACTACCCACAATGATGCTAACTAAGATCTTTCTCTCTCAAGTGATAACAGCTAATTTGGTCCCCACCATTTTATATGCATAGTTAGGATTATATGTTCCAATGCATATTACTTCATATTTATCAACAGTAAATTTCATCTGCCATTTTGTTGCCCAGTCACATAGTTTTGAAAGGTCCTTTTGCTGTTCTTTGCAGTCTGCCCAGAGCCTACCTATCTTGTGTAGTTTTGTATCATCTGCAAAATTTGCCACCTCACTCCAAGGCCCTTTTGTCAGATCATTTATAAATACGTTGAGTAACACTGATCCTATTACAGACTCTTAAGGGACACCACTATTACTTCTCTCCATCCTGAAATCTGAACATTTATATCTACCCTTTGTTTCCTATCTTTTAACCCATTACCAGTCCATGAGAGACCTTTCCTCTTCTCTCATAGCAGCTTACTTTGCTTAAAAGACTTTGTTGAGGGACCTTGTAAAAAGGCTGTCTGAAAATCTAGGTACACTATATCCACTAGATTCCCCAAAATCCAGTTTGGATCAGCAGCATGATTTGAACCTTTAAACCCACTGCATAGACCTCTGCCACTTGAGCTAATAGACTAACTAGTAGCCAAAGTGGGCTGTTATCCTCTATGTGAAATAGGCAAAGCGGGCAATGAGACACACACATTTTGCCAATGGGGTTCACAGCTACTTGGTGAAAACAGAATAATGTAGAGGTTGGGGCTGCTGTGTTCAGTTTCATGTTTTGTAGGGGAGCATGTTCTAAGGCCCTTCTACAACTATGACCCAGAGCTGTATCTGTCGAGATAGTTAATCCACCTTTCCAAGAGGAGGTCATTGGTGCTGACTCTGTGGGAGCTCCAGCTCTGGAACACTCACAGAAAAACATGGTGGGTGCTGAAGACCTACCAGCAGCTCCCTTATAAGTGCCTCCTCCCCCAGCACTTTCCAGCCACTGGCAGCCCCACTGATCAATAATGGATGAAGAAAGTCCTTCTAAATGGCAGGGAGTGAACAACTGCACAAGATACTTTTCTTTGGTGGGATGAACGAGTTAGCCTTAATATCAGATACAAGGGCTTGGGGAGCACAGCTTAGCATCTAACAGATTTTAACTAATCATCATTGCACCAATTTTCTAACACAAATCATGACTGAGACTGCACTGGAGAGTTAGGTCAATATGAGACAGCTTATCTTGATCCAACTATGTCAGTGTCTACACTATAGCCTTGCTCCCACTGATGTAAGTGCTGGAGTGCACCAGCACAGTAACTCCACCTCCACAAGAGATGCAGGGTTAATGTAAGTGTAGTTAGGGCACTACCATGTCTGTGTAAACACTGCCTTTCTTACATCAGCTGTTTGCTGTCTTGTCAATTTCATGGCTCCACTGGTGAAACTGATGAGAAAGCTGGCTCTTCAGCAAGGTTGCAGCAGGGTCTATGCTCCAAGCCTGGCTGCTGCTACCCAGGCTCCCAGCTTGAACTAAAGCCTAGGCTTTGTGCTGAGAGCAATGCATCCCATTGGACTCCAGGTATAGAACTCCCTACCAGAGGTAAGAAGCCCCAGGCAGCTTCCCCCAGTTCCCATCTGGGAGTTGGGACGTGAGAAGCCTGAGGGGCAGCTGAGCTCCCTGAAGAGAGATGCATGGAGCTGAGCCCTGGCTCCTAGCCCCCCTCACACACACACTGCTCCTCTTCATTTAGTGGAAGCACTCTTCTGAGGACACATACCGCCAACAGAAGGAGGAGAGTGTGGCCCTGACATAGGTAGATCCACTTGAGATTGTTGTGTAATTTGTGACTTCACTGCCTTTTCTTAAAATGTCTAAAAACATCATGAAGTATTATGTCCCTACACCAGGGGTGGGCAATAATTTTTTGCCCTGGGGCCACTTCAAAAAAATTTTAAGTAGCCCCGGGCCACCCTGGAAGGGGCAGGGCCTAAACAGGAAAGGACGGGGCTACCCCACCCCCAGACCATGATTGGCCCCTTTGCGCCCCCTCCCCCCCCACTTCCCACTAGGCACCCATGCCCTGGAAGAGGTTTGGCACACTCCCTCACTCCCAGGCCAATCAGGGTCTGGGGTGGAGGAGCACGCAAAGCCTCCTCCCACCCTGCCAGGAGTACGTGGCACTTTGAAATACCTCGGGTTCCTCCCAGGGCTGGGGCAGGGCGAAGGAAGCTTCACGCAGCTCCCCCGCCCCCAGGCCCTGATTGGCCTGGGGGCAGAGGAGCATGCAAAGCCTCCTCCGCTCTCCCCCCTGCCCTGCGAGCAGTGCATGGTGCTTCAACGTGCCATGTGCTCCTGGCAGGGCAGGAGGAGGCTTCGCACGCCAATTAAGGCCTGGGGGTGGGGGGAGCAGCAGGGCTTCCGTGGACCAGATCCACCCACTTGGCGGGCCGGATCCGGCCCACGGGGGCCCTTTTTCCCACCCCTGCCCTACACTAACTGCTGGGACAGACTCCTCCCCATTGATACTGCATCTGATGATTAGTACTAATAAGCCTCAGCTCCAAGGAGTAAGGTCGATGTCAGGGGAGTTCCCTTGTTGTCATAAATGATCTAATCTCCGGTTAGTACTTTTATGAGCTGGGTAAAAACCTTATGGGTGGGTTAAAACCTCACCGAGGTTGATCAATGTGAACTCACCTTTCAATTAACATCGCTGTGAACATAAACCCCACTGAAACTGCTGAGGAGCTTTTGGGCAAAGTTTACTTTGGGGTATGTGTACAAGAATGTAAGGAAAAAACACTGCCATTGAAATGATTCATATGACAGACAAGAACAGAGAGGCAGAGGAAAAGAGGCAAGAAAAGCCAAGCAGGAGCTTGTAAGCACAGTGTGACCCTAGAAGATACTAGAAAGCATGCTTTTGTTTTGTGTGTTGGCTAAAGAAACTTAAACTCTGTAAGTTAAAAAAATTGATCCTTTTGTTAATTGATTCCTCTTGTGTTCAGAGATCCAGGACTTTGTATATAAACAAAACTGAATCCAAGAGATATCTGACTGTCACCAAGTTTCTCCCTCCAACTAGAATATCTGAAGGGCTCCAACTTTGATGAGCAGCTCAGGTAAAAAATGGGCGACGGTACCAATGCATAATTTCCATTTTCATTATTAGGAGATGGCCATATGCAATAAGGTAAGAATTGATCCCACGGAGAACCACTGAAATAGGAATATGGTCACTGGGGATACCATGTCTTTTTTAAAGACAGTAGCAAAACTAAACTGAATATTAGGGACTACATGCATTTAACCATTCTTCACTGACTTCTTTTCTTTTAGCATCTTGTATTGCTATGACAACCATCATTCTAAATGGGTTTCAGACGTAGTGGTTCAGTGACATGCTGCAGGATAGTGCTCTGTACCAAGGAGCATGTAATGAAGACACAAATGGATTAATTTAAACCATCTTTAAATCTGCATGGCAAGGCATTAAACAATTAAGAATCTGCTATTCTCCCACCCACATGAGAGATTTCCACCAATAACTCCCCTTTAAAGCCATTGCAATTTGTGTATGGCAAATCACCCTAGAACATGAATTTGGAAAATTAATTCCAACATATTTGCTACTTGGCTTTTCTCTTTTGATAGTAATTTTATTATCTTCATAGAGTTCCTGTGAATTGACTCATTGGATACCCTCTGGTATTCTAATTATTTAATGTATAATTCAACATTTTATATGGAAGCCTGTGTTTCAATAGTAATAAATGTTGTAAGTGTTGGTGGGAGGTTGTTCTCCTTTTGAACCCTACTTACCTGGCACATTTGTAAGTTCAATATGTCTTTCTATCACATATCCTCCTGCATTCTGCTGGGGTTTTACAGCCAACGGAGGCACTAGCTGATACACCCTGGAGAGGAATATAAATTCTACCAGAAGAGAGATCAAATTCCATCCAAGAATAAATCCACAGCCAATGACATTAGAGGCCCAGGTCATAACCTGCCCCACAGACAAAGGAGCGAAGATATTTATGACTTGATCCATTCTTCTTATAGCTGCATTCATTCCTAGACATGGTGTAAAAACAGAATGCATTTCACTCTAGGTATATACACACATACACATGCATGCAATTATACCAATGGGATAATTTTCCCACCCTTTCTTTGCCTGACACAAAGCACTACAGGCAGGGACTGTCCCATCCTATAGCAACCACATTTCACTCAGGGCCCCTAAATGTGATACAACCAACAATATTACAATGATTTATCACTTAAATTATTCAAGGAGGAGTAAGATATTTTACAGAACCACATGAAAAATCAGCGATTGGGTGGTCGACTGGACAGGTAAAGATGTGCTCAGGAAAGCCAGGAACTAACAAGAGTGGTCTGAGTCAGGGATAGCATGGAGAGCTGTGTGTGCTTCCTTGCTTGGCTTTGGCAATGCACTTGAATCTAGATTTACAAGAACCCCTTCTGCTGCCCTAGAGAGGCTTCCAAGAGAGCCTATCTGCGGTATGTTGTGGTGGTGTGCGGTACACAGAGACCTGGTTATGTCCTTTCGTTTATGATTTGTGCCAGGGTTTGATTCAAGTCTCCCAAAGCAGAAGACAAGTGTCGCCAACCTGTTGTGACATGTAGGTTTCCACATAGAAAGGTGTTGTCAAGTCTCAACAGTCACTTCACCTGAAATGACTTTGCTACTTTTACTTGGTGTATTTAGTGTTAACAGAAGCTCATTATTAAATAATGAGCACAGCTCTGTTCTTTATCTGATCAACCCGAAAGGGGTAAGAACCTGACACCTTTGTAACACCTGCACATTACAAAGCTTTCCCCATGGTGGAGGGTGAGCATTAGCTATTGCGTTGAACACAGCTCTATTGAATCTTCTCAGACTCTTATTAAGGAATGAAATTACATTTCTTCTGTTTAATAAATATTCAGCTGTGGCTCCCATGTAAATGGACATAGGCTGTGTCTAGCTCACCAGCCAGCTGGCCTCGGTTTTCACCTGTGATGACCACAATCCAGTCTTTCTGAATGGTTATTGTCAGCGCTGTGCTCGCCAGGTTTGCCAGGTCAGCTAAGATGATTACCACTGCATAACAGAACACCTTGTTGGAAGGGAATAAAAACCAGAGGTTGGGATCCAGGAATCAAGGTTAGTCAGCTATTGCTGGCTGGCAACATTGTGCAAAGTCTCAATAAAGATGGAAGCTTTCAGAGACAGGTGCGTTAGTCACTGAAATGAGTACATTTTTGTTACTTTGAGCAGCCGAGGGCTTCTTCTCCATTAACACTAGGAGCCAGATTCAGTTCTCTGTTAAACCTCCCGAAAGCCAAGGTGATCCCATTGCCTTCAGTGGAGTCACTCCAGATTAACGGAGGGGCAAAGTTGTCCCTAAATCTGATAATCTGCCATTCTATCCCAAGGTGACAATACAGGCTTTGCCTCAAATCAAAGGTAAGCACTTGTGGGAAACATGGTGAAGAAGCTCAATACACCAAGGCTCCGATGCTCAGCTACGGCCAAGAAATGCAGCGTGTTAAAGGGTGGGGAGCAGGTGCAAGAGTGGGTTTAAGCCCCCAACTCGTGGAGCAGGCCGGTCACCCTGAGGGCTGCTTTAACTTGCCCTGGCTGCCACCAGCTCCAAAAGGCCAATATGACAGCAGGGGTGCATCAGGATGCATGGAAACACCACCTCCACTCCTTACAGCCCAGGGCACAGGAGGAATGAGATGGAGGATGAGGAAGAGCTGTTTCATTGGCTCTTCCCCAGCATGGGACCCACTCTGGGAGATAGCTGGCATAGGCAGCCACAGGGTTTCTGGCTGCTTTGCTGGTAGAGCTGTGTACAGCAGCCAGAGCACAGAGACTGGACCACAAACTGTCTCTTGTGAAAACTTTACACGTATTGCTAACCTACCCAAAGAATCCCAGGCTGAAATAGCCAAAGTACAATTTATCCGTGACGGAAACAGACCAATACACTTACAGTAAACCAGCCGTGCCACATTTGTTCCATCTCGGTTTTGTAAGAGAACACCAACATCAGTACTACACAGCAGGCCGTGACAGAGGAGTTCTGAATGAACAGTGATGCATGAGCAACTGCAAAATGAAACAACTCTTGATGTGATACGTACCTGCTCCATTTAAAAGGAGTCCCACCGATTCTGTCACTTGATGCAAACAATCTGACAAAACCCTAGCAAGCCACCTGAACAGACTTTTCTAATACGGAAAACAATACCTCATTCTCCCTACTGACACTAATATAAATGAAAGACAAAACAAACAACCCAACACTCACCAGCAATAAAAGAAAAGAGGATGAGATGTGTAAAATTGTAAATTGTTTCATGGAGGAAAGAACTATATCAGCAGCAGATCAAAATGAATTTTTAAATAAGTTCTACTTTACAGTTCATTTACCACAGTTTGTTATTACAGTATTTATTATCGTATTTTAGTGTTCACCTACAGGCCTCAACCATGATCAGGCCACACATTGTGCTAGACCATCGTACAGTCACAAAGGAACAGATAGTCCCTGCCCCAAACATACACAATATAAATAGACAAGACAGACTTCAGATCAGAGGGAAAACCTGAGACACAGAGCAGTGAAGTGTGTTGCCCAAACTCTCACAGCAGGTTACTGGTACAGAAATCAGTTTTCCTGAGTCTCAGTAAGTGCTTTCTCCATTAGCCTCTTGTGTTGCCTCTCTTATCTTGCTTCATTATGGGAGCTAGCAATCATGAATGATGGGTTATCTTCTGGCAAAAGGCCATATTTAAAACATAAGAATGGCCATACTGGGTCAGACCAAAGGTCCATATAGCCCAGTATCCTGTCTGTTGACAGTGGTCAATACCCGATGCCTCAGAGGGAGGGATCACAACAGGTAATCCTCACGTGATCCCTCCCCTGTCACCCACCTCCAGACAAACAGAGGCCAGGGACGCCATTCCTAACCATCCTGGCTAATAGCCATTGACGGACCTAACCTCCATGAATCCATCTAGCTCTCTTTTTTCCTTCTTTTTGAGTCTGCAACTATTGTACCTTTAATAAATGACTTTTAGTTGGAAAGCTGAGATCCCAATACAATCAAGTAGTTAGGCTTCAAAGGCAGACTAGTTATACACACAAATAAGTGCCAGTGTAAATCTGTGATGCAAAAATGGAAGTCTGATTAGGTGTCTGTCCATAAATCAGACTATAAGGCAGAAAATGCACTTTTCTGGAAATTGAAACTTTCAGTGGGTATGTGTTGAATTAACCAAAATTTTCAACAGGAGACAATAAAAACAATTTTCCTCATTTTGTTTTGATAACAAAATGTTTAGTTTCAATAAGGTAAAATCATTTCATTTAAGCTTTGTTATTTTAATTCATTATGACTTTAATATTATATTTCATATTTTACATTATATCATTTTCCAACATGATTAAATGAAGCTATTTGATATCAAAATAAATGTTTTGATACCTACAGATCAGGGGGTTTGGAATTTTCATTTCACAAAAGTTCCTAATTGGAATGAAGATTTTAAAGTGTCAAAATTTCCTACACAACACAAATTCTATTTCTGACGAGAGCTAATTATAAGGAACATTATTTAACATCATGTAAATTATGAGAGGCATAATATGGCAAGGCACTCCTACTCCCAGCTCTTCTTCTATGGCCTTGGAAAAGTCACCTTGGCTTGATGCTCCTTTATCACTTAGGCACTGTTTTACCCTTAATCTCGCTTTCTGTTTCTCTGTTCAGTTAGGATGATATAATTCTTCCCTCCATTGGAGTGGTGCAAGAAATTATTAATATTTTAAAAGCACTCTGAAGATTAGCACTATAAGCATTATTGAATCACAGGATAGTAATTGTATTCAAGGCTTTATATCTCCTACTTAAGAACATCAAAATCAATACAGAGAATTACCTTTATTTCTTGGTTTTCTATCAATCCAATCTCCAATTAAAGCCCCAAACACTAGTACAGAGCCAGCCACCACTAACCCAAAAACAGCTGTTAGAAGGAGATTATGTCCATACAATTCTATCAGGAATACGGACATGGCAAAATGCCACATTCGATCACCCTGAAAGATAGAAGACACAAAACTGTATTTTTATTTTAGCCTCATAAAACAAAGCTATACCATGGACTAAATCAATGCAAGTACAGGAAATGGGACAGTGTGAATACTGAAGATTTAAGTTTGATCCATTTCTAAATATTTGTTTTTGGATAAACTACAGGGCTTCCATAAATATGAATGCTTCTCAAATCACGTTTCCCTTGGTCATTTAGAATGCAATAATTTTATCGGAGCATATCTTACCCATATAGAAAGTGCACAGCTTGCATAAACCAGAAATCTTGGACCCATGAGGTAACTCAGCACTGCATCTGAAACAAGTACATAGAAACCAATACCATTTACTTTCAAGTGTGTGTGTGCGTGCATGTGCATCTGTATGTGATTGATGTAGCTGGTACCAAGTAAGAAAATACTTTTCTCCCAAAAGAAGGCACACTCTCACTAGACACATTCACAGGAAAAAGGGATGAAATTCTGCCCTCATGGAAGTCAAAGGTAAAACTCTTGATTGATTTCACTGTGGCCAGGATTTCATTCACGATATCCCACGATAGAAACCAGAACAACATCTCTTAATTCTCACAAGCAGGAGCACAGTTGTACAAACACCACATCAGATTGTTAAATGGAATAAAGAAAAAAAGTGATGGAGCAAAGCAGAGAGATGAGTAAATGATGTCATGCTGGACCAAGTCAGTAAAAATGGAAAATTATGTTCTTTTCAACGTAGGGTCTTTTTAGTGTATAATTTGCTTTATTGAGATTAAATGGCTATGTATTGTACTTTCAGAAAAGATTTTGTTTGGCTGTAAGAGCTATGGGATAAACTGGTAATTCTCAAGCTTTTAACATCAAAGGGCTTCTTTTTAATAGTAGGCTCTATCAAGCCTCTAATTTGCACCCACAATATTGCACTCACAATTAATATGGCTGGCATTTAGACATTTTTTCTAGTTAACTATGTTTCCATCTGTCCCCTGCAGTCAGGTGTTTAAATTCTGTATTTTCTCCTGCAGTTCATAGGGCTGCCAACTCTCCCGGATGGGTTTGACTGGACACCATTTGTGACAATGGCATCCAGGTCCCTCTAGTTTTTCTGAGCTGGCAACCCTAGCTAAATGCCAGCCACTTGCTCCTGCATTAATTGAGAGTGCAGTATTGTGGGTGCATAGCAGAGGCCTGGTAGATGAAGCCTACTAACAATGAAATCAATAAGAATTTTTCCTTTGATTTTCATGATGTCTGGAATTTTGTACCCACAATTAACTAAGGAACAAACTCAAAAGGCATTTTTTTAACTGAAGTTTTGTATATTTATTTAAAAAAAATACTAGATATCATTGTGCAGCTTTTATTCTAATTGACCTGTCTGGGGAACTGTATCCCTTACCTATATACTGGCTGAAAACATAGTGCTTGATTCTCCTTTCTCTAGCATGTTGTGCAGCCACTGGTGCAAGATGAGGACAGAATGTGATCGTTCTGATTTGGGAGTGTTTTATACCCAATGTCCACAGATAGAATTGCCCATATGAAGGTACAAGGCAATGGAATATCCAGCCCTTAGCCATTCAGTCTAAGATATCTTCCTGATGGCCTATTTATGTGTTTTAATCTTCCTTATATCAGCTTCACTCTCTATACAGCTCAATTTCTAAAAAGTGCTGCCATATTTCCCATCAGTGTCTGCAGGTAGAGGGGGTGGCTGAGTTATGCTTCTCATGCTTGGAATCTTGACTTCATTTTCACAGTTAGGTGTCACTTCTGTAGGCCCACCCATCATCTTTCTGACCTGAAACTGCTTCACGAGAGGCAGAATAATCATGTTTAAGAAAACAGTAGAAGGGCATATCTGGAAGACAGATTCAGTTGCTAAGCAGCATTTTAGACAGGCAGTCATTTCATGCTGCTGAATAATGAACAAATAACTGAGAAAAATATCTGTCTTACACAGTTCTGCAGCAATCACACAGTGGATAAACAAAATTGCAGAGATTGCTGATTAATTTAAAGTGGCAGAGGGATTACTTCAGTTCAGGATCAGGGCTAGTTAAAATTATGTGACAAGCTGATGATGTTCTGCAGAATTACACTTGGCAACAACTGTTTTCATCTCTTTGGGAGACTTACCAATAAATCTGTTCTCTCTCCTGACAGGTGTTTCTGTCCATGTCCTTGGACTTCCAGAGTCTTTGAGGTTGCCTGAGTCTTCCACCATTCTTTCTTACTGCAAATAAAGGTTACACACATTGAAAATATATGCAAATTTCAACTACACTGGAATGAAGTGCGAGACACCAGGTGGTCTAAGTTCAATAGAAATCTAATTCTCCTATTATGTGATTGAAGACTATGTTCTGCCTTTAAGCAAGTCATACTTTAAATTATATGTGAGAACCTTTTGCTTTCAACTATAGCTAGATTATCAACAAATGGACATCCACTAAGAGATTCCTAAAATACCCTTTGTCTAAGAGCAAATTATATATGACTAAATAAATATCTGCACACTGTAATTAGCTGTTCTAACTTATCACAAAAAGTAGATAGTCTATGTTTATACTAAATGAACTAGACTTCTTTTCAGCCTAGCAGTAGGCAGAAATGTTTAACAGTCACATTAGCATAATTTTTTTAAATCTTTCCATTTTCCCATAGCATTAAATTATAGCTACTATAATTAATGCAAATTAAATATGAAGGGAAAACTATCATTTTATTTATATAATCCATGAGAATTCAAAAAGTTTGGTATTTTCACAGCTATTCACCAAATAACATGATGTAGAAATTAATTGCAATGAACAACTTCCAGTCAATTATACATTTAATTTTACTTACCATGCATGAACAGCAGGACCAAAATTTTCATGTGCTCTGTCTTATTGTTTAGTTGATTCAGTCACTTGTTGTTCAGCTGTATGGAAAGATGAATTTTTAAAAAGGAATAGCTCCGTTTATGAAACTTACATGTACACTTGCTAACATGTACAGCACTGTGTGAAAATGCTGAAAGTGCAAATGTTTCATGTTGTCAAAAGAAAAGCCAGCAGTTTCTGTCACATGTGACAAGCTAGTACAATGTGCTTTTCTGGGGGTCATTCAGTGATATGTAAAATCAGTCCACTGGGAAAAAGCTAATCCTGGGAGTACACTGCATCTCATGTCTGGCATGGAAAATGGCAGAAAGGCAAAGTCTAGCTAAAATAGATGCTGAAAGGTTTATTTGCCCCATGCATTTCATTTTGATTTACATGTCAGAACAGTGTAGAGATTAGGGACTTCACTTCAATAGAGCTTTGATCATGTACTCTAGCTCCCACTTGCTGTATTCTTCAGTGAAGCCTCAAGAGAGAATGAATGAATGCTGTTTTAAACATTGCAATACTGACTATGTGTTATCCTTTTGGAAAATATGTTTTTTGGCTGTAAGAGGAGTATCCTACAACTCAGCACCTAA
This sequence comes from Rafetus swinhoei, assembly GCA_019425775.1. NCBI lineage: Eukaryota > Metazoa > Chordata > Testudines > Trionychidae > Rafetus > Rafetus swinhoei. The sequence goes on along the minus strand of CM033424.1, from coordinate 200,285,577 downwards.
GCATTTTAATTGCAGTAATAATTCAGAATACAATTTCAGGTACTAATTCAAAGTATCATGTGACTTTAATTTTTATCTGATCACATAAGGGCAGACAGCTGATGATCTGCCACGTCACTTTCACTTGAATCCCTATGCTTAGGCTGGGTAGCAATCTTATGGGATGTTCTTTGCAAAACAGTCATCAAAAAACTGAAAAAATAGTAGATGACTTTTGTAGGATTCTTGGGATTCACAAGCAGGTATCAAATTTTGTGAGGTGTTGGTGGAATTCCCTTAGAAATTTAGATGCAGACAGTTTTCATAACTGCCCACTCGTTTGTGTGTGTCTAACTTGAGACATCTAGATTCCCAGCATTTGATAGTCTCAGCCCCCTTATTTAAAAATAAAGGTCCAAATGAAACCGTAGTTGGCTGCTAGCCCAGCTGATGAGGTGCCAGCTTTGGGAGATCCCATCAGAAGCAAAATCTGATCTTTAAAAATGGTTTAGTAGTTCAGTACTAAATACTGAAAATACTACTGGGGCATTTTCAAATTAGCATAATCAATCAATGAAATGAAATGCAAAAACTAGGTGGGTATTTATGTGTGAGATTAATAATAACAACATCCAACAAGTTTTAGGCACCTCACAAACTCATAATTTTACAGCATTTTGTTTAAATAGTTATTGGATTTTCTTTTTTCTCCCCCTCTCTCCCTCCTGTTCTTGCAAATTTTTTCTCAACTTTGACCAAACAGAAAAGGAGAGAGGATTACAGTATAAGCTTTCTCTATTGTGCACCATTTATTAGACACTGGATTTCAATAATTACTAACTAAATAATTTTAGAGGTTCCTGAAACAGAAAAAAAACCCTGTTAGAGCAGGATTATGTTCACATATGTATTGGGAATGGCAGGAACCTAAATGTCTTGTGAAACTATTTATTCTACCAAATTCCCATCAAAAAGAACCTCAAGTCTACTATTCAGTTTCTGTTATTAGGGGTCTAACTTTAAACGAGATCCTGTCCCAAAAAACAAACAAAACATATAAAGAAATGTCAATTGGTAATACTCCTTGACACCAAGAGAAAGTCAAGATTGTACTCAATGAACAAATAAGTTTACAACAAACTGCTCCTTAAGGCTGTGCACAGAAACCCTTTCTTCTCAATTTATTTCTAGATAAGTATCCTAATAGCAGTCACAAATGTAGGTACCTCAGCGTGAAGTACTCTTCAGAGGGTAAAATATGCCCAACAGGGGAAAAGAATCCCTGACCTAAAGAGAATGTGGCGATGTTGGGGGAGGGGCGCTGAGTTTTTCTTTATGTCCTGCATTTTGATTTCCTCTTTTAAGATGGTAGCCAGTCTCTTGGTCACCATCTCCCATCAGAAAAGAGCAGGAAAAAGAGGAAAGATGGAAAAGAGGAAAAGGTGGGGAAAAATGGGTCACATTACTCTAATCTGCCTGGTCACCAGAGGCTATGTCTAGACTACGATCCTCTTCCGCAAGAGGAAATGCAAATAGAGCACTCATTTGCATATGTGGTGCTCTCATTTGCATTTCCTCCTCCTTTCCCTTTTGCACAAGAGGTTTTTGCAAAAGGGAAAGGAGGAGGAAATGCAAATGAGAGCACGACATATGCAAATGAGAGCTCTATTTGCATTTCCGCTTGCAGAAGAGGATCATAGTCTAGACGTAGCCAAACGGTTAATAAGGGGTGTTCACCCGCCCCTCAGCACTCTCTATGTGCGTGTCATTGGCACAATCCAGCAGTGCTAGAGCAACAGCTAGCAAGCTGTTTGTCTTAGTAGGCTGTCTGGGGCAGAAGCCAGCCTGGTTGCTGACAGCCCTTTGGTGCAGCAATCCAATTTCACAGCCATAACAACTGCTAGCTCAGGGTTTATTTGTTTTTAGTTAGGAGTCTGCAACAGGCCCAGTCAGACACACACCTACATACCATCTCGTCCTCTGGTCCGCTCACTGCACACAGGACGGCGTGTCAAGTATAGAAGAAAGGAAGAAAAGACCAGAAGCAAGAAAACTATCCACTTACCTGGGTCTCTGCAACTCCATCCCATCGCCGCTTGTTCCTTCTCCTCAGCCTGAAGATGTTCACTTACCTCTCTTATCCAGACATCGAGACAGTGGTAAGATTGTTTAAACCATTCCTATCTTGGGTTCTGGCCTCATGCCAGGTTTCATTTGTGACAACTGGATTTTATGCTTGCTTTCTAAGTTTAGTAGTTTGTTAAATAAAACAGTTGTTGTTCCAGCTATTTTCATTTTGGCTTGGTTAATAGACAGTGATACAGATACAGTGCAGGTGTAGAACCTGTGTTCCAATACGCAGGATTCAGTCCTGGTCTAACAGTGAACAACATTCAACATCTCCAGGCAGAGGAAGTGGCAGAAGACTGTGACCCAATAGTGGAGATTCTTGCCCTAGAGGGTCCTTCCAGGGTGGCTTTGTGACTCAAAGACCACACACATCACCACAAAGGTGTTCTGGTAGACTCTGGCATCCATAAAACCCATGACTAAAGGGATAGAAAGGAGATTTTTTTGTGCCCCAGAAAGGTTACAAACACCTTTTCACACACCCTCAGCTTGGGACATTAATGGTTATGGAGAACTAAACACAAGGAGCAGCAGGACCAACCCAGACCTGCTCATAAGTCAAAGACTTATGCCACTGGGGGAGCTCCAGCTCCGCATGGCTAACCAACAGGCAGCATCTAGCTGCTACATCTTCAATTCCTGGAGCGTGATAGTAAAATTCCAGGAATTGCTCCTCCCAGACTCATATCCCAAATTTTCACCATTTGTTGAGGAGGGCAAGGTGGTATGCAGAACATCCCTCCAAACCACTTTGGACTAAGCTGACTCCACTGCCCATACCATGGCCTCAAAGGTCATCATGAGGCACAGTGACTGGTTGCATGTTTCAGATATACCCCCAGTGATCCAGAACATCATCCAGGATATGCCCTTTGACTATGCAGGGCTCTGTCAAGAATACTGACTCCCACTTGCACAGCCTAAAAGATTTAAGAGCAACATTAAAATTCCTGGGGATCCACATTCCCTTGCTCCAGAGGGAGCCCTTCAAAGCACACCTCACCTTCCACTTCCATTCTGAGCCCCAGAGGCAGGACATTCTTGCTCAAGTCTGGGTGCCTCCAGACCCAAAACCTAACTTTTGAAAGTGCATCCAAGGATACAGCACCAGAACCCAGTCTGGATCCTATTGTGCCTGGGTCCAGATTACAGAGTCCTAAGCACAGTAAGAGTGCAACATTCTATCCAGTTCTGTTCCCTCCCTCCCACTCTCCCATCCTCATCCCTCTTCAGGGACCCTTTTCATGAGCAACTCCTTCTTCAGTTGGTGCAATCGCTTCTCACTCTAGGGATGATAGAGAGGGTTCCGCAGGATTTCAGGGGCATGAGGTTTTACTCCTGATATTTCCTGATCCCCAAGGCCAAAGAGTGGCTTAGGATTAGTCTATATCTATGAGACCTCAATGCATTCATCAAGAAAATGCAGTATTGCACGGTCTCCCTAGCCTCTATCATCTCCTTACATGGATCTGGGGGACTGGTATGCTTCCCTGGATATGAAAGACACGTACTTCTGTATTTCTATCATCATCTTGGCCCTACAGGTGGTACCTACACTTCAAGGTCGGCAGCCAGCACTATCAGTTAAGGATGCTCCTGTTTGGGCTCTCATAGCTCCCCATGTGTTCACAAAGTGCATACGGTCATAGCAGCCTTTCTCCACAAGTGCCAGGTTCAGGGGTTCCTATACCTGGATGACAGGCTCATCAGGACCAGCATGCAAGCACAAGTGGTGGACCCTGTGTCACTGACCCATGCCTCATATTAAACGTTCCCAAATCACATTACTCCCGACCCAGAGAACAGTTCATAGGTGTTCTATTGAACTCGACACTAGCTAGGGCATCCCTGACAAAGCCGTGCTTCCAAGCCCTCCAGCTCATTATTGACAATTTCCCACAACAGCCAGAAACTGCATGAAGTGACTGGGCCACGTGACTGCATGCACATATGTGGTCCAACACACCAGCCTTCATCTCAGCCCTCTCCAAGCATGGGTGGCACAAGTATACAAGCCCCATAGAGACCCTGCCCCCACCATTCTCAAGTCTCTACTTGGTGGCTGCAACAACAAGTAGTCCATATAGGAGTTCCATTTGCCAGACCACAGCCTGCCAGGTCATTGGTCACAGATGCATTGGCATTGGGTGGGGAATGCACATAGGCAGCATCAGAACCCAGGGCCTATGGTTGCAGACAGAGTTATCTCTGCACATCAGCGTGAAGGAGGTGAGAGCAGTCTGTCTGGCTTGCCAAGAGTTCAGAAACCACTTCCATATCTTTTATGGCAATGTGCTATATAAACAAACAGGGTTGTGCTCGTTCCTCTCTCCTGTGCCAGGAAGCCCTAGAGCTCTGAGAATATTGCATCACCGGCTCAATAGACACACGAGCATCATACCTTCCGGGAGCACAGAACGAGCCCACCAACTGACTCAGCTGCTTGTTCTTCAGCCATGAATGGTCCCTCTGGCTGAACATTGCTCTCTCAGTTTTCCAAAAATGGGGCTTTCCCCACATAGACCTCTCCATGACATGGAGCAACAGGGAGTGCCAGAGGTTTTGCGCCTTCCTGAACTACAGACCTGGTTCAATTGCAGAAGTTTCACCTGACATGGATGAGCCATATGCTCTATGCTTTCCCATCCTTCCCTCTTGTACCCAGAGTCCTCTACAAGGACTTCCAGGACAGGGCTTCATTGATCCCAATAGTACCAGCACTGGTTCACCTTGCTCTTACACTTATTCGTCAAAACTCTAATAGCCTTTCCTTTGTGCTCAGATCTCATCACTCAGGACTCCAGCATCTCAACATGAAGTCCCCCTATCTCATGGTGTGGAAGCTCTGTGTCTGAATTTGCTGAAGCTCCAATGCTTGGATTCCGTACAGGAAGTCCTCCTGGGAAGCAGGAAGCCTTCCACCAGAGACATATCTGGCAAATTGGAAGTGATTTATTATTTGATCCCAGCAGAGGGACTCCCTCAGCATGCCACAATCCCCCTGCAAATGGTGCAAAACAGACAATTGCCTTATGTTAATCCATGTAGCTAATTACTGATGCTACTTAGGAAATAGGTCTCCTTCAAAGTCATCATGCTTGCCTATTGGTCTTCTTGAGCTTTATCAAGTCATAAATCTGAGAGCTCCGGTCCCATCTGGATTACCCTAGGTATGAAATATTGGACTGAATCATAGACTAATTGTAAGAACTTTTAGCAACGCCAAAGCTCACATTCTCTCCTAAGAAACTGTTCTCAGAACTGTACTCATTGCTGTGTATGATGACTTTAACCAATATTCTCTCTTTTTTATAAATTTGTTTAGCTAATAAGAATTGGCTGCAAGCCCAGGTGATAGATGGGGAAGAATGGGGGTCATGTGTGCCCCCAACACTGTGGGCTGGAGGGGCAAGAGGCCACTTGGCAGCTGGTGGGGGCACTAACGGGGGGCTGGCACCCCTCCACACTCATTGTCAGTGACAGGGGAAGTGGAGCAAGGTGGTCCCACTGCTTTACTCTCCCAGCCATGCTGTGATGCTTTGGGAGAGGGGGCAGGACCACCCCATGCTCCCTGGAGAGAAGCAGAACAACACGGCCAGCAGAACAAAGCTACTGGGGCTGCCTTGCTCTGCTTCCCCTGAGTGAGTGTGGAGGGAAGGGCGGCAGACCCCTGCTAGTTCACATGGCCACCTCTATTGGGGGAAGAGGAGGGGCAAGGGCAGAGCAAGGGCAGGCAGGGGCAGAGTCGACTAGTCTAGTCCTTCCTTGGGCTGGGGAGGAGGGTCATGTGGCCAGTAGCCCTGCTGGATGCCCCTGACCAGTTCCCTTAGGCTGTAAGCATGTATTTAGGTAAGCTGCGAAATATTCATGAACCCAGAAGGTAATGTGCCTCATCCTTTGGCATTGGGAGACCTTTCAAATTTGACTTGGCTGTCTGTGAAGGAGCCCAAAGGCAGGGGTGCTTTTAAGGGAAATGTTTTATCTGCTTTGTAACCAGTAAGTTACTGTAGAAGCTGTTTTGTGCTGACCTGGTGAATCTACGTATTAGAATGTCCACCAGCTTTGGGGATTGTCTGCCCCTTTATTCCAGTTTGCCCTTATTTAAGCAATTTAAGTGTGTTCCCCTTGCCTCCCTGGTCACATCAGGATTAGTAATTTGTTCCAAACTCATGAGGCAAGTTTGCTAAAGATAACCCACGTGTTCATCAGGTGACCAATTCAGATCTATATCCATAGCCAACTGCTCCCATTCCTCCCCTCATGCTCCTCTTCAGATAGCATATCACACATTACTGCCTGAGCTGCAGGAGATCCAGTGGAACCAGTTCAGAGGAGTGCTGAGCCACCATACCCTTATCAAATAAAACATCACCTCCCCATTCATAAGGATGATCCAAAAAAACCTCTTGTGATATAACCCCTTAGGGCCATGTAAACCAAGCCTGCCAGTCTTTCCAATAGCTAGGGTCATGAAATATACCCATAGGAAGAGGAGCAAAGGAGTGAGGGAACCCAGGCTGACAAGGCATGAACTATGGTGAATAAGGTCTCTTAACTATTCCTTTGTCCTCCTCTAAAGGAGGATCCAACCTCAGTTCCTCTATGGACCACACCAGAGACAACAGTGGTATTGGAAGGTGAAGACAGATGAAAGATCTGACAGGGGAACTTGCAGGAATCTTAGGGAACATAGATGGATCTCAAGCAAGACTAATAATATTTCAGCTCTTCTCCCCTGTTCAGGTGAAGATGAAGACCACAGAATCCCCCCAGGCTCATCTCTTCCTCATCACCATCTACCTCACACTCAGATCTAAGGAGCATTTAGACTTCTATTAGCCACTACCATAAAAGTCCTCTTCAAATCCAGGGATAGTCCCAGTACAGGAGCAGAGGGCAGAATCAGTCCCACAGACCTTGAAATTTTGGATTCAGAGAAATATTCAGCTCCGCAATTCCACTCTCCAAAGTTGAACCCATAACTGACTTGGGTTTCAGAGTTGGAACCACAGAGGCCATGACAGAACTCAGACAGATCCTGGCACTGCAAATGGTAGCTGTCTTCTCCCTTACCTTCCTCCCCAGAACTGATTATGTAGTTCTAAGACCCTTAGCAGGCAAAAAACCTTTTCCCATCAACAGTGCTTTCAAAGCCTTGAAGACTTTAACAGAAGGATTTGGAGACAGAACAAAAGAGCCTAAAAACCTGGAATCTTTAGGAAGCTTAATCCAGTATCTTCGGCTTTAGGTCTGGTGGTTGTTCAGATCTGGAGGGTTTAGCAGCTAGAACTTCCTTAAGGAGAATCACCTTCAGTCTAGTCTGCCTCTCTCTGCATGCTCTGAGTGTCCAACAAATGCAACACCCAGAAGGAGAATGCCCTTCCCCCAGGCATTCAGGCACCTAACAGTCATTCTGATGAGAGCTGGGCACAAAGCACATCTCTTTAATCCCAGCTTGATCTTCAGTTCTGCCATCCTACTATTTATTTATCTATGCTTATCAATATACTTAAACTACACTACACACTAAGAACTACATTAACTAAAACTATGAAAGGCAGTACCAATGGAGGACAAAACTTGGATCTAAATGGACTGAATAATTCACTGCCATATGTGGAAGCATTTGGAAAGAACTGAGATGGTAGAAGGCACAGCAGCCCATTACATAGCCTTGCTCTCTCATCACCCTCAAAAATGCTGAGGGGAGAGGCAACAAGGGGTGCAAAAGAGCTCTGATGGAAAGGGCTGTACTATTAGATGGCACAAATGGGAATATGCAGAGCCATTCAAAAACAATTTCAGATATACCCTACAGTGCATGCTTTTATTAGAGTGAGAGGGATTAATTACAGGGACTGTGAATTTGGTATTGGATGTCAAGACAAATTAAAGCTGATTTATATCTCAAAATAGAACACATTCTTCTGCCTAATGTGCAGCTTTTCTGCCAAAAATTAATTTACGGCATCACATTTTACAAATGGTCCACATCTTGAAGAACAGCAGCAATGAAATCTTAGTAAACTATTTTTTCTCCAAGTGATTGCACATGCCAACATAAGAATGGCCAAAGTGGGTCAGACTGTCTTCTCACATTGAGGTAACTGGCATTGGTTGGAGGGAAAGAACAGAGTATGCAATCACTGAGACTATGTCTACACTGCACACTTATTTCAAAATAAGCTATTTTGGGGAAAAACTCCGAAATAGCTTATTTTGAAATAGTACATGCACACTACCAATGGCCATCGAAATAGAACAGAACTATTTTGCAACAGAGCATCCACAGTGACTGGAACCTGAATCTCATTTAAAGCCCCCCGGAAGCACTTCAGGCAGGGCCTCAGTCTCTTCCTGTAGCTGCTGCTTGAGGCTATTGAGACTTGTGCTTAAAGGGACACCCCTATATAGCCGTGTCTCAGGCTCTTCTCTTTTGCCTACCTCCTCAAGAAGCTTGCAAGCTAGACGTAGCCTGTTATCGTGGAGTAGCCTTCGTTTTGGTTACCCAGCAAACAGGAACCTGCTCATCCTGTGGCCAGTATATCTGTCTTCTGCTTCTCTTCTGTACCCAACTGACCTGTGTCTGTCACACCACACAAGGGCAGAAAGCTGATAGTACTGCTAGCTGAGCCTTGACAGAGAAATTGCTAAGCCTGGTTTCAGATGAAGCAGTTAGTCAGGGGCGGCCCGTCCATATAGGTGAACTAGGTGGTCGCCTAGGGTGCCAAGTTAAATGGGACGCCAAATGGTGGCGCAATATCATTGAGGGGTTTGGAGTAGGGGCGCCGATTGCATGGTTTGCCTAGGGCACCAGTTGATGGCAGCTAGTCTAGGACCGCCTCTGCAGTTAGTCCAGTATATGTTGGATGGATGACTGCATTGGCAAGACTAGTTTGACAAGCCCAGCTAGGAAACCACTGGTGGTGGGCTTTCTGTTATTTGGTAAGACTTAGCAAGTCCGAGCAAACCTGTTCTCTGGGATTTAGCAATGGAACTTCCAGTTGTTAGGTGAAGGGATTGTAGGTTCAGGTGAGGCAGCTGACCAGGTCTTAGGCGATCAGATCCAGGCAATGGTGGTGATATTAGGTGATGCCACTGAGAGGTCCAGTAGAATGGAAAACCAGTGTTAGCAAAAATCACTCTGGGGCTAACATCATAACCTAGACATTGCTGCACTTGAACTTTAGTAGCATTCTGGGTGGAAGTGGGATTGGGGGAAACTCATAGTAAATGCTTCTCCGTCCAGGGTAGCAGGAAGGTATCGGGGACTGAACCTGGACTGTGGCCTTGCAGAGAGAACTGGTGGCATTTTTGTTCCTTATCTCTTCACTCATGCATCCTGAACTCCTCCAGCTGCATCAATGTGGGTGAAGAATGTACCCAGTAACTAAGTCCTATTTACTATGAACTGCCTACTTGATTTTGGCAAGTCTCAGAGATGTAGCTGTGTTAGTCTGCATCTGTAAAAACAATGAGATCTTGTGGCACCGTAAAGATTAACAGATTTATTTGGGCATAAGCTTTCATGGGTAGAAACCACTTCATCAGAAGAAGCAACAGGACTCCTCACTGTTTTTACTTGATCTTGTTTGCTTCTTTACTGCAACTGTACAGAAACTATTTGACGAGCGAGCTAGTGAAGGCACATAGCTATAATATATACACTATCAGTTCTGGCAAAATAAGGACCTGAAATTTAGCACAGTTACAGCTCTACCAGTTATAAGAGTACTGTAGGTAATAAATGTCAGTCCTATCATGTTGCAACTGGTGGAGATGAATTGCCAGTAAAAACAAAACCTTATTTTCCAAGTGAAGGCTAGGCTTACAAAATATTGCCACTGGTGACAAGCTTACAGACACTTGTTGTCTAGTATGTTTATTTGCAGTGTAGATAAAACATGGCCATAGTAAATACCATATGTAGAACCTAGGGTATGCATGTATGCCCCATGCTCTCTCATCATAGTAGCATGGTCAGTCCTATTCCAATTTTAGAGTCTTTGACGACATATAAACGTGAACAAGTGTTTTGAGAAGTATATTCTCACTACTCAAGATTTATTTCAACAAAATGCATCAGTGAGGTAAAACTATGCTATGAAAAATGCAAAGTGTTTATAAAATGTATACAACTTGAAAAACAAAAAAAACTCCAGTGTTTATTCCAATGGCCAAAAATATTAAACACAAAATGCAAATTCATGGTTTGTACTTAAGGAATATTAACTCTAGAGCACAATTAAAACATTTTACTACATAAAAAGTGAAACACTGCATTTATGCATTACCAAAATACATGAAAGAAAAATAATCACAAACTATGCAAAACATGAAAAATATGAGAAAGTGTGGCACTCTCATTTAGACTGCAGCTTTCAAGTTAAGACTGAGAACACCTGTGAAGTGATGCAGCCATTCCATAGATTTGTGTTACTAAAAATATACATCTAGTCCATTGTTGCAATTTTTTAGAAATGGAGTTACACAGATACAAAATCCAATATGTTACACATCTATATACAGCATTTTAAACTTCAAAAATTAAACTGACTAAATACATAATTACTAAACTATAAACTTGTAAATTTCTTACGTTAGTCAAAGCCTGGTTATCTCTAGAAAGGCTTTTTTTTAATTACATTTTCTAGTGGTATGAAATCCAATAACCTTTCATTAATGCCAATAATTTCTCAATAAATCACTACAGATCATATCTATACAAAGTGATTAGAATGTTTGCACAAAAATGTGCCCTAGTTCTAGACAACAGAAAATAATTGTTCACTGTTAACTCTAGGTAATCAAATACTTTGATGTTAGATTTTGCTGTTACTGCAGCACTAGAAACATTTCCCTTTGATATAATGAAATGAAGTTCAAACTTAAGTATTAACTACTTTTTTCTTTAGTACAACTTGTTTGAGTTTGTTGTTTTTAAATAAGATCTCTTTTTTTCCCTTCTGTGCAATGTTATATTAAATGGCAGTAACAATCTATTATTCATTCAAAATTAACTACCATTGTACAATACAAAATGCAATTTTACAACTACAGTAACATTTACTTAAAAAACCTTTAATATTGTCAATGCAAACTTGATTAGTATAAAATTTAAAAGTTTAAAAACTCTCAAAGTTCACTAATTAACACTGTCTCCTTACAGTAAAAGTCTTGGAGGGTATTTGGACAGTCTCATACACGAAGCTAAACATACTTCTTAAAATTTCCTGCAATTGTTTAAATACTTGTGGTTATAAAAAGGTTGTTAAAGTAAAATTTCAGTATTGCCAGGACCTAGGTTGTGGCGGTTACATAAAATGTACTCAATGAATAAACCGTATAGGTAGGCTTATAAAGACTTATGTACATAAAGCTGAATGTGTAAGTAGAAGCAGTAGCCCTTTAGTATTAAGAAATCTTTCCTTTAAATCACATTTACTTGAAAACCATGAAACTTCACATAAATTCTATTGTATAATAGGATTTTATCATTTTTGTATTAACATTTATTTAAGCTCAGGAAGAAAAACAAACAGTCAAAGTTAGAATGATTAAATGTGTAAGATAGTATTTTTAAAAGGGTAAAATGGTTTTATCTGAACTGTAATTCTGAGAACTGTCAAGTGACAGCTCTGTAAACATTAAGTAAATTCATTTATATCCCTGGCATTTAAATACACTTCTTTAAAAAAAAAAAAAAAGTGTTAATTCTGTTACTGTTTCAAAGTTAAATGTCCAGATCTTCCAGTACAGTAAAACTTTTTCTATCAATATTGAATCAAACAATTTTCTTAAAAAAAAAAACATTTCCCTTAAAAAGAAACTACTTAAAATACTAATTTGTTCTTACAGCTAACACATGCTTAACACTGTTGTGATAAAAAGTTTACTGGAATTATATATCTTAATAATTACTTAAATAATAAGCTATAACTCAACTTAAAGGTATAGTTCAAGTAAAATAATTTTAAAATTGTATTATCCTACAGCCTAGGAGATGAGAGGAAGGCTGTGTGTTCTGCTTAGTGAGAGCTAGGAAAGTATCTTGTGCAAAACTAGCGGACATCCCTTCTTGACCTCTCAGGAGGAATTTCAAGTTATGTTAATGCAGAATGTCTATTATGTAGACATTACCTAATAATGGATTTTATGGGGCCCTGGTATGCTCTAGGTTGGGGCAAAAAAAAGGAGGGGTTCAGTGTGCAGGAGGAAGCTGCTGGGTAGTGGGCTGAGGGTAACGGCACAGGGGCTGGATGGGAAAGAGGGCACAGGAGTGAGCTGGGGGTGCAGGGTCTGGGCAGGAGGGGTTAGGGATACCTACCTGGCACAGCTCCTGGGGGACAGGGACACAGTTGTTTCCGAGTGGCTCTCCGTTCTACAGGGAAGTGCTCCCTGCAGGCACTGCCCTTTCCTGCTCTCATTGGCTGTGATTCCCGGGAGCAGTGGGGTGGGGGAAGTGTCTGCAGGGACCAATGTCCATGCAGCACGAGGGACCACTTCTTCCTCCCTCCCACACAGGGCCTGCAGGCTCAATCCAACCCACAGCCTGCCTTCATCAAGCCCCCAAGGCTCAGTGCTTTCCCCCAGCTCCAGCAGTGTGGAGAACCAGAACTGGCTTCTGCTGCTGAGGGGAAAGAGGAGGAGGAGAGAAGGAGGCAAGCCCTGAGTCTCATGGACAGGATCAAGGCAAGCCATGGCAAGATTCAGCACACAGGCTCCCCATCCCTGTTCTAGAGGCCATAGACAGTGTACAATGAGAGCTTGTTTAAAATTTGTGTTTTAGTTTTCAATCAAATCTAGAATGAATTGCATGGCAAAACTCAACCACGAGAATCTAAAAAAGCTTTAGTTCTGGCTCTGTGCTATGAGACCCTTTGACATTTTTGGCTTATAAAGCAACCTCTCCACAAAGATTTGAATACTCATGGAGTGGATATGCATTAGCCCTCCATTTTGCTTTCTCTATTTCCCCTGAGAAAAGATCAGAGTTGTACTATATAAAATGCTCCCTTGCTTTTTGAGGAGAGGTTATTGTCAGCTTTTCTTCCCACTCTGCATTCAGCTTGCAATCAATATGCATTGTTAAAAGCTATAATCTCAGCTCATAAAACTTTTTTTAAAATTACCACAGCACGCTTCTCAAACTGAGGTTTGTGAAACTCCAGGGGATCCATAGGCCCTGATCAACTCCTCCCCATCCTTTCTTCTCCTCTTTGGGCTAAGGCAGGCTCCCTACCTATCCAGGTTCCACATGGCTCCTGAAAGTGGACACCAGGTTCCTGTGGCTGCTAGATGCAAGGGCAGCTAGGGAGGTTCCACATATTGTCCCCATCTAAGTGCCAGTTCCACAGCTCCCACTGACCAGGAACTGCAATCAATGGAACCTGCAAGGGTAGTGACTGCAGCCATGAGGTCAGCCTGCATAGCTTCCTTGGCTGCCCAGGCACCTAGGGGCTGCAGGGACTTGATGGTCACTCCCTGGGAGCTGTGTGGTAAGTGCCGCCAGAACCCCACTCACCCTCCCTTCCCATACCCCATGCTAGCCCACAGCCCCCTCCTACACTCCAAACCCTCATCACTGGTCCCACCCCAGAGCCTGCATCCCTAGATGGAACTCTCACCTCCCCTCCCACACCATAACACCCTGACCCAGCTGGGTAAAAGTGAGTTAAGGTGTGGGAGAGTGAGCAACAGAAGTAGGGAGGATGGCCTGAGTGAGGGTGGGGCCTCAGAACAGATGTGCAGCATCAGTGAAGGGTTGGGGCAAAGAGTTCCCGAAAAATTGTAAATCAAAATGGGGGTTCTCAGGTTGTTAAAGTTTGAGAACCACTGCATTACCATAGTAACCTCAAAGTATTTGATATTTTGTAGTTTCAAGCTAGCAAAATAATGGTAACTTAGTTACGTTACAACAAATAAAAATTACAACATTAAGTTACAACATAAATGAAATTAGTCATTAATCACAGAATAATTTCCCTTTGTGCTGTCAAGATTAATTTCTACATGTCCCTTTGTAATAGTCTCCTAATCTCATTCGAGAACAAGCTTTATCTTTAAACACATTATTCCATTAAAATGATGTGCTTGATTCAATGCAACAGGTGTCAAGACCAGCATAATCATACTGATATTGTAATTATGAACATATTTTCCATACAGTGATGAAAAATGCTGATAATGACTTTCTAATTAGGAGCTTTGCACTTACTCCTGATGACTTGATAAGAAACTAGTGTCACTACATGTTCTGACAGAACACAGTAGCTTGGAGTGAGCAGGAGGGCAGTTTGTAATTCTGCATCCCACCACACCACAGAGGAAATGGAAAGAAAAATTTATTTAGTCTCTTTCCTCAACAGCCTGACTATCCTGGCTCTTCAAGTGTGGTTATGGGCAAAAAGTGTGAGTAAACAGGTATTGCAGTCAATGTAGGTAGGGGAACTTGCTGGAAGCTCTTTTAGCTCACTCATCAGAACGGATCATAGAATTCCAACTGAAAAATATTTACCAGTGGAAGTGTGAGCCATGAATAATAATAATAAAATCTTACCTTCCCACCTTCACTTTAGTTAATAGGACTGATGAGAAATTCCCCCCTCCCACCTTCTGAACTGAGCATATTTGGTAACTCACAGAATCAAACATGAAACCCAACATGTGCCATTTTTAGGAGTCACTTTTCTGACTATTATGGTATTTTCATCACAGAAAACTCCAGTTCTAACAAAAGTTTGCTCTGCTATTGTATAACTTTTGGAGCCAAGTTTTCAACCAAGTGTTTACAGAAATGCATCATACACAAAATCAGTTTTCATATACTTACAGAAATATGCAACTCAAGCAATACACAAACACATTGGCATTCGTGAGCTAAGTAAAGCACACACAGAGACCTGGCCTACTGCTATGAAAGTTTCCATTTAATATAAAACACTGTAGCCCTATAACAAAGTACACCTCTCACATTAACACATCTTCTCTGGCATGGTCTGATGTTGTGATTTTATTGTATGGACCTATTGCAATATCATCCAAAATTTCATTCCTGAGTCACAAACCTCTGCTAATAGAAAACTTCAGTCACTGATGCAAAGTAGTTACTGAACAGACACATCCTGAGAAAGAGGATCCCTTTGCTCTGGAGTCTATATTTTAGAACACAGACACACACAGACAATGCCAGCATGGCCAAACAGAGCCTGCCAATGATTGTTAATTGTTTTCATAGGGGCATGTAAACAATAAGAAGTGGAAGTGTAAAGTCAAATGACCTAAGGGGAAAAAAAAAACCCTGTAGGCTATTAACAACAGTTAAAACTTAATGCAAAATAATTAAAAATTGTAATCTAGACACACTGTCAAATACAAGTCAAAGTAACAATATCAAAATTTTGTGGGGTTAGATTTTAAAAAGGTAATATGGATAGCACAATGTATAACGCTATCAACAGAATTGTCAGATTCCTTTTTCATACTAGCAATTTGTCAGACATCAATCTGTTGACAGTGTTATGCTGATGCTAGGAGGTCGCTGCTGATTTGACTGTTTGTTTGAAATGGGAAGATCTATTCTTTCTACTCCATATATCAATTTTTCTTCCTGAAGACTACATGCTGAAAACCTATTTACTTCAGTACCATTTCCACCATTACGGTTATTTGAAACCGTGATACCGCTGACCTGTTCAAAGGATTTACTAAAAACAGTAGTGGTAGTTCTAGCTAAACTATGACTACCAGGCTTAGGCAGCGACTGGCTCGTAGTTAATGTTAGTCTCTTTAAAGACAAAAGATCTAAATTCTCACTCATGGCTCTCTGAGTTTGTTTTCGAGAAAAATCTTCTTTGCAGGATTCCCCAAAAGTTTCTTTTTCTTTCCCCCCAGGTTTGCTTCCTCCAGACCTTCGTTGGCTCTTCCCTAAAAGGATCTTGTTGCTGGTGTTGTTGCTGTTTGATAAGGCAGATTGGCTTGTGCTAGAAGTAGCTCTAGAGTAAAACCCTTCATCAACCTCAGATACTTCTATCAGTTCTTCTGGAATTGCTAGATCATTATCTATACAAAGGAACAAGAAAAGAGTTAATTAGGTGTTGTTCGTATTGCAATTACCTCAAATGTACATAGCTACACTTTGGCATTTTCAAACAAAAGCAACAAAGCAACAGAGTATGGAGTAAAATAGAAAAATGTAGAACACTTACCTATTACATTATATTGTAGAAAACACATAATTATGATTTAAAATGCATCAAGAAAAGTTACATTTACTAAATCAAGAGGCATGCCTGCATAATTTCATTTTATAGCGATTTTGAAAAAAAGCACTATTATCCATGCAAAAGATTAGGAACAGGAAAGATACCATACAGAAAACTAAGAAGGTATAAATTCTATTATGTGCAAGTGATTCTACATACTAATTTCCAAAGCAAATTAATCATTAAGGTAGATTATCAATGCTAAAAAACACCCTTTATGGCTCCTGCAAGCTTAGAAAAAACTAACAGTGTTTCAATTTTAGGACTGAAAGATCACCTTCTGCATTAACTGTTTGCCATTATAACTAGGTTGGAAACTTAACACTGGAGTATGAATGTCTCAGCATCATGATGGTGTCTCAAATGGTATAATGGGGAAAAAACTGTACAGTGTACTGAAATACTTTTTGCATAAGTTTGAAATAGTCCACTTCATTTCCTTGACAACTTAATTTATCAAATATGCAAAATAAGTTCAAAATGAAGAATAGGAACGTATCTTCTGTCAGTGTTGAGTCTCACAGTGTGGTTTCCCCAAGTTATTTAATGATCTGATGTAGCACAGACTCAAGAAATTGCGTGTGCAGTGCATGCATTTGTGTTTTTATTAAATGACAACATGCAAATATAGTAACTGCATACTGCAACTCTTCAAGCATGCAGCAGTGACCCTTTCAATCAATGATACCTTAGAGTGCAGCTACAAAGTGTTCTGCTAAAACTGCACTCTGCCAGATGAGTTTATTCCATCTTCCATCATTTTTCTTACAGATTTTTGCCTCCTGATTTCTGGCATGACTTTGCTGTCAGTTCTAGTATCTGTAGCTGTTTCCTGCACACCCTGTATATGCTGAGAATCATTTTCTGTTAGTGCTCTGCATTTTTCCCCATTCCCGGTTCTCTCTCCAGCCACATTTGTGACACTAATCTCTGGTATGACAAAGTTTCCCATTTCAGGAGCATCATTACCAGTCTCTGGTTGTTCTAGAAATGAAGATGGATAAGAAAGAAAAAAAATATGTCTAAAACAAAAACATAAAAGAAGCAGAATTGGACGGCTGAAATGTTATGAATAAGCCAGATGTTTGCATATTAACTTTTGGTTAATTAGTAATATTAGTGAGGATGGTACTCCATTTTTTAATGGACAATCTCCCATGCTGTGCTATGCTCCCCTCCAATTGCCTTTGTCTTTCAGTGTTACAGTCTTGAAAGATGCTCATGAAACATGTGCTCTTGAAAACTCAAAAATTACATGTTATTTTAGACATCAACATTGGCTTCGGCTTGCCTTCCTTTTCTCCTCCCTCCCCCTCACACACATTCACTTTTATGGTCAGGTCAACGTTACAGACCTGTATCAGCTTAACTACATGGCTCAAATGTGTGAAAAATCCACACCCTTGAGTGACAGTTATTGTGACTTAACCTTCTGCTCCCTGCCCAGACAGCAATATGTCAACAGGAAAGCTCTCCAGGAAGACAAGCCTTAAGACAACACTGTATCAGCTGTACTAAGGTATAAAGAAAACCCTTTAAAAAAAACAAAACAAAAAATGAAGAGTCCTAAGACACCTTAAACACAAATTATTTGGGCATAAGCTTTCATGGGTAAAAACCACTTAGATGCAGATACAGATTAAGACCGTAACGTTACCCCTCCAGGACTTTGTTTTTAAAGTTACCTTTACAATGATCTCTACGTTCTGAAGTTCTACCACACAGAAGCTGAGATTATGCCTTCAATATGCACTGATACAGTACAAACTCTTCAATGTGGTTGAACTAGAACACCTGTATCATCAGAGCCAGATCAGCTCAGGTATGGTTAAACTGCCACTTTATCTCTGCATTCTTTTTAGAGATTTTCAACTGGCACAAATCTGCACACTTAGAAAAACTTTCAAGCACATCAACTTAAAATTCACTTAAGCTTTATGTAAAATCTGCAGACATATCAACAGGTAAGTGTAACATAAGTTCCTCTTGAGGCATAAGGACCTTGTGCAAAATGGAAACATCCACACTGCTTGTTTTTGCGCAAAAACCCCTTGCTCAAAAACAGATTGGAAGAGATTATGCAAATGAAGCACAAGAAAATGCTAATCAGCACTTCATTTGCATTGCCTCTGCCAGCAAAACCTGTAGTGTAGACGTAGCCTTAGGCTGTGTCTACACTGCACCCCTTTTTCGGAAAAGGGATGCAGATGAGACAAGTCGGAATTGCAAATGAAGCGGGATTTAAATTTTCCCGCTTCATTTGTATAAACATAACTGCCGCTTTTTCCGGCTCGGGCTTTGCGGAAAGAAGCGCCAGTCTAGACGGATCTTTCGGAAAATAAAGCCTTTTCTGAAAGGTCCCTTAAGAGGAATAAGGGACCTTTCGGAAAAGGCTTTATTTTCCGAAAGATCCTCGTAGACTGGCGCTTCTTTCCGGCAAAGCCCCGAGCCGGAAAAAAGCGGCAGTTATGTTTATACAAATGAAGCGGGGAAAATTTAAATCCCCGCTTCATTTGCAGTTCCGACTTGTCTCATCTGCATCCCTTTTCCGGAAAAGGGGTGCAGTGTAGACACAGCCTTAGAGTATCCACATTACACTCATGTGAGACCTATCTATCTCAAGTTCTAGCCCATTACCTCAATATAGGATCAAAAGAGGAGAAATAGGCTATAAGGGAGAAACAGTTTGTTGCAATGCTGGAAAATGATAGAAACAAGCTGAGGCAAAAGTGATTATCTTAGTTTCAAGATACCGTAACTTGACTGATGGAAGTGGAGGGAAGGAAAGGAAAGAAAACAATATGAAACCCGCAGCAAAATGAGTGGGCCATTATTTAAAAAGCATTTTGAGCACACTTTGATATTCCTAGATATTTTAAGTAATGGTGGGAAAAAAAAAAAAAAAAAAAAAAAAATCAGTGATTGCTGCAGTTCTTAATACCATATACATGATAGTACCATTGAACTGAAAAAAGTGTTATTTTTCTGCAGCAAAAAGGGACAGGAAGCTCTCCAAAGCCTAAAGTGTAACTAGGACATAAGAAGTGCTAGTCATGAATTTTGACAAAAGAATTTTTCATCAGAAAATGCCAAGTTGTTAAACAAAATTTTTCATAGGAATTCATGACTTTCTGTGACCATTCATTGGCTAAAGGTTTCTCAGGTCCTGGATGGATATTTTTGGAGGGAGAAAAAGAAACTTAGACCCTCCCTAGAACAGCCAATACTCCAGTGGTCAGAGAAATCACTTAGGATGAGGACAGTTCCTGTCTGATTCAGAGCATGGACTAGAACCTTCACTTCTCACATCCAAAGTGAGTGCCCTAAAGAGTCCTGTGGCTCCAGTTTTTTGTACAAAATGTATTCATTTCATCTGAATGCAAAAACTGTAACTGTGGAAAATTTTGCAGAATGGAAAAACTGTTTCCCACCTACCAATACTTTACAGACCACTTTTTTCCTGAAAAGTTTGCTATCTAAAGTTAGATTCCTGAAAATGAAGACCCATCAAGAGAGATGAAGGGAAGAGAGAGAGAGAGAGGAATGTGAATGCAGGGAAAGGAGAGAGAAAAGAAGGAACACGCACCTCGGCAATGTGTAATGTAGCAAACAGTACTCCCAGCAATATATTGGCATTATAAAAAACTTTAAAGTTTGGAAATCTGTGGTCTAATTCTTTAAAAGACAATAAAAACATTCAGGGAATCAAAAGAATGGCTTGGAGATAAGTTAAATACCTGACAGTTTATTATAATGAAAAGTTTCCAATGACAACTTAATGGCAAAAAGGTCCTCCATGGTTTGAGAGCACAAATATCCAAAGTCCCTATCTAAAGGTTAGGGGGATTACCTGTATGTTCATGGCCAAACCAATACAACTTTTCCCATACTGCTTAACATGATTTTCACTAGCTGGGCAGGCTGCTTCTCTGTAAGGGACATGGTTTTAAAAGAGTACTACTGTGGATTGTGAAGGGTTTTGGAATTCTCAAGGATGAAATGTGGGGGGAGGGCTTATATTTTTTGGTATCTATATAGATATATATGCATGCCTGCTGTCAAAAGCAGTGAAGACAAGTCTGATTTCAACACTTGTAGAAGAGATTAAGTAGAAAAAACATACTGTTAAGTTTCTTATGAGTATGAGTGGAAGCACGTCTCCCAGCGCTTTATGTAAATTATCTGGACAAGGGGCTCCTAGTGCTATAGCCTGGTTCACCAGAGTGCTTTACAGTACTGTAACTTGCTGCACTTGGAGCGAGGGGGGAGTGTTTTTTCACATCCCTGAGCCAGAACATTACAGCGCTGTAAAGTGCCAGCATAGACTTAGCCTAAGTGAACAAACCAGCTGCATTTCAACATGGCTATATGTTGCTGTGCTTACGAAAAGCAGCAGAAAAGTCAGTTTTTTGCAGTAGCAATGCCTATTTTGGTCACCAACTCTTCCACATCCATTCTTTTAACTATAATACACCTTTAACTGTCTCTAATGGACATAACATATATTAACATTGTTTTAAACTGGCTGCATGCGCACATGCCTAAGTGTGTAGCCATTATAACAATGCACTGGAAGTGCTAATCTCAAAAGCTTTACTCAGTTACATTTACACAAATAGTTAGAATTGATCAATCTACTATGTATTTGAGAGAGTTTGTGAGTGAATGAGTACATGAGTGAGTAACTATCAGTCTGTCTGTTCAAGAACTCCTCAAATAGAGCTGTATCAGAGGTGTAGCTGTATTAGTCTGAATCTGCATAAACAACGAGAAGTTCTGTGGCACCTTATAAACTAACAGATTTATTGGAACATAAGCTTAGATGCATCTACGAAGTGGGTCTTTGCCCACAAAAGCTTATGCTCCAATAAATCTGTTTGTCTATAAGGTGCCACAGGACTTCAAATAGAGCTATGACCACCAAAGCTTCCTTTTATCATAACTTAAGCAAGGTAAGGTTTGAATGTGTCTGGAAAGAGACAGTTTACATAGAAAGGGAAGGTTCTGCTAGCAAGGACAATTATACTCTATAACTACCACAAAGTTGCAGCAAAGGTGCCAGAGATGGGGACTAGGACAGCTATAACCCCATTGGGGTGGCAGGGGTGAACAAAGACAGCTATGTACTATATATCTGAGTTTGTCTGTTTGTGTGTGTCTGTCTGTCCTCCAGTCAGGAGATATGTCCACCTTCCCCAGCTGTTCCTGCTGCAGCTCCCATGGCCAGACACTTCACACTTGGCTCCAATCTGCAGTGGTCAAAGAGGGCTGGGGGGTTGTCTTCTCGCCCCAAGGCAGCCTGCATACTCAACCCCTCATCACCAGTCCCACCTGAGCCTCTCACCCCGAGGGGCCCTTTAGAGAGTTTGGGGTGGGTGGGCTGAAGCTCCCCTCTCTGCAATTCATATGGGAACATTGCTGACCTGAGCAATGCCAGGTAAATCTTCTAATATACTATAAATGAAGACACCATTTTCCAGATTTCAGCTGTGGTTTAACAACTTGTTTCTCACCCTGCACCCAAAAGCCAATTTTTACAGCTTTGGTTTAAAGGACACAGTTTCAGTCTATTCATTTGACACCAAAGGAATTAACACCGCTAATTGCCAAGAATATGGGATGAGACAGTAAAAAAATTCCGAAGGTTAACTCTGTAGTTTTTGTTAGGCTAAACAACAATTGACATGCTTTAGCATTATAAAACAAATCAGAACAAAAAAATATATATTTTTAAAGCTATTATAAATTTCTTGCTCTGCATCAAGATTTTAACATACATTAGACAAGTGGTGCCAGAGCTTTTATCCCCTTGCTTTCCATTCTTCCTTTCTTTAAAATAATATATCTACATTTAAACAACTTTTAAATCTTGCATAAAATATACAATTTTCCTACTTATATGGGCAGACAGAACAGTTCCTACGTATCTCTATTTAAATAGAAGAACTATAATGACTGATAATGCAAGAAATTATTTTGACTTTAGGTTGACTATTTATAGGAAAATGAAGTCAATAGCAACAATAAAAAACCAGCTATGATTTGATGAACAGATGGTGGCCTAGGTCAGACAGAGATCATGATATCTGTCTCCCAGAAGACTAACCAATTAAAAGAGCTTTAAGCTAGGTATTTAGGGAAGATGGTTGGGAGATGTAATCTTCATTTCTCATTCTAATATTGAGTGGCAGGAAAATCAAGTAAAAAGGGATAAACAATAGAAAAAAGAACAGAGGGTAGAAGAATCATCAAGAGGAAAAAGATAATGCCAATACCATTGATGGTAAAAGTCAGATAGATAATAGTGGCAGAAAATGACTACCTAATGAGGTGAGGAATCTGGGTTAAGGCAAAAAAGAACTGAGATGGCTGTATACCAATGCAAGGAGTCTAGATAATAAAATGCAGAAACTAAAACTACTGGTGCAGGAAGTGAGACAAGATACGATAGGGATAATGGAAACATAGTGGAATACTAGAAAACAGGTATTGAAGGGCATGTGCTATTCAGAAAAGACAATTAAGAACAATGATAATTATTTGTAACTTCAGTTGAAGAAGAATGTGACATTAGATTTTCAGCACCAATTCAGGAATTAGGATAATATTTGCAAACCTGTTAAATACACAGATCTTTCTCCAAAGACTTTATTTACAGCATACCAGTAAGTTATACTTTATACTAAAATTGGTACAAATTTTCCACACTTGATAAAATGCATTCTTGCCAAGCAATTGATTGCTCCTGAAAAGTAAATTTTAAAATTAGACTAAAAGATTATAAATCGTAAGATTCCAGACCATTAAAAATTATTTAAAAAAAAATCTAATATTAAGTAAGTCCTTTTCCTTTCTAACCATACAATTGCCATTTACACATGCTTATTTTCTTCTAGTATTGGGGGAAAAAAATAAAATAATTTAAAAACCTCTGTTGAAACAGTGATAAACCGTAAATTATTTACACATGTAAACATACTAAAACCAGTGTTTAAATGTATTTTTCTGTTAAATCAATAGCCACTGCTCTAGGATGTCTCACTCAACTCCTCCTATGCTCCTGCTTTATAGTCTTCCATTTTGTGTGTGTCTAATGAGTAGGAGGAGACAATGTGGGAGGGGGCATATAAGTCATAGTATTACGAAATAAGTGAAACTTCAGTACTCAGGTTGGTGGCTCATAAGTGTAACCATTCCATATAAGATTACTACTTCAACCTCATAAAAAGGTAATTCTGACAACAGCTAGCTATTAAACAAAATACTTTCTAGTCTTTTACTTCCTGAAATTAGAATTTACACAACAGTATCTCCAGATCCATGGGGAGCATATCTAACCCTCAGCCAGTCCACAGATTTTAACTGCTGAACAGGCTTTAGGCTGTCAACAGCTTCTCCAATTGCAAATACTCTCTACAATTATGTAAGATCCTTTTTAAAATTTCATTCTGAGCCAACGGAGTTATGAGGCATTATCTTAAACCACACAGCTTTTCAGATGCCCTTGTGCATCTCTGTATAGATTTCTCAGTTTTGGGGAATAAAAGTCATTTAACACATTTCCTCGCGCCTCCTGCTTCTCTTGTCTTAGGTTTACAGTTGAATCTAATTCCAATAAGTCATTACATTAAAAAAAAAAAACCCAATCAGCCTTGTTTTTTTTTTTTTTTTTTTTCATAAGTCTGCAATTCTCCAGCTAAACTACTGTACTTATGTAATCAGGGTCTGAATCAATGCTTCCATTGCAGCCAGCTGGAATTGGAAAGGAATCCTCTGTGTGGTTATGCTCACTCAGTTTGCATAGACCTCATAGGTATTCAACAGTTGTTATGTAAATACAGTTCATGCTGGAATGGGAAAGAAATCCTGAGCCTGGTTATGTAAATACACTTCACTCAGGTTGCTTAGGCTTGCTAGATATTTAATGGTTAGAATGGTGTTTTGCCTATTGTAACCAATTTGGCTTTTGTGGGGTCAAACTGTGTTAACCCTAAATGCAGGAATTGTAAGATATGACCGCAATGCTTGCAGTTACTGGAAATGCAGAAAAGTCAGACTGTGTACAACTCAGTGCAAAAGGAGAGAAACTGTCAGTGTAAAGAATCTTGGATGGACAAGGCTTCCTCTGACAGACTCTGAAGTCAACTGGGGATGGGGGGGGCAGAGCTTTGAACCAGCAGCCTGCAAGCCCTCCAGGCGTGAGCTGTAAGACTGGTTCAACCTGTTTCTCTCCCTCTCCCCCCAACCCACACATTCTAATGACAGAACTAAAACAGACTCCAAAAAGGAGTCTATTATTTTAAAATTTTACTCCAGTGGATGGAATTGTTTGGCTGGACTGTGCTGTGGACCAAGAGCTAAAATCACTGGGAAGCTGAAATCAATAGGTTTGGCCCACAGCCAAATCCATCACAAGGCTAGTAGCAGTGAGCGGCTGGCGGGAACAGCCAGTGGGCAGGAGCAGCTGGCTTGCAGCCAGCGGGAGCAGAGGCAGGCAGCCATCAGGACAGCCAGCAGGAGCAACACGTAGTTGCCATTGGCACATACTCAAGGAGGGGAGAGGTCATGATGATGTACCTATGAACTCTGGGTCTGCACTGACTGGACAAAGCCACGAGTAGGGTGTTTGAAGTGAAGGGAAAGCACACTATATGAATTGGGGGTTGGACTAAAGATCTTTAAGCAAGAGACTCTGTCCTGTGGACTCCGGGAATGATACCTTGCTTACGGATTTTCTTTGTTCATGTGCGTTTCCATAAGTTGATGCTAGATTACTGTTATTAAACAGACTGTTTCTATCTCCAACTCAGTGCTTGTAAGATGTGAAGAACTGCCTCTAGAGGCACCCACTGGGTAGGCTGGAATTTTCCCAGTTTACTGGGTGGGGGCTTGAGCCAGTTTGGTTACACTGTTGAGAGAACCTCCATAGATACTGAACTCAGCCCCTTCTGTCTGCTGACTACTGCCAGCAGAAGGGTTACATTTGGATGCTCCAAGAAGTTTGTAAAGACTGCAAGAACTGTTGGTTTAAGATTCGTGTCCAAGACCTGAACCATATGATCTGCACAATGAGTTTGTTTACATCAAATTTGAGAATGTATTAAGCAAGTCTTTCCTCCACCCCCACACAGAAAAGTACTCCTCAACCCCGCAGAAAAAGCATCAGCTGTAAGCTTGAGGATTTTTTCCTCACTTTGTATGTTACATTTAATGGTTTGTTAAAAAAGCCTGCCAACCTGGATTTAAGATTCAGGAATCAATTCCTGCTGTTAAATTGTGAGGGTTTGACAGAATTTTTATAAATACAATTTTGGAAGTGAGGTTGATCAAAAATGGTATAATGCGCAGAACCTCTTCCATTTATAACCTCGAAAAGCCTCGTCAGTCATTGAGCAGACATCGCACATTCACATTTGATACGCTGAAATGAGAGATGTCTAGTGACAGGATGTTTAGGGACACAATCATTTTTAGGTGAAACAAATTTTGGCTACCCAATTTTCTTCCAGCAGAGTAATTTTTCCCATTAAGCACCATCTGAAGTCTTATCAAATGGAATCTTGATAAGAACTTATTTTTCTTCCAAATAATAAAAGCCCCTTATTTTTCTCCCAGATGTTACTATCATTTCTTGCTTGGGTCACACTAGTTGCTTAGAATGAGATTAATATTATACTTCTCTCTCTATTAACTGTCACACCATCTCTTCATAAGTGAATAGTTTTTTCTATGTTTTATGGGAGTCTTGTTTCTCTACTAACACTATCAAACCTCTTGCCTTACTGTTATCTGCAGCAAATAGTCCCACCCAATGTATCTCGAACTTCGCCATCTGCCTGAAGCATGATCCCTGCAAGAAGGCAATATCAAAGTATGATTTTGGTAAAGACGGCAATACCTTCATCTTTGCTGGATAGTCAGCAGTTTTAAAATGCATGAAATAAGACTAGCTGATATTCGCCTCATTATAATCCATGTTTTTATTCTGAATTATCAAAATAATAAAGAATAGAATACAACAGTAGATATTTAAATTTGCCTTCAATTTCTCTCAGAAAGAAGCAACAACAGATCCACTGTCTTTGCTCTATACTTCCCTGCAGTGCTTTATTTGTTTAAACAAAACAAAACAAAACAAAACAAAACAAACAAAGTGCAGGTAGTCCAGGGGAAAAGTTGTTGAGCTCTGACTGGAGGTGCCGGTACTGCGTACCGGGCAGTACCGTCACAAAAAAAAGCACTGCTTCCCTTTATCAGTGAGTTTGAGTTACCAACACCAAAGTCACACAAAAGAGGAAGATTAAAGACAGAGTGACAATTTGCAAGACCATACTCAGAGATGGTTTCTTGATTAAAAGGTTAAGCCACCATTTGCTTAAGGAGACTGACAAGTCCAGGGAGCATCATATCCTACCTTACTTTCTTCTGATCATTAGAGTGGGCTACTACCATTTCTCATGCTGTAAGTTGAAATGCTCCCTTGCACTCCCATTATTTCAGTTAGTAATAATCATTGGAACTTATCCAGGCTCTTATCACCTCTAGCACTAGCTCTGACCCATAAACAACCATCTCTCAGGACCACTGTACTCAACCTGTTTTCATTGATACTTTTACATTTTTCATGAAGAGACTGAGGTAAATATTAACATGGTGCCAAGTAAACATTATGTGTCAAGGTAAACAAGAGTTCTCTATACTGAATTTTGCTTTTAAAACAAACATCTACAAATTTGGATATTATCATTAAAAAAAAAAAAAATCAGCACTTATCCTAGACCACTAGGTCATTTTGCCATTTTTTAAATAATCTTGTAGTCATTTTGTTGCTAATTATACTGCCTATGTAATAGTTATGCCCATCAAACTAATACCCATACCCAGCCCATCCCAAAACAGTCAAAATATCAATTAAAGATAAAGAATGACCATATTATATTTGAGTCAGTATTAATGATCTCCAGCTGCTCTCAACCCAAGGTGGGTGTTACCAGGCCTTAGGCACAGCAAGTGATCGAGAGAACTGATTTGTGCTGGATTTGCTCTTCCTTCTGAGACGGGAGAAGTGGAGTGCTGATAATAGACTACTGAAAAAAAGAGATACCTTAATGTGCAGTTTTCTACCTGCCCAGTCTAGGACTCAGAATACCTCTAATGAAGTATTTTTTAGCCTCTATTCTTCCATGATGAAAATTAATATAATTGTAACATGACCATCTTCTTCCACTTTACACTGTTCCTAGTTTCATTTCAACATTTTACATGAAAGGTTCTATGGAAAACACATTACCTGCCTTAAATTACTTTAGTTATTGCAATTAATAATCGCTGCATTTTGGACACAAATATGGGACACTTATAGACACTTGCTATACTAATGCTTCCTGTTAAACAAATGCTATGTGTAACTTCTTTAGTTAACAGATTCATGAATGTTGTACAATCCTATATTTTAAACAAAAAAATTAAAGAACTGAACAGCTGAGGAAAGAAAAATAAAATATTCACCCAGAGCTCCGGCAAAGACATCTTTATTCCCAGTTAGGAAAAAGGAATTGGTACTTAATCTGTTACTGGCAATTATGTCTCAGTATATAATTGCTAAGCATAAACTGCTCAATAGCACAATGGCTCAAGTGTCCATTGGGGCAATAGTCTGTACTTAGGCAAATTTAGAATACAGACCCCAAAGTGTGCTGCTAAGGCTGCTCTGTTTACACTCAATCTTTCTCTGAACATCCATGATGTTGGATTTTTAAAGAGACTAGCATATAGCAGTTTTTATTCACTAACCAGAGACATTCTGGTGAAGATTAAAATTAAATGGAAGATGTGTGGTGTCTAAATCCCCTGCATTACTCTAAGAATTTCATTTTTAATAAAACATAGTTCTAATAAAAAAAAAGCATAGCATTTAATGTGTACAGTGTATTTCTTACCACGTCTCTTCCATCTATGCCCCCGGATGGACATGCTAGTGACAGCATTCCTTGATATTCTTGATGAAGTAGGTGTAATTTCAACCTGAATGCATCTTGTACCTTCTTTACTAGATTTCATGGCACCTTGAGGCAGTGAGGCCTTTATTGCATTAGCAACCTAGAGAGGAAAAATGTGAGTGAAGTTCTTACCAAGATTTGGATTCTAACAGAAGTACTATAGGCAGTAATTTGAATATTTCACTGCTCTGGAAAAATATAATAATCACATGCAATCTGAGAGCAGATATGATCATATGGTTCACAGTATGTTTCAAAGACCAGACAAAAATGAGTTTGCAATTATGCCTTTGTCAGGTAAAGCGTCTCAGAGGTAGCCATGTTAGTCTGTAACTGTAAAAACAACTAGCAGTTCTGTGGCACCTTAGAGACTACACATTTATTAGATCATAAGCTTTTGTGGGAAAAACCCACTTCAGCAGATGAGTTGGAGTGGATATTATACAGTCTGGGGTATATAAGAACATAAGAATGGCCATACTGGGTTAGACCAACGGTTCATCCAGTCCAGTATCCTATCTGAGGATAGTGGCCAATACCAGATGCCCCAGAGGGAGGGAACACAACAGGTAATCATCACGTGATCCCTCCCCTGTCACCGCCCTCCAGAGAAACAGAGGCTAGGGACACCATTGCTACCCATCCTGGCTAATAGCCATTGATGAACCTAACCTCCATGAATCTATCTAGCTCTTTTCTGAACCCTGTTAAAGTTCTAGCCTTCACCACATCCTCTGGCCAGGAGTTCCAGAGGTTGACTGTGCACTGAGTGAAGGAAAACTTCCTTTTGTTTGTTTTAAATCTGCTACCTATTAATTTCATTTGGTGACCTCTAGTTCTTATATTGTGGGAATAAGTAAATAACTTTTCCTTATTCAATTTTCCACATCCGTCATGATTTTATAGACCTCTATCATATCCTCCCTTAGTCTCCTCTTTTCTAAGCTGAAAAGTCCAAGTCTTTTTAATCTCTCTTCAGATGGGACCCATTCCAAATCCCTAATCATTTTTGTTGCCCTTTTCTGAATCTTTTCCAGTACCAGAGGAATTTGCCAGTCAATTGTAGAACCAGCATTAATTAAGTCAGAGTGTCCCGTTCACAGCAGCCTCCCTGACTTAATTATCTTCATTAACACTGGTCCTACAATTGATGGGTAACTTCCTTTGCTGCTATATACTCTGTAATTTCCACTCCAACTCATCTGATGAAGAAGGTTTTATCCACAAAAGCTCACGACCTAAAAATATGCTCGTCACTAAGCCCTGGTCTACACCAGGACCTTATTCCGAAATAACCCCTCACAGGCCAAATTTATAAGTGGTGTGTCCACTCTACCAAGCCCATTATTTTGAAATAATGGGCCATGGAATTCAAACTCTGTACTCCTGCTTTTCACGAGAAGTAACACTAATTCTGAAATAATCATTTTGAAGTAAAAGTAGTATAGATGCTCCAGTGCTGCTAATTCAAACTTATTAGCCTCCGGGAGGCCTCCTGCAGCTCCCCAAAGTGCTTCCTGGGTCTCTAAGTCCAAGACAGTGTGTCCACATTAATGGAGCCTGCCTCGGACTAATTTTGATGCTTCCCCGTAGTGAGGGCACACTAGTTCGAATTTGTTAAATTGGGAGTTCTTAAATCGAATTTAGTAATTTCAAAATAATTTCCTAGTGTAGACATGGCCTAAGATGCCACAGGACTGCTCACTGATTTTATGTCAGATAGCTTGAAGTCTAACTAAAATCAAGCAACCTGTAAAATGCTTTAAACAGCTGTTTTGATGGCAGTCTCCATTTAAAACAATGACTACTTAGCACATTGCTCATGATGCACAAATTAAAAATACTTTTTGGGGAGGGGAAAGTGTAAAAAAGTGCATGCTTCCAAACATAATTAGCATATGTAAGATACAGATGACTCCTTGTGGACTTATGTTTCATTATAATGCTGCATCACCAGCACCATTTACAGCATGGCTACTCAACACGCAGCCTGTGGGCCACATGTGGCCTGCAGCTCGTTTGTTTGCAGCCCCACAGTGCAGTTTGGGTTTTGTAGGGCTTGAGACACGGCCCACAGGTGTGAGCCAAAACAAAAAAAGCAGTCAATCAGTGGTCTTCTGTTGATATGCGTTTTAGTAGTTAAATTCCTGGACTGTCATTGCTCATTAAAACTGATGCCGTATGGGTAGAAATTGGGTAAATATTGCATTTTATTAATATCAGCAAAACTGACTTAAATGGGACCTGCATGTTGTATAGTCTTGCCTTAATCTTTGTATTCATGCCTGTCAGTGTTAAAGAAGCTACGTGCTTATATATTTGCATGTATATGCAACCACACTTAAGTTGCGGCCCTCGGCATGAGCTGTGAGTATCATTGTGGCTCCCAGGGCTTCCAAAGTTGAGCAGCCCTGATTTACAGTTTAGTAACTCTGTATCTAGATTTATAAAAGAAAAATCCCACATGTAATACTGACCAGCAGTGGTTCTGGATACAACTCCAGCTGAGCTCTATATAAAATGTCATCCATTGCTTTACGAGCTAGATCCCATTCTCCGTTATAACTAGAAAAATCATATTTAAGTATGATTACCAAGTTTTATAAACTGCATCCACATTTTTATCTAAAGTAATAGCTGAGTGTCTCTCCTAGATCACATCAAACAACATCAACAATATCCTTATTCAGAAATCAGTACAAGTGAACCACTAAACTTACTATTAATAACAAATAGTACAGACAGTTTTAACTTAATTAAAGAAAAAAATGCAAGTTTAAAAGCAGTTGGTTTATAATCAAACAACTTAACGTTCTTGAGTGGTTTAAATTTAGATATCAGAGAGGTAGCCATGTTAGTCTGTTTCAGCAAAAACAAGGAGCCACAAGACTCCTTGTTAATTTTAGGTAAATACTGAACAAGTTGTTGTATTTAAGTTATGAAATTTCAATAGAGTTGTATAGCTAGCGTGCTGCCTGCTATTTCATATTTTGAATATTTACTCACGTTGTGAACAAGTCTACGGGAGCAGTTATTTCAGTTAATACAATACCAAAATTCAGTTAATTTACCTACAGCCATTAGATAAGAGTGTTGAAGATAAGAAGCAATAATGTGAGTATGGCAAGAAAAAATTAAGATAGCAAGGAGTTTTCCAAAACTGGAGTCACATTTGTCATTTCTCAGCACAAACATGTATGTGAGCAACAATGGATATGGGATGAATAGATATACTAGTTGCAAAAAATGGCTATTAAAAAGACTTTGATATTAGTTAAATCTACCCAATAGATTTTCCCCTCAAGCTTCATTGCAACTTAGAGAATTATCCCATTAAGAGAATATACTCCTAATTCATGATTAGTAGAATTATGTTCAACAGGTATGAAACGACATCTGTGCTAGAGGGAGTATACAAAATTAAGATTTCATATGTGTATGGTAAACTTACAAGGCATAATAAATCCCAGTTAGCATTTGCACCATGAATTCAGAAGAAACTGGAATTCTACTATTTACGCCTTTGTATTTTCTTACTTGTTGCCGAGGATATCCACAGACACAGATCCTAGAGAAATCATGCATTTGGCATTAGTACAACTGTTAATTTAGATTAATCCATATATAAAATTCTGTAAAACGAAGAAGTTTACCGTAAGTCAGAGCCAGAAATGGAAGCCACAAAGTGAATCCATCCAGCAACCAATTTTTCAGAACCATATCACTCTTATGTATCCATTTAAAAATGTGTGCAAAATAAGAGTTTTCAAAACGCCCTCTCCTAGTAGATTATGAGTCCTTCTTACTTCATTACACAAAAATGACTTTTAAGTCAATTATACTAAAAGCATATGGCAAACAAAATAATAAGTATCAGATTACTCATGTTTCTATACTTCTCAAACACACACATACTAGTGAACCTACCATATGTTGCTCCCCATACAATGAAATTACGTTTGCCAGTATTACAGCATGTAATGTGCTCTAAATTCATAGAGATTCTAAAATGATAAAAATATTTTCTGCTTTGATGAAACTTTTACATTAAATTCCATCATCCTGTAATATTTATTGTTTTTAGATAAAAAATGGCAAACTTGACAGTAAACTACTAAATATACATAAATAGATTTGAAAAGGCTTTTTTTCCAAAATCTAAACTGGAAGATAATGAAATTTAATTGCAGTATTTTAATTAAGTTTTGTTATGATATCTTCCTCCAGATGGAGACTGGAAGATATTAAAGATCACAAACTAATTCTGAATTGTTATCTTCTATATATTTTAGAAATGTGTGACTAAGTCTGTGAGTCTGTTTGTTCAAGAACTACTCCTAAATAGTAAGAGCTAGGAACACCAAATTTGGCATGCAGCTTCCTCTTATCATAACTTAAAGCAAGGTCTGGGTTTGGTTCTGCCAGGAAAGTGGGATGTGCCTGGAATCAGATTGTTTTCCATCACATGGAAAGGAAGGGGGCTGATCAGAGGGACAGCTATACTGCAGAGTGACCACAGGGGGGCCTCTGCACCAGCAAACAGCTTGGGCCGGGGCTGGCCAACTTGACAGCAATCAGACAGGGTAAGTGATCCCCTGCCTCAAACCTCTGCTCCTC
Organism: Rafetus swinhoei; assembly: GCA_019425775.1. NCBI lineage: Eukaryota > Metazoa > Chordata > Testudines > Trionychidae > Rafetus > Rafetus swinhoei. The sequence continues at coordinate 200,252,588 of CM033424.1, read as the reverse complement.
CCTTCCTTGGCCGTAGCGCTGCCAGCCACCAGCCCTGCTGCCATCACCCAATAGGGAGAAGCCGCCATTGAGGCAGTACCACCCTCACCACCATGGGTGGTCCTCATAAGCTCCCCTTCACTCAGCTGCCTGCCCTGAACCCCTTCACCCTGATTCCTGTGTACCCCCCTGCCCTGAGCCTTCCATCCCTTGCCCTGACTCCTGCATCCCCATCCATAACCCTCAGCCCTCTACACCTCTCATCCCCTACCCTGAATCCTCTGCCCTGAGTTCTGCACCTCCCCACCCTGAGTCCTACTCATCCCAGTCCTCTGCAATGAGCCCCACCCACCCCCACTGCCTACCCTGAGCCTTCCCCACATCTTCCAGCCCTCTACCCTGACTACTGCACTCTCCCACCCTCTACCCGGAGCCCCCACAAGGGCCCAGGCAATGCTGGGTAAATCCTCTAGTAATGAAACACTCTTAGGAGACACTTTATCCTTGTAGCACTCCTCTGGTTTCTGTTTGCAATTTATAGTAACTAGTACATCCATCTGACCTCTTCTGCCACAGCATAAGAAATGAATTAGACTGAGTGCAAAGATCTTCTACTGAATAGTGTCTACATGTGTCAATGTTCTTCATCTATGTTTTAATGTTTGACTTGCTGTACATTCCTGGACATATCATTTCATCTCTCTGGGCCTCATTCTGCCCCCAACCTTTGTCATATCTATCTGAATGTGATTGGGTTTGAGGAGCTATGCCATACAACTATTGATTATTTCCCCTCAATCCTTTGAATCTTTTTGCTACATCTCCACATTTTCTCTTATTTCTTAGAACGCCATCCCATCTTTACTATACTAATCCCTATCCTTTGGGCATCGAAGTCTTCCTCTTGTGCTATAATTTTTTCCAGGTTTACTTAAAAATAATTCTGGCATCAGGCTCCCAAACATGGTCCGTGGATATCCGAACACATAAATCCACAGATTTGCAGGATTCTAGATATAAAATTTGCATTCATCCACAAGCCACAAGGATGATTTGCAGACATCTGGGCTTTAATTGTGTGGTAGGAATGGCAGCACACCAAATGAATTTTTATAGGCCTCCTACAAATCTGAAGAGGTTTCTTGATGGTTTTGTTGAAAGCATGATTTAGTTGGGCAATGAAGCTCATTTTACATTCAGTAATCCTTAAGTATGTGTTCTCATGCCTTAAGTCCGTGTCTAGAGTGGCAATTATGAGTGTTCATTTTTATCTATAAGGGATATGAGAAACATCTGGATCCAGAGTTATATTTGGATTTTATGGGGTTTAACAGATAGTCAATGAAGGGAAATACCCAGAATGTGAACTCATAAATTAAACTGCATTTCTGAGTAAAGCAAACATTCTTGAGTTTTATTTCATGCTTTACAACAGTGGTTGCCAACCTTTTGATTCTGGGGACTGGCAAACCCATTCGCAAACTTTTGGTGGACCAGTAACATTTGCATATTTGTGCATTCATTATGCAAATGATGAATATGCAAATATGTAAATAAACGGTTACCAGTCCACCAAAGCTGAGCCCCCAGTGCCAACCCTAACCCCTAGAAATCCCCACTACCCCAGAATCCCCTGCACCCTACCCACCCCCAGCGCCAGCCCCCCATCCCAAACACATCAGTGGCAGTCCCCAGCCCTACAGCCCCAAGACTGCCCAGTATTAGCCTCCTGTTTCCAGAGCCCACTGCAAATAACCCCTGAAACTCCCCAATGCCAGCCCCCAATTTTAACCCCATCCCCAGAGCCCCCAGTGCTAGCCCCACCCTCACAGGCCCCCCTACTACTAGCTCAGCCTCCAGAGTCCCTCATCATTAGCCCCACACCCCTCACCTAGCCCTGTACTGCTGCCTGCATGGCAGCAGCTCTGGGAGCCGGAGCTGGGGTACACCACCTAGCGCCTCCACTACAGCCGTGGCTGTTGGGAGAGGCGTGTCCTGCCCTGCCTCTCAGTCAACCAGTGACAAGAAGGGCAGGGTCTCCTCCCAGCCACAGAAGAGCAGTTCGTTGCACAGCAGGGCTGTACAGAGCCGCACTGCATGGCCCTCCTGCTGCGCAGCAAACTGCTCTTCTGCAGCTGGGAGGAGACCCCACCCCTGTACGGTGCTAGGTGGCTGAGAGGCAGGATAGGACACACCTCTCCTAACAGCCATGGCAGGAGCGGTGTACCCTAGCCCCGGCCCCCAGAGCCGCCGCAGCCCAGCAAGTTGGGAACTGCTTTAGAAAATATAAGACAGCCTTCTTATTTGAAGGGTATTTTAGAGAAGATAAGAGCTAACTGGCTATGTTTTCCTGAATGTCTTCCTCTCTAGTAAACTTGACCCAACTAAGGTCTATAATCCAATTGCAATTAAACTAGTACACTGTAATACAGGTTGAACCTCCAAAATCCAGGACTCTGTCAACAGAAGCAAAGCAGCTGGCAGACCTATTTTCCCTCTCTTGCATAAAAATGAATAAGATCTCAACACCCTTGAGTATATTAGAGAGATAAAGCTGTTTTCAGGCGACTACCCACAACTAATTGGTCAGCTCCCTCGCGCCCAGAGAAAAGAGGAATCTGAGGAAGACTATAAATCCTCTGATTCAAATCTGTTTAATCCATGCCTTACATGGGCACAATGGCCTTACATCAGTCTGGGGCCTGAAGGATTAGATTTTATGGAAATATGACAATGTTCTGCCAGACTGACTAGAAAAAGCCTTATAACAAGTCACTACTAGAACATCTGTTTGCCTCAGACCTCCTTGCTTGTGTGTTTGTCCATACACAATCTTGAAGTTACTCAAAATTCCACATTTCCCCAAGCTCAGCAGCAGACTATTTTAAGCAAACCACTGAACTTTGGATGCTTCTTGCTCTCCAGTTTGCAAGTAATTCACAGAAGTTTTTTAATAGGGCCCTTTTATTTAAAACTACAAAGCCTTCATTTGTTGAAAAGGATGGAACAGTGCAACAAATAAAGTTAGTTTAAAATGAAATCCTCCATCAGATCCTTGACTGCCAGAACATATCACTCCCAGTGGTCTACTGCTGTTGGGGCTCATGCGTGAAATAGGTTTTAAATGTTCTAATTCTGGACAGCCTTCTGTGAATGGTCTGGATCTTCTATTCCAATCTAGTCTACTTCTCTTGAGCTCCAATTTTGGTATCTGCCTTGTCAACAAGCTCCAGTATTTTTGAATGGAGATACATTCAATGTCTCACCAATGAGAAGGGTCTTTTTAATCAGTGACAAACTTTTTAAAAGCCTCACCAAATGTATTTTTTTGAAATGAGAAAGCTGGATGATTGGTTTTGAAGGATAGTTCTGTGCAATTTTGATTTATTCGATAGGTGTGTCCATTGTTCCTCCCTATCTTCTTCCTTCCCTTCACTGATACCAGAGGATGTTGTGAAAGCCAAGACTTTAATAGGGTTCAAAAAAGAACTTTAAAAATTCAGGAAGGATAATTCCATCAATGGGCAAGGATAGTGTGCCTACCTTCTGTTTGTTAGAAGATGGGAATGGGCAACATGGGATGAATCACTTGATGATTATCTGTTCTGTTCTTTCCTTCTGGGGCACTTGGCATTGGTCACTGTCAGAAGACCAGACACTGGGCTAGACGAACTTTTGGTCTGAGCAAGCCTGGCAATTCTTATATTCCTCCTTTTATAGTTCAGGTAGCCAGCATCTTTAATATTTGGCTGCATGAAATTCTGGTTATGGGGCAAATACTGGCCTGAGCTCTTACAGGTGTCAGGCAGAGGCTAGACAGTTGCACAGGAGATAATGAATTCACAGGCTGAGAATTTATGAGATGCCACCAACCCTCTGAGGCCTAAGACATGTTTGCTCAGGTCCCTCTCTGCCATCAAGAGTATTGACATGACATTTAAAGAGATCAAGTTGAAAGCCATTGAGTCTCATATATAAAGAAGATGATGATACAAGACTTCTATCTGATCTGGAAACTTATGCTTGCTTGCTTTTCTTCATTACTTTTCCTAGAGACTTAAAAAAACGTTCACCTAAAACCTGTACTGTCCAATAAATGGCTTTAGGGCACATGTGTTTCTGAAGTGGCCCTTAGTCAAAAATTATTGCCCACCCCTGACTTATACTATAGGATTGAGGTATATTAGCAGGTTATTGTGGGAAAGTCTGTATTTTCACCACCCATCTTTCACATTTTTCTTGATCTAAAAATGCATATTTTTGAGACAAATATAGACAATGTACACTAACTGCAATGGTTATTACTTGCACTCTCCCTGACCCATTTGTGTGCTGGTTTCAGTATACAGCAAACAGAAACCCAAAAGAGATTTTAATCTTTGGCTCATCACAGTAAAAGACAAAACAAAAAAAAAGTCATGCTGAGGATACGTCCATACTACAGAGCTTTTCCGGAATACCTCAGGTATCCCACAAAAGCTCTGCCGCATCTAAAAACATTTCGGAAAAAGACTACACATTTTTTTGGCATCCCTGTAAACTTCGTTTTATGAGAAAGAAAGGATGTTCTGAAAGAGGGTTTTTTTCCTGACATTTGGCCCCATGTAGATGGGCCAAATGTCAGAAAAGCCTCTTTTGGAAGAAAAGCGGAAAAAGGTCGGCAGTTTGCGTATCTTTTTCCAACTTTTCTTTGTAGTGTAGACACAGCCTGATATTCATATATGACTACTAGAACCAGCATCTGAGACCAGGAATAGAGATTATGAAATAAGTTTCAGTGAACAATAGGTATATTTATCCCTCAATAGCAGATGGCTGCTAGGTAAATCTAGAGTAGCTGTATGAGTCTAGGCATATAGAAAGCTAACCAACTGCGATTAATGGAATGATTTCTGTTAACACAAGAGCAAGTCTAATGCTCTTATTACGGTGGGAAAATAACCAGAAATTTGATCTGATTTTTAGTTACGCCCATTTTTTTAAAAGGTGCATTAGACTGAAAACAGGAATTGGTGATGTACTGTAATTGCTAAAAGGGTTCCTGATCTAGCTACCTAAATAATGCCAATGACTCAGAACTCTAAATAGGTATTCTAGACCAAAAGGTATTTTTTTTATTTTTGTTTTTTTAAAGAAAATAACAGCTGAAATGGAAAAAAGGGAAGCAGCATTCCTCTGCTACACAGCACCAAAAGTAGGGAAAAGATAATGAAAACAGAGGTATTAATTTCGGCTGCCACTATTAAAGATATCTAAATAGATAATTCTGTATTTATATTAAAAAAAAAAAAATCAAAGATTAGATAAATTCACATAATCAACATGTTGCCGACGTTATCGCTAATCTTAAATTTGACCTTTGTGACCTGACATCTTTAAAGCAGGAGTGAGGAACCTCAGGCCCAGGGGCCAGATGCAGCCCCCGGCTTGCTTGGATCCAGTCCCCGAGGCTCAGGGCGCCCCCCCAGCATTGGGAAGCCCGCACTAGCACTCCAGCCGCCCCGCTGCCCCACTGCAGGGCTACAGCACACAAAATCTACTAGGCTGCACCTCCCTAGGCTCTGGTGTGAGAGGGGAACGTGGGGAGTGTCTTTTTCCTTCTCAGTCAGAGGCCACATCAGTGAGGATTTTTTTTAATCACTTGTGTGCAGCCCCTGGCTGATTTTTCTGTGGGTCAGTGGTCCCCAATCCAAAAAAGGTTCTCCACCCAAGCTTTAAAGGTTTGTCATTATGAATAGCTACAGTGTCATATTTCCAAAGCTCTGATTGAAAAATAATTAGTCTTTCTAGAAAGGCTGTTCAGTGTAACTCAGATTAGACAGATCCTTCAGCAGACCCACACAAAAATGGGAATGCCTAAGATAGTAGGCTGATTCACTTAAAATGAGGGGAAAAGGAAAACTCATCAGGGAAAATTCCACTACTTGTTCCACCAATCCTCCTCTGACCTAACTCAGCACATTTTATTCTGTGGATCTGGTGAAAAGACATATCCTGGACTTCTTGTGCAAACCTGTTCCATTCCTTTGATTCCCTAAATTGCTTTCCTCCAGGAAATCTTTGGAAAGCAGACTGTATGTAGGACTGAAGGACTTTAATTCCTGCTATTACACAGTTCATGTTTATAGCTTTATAAGAATCAAAATGGATCATCATTCATGATCCAAACTCATAGTATTTAGAAGTGAACTTGTGTTTGCACCTTGCATCTGCAGCCACTCTTACTTGGTTAACCTCAAGAGAATCATTACAACTTAATGAAGCAAGATAATGAATGCCTCACTCTCCTCCTATTCAACCCTTAACTACTACACATTTCTGGAACCTCCTCCTCAGGTCTCCAAAATACCACTATCATCTAGCAAAATGTCAGGCACACTTCTCTTGGTATAAAAGAATTCTTCATTATACTTACAAATTTTTAAAAAGTCTCCTACTAATCAACACACACAACTAAACTTGACAGCAGTAACTACCTTTTCGAAGTCTATGTGATGGAGCTTGAGATCTGAGTTAATGACAAATGGAAAACTGCTATGTGTTATTGTTTATGAAATTTCAAGGCTCTGGTTCTTATTTATAGCTACACGAGAAAGTTACCCGTCCGTTAACACAACATCACTTCAAAGACAGCCACTAGACAAAATTTGCAGGATTTATGAAGAATCTTCAGATTATACAAGAGTCATTTTCTTCATTGCATCTACTCTACTGACTTGCAATTTTTCTGAAAGAAATATACAAGTCACTTCTTCTGGTTGAGCAAATATATCCCATGAATTCAAATCAGATGAATGACTGATTAATATATACCTTTAAAGTAACACATTTATAAGGCAGTTGATCATTAAACTTAAAATAAAATATATTTTCATAAAATGATAAAAGTTTTCAAAAAAAAAACCCGAATATACATTTGTCATATACATTACCACTTCCAATGTCATGATAATTATAATGACAAAAATCTTAGCCTTCCCAAATCTTAGTAAATTATTAAATTAGTCAAGTTTCCAATTACATAGCAACAAACTGTAAAACAACAAAACTTGATTTAACAAAACTTTGCAATGGGATACTAAAGGAACATCAAAAAATAAATTACTTCTGACAATTTTTACGTAGTACTTCTATCAAAAAATGACTATAAAATTAGAAACTATAGTAACTATAAAATTAGAAAAAAAATCTAGATTATTTCATTATCTCTTCTATTGATGAGTCGCATGTAGTAAGAATGGGAAAAAGGCCATTGTAAGTATAGAAAGTGTGACTGTAAACCAAAACAATTTACAGGGTTCTTGGGGAATACAAGTGTAATACATGACTCTTAACTCCTTGTTTAAAACTGTCTGGACTTCATGTTGCCTGTGTCTGTTTAATATATTCAGCCTAAAGAATGTGTACCTTGAGCAAATTTGACACAATGATTGAAGAGAAATTGCAGGCATGTAGCTTAAGGCAGCATTATAACACAGCAGCAGGAATGTCAGTACTTCAAACCTAAAGACAAAATATTCAAAATAATAAAAATGTTACAGTTTAAAGTATCAAAAAAATTAGTAGTTTTTAAAAAAAGTTAATGTAGAGAATAAAATGATAAAAATGCCATGCACATAAACCATACTAGAGATTGTACTACAAGCAACACAGATTTTCAGCTTTATAGAATCACAGAAATGTAGGTTTAAAAGGAACCTTAAGAAGCCATCTTGTCTAGCATCCTGTGTTGGGCAGGCCCACCAGTGGGAAGAGTTCAGAGGAGAAGATGGCAACTGCCACGGGGCCCAGCAATTCAAAAAAAAACCCAGGGCCCCCCGCTGTCGCTACTGCATCAGTGACCAGAAGCCCTAAGACCTTAAATCCCACCTGGAGCAACACCTCTTCCATGCCAGGCCCCACTCCTTCCAGAGCATAGAGCTGCCCAGTGAGTCAGGGGCTCAGTGAGTCTGTCAGCCCCACTGCTACAGAGGCTAAAACAAATATACATAGAGCAAATGCCATAGGTCTTTCTCCAACCTGTTCATAAAACCTCCAGTGATGGGGATTCCACAAACTCCCTTAGCAGCCTATTCCAGAGCCACTCTATCCTTATAGTTTGAAAGTTTTTCCTAATACACTTGGGCCTCTTTAATCTGGCATTCCCTGGGAAACAGGATATACCAGATTAAAGAATTTTCCAGGCCAGGTAGGGCACTGCAAGGTCAAAGCATGAAGGGGACGGGGTGGGGCGCTTACCTGGCATCCCACTCCTGGGAGCACACATGGCTCCATGCCCCATGCCGGCCCCTGCTGCTATGGGAGCGGCAGGGAAAAGCCTCAGGAATTGCATCACTGCACTGCTGTTCCCCCAGCTGAGGGAAGGGGGAGTAGCAGCACACAGAGCCACTTCCTCCTCTCTCTGCCAGGGTCTGTACCACGCGTGTTCCCCAATAAGGGACACACTGGAGTACAGAAGTTCATGTGTATCTAATTTAAGTCTTCCTTGCTGCAGTTTTCATTACTATTTATCTTTTCTTCAGTGGACTTGATCATTGGCCTCTTTATAAGAGCCCTAAATCTATTTGAAGACTTTTCAAGTCCCTGTCTCTCCCCAAGTTTTGTATTCTCAAAATTAAATATGACCAGGTTTTTTTAAAACCTTCTCTCATAGGTCTAAACATTTTTTTTTGCTCTACTTTGTATGTTCTCCAATTTTTCCATGTGTTTCCTAAAGTGAGGCACCTAGATCTGAATACTATATTCCAGCTCTACAAATGCCAAGTAGAGTGAGATAACTACTAACAGGAGTGTTTCTTACACACAACACTCCTGTTAATACTCCCCAGGATAATAGCAGCCTTTTTCACAACTACAACATAGGATTGATTCATTAAATTTGGGATCTACTATAACCCCCAAATCCTTTTCAGCAGTACTATCAACTAGCCAATTATTTCCCATTTTGTATATGCATATTTGATTTTTCTTTAAAAGAAGTACTTTGCACTTCTATTAACTGAATTTTGTCTTGTTGAAATTAAACAAATTCTCCAATTTGTCAAGGTCATTTTGAATTCTAATTCTGTAAACTAATTCTGTGCTTGCAAGCCCTTCTAGTTTGGTGTCGTCATCCACAAGTTTTGGAAACCTACTCACCTCTCCAATATCCAAGTAACAACAAAAATAGTGGGTAGTACCAGACCCAGCACTAGGGATCTAAAGTGTAACCATTTAAACCATTAACTGATAAGAATCAGCTTATTGGTTTCCATTAGTTATACCTTGGCTCCCTGGGAGCAGACTACTTACAACTGTAAAGTTAGAAAATACTAGATAATAAAGATAGCAAGAGAACACAAAGCCAAAAATAATTAAGCCACTTTAACCATTTTTATGGATTTCTTTAGAAGATTTACAACCGTTTTACCTATTTTGTGCTGTTAACATCTCTCTTTGAGGATGAGGTCCACTGTACACCACCCTGGACAAACCATGCTGGGATAAAGCTCCCTCTGTAAGAGCCATGGAACCAATGCTGGAAGGCTAAAGTAAACAGGTATTTGAATAAAGCATTCAAAACATTTGTACTCTTCAAGTCTCATTACGCAGTGGGGTAAAAATAGACAAAATTATAGAAAAATTGTATATGTGCATACATTTTGAACCTACATAAACCTGGCTGCTATACTATGTAATGTAAGAAAGCAGCCACCTTAAGATTAGGAGAAAAAGTTAAAAAACAAAGCTATGAAAAAGCTGGCCCTTAAATAAGCTCACAAATTGTTTTAAAAACATGTCAAGCTTAAATTATCTCATTAGAAGAATAGCCATGAAAGATATTGTTTGAAAAGTCAAATGTGTCATTAATTTTTTTTTCACACTGCCTTCTTTAACTGGCCTCAGCATAAAAAGAAGCTACACAATCCATGGTAACAGCCATGCATTTAAGTAACGTCACTCACTTCATGATACACTGAAGGTTTGGACAAGGATGGAATTGTGAAACTCAGCACTTTACTATGGCCCTGTTTGTTAACTATTTCCTGTAAAACACAAAAGACATCAAGGGTTACGTTATACAATTTCTTGCATGTTAACTATGAGCTCTTCAGATTTTCACAATAAAAAATTAATAGTCTAGGGGAAACTCAGATATTAATTATCCTTTTCTGCTCTAGAATGCAGATATCTAGATGAAAGTTTAATGTACCCTTGACACTTTCTCCAAAACTAAAGTGTTCTTGGGTATTTATGAATACATTTAAAATAAAGGCATTTGTTATTTGTTAACTGGTATATACTGATCCTTTTAAATGATATACAAGAGACACACATTTCTACAGTGTTGCAAAATACTTGTCTTGAATAGATATGCAATCCCTTAATCTAGCAGTATTATTCATTATTTTTAAAAGCTACACAGTATCTATTATTTACTACTAATGAGGAATAAAGGTTCATGGTCAATAAATGTGGTAAGTCAGTCATTACTGTACTACAGAGTAGGGGTTAACAGGATTTAAACAAAAAAAAAAAAAACTTAAGTAAGAATAAATCCATCTTCAGCCTAACATGATCTAATAATATCTGATAAACTCTCTCTCAAAACATGTACTAATACTTTCGATTTCTTGTGCAAATATCTACTTAAGGGGTGAGGTTAAAGGACCCTAGAAAGACTACATTCATGGATGCAAGGTTTCAAAGAAAGGGAATTACTGTCCTGCAAGATGAGCCCTTTAGAATACCAGGCATTTTATCCTTGCATCGTAGTGCATGATTAACAGAACAAGCAAAAAACATATGCTAACAAGTCCACCGTGTTTCAAAGCAGGCTTCAGAAATGGGAAACTTTGCATCAGATCAGATTGGAAGAATTGAGGCAGAATCAACAAATGATAACCAAGAGTACTGTTAGGATCCACAGGAAAGAGGGAACAAGAGAGAATGTAGCACAGACGTTGTAAGGAGTCCCTTCAGATACTAGCATCATGAAGGACCCAGGACATTCACAATAAAGCATATATACTTAGCAAAAAGATACCTGGGACTGCCAGTCAGAGGCAGGCCTGGCTTACATTTTATCCCACTACCACAAGGGTCAAACATCTAGGAGCTAGAGGATTTCAGCCTGTCTCTTGATAAGGTGCTAACATCCAGGAGTTAAATTCTACCTAGATGTTATACTTAGAACAATCTTTTCAGTTATAAACAATTTACCCCACTTTATATCTACAGATTCAGTCAATTACATGGAATTTAGGACACAGAGGGCTGTGTATTCTAAATATCTATTGTCTAAAGCATGGAACTTTTTAGATAATGTAACCCTTCAACACCAAAATTTCTATCTCCAAAGGTAAGAGGAGAGAAAGTTTAAGGAGAATGGAATTTTAAGAGGGACTCTATGACAATGATATCACTATGCTGGAAAATCAAAGGTACGAAGGTGGAGCGAAGGAGTGGCAAAGCAGAAAGGATGGTTAGATTTGAGCAGATGAAACCTCACTGGTATACCATTCTTTAGCCAGAATATAGCTACATGAATATAGCTCCACGTCACCATCAATCCCGAAATTATTGGCATTTCCTCATTCCTTAGCCAGGAGGCAAGAGTAATTGACTAGGAGTCTGGTCTCCACAGATTCCCAATGAACCCATAATCATTTCCAGAGAGAGGCAGAGGATTACTGCTCCTGTAGTCGTACTGACTCAAATAACTGGGGGGAAGGGAGGATGCCAGTCTCTGTGACCAGAACATGCACTCTACTTAGGCCTGTCCAGGAGAGAGAAGAAAAGAGAACATACAAGAGAAGAACAGACTGTTTGAGAGACTGCCTAATACTCTTCCTATAGAACATTACAAGTCTAAACTACTTCTGCTAAAAGCAGAACACCGATTTTCTGTAATGCCTGCTAAGATATATAGGATGCCAAAACTCTTCTAGGGAGCTGTGTCCATGAGTGCTGATAGACATGGTTATCCAATTGTCCATTTCTAAACTGACTTTACCTGTCTGAGAAAAAAAAGTTACCAGAGCATCACTGAGATACTCCACTGAAGAATTGTAATATGTTGCCCAAAGTCTTGCCTGACAGTGGCTTGTAACAGACACTTCAGTGGAAGGTATATGAAACTCGGGACAATTACAGAGTAATACTTCCATAGGGAAAAATTCTTCCTACTCCTTGCCCCATCAGCTAGTGGTGGGTCTATGCTCTAAACTAAAGCATGAGTGATTATTCCTAGCTTATCTTGCCTAGATGTAAACACATTTTCTCCTCCACATAAACATCAATCTTTCTACACCTCCTGAGCATTTGCCTCACTGATATATTGTGGTAACAAGTTCCATAGGTCCATTTACCTAGCAGTTAGGTCTCTAACTTTTGGTTAGAGGTAACCAATTGACCTAATCATATGAATTTTAATTAAAATGATTCTTCCTCTTACAGATAATTGCATAAGTTAAATATAAAACTAAAGATGGAAACTAGTAAGAATTGCTCATTTGAGGGGACTGGCATCCCTAATCCTTTGATGTGGAAATTTTCAAGTGCTTCAAAGAGGTTCATTCCCCTCCACCCCAAGAAATGAAAGCACTTAATATACAGAGATCATCACTTTTTGCATTAACCTACATGTCTTCTCTGCTGGCATTTCTAAGAGATTGAAAGAATCAGACACTGGTTTCATCCTTTCAGTTAACTGCTCATTTCAATTATTTGTTGAACCACAGGATGCAGAGAAATATCCTGTTTCTTTTTAAAACACCACACAATACTTACGGATCCATGAGTAACTCTGTGGGAGAGGGAGGAATAAAATCAGTACGTTAGTGTTATTTCAGAATGTCTTGGGAAAAAAATATAAAAACTAGGCAGAGGCTCTCTTGAAGACTTAAGTTTATCCTTAACCAAATCATTATTGCACCAAGCCACTGGAAGACAGATGGAAACAGATGGGGTTATAATAATAATAGAGAAACCTTTGATAACTGACTATTCTAAAGATAGAAAGTTGTGGGTACAGCTTCAGGTTGTTTTTTCTGAAATGAAAGTGAATGACTTTTATTCTAGCAGGAGAAAACAAGAGATTATTCAGATATACTTTGACCACCCTGGATGCCTGTGCTATCAGAGATGCTAGTTCAAAATGAATCATAATTCCAGACAGAAACCTACAGCAGGAAACAAGAGGTCCTGTTTGTGCAGGAGACTGTCTAGGAATGCTCTCCTCTTTTCAATCATAGTTAGATCTGTGGAGGAGCGTGCGTGCATGCTTGCTTAGAGGTGTGCATTAAGCCACTTAGGCTATGGCTACACTGTAGCCTTCTTGCAGAAAAACTTATGCAAATTAAGCTTATACAAAGGAAGAACAAGGGGGCGAGAATGTAGGGCAGTTGGGGGACTCCTTCAGTGGCACAGTGGCTAAGGTACCTGCCTGCAGAGTCACAGGTCAAGGGTTCAAGACCAGCCCACCCAACCCTCACAAGACAGCCAACCCTGGGAGGCTGGGGGGCTCCTCCAGTGGCAAAGGTACCCACCTCCAGAGCTACAGGTGGGTACTCTGACAGCAATTTTTTGCACAAAAACCCCCTCTTGCACAAGTGCCATTCGTCCTCAGGAAGAGTCTACCCGGCTCTTTTTTGAGCAAAAGCCTCTTGTGCAAAAGCAGCTACTCATTAATTATGCAAATGAAACACAGCAATATTCCACACCACACTTAATTTGCATAAGCTTTTCCGCAAGAAGGCTACAGTATAGCTGTAGCCCTCGAGAGACAGTTACACAAAATTGTCTAGAAGTTCGCATGAGAAAAAAAAAAAAATCTTAGGCTGAACTTGTTTCACCACTTTGCCACAAAAGGTCTTCCTTTTCACCACCCCTAATTTCTTAGAGTTTTAAATAAACCCCCTTTCCCAAACCTGTCCTCTCTCTCATTGCCCTGATCTCTCCCATAGAAATAGAAAGCACAAGGAATTAGACTAAAGGAGCATTTCTTTAGCTGGAGTCCACGAGGGGAACTTCAGGGAGTCAGCTACACACACTCCCTCCCTGGACCTCCTGCATGCTGGGTAGGGATGTAAGCCTAGGCTTATCGGGTAGTCAAGTCACTACTCGTCTAGGCACTTTTCTCCCCTCCCTTGCTGCCTCTCTATCAGAAGCAGAAGGGGAGGGGAGGGGAGGGAGTTAAAGCAGGAGCCAGTGCTGGGAGAGCCAGTTTAAAAGCCAGTTCACCCCAGCACCATCTCCGTTGGGGTGGGGGCAGGCAAAACAGGACAGGCAGAGGTGCAGCGGGGGACCAGGAACGGAGCTGGGACTCAGCTATCCCAGTTCATGCCTGGTCCCAGATTTTGCACCTCTGCTTTTTAAATTTAGTAAGAGCCTGGCAGGAGCTAAGCCTGCTGCGGCTCTGCAGTTTCTCCCCTTATCAACTAATCGAGTAGTCAACTGAAATTCCATCGACCTCTCAATTAGCTAATTACTTGCAATTTAACATCCTTAAATGCCAAGGAACACTTGTTTAATGGCATGCAGAAGACACCAATAGCATTGCTAGGTGTCCAGTTTTCAACAGTGCAGCAGAGGGCTGGGGCTAATACAGGCTCCCTTCCTGACCTGGCTCCCAGAAGCAGCCACTAGGTGCATGGGAAACCGGGGAGGCTCTGTCCACTGTCCCCAAGTATTGGTTCCGTAGTTCCCAATGGCCAGTAACTACAGCCAAGGGAACTATGGAGGTAGCACCTGTGAGGTAAGCACTTCCCAAATCCTAAACCACTTCCCAAACCCCCTCTGGCAACCCAGAGTCCCCTCCCACACCTAAATGCCCTCCCAAAGCCCACACTCCACCAACACCCCAACCCTGCCAGAGCCTCCTCCCCATCCCAAACATCTCATGCCCAGCCCCACCCCAGATACTGTTCCTCCAGTGTAATCCTAACCTCCCACACGCCAACCCCCTGTCCCAGCCCAGAGTCTCTTCCCACATCCAAGCTCCCCCTCTCCCCAGAGCCTGCATCCCCCAACTCCTGACCTCAGCCTAGAGCCCCCTCCAAAGCTCCAAATCCCTCATGCCTGGCCCACACAGATCCCATACCCCAGCCAGAGCTCTCAACCCCCCACAAATCTACCCTCTGCACCAGCCCAGAGTCCCTTCCCACACTCCAAGCCCTTCATTCCTGACCCATCCCAGAGACCCCGACCCCCTTCTCCAGCTTAGTGAAGTGAATGAGGGTGAGGAAGAGCAAGTGGAGATGGGACCTTGGAGAAAGGGCACAGCATGCGGTCCCCCAAAAAATGTGTATCAAATTGTGGGTCCTCAGGTTGCTTAACGGCTGAACTGGAGAAAATCCTGAAAGAAAAGACACAAAGCTTTACAGCAGAGTAACACTGGAAACAACAGGATGGGAAAGCAATCAGCATTTGTGCTCCAAGTTTTGGATGTGATACAAGCTAAAAACACAATCCATTTAGATAGAGATGAAAAATAAGTTACTATTCTAATATTAGATATGAATAAAATTTCCCCATAAAATTTTATAGCATGAAAGGAAATCTATTTAAGTGCCTTAGTCTCAACAAATTGACTTTTGTTTCTAAGATGGTCTATCTTAAATGCAGTATCTCTGAAATACTACCTGCTAAAAAGATTTGGTCAAATATATTCTTCATTGAACGGGAGGAAATTGGTACTTTTAGCTTATCCCAACGGTTAGTTTAAAAGCATGACGGAGAGACTGCTGGCAATTCCAAGGCAGATCTTTCCAAAAGAGAAAAAAACTGAAGACAGTGACATGACAACAAAAGCAGAGTTGATATTGAGCAGATTAAAGGCATGGATTTCAGACTGGTAGCCTTGGCCCGAGGATGCCAAGTGAAAAGGGTGCAGTTTATATAATTATAGGACTGGCCTTACAAACAACATATAAAGCTGCATTTATAGCTTATAAGCAACATGTATGGGATTCTTAGAATAGAAACACACAGGATCTTCATTTTTGTCTAGAAGAAAGCCTTAAATGATTTACTCTCCACTCCAGTAAGAGTTTATCTACTGCTAACAAAACCCACTAACGTTTGAGGTATTTAAGTAATTTCATGCAGATACAAACCAAGTTATAAATTCCTAGAAGAAGAGCCTCTATACAACCACTGCTCTGCAGATCTCTGCTGGCTGAGACTGCAAGGTAACACCACATCAATTCTGGCAGAAACTGCAGGGTGAATCGTAGTAGTCGTTCCTCTCCACTGCGATAGAACTCAAAAAGCTGGTGGCAAACTGGCTCTAACAGCTGGAATATAAAATGTGAATGTCAATGGAATAAAATCTGATCACAAGATAGTGTTCCCTGCTGCTAAGTATGGAGGCAAAAAATATTTTTTCAAAGCAGAAGTAACTGAACTTGTAACAAATTATACATTAATTTCATGTGTAATTAAGTAACAGAGAGGCTGGCTGAATCTCCCATCCACCCAAATTCACCCTCCTTTGTCCCTCTTCAATCCCATAAAGGTGTTGGATAAAGGAAAATATTGGTAAATATTTCCTATTCATAAGTGGGCAGTAGTAGCAGCAGCAGAACTGGTAAAAACTTTCAAAACAATAGAAACCTAAGTGTGAATACAGTATAGTATTCTCACTGAGTCAGCAATACAGCTTTGCTGTGCAATCTAAACGAAAGACTACAAAGAACTACAAAACATTAACTCCCCCTACCCCGAAAATGAATGAAGTTAGCACCATCTGAAATAGGCAAGGACTAGATTTTAAGAGGGCCGCGAGTCCTATACATAAAAGTAAAAGATTTTGAATCTCTTATCTACAAGTAGTGAGAGTAAAGGCTCTTGTCCTGGCTATAAAATAAAGATGTCTCTGGAAACTGATTAGAAAATAGATCCTTGATGCACCAAAATTAGCAGGCTTTACACAATTGAGATTCTCCATCCAATTTATAACTCATTTAAACCAATTTTAGCTAGCACTTGTAACAACTAAACCATGACAATTGCTATAACCACATTTTAGCAATTGCTACAAGAGTTAAGGAATGTTTGACAGGGCAACCCCTGAGCAAATACTGCTCAGTTACTCACATACTTGGAGGATTAGTGTTTTCTTGGGCATCATGGGAGCTTGACTTTGTATATTGTGCATTCTGTTGCAGTAAGGCACACCAATTTGATATTGTATATGAACTGAACTACATAAGTGCAACCCAACAGTATGGGATTTAGACATCCATGTGTCAGGAAAGAGTACAGTTCAAGTCATTACACAATCTAGTTCTCCTTGCCCAGTGGTTTAAATTCGGTCTGAAAGTTACTTGTCAACTTTTTACTCCATATGATGCTATTTCACTTTCTATCTTCAGAACGTAGTCTCACGTGGCAAAGTTATTGCTGTAGAAAGGAGATTTTTGTACAGTTACTCCCATGGACCAAGATAAAAACCAGGACAAAAGTAGTATTAAGTAGATGCATGTTTCCTACTCCATTATTCCATTCAGTGTTGAAACTGAAATATATCGAGCATCACTTCTTCCATATCCAGAAACTCGCAACTATTGCAGGCTCCATTTTTCAGTGAATGCATAACCCCGTATGCAAGTTTCAAAGCTGGATCAATTCCTTTACTGGCACAGAATTTCCATTCTTCTGCTTTTTTAGGAGAGAGAGACTCATTTCACAGCATAAAATCATTACTGAAGAGGAAAGAATTAATTTACTCTAATCATGCGATGCAAAAACAATTGCACAACATTGTAGTTTTGTAGGCCTCCAATTCCCACAGATGTCAACAAAAGCTAAGTACCTAACTCCCTTGAAGTGATTTTGAAAAAAATCTCACCACCCATAGTAGTTTGACTAATTTATTCTCATGCACAAAAATGAAAGTTTATTGATATTTCAATTGGAACCAAGCAGTCACAGTGCTATAGCCAGGTAACTAGGCCATATAATATTTTGAAACGATAACTAATATAAATGGACTCTTACTCTTGGGAAAATGTTGACAATGGAGACAGATGCTGGTAGACCAGGTAACAGCTCTTGCTAAGGCTGTAACCATCAGCTGAGCACCGACAAATTAATAGCTGAAAGCCAGACCAGATCATCTGTATTTTAATATTGTTCAAGGTAGGAGTTAAGATTTATAAAGAAGCATTTAGGGTTTAAATTATAAAATGCTTGTATGCTGCTCCATGCATTAATCTTAATTGTAATGTCTGCATCTGAAGTTAAAGTAAAACCTACATATTGCCTTAATTCATTTGTTTTAAAATTAAACAAACTGCCTTCCCTGAACTTGTGAAGGAGGGTCCTTCCACCCATCAGGACAAACTATAAAAACTAAAATGGCCACTGTGAAGCATCACAGTACAAAGACTGGGCCAACAGAATCTTCAAAACTGTGAGAGGGCCATATGCAAGGATGCTCATCCCATCAGTCTGAACTGACATTAAAAAATAATGTCATGGCTATATCGCTATTACTATTAAAAGATAGTGGACATGGAAATTAATAATATTTTTTGCTGCATGGATTCTTGCAAGGCTGGAACCAGAAAACAAAAGCAGAGATCCTCAGGTTCAAAACAGATTAACTCTAAAACAATAGTAATTTCTAACAGATTAGTAGTAATCTGTCACTTTTTGGAACCACTAACTGTAGTATAACTATGTTACCTAACCTGTAAATAACTCATTTCTTCTTCCTAGTTAATAAATCCTTAGTTTATGATAGGATAGGATTGGCTACAAGTGTTGTCTTTGGTGTGAGAGCTAATACACAAATTTACCTGAGGTAAGTGACTGGTCTCTTGGGACTGGAAATGTGCTAAATATTTTGTGATTTTTGTAATACTGTAACCATTTATCACTGAGTCCAGCTTGCCTGGGTAGCAATATGAACTGACTGTGGCTCCATGGTAAAATGGTCAGTGTGCTTTGGGAGTTCATGTTTGTTAGTTGGTGAAATCTAGTTATAGAATGTACCACTAGTTTGGGGGGGGGGGGAGAGAAGAGGGGTGCCCTGCTTTTTGGACAGTCTGATGTAACCACTCAAAGTTGTAACCACTCCAGATAGTGTGACAGAGACCTTTTAGTAATGTTAGATTCAACTCAAAACTGAAAATGTTCATCTTACTGACTGAGAAATGGATTCCAAGTCATCTAACTTCTTATTCTATCCCATATTTTGCCACTACTGTAGCTTTGATGGACACACACACACAATCTGAAAGTTATAATCCTATAAAATAGGATCAAAATAATGCTGGATATGAAAGAGGAGTGGTGAGAGAGGGCCATCACTGCATTACACACAAAGTCAGACTTATGAGGAGACAGACACAACATTTTTAACTTCCTCAAGTACTTTGATAGAGATGCAGGGTTACTGTAGTTATGATGTATAAACTGTACAGTCCGTTGAAAATTATTACTAAAAATGCACCACTTAAATAATTACAGGAGTACTGGAACTACTTAAACCAAGAGACAATTCAATCTCTATGACAACACTAAGGTTTTTCCATTTCATGGTCACGGGTAGTGAGGAGGAACCCAATGACAGTTGAGGAAATTCCACTCATTATGCCAGTGGAAGAGACAGCATGATGATGATATGCAGAGAGATGAGGACCCAGATCAGTTGATGAAACTTAGTATCAGCAAGGAACATTCCATCACATAAGCAGTGTGGCTGGCTCAAAGCACTGTAGAGTGCTAAAATTCTAATGTGAACCACTTAAGTGCATGACATTAGATATTAGAAGACGAATATTGAAAACTTTTGGTAATTGAAACTTAAGGTCATATTTTAAACCAGGGGGAAGCTGCACAGTCCTGAACATAAACATTTCGTTTCTTTTCCATATACTTGGTCTTCCATTTTTATGTATTGCTTAAGTCATTTACCAATGTTCTCAGCTAAGTTGACAACTGTAAGCCAAGTAATAAAACATTTACAGCAAAAACTGCAAGTGGAAACACTGATTGGGGTCTCCTCTCCTGAAGGCACCACAGCCAGTCACAGGTTCCAGCGTTCAGTTGGCCTTGAATCATGATGTCATCTTAGAGTTTATACAAGCCAATTTGCCAATTCACTTTTTAAACCCCATGCCTGAGTCCTGAACCACAAAAATATGAACTATAAGACTACATATGGTTTGCAAACAGAGAGACTGACAAACGAATTGCATGGTGTTATATCACCTCCAAAGAATGGACCATACCAGTATCTTAATATATTTCATTAGGAGATAACGGAGTCCTACTCAGGTTCTAATTCTATTTGTATCATAAATAGTATTTGGACTACAAATGTGGCACTTCTTTGCTCACCCATACATTAAGTGTTCTTGTGCCCCACCAACTAAAATCTTAGAGATTAGGGATAACACAATGTAATTGATTAAGTGACAAGCTGGACTCTTACCAGTTTTTGATAACAGTTATTCAGGGCCCAGCAGCCAGGACAGCCATGTAAAATATGAGGGTGTTGTGACACAGATATCTGCATCTTTAGTATCCCAAGTAAATGTTTAATCATATAACCAATTTTAATCTGTTACATGATTACTGTTTTTACATCCCTATTAGAAATATAGGCACCTACCTCACTCTGTGGCTCCCGGATAACTTTATATAAAGATGAAACCAGAGAACTCTTGTCTTTCAAATTTGTAGCATAGCTAGATATAGATGATTCTGGAAGGGTCTGAAATCAACAAAAATAATTTTTTCCTTTCATGTTGTTACAGCAATATTTTACTGCCTATGCATTGAAATAAGGCCATTTTATTGTGTCAGATGGCTTTTCTGTTTTTACAACATCTTTTCAACAGCAACAGTATCCATTCACTGCTGTTTATTCTAGGAAAGAATAAGTTTCATGTAAAGAAACAACATTTCTCTATCAGCTTTACAGTTCAATAAAATCCCAACTTTTTTTAGACAAACAGCTCAAAGACAAATTATTAAAACTTACATTTTACCATTCCAATTTTGTATGGAATTTAATTAAATTGGTTGGAAAATACAGCTAAAAGACAATTTCACCACATTTACCAATCTGAATTACATGCAAAAAAATCAGTTTAAAAGAGAAACAGGAAATGAAAGGTTGAGATTAGGACAAACATGCAATAAGGCATGGAGTTGATTTTTGTTTTGTTCTGCAAACAGTTATAACACCTGCATCCATATGGAAGCCACAGGATGTTCCAGAAGATCAGATTTGGTCTAATCTGAAGAGACAGATAGTTGCCAAATATAGGTTTTGGTTTGGCTAGATTTATGACACAAAAGGCCACCATAAAAATTTCAACATCTATTTTCTGAGCCCCTTTTCTTTGGGCTCCCATGAGGCTAAGGTCCTGAGAGCAAGACTCCGAGTACCTCTTAATATGGTGATGCCATTCAGTTATTCAACTGAAGCTATAGCTTTTGTAGTAATTATGGCATTGGGTCCTGAACCACAGTGCACTGACTCATTTATTACTTTTAATTTATATGTTTGTACTAAAACTGAACAGCAACATTTCACAGGCTGGTGGCATGATATGAGGGGTTTATCCTGAAGTTCTGACTGCAGGCATTCTAATGGCTTCCCGGAATTGTGAGCACGCAGCTTAAAGTTGGCTGCAGAACTGGCTGAACAATTATCTGCATGTGGTGCTCTCATTTGGGAATGATAAAATGGCAAATCTTTGATTAGCTATGGAAGCTGCTTTTACAATGGCTGGATGCAAAACTGATGAAAAAATAGTTGGTATTAAGGGAATTTCATGGCTGCCATTGTTCCCTTCAAAGTGATATTCTATATAATAAGATCAGGTGGAGAAAGTAAAAAATATGTTTTGGAGAAAAGAAATTTAGAAAATTGCCATTCCTCTCAAATGCAGTACTGCATCTAACATAAAACACTGCAATGTGTCAATAGGTAGAGCAGGAAACAGCAAAGGGATGGAGAGAAGTTGGCAGCAGTGTTTCCTGTAAACTGTGTGCTAAGGAGGTCACCCAGGAGATTCAGGTGCCACCCAGCTGATTAGCAGAGTGCCCACAACTGGCAGCATGTGTTTCTACTGGTGGTGCACATCTGCACATGCCTTGGTGCACATTAATTTTGTCCATCCTTATGCAGAATAAATGTTGAGAGAACATTGGTTAGCAGCTGCCTCAAAGGTTTTTTGAGCCAAAAAAAAATAAAAAAAACCCATGAAAATCATCCCAGAAAAAGAGGCAATAAATTTGAAAGTAAGATAAGCTTACTTACTTAAGTGCTATTTTGCTAACACAGAGCATTAGAATCTACAACTAAAGCTTCAAGGAATCACTCTTTGGGAATTACCTTCCATTCCAAACAGTACATTCAAGAAGAAAGCACTCACCTGTTCGCAAGTTTACCTAACAGGGAGTTTAGAGAGGGAGTTATCCAGGTAAAGGAGAAGCAGATACAGGACTCTTGAGGGAAGTGTGTGTTGTGTTTGGGGCTTTCTTGCTGTGTGCTGAGCTTCTGTTTTTAGTGAGGGTTTGTGTTGGGGGTTTTTTGGTTGGTTTGTTTGTTTTTTCCCCTGTGTTTGTGAGTGAGGCTTCCCCCCCCCCCACTTCCTTTCCCCTCCCCTTTTCCTTCATAGAGTGTGTGCTATGAGTGGGAGGTGGAAACTGTTGGCTTCTAATTAAAGTTTGAATTCTAGAAGCCTCTGCTGATTGGCTGAGCCTTGGTAGGGGGAGGGACTTTCAGGCAGTCCAGGGCTTTATAAAGCAGTGAGCAAGCAACCAAGGAGCTTGCGAACAGGTGAGTGCTAACAGGGAGTTTAGAGAGGGAGTTGGGAAGGGCGCAAGGTTTTCTTGCCTTTCTTTTTAAATCCTTCCTCCAGGACAGCAGGGATGGATGGTGATAGGTCTGCTGTTATCTGCACAGCGTGTGCCATGTTTGTCTTCCTCCCGGAAGAAAGAACGGATTTCATCTGCACTAAATGCAAGCTGGTCGCCATTTTGGAAGAAAAAATTAGAGGACTGGAGGCCCAAGTGTTGACCCTACGCTCAGAGAGGACGAAGACTTCCTCGATAGAAGGCAGCGTTTTATCCTGCAAGCACAGCAAGCGGAAGAGCCAGAGAGGGCAGTACGGGACCAGGAAGAGAACTGGCAGCATGTAACTCCTAGAAGGGGAAAAAGGCCAGCACGGGAATCCCCCAATGCTATAGAGGTAAGTAATCGCTTTCAGGCTCTCTCCACAGGCTCTGCAGTGGTGAATGCTTTGGAAGAGACCTCACAAGGAAGAAACTGCAAGGGAACACCATCTACTGGAGGCATGGGATGCGTAGTCCTAGGGATGTGTGTTCCACGACCACCACCCCCAAAAGAAGACGACGGGTGGTGGTGGTCGGGGACTCCCTCCTAAGAGGGACTGAGCCATCCATCTGCTGTCCGGACCTAGAATCTCAAGAGGTGTGCTGCTTACCGGGAGCTCGAATTCAGGATGTGACTGAGAGACTTACCAAACTGATCAAACCTTCGGCTCATTACCCCTTCCTGCTTCTCCACATGGGAAGTAACAATACGGCCAAGAATGACCTTGAGTCGGTTACTGCGGATTATGTAGCGCTGGGAGGAAGGATCCAAGAATTTGGAGCGCAAGTGGTGTTCTCGTCCATCCTCCGTGTTGAAGGGAAAGGACTGGGCAGCAACAGTCGAACTGAGGAAGTACATGCGTGGTTGCGCAGGTGGAGTTGCAGAGAGGGCTTCTGTTTCTTTGACCACGGGGTTCCCACATGGCACTGTTCCGGGCACAAGGATTGTTAGGAAGAGATGGGATCCACCTAACCAAGAGAGAAAGGAGCATCTTCGCAGGCAGGCTTGCAAACCTAGTGAGGAGGACTTTAAACTAGGTTCTTTGGGGTACGGTGACCAAAACCCTGAGGGGAGTGGGAAAGTTGGATACCGGGAAGAAATGCAAAGAGGAACGAGCAAGAAAGGAGGACCCCTGATTCGAATGGAGAAGATAGGGCGATCAACTGGTTATCTGAGATGTTTGTACACTAATGCAGAAGCCTGGGCAACAAACAGGAGAACTGGAGGCCCTGGCCCAGTCCAAGAAATATGATTTAATTGGGATAACAGAGACTTGGTGGGATGACTCGCATGACTGGAGCGCTGTCATGGAAGGGTATAGACTGTTCAGGAAGAACAGGCAGGGGAGAAAAAGAGGAGGAGTTGCCCTATACGTAAGAAAGCACTATGATTGCTCTGAACTCCAGTATATAGAGGGAGAAAAACCTGTTGAGAGTCTATGGGTTAAGTTTAGAGCTGCAAACGACAGCAGTGATGCTGTGGTTGGTGTCTACTACAGGCCACCGCATCAGGTGGATGAGGTAGATGAGGCTTTCTTCGGACAACTGAGAGAAGCTTCCAGATTGCAGGCCCTGGTTCTCGTGGGGGACTTTAATCACCCTGACATTTGTTGGGAAACCATTACGGCAGTACACAGGCAATCCAGGAAGTTTTTGGAGAATGTTGGGGATAACTTCTTGGTACAAGTGCTGAAGGATCCGACCAGGGGCCGTGCACAGCTTGACCTTCTGCTCACAAACAGGGAGGAACTAATAGGGGAAGCAGAGGTGGGTGACAACCTGGGAAGCAGTGATCATGAGATGGTAGATTTCAGGATCCTGGCCAAAGGAAGAAAAGAGAGTAGTAAAATATATACGTTGGACTTCAGAAAAGCAGATTTTGACTCCTTCAGACAACTGATGGGCAGAATCCCCTGGGATGCTAACATGAAGGGGAAAGGAGTCCAGGACAGCTGGCAGTATTTTAAAGAAGCCTTATTGAAGGCACAGAAAGATACCATCCCGATGCGTAGCAAGAGAGGCAAACATGGTAGGAGACCAGATTGGCTTACGGGGGAAATCCTTGGTGAACTTAAGCACCAAAAGGAAGCTTACAAAAAGTGGAAACTTGGACAAATGACCAGGGAGGGGTTTAAATGTATAGCTCGAGAATGCCGGGAGGGTTATCAGGAAGGCGAAAGCACAATTGGAATTGCGACTGGCAAAGGATGTGAAGGATAACAAGAAAGGTTTCTACAGGCATGTTAACAAGAAGAAGGTGATCAGAAAGGGTGTGGGGCCCCTACTGGATGGAGGTGGTAACCTAGTGACAGATGATGTGGGGAAAGCTGAAGTACTCAATGCTTTCTTTGCCTCTGTATTCACGGACAAGGTCGGCTCCCGGACTAATGCACTAAGTGACGCACGATGGGATGAAGATGGACAGCCCTTGGTGGGTAAAGAACAGGTTAGGAACTATTTAGAAAAGCTAAACGTACACAAATCCATGGGTCCGGACTTAATGCATCCGAGGGTACTGAGGGAGTCGGCAAATATCAAAATCGTGGAGATCAGGAGAGATCCCGGATGACTGGAAAAAGGCAAATGTAGTGCCCATCTTCAAAAAAGGGAAGAAGGACAATCCAGGGAACTATAGGCCAGTCAGTCTTACCTCGGTTCCTGGAAAAATCATGGAAGGGATCTTTAAGGAATCTATTTTGAGGCACTTGGAAGAGAGGAAAGTGATTAGGAATAGTCAGCATGGATTCACAAAGGGCAAGTCGTGCCTGGCTAATCTGATTAGCTTCTATGATGAGATAACTGGCTCTGTGGACATGGGAAAGTCAGCGGATGTGATATACCTTGACGTTAGCAAGGCTTTTTGATACGGTCTCCCACAATATTCTTGCCAGCAAGTTAAGGGAATGTGGATTGGATAAATGGACGGTAAGATGGATAGAAAGCTGGCTGGAAGGTCGGGCCCAGTGGGTAGTGATCAACGGCTCGATGTCAGGATGGCGGTCGGTTTCTAGCGGAGTGCCCCAAGGTTCGGTTCTAGGACCGCTTTTGTTTAATATCTTTATTAATGACCTGGATGAGGGGATGGATTGTACCCTCAGCAAGTTTGCAGAGGACACTAAGCTAGGGGGAGAGGTAGATACGCTTGAGGGCAGAGACAGGGTCCAGAGTGACTTAGACAAATTGGAGGATTGGGCCACAAGAAATCTGATGAGGTTCAACAAGGACAAGTGCAGAGTCCTGCACTTGGGACGGAAGAATCCCAAGCATTGTTACAGGCTGGGGACCAACCAGCTAAGTAGTAGTTCTGCAGAAAAGGACCTGGGGGTTATAGGGGATGAGAAGCTGGATATGAGTCAACCGTGTGCCCTTGTAGCCGAGAAGGCTAATGGCATATTAGGTTGCATTAAGTGGAGCATTGCCAGCAGATCCAGAGATGTCATTATTCCCCTTTATTCGGCTCTGGCGAGGCCACATCTGGAGTATTGTGTCCTGTTCTGGACCCCCCACTACAAAAAGGACGTGGACGCATTGGAGAGGGTCCAGCAGAGGGCAACCAAAATGATTAGGGGGCTGGAGCATATGACCTATGAGGAAAGGCTGAGAGAGTTGGGTCTGTTTAGACTGCAGAAGCGAAGAGTGAGGGGGGATTTGATAGCAACCTTCAACTTCCTGAAGGGAGGTTCCAAAGAGGATGGAGAGAGGCTGTTCTCAGTAGTGACAGATGGCAGAACAAGGAGCAATGGTCTCAAGTTGTGGTGGGAGAGGTCCAGGTTGGATATTAGGAAAAACTATTTCACTAGGAGAGTGGTGAAGCACTGGAATGGATTACCTAGGGAAGTAGTGGAGTCTCCATCCCAAGCAGTGTTTAAGTCTCGGCTTGACAAAGCCCTGGCTGGGTTGATTTAGTTGGGATTGGTCCTGCCTAGAGCAGGGGGCTGGACTTGATGACCTTCTGAGGTCTTTTCCAGCTCTATGGTTCTATGATTCTATGAAATGAAAATAAAATGCCAGATATGGCAAGAATTTGATAAAAAAAGATACCATTTTGGTGTAACGTGAAAGTCTAGAGCTCTTCAACTAAGAGTATTTAGTTGGTAAACTAAAAACAAATCCTTTTAAATATTAATCAGATTATCTTTTATCTTACTGAATTTGAAGTTTCTTCCTTCTTTCAAGCATGAACTTCATTGGACTATCACGTGCCAAACATAGAAAACAGTCCTGAATATGGCAAGGAAGGAAATTCAAGTATATACTTGATGTGTCTTTTCATCTCACAGACTGAAATGTAACTGTCACATTTATCTTGAGGTTTTCCACAGCACCCATTTCAGCAGCAAGCAAGACTTGATCAAATACTACTGAATAAAGAATTTCTACTGCTTAAAAACTACGTTTCTAATAGTCACGATATATTACCTTGAACTCTGATAACCACTCCTCTACAATTCCTGTGTCCACTGCCAACATCTTCCCACATGTGTTCAGAAACCTTCAACTTTAAATACCTGAAGAAGAGACAAGTGTTTGTTAGTGACAGAATTTATGTGCAGCATACATCACTAAGAAATTGTACAGCATTTGTCCATCTACCATAATTATATAAGGCTGCGTCTAGACTACACACCTCTGTTGACAGAGAGATGTAGATTAGGCATGTCAAAATTGCTAATGAAGCAGGAATTTGACCAGGGTTGATAAATAAAAAATAATATAAAAATGGTTTTCTGATTTACATCAGATTTTTGTTGCTTGAAGAAGACTGATACACTCCACTCTTTGGACCAAGATAAATAGTTTTATACTTTTAAAGTCTCATTTCACATCTGTCTCAGAGGAGTAGCTGTGTTTTTAAAAAGTTACAGGCTAACAATGAGGAGTCCTGGCTGAGGCACCTTAGGCTAGGTCTACACTGCAATGTTATATCAGAAAAAGAAACACAATTTGCAGTATGCAAACGGCATATCTTTTTCCAATTTACTTTTGAAAGAAGCTTTTCCGAAATTTGGCGCATCTACATGGCACCAAATTTCAGAATAAAGTGCTCTTTCGATACATCCCTTATTCCTCATAAAACGAGATTTACAGGAATGGCAAAAGAGTGTGTCTGCTTTTTCAAAAAAATTTTTGAGAAAGCAGATGCTTTCCTGGGACATGGTGTTGCTTTTCTGGGATACCAGAGGTATCCCGGAAAAGCAATGAAGTCTAGGCGTAGCCTTAGAGACTAACAAAAATATATAGTATCATGAGCTTTCGTGGGTAAGACCCCTTTCATCATCCACTCCAACCCATCTGATGAAGTGGGTCTTACCCATGAAAGCTCATGATCCTATATAATTTTGTTACTCTAAGGTGACACAGACTACTCATTTTTTCCAGTATAAAACTGTTTGCCTAACACCACTTAGATTATACAGGGGGAGGGAAGGGGATGGGAGGGGGAGGAAGACTAATTTAAATCATTCTTATTTTGGATTTCTTCAAAGTCAGGATGTATACTAAAAACAATGGGGTTATAGCTGTCCTGGTCCCCATCTCTGGCCCCTTGTTTCCCCCTGCCCCCACCGTGGTAATTCTGTCCCTCCTGCCAGACGACTTCCCTTTCCATTTTATGAGAAACAGTCAAATTACAGGCACATCCCATTGCCCTGGCACAATCAAACCTCTACCTTGCTTTAAGTTATGATACGAAGCAGTTTCATACCAAATTTGGTGGTCATAGCTTTTACCATTTAGGAGGAGTTCTTGAACAGACAGACTCTCAGATGGAAAGACAGACAGACACAGACAGACAAGACGCACATTTCTAAAATAACAAAGAAAGTAAAAAAAGAGAAAAAAGAAACTAAATAATCACCCATTAGTACAGTGATCTGTCTTCCACAGTCAGGGATGTTAATAATAGTGAGATTCTTTTGTCCATCAGGTGGTTTTCTTTTATTAAATTTGTAACTTAGAACTGGAAGATAAAAGTATGTCCCATGTATGTGAAGCCTGGACATGACAGCTGAACCATCTGATATTTCCTCCTGCTACCCCCAAGAGACAGGTCCTACTTCTCCACAATGAAAAGATTCTGAAGGCCTAGTTGCTCATAGCCATGTTCTTTATTACTCCCTGGCAGTTTATGTACATTTTTGTTGTCTAGCTGTCACTAGCATTGTGGAATACAAGGTGTATTTAATTTGACCATATGGAGTTTTGTGAAGCAGTGTTTCCAATGACATTACTGACTGCTTGGAAAGAAATAAAACTCTAGAATTATTACCAATTGTTTAGGATCAATAGTTATAGAGTGCCATGTTTCTCATTAGATCTATATCTGCATAATATCAACATAGTAGTATGGACAACAAATATTTGAAAAATGCCATCTGAGAAAGACAAAAAAGGATTACAAACTAGAATTTTGGGAATTAAAACAATGGAAGAATTACCAGATTATGTACCTCAAAATGAGCTCCAAGATGGACATTTATCAAGATTTGTCCAGTAAGTTAATAAAACAATGATGCAGTTACTGAACTCTATATGGATAGAGAAATATTTTTAGAAGATATTCATCAGAAGGGCATCCAAAAGAAAGGTAATTGTAAAAGCCCAGAAGGAGAAAGGGGCAATCAAAGCTACATCACATTGGACAGCACTATAGGAAGTGATGTGTAATATGACATGATATGAATAGACAATGTTTCCCATTAATTGAAGAGCAATTTCCCTTAGAAGATTTCTGAGCCATTAACGGTGGCATAATTTTGGCAGCTAATCCAATTCACCCTTTCTTAGGGGAAGAAGCTGTTACATAATGACAGCAACAATCTCCGTCCATATCAGATTACAACATTCTAAAAGGGCATAACCTAAGGACTCCTAAGTTTTTGAAGAAGGAGTGCTAGAAAACTCTCTTATGACAGCCACTCCTTGAGGAGACAGAGGGCTGCTCTGGCCCGCATGAAACATTTGAGAGGAGAAAGATTCAGATTCACTTTTTCCTACAGTCTCCTGTACTACTAATGACAGCTTACCATTTTGCCACATTAGATCAGCTAAGGTAGTCCGCACTATTGGGGGCACAAATCTGGCACTCAGATTTCCCGGGTTGCATAAAGCAGGGGTAGGAAAACTCCGATGCACTGTCTTTACACAGTTCCTCAGGGTTAGTTACAGGCAGGCCACTAGATGGTTTGTACATCCTCGTACATGGGGCCCTGCAGTTCCCCATGGGTAGGGTTGGCTGTTACCAGCCAATGGGAGCTGCAGGAAGCAGCACAACTGGGCCACTGCTTCCCATAGCTACTAATGGCTAGGAACAGTGAACTGCAATCACAGGGAGCTGCAAGCAGCTGTACCTGGGGGATGATCAGATAAACAAAGCATCTTTTGGTCCATCAGTGGTAGACCCTGACAAGCCACATCTGGCCCACAGGCTGGAGGTTCCCACCCCTACCCTGATGGGAAGATCAACAGGCCAATTCATCTGAAGTTTGAGAATCACTGCTCTAGATCTCAAAGTGCAGTCTGCGGACCACTAGTAGTCCACAGCCACTTGAAGGCGGGCTGCAGGTCGAGGCTCAGCTCCTGCCGCTGCAGCAGGGAGCCTACACAGGGACTCCAACCTTGCAGGGAAAGGACTGCAGGGCTGGAGTGCCAGCACTGGCTTCCCGCTGCAAGGGGAGAAGCTGCAAGCCTCGTGGGCTGGGTCCAGCTCGCAGAGGTAGCAAGCAGCTACATGCACTGCTCTTTCCCCTCCCCCCAGCTGGGGAAACAGCAACACTGGGAAGCACTGCCTGGAGGCTTTCCCCACAGATTCCATTGGCCAGAATCGCAGCCAATAAGAGCAGTGAGAGACTATGTCTAGGAGCAGCAAGGGCACAAAGCCAGGTAAGAGCCCCCTAATCCTCCTCATGCCCAGACCCTGCATTCTCACACCCTCCCCCCCCGCCACACCTCCACCCTGCTCCTGCACCCTCCCTCTTGGCCAGACACTCCACCCCCAGCCATCTTCTGCACACAATCTTGTTTCTGCACTCCCCCTCCCTCTTGCCCAGACTCCTCCATCCTCAGCCTGCTCCTGCACCCAATGGGGCCAACAACCCCGGGGCAAGGTAGGGGGGGCTCATTCTGCACCCAGACCATTGTGCTAGTATCCCTCAAGCCCTCAAATCCAAACTCGAGCTTCTTCGCAGCAGTTCAAAGGGCAACTGCCCCTGACCCAACCTCCCCCACATCGGTGGATCTGCCTGCACCCTACTTCCTACGCCGCTCTGCATCACTGCCCCCCTCCTGCACCCATTTTATCACCATGGATGGTTGGCTGGTGATCCGCAGAAAGGTCTGTGTTGAGAGGATGAGCCATGGGCCAAAACATTTGAGAACCACTGATGTAGAGTGAATTTCCTCTTACAAAGCTCTCTATAAAATGTATAAAATACACTGAAGTAATTCAAAGCTTGGTCCTAAATTTCAATAAAATATTAAAGGAACATTGTAAGTAATTTCACTACTGGTAAATTCACATGTCTGTTTCCTCTGTGGCTACAATTATATGGATACAACTGCAAAATATGAGCGATTGTAAACATTTGATATTCTAAATGCCTTATAAGCAAAAGAAATATTAAGTGAATAAAAAAGTATATACTACCTTAAAATAGTAATTTATAAAAGTGAGCAAATTCTTAGCTATGAAAGTTGGTTTAAACCAATTATTCAGAACTCTGCGTGTGTGTGCGCACGCGTGCACATGCATATATAAAATTATTTATTAAGGGATATGGCAGAGCACTAAAAAAGCATTTTCAGAAGAAAGGTATGAAGTTCAGCATACTCCATGATATCAATATTCAGGAGCTAGAGTAATCTGAAAGTCCTGTGACTTATTAACATAGTCTTACAAAAGAAAGGAGTTTGAGAACTCTCCTAAGAATTCAATATAAGATATGTGCTCCGCTCATGGATCACATCAGAAGTCAAACCTCACTTTGATTAAAAACCTTTAAGAGGATGTATGGGGTGCAGATTCAGGAGCAGAGGCATTTCTTTATGCCAGGCGTATTTTAGTTCAAGAGATACAAAAAGTGAGGGAGCATCTTTTATTAGACCAAGCTCTGCTGGTGACAGACATGCTTTTGTGTTTACACAGAACTCTTTTTTTAGGTCTAGGAAAGTTACCTCAGAATGTAAATAAAATACAAGGACAAACAGATTGTCTCACATAAGTAATCATTCCCTTGAAATATGGATTTAGCACTTAACATATTTCAAGGGTCCATTCAACCGGAAGTGAGCACAGAAGAAAGGATGGTGGGAGCAGCTGGTGGGCAGGGGAGGTTGTAAATTATAAATTGTTATAATCTGCTATACAATTTGAAATAATTTGTTTGTCTGTTCAAGAACTTCTCCTAAACAATACGAACTAGGACCACCAAATTCAGTATAAAGCTTCCTCTTATCACTTAAAGCAAGGTCAGGGTTTGGTTGTGCCAGAAAAATGGGATGTGCCTGGAATGGGATTGCTTCTCATAAAACCGTATCAGAAGAGAGAGAGAGAATGAATCATCAGGCAGGTGAAAAGGGCTGACAAGGGGCACCCCTTCCCTGTCCAGGACTGTCCAAGCCCTAAGCCTCCCACCACCCAGGCACTCTTTAGGGAGGGTTGTGGGGCAAGGAGCTGAAGCTCCCTCTCATTCACATGGAAACGTTGCTGGCTGTTCCCCTTCATCAGGGAAGGGAAAGCACACAATTTGCTGCATTCCTCACTCTGGCTGGAGAGCACTGGGGGCAGACAAAACCAGATCTGCCCCAGCCGGGGGTTGTGCAACCTCCTCCCATCCCCCGCTGTAGCAGCCATGGAAAGATACTTCTCACCTGGATCCAAGCTGCTACAATGAGAGAGGGCTGGGGTAGTTCTCTCCCCCAGGGTAGCCTGCTTACTGCATCCCTCATCTCCCACCCCACCGCAATGATTTAAATGAAGCATGTACATTTTCATTTTATTTTATTTTTTAAATTAAGTTAAGAACCCAAGCAATGGTGGGTAAATCTTCTAGTAAGCCACAAAGCCAATGTCTCTACTTAGTCCATACTATTTTGTGTCTAGCAAAGTTATGAATTGAAAACATCCTATTTTTCTCTTTTGAAAAAATTGTCACTCACAGGTAATGTGGTGTTTGTCTTATTTTTCCATGCGAGTTCATTCGAGAGTGTAGTGATTGTCTGGTTTCACCCGTGTAATTGCTATGGAGGCATTTAGTATACTGATGAAGTACACAAGCATGTGCAGAACCTTTGGATTTTGAAAGGCATGTTGAGGGGGGATGTGAACCATTGTAGTCAGGGGTGGACTGATGCACAGGCCCATGGGGTTCATGCCCAGGGGCCCCAGCCAAGTGGGGGCCTCCTCAGGAGTACCTGAATCTGAGTGGAAGTTGGGAAAGGATTCAAAACTAGCACCAGAACTGTGACCATACCCCCTCCTGTTCTCCCCTGGGGACTCTGCCCCTCGCCAGGTCAGAAGCCAGAACAGAGCAAAGATGAGAGCTATCCAGGAAACCTGGGCAGGGTCCAGGGTGCCCAAGAGGAGCCCCCAGTCTGTCCCCCCACCCTCCAGTACATGCCACTGCTGGTGAAACCTCTGGCCCAGCCTCCTGCCCCCTCTCCAAGGCCTGCAGAGACACACTACAGAGAGAAGAGGTCCTGTCCTAGGTGGGAGGCAACAGGAAACCACAGCAAGGAAACAAGCAGTTAGGAGGTAGGCAGGAGGGCTCCTCTGGCACAAATGAAGTTGCTACTGGCCCAGCCTCAGTAGCCAGTGCACTCTGACCAGGCTCACACTGTGCCCACAGCCATCTCCCACTGACAGGTTGTCCCTCCTGCTCCTGGTGACCCTAGGCTACCCCCAAGTGCTGCCTGTGCTTTGTACCTGAAGCAGCAGTCACAAGCATCACCACCACTCCTGTTGCCACTGGCCCGAAGCTTGCCGTTTTCGGCTGGGGGGAGGCAATGCCTCTCACCTCTTCCCCAAACTATGCTCATGCTATCATTGCTCCAAGACTGCCTAAGGCTACCATGGCCTTGTTATAAAGTGGACAATCATGCGCTCCTTGATTCTCGTCTCCCTACATCCCCAGTGTGTGGGGGGACCTAAATGTTATTTGTGCTCAGGGCCCCAATAAATATTAACTTGCCTCTGGTCGAACCTCTGAAATCCCATACTCTCTTGTCCTGCAACATCTGTGTTCGGCAAGATCATGGATGTTGCTGGATCAGAGCGCCCCAACATTCAGGAGTGCAAACCCTGTCCATAGGAAGCCGTGGAGAGCAGGGCAGGCAAGGCCCATCCCCATGCAGCTCTGGCTGGGCAGGGCAGCAGCAAGGCAGCCAGCAGCAAAAGCAGGGCAGCTGGCAAGCCCCATCCCTGGGGATTCTCAGTCAGCCGGGAGAGAAACAGGGCCGTACTGGTTACAGAAACAGGGCTCTGTAACCAGGAAGCCCCAGCAGGCCAGAGCCCAGGTCCAAGTCCTGCAGGCAGGAGCCCACTAGCAGTGGGGCGGGAGTGGAGCCAGCTGCAGGGAGGGAGAGTATCCTGGTAGACCAGTGGCAGGGAACCTCCCCCGATCCAGCAAATTCACACATTTGGGACGGGTCAGGTCCCGAGGGTACCAGACAAGGGAGGTGCAACCTGTATTTGTTGGCAGGTTTTGCATCTATTGTTCTGGCAGGATCTGTTTACTGTGTAAGTTTACTAGGAGAAAAACAAGAATTACACCAACTTTTCAAAATCCTTTACATGTAATAGTTATAATACACTCAATCAGCAGAGAAAGTAACTTAAAATGTCTTATGGGTACTGCAATCCAGGTCCCAGCCAGCTCTTTAAATAGCTCCCTGCTGGCTTTGCCGCTGCTTAGCCCACTCTTGCCAGAGCTGCATCCCAGGGTGCACCCGCTTCCTTTCACCTCTTTATGTTTCAACTTTTGTGGTTGTCAACACCACTAACCCGGTTATGTCACTTACAAGGATGGGGAAGCAAGAGAGACACATAATGGCTTCTCTACCATCTGAGGACTCCCCAATGTTAATGCTATACTTGTTTGGCTAGCAAGCCAGACTTGCATTGTTAGGACAGCACAAGACTGCCCTAATGCAGGGGGAAATTGGCTCAAGTTCCCAATGGGAGTAAAGGTATTACAATTACAGCTTTGAATGATAACTCAGTATTTGTCATCACAATCCATTTGTAAATATATTTTCACTGTACCTTTGTTATCACTCTGTCTTTGCTGCTTTTTTTGTTCTGTAAGTGAAACCATGTTATCAGTGGCTACAAGATCCAATAGAGCTGGCTATCTGCAATTCCATTTTGTCTAATTATATTCCACAGATCAGCCTCTATCACAGAGGCCTTACACTATTCCAAATTTGCTGAGCAATTTCAGTCACAATGAGTCTTCTAGTTTTTAAGATATACTATGAAGTGAAAATATTTGAGTATTGTGCATACCAGCCTATAAAAGAGGAAACAGCTATTTAATGCTTCAAATGTTGTGCTTGTTGTGGTTGGTGAGGTTCATTCGCTTTCTAATGCTTCCCCCTAAATACGTGCCAACTTTAAAACAGTTTCTTTTTTGGAGAAACCACAAGCATAAAGGGGAGGAGGGAGACTAATCTCTTTACAAGTGCTGATCAAAGCTGTACATATTGCCTAGCCCTTTTAAAGTAAAAGCCAGAAGTAAACAACAACAAACTCTAGATAAACACTTCATTTTTAACAATGTTAAGTGATCACTACTCACAGTGCTAATGTTACCAACTGAAAGAATACTTTTGGTCTCTGCCTCTGATTTTCATTCCAAGTCATGTGGACTCCATGTAACTTCTTCCATAAGCCATTGCTCTTATGGGAGAGCTTTTGAGAACTGTGATTAAAAATGGTCTGTTATGCATATACTAGCACTCCCTCTTGGCTGAAATCTGTCTAGAGCTGCCAACCACATCCCCCCATGTGACTCATCTAACAGTACTCTTAACCCTTTTTTTCCCATGTAAGGGAACCCTTTTGTCACTGGAACTGCAGAAGTTTAGCAATCTGAAGCCTGTACATTTTCCAAGCAGAATTCTGTACTTTAAAAGAAAAGCATTAAATAATTTATATTATTCTACTATATATTTTAGAGAATGTATGTGTGTGTGTCCATGAGTCCATTTGTTCAAGAACCCCTAAACAGTAAGACCTAGGACCACCAAATTTGGTATGCAGCTTCCCCTTATCATAACTTAAAACAAGGTCAGCATTTGATTGCGACAGGACAATGGGACGTGCATGGAATGCGATTGTTTTGCATCAAATGGAAAAAGAGGGGTATGGTAAGGACAGTTATACTTGTGGATGACCACCCCAACTTTGTTCAGCAGCATGGCCTCCTCCATCCCTGCCCCCGGCAAGGCAATGCGTCCCCCTGCTTCACTGCCCCAGGGTGGCCCCAGTCCAGGGCAACCCTGGGTAAGTCTTCTAGTTCTCACCATATCCTACAATTCCCCTTGGCACCAAAGTCATGGAGATCCACCCAAAGCCAAACAAAATTCAGAAGAATTCTAAACTCAATGAGTGAGAGTATGAAGAAATAAGGTGAGGGAAAGGATACGGTTCTTACAACACCTTTGAAACCAGGGCTGTTAAAAGCTTAAATAATCAACTTTTAAGAACAAAAGCTATTATTTTTCCTGCAGTACTGTGAACTCTAGCTCTTCATCATGCCTTCCCTCTGCTTCTCAATACCTTTGAAAAGGTGCCATGACCAACCATTTTGAAATGAGCCTTCTGACCCAGTTCAAATTGACTAAACACAGCAAAGCTCACACTACTGCTCTGAAAATATCAGATCGTGGTTTGAAGATGGGGCTTGCACTGAAGACCAGGCTCTGAAGCCTAGAAGTCCACACATCTTCTATTTTTAGATGACTTGTAAAAGCCTCACTAGCGGGAGTCTGTTGACCTAGGCTGGGATGTTCATTCCAAAATGCTGAATAGACATATACATTAGGGATATCAACATCTCCCACAATATTATTGCCAGCAAGCTAAGGAAATATGGATTGGATAAATGGACTGTAAGGTGGATAGAAAGTTGTCTAGTTTGTCAGGCCCAATGGGTAGTGCTCAATGTCTGGTTGGCAGTCGGTTTCAAGTGGAATGCCCAAGGATTGGTTTTAGGGCCCATTTTGTTCAACATCTTCATTAATGACCTAGATGAGGGGATGGATTGCACCCTCAGCAAGTCTGCGGATGACACTAAGATGGGGGAGAGGTAGATACATTGGAGGGCAGGGACAGGGTCCAGAGTTACTTAGACAGATTAGAGAATTGGGCCAAAAGAAATCTGATGAGGTTCAACAGAAGAATCCCAAGCATTGTTACAGGCTGGGGACTGACTGACTAGGTAGCAGTTCAGCAGAAAAGGACCTGGGGATTACAGTAAACTTCTGATAATCTGGCACCTTTGGGACCCAGGGGGTGCCAGATTATCGGATATGCCAGAGTATCAGGAGGTACTCCGGAAGGGGGGCTGTGAAGGGTCAGGGGGAGGGCAGCGGGGGGGCACAGGAAGCCCCGCGCAGGTACCAGCGACAGGCCAGCTGGGGCTGCAAGCGGCAGTGACAACTTGGGGAAGCGGCGGGGCAGAGCAGCTGGGGTGCTGCCAGGTTGGTCCCGCAGCACCTCCCCTCACCTGAGCGGCGCTGCGGGACCAACCCGGCAGCACCCCAGCTGCTCTGCCCCCAGCTTCCCCAAGTCCGTCGCTCATCAGTTTCAGCAGCGGCGGAGTTGGGGAAGCCATGGGGCAGAGCAGCTGGGGTGCTGCCCGGTTGGTCCCGCAGCACCGCCCCTCACCACCCTGCTCGGCACCTGGCAGCACCCCAGCTGCTCTGCTCCGCAGCTTCCCCAAGTCCACCGCTCGTCAGTTTCAGCAGCGGCAGCAGCACGGAGCAGAGGAGCTGGGGTGCTGCCGGGCACCGAGCAGGAGGGTGAGGGGCGGTGCTACAGGACCAACCGGGCAGGACCCCAGCTGCTCTGCTCTGCGCCTCTTCCCCAAGTCTGCCACTGGTCAGTTTCAGCGGAGGCAGCGGCAGACTTGGGGAAGCGGCCGGAGCAGCTGCAATTGTCTGGCTGGCCAGAGCACTTCCAGGTTCCAGTTGGTGCCGAACTATTGGGAGTGCCGGACCACTGGATGCCGGACAATTGGGTTTTACTGTACAGAGAAGCTGGATATGAGTCAACAGTGTGCCCTTGTAGCCAAGAAGGCTAATGGCATATTAGGGCGCATTAGGAGGAGCACTGCCAGCAGATCTAGAGAAGTGATTATTCCTTTTTATTCGGCACTGGTGAGGCCACATCTGGAGTATTGAGTCCAATTCTGGGCCCACCACTACACAAAGGATGTGGACGCACTGGAGAAAGGTCCAGAGGAGGGCAACCAAAATGATTAGGGGGATGGAGCACTTCACCTACGAGGAGAGGCTAAGGGATTTGGTCTTGTTTATTCTGCAGAAGAGGAGAGTGAGGAGGGGATTTCATTAGAACTTCCCTTCAGGAAGTTGAAGGCTGCTAAGAGAATGGAGAGAGGCTATTCACAGTAGTGACGGATAGCAGAACAAGGAGCAATGCTTTCAGGTTACAGTGGAGGAGGCCTAGGTTGGATATTAGGAAAAACTATTTCACTAGGAGGGTGGTGAAGTACTGGAATGGGTTACCTAGAGAGGTGGTGGAATCTCCATCCCTAGAAGTTTTTAAGTCTCAGCTTGACAAAGCCCTGGCTGGGGTGATTCAGTTAGGGTTGGTCCTGCTTTGGGCAGGAGGCTGGACTCGATGACTTCCTGAGGTCTCTTCCAGCCCTAGGAGTCTATGAATGTGTAGTCGGCTGCACAATTAACCGATAAGCCTGGACTTATCCGTTAATCCTATGACTACACACATTCCTCCCGCTTTAGCGGCAGCAAGGGAGGGGTGGGAACTAATATGTAGGAAGACAGCTTTTAAGGCAGCTCCCCATGTGTTTCCGACTTCATGGAGCCACCTCCCCCCCTCCCACCTCCTACAGAGACAGCAGGTGGAGGCAGGCAGGAGCCGATGCTTGTGGGGAGCCAGCTTAAAAGCCGACTCCCCGCGAGCACTGGGTCCCATGGAGCCACCTCCCGCTCCCATGCTGCTGCTTCTGATAGAGAGGCAGGAGTGCAGGGAGTGAGGGGGCAGGCAGGAGTCAGTACACATGGAAAGTGGCTTTCCAGCTGGCTCCCCCCATATATCAGCTCCCACAGAGCTGCCTGCCCCTATGCTGCTGCCTCTTTGTCAGAGGCAGTGAGGGGGGGCAGGCAGGAGCCGATGCTGAGGGGGAACCAGTTTTCAGGCTTGAAAACTAGCTTTCCACATGTACCAGTTGATGCCTACCTGCCCTCCCATGCTGCTGCCTCTGTATCAAAGCAGCAGTATGGGGGGAGGGGACAGGCAGCTCCGGGGGAGTAAGTGCATGCTAGGAGCCAACCAAGGTGGGTGGTTCTTGACAGTACTAAAATATTACATCTCTGCAGATTACGCTGATTTCTGGTGTGTTCTTATAAGAAATATTCCTGTGATGGATCCATTGTTTTTTCTCTGTCAATTGCACAAAAGGCTCCACAGCCAGTTCAAAAAAAAAAAAAAAAAAAAAAATTAAAGGGCCCAACGGACATCCCTATCTACCTTTGTGTAATTCACAATTGGGATATTTAGCCACATTAACATACACAGCTGCTCTTGGACTGGTGTAAAGAGCAGTTATCCATTGACGTAACTGGGAGCCAAACTCCACTGAAACAGAACTTGAACAGAAAGTTCCATTCTATTCCATCAAAGGCTTTCCCTGAGTCTACTGATAAGAGAAATTGATCTCTCTCCCCCCCCGCCCACAGCTGGCATTATGGAGGATTCCAAGTACTCTCAGAAACACTGTCTGACATTTGTCTATCTAGTTTGATCTGGATTAATCACAGAACACTAGAACTGGAAGGGACCTCGAGAGGTCATCGAGTCCAGTCCCCTGCCCTCATGGCAGGACCAACCACTATCTAGAGCATCCCTGAGAGATGTCTATCTAACCTGCTCTTAGATATCTCCAGGAATGGAGGTAATATAATCTGAGAGCACAGACTGTACTTTTGCTAGAATTATACTAATTAGTATTTTTGCTAAAATACTTGTCATAATTCAGAGATATAGGTTTATAAGAACACGGTAAAATCCTTTCCATCATTAGAGAGAACCATCGTAGTCGCTTAGGTTATGTTAGTTCCTCCCATAACAGAATGGTTTTCGAGGCACCTCTTAAAGAACATACTAGGGATGTCAATGTGTAGTCGACTGTATGATTAACCCCACATTTCTCAAACTGTGGATCCCGACCCCCCAAGGGGTCGTGAGCAACTTTGTGATAGCGCGACCCACCTCTAAGTTTGAAAACTCCTGGATTAACCAATAAGACTAGCCAGTTAATCTGGCCAATAACACACATTTCTCCCCTCTTGCTGCAGAAGGTTGGGGAAGAGGAGAGAGGGAGAGCAGGAGCCAGTGTCAGGGGGAGCCAGCATAAAAGCCAGATCCCACCAGCACCAGTTCCACTATCAGAGGCAGCAGCAGGAGAGTGGGTGCAGGGGAGGCTGCCACAAAACAGCCCGTGTCTGTGGGGGATCCGAGCTCTTCGTAGACAGACGCTACTCCTCATCCTGCAGAGCAGCCTCTGTCCACAGTGAACCTGGGCCCGCTGAGGGTATAGGTTGTTTTGCGGCAGCAGACCCGGTCCACGGGGGTCCGAACTCCCTGCAGAGCAGCCTCTGTCCGAGTGTAGACACTACTTATGCCAATGGAAGGAATCTACCTCCTTGATGGGTGGTAGCTAGGTCAATGGAAGAATTCTTTCATTCTGTCAGCCTAGCACTGGCTACAAAGGGGATTACGTCATTTTATGATGCTCTGGGGGTATGGATTTTTCAACCCGAGTGACAATTATGCTGAACTAATTTTCTTGTACAGACCAGACCTTAGACATCAGAATGTCACTATAATTAGTATGCTGCAAAAATAAACATTAAGCAGTAATTATCTGAGTAGTACTACATAAATACAAGCAGTGAATACAGTTTTAGAAACTAGCGAGAAAAGTTGTAGCTGTCAAGTAATAAACTGGAGGACGGGAGATGGAGAATGACCAACGAAAAAAAAGAAGAAAGATTAGATTGCATGTGAATCTAATTAGCTCTAGTGATATAGGTCATTACTGTTTTGCCTAGACTCACTTTTCCCCTTAGAACTCAGACACATTAGTCCTTTTCCCAATCAATTTTGGGGCAAAGATTTTCATTTTGACCCTTATTTTTTCCCCCCACAGCCACACTTCATATTTCTAAAATGAACATTCTACCAACTCCATATCACCAAATGCTGCTTATCCACAGAATTGCTCTCCTTGAATGATTTTATACATGAGCAATGCAGACTATTACAGCACTTCTCCCAAAGCATATACGTGAAAAGGGCAGGGATTATGAAGTTTTGAAGAGCTCTACTAAACCTGTACTTTGGGAGCCCAGTAAAATGACATACCAAAATAAACGTCTATATTAGACAGAAATGAGTTGTCAACATATAGGGAAAGCTATTTAAAAAACAAAAAAACAAAAAAACAAAAAAAACCCCACCATTTTGTTGGAGGAATCCTTCACTTTCTCAGTATTTCCTTTTGCTCTTTGCACTAATTTGAAAGAACTACTATCCTCCCAAAGTGAAGGGGGAAGAGGAGGAGATGAGCATTGCCATTCTACCTACTGATGAACCATATTTTTGAGAAAATCTGTTATTTATTTAACAACTCCCTTATCGCTTTCCTAGTGCTTTTCAAAAAAGCCTTTTCTCAAGTGTAGAGACTGAAGCTTACGCACTTGACTGGGTTCTGACCAATGCTAAAAGCATTTCCAAACATCAACAGTCATCTCTGTATACAAGCTAGAGTGTGCTACCCATACATTTGAGAACTGATCTCTTCCTTCTCACAAACTATAACTATTTTTAAAAAGAGCTATATTGCACAGAAAGATCATTCATGGCTTGTTGGGATCTTGCATTCAAATTTCAATAAAAACAGACTCTTAATTAAGTGAAACCATCAGCAACAATGTGGACAAAGTCATAGACAAACAAATTACAATCCCACAATTCTCATTATCCACTTCATACTCATTTCAGTGAGGCTCAAAACTCCGACAACTGGAAATAAAATCCCTCTAGTGGCACAAACGAGTTGTAAATTGCTATCTGGAGTAGGGATGTTAAATATTGATTAATTCAATAGTTGATTAACCTCATGAATTCTTATTGTTAGTTGACTATTCTATAGTTCCCGGGCAACCCTTCTGGGGTGGGGTGGGGGGGGGGGAGAAGAGAAGAGGAGGCGTCTGAGCTCCCAGACCCAGCACAAGCCGGAACTGAGCCTGGCTGCCTGCCCGCCTGTCTCCTAATACACTTTAAATGCAGAGCTGCACTAGGGGTAAGTCCAGGAGCCAATGCAAGCCGGGACTGATCTTGGCTGCTGGCCAACCCGCTACAAAATTTACTGGTGGAGGGGAAGGGGAAATGTGTGTAGTCTATAGCATTAACCTATACGTTTTGGCTTATCAGTTCATCAACTATACAGGCAGTCCCCGACTTACGAATGGGTTACGTTCCGAACACCTGGTCGTAACTCGATTCGGTCATAAGTCGGAAATACCCTTAAATGCGCTGCCCGTGCTGTTCGAAAAACTTGACGTACATGGTTCTCAACTCGAAAATATTATAATGGGGTTAATGGGAGGTTGGCCATAAGTATGGATGGTCGTAAGTCAGTGTGTTTGTAAGTTGGGGAGTGGCTGTACTATTACATCCCTAATCTGGAAGACAGGAACTTGAAGCGAGATTTAACATTCATATATTTTACAAAAAGTTCCTGATGTGTAATATAAAAATCTGTTCACTTTAGGGACTACACAGGAGCTTTCCTTCAACCCTTTTAAAAATAAATTGTATAGATACATATTTATGTAGTCTGAAAT
Organism: Rafetus swinhoei; assembly: GCA_019425775.1. NCBI lineage: Eukaryota > Metazoa > Chordata > Testudines > Trionychidae > Rafetus > Rafetus swinhoei. Next base: position 200,209,655 of record CM033424.1, on the reverse strand, counting down.
TGCATAAAATTACTACTCCCTCTATAAGACCTCAGCTTTTTTATTTGGTCAAGTCTGATCCACTTTTACACAAGAGGACAAAGGGAGATTGTCACCTTCTAGCAGCCTCTAATGCATCCATCAAAGTTTATGACAGTTAAGTGAATACATCAGGAATCTTCATATTATAAAAATTATGCTATTTGTAAAGTTTGCTAGAAAGGAAGCCTTTTTAGGTTCAAAAGCCTTTGTGAATTAGCCATTTCCCATTTTCTACCTCATCTTGTTTTTCATTTAATAGCTGTATTGGTTCTCAACATTCCTTCTTCCCATCTACATTATAATCTCAGCATAAGCATAAATCTGATTCTCAGCTTTCAACTACCTAATGTTTCTAATATAATACACAGCTCCTTACCATTGTTTTGCGCTTAAGAATTCAGAGCCTAGGTTTGTAGAACCAATACTGGGATATTGGAAACTGTGGTGAACATTTCAATGCAATACTTAAAAAAAAATTAAAAAAATTTTCATTAGTGGAATACAGCATTTGTGTATTGCATTATTTAAATAATTGAATGTGTTGAAGAACCACATTCTCACCTTACCATTAAGTATAACATGCATGATCACTAGAACTAAGGATGTTAGATAGCAGGTAACAGAATATGAATTCTTAGTGGTTAAATGACTATTCTATAGTCCCCAGAGGCAGGGCCAGCAGCCAGTGAAATCCAGCCCCCACACCCAGGGATCCCCCTGCCACTCCACAGGGTGCAGGGTGCCAGGTGGGAGCCAGTCCGTGAGGGAAGCCAGTTTAAAAACTAGTTTCCTTCGAGGACCAGCTGCCTGCTGCCCTGCGCCACTGCCTCTGATACAGAGGCAGCAGTGTGGGGTGGCAGGAACCCATCCACAGGGAGTCCGAGCTCCCTGCAGACAGAGGCTGCTGGAGGTGAGGTGGTGGGGGAGGCTGCTGCTGCAAAGGCACTTCTGCCCATGGTGGGCCCAGACTCACTGTGGACAGAGACTGCTCCAGCAGCAGCCCCTGCCCGTGGGGAGCTTGGACCTCCTGCAAACAGGGTCTGCTGCTGTGAAGCAGCCTCTGCCCGTGGCGAGCCAGGGCCTGCTAATAGAGGCAGCAGTACGCGTGGGCGGGCAACACCAGGGAGCTGGTGCTTGGGGGAACAGGGTTTTAAGGCAGCTCCCCCAGCACCAGCTCATGCTCCTCCCCACTCTTTGCTGTCTCTGACACAAGGGGAGGGGGAGGGAGAATGCAAGTAGTCAAGAAGATTAACCAATAGCCTAAGCTTAATGGTTAATCGTCTACTCAACTACTCTTTCACATCCCTAACTATAACAGCGTGCAATATGCTTGATTAGGGACTGAAAGTCAAATGGTGCCAAGGAACAATACTTTGGCCCAGATCAGTACAATAAAAGCATTAATTGGTTAAGAAATTATTGTTGTAAACCACTGGGGGAAAAAAGTGAAAAATCCTGGATTTTTCATTGTTCAGCATTATAACATTTTTATTCCTGAAAATCATGTTCTAGATTTGATTTTAAAAAAATAAGGAGGAAATGGTTGAAAATGGAAAGCAGCTTGGGAGAAAATAATCATGAAATCACAGAGTTCATGATTCTAAGGAATGGCAGAAGGGAGGACAGCAAAACAGAAACAATAGATTTCAGGAAGGCAGATTTAATAAACTCAGCTGGTAGGTAAGGTCCCATGGGAAGCAAGACAGAGGAAAAACAACTGAAGACAGTTGGCAGCTTTTCAAAGGGACATTATTAAGGGCCAAAAGCAAACTATTCCACTGTGCAGGAAAGATAAAAAGTATGGCAAGAGACCACCTTGGCTTAAACCAGGAGATCTTACATGATCTAAAAATCAAAAAGGAGTCCTATAAAAAGTGGAAACTAGGTCAAAGTACAAAGGATGAATATAAGCAAATAACGCATGTATGCAGGGGCAAGATTAGAAAGGCAAAGGCACAAAATGAGCTCAATCAAGCTAGCGACATAAAGGGAAACAAGACAACATTCTACAAATATATTAGAAGCAAGAGGAAGACCAAAGACAGGGTTGGCACATTGCTTAGTGAAGAGGGAGTGTGACAGGATGTCTGCCCTGCACTGGCCCTTTATGGGCAAAAACCCTGCCCTGAGTGAGGGCTGAGAGTGAAGCCCCAGCTGAGGCAGTTATTGCTCATTAGGGCCCAGTTGGGGGCTACATAAAGAAGGGCTCCTGGAGGGAGTGGGGAGGACTTACTCTGGCTGGAGAGCAGGAGGGACCCGGCTGCCTGGGAAGCAGGAGGCTTCCTGGAGGTAGAGCAGTGCTGGGGAAGGAAGACAGAACTGGGAAAGCTCTTGCCAGGCAAGCTCCCAGGCTGCAGGGCCTGAAACATGGCCTGAGGCTGCTAGGGCTGCAGAGAGGCAGCCAGGGTAGGCAAAAGCAGCAGGTTCATACCCCCTTGCCAAGGATGAGCGGCATTTCAGACTGCAGTTTGCCCCTGAGGCAGGGACTAGATGAAGACTGGCAGTGGGTCTCTGAGGCCAGGAGGGTATAGGGGAACTGGGAAGGAAGGACCCTGGAGTGCAGAAACTGATAAACACCCCACCCTCCAAAAGGGGGTCAAGAGACACAAGTGGGTACTGCCAGAGGGCAGTGTCCTGAAGAGGATACTGCAGTCTATATGTGATGCGGGTCCAGAAAGGAGAGTGAATTGAGGACATGGGGAAACACTAGCCAGAGGGAGGCATCCAGCAAGCAAAGAAAAGTTAATTCCCAGAACTGCCAGCAGGCGGTGCCATGGCGGTGAGTCCGCTCCGTGACAGGGAGAAACAGTAACAGGAAACTTGGCAATGACAGAGGTTCTTAAAGGCTTCTTTGTTACGGTTTACACCAAGAAGATTGATGGTGACAGGATGCCTAACAGAGTGAATGCTAGTGAAAATGGGGTAGGTTAAGAAGTTAAAATAAAAAACGAACAAGTTAAAAATTACTTAGAAAGGTTAGATGTCTGTAAGTTACCAGGGTCTGATGAAATGCATCCTAGAATACTCAAGGAGCTGATAGAGGAGGTATCTGAGCCTTTAGCTATCATCTTTGAAAAGTCATGGAAGTTGGGAGAGATTCCAGAAGACTAGAAAAGGACAAATATAGTGCCCGTCTATAAAAAGGGAAATAAGAACAACCCAGGAAACTACAGACCAGTCAGTTTAACTTCTGTGCCAGGAAGATAATGGATCAAGTAATTAAGAAATTCACACTGTTGTGGAGCATGTTCCCAGTGGAGGCCATGTTCAAAGGATCCCACCCGCAGGCTGCGTGTTGAAGCCCTGCGTAAACCCAAACCACACCGCGGGCCACAGGTCACATGCGGCCCACGGGTTGAGTAGCCCTGCTTTAAGTTATGATAAGAGGAAACTGTATACAGAATTTGGTATACAAATTCTCTTATTTAGGAGGAGTTCTTGAACAGACAGACAGTCTCTCTCAAGTATATAGTAGGTGCTGTTCAGGGGTTTGAAAAGAAAAAACACACACAGAGCCACATAAGTTATAACAATAGAATGCTGTCTACACGGATATGTATGTTAGAGGGAGAGCTTCTCCAACTGACGCAAAACACATCTCCACAAATAGCAGTAGTTATGTTGATGAGGGCACTCTTTCCTGCCAGCACAGAGTGGCTACACAAGCAATCTTAACGAGTGCAGCTGCACTGAGACCACTGTGCCACCGTAAATTCGCTAGTATAGACATGGCCTTACTCACAATGAATAGCACCTTACTCCTCAATCATATTGATTTTGATGCAACTGCTTAAAGAGAGTTTAAAAGCAGCAAAAATCTGGTAGTTAGTAGTATTATCACCTAATTAACATCTTGTCCATATTCCCATAGGCTATTGCTAGAGATAAATAATAGAAATCAATAATTTCTAAGAGCAGAAATTAATTCCAACCAAAGGATATAAAAATGATTAATGTTAGTTTGTGAGGTAGGAGCTAAATTCAGTCTGCATCTAAAGTAGAGATAAAGGGAAACAGCAAGCTAATAATGAGAATTAATCTAGTTTCATTTAAATACTTTTCCCCCCGTGTCTGCATTCATATATTTATTAAACCATACCATTAAAAAAGGTTAAATATACACTCTACAGATACCTTTAGAAGGTATGTGAATCCTGTGCTGCCTCTGAGTTCATATCTCACCATCACATTCAGGAGGAACTACCACGGTTCAATTACGCTAAGGGGAGATGAGCATAATTTCTCTACTTAACTTTCTTGGACATACTTCATGAACACTGATGACTGTGAATAATGTCCATACCTCTATCAATACAAAATAAGTTCTAGATCTGCTTTATTTTATACATACTGTTAATGCTATGTAAAATTTTATGTATGAATACATTAGTAGGTTTGAATTAGCTATTTTATTTTACAATATGTTTAAGAAAATACAAGAGCTAAAATACAGGAAAATGACAGGCCATGAATTGTCGATAAATGCTGTTCTGTGTGCTTTAAAGTAGTAGCAGTATCTGTTACAAACAGAAGAAAGAAAACCTTGAACTCAGGCCTTAGGGCACAAAAAGCTTTTCAAATTTTTTAAGTGGTCTTAACCTTTGAAGGACACTGGATGTAGCTGTAGCGTTCTCATATTAAAAAAACATTGGCAATATTTTTACAAGATAGCTGTAGATAGGCCACAAAGAAATACAACTCACCAAAAACATTTCTCTGTACTTCAGACAATGCAATCTATGCTCCAAAATATTATTATAATATTTTAGTAAGAAAAGTTAATTTTAGTTACAATATCCACTGAAAGGACATTTTAGGAATAAATTCCTTCTAAGATTTATATAGTTTGTAAGTTATGTACAGATAACATACATGCCTGCTCCAAAGAAGATAACAAGTGCTATGTCTTATAAACGATCTTTGCTTTTGTCAGAGGAAACTATTCAGTCAAAAATGACCTTAGAATCTCCTTCAAGTGTAGCAGAAAGCACTAGAGTATATTCCCAAATTACTGCAAGGACTGGCGAAGTGCCCAACTTTCAGTCTTGTGCTTAAGTAGGACCTATCTACTTCTCTACCTCACATCCTTTCTCCCTTTTTACCTCTCTCCCTCAAGCCCCTATCCCAGCTCAGAATGTTTGATATTGCAGCCTAAACATATGACCCATTTTTTCCCTTGATGGCTACTGTATTGTGGCTTTCTGTTAAGCTATCGCTAGGAAGGTAATGTTACTAAGAAGTAGTAACCAGAAAAAGTTCTCGTTGGTATAAAAAAAAAAAACCCCAAACCTTACTTTGACAGAAGAGACTTTCACTGCCCAAGATCTATATTAATAAAGCATAACCATTATGCCTCCTGAGATTCAATGATGTTTGAAAATACCTGTAACTCTTCACTAATTCAAATTTATCTTTCTTCTCCACATGTCCAGAGCTGAAAAGTTTCATATTAAAGTAGAATTAAAATCTGAAATATTACAACAGTCTCTTTATAGTGAAAGTATTTCAGAACCATGTTTTATTATGCAAGTTTTTAGTTCTAAAGTTAAATTATCTTTTAAAGTTTTGAAAGCCAAGTACTCCTCCAGTTCTTTCAAACCTGTGAAAACAGAAGTAGTCAAAATTAAGGAAGTGGGGTTTGTTTGGCATTACTGACATACAAGTTTTATATCATTCTAAACTCTGTTTGTTACTCCAAATGGTTCAGTTAATTTATCTAAAAAATTTGCACTACTAAAATAATTACAGAATACTTGTAACGTTTAAGGAATTTTATATTATTGCTGTAACTGAAATTCTCCAGTAGGGCAATTATAGTTTCTACTTAATTATTTTTCTTCTATTTCAAAATATGTAAAGTGGTTTTGTGTTAAAATTGGACTTGTAGTAACATTCCCTAAAGGCTTCCTGTTTTGTGTAGTAATCTTAAGTACCGCTATTAATTTTTTACAAGGTGAAGCTATTTTTATGCACAATCCATCACCAGGATGAAGTTAATGTCTTGGTGAAGCATAAACATTTATCCAGCGCAAACAGCAGGAAGCCATAAGAAACATAATGGTTTTAGCACTGAAGTGAATTAATTAGGATTGTATGCTATTTCAAACCATACTGTGATGTTTAATTAAAAGGTTAACTTACAGATTTTTTTTAAAAAAAAGCCACCTTACCTCGTGTGGATCGAGTGCATGTCCACAAAAAACAAAGGAAGCTAGTAAAAATGTACAAAAATGTACAGCACTAGTGTAATTGTTTTGCTGTTCAACCAATATTACTTTTAATTTCTCAGCCATGCTTTCCATATAGCATTTTTTCAGGGAGGTCAGAGAGGGAGGAAAATGTCTTATTGACATATTACCAACTTTTAATCTTTCTCTCTCTAGGTCCTCCACAACAGTGGTTATTTAGTTTACTCTCTTTGTAATTCTCATTTGTGCCTTCACTCACCTTCTCAATACATAAAATGTAATGGGATTAAGAGATTGTCTTTTTTCCCCCACATACTGCCTTGGGGCATCGTCTATTACTATAAGTAAATTTATACTTCCACTAACCTGACTAATAACTTTATTCGACTCCCAGTAATTTTATAGTCACATATAACCTGCAAAGAAAGTCACTGAAACAGGACCCATCATTAGGCATGGTGAAATACACAAATCAGAATTCACCTATTCATTGCCACTACTGTGATGACTAAAATAGACTGCATCCCAGACGTTAATGCTTGCTGACTTAAAATACTGATTTGCACTCGAATACACATTTTTTGTCATTCTTTTGGGTTGTAATGTCTCAGGCAATCAAGAGCACATTAGCTAACATTAAGGGTGTGAAAGTGTAACCTTGTACATGGTTAACCAATGAGTCTGGGCTCATTGGTTAACCTTCACAGTTACACATACGCTCCTGATACACAAGGGGAGCCAGCTTAAAAGCCAGCTTCCTGTGTGCACTGGCTCCTGGGGAGCCACCTGCCCACCACATGTAACCACTCAAAATTTCAGCATATACATGGTTAAACGCATTTTAACATCTCTAGTTAACATGGTGATGAACGTGAAGAAATGTCTGTAAAAAGACAAAAACTAAATACTACAATTTTACGAGACTAAGACTGCCTACTATTTTTATGCCTTTGATTCGGACTGCAATTCCAATTAGGGCAGATACTACACAGCAGATTTAAAAAATGCAAGAAAAAAAAAAACAACTCAATTCTAGTAGGAGTATCCAGGACATTAACATAACATGAACTGAAAGTTTGCTGTAATTGACAATACACCCAAAAGATCTCACTGTTTTTTTAATGTTGCGCAGTAGATGTTAAAGTTTTGTTGTTTTAAGTCACAAACCACCAAGCCAATTAGGCATGAAGCAATTCTCCAAACAGCGTCACTTCTGGAATTTAATGTGCTCAACCAACACACACACCCATATACTCTATATCATATCATTTGAGAATGTATTTATGTACCTTTCGAGCAGGTCTGATGTGGAACTGTCAAGTGGTGCTATAAGACTTTAAATGAGGTGAAACAACAGTACCCAAAATGCCAAAGTGTCATTTTTGCAACATAGCTATGACTACAGTTTTTATTGTTTATTAAATTTAAACAACTTAAAGTGGTATTGGTCAAAACTTGATGTGATGTAGTATCGTCAAAGCTACCAAAACAAATGTGTTCAAAGACTTGGTATTGGTTTTGCATGAGCAACTATTTTTTAGCGGCCGGGGGCCGGATCCACTGGCTTGCTGGGCAACATCTGGCCTGGGGGAGGCTGTCTTGCCCTCCCCTCTCCCCAGTGTAAGAGATACCCATAGTGTTGCTTACAGTAGCTTTACTATTATTTGGCTATTTACTATTTAGCTATATCATGAAGACATCATACTAATTATAACTCTGTCCTATACTAACAATATGCAATAGCCAAATGATTATTATGGCATATTCAGTGCTTGCGGTCTCAGACTAATTAAAAAAAAAAAAAGTTTTAAGGACAGATTTTCCTCCCCATGCCAATTGCATCACTTCAAGGCAGAAAATCCTATACAGAAGGCTTCATATTTGTCCAGTTAGGACATATCTGCTGTAACAGAGGCAGCCAGGCACCCTTGGGACCTGATCAGTGCCAAACCAGAGAATTGGCTCAATCACGCGAGGTCAATATAATCTAGCAGCATTACCAACACTTCCACTTCTTACTGGTCTCTTACAAGACATTTGGGGGTAAATGAGAGCTAAATAACAGCACACAACACCAAGTGGGAGGACTGGCAACTGTAAAACTTTATGGGACTGTGGGAAACTTGGCCATACCCACGGTAAGTGGACATCCAGCTAACTAAAATCATGCCAGACCACAGATGTTGCCAGACCAGAGTGTGCTGGACTAGAGAGGTTCAACTTGTATATATAAACAAAGCCTAAAATGTTGAGGGTGAGCACATAAGATCCAATGGGCTGCATGCAGCCCATGGCCCACAGGTAGCCCACCACTGGTCTAGTGCAACCCTGAGTTCTAGTGTACTTTCTACACCCAGAAATTTTAACATTCAAATCTCAATTAAAATTTTAAATTTCACTTTAAGAGCTCAAGTATCAAGTGTGTGCCGAAGGCTTTAACTTTTAAAGAAAAGCTCCGCCTTAAAATTATTGCTCTTCCTGTTATAATTCATGCAAATTCAAGACTATGCATTTGCTACTACAGGAAGCATAATTAGTAAATATATTCTATATATTTAGACTTCATCTTAAACAGGAAAAAAAAGGTGCATGGGTTAATTATCATGTTTACACTATAGCAGCTACAGCTGCATAGCTACAGTGGTCTTAGGTAATGCAGATGCTTCCCACAATTGATGGAAGGAATTTTTCCCATTGATGTAGCGGAGGCAGTAGCTGGGTTGATGGAAGAATTCACTTAAGTTTTAGGTGTACACCAGGCCTAGTACAAAGTAAAATCATAGTTGTACAATGTTGTAACCTTGTTGGGGTCCCAGGATAGTAGAGACACAGTTGGATGAGGCAACATCTTTTATTGGACCAACTTCTGGTGGTGAGACTCATGAACTAGTACTTAAGGCCAGAGCAGACTATCATGATCATCATCTAGTCTGGTCCCTGAACATTGCAGGCCACAGAACCTCACTCAACCGCTCCTGGTTGTGTTACTGAAGTCCTTAAATCATGATTCAAACACTTCAAGTTACAATAGTTTAAACCTGCAAGTGACGGAGGCTGCAGAGGAAGGTGAAAAACCCCAAGTGTCTCTGTTGAGATTTACTGTGGCATTCGTCACCACTAAAGCAACAAAATTGAAGAAAGATTTAACTTACAAAACAATAGAGAATTAAACCTGATATGTTAAAGGAATGATATACTATGAAGAGTGGACTAAAGCAGAGATTCTCAACTTGCGGCCTGCTTGTGGCCCAATCAGCAAGCAGTTGCAGCCCATGTAACACTCTCAGTTCCTTGAAGATAGTATATATATATTACGTGCATGTGATCCACAGAAAACAAAGAGCTTCATATGCAGCCCACAGTGGCAAATAGGCTTAGAACCACTGGACTAAAGTATATTCCAAATGTATTAATTTGTTAAAGTCAGCTTGTATCCCAAAAATAGACCACTAATTTATTTTTTAAAATGCCTTGGAAAGGGGTCAGTTTCCAGCATATTGTTTTAAAATAGAAATGTTTGTCAGATCTCTAAAATAACTACTAATGTTACAACACGGTCTGCTTCACATATATTCTTTAATATGCCATTTCTTTGTACCTATTTTGAAGTATGAACTTGCAGCTTAATGGTGGGTTTTGAGCAGTCTTGATACCTGCATCTGTATCTTTCACTTATCCATTTCCTTCTCCTTAAAGGACAAACTCCCCAAACATTGATTTCACTATGAGCAACCTAAGTTGTCAAAGTGAGTAGCAAATCAGAGAAGTCACACAAACCCTCCAAATACATGAAAAAGAGCAGCAGACAGCCAGCCACCTGACACTTCTAAATGGAAAATATTGCCAAAGGCTTTTCAAGACAAGATAAAGTTAGATTAGAAGAGGGGCAAGTGCAATAGTTTCCAGGCCTAGAAACTTAAAATACAAAGTCTACATTAATTTTTTAAAGAGATCAAATACACAGCACAAAATTTAAGTTACCTAAATTTAACGTGTGAGCAACTGGATGGAGGCAAATACAGTCACCAGCTATTCAACAATTGGAGCTTTTTCTGCTACCTTCATATATCTGCCTGAGTGGATAGAAATCAATGCAGAAGAGGAAACATGCTGGAGTGATTAGTGAAAATTAATCTGCTTTCATTAATGTAACCATCACTGTACCAGATTGGTTTTTAAATCTTTGCATAAAGTTATTACAGATGCTTAAACAAAAACACGAACAGAAGTGACAAAGGAAGCAGAGACGGAACAGGAGAAGCAGAAATTCTACAAGTAACAGCCCATCACAAATTGACATTTGAAACATTCAGCCTAGTGAAACAGAAGAGATAAATAGCAGCAGCTTCTTTGTCTTGTCTGTAGCAGACTGCAAGCACTTGAAAGCACAAGCTGTCTTTCCTACGTTTGGTGAAGCAACATGTACAGCTATTTATTAATAAGCCATCTCAGCAAGAGACCATTAGCTTGCGTCTCTGGTCTTCCCCCATCTTTGCGTGAAAGGAGACCAAGAGACTCGGGGACTCTCAACCTGTGAAGACGTGAGCCAGAGACCAGCGGGTCAACCAGTATTAATAACCCAAGTGCCACAAGGAAACACACGCGCGCGCGCCCGTCCTCTCCTAAAGGAAAACACGCGCAGGCCCTGCACCGAACTCTTCGCGAGGCGATGGGCAGACAAGCCGTGGCTTAAGCTGCCTGCGCCTCCGCTTTCCCCATCTAGCAGGGGGTTCGCTGCCTAGCCGCCTGTCGGGGCGCTGTGCGGGGGCGGCGCTCCCAGACCCTGCCCAGGCGGCAAGCGCCTTGGGGCAGAGACTCTCGCGCCCTCCTCGCTGCCAGGAACACAAGGCGACAAGCCCGGCACGGCACCAGTGATCAGGCCAGTACGCGCCCCTGCGATGACCCCGGCCAGCCGGGCTCGGCAGGCTCCGCAGACAGACCCCAGCTGCCGGCGCAGAGCCGGAGCAGCCAACCCCGCCGCCTGGGGTCAGGGCGCCCCGCACGGGCGGGCAAGCCGGGGCAGCAGCACCCGTCGGGCAAGGGCGGGGAGAGCTCTCGGACTCGGGAGGGAGGCCGGCCGGCACCTCCCCAAGCTACCGTTACTCGGCAGTTCCAACCGTCCCAACGGCCAAAGTCTCCCATCCCCGCCGGAAAAGTTCCCTCCGCCCGAACGGCCGCTAGTCAGACTCACCCCTCCCGCCAGCGCCGCCGCAGCTCAAGAATCCGCCTGGCCCGCACCCGGAACGGCGCTGTTCACTGACTTACTAGCCTGGGGGCTGGCTGGCTGGCGGCGAGGGGGGAGAAAGGGAACGACCCCGCCCAGGCTGGCCCTGCCTGGCTGCTGCGTCAGCCAATCCCGAGGCGACAAGCAGTCACACTAGCCTATGGGATTGCAAAGAGGGCGGGATTTAGAACGGGCTCCCTTCCCTTTTTCCACGGGCTGGGGCTGTCCTGTTTGACGAGCGAGGGGAGAAGAGGGAGGAGGCGGTGTGTGGGCGGGGATAAAGGCTGAGGCGTGGTTTCCAGACTTCTCTCGACATCTGATTGACAGCAGAGCTTCTGTCAGCAGAGTCTTCTGGGGTCTGGGGTGGTGGGAGTGTAGTTCCCGTGCTCCCGCTGGTGCAGCTGCTCTGCGTCGCTTACAGTGATAGCACTGCACGTGGGCTTCATAATCTGTCCTGTCAAGACACCGGGGCCGGGGGCCTTGACAGTGCGATGCTGGGCTGCCTGGTGCACAGAAGAGGAGTGGAGAGTGCAGACTTGCAGCAGCGGTTCAGCACTTCACATGATGGAACCCATAAACATTAGCGTCTTTGACGACCTTAAGGCGTGGATTTCAGGAGAACTAATGGAAGCAAATCCTTTACTTTCGCCTCACTCTTAATCAGACACAGGCCCAAACCACAAGATGGGATCCATCATCCAAGCCACCCTGGGGATCCTGCTTTGAACTGCCAGACTCCCTCTGTACAATATGTACCACTTTCTCCTTTACTAACCCTTCTTAAAACTGGCTAGTGTATGTAATATAGCAACTGCAATGGCCACACACCCATCCCCATGTTCTGTTTTGCCTAGTTCTGTTGCTTTTGGTAGTGCATTTAAATCAGGGCAAGTACTCTGGCTATGAAATACACTTAAGTTGTAATGCAAATGATTAATAACCAAATAGCTCTACACTCCCTGATTCCATTCAGGAAACATGTCCTACTCAGATAAAACATTATTGTAATGAAATTTCAGGAAGAAATTAGTATACTGAAAGAGCTTGATCTGCTTTAAGGACTGATGCTTCCTTTTTCGGACACAACTTGGCAAAAACAATCTACTCAAGATAAAAAAATTGTCTCAAATTTAAAACTCATAAAAGTATAGACAATCTCCATGTATTAAAAAACCCACTAAGGACCAATAAGCCGGAAACGTGTTAATTTAAATGTTAAATCAGCATTCAGGTACATTCGTGAGGTAGCATGAACAGCCACATATACTTGTTTTCCTGTTCTTTATATCTTAGCCAATTTTTATAATTGTTCAGAAATAAAAATAAGGATGACAATGTAGGCAAATTATTACTTAAAGTGATCTGAAGTATCAGTTATACAATACTGACAAATAGGTGCTCATAATGGAAGCACTGACAGACCCTTACACTAGCATTCAGAAACCTGAGAACCCTTCGCCTTTAATCTCTTCCATTTAAAAATAATAAATATTTAATGTCGATCAGTGTTGTCAATCATTATGTACATGTGCAGTGTCTTTTTATCAACCCCCTGGAAGCAACTGTGATGGACTATTTCAACTTTGTATCAATTGTAAATTAGGCTTTCTTCTATCTCAGACATTCTCATTACAAAACCTTCATTGTAAAAAAGAAAATATACTTCTCTTTTACAAAGGAAAGATTAAGTGATAAAGTCAATTTGTGTTGTTACAGTGGTGAAGAACAAGAAAAAATTATTTTTTGTACATGGTCATTTCTTTTTACAAGTAACCATTTGGATTGTCATGCAGAATTATTTTAAAATAAAATTGAATTCAGTTTATCATTTGCAAAAGTGCTATGAGGACTAAGTATTCACTCTGAAAGAATAAAGATTAAATGAGACACTGTTATTAGTGAAATTTTACACATAATGAACTAAGGCATAGAGATTTTGACGTGCCAAGAGTTAAATGTTAATCAGCATCAGACCCAGCATTATAACTCAGGATTGACACTTATTCCATAATGCTGATTTCTCAAACAATTATTCAATTCAAAGCCCCGTCATTATATTTCATATGGACAATATCAATAGGTGAAGTACACCTTATGTCTGCCTTCGTGGGTACCTCTGTTCACACAAACTCTGTTGACCTCAGCATATGTCTGAGATTTATGGCTCTTGTTGCTGGATTGGGGTCTTAGCCAGGTACAGGTCTTTCTGTATTTATCTATTCATATCTTAGTTGTTGAACTGGATATATGCTTGTATGTCTTGACATAAATACATGTAGAAGTATATAAGCCAATGCATACATCAGATTATTTTATATTTCTAGTAACATCTATGATTACTTTTAAAAACCTGTGCTTTTTTAATTATTTATGTCTCCTTTGCTCAGTTATTCATCCCTGCCACACTCTTAGGGCATGTCTACACTACACAGAAGATCTACATTGCTGCAGTCAATCTTCTGGAGTTTGATTTAGCGGGTGTACTATAGACTAGGGATATAATAGTGTAGTCGATTAAACAATTAGCTGATAAGCAAAAGCTAATAGGTGAATGTTATAGACCAGTGGTCCCCAACGCATTTATGTGCACCCGCCGAGTGACCAGGGCTGGCCCAAGCCATTCTTGCGCCCCGGGCGTGCAGCGCATGCGCAGTGCCAGCCCCGGGCGCCTAGCAGCCCCAAAAGGTTGGGGACCACTTCTATAGACTACACACATTCCGCCCTCTTCCTCCCCCCCCCCGCACCCCCCGGAAGTACATTTTTTAGCAGGCTGGCCAGCAGCCTGGCTCAGTCCTGGCTTGCAGTGGGTCCGGGACCTACTCCTGCTGCAGCTCTGCATTTAAAGTGTGTTAGGAGCTAGGGAGGCAGGCAGCCCAGCTCAGTTCCAGCTTGCACCAGGCCCAAGAGCTCAGATCCCCCCAGGTAGGTGCTGCTGCTTCTTCATCAGAGGCAGCAGCATAGGGCAAAAGGCAGCCGGTCTGCAAGGGGAGCTGGTTTTTAAACTGGCTCCCCTTGTGAACCAGCTCTTGCCTGCCACCCCATGTTGTTGCCTCTGATACAGAAGCAGCAGTGCGGCGTGGCAGGGGACTTCCTGGGAGTTAGGCCAGAGCACACTGGCTGCCAGCCCCACTACCGTGGACTATAGAATAGTTGACTAACTGATAAGAATTCATAAGGTTATTCAACTATTCAATTAACCAATAGTTAACATCCCTAGTATAAACCCACTAGATCAAACTCAGAGGGCACCACCATCAGTGCCACTAGTCCTACTCTTTGCAAGAAGTACAGGAAGCCGTCAAGAACGTTTGCTCCTGTCGACCTCCTGCCACGTGGACAGGGATTTAAGATATGTAACTCCAGCTATGTAATATCTAGTGTATCTTACTTGGACCTTCCAGGTAGCAACCATTGTGTATTGTATTTATTGTATTGTTACTGAAGAGTTATAACATTTATGAGTAATGGTGTTATGAATCCCTTACAATGATAGAAATAGGAATACCTCACACTAACAATGCTGAGATTTTAAGTAATATTATCAAAATAAATTAGTTTACTTTGTATTATCTTAACAGGTTTTAATGCTGTTTAAACTATTTTGGTGCTTCAGGCATTTTAAGTGGCTTTTCTAGCTATAGCAGCTTTGTAATGTTATTAATGGTCCATGCACTTTCCCAGGAGTGTATGGATTCTTATTTCAGTAATCATATTTTATTGCCGGGTGCACGTGTGAACCAAATTTATTACATATCTTTTTCTCATATTCATTGCAGCTCCCTTATCTCTAGCAAAGGGCCTTTTCAAATTACCCAATAAGAGTTTCTTTCAGGCTGAATAGGACTACAAAGAGTAAAAACTTCCATTGTACTTCCACTGATAATTGTTAGTAGTGCTGACTTTAAGTGTTCCAGAAAGTTGTTTCATTTTAGGTTTCAGAAAATAATTTTCTTCCCCAGGAAAATAATTTCTAACCTTAATCATAATTTGTTTTGTTAGCGGTTCTTTCTGCACTAAGATTTTAATTTTAATTGCTTATAGTTAGATTGCAAACTATAATGCATTTGTAAGCCTGTTTTAAAAGCAGAAATCCTTGATAAACTATATACTTAACTGTAATCTGAGGTCATATGATTAGGTACCCAGTGCTCAATTCAACTAACAATACATTATTAAAATTTTAAAAAAAATTCAAAAGACAATCTTTCTAAAAACATATCAAAAGACTAAAAATAATAAAAGTGTGCACCAAAAAGTCTAAAATAAAGTTTTAATCTAGCAATGTAGGAGAAAGATTGGATGGCTAAGTACTATTCAAGGTAGTTGCTAACTGTTCTTGAAACCTCTGGCACCCATCCCTGTCAAATCGAACTTTCAAAAGCCCTTCCAACCCTTGTAATACAAATACAATGAACACATGGGTATGTTTGTATCTGTATATGCATGTGTGTGTGATAGTTGAAAATCCCATGACAGACAGACAGACAAGAACGGTGGCCGTTTAATAGAAAGATTGTCTAATAATAAATCTGAGCCTTTACTATGGAAAATTGAAAGTTATAGCTGGTTATATTATCAAATCTTAAATCAAATATATACCATATGAGACATTATAAAGTATATTATTTAGAGAGGGATACTGAAATTGGGACTCTTAAGACTTTTTGTTCTTGGGTCACAATTCAAATCTAGGTCAGGTCAGTTGGAAGTCATTACCAATCTGATGGACATTGGTGGCATGTGTGAAGGGAGTAGTCAAACTTCAGTTCCCAGCAGAAACTTATGCACATCTCAGAACCAGATTCAAGACGGATACCCATTGGAACCTTGCTTAGCAATCATAAAGAGATCAAGGACAGAGGCCTAAATCATGCAGATTCTTAACCCTGTAAGTTATTCCATTCAATGTAACTATTCACTTCTGAAGTTGCTTTCATGGTAAGCAGCTGATTGAAGGACCACTGAAGTCAATAGAATGACTTCCATTGAATTCAATTAACTTTGGATTGGGACCCTTAAAGTCCACTAAGCTGAAGCTTGAATGAACTACATTCTGAGCCTCGAAATTATTCTTCTAGGAAAGTAAGACATGGTAGTGGAAGATAGTGTGAAAGCTTGCAATTCCCCTACCTGTGTTGCATTGTCTTGTAGATTTATAGAAAACTTCAGTCTGCAGGACTATCAGTTTGATATCTTTCACAAGAAAATACATTCAACAACAACAACAAAATCAGAAAAAAAAAGTCAGAAGAAAGCAGAGATGGGTGGGAAACAGGATTTCTATTTTACAGAAATTTCTAACATTTCAAAATTTTCTTTTGTCCTGAATTGGAACAAAGTCAAAATTTCCCACCAAATGAATACCTATATAGTTTGTGGATTTGCTTGTGCAAAATAAAGTCATACTTCGTGATTACCTACAGCTACCAAATTTTGCATAAACAATCCTGCCACTTAAATTAGCGTAAAACATTTTGATGTCATTGAATCAGCATTTTCTGACAGAATACTGTTCTGGAAAATGTTTGATCTTCTTTTGCCAGAAAGGTAGAGACTATATCTTTATAGTAGTTGCTTGGCAATCAAACAAAAAGATCAAAGATCATAGAATACTAGTTTTATTTTTATAGTGTCATAAAACATTTTATATCACAAAAGCAGAACAACTAAAACAGTTACAAACATTTTATTGGTCAGTTGACTGTAATTATGGTCCTCTTAAAGGAATATTATCAGATTTAAAATCATATTTTGGTACAGCAGTTTTAAAAATCATTTCCTTAACTTTATAAAAAAAATTATTGAATCTGAAAGAATGTTTCAAACAATGTAATATTATTTTTAACACGTGCTTCTTGTATCCTTCTTGCAGTTCACTTGCACTTGTCTCAGACAATGGAAATACACAAATCTATTTTACATTTGTCTCTACATAGTTTCTCTTTCCAGGTCTCAAGCTTGCGTAATGGTGCAATATCTGAGGTACAATTACTTCAGAGGAGTATATACTTCCTTTTTTAAAAAACATGCCATTGCAATTTAAAAGAAAATAATGGAAGCTTTTTTACACGTTTTCAAATAATTTTCACAAAACCCAGATTTAGGGTCAGATTTGAGCTGGTGGTATATCTTTAAAGGCCAGTTCTCTACACTAGATGCTACAGGTCAGAATTTCACATAAATATGATTAATGGATAATGTTCATAACCTTGAAAAATAGTAAGCAATAAGTCCGATTTTGATTAAATACTGCAGGGAAGCATCTGTAAAGCATCTAATAACATCAAAAGCTATTAATTCCACTGCCACAAATTCCACTCCTATTATATTGTATGACAATGTTAAAAAATACAGCACCCAAATCATAACACATGCAAACCAAGAATAATATGTTCTTACTTTAAAAGAGATAGAAAGTCATTCGCTGCTCTTTCTCAGACTTTTTAGAAAGCACACTGGATTGTAGTTTGGATGATTATTAGAGCCAATGTGAGATTAAAAATGAATTCTTACTTTTGCAGGGATAGCGCCAAAAAGTAAATTATTTGTGAGTAGTATGTCATGCAATTGGATATATATAGACTTGAATCTTTTCCTGTGATTAAAAGATGCACTAGTGGGGAAATGGTGCACAAGAATACATAGAGATGTCTCTTCCAACATTGTGTGTTTATGCAGCAATGGGACAGAATTTATAGCACTCAAGAGTGCACAACAGAATAAGACGAGATAACACGATCTGAGGCCTAGCACACCATGACACAGGGCCTTTTGTGATTCCCATCCCTGCACTATGGCTTTGCCCACAATTTCGGGCTATCTGCTGACTCAGACATCTCTGCATCTGTTACACTTGGGTCACTTTTTCAAGCTTTTATTTGCAATCACAAGCGCTAGAAAAACCTTTGCATTTAAACACAAAAAAGTAAGTTGTTGTAGTGACATGACTCTAGGAATCAGGAGACTAAACATACCAATAGTGTCTATGCCTTAATTTGACTCCAGTAGGAAAAGGTACCATCTAATGCACTTTCTAATACACCATAGCAACAATTGTGCTTATCTAGGCCCCCAGATACTTAATAAATGCTGCACTTGGCTCCACATTTTAATCAGAGTGGAAGTTGCTTCAAAAAAGAGCAGCAGTAAGGTAGGTGCACCCAGACATACCTTTGCACCTGCTCTGAGCCACTCCAATCTCACTAATAGCGCTGACACCATACAGAAGCAAGCACTCCTTCCATAGCTCCCTCCTTCTGTGTAACTTCCATCAGTAAGGGCAAAGGCTCACTCATATTGTTGATAAAATTTCTGTCATTTGTGATGGATAGTGGTTGATTTTTTCTGGGCAGTGATCAGCCATCTTTGTCTTCCTGTCATAAAATAAATGGTAATCTTTTCTCACAACAAGTATGGTGTGTTAAGAGTTGAATATTTTTAAGACTATGTGAAACCAAAAGCACGGAATCAAATTACTGTATTATGAAATGCTTTTAGGATAATTATGAGAACAATGTGAACAGATTTATAAGTATTCTGAAAAGGGATTGCTGTTTCTTATAGAAAAATAGATGCACAACATTAAAAATACATACTTGAAACAAAATGCAAAATTGACACTTGAGGCAGTTAGTTAATTTTGTTACCTTTTCTACTAGTCTATAACCAACTTTATGTCATTTGCCTTTAAAATATTTGAGCTGTATTTTTAAAGGCTAGTTCTCTAAAGAAGATACTCAATGTCTGAAAAACACTCAATGTGTTCCACCCACACCTATTCACCTCATAATTCAATATATGTTGTACCTCCCTAAACTCAGACTCTCTGTGGTCTAACAATATCTGTGGTCCTGCCAGACCATGGATATTCCTGGACAAGAGAATCCCAGCCAGGAGCTTGGTGGCAGGGGGGCCAGTGACAGGTAGCCTACCAAATGGGACCCAGATGGCAGAGGCCAGTGTTGAGCAGTCTAGCCAACTTTGGGGCTGTGGGTCCAGCAATCTGGACAGGGCTGGACCATTGGACACCAGCCCCCTACCACCACCAGCTCTGGCTCCGGCCCCAGCTGGGCTGCCAGATGCCAGCTTCAGCCCTGTTGCTGATGGTGGCTCTGGCCCCAGCCCACTGCCAAAGGCCCCAGCAGGGCTCCCAGCCACTGACCTTCTGCCAGCAAACTCTTGGCTTTGGTTCTCAGGTCCAAGAACATCCATAGTTCTGCCAGACCATGGATGGTGCCAGACCAGAGAGTCCCAATTTAGAGAGGTACAACCTGAATTATGAGGTGAATGTATGGGCGGAACACACTCATTTGTTACTTAGTTGAATTCTTTCAAAGTATTTGAGACCTACGTAACAAGAGAAAGTGCTTCTGCATAGAGTGCATTTTAAGAAAGATTACAAAAGTTAATAATTTCAAGAAAATAAGACATAATGTACAACATATTATCATTAGTAACATATTATAAGCGGAGATGCACTGAGTGTTTTTCAGATATCGATCATCTTGTTGAGAGAACAACAGCCTGGCCAGAGCCGTAGCCACCAGCAGTAGTGGGGCGAGTGTCCAGCAGTCTGACTGGAATTTGAGCCACCTCCAGCAGCAGTCGGGGCTGTGACTAGTGTCTGGCAGCCTGGCTATGGTCAGGGCCACAGTCTCAGGATGTCCAGCAGCCTGGCCAGGGCCAGCAGCCTAGGCAGCTGATGGTAGGGGGGGGGCCAGCTCGGCAGGGGGGCCAGATGCACTGGTGGTGGGGAGGGGTGGTGGGCTGGGGGAGCTAGTTCCAGGGAACCTCCCCTGGTCCAGCAAAATTCCTTGTTTGGGACCTGTCCAGTGCTGGACCAGGGAAGTCCAATCTGTAGATGCTTATGTGGCTATAGTAGAAGAATAAGTCCCTCCAGTTCTAAGGTGGATTAACTGATTCAGAACCCTCTGACAGAGGAGGAACAGACACCTGGATGACTATCAGGAGCATTGGCTGCTTTGTTTTGATTAAACACTTGTTTTCATTCCAGCAGCTGTTCTCTTCTGTTTGGTCAAGGACAAACCCCAAGGCAACAATTTTTTTAGTTGTTTCTGCTTTGTAAAAGTCTTGCCTTTAAGCTTTCCTCTTGGTGAGAGAGGGCATGGAGCTGATATAAATCACTTGGCCATCTTCCACACAGTTCATCTTTTGGAGTTTAGGAATTGGTCTCAGCCTCCAACACCATGCAAAGGAGGAGAAGCAGACTCTTAAGTTAATCAGGCCAGCCAGCTGCCTTCTCTGGTTTCCCTTCCCCCAAAGCCTGACATTTTAAGGAAGAGAGCCTTATTATTCACAGGGCTGTAATCTTCAAAATAGAAAACATTCAGATTATGGATTTATTGTTTGATAGCAGAGGACATGCTGTTGATTTTACAAAAAGGCCCTAAATGGAGCTCAGAAGCTTATTTGCCTTACACAGCTTACTTTGTTACGTTCTATCTGATAGAATGAATACAGGCAGCAAACTATCATAAAAAACACGTGTGTCATTGTATGAAAATTAAAGGAAATAATCCCTAGACCAACTATCAACATCAGTAGCATATACTGAATTAATAGTTTTGGAAGATCAGTGTGGGGGTAGGTGCGGAGAAGCTGTGATTCTCACTTGCTCTCAGGAATTCCTCTCCACTTGATACATTAAAGGTATTACTGCAAATTTTTATAGGGCTGTGATTTTACAAACAATTTAATAAACAGAGGACAACACTTTCCCTATTCTTAACAGTTTGTATTCTAAGATTAACAAAATACATGACAATAGTTCAGGTTATGGGAAGTGCAGAGGAGTTATTTATGATGAAAGAGAGCTCAGATAATTTCCTGAAATTAGTTTTAAAGACAAATTTGAAGGAGAAGAGAGAGAGGGTATTTGATAGACAGAAATCATGATACTGTTCCAAGCAAAATATAGGAGGTCACGTGAATGAAGATGCACAACTGAGAAGGCAATAAGGTTAAAAAGGAAACATAGACATGCACACACATAAATATATAAAATAAATATTATACATATTTATATACACACACTCACATAAAGCAAAAATTCAATTGCTAGTGTCTGGTGAGGTGTTGAAAGGAAACCAGATCTTTTAATATTCATCTTAATTAGTTGATGGTTTTAAAGTGTTGTGAAAACAGAAAGCTCTATATAAATGCTAAGCATTGTTATAACTACCTTGTTTAACTAAAAGCCGTGCATATTGTAAGAAAGAACACTCTTTTTGTTTACCAGGCAAATGATATTTCTAGAATCTGTAACCTCTGTTGTATTTTCCATTGTCACAATGACATCTACTGGTGGGGACAGGTTTAAACACCTGGAGGATACCTAGTTCACCAAAAACTATGGTTTTATCAAAATAACTACTACAGGTTGGGGAATGACTGGCTAAGTATCAGTTCTGTAGAAAAGGACATGGGAATTACAGTAGATGAGAAGCTGGATATGAGTCAAGAATGTGCCCTTGTTACCAAGAAGGCTGCATCAGTAGAAGCATTGCTAGCAGATCGGGCAAAGTGACTATTCCCCTCTATTCAGCACTGGTGAGGCCACATCTGGAGTACTGCGTCCAGTTTTGGGACCCTTCACTACAGAACAAATTTAAGAGAGTCCAGAAAAGGGCAACAAAAACTATGAGGAGGTGGGGGCACATGACCTCTGAGGAGCAGATGGGCTGAGAGAATTGGGCTTATTTAGTCTGCAGAAGAGAACAGTGAGGAGGGGGGGATTTGATAGCAACCTTCAGCTATCTGAAAGGGGGTCCCAAAACCAAGGATGGATCCAGGCTATTTGCATTAGTGGCAGATGATAGAACAAAAGGCAATGATATCAAGTTGCAGTAGGGGCAGTCTAGGTTAGATATTAGGAAAAACTATTTCAGTAGGAGGATGGTGAAGCACTGGAATAGGTTGCCTAGGGAGGTGGTGGAATCTCCATCCTTAGAGCTTTTTAGACAAAGTCCTGGCTGGAATGATTTCGTTGGAATTGGTACTGCTTTGAGCAGGGGGTTGGACTAGATGACATCCTCAGATCTCTTCCAACTCTATTCTTCTATGAAAAGAGATTTTAGAATTGGTTGTAGAAAGCCTAATGCAAATAAATATAAAAGGAGACTTTGGGGGGCATTTTTGTTTCACATTTAAATGAGAATGATATGCTTTTTACTTTACAATTAAAATATATATTTGTATTGAAAAATTTTACAGGTACAAAACAATGTTTTTAGAAGGCAAATGCAAATGTATCTTCATGTTTGTCCTTAACAGGAGCTAAGAATATATTTGTTTGCTTGAGTATTTATGCAGGATGTTACTGTTTTTCTTGGTTTGGAAATTAGTGTCTGGAGTTAGTTCTAAGTAAAACTGGGGTATCCAACTATATGTTTGTCTATTTTGAGCATAGTTAGAAAGTGTTTGCTTATCAGCTCTCTGGAATTGAAGTTCCAAAGAGGAGAGTTGTTCTATTGTTTTATAAATTTTCCTTTTAACTTTTTTGCCATTGAAGAGTCCTGGATATATCTTGGCAGCAGTTTTAACAGAATGCTCCCTTTCATGTATCGAATACATGAGTGCTCCATAGAGAAGGTATTACACCCTAGGCATGGAGGGGTCCATTGCCTCCTGGAAGAAGGATGTATGCCCAAAACTACCTATTCTCCTCTCTCGCTCTTTATACGCATCCACAAGGAAAAGCCTTGTGAAGTCCAAAAAGAAGAGAAGGAGAGAGTGTCATGGGAGCAAGTGGCATATAGTGGGAAAGGGGGATCTGTATGCAGAGGGAACTCTCAACACCTGGATCTGGGGGAAGAGGGAGGGACCATCCTGATCTTAGTTATCGGTACAGTCAGTTTATGCATTCACCTTTTTGGGGGAAAGTAGTGCACACTTGGGGCCAAATTCTGCTGCAATACAAAGCACAAAAGTAAAGACAGACTCTCTCCAAGAAGCTCACAGTATAGTGACAGGTAAGGTAAGTCCCAGATGAAGGCTTTTAACTTAGAATATTTGTTTTTTTCCTATAATCTCCTTTTTCTATAATATTGGAATAAAATGAATAACAGGTGAATGTGGATTGGCTCGGAGACCTCAGATGAATCCTTTCAAGAAGTCACACTGGGAAGAGTCACACTGGGAAGGGCTTAGTGTACAAAGACAAGGAAATAATTCATTGCATAGGAAACCTATTTGGGAAAAAAAACACAGATCTGATAAGGTATGTCTACACTAGCCACCCTAGTTCGAACTAGGGTGGCTAATGTAGTCATTAGAACTTGCAAATGAAGCCCGGGATTAAAATATCCCGGGCTTTATTTGCATGTTCCCGAGTGCCGCCATTTTTAAATGCCCGGTAGTTCAGACTCTCTGCCCGCGGCTACACACAGCACGGGCTAGGTAGTTCAAACTACAGCCCCTAACTCGGACTACCGTTACTCCTCCTGCAATGAGGGCAGGGAGTCCGAACTACCGGGCATTTAAAAATGGCGGCGCCCGGGAACATGCAAATAAAGCCCGGGATATTTTAATCCCGGGCTTCACTTGCAAGTTCAAATGACTACATTAGCCACCCTAGTTCGAACTAGAGTGGCTTATGTAAACATACCCATAGTTGGAGAACATGAAAAGAGTAACAAGGCTGCCATCACTAGTCAACCAAAGGATGTGAAGGGCAATTGAATGGGAGATAAAGACTAGCAGTGTAGGGTGGAGTGGATTTGTGCAGGGCCTTTCAGAAAAAGAAGCCATGAAGTTTAAAGATAATAGAGCCAGCAGAGGGACCCAGTGAGGGATTCAAAGAGAGAAGCGAGTGGTCTCACAGAAAAGGAAGGTAATTGTGGACAAATGGGAGGAAAACAGTGTGGATGGTAGGGTGGTTTGACAGGAGACAACTATAATAATTGTGACCTAGACAAGGAGTGTCTGGACAGAAGGGAAAGATTAAACGGTTATATTTTATGGAGGGAAAGAGATACAACTTGGAGTCAGCCTAAATGTGAAAGAAAGAGATAAACACACATAGGAAATCTGTCTGTCTGTGAGTCTGTTTGTTCAAGAACTCCTCCTAAATGGCAAGAGCTAGGACCACCAAATTTGGTGTGCCACTTCCTCTTCTCCTAACTTAAAGCAAGGTTAGGGTTTTGTTGTGCCAGGAAAATGGGATGTCACTGGAATGGGATTGTTTTCCATTACACAGAAAAGGAGGGGGCTGCTAGGAGAAACAGTCATACTGCACAGTGACCAAAGGGGAATGGCCGCACCAGTAAGACAGTGGCCAGCTGTGGGAGGGGCTCTGCATGCTGCAGGCCAAGCCATTGTCCACGAGTAAGGTTCCTGTGCTGGTCCAGGGTATGGTTACCCCCACTCCCATGCTGACTCCTAGGTCCCACAGCACAGGGCTGTCCTTACAAATTATGGGGCTCTTATGCAACTGAAGGCCCCTCCCAGCTTCTGACAAGGTCCAGTACTTCCCTCCACACACCCCGCACACCACTCACGTAGGGGGCTTAGGGCTTCCCTCCCCAGGAGGTTCCAGCCAGGGCAATGCCGGGTAAGCTTTCTAGTTATCCCATAGATGAAGCATATGTTGCTGTCCTCCAAAAGAAAGTAAATGTAAGTAAAGATAAAAAAATCACTTTTATTAGATAATCACCTAAGTGAGCTCATACCTTGGAAAATAATAATGGTCTACTGAAAAAATAAACCCTTATTTCTTTGAATGAATTGCTAACCTAGACTACTAAAGCAAACAAAAAATATTACAGAAATATTTTACAAAACGATTCACCAAACAACTCCACTTTTCCAAGATTAAAATTAAGTCACTTTTTTAGGGTTTGAACAGCCTAGTGCTTACTTTGGTATAATTTAAGTCATTCAGGGGTATGGACAGGCCTGCTGCCATGGGAGCAAAGGGTGTAATTGCTCTTTAAATTGTTGCTGGAATGCCACTGTGGCACACTCCAGGCAGCTGCAAGAGCTACCTGCATGAATGGGTGTGCGGCACAGTGCACTCGGGACAGCACTGAGGGCTGGCTGCCTCAGCCCTGCCCCTTCTGCCTGAGGCTCCACCCCTTCCGCCTGAGGCTCCACCCCTTCCAGGAGCACAGATATGGACCTCCTCCCACCGATGACGCTGTTGGCCCCACTGGGTATGGAAAGGCCACCTGCCTAAGTAATGTAAGTTACACTGATCTAAGTCCCAGAGTGAGCAGCACTATGCTGATAGCAGAGCTTGAGGATATTGAGAAATTATACGCAGGCCCATATACAGGGGTGGTGCGAAGGGTGTAAATGCACTCCCCCATGGTCCTTCATGGAAGCATGAGGCTGGGGCAGCACATTGCCCCAGCCTCCTTCCCCCCATGCACCAGTCGGCCAGGGGAAGGCAGGAGCAGTATGTTGCCCTAGTTTCCCTCCCCCATGCTCTGGCTGACCAGGAGAAGGCCGACGTGGTACACTATACCAGCCTCCCTTTCCTGTGCTCCAGCTGGCCAGGGGAAGACTGGGGCAGATCCCCCCTCAGGAGCAAGGCCAGGGACAGGGCTGGACCGCAGGAGCAAGGCAGCCACAAGCTCTTCCCATGGCTCATACCTCTCCACAGAAATTCCGCGTACGGGCCTGCTACCTAAGTCTACAATTTAGTCATTGGTATTTTTAATAAAATTGATGGACAGCTCATGGACAGTAACAAAAATTCATGGTTTGTGAGCTGTCCATGACTTTTATTTAAAGTGTACCTGGTCTAAATTTTAACTGGGGAATGCTACTCTGGGGGTTTCTGCTGGGGGGCACAGGAGCTGCTGCTCTGGTGAGCCCTCAGGAGTGCTGCTTTCCTTGGAGGGAGGGGGTGCAGAGCCAGTAGCACCAAGAGCCAGGGGCTGCCAAGCAGTGGCTGCTCTGGACACCCCCGGGGCTGCCCCACCAGCACTGCTCTGGCTGCTGCCAAGAGCTGCCAAGCTGCTGCTGCTCCCACCATCTCCAGGACTGCTTCTCAGGAGGTCCAGGAAGCCAGCCACACTGGCTGCTGCTTGGGGACCGCTGCCCAGGGTTGCCCAAGCAGCGGCCAGTACAGCTGGACGAAGGGCAAATCAAGCAGTGGAAGGTGCTGCTGGCTACACAGCTGCTCCAGCAACAGCCAGTGTGGCTGTCCTCAGGGATGCCTGAGCAGCTGGTCACACTGCATCCATAACTTCCATGCCAGACACACAGCCCTAATTATGCCAACAGGAGAGCTCTCTTCTGTCAGCATAGTGTCTGCACTGGCAGCATTACAACTAGATTGATAGAGCTGTGCTGCTGTGGCGATTCCAGTGTGGACAAGTGATTCATCTCTATGTAACATCCTACACGGGAGAGGATCTCTCTCTCTCTCACACACACACACACACACTCTCAGACTTCTAGCTGTCACCTGTCTTTCAAGATGGTATCATGTGATTCTCCTATTCTAGGCACTGGATGTAGTCCACTGTGTATCAACTGTGATGTACCTCAGCAAGTCTGATTTAAGTTCAAACCCCATAGTTCTGCTCCCTCCAGGAGCAATGGCAGTGGTAATCAGTGACCAGACAGCTTCCTTAAAACAAAGCAATCATTATTTAGAACAAAAGCATTGCAGAGAAAACACATTTTAAAAACAATATAACAGACTGTACATATTTCATTTTTTCCTGCAGGCTTACCATTTCCTGCATCTGGAAAGATCCAATGTCTTTAGATGCCCTTTGGAAAGTCAGTCTCTGTCTGTCTCTCTCTCTAAGACTGTCTTCCTAGACAACTTCTGACAAGTGTCACCCCATTCCATTTCTCAGAGAGTTTTTAGATGTTTAATATCCTTTAGTTCTCCAAGTTGCCAGCCAGGCAAATCAAGGTTGCATCTTCCTTGGAGGTAGGATATAACGTCCTTGAAGCTGATAGTTGAAATACAGTGGGTAAAGCTGTTGTTAGAGGGACTCTAATGTTATAATGTTGATCTGTTCATAATGGTTATAGTGCAATTGTTGTGTACAGAATTTGGGTAAGGTGCACACTTAAAATGGCGATTGTCATCAGTGACTGGAAAACAAAATGGAGTTTTGGACAGTTGAACTTTGGACTTTTCCTCCCTTAAGTGTTTGCACTTGTTACTAAAATTGCACATGGAACACTAGAACTGTGCTCACAGCATGCTAGAACTGTGCACCTGGCACGCTAGAACTGTGCCCACGACACTCAATCTTTGCACCCGACACACATGCCAGTTTCCCGCCAAAGAAAAGATAAAAGTGCCATGCCCCGTGAGAGTGCATGCGCCTTTTGTCGGTGGTCTGTGAGGACAGCACCTGTCAGGCCTTGGAACTTGTGCATCGTCCATCACCTGTGCCGAAACGTCAGGATCCAGAGACGTCTCTCTGCACCAGTCACCTCAGCCTGTCACTTCCAACCAGGATTACACTACTGTGGTGAAGACCCAGTAAGGACTGTAACCTGTGCCACCATTTACCATCATCATCATGCTTTGGTTCCTGTGGCAAACGCCTGGGGTCGAGCCAACCAATGATGGAACACTTGCTGTTCCTCCCCACGGGCTAACCGCAGCCTAAGGGTCGAGGTCACAAGTACCGTTTTTACCATCAGCGTGAATTTTGTAATGTATACCTGCCCTTATTTGTACCGAGAATCTTTCTATCTTCTTTCTTTTCCGTTTTTGGGGTGGAGGTTGGGATTGTTGGTTGTTGCTTTGGATTTGTTTCGTGCAAGTGTCATCCTAAATTTCTACAGTACAGCTGCATCTAGACTGGCATGATTTTCCGCAAATGCTTTTAACGGAAAAGTTTTTCCGTTAAAAGCATTTGTGGAAAAGAGCGTCTAGATTGGCACGGATGCTTTTGCGCAAAAGCATCCGTGGCCAATCTAGACGCGGTTTTGCGCTAAAAAGCCCTGATCGCCATTTTCGCCATCGGGGCTTTTTTGCGCAAAATGGTTCTCAGTTGTCTACACTGGCCCTCTTGTGCAAAAGCATTTGCGCAAGAGGGCTTTTTCCCGAGCGGGAGAGTCATTGTATTTGCACAAGAACACTGACGATCATACATTAGATCGACAGTGTTCTTGCGCAAATTCAAGCGGCCAGCGTAGACAGCTGGCAAGTTTTTGCGCAAAAGCTTGCCAGTCTAGACGCAGCCCCTATGTTGTTTAACTTTAATCTGGACTGAGTTTACTTGTGAGGAAAAATCATTGGTGACAGATACGGTGTCAGGGGATCTCCCTTCTGGTAGCCAGAGCACTTAACATCTTCGATCAGATCCTTATCCTAAATTCTAAATTAATTCAAAAGATTCTACTTGTTACTGAGACTCTGGGGTAACACTGTGTGCTTAAATGTTAGGTAGGAAGCAGTTGAATTGCTCCCTGGTTTGTTCTTTCCACAGCCCCCAATATAAGTTAGATCAATACAATCAGACAAAAAATTCTTAATGACCCAATATGCAATAACTTCCCCTCACTGATCTGGTCATGTAGGCTAATCTAGATGGCAGGCTTCTTGTGGAAGAGATCTTCTGCAAAAACTTTTTGTGCAAAAGCGCATCCACACTGCAAAAGTGCATCAAAAAAGCGATGCGCTTTTGTGAATGAGAGCATCCTGACTGCATGGATGCTCTTTTGAAAGGAAACTCTGATTTCTATTCACAGAATGGTCACCAGAGCACCTGTGCTTTTTTTTCAATCGCCTCTTTTTGCGCAAAAAAATCCTGTTCCCCATCCACACACACCTTTTTGCACAAGAGCTCTTGCGCAAAAAGGAGTTACTCCTCATAGGAAGAGGAATACCTACTGTGCAAAAAACCCCTCTGCTCTTTGGATTTTTTTGCACAAAAACGCGCTTGAGGTGTGGATTCTCTGCGAGTTTTTGCGGAAAAATGGCTGTTTTTCCACAAAAAACTCTGTAGCGTAGACATAGCCAAATTGTGTTATAAATACTGCAATATAACAATTTTATTAACACATCAGTTCCACTTCTGTTACTACCCAGTGTTAACATCCAGATTCTTTTTGGTTCACACCCGTTAGCTAAATGAATAGAATATGTGAGATTGTCAGCACAGAAAGAGGTATATTTTTCATGTGCTTTCTCTGTTTACATTGTATTACATTCATCTATAAAATCAGCTGTGATTATCCTTAAATGCTTCCTCACCCTATAACCTCTTTGAGGATTACAATTCAAACTCCTTGTTAAAGAATGGGAATCACTAGGCCATACTTCAGATTATCAGAATATCACATTTTAAAATCTCTTATTTTTACTGCTGTCCTTTGAACTCTCCAATTTGTTCAAATCTTTCTTAAAGCATGGAGCCCAGTTGACACCTTAGCAGTGCTGAGTAAAGGGGGACAATTGTCTTCTGTGTCTTACCTACAATGCTCCTGGTAATACACCCCAGAATTATATTACTTTTTAGTAAATGTGTCACATTGACTCCTATTCAATTTATGCTCCACTACAACCCTGAGATCTTTTTCAAAAGTACTAATGCCTAGCCAGGTACTCCCCATTTTTAATTGTATATTTGATTTTTTATTCCCTATGTGAAGTACTTTGCCCTTGTCTTTATTGAATTTCATCTTCTTGATTCCAGATCAGTTATCCAATTTGTCAAAGTCCTTTTGAATTCTAATCAAAGTCTTCCAGAGTGTTTGCAATCCCTCTGAGCATGCTGTCCTCTGCAAATTCTATAAGCATGCTCTCGTCAGTTACTGGGATGTAGACAATGGTTCAGGCTATGTCTACAATGCACAGTTATTTCGGAATATACTGTTCTGGAATAGTTATTCTGAAATCTCTTATTTTGAAATAGCATGTCTACACTGCAGGGAAGCCTCAAAATTAGTCTGAGGCAGGCTTCCCTAATGTAGACGTGCTATCTCAAATTAGAGCCCCAGGAGGAATAACTTAGCTCCTCACCACGGCCATTCTATTTCCAAATAGAAATGTAGCATCTACACACGCCTTATTTTGAAATAGCTATTTCAGAATAGGTGTTATTCTTTGTAGATTGTGGTTTACGGAAGTTGGAATAAGCCGTTTGTTATTTCAAAATAACAGAATTGCTGTGTAGACCCACGCATAGTTCTTTCAGAATTACGGCCATTATTCCGGAATAACTTTGCTGTGTAGATACACCCTCAGAGTGATTACAGCAGAAGCCAGGAATCAGAGCCTAATGCCAGAGTCAAAAGCCAGACACAAGAGTCAAAGTCAGGAATCTGAGCTGAGTGTCAGGATTGAGTTACACAGAATCAGGCAAGACAGAAGCAAGAGCAGGAACAAGCTGATGGAGAAGCTATTACAACCATCCATGAATGCTTTGTGCAGCCACTGAACTTTTTTCTTCTTGTGTTTTATGGTGAAGCAGGCTCACTGAATCTATGACTGCCAAGCAGGGCCAGACCGAGCCATTCCGGCACCCCAGGCAGACAGTTTAATTGCGCCCCCGGTTGGGGGAGGGCGCATGCGCGGCCCCGCCCGGTGCGTGGGGGAAGGTGCGCAGAGCTGGCGGCGGCAGGACTCACGTGCCCAGCCCAGCCCGGCTACCGCCGCTGGCACGCAGCCCGGGGCAGGCCGAGCCTGGCCATGCAGGGCCCCGTGGCCACGGGGGGAAGGGTGCTGCTGGCCGACGCTGTGGGGGTTAACGCAGCTCCCACCCCGGGCGGCCGCTGCAGGGTGGCTGCTGGGAGCTGCTGCAGCCTGCGATCCAGGAGCTGGGCGCATGGCGCCCCAGGCAGCTGCCTGGCTAGCCCATGCCTTAATCTAGCCCTGCCACCAAGCACTGGACACCACTGTCATTCACTGGACCAGCTGCTGGCCAGCTCCCTGACTAACTCTGCTGCTAGGCAACTAGCAAGTCCAGCTGCACTGCCCCTGACTGGCTGCTGGTTTAGCAGCCCTTCTTATAAGTCTGATCTCCAAAGTGGATCAGTGGTTGGCTAGAGGCCCTGGCCTGTGGGAAATGGAGGATTTTCTGGCCTCACTCTGGAAACTGAATATGAGTATTAGAGAGGGAAAATGGATACTGGAGGAAGGGAGGTAGAGAAAGCATAGAAGCAGAATTGGATGGTGATAATATCAGCATAAAAACAAGGCTGAGGAAGGAAATAAACCAAAATGTTACAAAATCCCTAGTCAAATAAATGTAGGTGTTAAGCCAGTGAAAGTAGCTAACTAGATTAAAAGAAATATACAGGAATTGTAGAGCTGTGAAACTGTAAGACGGTGATCTTTTAGCAGAATATAAAAACAAAGAGCATACTGATAAATTGATAATTAAAATACTAGAGCAAGTTAAAACAAATTGCCAGCTACCCAAGTATTTGACTGAAATGAAGGTGATAATATACAGAGTGCCATTAGAGCTGACCAATGATGAGAACCAAAGGCATAGTGGAAGATAAAGTGGCAAGTATCAGAGGGGTAAGCTGTATTAGTCTGGATCTACAAAAAACAAGGAGGAGTCCTGTGGCACTTTAAAGACTGACAGATAAGCTCATGGTTTAGTTTTCATATCTACTATATTTGAGGAGATAAAGTGTTAGTAAGTAGCTAATTAGTAAATGAGGAAGAGAAAGCTGTTGTAATTACAGTTAAGGGAGGGACTCTACAAAGTAACAGTAGGGTTTCAAAAGCTTCAGAGGGGTAGCCAAGTTAGTCTGTAACTGGAAAAAACTTAAACAATGAATAGTCCAGTAGCACCTTAAAGACTAACAAAACATGTACATGGTATCATGAGCATTTGTGGGCAAAACCCACTTCTTCAGATCCAACTTGTAACCCCTTGTTGGAAGGAGATAGGTAAGTAGCAGCTATTTATAAAGAGAAAAAGAGACCTGGCCTCAAATGAAGTCACTCTGGAAACTGAATATAGAGGAGCGGGTTCTTATGAAACTTGTATAAGAGAGACAGAGGTTAAGTGTAGTAACTACAGTGGTAGTCAGACAGTTTGGCATAAAGAGGTGAACTGCAGTAAATCAAGCTCAAGAGATACCAAAGTCAAACATTATTAATATATCTTATGTGGAAGCTGTGAGAACAGACTCAAAGTACCAAGTGGAGAAGGAAGAGAATCAGCAGAGAGGGAAAAAAAAAAAAAAAAAAAAAAAAAAAAAAAGAGAGTTGGAGCCTCGTAGGGGTCTGGGTGGGGCAGACATTGATGCTAAAGTAGAAGGGGGGAAGTGGTCCTAAAGCTCCGGCTTCTTTTCCTGTTAAGGTCTTGACAGGCCAGTGGGGTGGAGTACTGGGAGGACTGCTGAAGTCTGTACTGCTTTCTTGAAGTTGCTGAAGTATACAGTCCCAAGGACTTAAAGGTCGCTTTTGAGTCCTTCAGTCCGCAAAGTACTGCATCAGTCTACTCCAAAAAAGAGAAAAGCTCTGTAAAGGGAAGGTCCTGGAGAGTTTACTGGACCTCCTGCAGGAGGCTGAAGGACTGCCAGGTGAAGCTGGCTCTGCGGGCTCTTCTGGTAATGTGGCCAAATGCAGAACCTTATGAGTCAACCAGTCACTGACACTGGGTGACTTGGAGATCCGGCTGGTGAGAGATCAAAGAGGCTCACCCTGTTAACTTAGGGTAGCACATACCGGACACCACTGACCTCAAGGCCATCGAAGGTGCTCACTGGGCTTGGTGATATGCTCAGGGGGTCCAACAAAAAGGACCACTGAGGAGGGGGGAGGCCATTGAAGTTGCCAGTGCAACTGTTGATCTGATGTATGGTGAGATGTTCTTCTGGTTGCCCTGGAACAGGTGGACTCATCCTTGGATGACAACTCTGAGAGTGAGGATCACGGCAGGGCCAATGAACCCTTCACCAGGGGTTGGTACCAAAAAAAAATGAGCATGAACAGTGCTGGAGGGGACCCGTCAGCAGTGCAAGACCTTGCTCAATGGTGGGACATCAGTGCCAGACAACAGTGCCATGATCCCGACGCCAAAGAGGACTGGTGCCGTGGCCTCATGTGCAGTGATGGTGCTTCTTGCCTCAGTGGTGGGGAATGGGCAGGGGCTAGAGCCAGTGCTGGAGTTGAAGCCAGTGAGAGGCGGGCATCCATCACTGTTGCTGGAGCATGGTATAGCTCCTGGAGTGGGGTCAAAAAGCGTGTTTCCTGTGATGGCACCGAGCAAACATGGTGCAAGCTTCAGGCCAGGGAGCTGTGCCATGTCTCCAGTGATTCAGGCTGGTGCAGGGGCAGTGCTAGTCAGAGAAAGGCCAGTGCCTAATTATCATAGCCAGCTTCTCTCTCTCTCTCTCTCTCTCTCTCTCTCAACACTGGGCACCACCATGCTGCAGGCTTCGGTGCCTCTAGCTGCTGTGGTTCTGTGATCTCAATGAGGTCTTTGGCCACCTCAGATGTATTTCGCATACATGGCTTGACCAGGTCCACCAGTTTATGATTGGTGGAGGAGCCACCCAGTGCCGGGTTCAACAGCGCTTGCAGTGTCAGAGCTGGCAGTGCTGTCTCCCTCTTCAAGTTTCTGCAGCCCAAGGGAGGCTTCCTAGATCAAAGAGGGGATCACCTTCTATCAGTCTTCTAATGCCTCTTAGGTGCTGGGGAGTTAAATCAGTGCCGAGGCAATAGATCCCATTACAGTACTAGTGATCTATGGTGCCTGGGTCTCCTTAGCAGCTTCTTTAAGCAGTGCTGAATCCTGCACTGATGCCAGAGCACTTTGCACCAATGAACTGGGACCTGGTTGATCTGTTGGCCTAAGAGCTGCTTCCATCTGGAGTTGGCGCAAACAAAAGTCCCTCTTCTTTTCATGCAGGGCTTGAAGGATCTGCAAATCTTACAGTGATCTGCTTGATGAGTTTCCCCCAGACAGCATAGGCATGAGTCATGGTGGTCACTATTTGACATAGGCTTATAGCAGGAATCTCAAGCCTTGAAATCTTGGGTTTGTGGCAGAGCACAGCACCTGAGGCAGGCAGCAGCTGTTATCTACCATCTCATCTACTTAACAGCTGTAACAATTAACACTACAGTGAGAACAACAAACTGTGAACAATGAATACAAACTAAGCTAAGGAATGGCACGGCACACTTTTGTGGAACAAGCAAGCACTGTTCCAAGGCCTACAGGGACAGTAACAAGGAACAGAGAGGGGCAGGTCAGCAGGGTCATATAATTAGCACCATATACTGGCACCACTCATATGCTAGGGAAAGTTTCCTACAACCATGCACGCGACATGCACACACCTTCATTGGAATTCACATGAACAAGCACTGTAAGAACCACCACCAAATCCACTACATTCAGGAGAACTTCCAGGGAAGCCCTCGCTATGGATTTCCCCTCATCCGCCAGTGAGGAAAACTCCAGCCTAGCCTCTTGAGGCAGCAAGTCTTTCAACTTCAACAGGGAGTCCCACATCTTGAAGTCAGATCTGCCCAGCAGCACCTGCTGGTTAGTGATCCTGAGCTGCAGACCCCTGAGAGCATAGTCCTTTCTACCAAATAAGTCCAACGTTTTGGAGTTCTTTGCTTTAGGTGTCTGTCTCAGGGCAGACTCACCAGCATGGTGCCTCCAGCTAGTTGCTCTGGGAATTAGCTTGTTGTTTCACTGGGCGCCTCCCTTGAGCTGGTGTCTCCCCATGTTCCTTTTGGACCACGGTATCCTCTTCCGGACACTGCTCTCCAGCAGTGCCCACTCCAGTCTCTCTGCACCCCCTTCCGGGGAGGAGGCGGTGTTGTTTACTCTACTGCACTCTACTCTACTGTTGTTTACTCCAGGGTCCTCCCCTTCCTAGGGGCCCCCAGTTCTTCTCCCAGGGAACACCCAGTACTCATGTACCCACCTTGGCTCAGTGACCCACTACCAGTGTTCATCTAGCCCTTGCCTCAGGGGCAAACTGCAGTCTGTAATGGCCTCATCACTGGCAAAGGGATGCGGACCTGCTGCCCCTGCCTACCACAGCTGCCTCTCTGCAGCCCCAGTAGCCTCAGGCCTTGCTTCAGGCCCTACAGCCTGGGAACTTGCTTGGCCAGAGCTTTCCCAGCTCTGTCTGTCTGTCTGTCTGTCTGCCTGCCTGCCTGCCTGCCTGTCTGCCTGCCTGCCTGCCTGCCTTCCCTCCAGGAAGCCTCCTGCTTCCCTAGCAGTCAGATCCCTACTGCTCCCTAGCCAGAGCAGCAATCCATTCCCTCTCCCGCCAGGAGTTCTTCTTTATATAGTCCCCAGCTCGGCCCTTATTAGCATAACTGCCTCAGCTGGGGCTTTGCTCTCAGCCCTTGCTCAGGGCTGGGGGTTTTCCCTTAAAGGGCCAGTGCAGGGCAAATGCCCTGTCACAGTGTCACATCTTGCAGACCCTTCTATTCTCTTTTGCTGGCAGTGGAGACCACTAGGGATCCCAAGGAGGGAGGAGTATATAAGAACTCATAACCCTAGGCAAGGAAAAAGTAGTTCCTCTCAGTATTTCCTTTGGCATGGGGGGAAGGAAAGCTGGGCGTTGCCACAAGGCTTTGATGGAGTCCATGAATGCCACATGGAGAGGCAGGGCTATTTTTGACAGAACTGCTGTGGCCACAATGTGAACCCAACCACAGGGAGTTTGGTTGGCACACGGCCCCAGCCTCCCCTTCCCTGGAGCATGAGGAGGTTGAGCAGTGCATGGTCCAAGCCTCCCCACCCTGGAGCACGGAGAGGGCATGGAGAGAGCAGGTGGCACACAGCTCCAGCCTCCCTAGCCCTGGAGCACAGGGAGGACAGTGTTGCCTGGGTAAAGATAATTAGAGATTGTTATACACCCAATTGCTTGTTAAAATGGAGTCTCTTTGGATTCCGTCTTGTCTCTTTTCCCTTTGCAACTCCTTTCCCGCCAAAACATTAGGTGCCCACCGTACCATGCTATGTGCACCCCTCTCCTTAGTTATGCACTCAGCCCAAACTGTGCACTAGGCACTCAAATGAGCTGCACACCACCCAGAAACTGTGCACTCCTCCCTTCTAGAACGTTGCACACAGCACCATTCTGTGCACCCAGCCCTTACCACCCTTTTCCCGCCTTGAAGAGTTTATAAGCCCTGACCAAAGAAAGGTTCGGGTTCGCCACTGTCCGTCTGTGCCATTGTCTGTCAGTCACTGTCCTGTCTACCGTTCAGAGTCCGGTCAGTGTTTGTCTGTTTCCCGTGGTGCTCCATTTTTGTTCGTGAATATTGGTACAAGGATTGTAGCTCGAGTCGTGGTGAGGTAGCCACCGTGAGTGTGGGGATACCCCATTTAATTGGTTGCTGGCTTCTGCCGCATGGACTTGGACTTTATTACCATCTTCCTTACTTACTGGATTGGGCTGTGAGTCGAAGGACTATCAAGTGCCAACTCCTGAAGAGACTTACCTTTTCCACTGGAGGCGAGGATCCATCTACGTGAGGACCCGGTTCGACTGGACTGATCCCTGTCAGCAAGGGACGCCCTGCTGTCCTCCCCTAAGGCTTCACATTAGCCACAGGGTGGAAGGTCGCAGGCCTCAATCGCCGCCTCTGACATTGTAACGTATACCCCTTGTGTATTCGGGACCTATCTATCTCCTTTCTCTTCTGGGATAGGGTGGGTTTATATAGTTGTTGTTGTTCTGCGTTTGACTTTTCAAAATATATGGTTTGGCCCCAAACATTGGTCTCTCGCCTGATTTGTGGTTACCCAATCCAGCGGTGACTAGATACGTGACACCAGGCCGAATCTGGCTTCTGGGGGGGCAACCTGCCTTAGGCCTTAGGCTTCACTACAGGTTTTGGCTTCCACAGTAATTGTTTACCTAAGTCCCCCAGGTAACAACAGGGGCTGTGAGGAAGCAACACTCTGCCCCTAATACACCTGCAGTAGGTGTTCTGGGGGTGGAGTATGGGTGAGGCCAGGTTGGCAGTTTGGGAAGGCAAAATTCCTTCCCCTGCCTATTATACCCACTGTCCCTGACATTGCCTTCCCAAAATGCAGGCCTGATAAGGCCCCCCCGCCCCATGCTCTACCTCTAGTAGGCCCCTTTCTGTTTGCTCTGGACTCAGGCTGGGCTGGAGGCTTGGCTCAGGGGTGGAGGGGGGAGGCTTCAGCAGGTTTCAGGGGCAGCTGGGGAAGCATAATTTCCCGCCCCTCCTCCCCCCGCCCTCCAACTCTCAGGTGTTCCAGGGTCGGGGCAGCTGGGGCTGCACTGCCCGCCCAGCTCTCTGGGACTGGGAAGCAGGGCCCAGTGGCCACAATGGTGTAGGGAGCTGAGGCCAGTGGGCACAGAGGGGGTGGGACATTGGGCAGATAGGGCAGGACTGGGGGCCTCGATATAGTCTGCCTGCCCAAGCTAGGGATTCACCCACTACCCATGAGGGCACTCCTCTTCCCCTTCTGTGCCAACTGGATCTTGCAGAACTGGTTCCTGGAATTTGGCATCAGGCTTGGTATAGAAGTTCAGAGCAGATGCAGCCTGATAGAGAGGCAGGGTCCTTCTCTGGGAAGCCACTACATAGGAGCACCTCAAATGAGCCCTGGGACTGAGTGAAGTCCCATGGGTTCCAAAAGAGCTATTGCATCAGCATGCGCCACCAGTGAGCACAAGGCTAAGCACTTGAGGGCACTCCTGTGCCCAGACCCACAGCAGGGTAGAAATGACTGGAGAAGTGGTGGGGTTAACAGCTTGAACAAGAGGAGTATGAGACAACCCAGATGTGGATTATAGTTTTGTGGGGCCCTGAACAAGTGGGGCCCCTCCCTACCCGTTCTGCTGGCAGCCCCACCCACTGTGCTTCCACCAGGGAAATAGGGTCAGGGCACATGGGCCTGCCCTGCTCCACCTAGCCCACTGCTGAGAAATGAGGTCAGGGTGAATGGGGTTGTCCATTTTTCTAGGGTCACCCAATTGGCAAGGGTCCCTGAGTATGGACCCTATTGGCCCAGTGGCTAAACCGCCACTGATCCAACCTCTGACTCCGAAGATGAGAAGTCTCTATCTGCTGACTGTGGAGCAGTAGTTCACACAGGTGCTGG
Source organism: Rafetus swinhoei (assembly GCA_019425775.1). Classification (NCBI taxonomy): domain Eukaryota; kingdom Metazoa; phylum Chordata; order Testudines; family Trionychidae; genus Rafetus; species Rafetus swinhoei. Next base: position 200,171,202 of record CM033424.1, on the reverse strand, counting down.
AGATCAGTACTGAGGCAGGGAAGCCTGTGTCCAGGTTACCATGGTTGCTTTCCCCTTATACAGTACCAAATGGTAATTGGTGGCCACATACTCTCTCTAGTCCATTGGCACTACCACCACTGACTCATGGGCAATACACGAGCCCCCCTTCAGGGAGGCTAGCCACACAGTTGCATCCCTATCCCCTCCCCATCCACTGGAGCTCTGAGTGCCTGCCCCCGCCACTAGTCAGGGAAGCCCCATCCAAACCACCCCAAGCCCCTAGCTGGCACCTGCACTGGGCTAACAGTCTGCCCCAGCACCAGTCCCCAGTGGCTGCCAGCATCGGCCTCCAGTTGGCCTCAGCACCACTCCCACTGGTGGGCCACCCCTTACCCCAGGACTGGGGGGATGGCACTAAGGCTACTGACAAGGCCAGCGTTGGGGGTGCCATGGGGCCATCTCCAGCCCCAGCGCTGGGCTACCTTCAGTGCCAGGTCACTGACCAACCTCAGCACTGGACTGTCTCCACTGCCAGCCCATTGGCTGAGACAGAGGAGCAGCCTGCTTAGGAATTCTACTCCGCATGCCTGGCCTTCTTGCCTGTCAGAGAATGTCCCCTCTCGGATGGCTGCCTCTTGTGTCTCTTCCTTGGCACCAAGGATAGTAAATGATGCCTGGACTCCCACACAACAGGAAGCATAATTTTCACTAATGCCAAGGTACTCATGCAGAGTCTGACCAGCTTATCTTGGAGGAAGGACTCCATGCCTCCCACATAAGCCGGAACATAACCTGGTCTCCCCGTCTTTCTCTGTATGTATCTTAAAGTCCCTGCAAATCTGGCCATGGTTCCTGACACAAATCATACATGCACTTCAGGCAACGAGAGGGTACATCTCGACTACATCCCTCTTTCGATAGAGGGATGTAAATTAGACACTTTGAAATGGCAAATGAAGCCAGGATTTGAATTTCCCGTGCTTCATTTGCATAATTGTGTCATGGTGCTCTTTCGAAAAAGCGCTATTTTGAAAGTGAAACCACAGTCTAGACGCGGTTCTTTTGAAAATAGAAGCCTTTTTCAAAAGATCCTGTAAACCTCAGAATCTAGACTGCAGTTTCACTTTCGAAATAGAGCTTTTTCGAAAGAGTGCCATGACACGATTATGCAAATGAAGCATGGGAAATTCAAATCCTGGCTTCAGTTGCAATTTCGAAGTGTCTGATTTACATCCTTCTGTCAAAAGAGGGGTGTAGTCTAGACACACCCAGAGTGTGGATCACTCAGGGGTATAGCCTTATTACATGATGCACATGGCCTGAAGTCTGATGAACAAGGCATAGCTCTGCACCAGATATGAACAAAACTTTGCTAACTAACAGAAACAAATTACTCTTTAAACTACAATGACCAGCTAAAATTCTAAATAGAGCCACATCAGTCTTTCTCTCAGGGCCTTGGAGTATATCAGCATTGTCTAATCTTGGGCATGTTTCACAGAATCTTTTTCTCTTCATTTCTTTTGCTCCTGTTTCCTTCCATCCCTCTCTCAACTCATTTGTAATTAGATTTTTAAACTCTGGTTCACTTAATGAAATTTCTACATCAACTTGTTCGTGTTTGACAGCATTTTTGTCACTTTGCCAGCCCATTGCCTACTTCCTCTAAATGTGCTGTGATCTATGCTATTAATATGATTGTATCCAGTTGCATCAATTCAGTGGTTAAAAGTAATATTTCATTAAGTATATAATTTCTGCTATCTGAAGTGCCATTCTTATCACTAGTAATCCTGATAAGGAATCAGACAGGGTGACTTTGGTCACTGGGTACAGGCCTATGGTTTAGAATCATAGAATACTAGAACTGGAAGGGAACTCGAGAGATCATCAAGTCAGTCCCCTGCCCTCACGGCAGGACCACACACCATCTAGATCATTCCTGATAGACGTCTATCCAACTTGCCAGCACTATCACTGCCAGTTCAGCCCTCAAAATGGCTCAAAAATGTGACAGTCTTACAGCTTCCTGGATTCTGAGTGGAGGAATGCAGTGTGGTTCCCACTCTTCCTGTTCTTACATCTTTGGAGCTGTCAGTATGCATTAGGCAGTAACATCCCCATTGATCATAAATGTATTGATTTGCTATATCTTGCACATTTAACACTCCTTTTCCTCTTTTAATTTCATTATACAATTCTGTATCTGTGTTAGGAGGTGTAATTTTCCAGTCATAATACATTTTCCCAAAGCTATAGATTTTAACCTCTATTGATCCAAGCTTTCTTAAATTCATTTGCTATCCAAATTGAAAGTCTGGCACCCACATGCAATAATTCATCTTTTTAGCTTTCTGTTAGTGTTCCCACACCCTAGGAAATTCCAAAAATACTTTTAAATAATAGCTGAGTCTGCCTTTACACTTATCTCTGATGTTTTCAATATGATCCTTCCAAATGAGCTAGTGATCAAATATCACATCGAAACATGTGAAGCTTTTAACTAGCCACTGAACTGCGACTGCTCCTGGGCTTAAAAGCCAATCAGGAAAAGTAGCCTATCAGGCAACCTACAACAGCTACGCTCATTATGTTGCTTCCAGACTGGCTCTGCTGTTGGCCCTGCTTCTAGACATACACTCCAACCTATTATCCAAATTTTTAATTAAAAAAATTAATAGTACTGGACCCGTACAGACCTCTGCAGCACCCTACTAGATATGTCCCCATAACTGGACAGTGAACCATTGATAACTAGTCTGAGTACAGTCTTTCAGACACTCATGCACCCACTTATAATAGTTCAATCTAGTTCACATTTAACTAAATTCTTATCAATAAACTAGGTAAATACAACTTAGATGGGGCTACTATAAGGTGGATGCATAACTGGCTGGATAACCGTACTCAGAGAGTAGTTATTAATGGTTCACAATCCTGCTGGAAAGGCATAACAAGTGGGGTTCCGCAGAGGTCTGTTTTGGGACGGCTCTGTTCAATATCTTCTTCAGATTTAGATATTGGTATAGAAATCGCTTATTAAGTTTGCAGATGATACCAAGCTGGGAGGGTTGTGACTAATCTGGAAGATAGGGTAATAATTCAAAATGACCTGGACAAATTGGAGAAATGGTCTGAGGTAAATAGGATGAAGTTTAATAAAGACAAATGCAAAGTGCTCCACTTAGGAAGGAACAATCAGTTTCATACATACAGAATGGGAAGCGACTGTCTGGGAAGGAGTATGGCAGAAAAGGATCTAGGGGTTATAGTGAATATGAGTTGAATATGAGTCAGCAGTGTGATGCTGTTGCAAAGAAAGCAAACATGATTCTGGGATGCATTAACAGGTGTGTTGTGAGCAAGACATGAGAAGTCATTCTTCTGCTCTACTCTGCGCTGGTTAGGCCTCAGTTGGAGTATTGTGTCCAGTTCTGGGCACCGCATTTCAAGAAAGATGTGGAGAAATTGGAGAGGGTCCAGAGAAGAGCAACGAGAATGATTAAAGGTCTAGAGAACATGACCTATGAGGGAAGACTGAAGGAATTGGGTTTGTTTAGTTTAGAAAAGAGAAGATTGAGGGGGGACATGATAGCAGTTTTTAGATATCTAAAAGGGTGTCATAAGGAGGAGGGAGAAAACTTGTTCATCTTGGCCTCTAAGGATAGAACAAGAAGCAATGGGCTTAAACTGCAGCAAGGGAGGTTCAGGTTGGACATCAGGAAAAAGTTCCTAACTGTCAGGGTAGTCAGACACTAGAATAAATTGCCCAGGGAGGTTGTGGAATCTCCATCTCTGGAGATATTTAAGAGTAGGTTAGATAAATGTCTATCAGGGATGGTCTAGACAGTATTTGGTCCTGCCATGAGGGCAGGGGACTGGACTCGATGACCTCTCGAGGTCCCTTCCAGTCCTAGTATTCTGTGATTCTATGATTCTATAAATTGCTTGTGAAAATGTTGTATGGGATTGTGTCAAAAGCCTTACTAAAATCAAGACATAGCAAACCTTCAGCTTTCCCCTACCCTCTAGACCAGTAACCCTGCCAAAGAAGGAGTTTGGTTTGGCATTATTTGTTCTATACTCATCTATGTTAGCAATTATTTACTATCCTATTAGTATTACAAATTACTCTCAAACTGCTTGCAAATCATTTGTTCCTATAAGCTCATCACTTAATAAACCATCTTGTTAGTCTTTGAAGTGCTGCATAGTCCTTTCTTTTATATCTTTCCAGGTATTTAAGGCTATGTCTGCACAGCAGCGTTATTTTAGAATAACTGACGTTATTCCAAAATAACACAGAGCATATCTACACTGCAAGCCATTATTTTGAAATAATTTCGAGCTTGAGGACTTCTTACTGCAACTCCCATAACTCTCATTTTATGAGGAATAAGGGAAGTCAAAGGAAGAGTGTTCTTCCTTTGACTTCCTGCTGCATAGACAGCGCCAAAAGCCGATTTAAGCTATTTCGACTTAAGCTAAGCAATTGATGTAGCTCAAGTTGCATAGCTTAATTTGACTTTAGCCCTGCTGTGTAGATGTACCCTAAGTGGGGCTGCCAGGACTACAATTCTCTCATCTTCCTTTTCCCCTAAAGATTAGTATTGTGTTTGCCCTCTTCCAGTCATCTAGGACCACATCTATCGTCCATGAGTCCTCAAAAATAACCGCTAGGTTCTGAAATTGTTTCAGATAGTGTCTTAAGTACCCTAGCATGAATTTCACTGATCCTGACAACTTGAATAAATCTAAATTATTTAAATATTCTTTAACCTGTTCTTTCCCACTTGCTGCTAATATTCATTGTTGTTTGCAGTGTTATCATAGCAATGTGGAGCCAGGATATGAGAGAGGCAAGGTGGATTATTAAATCAACTTCTGCTGGTGAGAGAAACAATCTTTTGAGCTCCACAGAGCTCTGTGATGAGAACAGAAGAGAGAGCTAAATAAGACAACATACTAAACAAATCAAGCCTTTGGAAGAACCCTCAGTTCTGAGCAGCTGCTGAGAAACTAATGAGCAATAGATGAGAGGACTATGTTTTTGTCACTGTCATCATATGGAAGTCAAAATGACTCAGCTGCAATATACAGCCCTCTTTCTTATCTAGCATACAGGCACACTGTCATGAAATCTTCTACAGCATGTACTAACATAGTGTCAAATAGAGCTGTTTGTAGACAGATACACTGTTCCCACTGTAGCCAATAGCAGTTAAGAATCCCTAAGAGAAAGCAGAATGTCCCTCCTTTAATATAGATGCTGGCAACATATTTCTGGAAATCACATGTCTTAAATGTTGACAGTATTATATATTTTGATTCTAAACTCTTTGAAGCAGTGACCATCCTCTCATTCTGTATTTGTACAGTGCCCAGCATAATGGGATCTCGCTCTGACTAAGGCTCTTAGGATTTATGATACTAAACCTAGTTAATAAAATAATAATATAGCTACTTACAAGCTATCCAAAGAATAAAAATAGCACAATGAAAATTGCTCAATTTAACTCCATTATTGTTTCAATATGCTACACAAGAGCTAACTGCAACTCTAGTCACAGCAAATCTTCATTTATAATACAGCTTTCTGTGAATGAATTAATTCAGTCCAAGAAGATTCTGCTGCGTTGAATGTTATAGTTTTGTTGTGACTGCTGGAGCCTTTCACTTAGCACTAGAGCTGTTAGGACAGCACAGAACACATCCATGTCTCTTACGGAATGTCTTCGGAAAGGGAAGCTAACAAGGTTTTCCAAATAAATTACCAGGAATGAAATGCAAAGATACAACGTTTCATCTGGGCAAATGCTAAAAGTGCCATCTTGTCAGGTGAAATGATGCAAAACTTGTTCTCAAAGACAGATATTTTTCCCCCAGCTACAAACATTAGGCCAAAGTTGATCTTAGGAAAGAAGTGGAAAATGGGTGATCTTTTGAGACAGCAGCCATCACACATCAATTTTGATTTGACCACAATCCACTCTGCACTGCTCAGTGCTGATCTCCAATTCTACTGCTCTGTTGTGTTTGTACATCAAGGATGAAATTCAGTCAAGTGCAGAGGACCCACATAAGATTCTGTGTACCATTAAGCCCTCCGAATTCACTGCGGGGGGGGAGGGGTGTTTACCAAACCATGTAATGCACTTTCTCTACTAGCTCTATATTTACACAGGTCTAGTAACTCAAGCCCTACACTGGTGATGCAGCAGGCAGTGGCTGCTATTCCAGCCCTTATGCTGAAAACAGATACATATGGCCGCCTGCCCATTGGTTTCAAGGTGTGAATTCCATCATCTCCAAACTTCAGCATGTCAGCCCATTTATTGTATCTAGTACAGGAAGAAGTATATTTCACTCTCAAACAGAAACAGGGAAATAGAAATAATGGAGTGTTCCAGACAAAATCTGAAATTTTACAAATCATAACCACCCAAAACCACATTGAATTCTCCATCCAATCTGATGTCCCAAGCTGGAATTAAGTCAAAAAACAGATATTAAAGCATCAAGTACTGAACAAGAAACAAAAATAATTTTGCATATGGTGGGTCACAGGTCAATGCCTAAAGCCTCACTGGTTTTCTAATGAGAGTACTTCTGCAGTAACTTGGTCTTTCAAACTAAATGTTTATCTTAATTCTGTAGTTGTGATGTTAGTATGACTTTCACATCAAAAATGTAATAGTAATTCTTACTGTAATATAAAGAACAGATTTGCTTCTTAAAACATTGGGCAAGTACATAAGTAGCATGACACTGTTAATAGTACTTAGTTATTTTAATTGGCTATACAGGGAGCGCCTCAGTTGCATGTTTCACGAAGATGACTCATGCATCCTTTCCCTGAAGGCATCAAATTACAGAACACATTTGGAATGGAAAACATTGTTTTACTTAAAACATTTACAGAAATATCATTAGGATCAATGATATATCCATAGCGAAATAGTGCTTCGGAGTTTCGTAAAGTTATGATGGGGATCCAGGATATATGAAGATTGTCCTTTTTCTGCCATTTTCAGACAGCGTGTGCTACTGTTCCAAAAAAAGAGTGCCCAGATCCTTTCATGATGTGTGATGTCTTGCAAATGCAGATAAATCATAATGGTTACAATAATAATTAAGAACAGCTTTGTCTTCAAATTCTAGAGCCAGAATGTTGTTATTCCTCTCCATCCTCCACAGATTGCCATATGGAAGGTCTTTTCTGTGCAGATCTCTTTGTTCCTATGCAAAAGGGGGTGGGGGTCAGGCAATGTTTCCTCTAATATTTTCTATCCATACACAGATTTCTTCCATCCATGTGAGGAATAAAATGTTATGGGCACGAAAGCATGTGCAAATGTGCACCACCCACAGAATTAAAAACCTAGCTGTGGGTGCTCTGCTAATCGATTGGGCAGCATTTGAATTTCTCCTGAGCAGCCACACAAGCACACAGCTGTCAGGGAATGCTGGGGTCAGCCCTGCCCTATGGGATACATGGGATATCTCTGGTCCAAGGAAGTTCTCTACAATGTTCAGAAGGCAGAGAGGAAATGTAAGATGTACACTGTCCCTCAATGAACCCCATGAACAATCTTCAGAAAAGTTAATACAGGTTGGACCTCCCTTGTCCAGCACCCTCGGGACCTGACCCATCTCAAATGAAGGAATTTGCGGATCCCTTGACACGGGCATCTCAGGATGCTCCCCCTCCCTGCAGCTGGCTCCACTCCTGCCCTATTGCCTATGGGCTCCAGCCTGCAGGGCTTGGACCTGGGCTCCGGCCCACTGGGACTTCCTGGGGCTTGCAAGCTGTCCTGCTTTTGCTGTGCTCCTCCAGGGATCCTTGGGGATGGGGCTTGCCAGATGCCCTGCCTTTGCTGTGCTCCACCGGGGATTCCTGGGAATGGGGCTTACTGGCTTCTCCGCTTCTGCCGCGTTCTACTGAGGATCCCCAGGGACCGTGTTTGCTGGCTGCTCTGCTTTTGCCGCTAGCTGCCCCACTGCTGCCCTGCCCAGCCAGGACTCCCAGGGCTTGAGGCTCGCCAGTCCTCCTGCTACCCCACCTGGCTGAGGCTCCCCTGGGATGGGGCTCACCAGTCCTGCTAGCCAGGGCTCCCCAGGTACGAGGCTCCCAGCTGTTTCGCACTCCCAGGCACCAGGACTCTCTGATCCAGCAACATCAGTGGTCCTGCCAGACTACGGATGTTGCCAGACCATAGAGCGGAGGTTCAACCTGTACAATCTGAGGCTGCAGCACATATGAGAATTCATAACAATCTGTATGAATTGTAAGATATTGAGATCTCTATTCACCTTACTTTAATTGATCATTATTCTTTGAAAAGTTAACGGAGATGGGTTTTTCACCTGGGAATTTCCTTTCTTTCTCTTTTTTGTTTTGAAAGGAGATGCATCTCATACATAAGATCAGGTGGGATGGAAAAGAGATCATTGATATAATGGTTTTATCTGGGGGAGAGGAGTATTAAATTGTGAGGGCAGAGATGAAACTGTTTGTACAAATATTTGTCTATGTTGAAATCCAACATTTGCAGGAACCAATTTGTAGAATGGGTTGGGCTAAATTGATGTACAACTACTACTTTCCCACTCCCCTATCCTGCACCTCAGTATAACTCTGCTGAAATATAGGCCAGAGTTCAGTCTTCACAAGATTTTTTATTTTTTTGAAGAATCCCACATGGGGCTCAGCAAAATGTTGCAAATATTATTCCATGAAAAATGCATTTCATGTATTATTCCATGAAAAATGCCGTTTCAGTCAGCCTAAAACTATTAATCAATTTGACATGAATTTGGTCAATAATTTTGGCCATTTAAAAAAAACCTAAATTCACAAAAGGCATTTGGTGCCATTCACAAAACACTGAATCCCCCTGGATAGCCTTTAGCTTAGTGGCTAGGCACCCAACTGGAAAAGTGAAAACTCAGCTTCAAATCCTGCTCTGGTCTGGAACAGAAATTAGAATCTAGGTCTCCCTTTCCCTCCCAAGCATTCCAGGGGAATGTCCTAATTACCAAGTTACAGGCTATTCTTTGGTGGGTGCCTCTTAATCTGTCATGTTGAAACTGTTCCACTTTGTATAAAATACTTAAATATTCATTAGAACAGGGACTTGAACATGAGACTCCCTCCACATGGGTGAATCTCCAACCACTGGGCTGGGGGGTGTTCTATAGTGGGTCTTTCTCAGTCCTTCCTGTTGAAGTTGTTCTACCATGTAGAAAATACCTGAACACTCTCAGAGCCAGAAAGAGAGAATGAGAATGTATCTATCTATCTTTTTTGCTTCTGTTCCCAACTCTGACAGTGACCCACTATAAGAGGTAAGACAAGCCACTTACCCAACATATAAATAGAGGAAACCAAATCACTGTGAGATTATGTAAATGCTCATCTCCACCTAGAGTTCAGAGACAGCACAGGGAGATATCCTGAACTAACATGTGATAAGGCGTAGCTAAGTCCCTTAAAAGAAAAGTGGATTAGTTCAAGGCAGAAGACAGAAGTATGGGCAGTATGGGTTCTAGAAGTCAGGGCATGCTGAGTGACCCAGTTTGGTTTGTTTTTTTGTAGTTTTGAGTTTACTACTTTTTAAACTGTGTAGAAGAATTCAGGTAGAAGCTTTAGCCAAGTTAGGCATCATACACAACCCCTACAACAAAACCCAACCCAGAAAAGGTAATTGTCATACACAATTGTCATACACACCTCAGTCTCCAGTGTGTTTTTCTTGTCAATTCACTGACATGCCTTGCTACAAACACTACATTACCACAATCACTTACCCATATTTCCTCAAACCAAGGAAGACTAGACCTTGTTCTGTCTGAAACCTCTGCAGTATCACTATATCCTGCTGGCTCAGGAAGTGAGAATCTGATCGTGTATCCCCATATTACTCTTCCATATGAAATCATGTAGTTTTACCAGTAGACTGCCATATACTTCAGAGATGCTCACTTTCTCTTGCCACATATAATTATACTATTAGAATCATAAAATCATAGAACTGGAAGGGACCTTGAGAGGGCCTCAAGTCTAGTCCCCTGTCCTTATGGCAGGACCAAGCACCATCTAGATCATCCCTGATAGTTGTCTGTCTAACCTGCTCTTAAATATCTCCCTGACAGTTAGGAAGTTTTTCCTAATGTCCAACCTAAAATTCCCTTGCTGCATTTTAGGCACATTGCTTCTTGTCCTATTATCAGAGATTAAGGAGAATAATTTTTCCCTCTCCTCCTTGTAACACCCTTTTAGGTACTTGAAAGTTGCTATCATGTTCCCTCTCAGTCTTCTCTTTTCCAAACTAAATAAACCCAATTCTCTCAATCTTCCTGCATAGGTCATGTTTTCTAGACCTTTAATATGTTTTGTTGTTCTTTTCTGCACCTTCTCCAATTTCTCCACATCTTTCCTGAAATGTGGTGCCAAGAACTGGACACAATACTCTAGTTGAGGCCTATTCAGGGCAGAGCAGAGCAGAGCAGAAGAATGACTTCTTGTGTCTTTATCACAACACTCCTGTTAACGCACCCCAGAATCATGTTTGCTTTTTTGGCAACAGTGTCACACTGTTGACTCATATTTAGCTTCTGGTCCACTATGTAGCACTCCTTCCTAGACAGTCATTTCTAGGGTTGCCAGATGGTATCGACAAAAATACCGGACACACTTGATCTCAGATGGAGGGGGGAACTGGCCACAGGGGGAGCGGGGCTGGTCGGGAGGGAGTCGGGGGGAATGGGGCCAGCGGGGTAGGGGACTGGCCAGTGGGGAGCAAGGCCGGCCGGGAGGGTGTTGGGGGGAGTGGTGCTGGCCCGGGGCGAAGAGTGGGGGGGAACCAGCAGGCGGGAAGCGGGGCTGGCCCAGGCACACGCAGATCCTGGGGTGCTGGCCAGCCCGCGCACAGTCCCGGTGGAGCGCATTGGTGAGTCCAGCCCCAGGATTCCATCCCACCCTGGCACCGCCCCCCTTCACTGCATAGTTGCGTACTGCCTGGCTGGTAGACATGCTCATGCAGTGTGAGCGTGTCTACCAGCCAGCCAGTACACAACTACATACTGATACTCATGATAATAATAAAACTTACTTAATTAGAAAATACCGGACATTTATATGTCTGGTATTTTCTCAATTTGTTTCCCAGACAGAAAGCTCAAATACCGGACTGTCTGGTTCAAAACCGGACACCTGGCAACCCTAGTCATTTCCTATTCTGTATGTGTGAAACTGATTGTTTCTACCCAAGTGGAATACTTTGCATTTAGCCTTATTGACCTTCAACTTATTTATCTCAGACCATTTCTCTAGTTTGTCTAGATCAGTGGTTCCCAATCTGTTTGATACTGGGGACCAATAAACCCATTCACAAGCTTTTGGAGGACTGGTAACATTTATTTGCATATTTGCATATTCATTAAACAAATGGGCTGCATCTAGACTGGCATGATTTTGCGGAAATACTTTTAACGGAAGAGGGCTTATCCCTGAGCGGGAGCGTCAAAGTATTTGCGCAAGAAGCACTGAATTCTTACATTAGAACATCAGTGCTCTTGCGCAAATTCAAGCGGCCAGTGTAGACAGGCGGCAAGTTTTTGCGCAAAAGCAAACGCTTTTGCGCAAAATCTTGCCAGTCTAGATGCACCCACGATGACTATACAAATAAATTGTGTCGCTGGCCCTACCTGTCTGGTGGGTTGTTCCGCCCCCCCTCCTGGCCCCACTCCTGGCTGCTTTATTGGCTGGCGTCGGCTCCCCCGGCTGCATCCAGCGCTGGGCATTCTGCGTCGGTGCACACGGCGCCGAGCAGGTTGTTCCGCCCCCCTCTCCCCCCCGGCCCCAATCCCGGCCGCTTTATCGGCCGGCGCCGGCTCCTCTGGTGCCGGGCACTCTGAATTGGTGCACATGGCGCCCAGCCTTCTCCCTGGGTTCTAGCGCCCACCGGATCTAGCCCCGCTGCCTGGGAGCATGCCCGGCAGAGATACTGCAGCGGCGGACACTCTCTCAAGAGGGCCACGCCGCCGCACTCAGCAATGCAGGGTGCTGCTACCCAGTCACACAAAATAATAGGACTGTGCGCGATAATTTTTCTAAGGACCGATACTGGGCCGCGGACCACACTTTGGAAAACGCTGGTCTAGATCATTTTGAATTATGACCCTATCCTCCAAAGCACTTGGAACCCCTTCCATCTTGGTATCATTCCCAAATTTTATAAGCGTACACTCTCTGCCAATATCTAAATCACTGATGAAGATATTGAACAGTACAAGTCCCAAAACTGATCCCTGCAGAACCCCACTTGTTATGCCCTTCCAGCAAGATTTTGAACCATTAATAAATACTCTCTGAGAAAGGCTATACAGCATGACTGTGAACCATTGATAACTACTCTCTGAGAATGGTTATCCAACCAGTTATGCATCCACTTTTCAGTAGCCCCATCTACAATGTATTTGCCCAGTTTATTGATAAGATGGTCATGTGAGACTGTATCAAATGCTTTACTACAGTCTAGATGTACCACATCTATCACTTCCTCCTTATCCATAAGACTTGTATCCTATCAAAGAAAACTATCAGGTTGATTTGATATGATTTGTTCTTTACAAATCCATGCTAATTGTTATTTATGACCTTATTATCTTCCAGATGTTTGCAGATGTATTCCTTAATTATTTGCTCCATTATCTTCCCTGCCACAGAAGTTAAGCTGACTGGTCTGTAGTTTCATGGGTTGTCCTTATTTCCCTTTTTATAGATGTACCCTTTTCCAGTCTTCTGGAATCTCTCCTGTCTTCCATGACTTTTCAAAGATCATGGCTAATGGCTCGGATACTTCCTCAATCAGCTCCTTAAGTATTTTAAGATGCATTTCATCAGGCCCTGGTGACTTGAAGACACCTAACTTTTCTAAGTAATATTTAACTTTTTGTTTTCCTATTTTAACTTCTGAACCTGCCCTATTTTCACTGGCATTCAGTGTCAGGTGACCAATCACCACCAACTTTCTTGATGAAAACTGACACAAAGAAGCTGTTAAGCACTTCTGATATTTTTCTGTTATTGTTACTGTTATTCCCTCTTCATTGAGCAATGGGCTTATCCTGTCCTTGGTCTTCCTCATGCTTCTAATATATTTATAGAATGTTTTCTTGTTACCCTTTATGCCACTTGCTAGACTGAGCTCATTTTGTGCCTTTGCCTTTGTCTTTCTAATTTTGCCCCAACATATTTGTTTATATTCATCCTTTGTATTTTGACCAAGTTTCCACTTTTTAATAGGGCTCCTTTTTGATTTTTAGATCATTCAAGAATGTATAACTAGTAATAAATTCTGTAGTGTTTGACATCATTACAAGTTACAATGTTGTTTTTGTAGGGATGAGTACAGGAAAGTTAATTAGGTTAGCAGTATAGAGGGTAGATGACACCGATATTTAGCCTTCCTCAGAGAGTTAACTTTAAGAAACGGTCTTGAAGTAGCTAATACACTAACAAAACCAAATAAAATCATTTAATCTAAGTCAAACACCCATAATCAAAGAGGATAATGTTGTGTAATAAATACTATTACAGCAATAACTTCACCTCACCATAAGCTGATTGACCAAAAGGTCAGCCAAGCAAGATTCAGATATTTTCCTCCTTTTATATAATTTAATCTGTTCCCACAAGGAGATTACTTTCAGAATATTTACATGGATTTATCATAGGCGACTCCTTAGGGTGGCTCTGAGAAGAGGTTGTTCCACAACAAGCTAGAACAGGAATGTAGTGAGCTATAAGAAAAGCACAGCTTGACTGAATGTACATAATAAATCAAACTGTCAGAGAGAAGCAGGTATCAAACATTAAGTTATCAGTCACTGCAACTTTAACAAGAGTGTTTCCTCTGATTCACCAGGCTCTTAATTTAAATTGGGGCTAAAAAGCAAAGTGGTTCACATAGTTTGAACACAAAAAACATCTCTCAGATAATCAGGCTGGCGTTGCTTGGTATCTCATCACAAACTCACTATTTCTCCAAGTTATCCATGGACCCTTCCAGGAAAAACAAAGTAAACAAAACCTGAACACCAAGTATGAAAGAAAAAGAAAAGGGAAAAAACTTTAAATTCAGGTCTTCATCCCACATCATGAAGAAGCAAAAGAGGACACAAATCCATTTCCCGGCCCCCACCCCTACCCCCACCCCCTCCAATGAGGTCATTTCTAAAACTACAGTGCTTTTAAACAGCTAGCACCAACTTCAGTTGCAAACTGAAGCAGAGCTGTAAGAGAACAGCCAGTTCCCCTTTTTCTTTGGTCATAGACTCATAAGCCATAATTGCGTAGGAAGAAAACGAAAGAACTACTTGTGCAAGAAAAAGGAAACAGAAGAGTAGAACAAAGAGCTCTACAGCACTAGAAACAGACAATAAGCCTCTTATTCAATGAAACACCCATTCAAGCCAAGCAATAAGAAAAACTTTTAATAACAAATTGTGCAAGGAGTATGCCAATCCAACCAAGGCCCATTATTAAATACAAATCCCCTTAGATATGAACACAGCTCAGAAAGGATCAAGAGAGATGAGGCAATGTTTTTTCAAGGGGAAAATAAGTTGGCACATCATAACCTGCACCCACAAAGACTGCTGCGCAACTGACATTTTTAAATGTCACTGTGCTCAGCCAGCCACCTCTTGAGTACCTCCTCATGGCCTCAGGTGGCTTTTCAGCAATCTGCATCAATTTTCCCTCCCCAGGGTGTTTTTTTCTCTCCTAGGAATTCACAGGGCTTAGCCCCACCTCCAGCTAGGACACGAGAGTTCAATTCCCTTTCAGGGTAACAGCAGTCCCGACAAAAAAGTTCTCTTGCCCCACTTGGGCTCATCAGCTTGTCTTCTGGCCTCCCTCCTGTGGGGACAGAGCACTAACTCTTAGGCTGCTTCCCTGAATCTCTCTTAAAATCCCAGCCTTTCTAGGCCACTTTATAGTCATCCTTGCTCTAGGATAGGGTCCTGACTTCCAGGTTACTTCCCTTGATTACCCTGTTTTTTCCAGGGCCTACCATAAAACCCCAAGTAGTTCCTTCTCATTCTGCCTATGAAGAAGCCCAGGTGTTCATCAGTCTCTCGCCTTATCCCAATCAGTTCTATTCCCTTAGACTGGGAAGCCACTAATTATGGAACAGGCAGAGCTGGCCCCATTTTCCCTTAAATAAGCCAGTCACCCCGTGACAATACCAAACTGAGGTGGAGTTTTGATTGCGGCAATTCCTGTTAGAGCTCCCTAATGCACCACTGGCCAAGAAGGGGTTACAGCAGGCTGGAGGGACCCTGCACAGAACCCTAGCCAATCAGGGAGAGACTTTTAAGTAGCCAGTCAGAGGGCTGCTTGCTGGGACAGCCCTATATATAAGGAGCTGCTCATTAGCAAGCGAGCAGTTGGGTGTTGACCAGGTAGGATACAGGACTGGTTCCTGGAGCTAAACAGAGACTCGGGCTCCAGCTTGGTACTTGCCAGGCTGCAGACCTTGACACAAGGGTCAAGGAGGTGCAAGGGTCACAGAAGAAGTGGCCCAGGGAACAAGAGGCAGTAGAAGGGAGAGAAGGAGGGCAGGATAAGTCTGCTGCCAGAGTGCGTCTGGGCTGGGAACCAGAGTCATGGGTAGGCCTGGGTTCCCCCCCACCTCCTTCCACTTTACACAAGAATAGTGGCCAATACAGACTGTGGCTTGCCCCTAAGGCTTTGGGGTCACAGTGGCAGGTGAGACTGAGGACAGCTGATCCCCCTAGAAAAGGGGCAAGAGACCACTATGGTGGGCACTGCTAGAGGGCAGTGTCCCTAAGAAGATGCCATTGTCTGGGAGCAATTCAGGTCCAGAGTAAGATCATGGGGAGAACACAGAATGATGACAGATGAGACACATCCCCTGTTGAGGAAGGGAGCCTGTGTTTTTGTGTCCACCATTTTGATTTTTCCCTTGAGGAGGCTGTCAGCCTCCCTGTCACCATCCTATGCCCAAAAAAGGCAGGAAAAGGAAATGTGGGAAAAGTTGAGTCAACTGACCCTAATCTGTCCAGCAACAGGAGGGCATATGCGGGGCATTCACCTGCTCTCTGCATGCTTGATGTGGCTCTGTGATGCTGGAGCGGCAGCTGGACTGTAACCAGGTAGCTAGGGCAGGCTGTCAGCTTAATAGGCCACCAGAGGCATAAGCCTGGTTGCTTGCCTACCACTGAGAGACTAGGGATCTCCAGCCATAGAGTCTGGTACAGTCCCCAGGAGTGGAACAACCCTGTTTCCCCACACCAGTGGCGGTTCCTGGCATAGAATATATTTGATTTAGGCCAGGGTAACAGTACTAGGATTAAGGCAGTCAGATTCCTCAAGCATACTCACACATGCACACCTGTTACTTGCCTCCTCATTCGCACATTACACATACAACTGGTCAAGAAGGGAAGAACTGAAGAAAAGAAGAAAGAAGGCCTCCCAGCTGCCTGCAACAGTGACCTGTTGTCCCAAGTTCCCTTTTCTGTGGTGTCTCCTGTTCCTGTGACATCTTGCACAGAAAATATGAAAACTGCTCCCCTTGCTATACGGAACCAGCTCCACAGGCTGCTGTAGTGATGCTATAGCCCCACAATCTTCCTGACCTTTTTGGGAAATTTTATACTTCAGGATACATAGCACTCCTTGCGCTTCCCTGAGTGCTGAGGCTAGACTTGTCCCTGGCCCTTGCACAGGGTACACAAGGTGGTGGTGTTCCTTTCCTATCTTATATCCTGTAACCCCATGAAAAGGCCAGAGACCCTAAAATCAGGGTAAACAGGGGTATTATTAATATTTAATGTCAAGTATGGTTGTCACAGAATTTTGCTCAAATTTTAAATATTTATAAACATCTTAATCTTTAGACATACTGGAATAATTTTTGAGATTCCACTGGATGACCCCCACCCTTTTTACCCTCCCCTTATAAAAATGAAGGATTGATCTTGCATAAGGAGCTGCCACAAATGCAGGGAGGTATCCCTAGTCATCTGCATGCCAGAGCACAACACTACGGCTGCACCAATAGAAAGCTGGTTTAGTTGTTTCTACAATGCTACAGACTAGAGATTACTGGAGTGACCCAACCATGTGCATTTAAACATTTCAGGATACCCAGGCATTCTTGCACAAAACTAGTCAGCAGTGCTAGATGAAAGCTCAAAATGTAATACTATGTATTTCTTTTGATTGCTCTGAAAAAGGTATTTGTACCAATCCAACTACTTTTCTACCCAAACCTGTGAATAAAATGCTTTTTTGGGGAGGATGAGAGACCTTTCTAAATTTCTCTTATAAACACAGTTTATGGGTTGGAGTATAAGGTACAACTAATTTTTTACAGTATTTTGCAAATATAATGTACCATACCAGGTCTAAATATTATGATAAAATTAACTTAATTTCAATAATAGGCAACTTTCAGTGTAAATTGGCATATTTCTCTTTCAATTAAATTATCTGATGCTTATTTCTTATTTTTCTATGGGTAGCACTATTTTCAATCAACATCACCACCAGACTTGCACATTAAGGGTCTGCAATGCTGAATGCTTATGGCTACATTGTACAGCTTTACTCCAGGCCTCTAGAAGCTCCACAGGGTTATCAGTGATCTACTGCAGTCAGGATAATGGCAGTAGACAGCATGGCTGTTGCCAGTCCATGGCCAATGTTCCCTCCTGACCCTCCGAGTCTTGATTTGTCACTTTATCTCAAATGAAGGCTACATGACCAAAAAGTGCCAACCAGCAACAACCAATGATTTTAAGCCTGTCAAAGATAGTTATCAATAATATACCTATATTTGTGATAAAAATCAAACCATCTTATGCCCTGCATATAAAGTGCCTCTAGTCTCTTGATAACTTCTCCTGCCCATGTTTCAGAACCATATAAGAGGATTGGAAATACACAAATACTGTTCCAATCCCCACCCCAAAATTCTAAAGAAAAGACTTTCCATATGTGTCTTGTGTTGTACTCTTTCTCACATTCCTCTTGAGGCTGAAAACTCACATCTTGTGACCTAGCATCTTAGCACACATTTTTTTCTTCATAATTTTTTCCTCGTCTTTTAGATTACTTGTGATTCCATCACAAGAGCAAGATGGAATTCATGAAGATTCATGTATTTCTAATGCATTCTAGATATTAACTTCCTTGTGTTCAGATCTAAATAGAAAACTCATCTCTTCGAGACACTGTAAGTTCCCTTGAATAGATTATATAGGCACACAAAGCCAACCATGAACTAATAAAGCTATTTCTCTTGGTGTCTGAAAAGGAAGTACGAGACAGATTGTTGTTTTTATTTTTAAATACTCATGAGACACTCAGAGTCTATGGTGACACAGGCCAGATAAGTATTTAGAAACCACTCACACCACTCTGTCTTCTTTGATACTTACTGTTCCGGAGACTGTCTTCCACAATTGTATGCAGTGTAAGGGTAGTTGTGTCAGTCCCAGAAAATCATTCTCTCTCTCACCAACAGAAGTTGGTCTAATGAAAGATAATACCTTATTCACCTTTATTTATGAGATAGTCTAGCACCTCACAATGTGGAGATCTTGTGAGATTAACTATGGCATGATGTAGGGAGAAAGGATTTTGATTTATTAGGAAATGGGGAAACTTTTGGAAAAGGGGGGACCTATACAGGAAGGATGAACTCCACTTAAAGCAAAATGGAACCAGATTGCTGGCATTTAAAATTAAAAAAGATTGAAGAAAAGTTTTTAAACTAAGGACTGGGGGAAAGCTGACACTAAGGATGTAAAATTTTGTTTAATTGGTTAACCGGTTAAACATTATGTTGAACTGGTTAACTGCTAAAAGAGGGGCAGAGCAGTCTGTCTGTGGTGTGCCGCCTGGGCCAGGCCCACCACGGACAGCGGCTGCTCACAGCCCCTGCCTGCAGTGGACCCTGCAGGGTTGCAGCAGTCCCCTACCCACAGCGGGCGGGGAGTTGCTTCAACCCCTACCAGTTACTCAGAACATGTCTGGAGTGGCTGGGAGGCAGGGCGCAACCACAGGTTCCCAGCTGGGAGGCGGGGCCACGATCGGCACTGGGAGCCTGTGGTTGCATGCAGAAGGCGGGCGGGGGGAGTGGCTGGGACTCCCAGCCACTCCCCCCGGCCCCACCAGGCTTCCGTCCGGCGCCCAGCACATGTCCAGTATTTTCTGAATTTTTTTACCAGACAGAGGGCGCAAAAAGTGGACTGTCCGGTAGAATACCGGACACCTGGCAACCCTACGGGAGACTGGGGCCAACAGAGCTGGCCCCAGGCATATGTAGCATAGGGCACAACCAAATTTGGAGCACCACTGGTTCTCCAAATTTAGTGGTGCTCTACACCAGTGTTTCTCAAACTGTGCTCCGTGGAGCCCCAGGGCTCCGCGAGACACCTCCAGGGGCTCCGCGAGGTTGACAAACTGGAAACATTAATAGGTACAACGCATACAATCAGTGGACCGCTGGGGCTCCGCATAAGTACAACACATACAATCAGTGGACCGCTGGGGCTCCGCAGACATTTTTATGCATGTAAAGGGCTCCGGGGCCCAAAAAGTTTGAGAACCGCTGCTCTACACAGTTGTATATACCTAAGAACAGCCCTAATGTAATGGCAGAAAGCTAAATAGTAACAAATATTTAAACTGCTTATATATAAACGCTAGAAGTCTAAATAATAAGATGGGTGAACTAGAGTGCCTCGTATTGAATGGTGATATTAATGAGGATATTAATAGGCAACACAGAATCTTGGTGAAATGCGGACAATCAATAGGACACAGCAATACCAGGTACAAAATATATCCGAAGGAAAGAACAGGTCATGCTGGTGGGGGGGAGTGGCACAAGCATAAAATCAAATGGAGTAAAAATCTTAAATGAGCCAAACTGTTTCACAGATTCTGTATGGATAGTAAATCCATGCTCTAATAATATGAATATAGCAGTAGGGATATATTACTGACCACCTGTAGGGATGTAAGCGACTTATCGAATAGTCGACTACCTGATAAGCCTAGGCTCACCCTCCCCACTGCCTCTGTATCAGAAGCTGCAAGTGTGGGGGAAGCAGGAGCTGGTGCAGGGGGGAGCCGGCTTCCCCCCTGCGGTGCATGGGGATAAGCAGGGGGAGGCAGAGCCGCATCAGTCCTGGAGCCAGCACAATCCGGGACTGCTCAGTCCTGGCTCACGCTGGCCCCGGGAGCTACCCTTGCTGCCCCAGTAAGTGCCTGGTGAAATTTGAAGCATACCTAGTCAAAAACTCAAAAAGTAATAGCAAATTTTTTAAAGTACATTACAAGCAGGAAGCCGGCTGAACAACCAGTGGGACCACTGGACATTTGAGATGGTACAGGAGCATTCAAAGACGATAAAGAGGTCATTGCAAAGAAACTAAATGAATTCTTTGCATTGATCTTCACAACTGAGGACATGAGGGAGATTCCCAAACCTGAGCCATTCTTCTTGGGTGACAAATCTGAGGAACTGTCTCAGATTGAGGTGTCATTAGAGGAGGGTTTGGAACAAATTGATAAACAGCAACAAGTCACCAAGAGCAGATGGTATTCACCCAAGAGTTCTCAAAGAACTCAAATGTGAAATTGCAAAACTACTAACTGTACAGGTTGGACCTCCCTGGGTCTGGCACTGTTAGGACCTGACGGGTCCCAAATCAGGAAGTTTGCCAGACCAGGGGAGGACAATGCTCCCCTGCTGGCTGCCCCACTCCTGGGCTCCTCTCCTTGGAGCTCCCAAAGCTGGAGCTGTTGCCCACTCACTGCCACCAGAGTTCCCCAGGATTCCAGCTGGGACCGCCTGGCTGCTGACAGAATAACTGCCACTGGAAGTTCCCCAGGGCTCCTTGGCCAAGGCTCCCCTGCTGCCACCTGGCCTCACTCCACCAGGTGTTCATGGGATTCCCTGGCTGGGGCTGCCTGTCCACTGCTGGCCCCACTGACAGGGACAATCCTGCTCTCACCAGGGGTTTCCTGGGGTTCACCACCCTGGGGCCGCCTGGACACCACTTGGCCCTGCTGCCACCGAGGATTCCCTGCCCAGAGCAGGGGCTCCCTATTTGTCACCTGGCCCTTCTGATGCCAGGGTATTTCCTGGCCAGGGCGGGGCTCCCCACCCCTGCAAGCCCTGCTGATGCTGGGGATTCCCTAGCCTGGCCAGGGCTCCGCAGCTGCCACCTGCCCCAGCCACTGCTGGCCCAGCTAGGGCTCCTCAGCCCTGCGTACTCCCGGTCCTGGCATCCCGGGCTCGTTGGTCCAGCAACATCCATGTCTGCCTCATCAATCTACCAGAGTTGGGGGAGGAGGGAGAAGATAAATAAGCATGTGGACAAGGGGTGTTCAGTGGATATAGTGTGCTTAGATTTCCAGAAAGCTTTTGAAGAGGTTCTTAAGCAAAGTAAACTATCATGGGATAAGAGGGAAGGTCCTATCATGGGTTTATAATTGGCTAAAAGACAGGAAACAAAGGGTAGGAATAAATGGTCAGTTTTCAGAATGGAAAGAGGTGACTAGTGGTGTCCCCACAAGGTCCATACTGGGATCAATCCTATTCAAGATATTCATAAATGATTTGGAAAAAGGAGTAAACAGTGAGGTGACAAAATGTGCAGATGACACAAAAGTGCTCAAGATGGTTAAGTCCAAAGAAGGCTGTGAAGAACTTTAAAAGGATATAACAAAACTAGGTGACTGGGCCAGGGCCGCATTATGACTTTCGTGGGCCGTAGGCACTTTTGCCTTCGTGGGCCCCTCCCACAATAATAATAACCAGGGCTCGACAAATAATGCAATCTACTTGCCCGTGGCGAGTAGATTGCAACCCGGAAGAGCCGGGTTCGGGCGATCTGCACATGCGCAGAACGATCTGCACATGCGCAGATCGCCGGACAGCACAGCTGGCGAGCAGGGCTCGCCGCGGTTCGGCGAGCCCTGAAATATCAATATTAAAAATTATTTTTGATATAACTTTAAATACTTCAACATTTTTTTTTTCTGTTTTAGGCAAAATTTAATAGATTTTCGTGGGCCCTAAAAGTTTCATTTTTTTCTGATGTGAGAAAAAAATTAAAACATTTTCTTCGACCCTAAAAGTTCTTTTTTTTTCCTTCTGATTTTAAAAGAAATTAAAACATTTTCATGGGCCCCTAAAAGTATCGTGGGCCCTAGGCACTGTGCCTACTGTGCCTAATGGATAAGTCGGCCCTGGACTGGGCAACAAAATGGCAGATGAATTTTAACATTGACAAATGCAAAGGAATGCATATTGGAAAACATAATCCCAATTATAACATATAACATGATGGGGACTAAATTAGCTGTTACCACTCAAGAGAGTGATCTCGGAGTGATTGTGGATAGTTCTCTGAAAACATCCACTCAATGTGCTGCAGCAGTCAAAAAAGCAATGTTAAGAATCATTAAGAAAGGGATAGAGAAAAAGAGCCTATTTTATTGCCTTTGTTATATAAATCCATGGTACACTTACATCTTGAATAGTGAGTGCAGATGTAGTCACCTCACCTCAAAAAGATGTCTTGGAATTGGAAAAAGTTCAGAAATGGGCAAAAATGATTAGGGATATGGAAAGGCTGCCATACGTGAATAGATTAATAATACTGGGACTTTTCAGCTTGGAAAAGAGACAACTAAGGGGGCATATGATATAGGTCTATAAAATCACGACTGGTATGAAAAAATTGAATAAAGTTATTTATTCCTTCCCATAATACAAGAACTAGGGGTCACCAAATGAAATTAATAGGTTGCAAGTTTAAAACAAACAGAAGGAAGTACTCCACACAACACGCTGTCAACCTGTGGAACTCCTTGCCAGAGGATGTTGTGAAGTCCAAAACTACAACAGGATTCAAAAAAGAGCTAGATAGATTCATGGAGGATAAGTCCATCAATGGCTATTAGCCAGGATGGGCAGGACTGTTATCCCTAGCCTTTTTCAGAAGCTGGGAAAGAGCAATATGGGTAGATCACTTGATGATTGCTTAGTCTGTTCATTCCCTGTGTGGCACCTGGCATTGGCCACTGTCAGAAGACAGAATGCTGAGCTAGACAGACCTTTGGTCTAACCCATTCAGGCCATTCTTATATTCTTATCTCGATTTGTCCTCCGCTATGAATGGTCAGTATCACCCAAGTCAGCTGCTTTTATGAGATTTTCACCACTTAGGACCAAAATATCAGAAGAATAGAGCTCATGTTCTTTTCTGGGTTTGATTTTGCTCTGAAACTAAAACTTTACAAACAGGTCTGGATCTGCATACCCTGATTAGTGTTTTTTGAGGCTAGATTTAAAAAAAGGGAGGAGAGCTAACAAGGAGCTACCCTAGTTCTTAACCTTTGCAGGACGAATATGACTGAGACTACCATGTGGCTGTTTCCCTATATGCAGGGGTGCGGTGCCAAGATGCTCTGGGCTGGATTGGTGAGTGCCCAAGTGGTGACTTTTTTTTCTTCTTCCATAAAAGCCAGTAGGATGTGGATGGTGGGGGCTGGGAACAAAAACTGTTATCAAAAACCAGCTTTTACCTCTCCCTGTAACACTGCACTGCCTCCGAAGTTCTGCAGCTGGCAGTAGCTCGGATAGCGCGGGCTTTGCAGAGCGCCTTTCCCAGCCCACAGCCTCATAGGCGAGCACACACCAGCTACATTACGACCGACCCCGCCTATAAGGGACCTCAAGACAGCACCAGTCCCGCCGGCCCTGCGCGTGCGCCCTCCTTTCGCCCGCCCCTGTTCATAAACCAATCACATGACCCGTTCCGCCTCCTGCTCCTTTGTTTGTTTCTCTCAGGAACGCCTGAAGGGGGCGGGCGTTCCGAAGAAAAACAAACAAAGGAGGGGAGGGGCGAAGAAGACTAGAACGAGACACCGCGCTGTTCTATGACGTCATTGTGCGCCGGTGCGCTCGCCTTTGAGAATTATGTAGGCTTCTCCTCAGTAGCTCGCGTTCTACCGATGGAACGCTGGCAATAGATGTATCGCGCGCCCCCATCCCCGGAGCGCTGCAGACGCGGCGGGCCCTAGGCTGCATTCCCAGGAGTCTGCACTACGGGCTGCCTGTCCCCGCGGCTGCTTCTGGGGTCCGATCAGCCCTGCTGCTCCGGCTGCCGCGGCAGGTGGTTACCCAAGCGGCTCGCCCTGTGGGCTGCCTGGTTGCAGAAGCAGCAGGAAATTCTGCAGTGCGCGGCGGTGCAACCTCCTCGTCAGCCTGGGATCTTGGCTGGGCCCGTTGGGCTGTTTTATAATTTGCTTCCATTGGCTGCTGTGCATGGGCCTGTCTGGGTCCTGCAAGCCCTTGTTTTCTTAGTGGTGAGAGGAGGGGAGCATGGCAGCCTCTGCATCAGAAAAAAGCAACAAGAAGAAAACAGAGAAGAAACTTGCCGCCCGAGAAGAAGCTAAGCTGCTGGCGAGCTTTATGGGAGTCATGAATACCATGCGAAAACAGGTAGGGCAAGAGATACAGCTTGAAAGAGCAGAACGTTCTTTGTTCTTTCGCTGTTCGTGATGAAATCTGCCCTAAAGGAACCAATATCCAATGTCTAGTAGGAAACTTCACCACCCCTCAGTCTCAGTAAACTGATCTAACCTTAGGTTTCCTAGTAATTGTAGGTAGAACATGTCATCGTTAGTCCTCTGTTTTTTGATACACGTGTGGTCTTTCAGTGACTTCACTGCTAGCCTTAATATAACACATTAAGCTGTACTTAAGTAAGCTATCCAAGGTCTGAATTCTTGTTTCTGTTTTACAAGCACCAAGAATTTAAAGTAACTTTCCCAAGGGTGCATATCCCATCAGATGTTGAACCGAGAAATCCTGCAAACCCACTTGTATTTCCTAGACTTTTATCTTTAATACATGAGGTATCTTCCTGTCTATATGTTGGTTGCCAATACATCTTTCAGTGGTACTTTGTTAAATCACTATCTGCCCTTAAGTAGTTTAGTAGGGGTAATTCACCAATTCAGAATTTGAGTCCAGCCAAAGTTAGTTTCTCAACTAGGCTTTTGTAGTATCCTTTTATTAAATGAATATGTTCATATAGAATAATCTAGAGATCTTGTGGCACTTTTTTAGGAGGGGGTTTTGTCCATCCCTATTTAATCCATGTACATACTGGTTTTTGATAGGAAGATGTCACAAAAGATACACAAATAGTCTTAACACCCAGCATGCTTTGAGCATTGTAAAAATAATAAATAGTTGCTAACATACTTATGTGGTGTGACATAGTGAGCATCCCCATGTATTGAAAGTTCTGTATTGTTATGTGGTGTTGCTGATACTAAAACAGAAGAGTTACTGTAGTGGATCCACTTTCTTATCTGAGGATTTCTCTGCAGTAAGCCAAAAAGTCAAATATGGATAGAGGACTGAGTTATTTTGGTTGAAACTGTACTAACACAAAGCTCTTTCAGAGACTGTTGAAATTAAAGTGGACATGCACAGTCAAAGTCTTTATGCCTGGTGTAGACGGAACAGGTGATGGATATTTTTAACATGTATTCATCCACTGTGGAGAGGAAATACAACTCTTGCCCACTAAATCAGTTGAGATGATTCTGCTAGAACTCTAGGTAGTAACTTTACAAATAAATTCACCAAAATGTTGTGTTTCTTGTGCAACATGGCTGCTTACTTCAGAAGCCCATGCTGATGTTTGTAGCCTGATGGATACTACTGAGTCCGTCTCTGTTCTTCTGAATTGTTGTATTCTGGCTCTAGCCTTGTCTTCAGGTTGATCAGCCTCCCAGGCCAATAACCTGATGGGCAGCCAGGCTGCCTGTCACTTGGTGAACACAGTTTCACTGTCCAATATCTTGACTCTAGAACTGGCTTTCAGATAAACTGTCAGAGTTCATGAAGTGCCACTACTGGGGAAAAAATTAACCTTTGCAAGTTTGGTGCAAGAGTATCCAGATAACCAAAATGATTCCCTGATGCAAAGGAAGACCTATTTCTTTTTTCTGTGAGGAAGTTAATCAGAATCTATATAAAATGTAGGACAGGAAGAGACCTTGATAGGTCACCTAGTCCAGTTCCCTGTACTGCTTCAGGACTAAGTATTAGCTATATCAGCAGTTCCCAACCACCGGTCCGGGTACTGGTGGTGGGCCACCAACTTGCTGAGCCACACGCTCTGCCAGGCCACGCCTCCAGCTGCTAATGAGCCCTGCCTGCTGGGGAGCTCCATTCCCTATAAGTTGCACACTTGCACACATACTAAAAATTCTTCTCCCACCCTCCCACGGTGAGTGGCATTGCATGCTGCTCCGTGTGCCGTGGCTGGAGCCTGCCCACAGTGAAGCTGTTCCTACTGTGTCAGCCTCATCGTGGCCCTAGTTCAGCTCCAGCAGCAGCCATGCGGCCCATCCAGTGGCCCTGTGTGCTGAGTGGCTGCCCCATGTCCTTTCCGTTGCGAACAGCATGTTTGGGACCAGGGAGCAGAGTTTTCATGGCCATGAGCGGCCTTTATTGATACCAAGGAGGATCAGGTTAGAGGCCCCAGAGATCCGGGCTGGGTGTCTGCAATTTCTGCCCCTCCTCCGGCAGGGCCTGGATTCTGCCACGGGGTCTCCCCTGCTGGCTCTGGCGTACACCACATGTTTGGCCACTTCCCAACATCCCGGGGTGCCACAGCTGGCAGCGCCGGTCAGAGTTGTGCGGGGGGAGCCTGGCTTCTTGACTCAAACCAGCTGATGTCAGGGGGGCTAGTACCACTAGTACCACCCAGCTATCGGATGGGTGCTGTGAGCCCGATATGTGCACGGACTGAGTGACTCGGCGTCTCTAGGCCCTGACTGTTAATGGCCTGGGGGAGGAACTCTTGAGCCACCAGAAACATGTGGGGTCTCTTCCTGGACATAGAGAGTGCTTTGCAGCATGGCAGGAGGGCCACACAGAGCCCAGCACAGCAGCCTTAAAGCAGCTGCGACCTGGGTAGCAGCACTCAGCTGGTGGCTGGGAGGCAGCACAGGGTTAGGTGAGGGGGGTGGGGCAGGCACTGTGGGCTCTGGGGGGTGGGGCTAGTAGTCAGGGGATTATGGAGGCAGGGCTGGCTCTGAAGGGCTTTGGGGACTGCAGGCTGGCACTGGGAGGAGGTTCTGGAGGGCCTGGGTGCAGTGGGACTCTGGAAACATTCTAATTACCTAGAATGGAGGGCAGCATTCTAATTACCTAGATAGGGTAGCCAATTATTTTTTGTCAGGGTCCACATTTTTTTATCAAAATATACTCAAAGTCCAGACTCCAGAGACAATAATAATAAATAAGTAAATAAAAACATTCATTGCCTGGTCTACTCATTTGACAGCCGAGATTTGCCCTGGAGTCTGCCTATTACCTACCCTGAACTAGACTGTCCCTGACAGGTGTTTGTCTAACCCAGTGGTCTCCAACCTTTTTACACCCAAAATCACTTTTTAAATGTCAGGACAAGCCAAGATCTACCCCATTCCTTCCCCAAGACCCTGCCCCTTCCTTGAGGCCCAGGGCAGGGAGGCTGTGAGTATGATGGGCTCAGGACACAGATTTGCAGTGTGTGGATGGTGCAGGAGTGTTGTGGCAGAAGACTGAGGATGTGGGGATGTGAGAGGCTCAGGACAGGGGGTTCCAGTGTATGATAGGCTCAGGTTTGGGGTCTGGATATGCAGGAGTGTTCTGATGCTGTGTCCAGATGGGGGCTTGTTGGCCAGGCTTCATTTTTAAATAAAATATAATGTCAAACACAAAATGTTTCAGCGTTGTCTTTATTTATGAGAGGGGCAGGGAACCTGTTTTGAGTCAGGGGTCACTGACCCTCAGAAAAGTCAGTCATGGCCACACAAGCGAGATGCAAAAAAACAACTTCTCCAAAACCCCCTAAGCCTCACTAATGTGGCCCCAACTGAGACACCTCACTCCTCTGGCACTCCCCAGGCCAGATTAACTCTTCTGGGTTCCAGGGTTAGTGGAATTTGTGGGCCCCCTACAATCTGAGGTGGGGCCAAAAATGAGGGATCCAGTGTGCGGGACAGGGCTGCCAGTGAGTGGGATAGGGATTGGGGTGCAGAATCTGGGTGGAAAATAGGGTACAGGAGCAAGCTAGGGGTAGGTGTCTGGCCAGGAGGGAGGGGTCAGGGGCAGGGTGCTGGTGGGGGTCTGGCCAGGGGGCAGGGTGCTGATGAGAGTCTGGCCAAGGGGCAGAGGCAAGGTGCTGGGGAGGGTTCTGGCCAGGGTTCAGGTGTGGGAGTCTGGACAGGAGGGAGGGTGCTGGTGTGGGGCAGGAGGCAAGGTGCTGGGGCATGGTGCTAGAGCATGGGGCAGGGTGAGGGTGGGGGCTGGGGCAGGGTGCTGGTAGGGGCTGGGGCAGGGTACTCATGGGGTGGGGTGTGGCCAGGGGGAGGGGACAGGGACAGCTTGAGCTGGTACCTGGGGATCCTTCAGCTGCACTCCAGGTCTCAGGAAGCATGCAGGCTGCTCTTCCCCTTCCCCAAACAGCCGGTGCGCTTCCTGAAAAGCCGGGTCTGTTGCGTGCCGTCAACTTCCTTCCCCTTGCTGCCTTCCTGGGGTGAGGGGAGTAGGAGTCCCGAGACTGTGCCAGCTCCAACTGCTCAGGAAGTGCATGCCCTGTTCCTCCACTCCCCACAACAGCCGCGCGCTTCCTGAGCAGTTGGAGCTGGCGTGGTCCTGGCACTCCTACTCCCTCCTCCCCACATGCCGCAGGAAGCTGGCGCTACCTGCATTGTCACTGGAGGTAATGTCAGTGGGGGCTGCTTCTTCGGGGTGGGAGGAAATGGGGGGGGCCCGAACCCTTCACGATCGACTGGTCGTGCCCCCCAATTGACCAGTCGATCACGATCGACGGGTTGGTGACCACGGTTCGGTGACCCCGGGTCTAACCTGTACTTAAAAACCTCCTGTGACGAGATTACCACAGTCTCCCTAGGTAATATGTTCCAATGCTTAATTACCCTTACAGTTAGGAAGTTTTTCTTAACATCTAACCTAAATCTTCCTTACTGCAATTTAAACCCATTACTATTTGTGCTGTGCTCACAAATGAAAGAGAACAATTGATCACTCTCCTCCTTGTAACAACCTTTTATGTATTTGAATACAGTTACCGTGTCTCCCTTTTATTCTTCTCTTCTCCAGATTAAACAACCCCATTTTTTTTTCAATCTTCCCTCATGGGTCATGTTTTCTAGACCTTTAACCATTTGTATTGCTCTCTTCTGGACTTTCTCCAGTTTGTTCACAACTTTCCTCAAGTATGGTGCCCAGAACTGGCGACACTACTCTAGATGAGGCCTGTTGTGTCTTGCTTCTGCTAATACATCCTGGAATGCTGTTTGGGTTTGGCTGTTTTGTTGTTTGTTTTGTTTTGGAGACAGTGTTATATTGTTGACTCTTATTTAATTTGGTATCTATTATAACCCCCAGATTTTGTTTCTACCGTATTTTTTCCCAGGCAATAATTTCCAGTTTTGTATTATGTACAGTTGAATTTTCCTTCCTATGTATAGTACTTTGCATTTGTCCTTTTTAAATTTCAGCCTGTTTAATTCAGACCATTTCTCTAGTTTGTCAAGATAATTTTGAATTCTAATCCCTTCCAGAGTGATACCATCTACAAACTTTACCGATGTACTCTCTATGCCATTAACAAAATTATCTATGAAGATGTTGAATAAAACTGAACTCAGGAAAGATCCTTCTGGGACTTAAGTCAATATGCTCTGCCAGCTTGATTATGAACCATTGATAACTATTCTGAGATTAGCTTTCCAGTCAATAGTGCACCCACCTTATAGTAGGTTTGTCTAAGCTATATTTCTCTAGTCTGCTTATGGAGAAGGTCTTGTGAGACAGCCTTATTAAAGGTGAGATATCTGACATCTACTGCTCCCTCTACCCCCATTCACGAGGCTTGTTATCCTGCCAAATAAAGTTACTGGGTTTGTTTGATTTTTTTTTTTTTTTTTTAAACAAATCAATTTTTAGCTGTTACTTATTTTCTTCTGGGTAAGTATAAGTTGATTGTTTATTTACTCCATTATTTTTCTGGGTACTGAAGTTCAGATGGCTGGTCTATAATTCCTTGGGTTCACCTTATTCCTCTTTTTATAGTTAGGTACTGTATTTGCCCTTTCTGGTCCTTTGGTATCTCAAAGATAATCACTAGTGGCTTAGAAATCTCATCAGCCAGATCCTTAAGTATTCTAGAGTATATTTTATTAGATCCTGTTGTCTTGAAGACATCTAACTTGTTCTTTTCCTATTTTAGCCCCAGATTCTACCCCTTTTATGTTGATATTCACTATTTTAGTCATCCAGTTATTGCTAAATATTTTTGGTAAAATCCAAAACAAAACAGGCATTTAAGACTTAGGCCATCACTATGTTTTCTGGAAGAACATATGTCAGTGTTCACATCACATGCCCCAGCAGTACCCAGCCCAAGCCAAAGAAGCTATTAATCCAAACAGCAGACCAAATATGGTGATGAATCCTGATCACATATCTCTTGGGACACATATGCCAAGACTACATTTTCTCTAGTTATCTTTACCACCTCACTGAATAATATGGTCTTCCTCTTGCTTCTCATCTACTATATATTAAGTTTGTTTATCTGTAAGGAAGCGAGTCTATCTGTCCATCTGGCCATTTGTTCAGTAACTTCTCCTAAATGATAAGTGCTAGGACCACCAAATTTGGTGTGCAGCTTCCTCTTATCATAACTTAAAACAAGGTAAGAGTTTGGTTGAGCGGGAAGGGGTGGAAGCTTTCCTACCCCCCATGGGTGGTTGGTGCAGCTGGGGCTGGGGGAGGCAGGACCCCAGCCCTGCCTACAGCCCCACCCCCTCTGTTGAGGCCCTGCCCCCATGGGGAGGGGAGGAGTAGGGGCAATGCGCTGAGAGTGCCCAGCCTCCCCAGAACAGCAGGAGAGGGAGAGACAGGCAAGGGAGAGTGTGCTTGTGTCATGGTTCCCCCCAGGAGCACCAGGGGAGGGGAAGACAAGCGAGGGTGTGTGTGTGTGTGTGTCCCTCCTCCCCAGAGCACTTGGAGGCCATGCGGTTCCAGCCTCCCCGGCCCGGAGCAACAGGGAGGGCGGGCACTGAAGGCAACAACACTCTGCCTCCAGAATGCCTACCAGTGTTGTCTTCAAGTCGTCATTGTCAAGTCCAAGTTGAGTCTCAAGTCACTACAGTTCAAGTCAACAACTCTGATGTCTACAGCAGTTATTCTGGGGGTGGCCGTGCCTGGCGGTTTGGGAAGGCTAAGCCACCGGATGCCCATGCCTCCCCATTAAAGTAAGGTAAAGGTTTGGTTGTATGTGAGGGAGGGGAGGGGAGGCTGAA
Organism: Rafetus swinhoei; assembly: GCA_019425775.1. NCBI lineage: Eukaryota > Metazoa > Chordata > Testudines > Trionychidae > Rafetus > Rafetus swinhoei. Next base: position 200,139,758 of record CM033424.1, on the reverse strand, counting down.
GCGCTCCTTCCCCTCACCCCCACATAGGGGTATTCATAAAACCACACAGAAAAAAGACAAAATAACCAGCCAGGTGAAAGGGTCTGGTTGGAAGTGCCACTCCCCCCATCTCCGTCTGGGACTGCCCCAGCCCTGAGCCTTCCACCCCCTCAGGTGCCTTTCGGGAAGATGGCAGGGCTGCAGCTCTCCCTTCCATTCATAGGGGAACATTGCTGGCTGTTTCACTTTGTCAGGGAGTGAGGGGAAAGTAGACAGTTCGTTTCATTCCTCAATCGGGTTGGGGAGTGAACAGAAAAGATGAATTTGGACCTACCCCAGCCATGGGACATGCATTCCCCCCACCCTCCCAGCTGTGCCCACTGGAGCAGCAGCAGCAGCTGCGGAGAGATGCTTCTCTCCTGTTTCCAAGCTGCTGTGCTGAGAGAGGGCTGGGGTGGGCCAATCCCACCCCAGAGCAATGATTTACATGAAAATAAAAACAAAAATTAAGGACCCAAGCAATGCGGGGTGAATCTTCTAGTGTAATACTTATATGAGTAACTAGTTTAACCTTGTTTTGTGCTATGGCCTTTCTAATTTTTTCCTTACATGCCTGTGCTGGTTTCTATTCCTCCTTTGTAATTTGATTGAGTTTCTACTTGTATGATTCTCCTTTGAGTAACAGGTCATTGAAGATTTCCTGTGTAAGCCAACATAGTATCTTACCATACTTCCTGTCTTTCCTGTGCAGTAGGATAGTTGGCTTGTTGCTTTTAGTAATGTCTCTCTAAAAACCTGTTCCCTCAAAGGTGCGCGGCCACATGTAAAAAATTCTAAGCCCACCCACCTCCTTCCCAGAGCCACGCAGCAGCACTCACCTTCCTACTGGAAGATGAGTGGCGTGGCTGCTCCCAGGGCTTGAGCCATGTAAATGGGGGCAGGGACAGGGCTGCATTGGGAGGTGGCTGCTCGGGCAGCTGCTCCAGTGGCTGGAGCCACATTGGGAAGCAGCTGCTTCTGCTGTTGCCGGGGGAACAAGGCTGTGTGGCAGGCTCGGCGGGCGGTGGCTGCTACTGCTGCCGGAGACCGAAGTCGCAGCCACGTGACAGGCTCGGCGGGCAGCTGCTGCTGGATGCTGAGGCCACCGGGGGTTGGGGCCACAGGCTGGCAGGCGGACAGCTGCCACTGCCAGTGGGGGGGGGTTTCTGATGCCATTAACATTAATTTTCCTGGCTCAAATTGTAAACTACAACATCTTTATTCCTTCTTTGACACACTTAATTTTAAGATGATAATGACCATGTGATTATCATATAAAGAATAAGCAAAGGCACCATAAGGCTCTTTCCTATACCAAGTTCTGCCTGGCAAAAGTGTTAGGGAGCCAGTTATGTTTTTCTCATCCTCTGTGTTGAACTTTATTTTGGCAGCACAGATTAGAACAGCTAGCACCAGAAGATTATCAGTGAAAACTGCAAACCCATGTGCAAGCCACTCCTCTTCTTTACTTTCTCTATTCTTTCTCACCCCTCGAATACTGCTCCTATACCAACGCCATATAAAATTGTGACAAAACCAGACAGTTGCATCATCTGAAAGTACTTTGCACAGGGATGGCAATTTGTAAGAAAGAATCTGACCCTATTAATTAATACCAAGTTTACCCAGACATTAATGCAGGGCCTCAGACAGCAGAATTTCTGCCCTGGAATTGAGGTGTCATCCTCTCCTTTGTAGAGTGTCCTTGTGCAGAGAAACCATCTAATTGCTTACCAAGAACAAAATTGCTTTTAATAATCAATTAAGAACAAAATAGCTTTGTAATATGTCAGCAAAGCTGAAACAGAGGAAATATACAAAATGTCTCCTTTTTAAAAAAAAATTATTTGAAGGGAGGAAAGGGAGGCATTCTAGAATGTACAGAGCTGAATTACAACAATGCCTCTAGCTGGAATTTGGGAAACAACAAATTACATTACAGATTTCGGAAAAAAAGATTTCCATTTAGGTATTAGAGAGGAGAACAAAAATGAACTTCATCCTGATACTTTAACATCCTTTACTTTAGTTCTGTAATTTTAAAAAAACATTTTATTTATTTTTTTTCAAATTCCGAGATGTTAGCCTTTAATGTGGATTAATCCCTCTATTTTTAGAGACAGTGGTTTTGCTGGTCTCCACATGTAATTTGAAGTCTGAATCTCCCCTATACCATAACATCTTAGAAGAAATTGTATCCCATTGGACCCATAGTAATTAATAACTGTTTAGATATTTAAACTATCATTGTGTTTCCCCTATGTCATTTTTGACTATGCACTCTTCCTTCTCTCCATATTGATGGGTTTAACTTTCTTGTAATAAGGGAACTTAATGCAACTGAAATTCTAATACTACATGCTGTATATCCTTACGTTCCATTGAAGTCTGACATAAGTCAGTTTTAATGTTCTTAATGTCCATCTTAAATGAATGACAACTTTAAATCTATTCATTTGTATATATTCCACCCACACACACTAGTCTTGCCCCAACAACTTTTCAAGTTTCACAGTTGCTTTCTATCCCCATCACTGTGTATGAAAGATCACGCAACTGGGAGAAACTGACTAGACCTAGGCAGTACTGTCGAAACATACCAGGAAACCCAACTGCGTAAAAAGAAAACTTTTTCAGAACTGTGAGATTACATGTTACTTAGACAATGGTAGATAAAAATCATTTATTTGTGAAAACTCTTAAACTGACAACTCTCTTAAAAACATCAACTTGTTTGTTTTTGAGTTGATGCTTGGAGGTTCCATTTGCATCCAGTATAAAGGTGTATTATTGTCTTGCTAAACAGAGTAAACCAAGATTGATACTTAAGCCTTAACTTGGATTGTCCCACCTTTTTTGACATATCTAAACTATTAATTCTTCTTATGTTTAGTAGTAGGATGGTTTTTACTTCACCTTTATGTGATGAGCCTGCCGAAGAGCACAGAAAGCAATTGATTTCTGAAAACTTCTTCTAAGATAATATTCTTGTGTGTATTTCTCATAAAGTTGGTCTTTATTTTTTATTTTGTTGTTATTATCAGAAAACTCTTTGTGATGTCATTCTCATGGTCCAGGAAAGGAAGATCCCAGCTCATCGTGTTGTGCTTGCTTCAGCCAGTCACTTTTTTAACTTGATGTTTACTAGTAAGTCTTTTCAAAATTGTCTTGTTGTTAACCTTTTTATTTTAAAAGCTTTTTGCCGTGGGTCTCTGTTTAAGAGCCAGTCTCTATTACTTTGTTCAATCAGAGAGAACGCTCTTGTACTTTCCTCTCTCCTTAATTTCTGTTCTTCCCCCATGAGTCACTGCTTTTTACCCCTTTTATCCTCTCTTGGGGCTACTCATGTGATTAAAGCCTTGTCTATACTTACTTGAAAGGTCAAATTAATATCCACAACTCTAGCTACATTAATTGCGTGGCTGGAGTCAACGTACCTTCATTCGTCCTTTGCATTCTCCATAACAGTATCAACAGGGCACTCTTGGCATTCAATTTAATGGATCTTTACTAGACCCGCTAAATTGAACTCCGAAAGACTGACCGCTGCAACGTCGATCTTCCTGGTAGTGAAGACATGGCCTAAGTATCTGCCTTCATCAGAGAGAAGGCATGTGAGAGAAAATATTTTATTGGACCAGCTTTTGTTGGTGGAAGAGACAGAGACAAGTTTTCGAGCTACACAGAGCTCGTCTCAGGCCTGCAAATATGTATGGCTAATAACAGACAGTTCGGCTGTTCTTGATTTTTTTTTTTTTTCTTGTTAGTCTTTTCATAATGCAAGAGGGTTTTTTTATTGTTCCCTCCTTTCTGCTTTCACCACTCTCTCAGCACCTTCCACCATTAGGCACTTGTTTACAGAAATGTGAGTTTCTTTGGATGAGCAGTATGTTTTAAAAGTTTAGTTGTGTAGTATTTATGTCAAAATGTGACTAATATACAAAAGGAAAGTTATTATTGGAATATTAGCAAGCTTTCATGATAGAGTATAAATTAGTTTTGTTTTTATTTTAAAAGTTCCTATGTTTGAATATTTAGATTCTGTAAATACTACTCTTGGTGGTGTTTGGGTTTTCCCCTTGGCATAGTTGCTTTACTGTGGATTTTTTCACTAATGGATAAATAATACTCAGAGTGATACACTCATGTAGTCTATTTTACTTTTCATTGCAGCAAATATGCTTGAATCAAAGTCCTTTGAAGTGGAGCTAAAAGATGCAGAGCCTGACATTATTGAACAGCTTGTGGAGTTTGCTTATACGGCAAGGTAACTTGTGATTTTAAAAATGTGTCATTTTTGCCAGGAGGTTGACAACTTATTTATGATAAAATCTGAAAGAAAAAAAAATGCTTTTGTAGTTCAGTGACTTGTTTTTATAGCTCCTTATTTCAGTCTTCCTTAAAATCTGTTAACATCTCTGTACCATTGTCATTCAAATAATTACTTCAACTAAAATGTTCATGTATGCCCTGATTCTGAAAACTCTTATACATGTATATCTTAAATAGGGCTTTGTGTGTGTACATCTACACTAGGAGTTGGGGTATGATTTCCCCTCTTCATGTGAACATACTCATGCTAACTCTCATCTGAGCTGTGCTGAGTACAAGCTGAGTCAAGTTAGACAAGTACATGTACATGAGCAAGGAATCACACCCGTAGTTCTAGGTGCAGACATGGCTTAAGAATGTACAGTTAAACTCTAATATGTATATGAGATCAGTATCATAGTGATGTAAATTTCTCAAACTGTTTTTCCATTGTTCCAGTTTAGGAACTTTAAAAAAAAAAAAAGAATTTATAATTGGCAAGTTTTTGGCTTTTGTTTCTAAATATACATTCCCAAATGCTTAGATGTGCTGTTACTAAATGGAGTTGCACAACATCAGTCTGAAAGCACCTAAAGCTGCTTGATATTTGCATCTATGAAAGAGACACCAGAGGCTCTGATCCTGCAATCTGTTCTCTGTAGACAGGGACCCGCACATGTACTGTTAACAGCAATGGAGCTCTACATGGGCGCTGGTCACTGGAGTCTGCCTATGCAAATTAACTTGCAGGACAAGGGGAAATGGTTCTAGGCAGACTAAATATGACTTAGTGGGCCACAAGATGGAAATCCAGTGGAAATCTGTGGCCCATTGGGGTTCCACCTGCAGCCTGTGCACCCTGTCTCTGCCCCTTTCCCCCACACGCCTCTCATGCACTGGAGCCCTGCACGTACCTACTTCTCCCTCTCCCTCCCAGAGTTTTCTGAGTGCCATGAATTGGCTAATTCATGCTCCGTCCCCGCTTCTCCCCCTGCTTTAACACTGCGAATCATCTGATTCACAGCGTTCCGAAAGTGCTGGGAGAGAGGAGAAGTAGGTAAGTGCAGGGCTGCAGGGCTCCAGTGCCCCAGTGCGCAAGAGGGGTCAGGGCTTGCTTTTCATTCTGTTCCCCGGATTATCAGGGAGTGAGGGGGAAGTACTTGAGAGGCCTACATGGAATGCAAGGATTTTCCCCTCGCTCCCTGATAGTCCGGGGAATGGGATGCAAAGCAAGCCACATCCCGGAGCGCACGGCTCCTGCTCCCCCTATGCTCCCAAAATGGCGCCCTTAGTAGAGAGGGAGTGCATGAGCCGTAGGTGGAACCCCAATAGGCCACATGCTGGTGCAGGTTGCCCACCACTTAGATATGAAGTTTACAGAACTACCTAACAGTATTTCTTTCCTCTTCTGCTTTTACATAGTACTTCAGTCGTCTGGATTGTTTATATGATGCTTATTTGGGTTAAAAGGGCTGTGGGGTGACACTTTCTGAAGAGATGGCCTGTTCCTTCAATCTGCCTCCACTTGTATAAGGGATTATTGTACAGAAGAGGGGTGCAAGATCAGGCCAATACAAATCTCCAAATGTTAAACATCATCTGTTAGAATTAAGAATCAGTGGTTCCAACTTGCCTTATTTGCTTATTGCTATACGAGTTTTGGTATTTGGGAGGGGCAGGAAAGGGCCAAAGGAAGAATACATCTCACACTTAAATGGAAGGTAAAACTGGCTAGGGAAAGCGTGGGGAAATAAATTTGCAGATCTTTTTGCTTAACTTTATTTAAATGTTTCAAACGACAGTAGCTTTATAATTTGTAGTGCTCATTTTGTACTAAATCTGTTTTGCAGAATTTCCGTTAATAGCAATAACGTCCAGTCTTTACTAGATGCAGCAAACCAATATCAAATAGAACCCGTGAAAAAAATGTGTGTGGATTTTTTGAAAGAGCAGGTGGATGCTTCAAACTGTCTTGGTAAGAGATTACTTTAACAGGAATGCATCATTTTAAAGGTATTCTTTGAAAAATGCCATTGAATATTTGAAGCTGGGTATTTCTTTTTAAAAGACGACAGCCTTTGCACAGATCAATATGCCATAAACTTTTGAGACTTCACTTGTTAACTGTATAAACTTGTGAACTGTATAAACTTGTGAACTGGTTATATTACTAAAAACTTACCCACCCAGATCAACTTGTTCATATTTCAGTGTCGCATCTACAAACAGTATTGCTTATAAAGTTCAATAGATTTAAGTACAGGATCCTGTTTAACAGAATGAAGTTTATAGTCTCGAGTTCTTGGCACTTTTTGAGGAACTTATGTTGTTTCCATTATAAATTGAGGTTCCTATTCTACAACTAGCTCTGCCTGTGCAGATACCTATTAACGTGGTCCAATTACGGGCTTCTGCATGATTTGAAACTAAGAACGGAATACCATTGGTGGTAGCAGTGGTTCTCTCCTTTCTTTCCACTGAGGTAGATCCATAAGTTAGTGTTTGCTTCCAACTTCAGAAGAAGAGAAGCATTCAGCTCTTGAGTTGTAGATGAATTATGGGTAAAACTGTGCTATGTAAGTAATAAAAATACCATAATTCTAGAGATACTTACTCCAATGGCATATATGAAAACTTCTTGCAGTACAAACTTTGGGAAACGTTTAAACCCTTTTTTATTCTCCCCCTCTCCCCCCCGTATAGGTATAAGTGTATTAGCAGAATGCCTAGACTGTCCAGAACTGAAGGCCACTGCAGATGACTTTATCCATCAGCACTTCACTGAAGTTTACAAGACAGATGAGTTTCTACAGCTTGATGTTAAACGTGTGACACATCTCCTGAACCAGGACACACTGACTGTAAGGGCAGAAGATCAGGTAAGACTCCAGTTTTCTTAGTACAGTGTGCCTTCTACCAGCTAAATACATTAATTGAAAGATTTAAACACTGACTTAAAATGTATTACATTGACTATTTCCATAGTGTTGTTAATATCATCAAATAATTTATGAGACCTGGTCCAGAAATCTTTCTGTCTAATTCGGAAGACCCAAGGCAGTATTTCAGTTGTGGGAAGCTGCGTAGTTGTGAGGATGGCTTCAAGGAAATAAGAAGGGGATTATGGAAAGAGTTCTGTCTGTCTAGCTCTGTATGTGATCTCCATTGCCATAGTTAAAGTTAAGTCCCAGGTATTTTTAATAAAAGTTACAGACAGGTCACGGGCAATAACAAAAATTCACAGAAGCCTATAACCTGTCTGTGACTTCTACTAAAAATACCAGGGGGATGGGGAAGATTAACACTGGGAGCTCCACTGGGGTCTGACCGCTGGCAGCTACAGTAGGCTGAAGCTGAAAAAATCATGGAGATCCACTGAAATCACGGAATCTGTGTCCTCCATGGCAGAATTCTATCCCTAGTCATAGTATGTGAGCTGAATTTGAAGAGGAGTCTGTCTAGCTAAAATGGAAGAAATAGTCAGTTTTCAGGAATAGAGACAGGTGACTGGTGGTGTCCCCCAATGGTCCTTATTGGGACCCCCTATTCAACATATTTATAAATGATCTGGAGAAAGAGGTAAACAAAGAGGTAGAAAAATTTGCAGATAATACTTAACTCAGTATAGTTAAGAACAAAGCAGACTGTGAAGAGCTTCCAAAAGATCTCACAAAACTAAGTGATTGGGCAACAAAATGTCAAATGAATTTTAATGTTGATAAATGCAGACTAATGCACATTGGAAATAATAATCTCAACTATGCATACAATATGATGGGGACTAGTTTAGCTATAACCACTCAAGAGAGAGAACTATCCACAGTGACTCCAAGATACCTGAAAACATCCACAGAGGCTATGTCTAGACTACACTGATCTATCAGAAAAAGGTACGCAAATTGCATTCCGCCTACACTGGGCCAAATTTCGGAAAAGCCTCCTCTTTCGGAAGAGCCTTTCTTCCTCATGGAAGGAGGAAGACAGGACTTCCGGAAGAGTGCGTCTGCTCTTCCGCAGAAAAAAGTAGAAGAGCAGATGCATTCTCTGGACGCGGCTAAGTTTTTTCCGGGATACCTCTGGTATCCCGGAAAAACCCTGTAGTGTAGACATAGCCTTAATGTGCAGCAGCAGTCAAAAAAGCAAGCAATGTTAAGAATCATTTAAAAAGGGATAGAGAATAAAAAGAATATCTTATTGCTTCTATATAAATCCATGGTACACCCACATCTTGAATACTGGGTACAAATGTGGTTGCCTCATCTCAAAAAAGATATATTGGCATTGGAAAAGAATCAGAAAAGGGCAACAAAAATTATTAGGGGGTTTGGAATGGTTCCCATCTGACAAGAGATTAAAAAGACTGGGACTTCTCAGCTTAGAAAAGAGGAGATTAAAGGGTGATATGATAAAAGTCTATAAAATCATTACAGGCATGGAGAAAGTGAATAAGGAAAAGTTATTTACTTATTCACATAAGAACTAGGGGGTCACCAGATGAATTAATAGGTAGCAGGTTTAAACAATCAAAAGGAAGTTTTTTCTTCATGCAGTGCCCAGTCAACCTATGGAATGCCTTCCCAGAGGATGTTGTGAAGACCAGGACTTTAACAGGGCTCAAAAAAGAGCTAGATAAATTCATGGAGAATAGGTCCATCAATGGCTATTAGCCAGGATAAGTATGATGTCCCTAGGTTCTGTCTGTCAGAGGCTGGGAATGGGTGATAGGAGAGGGATCACTTGACGATTCCCTGCTCTGTTCACTCCTTCTGGAACATCTGGCATTGGCCACTGTTGGAAGACTGGATACTAGGCTAGATGGACCTTTGCTCTGACCCAGGATGGCCATTCTTATGTCCTGAGCTGAAGGGTGAGCTCCAGTTCAGCTCAGGCTGTAAAAAAAATGTTGTGTAGGAAGGACAAAAAACCTCTAAGAAAATGGGTATATGAAGATTTAAGTTGCATAAGTTGATCTGTGTTATCAAAGGGAACTTACTCCCAAACTGTCTAGTGGAGGAGGTGGGGAGGCATTATCATCACCCATGCCAGCCCCTGCTCAGCTAATGCCCCCTCCCCCCTTCGTCAGGCTGCTGCAGCTCCCAACATCAGCTCTGCAGGCTAGTCCCTCCTGACCTGGGAGTGGAAAAGCAGTCAGCAGACAAAGGTGAGGTCTTGGAGGGAGAGGTGGTGCAGAGGAAGTTCCAGTACTCCTTCTGAATTATCTGGTCTTTATATATTACCAAGTTGTCAACTCCTATTTCAGCTACACAAGAAAAACTGGTTTGCAGCTTTAATTACTTGTGTGGTCTGTTTTTGTTCTTTAGGTTTATGATGCAGCAGTCAGGTGGCTGAAGTATGATGAGCCTAACCGCCAGCCATACATGGTTGATATCCTTGCTAAAGTCAGGTTTCCTCTTATATCAAAGAACTTCTTAAGTAAAACAGTACAAGCTGAGCCACTTATTCAGGATAACCCTGAATGCCTTAAAATGGTGATCAGTAAGTTGCCTCCCAATTGTACATTTTAATATTTTGTATAATAAGTTTAGAGATGTAACTTTTTTGCTTTGACAATTGCTTACTTTAATATGGAATTGTTTTCCACTGTATTTTAGTTTAGTTTAACTATAACAATAACTGTATTCCTTCTAGGCTGTCTCGTTTAGCTGAAGTTGATTAGCTGCTTGTCAAATATCAATAGCACCTATTAGAGTGCAACAGATATAACGAGAAAAGAAATGAAAGTCGTTGGTAAATGATCCCAACGTAATAAGTAATGAAATGTGGCTTATTTTCAAGATTATTAAAGATAATTGGGAGGGTTCGTGCACCTTTGAGACTAGCTAATAGCTTTAATATTTCTCAAGCTTAGATTGGAATGAATAAGAAATGTTTGTCAAAATAACTGACTCTGACGCTTCCCTAGGTAACTTAAAAAAATTACACCTATGCTCCGCCATCTCTGGCAGTAATACAGACTGACAATTGGAACTAAAGATACAGCGCTCTACAGTAGGGGTGTTAAAAAGCGGTTTTATTTGTAAATGTATAACTGCTGAAATTGTCAGTGGTTATGCGCAGGGGGGAGGCAGCTGGGCAGGAGCTAATGGACCCCCTCTCCCTTCCCGTGCTACTGCCTCTGATACCAGTGGCAGCAGCGTGGGAAGGGTGGGGGCGGGGGCATCAAACCAGTTTGATAGCTTTCTTTGATAGGATATCAAACCTTGTGGATAAAAGGGAGAAGCGGTGGACATAGTACGCCTAGACTATAGTAAGGCATTTGATAGCTTCCTGCAAGCACTGTCTCCTCCAACCTGCCCCCCTCACCCTGCTGCCTCTCATACAGAGGCAGCAGTGGTGGGGTGTGGGGGTTGTGTGTAACCATGAATGTTAACTATTTGAGTATTTAAACCAGTGTTTCCCAATTTTATTTGGCCACGGAACCCTTAAAAAAAAAAAAAAACAAAGGGAAAAAAAAGTAGAAAAACTGTCAAGCAGAAAAAGAAAAAAAAAAAAGCCAGCCCTAAGACCCCTTGAAATGGCAGCTCTGGGCAACCATCCGGCTTGCCTGCCCCTAAGACAGGGGCGGGGAGTGATCGAGTTCTCCCGGAACCCTTACTTTCACTTTGCGGAACCCCAGGGTTCCACGGAGCACTATTTAGGAAACACTGATTTAAACTCACATCCCTATTCTAAAGTGCTGAATGAAATAACTCTGACAATCTCAGAGGGGTAGCCATGTTAGTCTGTAACTTTAAAAGTAACGAGTAGTCCTGTGGCACCTTAGAGACTGTGTATATTTTTGTTGGTATCATGAGATTTCATGGGCAAAACCCACTACTTCAGATAAGCTTGAGTGGTTTGTGTTTATTTAAATGAATACATTAAAAAGAGAAAACAGGGAGGGGACAAATCCATCTACCCCTCCTTCCTGACCTGGATTTCTAATGCAGTCCCTAAAACTTCATCAAATGCCAGTGATGAATGCAGACTTTCATAAACATTCAGGTTTTTGGAAAGAAAATCCAAGTTTAACTATTAGCCTTCAATTACTGCTGGAATAGATTACATGGCATTGCTTTATAACCACATCCAGCCATTCTTTTCCTGCTAACAAAACTCCTTAGAGTTATTAGCTGGAAACTAAAAATAAGTCAATGTCCTCCCAGTATATTTGTATCCCCCTATTTAAATGTTGCTTGTCAGGTGTCTCTTTTCTTACATCTCTATTCCCAGTTCTTCCTTTCTGTGCATGTTCCTTTCTGCCAGTTTCCATGAGTCAGCTTTTGGTTATGCCTTTAAATGGATAGATTTTTTTTTTGACTGGATTGGAGCATGCAGGTACTTTTTTATCCTTGTTCTATTTTGACATTGCTGGACTTGTCTGGCATGGATCCCTAAACAGGGTATTTTTCCTATCCCTGTGTTCTATATATTCTCTCCTAAATGGAAAAAATGATGAATATTTTTCTGAGTCAAAAGTAGATTTAAGAAAAAAGCTGGATATTTGGAAAACTTAGCTTGAAATTTGTTGCTCTGTAACTACCATATGCATACCTATCTGTGTCTATACAAATTGCATGGATTTCCTTGTAGGTGGAATGCGGTATCATCTGCTGTCTCCAGAGGACAGAGAAGAGCTAGTAGAGGGCACGCGGCCAAGAAGGAAAAAACATGATTACCGCATTGCCTTGTTTGGGGGTTCACAGCCACAGTCTTGCAGATACTTTAATCCAAAGGTAAATCATTATGTCAGAAAACATTCAACATCTTTGTTGTAATTTGCATTTGTTGTGGTGGTGGTAGTCATTAACTGAGCACTGATGATGTACTTGGTGCCAGGATTCATCACCCTCACTGTTAAAATGTGTGTCTTATTTCGGACCTGAACTTGTCTGGGTTTGGTTCTAGCTAGGTTCTGGTTCTTGTTATGCCTTTCTTCCTAATTAAAGAACCTTTTATTACCCAGTATTTTCTCCCTGTCAAGGATTAACACCCTTTAATCAAGATGCCTCTGTCTTTGTGATAAGTTAGATAGATTGAGCTCTTCAAGTCTGTCACTGTAACACATTTTCTCCTTAAATAATTATTGTGGCCCTCTTCCACACTTTCTCCAGTCTTTCAACGTCCTTTTTAAAATGTGGACATCAGACCAGTACAGAGTATTGGTCTCATCGATGCTGTGTACAAAATCAAATTTGCCTTTCTACTCCCTAGCATGCATCTCCGAGGATGACGTTAGCCATGTTTGCAATAGCAGCACTCTGGCAGCTCCTTTTAAGTTGTCCACTTAAGAGTTCCTGACTTTCAGGATGTAGTCCCTAATTCTCTAAATATGGCCTGCTTTCCTTATTCCTACATTGATCACTTTGCATTTGGCTGCATTAAAATGTATTTTGTTTGACTGGGCCCAGCCACCCAAGCAATCCAGGTTGTCCTGTATGACTGCCTGGCGCTCGTAATTTACCATTCCACCAATCTGAGAATCATTAGAAAATGTTATCAGCAGTGATTTAATATTTGCCTAATACCCAGTTCCTTTATGGAATCCCATAGAAACATCCCTCTTCAAGGATGATTCTCCCTTGATTGCTTTTTTAGAACAACCAGTTAGCCAGTTCTTAATCTGTTTAATAGGTGCTTTACTGGGGGGGTGTTTTTTTTGTTTGTTTGTTTTTTTAAATAATGCCATTTTTTATGTCAGTTACTGATAAAGCCAAACCACAGGAAGGGAGTAAATTTGAATGGCATTCAGTGTATATGTACTCTGGTAACCTCAGCTGCTTATAGAAAAATTATCTGTGCTCTCCACTATCACCCCAAAGTACACAAGAATGCTAAAACACATTGCTATTTATTTTAAAAATTAATTGGGGTGATAGGAGTTTTTTATAGACATGCCACATAGGAAGATACCATACCAGACTTACTGGTATAAATTGGCATTTAAAATGTGTGTCAGTTTCAAATAGCTTTATGTTGTGTGTGTTTTGGGTGGACTATGAAGGGCCGTTTGAGACCTTTAATTCTTAGAATCTATGATTCACAGTGTAGGAGTCTGCAGGTAAACTCTTGCATTCAATGGGAATTTTGCTATTCAAATGGGCTTCACTAGAATTAGGGTTTTGTTCCATGTCTCTTCCTTTTTGTGCATGGACAATCTCCCTTGAAATCCAGGAAAATGTAACCTGACTTGCTCTTGTCATTTGGCTCTGAGAGCAATTAAATTCTCTGTTTCCAAAGATGTAATTCTATTAGGAACTGTGGATTCCTAAATAGTTACGCTTTACCCTTCTGATCACTTCTAAAGGTATATACAGGAATTCTGTCTTTGCAGGAAACGGTTCAAATTTGTATGGTAGGATATAATTTCCAGGGTAAAATGATTAATTTTTCAGTAAGCAGTTATTCAAGATAGTGCAATCCACATTTGAAAACATACCTACTATCTTTGCTCTATCTGTGTATCCTCTTCAAACATCAGAGAGGTAGCCATGTTAGTCTGAATCTGCATAAACAACGAGAAGTCCTGTGGCACCTTATAGACTAACAGGTTTATTGGAGCGTAAACTTTCGTGGGCAAAGACTCACTTCGTCAGATGCATGTAGTGGAAATTCCAGAGGCAGGTATATATAGGTACATGAAAAGAAGGGAGTACAAATCAAAAGGAAGGCCAGAGATAATGAGGTCAATTCAGTCAGGGAGGATGTGGCCCACATCCTCTTCAAACAGTTATTTTTTTCCTAACATTTTAACAAGACTGTGATGAATGCAGTGTGCTTTGACCTTTCTTTGTTAGATCAAAGTGTTCCTCTTAATCTCAGATCTCACAAGTAAAATATGAAATTATTTTAAGGCAGAATGGAAACTGACTCTGAGTAGCTCCAGTCATTAATCGGTAGTTCTGTTATCTTGGCTTAGTATATCCAGTGTATTTGCCATAACAATAATGAAAAGGCTAAATTCCAAGATAAATACCTCCTGTTAATTTAGGTAAAAGCTGTGTGGGGGAGGGCCTTTAAAAACTATATAAGCTAGTACAAAATCCCTAGATATCTATTTTTGAAGGCTTAGTCTTGTAAAATCCCCTGATGTATTGCAGGGCAATAACTTGGAGAAAGGTTGTGTTTGCTGATCTTCAGCAAAGGTTGTATTTCAGGTGATCTTCAACCAAAGTCTGAATGAGATATTACAAATACAACAGTTTAAGTTAGACCACATGGAGCCTTTTGAATTTTTTAATGTTCTGCAACAATTACTCTGGCCCAGCACTAGGTCCGAAGTATTTGACTCTGAATGGAACTTTGTGCCGCCCTGCTTAGTCAAAACTCTTCCTGAGTTATATGGCCTTGAAAGAAGGACATTAGAGAGGAGTGACAAGTGGGTAATTGTGGACCTGAAGATCAAAGGCTGGGTAAAAGTGTTCTGTAAACACTTGCTGGTGGTGCTCATACATTTGTGCTGATAACTAGCCAAATATTAGATGTTTCATTTGGTATGTTGTGGAGCAGTTCTATGTTCCAACAATACTAAAAAGAGGTTTTAATAAGTCTTGCAACACTGTAATTTCTCATTCATTACATTAGCATTGTGGTATCACCTAGACGTCACCAAGCAAAGATGAAGACCCCAGTGTGCTTGGTGTGGGACATGCACATGGACACAGCATTTTCAATCTAAGGCTCTGATCCTGCAAAGATTGGCACATGTTCTTTATGCTTTGCCAGTAATCTCACTGAAATCAGTAGGACTGCTCATGGTGAAATGGTTAGGCATGTATGTAAATCTGTACAGGACCTTAGTAAAGAATAAAACAATTATATGCTGCTTGATGTACTCAGGCTTGATAGAGAGGTAGTCCTTCATATTTAACTTTAATGCAGAGACATTCCTTGACTCCTACATTATTTCCAATCCAGTAATTTGGAAGGGGAGGCTATTTGGTGAGAAGTAGCATTGCCTTCAAAGAGGGTGATTGAGTATCTTCCTCAACCTGTAATTCTTTTGTTTTTCAATATTAAAACCCACCATCCCTTAGGTGAGTTTTGTTTTTCAATATTAAAACCCACCATCCCTTAGGAAGGAATTTCAGAGGGCAAATTACAAAAGAATTAAGTTCTGTGTTACCAACACTATTGGGAATGCCCTCATTCAGCAAAGTAGGTGCTTAAGTACTTTCCTGCATTGAGGTCTTAAAGCATTACCATTAAATAAACCCATAAGAATCCCAATTAGTGTCTTCTACAGGTAATAACAGGATCATTGAGTCCCATATTGCTATTCTCTTATTTTGGGATTTAGCTGCTATTTAACCTTGGAAAATCTTGTGTTTCTGATTCATCCCTTCTCCAAACTAGATTGTTGAGTAGTCTCCTTGGAATAATACTAAACAATGTAATAGAGTAACAGCATGGTAGTTGCGTGACAACTGCTATTCCAGGAGATAAAATAGAATTTAAATCCCACAAAAGTGAAGAAAGTTAGTGCTAAAGGGACACAAGCAATTTCAAAATATGACACATCTCCCTAAAATGTTTTCTCTAACGGTGTTACCATTAACAATTTTAAGTAACAGGATGCAAAGCATTTCTTTCAGCTTGTTTATTTTATACACCAAGTGCTGCCAAATGCAGAGTTTTTCCTGTACAGACTGCTGGTCAGTTTTCCTGTTTCTTTTTTCCTTTGTCATAAAACAGAGAAGAGGAAAATGATTTAAAAACAGAAAAATGTGATTGCACAACAGGGGCACAGAAATTAGCTGGCTTTTTGTCATATTGCTATCTAGTCAACTAAAAATGTCCTTTTTAAAGTTAAGTTCAGCTTTTCTAGATTCACCCTGGCTAAGGGCTCCTATGATGCTTGTTATTTCCTCACTAAAAGGGGGAGAGGAGAGTGGTACATCATGGAAGTTGTAATTGAGCTCATAGAGAATGAGTGCATAAGGTGTCTGAACTACAGCTTCCACGAGGCACTATGGCACCATTTTAATGAAATATTTCAGTTTTCAATGTTTTGTTGAAACACATGCAGGAGGGTGAAAAAAGCACCATTTCCCAATCTGCTCTGCTGACTAGTAAGACATGTGGGTAACAAGCTTGGCTTCTTGGTAAGTTGTCATTGCAAATCTTGTATGTATTATCCTGTCAGCTTTTTTTCCTCTGACAACCTGAACAATTGAGTTCAAAGTTTCTGGCTTCCCTTTTTTACTTTCCTTTACCCCAAAACCAACCAGGCTAGAATGATGTAGACTAATAATGAGGAGCAGCATCACTAGAACTTCTCATTAGAGGGTGATGAATCTGTTGAATAGGTCAGAGGAGTGCGAGGAAAAACCATAGACCACCCTATAAGACCTGAAGTGTGATTATGGAGGAAATAGGAGCTGTGGATTGAGGCTGCTCTAGGGGTCAGACCCATTAGTAATCCCTCCACTGTTGCAAGAGAGAAGCTTTAGCAATGAAATCAGGTAAAAACAGGATGGTCTTACACAAAGCAGCAAGAGAACTTGAAGTTTATTCCTTGATAAGACTAGTTTTCTTCCAGTGCCATAGCATATCTTTTCTGGGAGGCTGTTGGGAGGGTCAGCCTAAACAGCATCTTTGTGTGACAATACTGATAACATCAATAGTAGTCCCAAAGGTGACACAAAACAGAAGGGCCTTTCACTTTCTTGTGGAGCACTGACAGATTTTCTCCCCAGAGGCCTTGCATTGATCCAAGCTTCTGACCCTCAGTGCTTTTCCCTGGAGCCTTTCCTACCAGGCTGGATTCTGATTCCTAATCTCCCTCCTAGCCATCTGAGGGCCTGCCAGAGGAGCCTTCTTTTCTGCCGCCACCTCCCTTCAGGGTCACTCACAGGAAAGAACTTTCCTCTTGCAGTTCTTCTCTCTGAGTGTGACGGAACCCTCCCTCCCCCCATGCTTTATGAAATAGACTTATGGACACAAATATGCATAATTTGAAGATGCTTGGGACAAATTACATCATGTAATCTATCAATCTTAATGTCATGATATGCTGGATTTGTATCTTTGATTTTGGTGTATGTATCATTCTTGTGTGTTAAGTCAGAGATATGGCATACGGAATGGTTTATGGTTTTAAAAGTGCAAAGGAAAGCCATCAAGGGTGTTTCCCTCAATGTCTGGTCATATGTAAACAAACCCTTTTGTCCTTTAAGTCTTAGCAGTGGTTGGTATTAAAAAGTCATGTGACACACACACACACCCACACACCCCCCAACTGGTAGGGTCTGACCAGTTAAGACTTTTCCAGGTAAGGGTGGAATGTAGAATTCCTGCCTAAAGGTGGAATCTATAAAACAGTGGGAAGCTAGCACTTTCTTTGGTTCACTTTCTTGGGAGTGTAATGCCAACCAAAGACAGAGACCCCAGGGAGAGGAACTTCCCTGGTTTGGAGGCTTAGCTGGAATAAGAACAATTTTAGGGTGAGTTTGTAATAAGTTTGTACTGAGGTGTTAGTGTTAGAATTAGCTAAGCATTTTCTGTTATTTTAAATTTGTAATCTACTTTGCTCTGCCTTTTTTTCACTTACCACCTCTTAAATCCTACTGCTTGTACTTAATAAAATCACTTTTATTTACTATCAACCCCAGTGTAAATAATTGTTAAATAGAGGAGCAATCAGTGTGTACATCCTCCTTTCATTGTTAAAGGGGGCTTACCTAAATAATTCATTTGGGCTTCTGATCCCATCTGGGGAGTGGTATTCCAGGAGGCTGGGCCCAAAACTGCATTTACCATGGACCTCAAGTGTTTCAATGTCTGTATTGTTCCTCAGGGAGGGGCAGTGATCTCAAATCTGTGCCTTGGCTGGGGGAGACCAGCGGAGCTGGCCCAGCAGGAGAGGGTAGTGAGAAGCCCCAGAGAGCAAGAAGGCGAGTGTCGGTGGCTTTGTGACTCTAGGAAGCACCCCCAAGGGGTCTTCTGTGACCATCACAGAGTGCACCCAGCCCTTCTGGGATTCATCTGATGCCTTCCCAGTGGATCTGAAACTGAAGTCAGCCACCTAATCCACTTGGGGGAGAGTTGATAAGGCAAAGCTGGGCCTGACTTAGCATAAGAAGCCAGCCAGCTGGTCACACAGGCCCAAGAGAATAGTGCTAAGCCATTGGTCATGATCACCAAGATCTGCATGCATCTTGTCAGCCCTTCTTGATGCATGTGAAGCTTCTAAGGCAGATTGCAAGATGTTTTGGGCTGCAGTGTCTTCAGTATATTGAATGCTTAGCCCTGTTGTCTTTCCATTGAATCCAGATATCGGTAACCTTTGCTGTGTCTGATCAAGCTTATTCTTGCTAGCTTCTTGTAATAGATACACTTACGGGTATGTGGAAGACCATTCAGCAACTTTAACTGGAGTAGAACATAGCCACCCATCACCTGAAAGAAGTAGTTTGGTGCACATTTAATCTTCATTGGCTCCTTTTGTACCAATTCAAGCTGTTAGTGAAGATATTTTAAAACAATGAATGATCTGAGATGTAGCTGTTCAAAAGCTGCCTGTTCTGCTATTTGCCATCACAGTGTGCAGTCAGCTCTTTGGTTGGATGTTTCTAGGACTTTCCCAGCAGAAGTCCCCCGCTCATTACCATCCATGTTTGGAATCTATATCTTCTTGCAGTCCATTAGAGATCAGATCCCTGACAATGTGGCCGCTAACATTTCTGCCAGCAATATTATTAGTTGTTGGTGGTGCTATCCACTGTGGGTAGCACTATCTATAAAGTGTTGGTAAATACTGTAAACAACTTCATAGCTGTCATAGTAATTAGCTCTATGTGAGAGAGAAACTCCCTCTTTTGTAAAATGTTATGTATTTTTATTCTGTAGCAGTGTGTTCTTTCTCTGTATCAGACGTCTGTTCTTCCACTCCCGTAAACGAAAAGCTTTAATCATTTTATGGAGGCCTAAGAGACTTTTTCAAAATATATGTGCCTGAGGAGTGCTCTTCAATTTGCAGTACTGTTTTGAAAAGGAAAGTTAAAACTGGTTGCCTTAAATCTCTGTGAAAATATTTCTTCAAAAACTCTCCCTGCAGATAGACATTACCTATTCTTTATATTGCAGGATTACAGCTGGACAGACATCCGCTGTCCCTTTGAAAAGCGCAGAGATGCAGCTTGTGTCTTCTGGGACAATGTAGTTTATATTTTGGGAGGCTCCCAACTTTTCCCCATAAAGCGAATGGACTGCTACAATGTGGTGAAGGATAGCTGGTATTCCAAACTGGGACCTCCAACGCCTCGAGATAGCCTTGCAGCCTGTGCTGCGGAGGGAAAAATTTATACATCTGGTGGTTCAGAAGTGGGTAAGACACAATCTTTAAAAAATTACATATATAAAATACTTCTTAGTTGCATGACTTCCTTGTTTGAATAGAATCTGTGCATGTTGCTGTAATACTAGTCTATGAAGTTCTCCTGTCTAACAGTAGGTCTCTATCTAGATGCTAAGAGGTTTTATCAATTTGTAGTGCATTTTAAGATGCCATTTTACTGAGTAAAAATGAACAGTCTGTCTTTTGTTTGTATCATAAAGAAATAGCTGCAGCTGTCTGAAGTAAATTAACTGCAAGCAAATACATTTCGGGGGGAGGGTCTTTGCTTACACGTGTAACTTGCAAAGAATTGCACTTTTTTTTTTTTTTGTATTCAGTAACAGCAGAATGTAACCCGAGATTTTAATGTAACAATATAATATTTCCAAAAGCTATCCATTTTAATTGAAGGGAAAACCCTACTTAACTGTTCATGTACAGAAGGATTTCCTACCCCCCAATTTTAGGCGATGGTTTGTTGAAAAAAGTTACTTCTTGCTGGTGTGGCTTTTTTTCCCTCAATTAGCGTCTGCCTCCTTAACTGAAGTGAGCTTTCTCCTTCAGAAACAGATTTTTGACTAGAGTGAAAAAGATCCTGTGTGCCACAGAGGAAGATAAATCTATTGCCAAACACAAGTGCCCTGGTTCTGATTTCCTACTTCAGTATTAACTCGATTTATTTCATTTGGCTTGTGCCTCATTTATACTGATGTAAGGAAAGTCTGCATCAGACCAACTTCTGCGGTATAATGTATGGAGACTCACACAAATAAATACTGTGACAGTATAATCCATAGTCATTTTGAGATCTGCCTTCCTGCAGAGTAAAGCAAGCAGAAAATAAACAACCAATCATTGTCAGTGGCTAACACTGAAGTATTATTCCCTTGATAAGTTGTGATTTTTAGATAGTATTTGATTTTAAAATACTTCATCAGATTTGACTTTGTGGTTGGTAAGGCAGCAGTTCATATCTGCCATCTAGTGTTGTACATATGAAATAACTGTTTTCCCTCTTGCAAATCATTTACTCATCTCATGCTGTGAAATTCAGACCTGAGGTAAGGCCTAGTCTTCTCTGTCCAAAATGACAGTCCGTTAAGGCAGTGTGACTAAACTCTGACTGCACAGGCTCTCTTCCCCAGCATATCACAAGAAGTTAATACACCTGTAATAGGAAACTGTTCTAGGATTTGTGTTTTCAGTAAAATATATAGTTCTTTTTTTCTTGTGATCAGTGTTTAAGATAATTTAGTTCTCCTGTTACTATTTTATTAAAACTAATTTTGATAGTGTACAGATTTTGGAATCTTTGACAGATATTGACCAATTGTCCAAAAATTTTTATTTACACTGTCAAACTTTTGCCATCCTGATTAAGATCAGAGAGAATAAGTAACATTTTCACCTGACATATGTCTAAAGTTTTTTTTTTTTTTTTTTTTTTCCCCCACCTCCCTCCCCACCAATCTTTCTGTAACAGTTGGTAGTAAATTACTGGGGAGGGGAGGTTCCCAATAAACTCCTTGACAAGTCAGTAACTTATTGTTTGGTGTTGGATTGGCTATAAAAGTCTGAAAAACATGTCAGGATTTCACTGATTGTTTTCCACTTAATCAGCATACCGTCGGTGTTGATTAATATACCCTCTGTATCCCTTATGACCTTTATGTGTGTGCTTCTTAGTCCTATCTTGAAAATTTTTGTTAGCTGGTACAAGTGATGGAACACTCTCTCATTGTTTAAATAAGGTAAAGATTAATTTACAGTGATGATGTATTCAGAACTGATTTTAATTTCAGATTTTTAAAAAAATATAGTTTGATGGCTATTCCTGTTAATGCTTCCATTTGTGTTAATGAGTGTGTGTTTTTTATATAAAGGAAAAATATGCTCCATTCTGTGTGTAGCTTGGCTTTATAATTATTATCTTGTGTTGCCCCTGCTAAGCAGAAGTAAGGTGTGACACAGCCTGTTTCATAATTCATAAATGTGCATCTTGGTTAGTCCAACAAACATATGTACATTTCATAGAAGTCTCTGCAGGCCTGATGCCCTGCCACATGGGTTCCAAGAGTCTGAATCCCTACCTCCCAAGACAGGCAAGGGTTGGGAGTTTGCTCAGTTCTAGAGGTGGAGAAAAGTGGGAAATATCTTGCCCTTATTCAGGTGGTATCAGATGGAATAAAGAGTTAAAATCACAGAGTAGCTAGTGGAAGCTATCTCCAACATTCTTCACTTGTGCCATGATTCAGACTAGCACCAGCTTAAATGCTAAAGTATCATTGAATTCCCGCTGCAATTAATAGGACTTTTTCAGTTGACTTCAGCAGGACCTGGATTGGGCTTTTCAAGGGAAGAGCACGGGTACGGGACCTTTAGAAAGTGAGAGGGCATGTCATCTTGCCATCCCCTGAAAAGAAGTACAACTTCAAATGGCAGTTTTGTAGTGAAGTGATCACTAATCCCATGGAAGTAAACTATAACTTAATATAGCCACTTTATTCCAAAAAGAATACATTGCAAGAAACATTACAAAGTGAATTAATCATACTGTGTATTTCCATTTGAATCCTGTTGATTTTTATGAATCTGTGCAATTTACAAGTCTTCATCTGTTTTAACTACACCATTTAGAGTTCAGCACATTTCCAATAAGGAAGCTGACATCAGATAAACTATCCTGTTATTAACTACTTGTAAATGCACTCTCTCATGTCTCTGTTCATTTCTTCTTTTAATCGACCTCCCTCGGGCATCCAAATGAGTTTCATTAAAGTACTTATGTCAACACTTATCCCAGGTTTAGGCCATTTAGTCTGGGATGGGGTAGAGAGGAGTGGGATAGAAAGCAGCCTTCCCCTGTAACTAATGATTAAAGTATTGACACAGTATTGTTAGGTTTTCCTTTTCAAATGCAACCTTTAAAGTAAATGTTACTTTGCTTTCTTGAAGGAAACTCTGCTCTGTATTTGTTTGAATGCTATGATACACGAACAGAAAGCTGGCACACCAAGCCTAGCATGCTGACTCAGCGGTGCAGTCATGGGATGGTGGAGGCAAATGGCCTGATTTATGTATGTGGAGGAAGCTTGGGAAACAATGTTTCTGGAAGGGTCCTGAATTCCTGTGAAGTTTATGATCCGGCAACAGAAACGTATGTACTGATTCTAACTACCTTTGTCATTAGTAGCTAGTGTGGATTTGCTTGCATTTCAAATAGCCAACAGAGAGACAACCGAGAAGAATTGTGCAGTTACTGAAGAAGGGAAGAGGAATAGTGAATAGGAATGCAGGATATTTGACTGGCTGGCTGCAAAGTGCAGGCCTGTGCTTTAGGAACCTTTCCTCCTCTATATCTTGCCTTTCCCAATGTCAGAAGTTGAGAAATAATATAAATACATTATCAAGAACTGGGTGAGTAACTTCTTCTTCTTTTTTTTTTTTTTTTTTCCAGGTGGACTGAGCTGTGTCCAATGATAGAAGCCAGGAAGAATCATGGGCTGGTGTTCGTAAACGACAAAATATTTGCTGTGGGTGGACAAAATGGCTTAGGTATTCAGTGTTTAACTATATTCGATTTATCCACAAAATATTGTTTCTGACCAGGCTTTTACACATACAAGTTATAAATTATTAATAATCATGTTTTATTACAGTAGTACCTAATGACCAACCAGGAATAGGGCCCCAATGTGCTTGACACTGAGCGAGCAAACAGAATAACAGATACTCCTTGTCCTGAAGATTGTTAAAACTACATAAACAAGATAGACACAGGGATGGGGGAAAATATACAACAGAGCGAATAACATAGTGGCAAACAGCATGTTAGTTCCACAATTGTTTGAAGGGGGCAGAGTAGATTTGCTTAAGAGTGGCTCAACGGAGGGATCCGGGGGAGGGAGAAGAGGATAACTGGATCAGATATGGAATGAAAAGAAGGAGGGTTGAAGCAAGCCGCTAATCAGGACAGAGAAAGTCCATTGCAGTCATGTTCACACTAGGGATGTAATAGTGTAGTTGATTAACCAGTTAACCGATAAGCAAAAGCTTATCGGTTAATGCTATAGACTGTGCGCATTTTTCCCCCTCCCCTGCCAGTAAATTTTTTAGCAGGCTGGCCAGCAGCCCTGCTCTGTCCTGGCTTGTGCCAGGACCGGGGCCTACCCCCGCTGCAACTCAGCATTTAAAGTGTATTAGGAGCTAGGCAGGCAGGCAGCCCAGCTCAGTTCTGGCTCACACTGGGTCTGGGAGCTCAACACCTCCCCCTGACAGGGGCTGCTTCCCCCCTGCGCTGCTGCCTCTTTATCAGAGGCAGCAGCATGGGGTGACAGGCAGCCAGTCCGTGAGGGGAGCTAGTTTTTAAACTCCCGCCTGGCACCCCACGCAGCTGCCTCTGATACAGAGGCAACAGCGCAGAGTGGCAGGGGGCTCCTCAGGAGTGGGGCCGGCCCCACCCTTGGGGATCATAGAATAATCAAGTAACCAATAAGAATTCATGAGGTTAATTGGCTATTCAATTAACCAATATTTAACATCCCTAGTTCACACAACTGATAGATTTTTATGAGTAAAAGACTGGCTTACAGTCTTCCAATTGATCAGTTATTAGGATCACATGAACATTTAAAAAAATTGGAATTATGCAGCTTTGTAACTTGAATGACCACTTGTTGGTTTGGGTTTTTTAAATACATTAAATACTACAATTAACAACAAAGCTACTTATATTATTTTTGGAATGTATTGCTTGGCAGCGACTGCAATCATGCAAAATAAAAATAGAAGCTATATCGTATTGTATACTTACACTGTAAACTCTGGTTTAGGTCAGAAATTATGATACAGTCAACCTATTGTTTAGTGCTTTGCCTTATGCTTGGTAAAAATCTGGTACCACACAGTCACATAAAGGTATTATTCAAAGGCTAAAATTGGAATTTAGTCAGTAAACGAAGGTAAGCACTCCTTTATATGAAAAGAGCTCTAGGATCTGCAAGTCTCAGGTTATTAAAGGCCCTCAATATTGCATCATATGCAGTAGGGATGTTAAATATTGGTTAATTGAATAGTCAATTAACCTCATGAATTCTTATTGGTTACTTGACTATTCCATAGTCCCTGGGGGTGGAGTCAGCAGCCAGTGTGCTCCGACCCCACTCCTGAGGAGCCCCCTGCCACTCCATGCTGCTGCCTTGGTATCAGAGGAAGCAGCACAGGGTGCCAGGAGGGAGCTGGTCCAGAGAGGTACAGGTACAGAGGCAGCAGCGCAGGGTGACAGCAGTTCCTGTCCAGGAGTGGGGGCTCAGCTCCTGGACCTGGTGCAAGCTGGAACTGAGCCAAGCTGCCTACCCGCCTGACTCCTAATACACTTTAAATGCAGAGCTGCAACGGGGGTAGGTCCCAGACCCTGCATGAGCCAGAACTGAGCTGGGCTACTGGCCAGCCTGGTAAAAAAAATTTACTGGCCAGGCAGGGGGGAAATGCGTGTAGCTTTTGCTTATCAGTTAATCCACTACACTGTTACATCCCTAATATGCAGAAGATGGCAGCTTCTTCAATAAACTCTCTTCCCTTGTTTTCAACTCCCTTCCTAGCAGTATTTTCTCTATCATATATATCATATAATATCTCATCATATCATATATCCTATCATATCATATATAAAAATTTCCTGTGGGATGGCAGATTGACGTCATCTCGTCACTCTGTGTCCACAGGCTCTGCCCTCACATGGGCTCCCTGCCCAGACAGTGTTTGGAGATGGCAAATCTGCCGAACAGCCCAGCCTGAGCAGATTCTGCCTCCCAATGGTCCTGCCCACTCAGCTCTGGCCATGGCCTTTTGGACAGCCTGTTCCCCGGCCCTGGAGCCTGCCTCCATTCCCAGCACGAGTGGGCCTCGCACCAGCTGAAGCAGCCCCCCATGCCCTCCGGGCACCATGACTTACTCCAGGGCAATGCTGCTGTCGTTCTTGGTGCTCACGGGCTGCTGATCCAGCAGGCTCAGGAGAAGCACCAGGTGCAGGGCGAGGCGCCCCACATCCTTGGCTGCCTGCCACCCCATCTTTTGCAGCATGCTGAGTGGCTGTGTTCTGAGCCCAGCTCCAAGCCACCCCAATGAGACTGTCTCCCTTCCACTCAGCCATGCTGGCCAGTGCAGCAGCGGCGGCAGCCCCCCTGCAACATGAGGCAACCGGCAGCACTGACCTTACCGCCCAGCCCCCGCGTTAGTTGGAGCAGGCCTCACTGCACGGAGAAGAGCAGCACTCCACTACACTGTTACATCCCTAATATGCAGAAGATGGCAGCTTCTTCAATAAACTCTCTTCCCTTGTTTTCAACTCCCTTCCTAGCAGTATTTTCTCTATCATATATATCATAATATCTCATCATATCATATATCCTATCACCATGCTTACCAGTAAGTGCACCCCAGCCTGCTCCTGGCCCCTCTCCACGCACACACACCCTGCCCTCTGCCTAGATACTCTGCCCCCAGCCTGAGCAGATTCTGCCCCTCCTGCCCAGATACCTGCCCTCAGCCTGCCATGGCCTGGCAGCCTGTTCCCCCCTAGCCTGCCTCCTGCCCAGACATCCTTCCCCCAAGCCCGCTCCTGCCTCCTGCCCCCAAGCCTGCCAGCAGGCTCACACCCTCAGCCCTTCCAGCATCCCATCTCCTGCCCAGATCCTGCACCCCCATCCCTATCCCACTCGCTGGCAGCTCTGTCCCACACACTGAGCCACTCATTTTTGGCCCCACCCCAGAGCCTTGGGGGGGGGTTCCACAAAATCCACTAACCCTGGAATCCCAGAAGAGTTAATCTGTCCTGAGGCCTTGAGCCTCAGATCTGCTCACTCCCATGGGGTTGGGGCACCACGGAGTGAGGTGTTTCAGTGGGGGGCCACATCACTGAGGGTTGGGGATTTTGAGGGGGGAGACTTTTTTTCCTTCTCACATGTATGGTCCCCAACTGATTTTTCTGTTGGTCAGTGGCCCTGACCCAAAAAAGGTTCCCCACTCCTGCCATAAATAAAGAAAATGTTGAAACCTTTTTGTGTTGGACATAATATTTTACTTTATTAAAATGAAGCCTGGCCAACAAGGCCCCATTTGGGGCCCAGCCCTCATCTGGCCTCAGCGTCCTATCTCTGGCCCCAATCCTGAGGCAGGTCCCGTGGTCCAGCCCCCATCTGGATGCAGAAAAGGCTGGTGGCGGCTCCCCCTTCTGCTGCTCCACGGGTAGGAGGAGAGGCCACGATCCAGCTGCAGTGGACAGAGGGGTTTGGCAAGTGTAGCGAGCACAGGGCGCAGCCCCCTTGTAATTACTGATGATTAAAAATAATTAACCCACCTATTTGGTTTTTTGCAGCACTCATTTTTCATCCCTTACTGCATTTGGAGCAATTCCAAAGGACAGTATCTCTGGATTTACAAGACATAATCTTGCTCAGTTTAAGGACATGCCATCACACACTACAGCCTGGATCTACAGGCAGCAATTGATCCAGCAGGAGTTGATTTATCATGTCTAGCAGAGATGCGATAAATCAACTGCTGAGCGCTCTCCCATCAACTCCACCCAAAGGAGAAAAGTAACACGAGTTGATGGGAGGGCTTCAGCTTTTGATTTACTGCAGTGAAGACATTGCAGTAAGCAGACCTAAGTACATCTACTTCATCTACGTTATTCGCATAGATGAAGTTATGTAACTTAGGTTGATGGCCCGGAAAAAGGTTTTGAGACAAAACCTGAGACAGGATCACAGGTGAGAGAGGGTTCCCTTTCAGCTAGGTTGGGATAATTACTAAGCTTAACTTCTTGAACATTGCCACTGTCAAAAACTTCATTTTATGATCTTTATCTCCATTTCTTTGATTTTGGGGTGACAGGAAACACATGCTCTCCTCCCTCCACTGTTGCCTCCTTTCTTCCTGCCTCTGTGTATCCTAGATACTTCCCAGACTATCCTACTTGAAATTGGATTTGGTGGATCTGCCAGTAGGAAGCTGGGGGAGCTTGTTCCCACTATTAAATGAAACTTCTTGTAAAACAGGGTTAACTTGATTAACTTATCATCTGACAAGAGGGTAACATGGTACAGTTGCTGCCCTGAGGAATTTACAATCTAAAGAATTATCACAAATCAACAATTAAAAAGGGTGAAACTACCTGTTTTGACTGCCCTAGATACTTAACATAGGATTTGTTGGGTAGTCTTGTGCAAGTCTTATCCTCTGTCTCCCCTTCCTGTAAACCAGAAATAATAATACCTTCCTCACAGAATTGTTGAAAGTTAATTAGGTAATGTTTCTGAAGTGCTTTGAAGATGAGCATTACTGAGATGCTAAATGTATTACTTATTCATACTAACAATGGGAATATTTTGTTTCACATTAATGCTAATTAAATGGCAAATTATAAACTAACGGTATTCTAACATAATGGTAGTTTTCAGTGCAAAGAATGATATGTAGATGCATCTTACATGCACGCAATGAGACACTCAGAAACTCTGCCCTCTGAGCCTGCTAGTTGAACACTGAATTTGAAAATATCTATGACTTCCAAGTGGGGCAAAATAGTACAGTAAACTTCCGATAATCCGGCACCTTTAGGACCCAGGGGGTGCCGGATTATCAGATATGCCAGACTATCGGAAGGGGGCTATGAGGGGTCTAGGGTGGTGTGGGGGGGATGCCACCCCAGACCCCTCATAGCCCCCCCTTCCGATAGTCCGGCTCTGCCCCAGGCGTCCCCGATTCAGCCGCTGCTGGTCAGTTTCAGCAGCAGCTGAATCAGGACGCCTGGGGCAGAACAGCTGGGGTGCTGCCGGGTTGGTCTGGTAGCGCCGCCCCTTGGCACTGCAGGACCAACCCGGCAGCACCCCAGCTGCTCTGCCGCAGGCGTCCAAGTCAGCCACCACTGAAACTGACCAGCGGCTGATTCCAGGAAGCCCGGGGCAGAGCAGCTCTGCCTCGGGCTTCCCGGAGTCAGCCGCTGGTCAGTTTCAGCAGTGGCTGAATCGGGGACAGCTGGGGTGCTGCCGGGTTGGTCCCGCAGCGCCGAGGGGCAGCGCTACGAGACCTACCGGCAGCACTCCAGCTGCTGCTCTGCCCCGGCTTCTGATTCAGCCGCTGGTCAGTTTCAGCAGCGGCTGAATCAGGGAAGCCGGGGGCAGAGCAGCTCCAATGGTCCGGCTGCCCGGAGCTCTTCTGGGTTCCTGATGGTGCCGGACCATCAGGAGTGCTGGACCATCAGATGCCGGACCAATGGAGTTTTACTGTA
The DNA here is from genome assembly GCA_019425775.1 of Rafetus swinhoei. Taxonomy (NCBI): domain Eukaryota; kingdom Metazoa; phylum Chordata; order Testudines; family Trionychidae; genus Rafetus; species Rafetus swinhoei. The sequence goes on along the minus strand of CM033424.1, from coordinate 200,110,800 downwards.
TTTTGCAATTAACTTTTTGTTAGTGAAAATTGGCCTGATTAACTAAATACTTTCACCACAGTGACTGCACTGAAATAAATTTATAAATAACAGCCATTGTCATGGATTACATATCTTTGCAGGTAATAGTTTTCTCAAAATCACGTGTGTCTGAGCAGTCAGAATTTAAGACTGGGAATTACTACTCCTCTCTGCCCTAGATGTGATAGTGTTGTGAGGCACTGATTATAAAAGTGCTTTTGAATTGGATGGTACATTAAAATGTTTGTGGTCTTGTAACTGTTTTTCAGCACTTTCCTTGCTGCCTCCTCTCTTTTGAGGGGGGAAAAAGCAGCTAATCCCAATTACAGACCATGTTGCCCTCTTAAGAAAGGAGGAGGGATTGATTTTAGTAAAAAAAAAAAAAAAACAGTTTGGATGTCCAGTTTCAGCCTGGAGTGAAAGCTTAATGAAGAATTATTAAACAGGCACTTATAATTGGAAATAACACACAGCTGGAACTCCAGCAATACAAATATTACCTGCCTGTATGGTTATGCATTCTCTACACAAATACATGTTCTATAAATACTCACATAGTGAAAAGATATATGATGGATTAAAATATCCTCTACTACTGTGAGTCAAAGACATTTTCGGTGAGACTTTTTTGGTAAGCAGTAGCAGTGTTCATATTGCTAATAATTGTTTGATTTATTTCAAGGTGGCCTAGACAACGTGGAATATTATGATATTAAGATGAATGAATGGAAGATGGTATCACCAATGCCATGGAAGGGTGTGACAGTGAAGTGTGCTGCTGTGGGCTCTATAGTGTATGTCCTGGCTGGCTTTCAGGGTGTGGGCCGATTAGGGCACATCCTTGAGTATAATACTGAAACAGACAAGTGGATAGCAAACTCCAAAGTCCGTGCTTTCCCAGTGACGAGTTGTTTAATCTGTGTTGTTGATACTTGTGGAGCAAATGAAGAAACGCTAGAGACATGAAGGCCTCAAGGAGAAGTCAGGACATTCTTCAGAGACTTGGAAAAGATGGCCATCGGTGCTTTGCTTTTGGATTTTATTGATTCTTGTTAAACTGAATAATCTTGAAAAACTGAGATGTAGCCCTCACATTTGTATATACAGTATGTGCCCATTTAATTTTTACCATTTGTTCTACAAGATGGGATGTATTTCAAGATTCCAGTATCTTAGCTCAGAACACGACATGTTTTCTTGAACAAATTTTTTGTGTGGCTTTGCCAAAAAATAACCAACCTCCCTCCTCACCACTCAGCTTAGTTACCTGGAAAATGTTAGTGTATTTGATATAGTTTAGCCTAAATCTCAGAAAAAACTTAAATACAACAAATAGTCTAGTAGCACTTTAAAGACTAACAAAACATGTAGATGATATCATGAGCTTTTATGGGCACAACGCACGTCTTCCGCTGACAGGAGTATTAGAAGTCCTGCTCCAAGAATAAATAAGGGGAGGAGCGAGGAAGAAAAAAAGAGCAAAAAGGAGGGGAGGGGAAAAAAGACAGTGAGTAGATAGTTCAAATAGTTACAAGAGGCTGCTAAGAACAATTAGCACCTCTGTTGATTGGTTGGTTAAGTCATTAGGCTGTGGAAGGTAGTGGGCAAGCCATTACTTTACTCAAGATAGTGAAGTGCAAACCAGACTACACAGAATTACAAAGGGATCTTATAAAACAGGGTAACTGGACAACATCATGGCAGATGCCATTCAATATTGATAAATGCTAAGTAAAGCATATTGGAAGATATCCTAATTATATATTGATACATACAAATGATGGGGTCTAAATTTGCTGTTAACCACTCAAGCAAGACAGCTTGAAATCATTGTGGTTAAGTCCCTGAAAACATTTGCTTAATGTGCAGTCTCAGTCAAAAAAGCTAACCTTAGGACCATTAGGAATCACTAAGAAAGGAATAGATAATAAAACAGAAAATATCACATTGCCTCTATATCAATCCATGGTATGCCCATATCTTGGCATGCAGGTGTAGTTGCCCCATCTCAAAAAGATATGTTGGCATTAGAAAAGTTTCAGAAAAGGGCAACAAAAATGATTAGACGTATAAAACAGTTTCTGGAGGAGAAAAGGTTAATAAGGCTGGGACTTTTCATCTTGGAAAAGAGATGACTTAAGGGGAATATAATAGAGAGTTGTAAAATCATGTCTGGGGTGAAGAAAATATAGAAGTGTCATTTACTCTTTGTCATTACACAAGAACTAGGGATCATCAAATGAAATTAAGGAGCATGGGTTTAAAACAAACAAAATGAAGTATTTCTTCTAGGGATGTTAAATTGCATTTATTACTTGATTAGTTGATAAGAGGGGAAACTGTGGAGTCCCAGCAAGGATAACTCTGGGCCCCAGGAGCTAACCCCGCTGTGGCTCTGCCTTTTAAATGTATTAAGAGCTGCCAGGTCTCAATACATTTAAAAGGCAGAGCCACAGCATCTGGGATTGAGCATGAGCTGGGACAGCTGATTCCCAGTTGATGCCTGGTCCCCCCCACTGTGCCTCTTCCTTGTCCGTCCCGAGACCAGCTTTTAAGCCCACTCTTCACAGCACTGGCTCCCGCTCCCCCCAACTCCTTTGCTGCCTCTCTCTTATAGAGGCACGGGGAGGGGAGACGCGACTAGTTAAGTCACTACTCGACTACCTGATAAGCATATGTTTATTGGGTAGTCGACTAGTTGCTTACATCCCCAATTTCTTCATACACTGCAGTCAACTTGTGGAACTGTTTGTCAGAGGCTGTTGTGAAGGCCAAGACTATAACAGGGTTCAAAAAAGAACTAGAAAAATTCATGGAGGAGAGGCCCATCAATGGCTATTAGCTGAGACGGGCGGGAATGGTGTCCCACAAGCTGTGAATGCGTAGTAGGGGATGGATCACTCTGATTATCTGTTCTTCAGAGGGAATGAACAGCACCTGATGTTGGCCACTGTCAGAAGACAGTATACTGAGCTAGACAGACCTTCGGTCTGACCTAGTGTGGCTGTTCTTAATATACATTCTACAGCTCAGACACAGAAATTCTCTAGATACCCAAGGTGAATTAATACAAGTTGAGTCATAGGCAAAAATGAATTTCCTCATACTGTTCTCTTTCTCTTTTATGCACATTGCACAACCACCATTCTTGTTTATATAGCCATTTAGTACCAACCTTGCAACACAAGGGGTATACTGGATTAGGAATGATACGTGAACTCATAACTTGCACAGCTCCTGCCTGTAGTATGGCAGTTTTATACCACTGTTGTTCATACATCATTTTGATAACTATTTCAGTGCATACTCATTTTAAAAATTAAACAGGCCACATGTATATTACAGAAACTTTGTTCCTTATTATTTGATTTGGCACTTTGAGGAACTGACACAAAAAGACCTCTAAATTATCACAAAACTCAGAATCTTGAGGTTTGATTGCATATTTCATTCATCACAATAAAAGTGCTCTGTACTATCAGGTTGGGCACTTGGGATCAAGTCACAATTTGTTTTCCTAGACCAATGTGCTAAAAATATTATGGAAGCCAATCCATTTGTGAAGATGTGGAGGGTGGGGAGAAGTAATAAGTTAGTTATAACTATGCAAACATAAATTCCTTACAATTTTAAAGAGACTTATACATTTGGAAAATAATTTGAAAAATCTGTGGGCAATTAAGTGTGCAGTGCTGAAAATGTACCTGAATCATCAAAAACTTCACTGTAGACATGGATACAATATAATCTTCCAAGTTCCATGGTGCTCCAGTTCACAGTATAGATAAACCAGACTTGTCAACTAACCTCTTGTACACTTACCAGTTAGTTCATGAAAATTTTCACTCTACAGGCAGCCCCCGACTTGTGATGTGATTGGTTCCTGGGGAAGCGTCGCAAGTTGGGGGTGTTGTAACTCAAACCCTCATTTACCATGTGCGCCATCGTAAATGCGGGCCGAGGATGTAAGTCGGGGGGGTTTCGGCCCTTTCCGCACTTACAAAAATGGCTGTAAGTGCGGGGGGTCGGAACTCGGGTGGTCTCATGTCGAGGGTTTCCTGTAATTCTATCTGTCCGATAACCTGCTATCCTTTTTCAGACCCATCCCTTTTAGACTATCAAGACAGCATTGACTTCTTAAAAAAATAATTACATTGGTACATACTTTTTAACGGATACCCTTCCAAAAGGAGAATGGATGTTTAAGATGCTCTGCTCCAAGTTTTTGGTAAATTTCCAGCTTCCAGATCTCACTTTCTCAGATCTCTCTGGCTAACATATCACATCTATTCTCATGGACTGGATTAAATTATATTTTCTGGGTTGAACAAGCTGATTATTATAGCTGCTAGCATGTTTTTTAAATTCTGAAGCACATTTATTTTCCATTGGGTTAATAATTTTCTTAAACTACAGATAAATTTATAAATACAAAGAAGGGATTTGAAAAAAATTGTCATAGCAGTTAAAAAGCAACTTCAATGGAACATTTTGTTGAAACTGCTGTAAGTAATGAAGATCTTGCTTATGTACATCTGTTCAAGCTTATGATTATTTGGGATTTCTCATGCTATATATTCTAACTTCTAGCTTGTAGTCTAGAGCATGCTGAACTTGGTTCATTGAATTATTGATAGCAAGTATTAGATTATGAAGAGTGCAACAAAACTTTTCTTAGATAATTCTGTGTATCAAGCATGTGAATTGATAAAACTTAAAAGGCTTCTGTGTTTGGTATCAGAAGCATCCTTTGGAACTTTCTGATGGAAATGAAACAAATACCTCAGTGAAGCTTGTGGGTCAGTAAATGATGTTCAGTAAATATGTTTTCTTCAGTCTTATCTCACCACACAAACTTTAAAAAACACAACTGTTTGTGACAAACAGTTTAGTGACAAATCCCTATGACCTACTTCATGATACAGCTGTGAAGCTGGCATCATCCTAAAATCAAGATAATTTGATAGTTTATCTGGCAATTCAAATTATTCTGGTATTTTATGTAATTTGTAGGATTTTTAAAATGATGATTAATTAAAATAGAGCTGGCCTATCAGCTAGATAGGGTAAGAGATTTTTTTAAGTGTTCCCTATTTGAATGCTATCCTTAACTATCAAATTTTACCTAACTGCTATAATTTTCTCAGTATGCATTATATATAAAAATGCATAATGTGAAGGTGTAATGTTTGGAACAGTAGGAGTCTGTTTTCCCTTACACCTATGGGAATAGGGTCAAGATGGATCCCTGTCTCCCTCTTGCGGAAGGACAGTGTGGGTTCACTTTCTCTTTTGCGTAGGGAGGGGGTAACAATCTGTTTTCCAGGGGAGATGGTATTATGAGCTTTCCTGAGCACATGAAAGCTCATGATTCCATCTACGTGTTTTGTTAGTCTATAAAGTGCTACCAGACTAGTTTTTGTGTTTTAAGTTTCTCCTCTACAGACTAACTCAGCTACTGCCTGAAGCTTCCAGGGGAGAGGGGGATGAGTCATCCCCAGACCAGGCGCTTTATAGTCTACAGGTAACTGGTTACCGTGTCCCCCGCTGAGAAGAGAACAGCCGGTGTTTCACAATTACTATGGGGTCACTCCAGCAGGGAGAGGGTGGCAGTGGGGGTCACGCCTGGGGGAAGGGCGGAGAGATGTAGCCAGGGATTGAGGCCTCCCCGCGGGGCAGGTGTGGGTGTGAGTCACGGTATCTCTCCCCCGCGTGCCGCTGCGCCGGGGCCGAGTGGATCGTTGCAGTCAAAGGCTTGTCCCTCGCGGCGGCCCGTCCAAGCCTGTGGTGAAGGCGGGCCGCGAGCGTCCGCTCCGGACTTGGGGGCGGTGAGGAGAGGAACAGCGAGGGCAGCTAATAGCACGTGCAGGTAAGGCTAAGGACGCTCTCTGATAGGCTGTTGCGCTACCCAGGGCTTAAGGGGCGGAGCAACAGCTGTGCTTCTCATTGGGCCGCTCAACTGGCAGTTTCGCGCACAACCGGTAAAAGTCAGGAACCGCCTTCTCACGTTCTCTCTCGGCTGGGCAACGGCTCGCATACGTCATTTAGAAGCGCCGTAATGTCACGCGGTGAGGCGGTCGCGGGCCTTGCACGTCGTAGCAGTGGGTGGTTCTGTAGGCCGGTGTCGTTAGCCGTGGCAGCTATGACGCAACGGAGGACGGAACTCGGGGGCCCCGGCCGCTGCCATGACCATCTGCCACTTCTTCCTGCAGGGCCGCTGCCGCTTCGGCGAGAGGTGCTGGAACGAGCATCCCCGCGGCGGGGGGCGCCCGGCCCCGGCGCCTTCTCAGGGTACCCGCTTCTCTCCTCCTCCGCCTGCGGCTGGCCGCCTCCGCCCCTCGCAGCCCTCCCGCCAGGCAGCCGGGGTCCCGCTTTCGGGGCTCGCGTGCAGCCGGCCGGGTCACAGATCAGGGCCCAGCTGCGATGCTAATGGCCGAAGCGTCTGGGACCCTGCTTGCCCCTCTTCTCCCCTTCTCCCCCGAGAGGTGTGAGCCGGTCACCTCCCTGACCGCTCCAGCCTAGCGCCGAAGGTCCTGGTCTGAGCCTTGGTCCCTGCGCGCTTTCAGTAGACGTCGTTACCCTGGTCGGACCCAGTCCCGTATCCCGCCCGCCGCAGGGTGCAGCTTCCGGGAAAGGTGCGAGGAATTTAGCAGGCCTGGGATAATCTGCGCCCGAAAAAGATTCTTCCTGACAACCCCCCTTCCCCTGTTGAGAGGTCGGGTTCTGCCATAAAACCTGTAGCTCTGTGTCCCTGCCAGAACTCTTGTTGGTTCTCCTTAGGGTTCGCTGTTAGAAGTCTCGATATTCTTGTCTTCTGCGCAGCAACCTACTTAAAGTCAGACCTTTTTTTAATCTCTGTTCTGTCACACTAATACTGTAACCTTTGGTGCAGCTCTTAACCTCCTGATGTTTCAGAGTGCTTCCTGTGGTGGGGTTGGGGTAATGTGTAAATTTTGGACAGCTGGCATCTTGAAGTCTTCCCTCCTCCTTAATGAAGGGCTGGTGAAGTGTGACTCTGCAGTTCGTTGGCTAGTAGAGTTTAAAAGAAATATACAGAATTGTGTTTTACCACATATAAATACAGAACTTAGCTGCACCAAATGCTGTAGGTTTTCTCAGGTATTTAATGTCGAGGGTTAAATAACTTTCCGTTAAAATACTAAAAACGTGTTTAGTAGCAAGCAAACAGTTGAACATTTTACCTCTTTATAAGCTGTGAGTCATCCTTGCAATTGTCTCTAAATCACATAGCTCACGTGGGTATTTATTGTAAATGACTAAGTTTTGGAGTAATAGTATTTATAAAATAGAAAAGTTGGAGTTTTTTTTTCCTCATTTGAAATTATAGCCTGTCTGGATGCTCAGGAAACAATAAACCAGAATGTATGTTGTTTTCAACCTCTGTTTTTCCTCTTCCTCCCCCAATCCTCCATTCTTGATTACTGGAATTCTAATAGGACTCTGACATTAATATTAAGGAAGATGAATTACAAGTATGCTGAAGAGAAACCTTGCCCAATTCCCCATCCGTATATGGTTTTCCATTTCTCTTCCATAGACAAGACACATCAGTGCCACAATTTGTTGTTACAAAACAGACAGTTTGAAAGGAAACTGAAGTGCCGGGGCCTGTTAAATACATTGATAATTGCTTATGATTTAACAAATACACTTAAGCAACAAATAGTCTTGCAGCACCTTAGAGACTAACAAAAATGTAGATGCCTATGATACCAACTACATTTTTGTTAGTCTCTAATGTAATGCAAGACTATTTGTTTTTTAAGTTTATTCAGTTACAGACCAATACAGCTACCCCTCAGAAACACTTGCTTATGATTTGTAAGGAGTGCTGCCATCCTTGAATCTGTTCCCTTTCATAATTGTTATAAGTAGTTTTTTATGCTTATACCTACCCCCGTAATCTCCTAGCAAATGTTTGTAGCTTACAGTCACATGTTCCCTTGTTTTTTGTAATGTTTCTGGCTCTATTGCTCTATGAAATCTCTCACAAGAAGTGTGAAAATGAGGGGCTTTTTCTTCCGAGCTGACCATGTGGATTGGACCTGGCAGGGTCTGGGCTGCACAGGTCATCTTTCAGCATTGGCGTTTAAGTGCTATCAAATGGGCAAAATAAACTGAAACAAGAATAGTGAAAATATTTCTAATCTTTCAGATATTAGAGCTGATCTTAGCCCCTAAAATCTTAAGTATTACTTGCAATAACAATGGATTAATATCCTATAGTGTGTTGGCCTCTTGAAAGGTTTTGACATATGAATGGGATATCTTAAGACCCCATTCTGGAAATATAGTCCCATTAACTTAATTATGCTCACATGATGACAGTTGCTTAATGCAGGGGGTTCTCAAACTTTGTGATACCACAACCCCCTAAAATCTAAATGAATTTATGTACACCCCCCCCCCCCCCACCACTGCCCTGGGTTGCTTCCTCCCCCCTTCTCACCAGACTCCTTGCCCTCCTGGGGTTCCTTCAAGGCATTTGCAGTCCTCAACGCCCTTCCCACCTGCAGGCCCCTTCCCCCCCCCATCTCTTTCTCCTCTGTGCCTCTTTTCCGCTTCTGCTCCCGTTCCTCTCCTCTGCCTCCTCCTCTGACCCCCACGTGCCCTTATTTACCTTCAGGTCCTCTGTCCTGATCCAATCCCCCAGCCCGCTGCCTGAGGGGACCCTGCCCTCTCCCAGCTGGGGAAGAGTTCAGTCGCCCGGCAACCATGCCCTGGCCAGCCCCTTGCGTGTCCGCTCCTGCGCCTGCCTCGCTCTCCCACTGCCTTGCCTCCTGCTGCAGCTGAGCCGTGCTCCAGGAGTCCCGTGGCCCCGGCCACACTATGCGGCTTGCCGGGGGCTGCCTTACACCGCCCTGCCTCTCTTCGTGGCCTGGGGGAGAGGGGTCGCAAGTGAAAAACCGAATCCAGCTGTGACACCCCAAGTTGCTCGTGACCCCCCCTTGGGGTCACGACCCACAGTTTGAGAAATGCTGGCTTAATGTGTAATCGCAGGCATGGACTCTTTGTGCACACATCTTTTTAAATAAAATAAACTGATCACATAACGCACAACTAAAAATGTTAACTGTTCTAGTAATTGGTTCTCTTCATGCTCTGTACTTTTCAGTACTAGCATATATAAGTGAACTTGGTTCACTTGATTTGTGGTAATGAGGAAAATGTGAAAGAATATTTGTTTTCTTTTTTTCAATGCAAGGTACTGGCAGAGGAGGATGGGGTGGCCATAACCAGAGATACACCAGTGTTGTCCAGCCTTCTAACTTCTCTAAACCCTCTACGTGGGGTGGCAGCAGAAATGATGGAAAGGCTTTTTTTGGATCCTCTGACTATGGAGCACCAGGCAGTGGCAATAAAAGTTCAGGATTTTCTCAAAACAGATTCTCTGCATTAAATTCTGAGCAAAATATTGGCAGTGACTACAGAGATGAAGAAGAGAAGCTTCTGTAAGTCCTTGTTCTGTGAGATTATCTAGAAAGAATTTAAGTAAATTTTACAAGTGTAAATTTGTATGGAGACACTTGAGTATATTATGTAACTTCCTTATAATGCCAGTTTGAAGAGACTTCTAATGTCTAAATATTTACATTATAATTTGTTAATATGAACATCTTCATTGGGAGGTAATGAAGTGTATGTGTAGTAAAATTAATTGTCATAGGAATTTAAAATGCACACAGACAACCTTTATTAATTGAAATTGCTGTTTTTAATAATTTTGCATTTCTCTTTAAAGGTGATCTGCAAAAGGGGAAAAATTGGGCTTTTTTTCCTTTCTCTTTCTACTCTACAAAGCAAGCCTGGGAGGTTTTGGAAATCTTTTCATTTAAAAAAAACCAAAAACAACAACCCGCTGTTTTTTAACCAAAAAAGTGTCAGGTCTTGGCTATTGGATGACTGGAGTACTGTTAGGATTTTTATATCACAAGTATTAAGGAATTGAGGTACTGGTTGAGGCCAAAAGTGGCTTTCATTCACCCTTTAGTTAAATAGGTGTTGTGAAAGAGTTTTAAAGTTCCTAGATCTAAGGGAAAACTTTCTCTAAGACTTTGGTACAAGACTTACAGAGTAAGAAGGCGCAATCTATGTCTACATTCCATTGCAGGTTTCTTTGTTAGAGCAGGATGAGGACGTTTTTACACCACTTAAAATCCTTAGATTTTGGTATTTACTTGCATTCATATGAGATTAAAAATGTATTTTTAATAAAACCCAGAGTAATAAAAGCAAATTTCTAACTTGCTGCAGTACAGTATTCTTGTTTTTGCTCTCTCCAGAGTTTCTTTAAATATTACACTTATTTTACTTCAGTTAATAGTCCCTTATCCCTATTTCATTACTTCTACAATGTATGGATTTCTGTAGTCTCTAAAATGGAGACATCTGTTTTTCTTCTGGTCTGAAGTCTTTCTGCTTTTTACTTTTTGCTGTTATACATATTATTAGCTTATTTTTGTAGAATTTTGTAACTTTTTTTCAAGGTTTCACAAATGGTAATGCTGAGATGATGATTGCAGCCTACAGAGGAAATCATTTAACAGCATATTTGCCCTTCCTGCCTGTCTTTATCCAGCTTACTTAATTCATTATGCAATTTATATACTTTAACAAAATGTTTTAAAAGTGGCCATTTCTATATATCACATCACAATTGTTAACTGAGGGTCCAATTCTCCCAATATTGCTCATGGTGAAGAGTACCATTCTTCAGTGTGCATAAACCATTATCTTCCATGGTTCATCTTTACTACTAGGATGGGAAAATATTTTCTCTGTTAAAGTCAGGGAGACTGCTAATGGAATACTATGCTGTGGAAGGTTAGGGAGTGTATCAGAATGTGGCACTGAATTATTTTGAAATACCCTTTCTTGAGTAGAATAATTTGTTTTTATTCACACTTTTGATTTTGGTATAACTTTTTTAGTGAAGGTATAATAAAAGACATGGAAGTATGGGAATCTTCAGGACAATGGATGTTCTCTTGTTATTCACCTATGAAAGAAAAGCCTAACATCTCAGGTAATAACTTCCTCAGTGTCAACTTATTACCAAGAATATTTCTCTCAAGGTGTTGCATTATATTTTAGGGTCCAGAAGTGCCAGTTGCCTTGCAGAAATGCACAAGACTAAAGTTCTTCCTTCTAAAGAACTAAGGTTTCAAACCATCCACTTGCTCCACCCATGTGGAGGTCATCCGAGATCTAGACTTGACTTGTCGTGCAACAAAGAGGAAATGAGATTATGGACAAACTAGAAAAATGGTCTCAGGTAAATAGGATGAAGTCTAATAAGGACAAATTCACAGTACTCCATTTAGGAAGGAACAATCGATTTCATGCATACAGAATGAGAAGTGACAGTTTAGGAAGGAATACTGCAGAAAGGGATCTAGGGGCTTTATGGACCACAAGCTAAACATGAGTCAACAGTGTGACACTTGCATAAACAAACATGACTCTGGGATGCATTAACAGGAGTGTTGTGAGCAAGACATGAGAAGTCATTCTTCCGCCTTATTCAGTGATGATTAGGCCTCAACTGGAGTATTGTGCCCCATTCTGGGAACCACATTTCAAGGAAGATGTAGAGAAATTGGAGAAGGTCCAGACAAGAACAACAAAAATGATGAAAGGGCTAGAAAACATGAGTTTGGAGACTGAAAGAACTGGGCTTCTTTAGAAGAGAAAAGACTGAGAGGGAACATGATAGCAGTTTTCAAGTACGTAAAAGGGTGTTACATGGAGGAGGGAGAAAAATTGTTCTCTTTTGCTTCTTGTCCTATTATCAGAGGCCATGGGCTTAAATTGCAGCAAGGGAGGTTTAGGTTGGCCATTAGGAAAAACTTCCTAACTGTCAGGGTGGTTAAACACTGGAATAAATTGCCTAGGGAGGTTGTGGAATCTCTATTACTGGAGATATTTAAGAGCGGTTTGGATAGACATCCATCAGAGATGATCTAGATGGTGCTTGGTCCTGCCATGAGGGCAGGGGACTGGACAAAATGACCTCTCGAGGTCCCTTCCTGTTCTATGATTATGATTAAATGGTGCCTCATTTTTGGCATGTGTAAAATTGCAGTTATTACACTAATGACCTCTGCATCTTTTTAAATGTAACTAATTGACTTATTGTTGGTGATGATGCAAAGTCTATCTGCTATAGCTTCACAGATGTGCTCTCAAACAATATATCTTTCTCTTAGGATTTTGATTGTTCCTTTCCTTGCAGGTTTTCCAGACTTCTCACCAGAAGAGTTGCATCTTGAATACTATAACTGCAGAGCAAACAATAATATTCAGAACTATGTAAGTTTTTAAAAAATATTGCAGACTTTCCTAATGTGGCATACACACTTCAGAGTAGTGCTACTTTAGTAACTGTCCAGTTGTGGATCATTTGATTTTGTGCAAGAAATTACAAGGAATTTTCAAAATGCCAAAATACACTCTCATAACAAATTGACTTTTTATTTTTTAAATGTACTGTGCAGGCTTTCCAATTTAAGCTTGACAATTTTTTGGCCAATGTTTTTTAAAAAAAAAAAAAAGATCAAGACTGGGTGCCTAAAAATAGGCAGCTTTAGAAAAGTGGTTTGATTTCTATAAGTGCTGGGTGCTTGCTTTGTTAATGCTGCTACTCCATGGGAAGCAATGGGAGGAGGGTGTTCGGCTAATCCCACATAATTAAATGTAGGGGTTGTTCTTAACCTAGATTTTTGCCTCTGTTCATATTTATTCTTACTTCTTAATCTTCTCTCTACTGTCTAACTGCTCGAATCATGGCCTGAGAGCTTGACATAAGGTCTGTGCTGCAGGGTAATTTGATACTGAGGTGGCAGAGCATAGGGCACAGTGAGGATAAACTCCCTGTATTGTTTAGTTTACCCTTTAGAACAGATGTCTTGTACCAGTACAGTTCAACAACTATTAATTTTTATTTCAATTTGTTCTTGCTGCTCCTAAAGCCACATTGGTATCAAGGGGAATCTGCCTGGCAGTGGAGACTATTTGACACTGGAGCCTAATACTAGGAATTGGTCTGTTTGACAAATGGGGGAGGGGGGCTTCATAGTTTAGTACAAGTGATAATTTTTATTTAAAAAAAAAAAAAAAAAAGGCGTGGTACAGGGACATTATCCTCTTTACCAGCAGTGTCAAAAAAGTGTTTATTTGAGAATTCTATGGGGTTTGTAGCACTTTCACCAGTCAGATTGAAGTTTCATCTGTGTCCTTTTATAATACAAACTATCAGATTTACAAATGATGACACTAAACTGATAGGCAAACTTGAGGCACGACCAGGCTAATTTATCTGTATTACAAACTTACAACACTAAAGACTCTCTTCTTGTGAGCAAAGTTTTTGTTTTCTTGTTCAAAAAGTTCTCATCTACACTACCAATACAGTTTTTTCTACAGTTACATTAGTAATGCCTCCTAAGGTTTATACTGGCAAATGAGTGACTTTTCCAGGACAGCTATCAGTTTCTCAAATGAAGTAGGCAACCAACACAGGAATGCAGGGGCAAGATTAGAAAGGCAAAGGCACAAAATGAGCTCAAACTAGCTACGGGAATAAAGGGAAACAAGAAGACTTTTTATAAATACATTAGAAGCAAGAGGAAGACCAAGGACAGGGTAGGCCCACTGGTCAGTGAGGAGGGAGAAACAGTAGCAGGAAACTTGGAAATGGCAGAGATGCTTAATGACTTCTTTGTTTCGGTCTTCACCGAGAAGTCTGAAGGCATGCCTAACATAGTGAATGCTAGTGGGAAGGGGGGAAGTTTAGAAGATAAAATAAAAAAAGAACAAGTTAAAAATCACCTAGAAAAGTTAGATGCCTGCAAGTCACCAGGGCCTTATGAAATGCATCCTAGAATACTCAAGGAGCTGATAGAGGAAGTATCTGAGCCTCTAGCTATCATCTTTGGAAAATCATGGGAGACAGGAGAGATTCCAGAAGACTGGAACAGGGCAAATATAGTGCCCATTTATAAAAAGGGAAATAAGAACAATCCAGGAAACTACAGACCAGTTAGTTTAACTTCTGTGCCAGGGAAGATAATGGAGCAAGTAATTAAGGAAATCATCTGTAAACACTTGGAAGGTGGCAAGGTGATAGGGAACAGCCAGCATGGATTTGTAAAGAATAAATCATGTCAAACCAATCTGATAGCTTTCTTTGATAGGATAACGAGTCTTGTGGATAACGCTAGACTTTAGTAAGGCGTTTGATACGGTCTCGCATGATATTCTTATCAATAAACTAGGCAAATACAACTTAGATGGGGCTACTATAAGGTGGGTGCATAACTGGCTGGATAACTGTACTCAGAGAGTAGTTATTAATGGTTCACAATCCTGCTGGAAAGGTATAACAAGTGGGGTTCCACAGGGGTCTGTTTTGGGACCGGCTCTGTTCAATATCTTCATCAACGATTTAGATATTGGCATAGAAATGCCTTATTAAGTTTGCAGATGATACCAAGCTGGGAGGGGTTGACTGCTCTGGAGGATAGGGTCATAATTCAAAATGATCTGGACAAATTGGAGAAATGGTCTGAGGTAAACAGGATGAAGGTTAATAAAGACAAATGTAAAGTGCTCCACTTAGGAAGGAACAATCAGTTTCACACATACAGAATGGGAAGCGACTGTCTAGGAAGGAGTACGGCAGAAAGGGATCTAGGGGTTATAGTGGACCACAAGCTGAATATGAGTCAGCAGTGTGATGCTGTTGCAAAAAAAAGCAAACATGATTCTGGGATGCATTAACAGGTGTGCTGTGAGCAAGACACGAGAAGTCATTCTTCCGCTCTACTCTGCGCTGATTAGGCCTCAGTTGGAGTATTGTGTCCAGTTCTGGGCACCGCATTTCAAGAAAGATGTGGAGAAATTGGAGAGGGTCCAGAGAAGAGCAGCGAGAATGATTAAAGGTCTAGAGAACATGACCTATGAAGGAAGGCTGAAATAATTGGGTTTGTTTAGTTTAGAAAAGAGAAGATTGAGGGGGGACATGTTAGCCGTTTTCAGGTATCTAAAAGGGTATCTATAAGGAGGAGGGAGAAAACTTGTTCATCTTGGCCTCTGAGGATAGAAGAAGAAGCAGTGGGCTTAAACTGCAGCAAGGGAGGTTTAGGTTGGACATTAGGAAAAGTTCCTAACTGTCAGAGTAGTTAAACACTGGAATAAATTGCCCAGGGCGGTTGTAGAATCCCCATCTCTGGAGATATTTAAGAGTAGGTTAGATAAATGTCTATCAGGGATGGTCTAGACAGTATTTGGTCCTGCCATGGGGGCAGGGGACTGGACTCGATGACCTCTCGAGGTCCCTTCCAGTCCTAGTATTCTGTGATTCTATGAAATAAGCTGTAGTCCGTCTCAAGTCAGAAAAATGTGCCCATTGACACTATACTTCTCTGTTCTTCCCATTCTTTTAATACCAGTATTGCTTGTTACACTAAAAACAAATATGATAGTATGGTTTGTAACATAATCTATTTAACACCATCAATAATCCACTCTTACTATTTTTTAGATTTTGTTTTCTTCTGGTCTTTTTTCCTCTGTTTGCAAACAGGAAATGATACTTGCAGAAGATTTGTTTTTTATAACATACTAACAACATCAAAACTCAAATTTCTCTTTGAAAAAATTTGACTGATTGCCCCCAAGTAACACCTAATAACTCCCAGATTAAAGGCAAAGATACTTTTTAGGAAAAGTTTTGTGCAATTAACACTTAAATAGTAACAAGACTTCCCATTTGTGTGTCTATTTCACATACTTTTAAAAGGAGCTGAAAGCGTTTTTTAAAAATTTTTGTTGTAAACTCACATATTACAGGCATTGAAACTAACTTATCTCAAACATTTTGTCATTGACTAGATTTCAAGTTACTTATGTGCCTTTAAGTGGACTTTAGATATTGCTGCTGTACAGAATCTTATGCTGGGGTTATAAAATCAAACTCCATTTATTCTGGAATATCATGATTTGGATGCCCACAATTTTTCTTCCTCTTGGGACTGCATTTCAGGAGGAATTGCTGATACCGCTAGTCTTATTGCTAATACCACTAGTATTTTTTGTCAAAGGTGGATCAGTTGCTTTCCCAGATCTCTGAAGTGAGGTTTCCAAATACAGTAGAATTCCCGATAATCCGGCACCTTTGGGACCTAGGTGGTGCCAAATTATCAGATATGCTGGAGTACCAGGAGGTACTATAAGGGGGCATACTCCCAATCCAATCTCCCTCCCCCTCACTGGTACAGCCGCGCGTCTCCCTCCAGGTGCTGGGGCACGTGTGCTGAGCAGCCGGCTTTTCAATGAGCTGGCCAGGGCGCCGTGCGCAACCCAATCCCCCTTCCCTTCCCCAGAGCCAAACACCTCCCCTCCCTGCTGTCACCCAATCCCCCTTCTCCCCCCAGCCTTAAGTCCAGGTCCCGAAGCAGCTGCTTGTGCTCAGCGGCTGGCTGCTAGCACATGCAGGCTGGACACTGTGTGCGCTGGGGACTGTGAGCAGAACGGTGCAGGCTGTGAGTGCGCATGCGGCTCACAGCGGCCCGGCTGTGGGAGCGGCTGACCTGAGCAGTTCCGGGTTCACGTTGATGCCGGACTATCAGGAGTGCCGGACAACTGGATGCCAGACTATTGGAGTTTTACTGTATAACTTTCTAATCTAGCAAATGTCTTGCCTTAAATAAAAGCTTTGTATGTTTTCTTTGTATCTGGTATTGCTGTAATGCAGAAAAGTTTTTTGTAAAACCTTTACTATTCAGTACTCTAATCAAACTTAATGGTGGTGGGTAGTATATTAACTGGAATTTAAGATTTTTTTTTTTTTTTTTTTTTAAGTGGGGGAGCATCACTGGAAAATTTGAATTAAGTTCATGAAGTCTTCAGTGTATAAGTCTAATTATTTACCTTGTATAGTCCTTCCATGAAGTATTCTCATCCAAATCCTGTTTCATTAATAAACTGGGTCAAAATATATACTTGGATTTTTCCCAGCGTGTCTTAAGAGCTGATGTCAAACAGTATTTTTTCCAGCATGTGACAGGGCTGAAGAGAATTGCTGATATGTTTTGTAATGTTTATAATAAGACCCTTTGAAAGTGAGCAGTGTCTATTTACTAAAAGATTAAACATTCCACTCTCGTAGGTGCTGACACATCAAAAGTCTTTTCTTATTTTGACAGTTTCTTTATGGAATGCTAAGCTTTAGCTACTTAAATAAAATTTCACTTTCATACTTATTATAAATGCTGTTAATGTGGAATAATGATATCACATTACAATATTGTGTATTATTAAATAATTATGTAATGTTTTAACCTTTTCTCTAAAAGTTGGTTTACTGTACTTAGCAGTCACTACAGAATTGTGTGTTCTAATCCTGTCCAGCATTTTAAGGGAATTGATTATATTGGAGAGTAAGTTAATTGGTAAGTAAGAAGTGTTAGAGCTAAATTATTCTGAGATAAGAGGGTGTCTTTGCTAGAAAGCAGAGGCAGCCTTAAGTGAACTCTTGGTACTTCATCTTCATGATTCAGCACATACAATGTCAACTATCCCAGGAATAAAACAAGGATTGAAGAGTGGTTTGGGTGGTGTTTTTTTGTTTGGTGGGGTTGTTTTGTTTTTGGGTTTTGTTTGTTTGTTTTTTTGTAGAGCTGAAATTTGGAATTCCTCTTTATTACTAGATCTTGCATTAAAGAAAGTATCCAGTAGCTTCTAATGTTTCATATGCATACAAACCAATATGCTTGGTCTGAGAGCAACTGTAAAAGAAAGTTTGAAGGCATCCTGAGTTTCCAAATTACAGACACTATAAATTTGAGCAGTATGCTTTGGGAAGGGATAAGTGTCTCACTACTTTTAGGCTAATGAGGTTGTTCTCTTATAATTTGAGAAACGAGTACATTTTTAGTTGAATCAAACTACTATTTCCATTTCTTATTTGCATCATTAACACAGATTTAAAATGTCTTTTGTCCCCCTGATTAGATAAATTCAGTCCAGCAATTAATAAACCAGTGGCGAAATAGATTGCTTGAGTTGAAGACTCTAAATGCATCTACCAAAGTAGCGTTGGTAAGTGTTACTGAAAAGTAAACACATTTAATACACTCTCCTTCTAATTTTAAACAGGAATGGTTTTTTGGGGGGGGGGAGGTTGGGTCAGGTCGGAGGCAGGGGTAGGTTGCTGACCCACAGAGAAATCCGCCATGGGGCCACACACGCTAGTGAAAAGAAAAACCAAACCATCACTGATGTGGCCGCTGACTGAAGTAGAAAGACACTCCCCCACATTCCCTTTGCACACCAGAGCCATGGTAGGGCCCAAGCTAATAAATTTTGTATGCTCCAGCCCTGCAGTGAGATTCTGGTGGGGGGAGCCCCAAGCCTCGGGAGCCAGATCCAGGCAAGTCCTATGTGGCCCCCAGGCCTTAGGTTCTCCACCCCTGTAAAATACTTTTGTTAGACATATGACAGTGTGCTGCACATAACAAAGTTGGTTGCTTTCACACTGATTGTTAATGAGCCAATTTCTAAGACATGATATGGGTGAAGAAATGGAATCCTTATTTGCTGTCTTCTTGAATAGATAGCGTAGCAACTCTAAGTTCCATGTGCAGAAAATACTGATATGATAGAGAAGTTAGTCATATGGTTTTTTAACATTAAATTCTAAATCCCTCTGTTTGGCTTTGAAAATTTCAACATTTGTTATTTAAGACCAAGTACTTTGCACCCATTTAGAATTGCCTTGCTTGGCTGTAAGATTTGGAAATATTTGCTGTCTAAATATGGCAGTTTTTATAGATGTTACTAAAACCTCTGCAGTGCTTTGAAAATCCCAGCTATGGCATTTATCTTCAATATTGGTGCCAGGGAAAGGCATCCATATCAAAGGGTTGGGCTGAGTAGTAGATTAGAGTCAGGTCTTAAGTGATGCTTCAGGAACATTTTTGGGGGATGATAGGAAGTGAAGAATCTCCAGGCAGAAGGAAAAAGGCAAAGAAAGAGGTGTTCTGGATTTGACAAGTGTCACCCTCTATCCCTGCCACGCGGTATTTTTAGGCTTGGCATGATATGGCAATAATATACTTAAAAGAACATTCCCATTAATTTTTTCAGGTGAAGCTAGTTTTGACTTAATTATCAGAAGTGTGTTATAAATCTTTATAGAAAGAAACCTATTGTTTCACTTTAAAATATGAAGCCAATTGTCCTTTCTTTAAAGGTATCTGAACTGAAAAATGCAGTTAATCAACCATTGCCTACCTTTGGATTTGGTGGACAACAGCCACCAACCTTTGGATCATCAAGTAAGTTTTCACTATTAATAGCTAGTCCTGTTAAATCTTCTCTTTGTTTTTCTACCATATTCTGGTGCAAATGAACCCTTTGGAACAGGCACCCTCTGTGTGTTTATAATTACAGGCTTTCCACTAAGCAGCAACAGCAGTAGGAGTGCCAACAATTTCTCCTTTAATTCAAATACTGGATTTGTCAGTTCATCCTCTGGAAGCACCACAGCATTTGGAACCCCTTCTACAGTTCCGGATCCTTCAGCATTGGATGTGACATCTTCCTCAAGATCAGCCCATTCTGTTGGCTTTGGTAGCCAATCAGCTTTATCTGCAGCCTCATTTTCATTTAAAAAGCCTGAAACGGCAAGTGGTTTTGGAGCTTCTGGATTTTCAGGGTTTGGCAATTCCTCTGTGGTAAACTCTTCAAACACAACCTCATTTCCAGCTTTTGGAGCTGTTAATGCAGCAGCTGCTGTCCCTGCTTCAGAATCAGGTAACTCTTTGTTTGGACAGTCTGTTAGTGCCTTTGGGTATAATGTAGCACCAGCACCTCCTGCAGCCACAAGTAGTATTACCTCAGATAAGTTATTCACACCAAAGACTGATCTATCAGCTGAAGACTTGAAGCAGTTTGAAGCAAAGAAGTTTATGCTGGGAAAGATTCCTCTAAAGCCACCACCAATAGAGCTTTTAAATGTTTGAAAAAACTAACATGTACAATAGGCAAATTCTGGAATTGTTTCATAGAATGTTTAACTTTCTGTGAATAGGCCACTTGACAATATAACATTTCAAATGTGTAACTTTGAGGCTTGGCACTCAACTAGATGCTTTTTTGTAAGTGTTTTTTAATTGCCTTTCTAAGGGTGCTTCAGGAAGATAGGATCCCAATTGTAAATATTCTTTGTTTGCTTTGGAAGAGTCTTTAAACCAAGAAGTTTACAATTGGAAATAAAGCTTTGTAATGAATTAACAAATATAGTGATAGCACCTCAATCCATCCTTCTCTGCTGTGGAAAGAAAATCTATTATGTAATAAAGTGAGTTATATAGTCAATCCACTGACAATGAAATGTGTACAAAGTAAAACTGATATAAACATCAAATCACCTACTTTCCTTTGCCTTGTGGGGTTTTTTTGTGTGTGTGGGTTTTTGTTTTTGTTTTGTTTTGTTTTGTTTTAAAGAAAAACTACTTTTCTTCAACTGACAATTTTACTGTGTGTATCTACTTCTTACAGGCTCTGAACTTGCTTCTTCACCCTACAGCATTAACATCTACAATGAGGCAATGACCTGGCTGTCAAGAGAGCCTAGGTTTTTTTTGTTTTTGTTAATTTTTTGTAGGCTTTTGGTTGGCCCTCATCTGCATAGCTCTCAAAGGCTAATGAGTTTTAGAGCAGATCAGTGTATGGTTTTTCCTGTCTTATAAGAGTTAGAGATTTCAGAATTTTCACACTTAAAATCGTTATGTAAAGTTGATCTCAGGTTTTTGCTTATCTGAAAAATATGGAACAGGTCAATGTAAATATTTCAATTTCCAAATAACTTTGTTTTGTTTAAAACTTCCAAAACAAACTTCTTCATAAAAAAGGTTGAAACTTTTTTATAAAAATGTTTTGCATCAGGGATGTCAAATGGTTCTTGAGAGAGACTTGACTTGAACTGCCATTTTGCTACTGAAAAACCATGTAGTTGGGAAACATCTGATTATCTCCTACAATTGGGTTGTTTTTTTAAGAGCTTGTGGGGTGTGGAAGCATATTTATCATCATTTTACAGATGGGGAACAGGCAAAAAGATTAAGTGATTGAACCCAGGTCATTTGTGTGTGGTAGAAGCAAGAGCAGAACCCAGATCTGCCTTAACCATAGTACCTTTTTTGCCCAGTTTTGTCACGTGCTGTGTGACCTTGAGCAAATCGCATCTTTTCTCTCTACCTTTTAGTTTTCCTATCTGTAAAATAGAGATAATTACTCACTTTGTAGAAATGTCAGGTCTGTGAATAGAAACACCCATGTAATCAAATAGGCCTTTCTATATCCCAGTTTAGGGCATGAATTGGTGTACTTTTCATTGTTGATAGCTACAAGAGGAACTTCAAATGGGTAGCTGACTCAGATTGTCCAGAGACCTATTGTGATTGGCTGGAGCTCTTTTTGGAGATGTCACAGCTTGCACCAACTCACATAATTGAGTTCTCTTCAGCAAGCAAAGGAGAATCTCTCCACTCTTTATTCATGCAGAAAGAAAATGTTTTAAATTAGAGTTTTAAAGGGTGGGAAGGGCTGGTGATTATTCTATGAATCACTTTTCATAGTAGAAGAATAAATTGCACAAATCTTCCCTAAAACTGCTTAAGTGTTTTAATTTACTAAGCCCTCATGTTTTAATTGGGAAGCAAAATAAACCCACTTCATGCTGTGCACTAATAACCTGAGGTAATTGGGCAGTTTGAAGACATTTTGCCTTCAGTCTTACTATGGACCACATAGCATTGGCACAAATACACTGCTAATTAACACAGAAGATGGCTTGTTTTAAAGAGTGGGAGTGAATGTGGTGTGCATGAAAGCAAACCTGAGACAGTACAGGCATTTGCTGTGCAGGCTTACCACAGAGACTCATGTGTCTCAAGCCTCATCTGCAACAGCTTGTGTCTGTCTGTGCAGAATGTGTGGTGACTGATGTAGAAGAATGGAAGCGTATTGCTTCTAATTTCTGACCCCAAACACAAAGGAAAGGCTAATACTTTTCACAGGAGCCAGGTAGCATGCCAGAATGTATGGTTACCTAACATGCTACATCTTTTGAATTACTGATACTTGTACAAATTACGGCATACACATTTTCATTTAGAGCTGTCATAGCTGTGGGTTTCTTACGTCAATTGCTTTTGTTTTGAGACTTCTACTTGGTAAAGCTGACGCGCATATCAGAATCAAGATGAAATCTTTGCTCTAAGCCTTACCAAACAATTAAAAAATCCTACTTGCATGTCAGTCATGCCTTTGTAATGCTAAAAATATGCACCCTCATAGCCATTACTTCCTCCACTTTTGTAAAATTACTTGTAGATAAAAACAAATGACAGACAGCTGCTATAACTGTAATCTTGGTGCTTAATTTCAGAAACCTATCAGTAGTTGGATAGATTTCCATGTAAAAATGAAACCAGATGCTCTAACTAGTGTTTAAAACGGTGTATGATTGCAGACTGAGTGGTTATATTTTGGAACAAATCTTAAATGAAGTGGTCCTGGTATTAAAGATCCTATGGCTTGTTTTAGAAGAAAGTCATTAACTATTCTGTACTAACAAAATTCCAGAAAGGTTAGTTACAATCTAGAAATTCCGTGTATTTCAACTTTTAATACACTATTCGTATCCCTTAATGGTTTGTCCATTTGAATGGCTGCCCTAGGATCCTTGAAATAGCAGTTGATGGGCTGCCTCTAAGCTTAAGCCATCTTCCCAACCCTGAAAAAATTAGGCCACTTTAAGCCTTAAGCTTTACTTGCAATACAAATGATCCTTACAGCAGCTTAGCACTGAACTTGAGTGCTCAGCTGCCTAAAACTTTTAGTCCCTTTTGGGGTGTCTCACAGGCTGCTATTAAGCTGCTTTTAAGAACTTAAGGGCCTAAGCGGCCAAGGGCTTCTCTAAGCTGCAGTGGTTTGCATGCACACCACATTCTAAACAGCTATACGATGCTGTAATTTCGAGTAGAAAAGTATTTCATGCAGCCAAAATGTCAACTTTAAAATAACATTTTTCAAACGTAGATTGTGTGTCACGATGATTTTTGTTACAGCCTTCAACAGCAATTATTTTAAAGCTATTAGAAAAATATATATGGAATGCATTACTCAGACATATGAGAGAATTAAAAACAATGTCATCTTAAAGTTGATCAAAGCCACCTCAGTGAGCTAGCACCCCTTCATCCACAGCAGTGCAGGGGTGGGAGTGACAGGCTTAAAAGCTGGCTCCCAGTGTATACTGGCTCCTGCCTCATGTGCACTCTGTTCCCCTCTTACCACCACCACCACCCCCAGCCTCCGGCAGGCACTGCAAGTTTGGAGCAGCCCTCTGTCTGGTGTGGGTGGGGAGCTGCTCCAGCCCCTACCAGTTAAACAGAACTGGTAAGCCTCATCTGTTAAGGGTGAGGCTTACTGGTTAACTATTTATTTATATCCCTAATAGCTTTACCCTCTTTTTAGCCTCCTGATGACTAAATTGCTGCCTTCCGCCTTGTTCGGCTGCCATACAGATATGTCAAGTCCTAACTTTTGACTCTTTAAAAAAAAAAAAAAAAAAATGGAACAGTAGCAGATTCACAGATCTCATTGTCACATTTAAACACTTGCCTGAACTGAAGCTAAAAGTCTCAGTGCAGGACTATAATTGATTTAAGCATCATGAGTGCTGACAGAAGCCTAGATATAAAAGGAGTAAAAAATACTCAACCCAGGCTCTGGCTCCATGTGATATGAAGTATTTTCCTTGCTTTGATATAACTGTATTTGAGTCACTAAATTCCTGTGGTGTGAACAAATAACTAATTTTAAGAATTATTTGAAGTTTGGTTCATGGGAGATGATGGTGCTGGTCTCAGAAACCGGCAGCTATGGGCTGGCTGTACACCAGAGAGATTCATCATCCAAAGGCATCCCTCTACCACAGAAGTGAAAAGAGCAGATTTAATGGGCAACAATTGGACCTCTTCCCAGGCATATTCAACCAAACTTAGCTGCAGCAAATATGGGGCCTCAAATGTTAGCATTAAAGGGCAAGGGGAAGTGATAGAATTGAAAGTAATTACAATTTTGTAATAAAAGGAAGTAAAGTAGTAGGAACAGCTTATGTAGCTGGAAAAGAGAGGTTAACACTGTAAGGAGTGAGAGGGAGGCGGTGATGAGCTGAAAATGTTAAAACTTGTACAGATAAGGGCAACAACAAAAAACCCACAAGTTAAAGTGGAAGGTGAAAGAAGAGATTTTATAAATTAATCGACTCTCTTGTATTTCTGTAATTACAAGGGACAATAAGATGAAACTGACTCTGAAATCACTGAGGTTGTTTTTAAAAAAAAAAAAAAAAAAAAAAAAGCGTGTTGAAATAACTGGCCAAGAGGAAGATAATGAAGATATAAAACAGTTAACTCATAAAAGGCAGGTAAGGGAATCTTTGTGAAATGAGAACTTTCTGTACACAAATCATTGAGTCCAGATGGTGGATCTCCTCTGGTAGTAAGAGAGTGAGCTAATGCACTTACTGTGTTACTGACAGTTATTTTAATAAGTTATGGAGCAGTAGGGTGGTACTAGGGAAAATACTTAAGCAAACATTTGCTTTTTTTACAATTATAACATAGTTGAAGGGAATTCCATGGATGGATTGTTCAACTTTTGGTAAAGGATTAGATAGTGTAGCTCAAAAAATGTGATGTTAAAGTGATTTGGATAGGAACAATGTTAAGTGCATTGAAAAATGATGGAATACTATTTAGAGTTTACTTTTTGTCTCTAGTTTAAGGGGGATAGCTAAAGGTTGGTATTCTGTTATTGAACACTTATCTGGAAGTAAAAGGATAGCATGTTAATGAAATATGATACTAGACAATATTATGGATAGAGAATGAGAGTGTATTTAGAGGCTATAAATAAATGTACAATTAACTTTGAAAAATGCAAACTAAGAGCTGGTGGCGAAACCCATAAATCTATGATGCTGGAAGATGTTAAGTGGCACTGGACAGTAAACCACTTTGTAAGGGGCTAATTTCAGTAGGAAAAACAAAAAAGTAGACATATCAAATGACAAAAAAAAAAGTTCCAGTCTAAAGCGGTCTCAGTACTGGTGCAGTTGCTTCTAAGTTCTGTGTAACCACAAAGTTATTTGAACAGTTGAAGGAAATTCAGAGGAGAGCAAGCAAACTGAATGCATGATTTGGATGCATGGTTTTATGAAGAAACTTGAGAAAAATAACTATTGCTTAAGTCAAGATAGGGAGTGGATAAACTTAAATAGTGTAAATACAAGGGTGGAGATGGAATTTTTAAAGGAGTTCACTAGTCATAATAGGTGAAATTAAGAATTTGTCAGCCTTATTAGGCCAGTAGTTCCCAGTGGAAGTACTAGAAGTCCCATTCCTTCTCTATTTAAAACAGTAAGGACCTACCTTGCTTTGGCTGGTAAATGGAATAGGCAACCTAACGTATTTCTAGGATACCTAATTATGTGTATCAGGATGGAGAATACTTAATCTTGAAACTCCCACCCACAACTGTGTAGAATAGTAATAGAGATGTAGCCATGTTAGTCTAGTTTAGCTGAAACAAAAAACTGGACTATGTAGCACTTTAAAGACTGTCATTCATGCTTAAATTTGACACTTTACGCCGGGGTCTTAACAAAGACCCTAATTACCTTACCCATTACAAAGATAGCTTCCCCAATTATCACCTCTAATATCATTAGCTCACAGACATTTACCTCCCCCCCCTTATGTCCCCTCTGTTCTGAAATTTGATTTGTCCTTTCTATATGTGTTCACTTTTTTTATTGTATCCCTTTGGTATATATGGTCATGCCTATTTTCTTCCACAATTTGATCTGAGGAAGTGGGTCTGGCCCACGAAAGCTCATCACCTAATAAACCATCTTGTTAGTCTTTAAAGTGCTACATAGTCCTGTTTTTGTTTCACCACAACTGTGTAGTTTTCCTTTTTGTACTCTGGTATTTTCAAAAGGAAGTGTAGCTCTCCTAAACAACTGAACTTATGTGATCACAGGTGCTGCATCTCTTCAGAATTTGTACCATGCAGGACAAAGACACTTTTGCAACTGTCAATATCATCTTTCATAAAATAAAACTACTGGGTATAAGTTTTTCCCCATACAAAATGTTGGGAAGAGGAACAAAGGTGGAAAAAGATAATGAAGTTTAGTGTCAACACATCTATCAAAAGTATTTTTGATTGAGTTTTGTTCATGCTTCTCCCAGACTACACAATTGTGGATGAGATTTTATTGTACTTAGTTTACAATATTCAAACACACAATCATAGAAACAACTTTCATGCCCTATCTCCTTTCAGCAGTGAGTTTGGTAAAAATGTTCATTATGCAACTGAATAGCAACTATAAAGGAAACTGATTACAAGTACATTCAGCTATTATTGACTGCAGGTCCTGTGTTTCTGTTCATTAAATAGTTTTCCACATCGCTTTCAGCAAACTAAATACTTTCTAGTCAGCATCGTGGTCGCATTCCTCTAAGACTTCTTGTTCCTTTATCCTCACAGATCACATGAAATCCTACCACAGCATATGCTCCATCATGTGTTCTATCTAATTAGATTGTTCCTAATTACTTAAATGCACCCAGTGTACTCTGCAAATACTGCTTTACTGCTTGTTTTGTTTGGTGCATTTATATAAAATACATGGTGTAGTAATGTATATAAGGCCTTTTCTCAAAGGGATCATCTTTGGCATTGTTCTTGCTGTTTATTACACGGCTGTCCTACCTTTTCCCTGTTACGTTTTCATCTTGGTTAGTCATTGAAGTATCTGAACTCTGGATAATTGCGAAGTTAAATGCTACTGCAACCCTAAAAAGCAAAAAGAGAATTTTTTGTTTACTTCATTATCATAATGGTAGCCTCTTTACAATGAAAAATATATATTCAGCTTTATCTTGAAATATCTAGTGATGACCATTGTACAGAATCCCATTTTATAACAATGGGATACATTTATGATGTTTTCCTTAAGTAGTGCACAATATTTCTGCACATCAGATGCATTTCAGATTAGAATCAGGTGGAATTCAGCCTCAGGTATTTTTGAACTCTTCCTCTCATCAAGGATTTACAACATTAGAGTAAATAACTGCTGTCCACACTGACTGAACTGAAGTGATAGCATTCCTCCTTCCATAGACAAAATAGCTGCTCTGAGCACCTGACACGTTAAATTCCTTATCTACTAACAAACTTTTAGAAAGGCTTAGAAAAGTTTTGAAATATTCCTTACATTTCTGTGCAAGGTCACGTCTGGCACCCTATCTGTGCATGTATGTGATTCAATCCATCATAACACAATGCAAAGCATGCACCTCTAACATTACTAAGCAGCAGGATGAGTGCTCCCCCACCTGGTCTTGGGCATTGTGACATCAGCTTTTTAGGCAGAATTCCACAAGTAGCTGACCCTAGACCAGTTCTGGGCCAGGAGGTGACCATACCCTGTGTACTACCCATGCATACCCAGCAGAGTCTATTAGACTTAGTACATGTGGTAGTTGTGATCAGTGGTGAACACTGTATTCCCACACAGTCTTATTAAAACAAAGTGTTTAATCTTAATAGTAGAATTTCAGCATAACAGTAAGAGGAAAGGGATTGTAAAACAAACTGGATATAGCATTTATCTTATGGGTTTACTTATGCCTATCTTACCCCAGACTCCTATCTCTAGGGTCAGTCCGTTCCTCAACAGTCTCCTCCTTAACCATCAGCCCTCCTCAAGTCTGTGTGTTTGTGTCTTTCAATCCTTCTGAGGCCTTTGATCCTGTCCACCTTCAGGGGAATTGAATCCCTCTTGGAGATGACCCCTCTGACAGGCCCATGAGAGCTCTCTGGGTGCCTGAGTCAGGTCTTCAAAGTGAATTGCTCTGCACTATCCTCCAAGTGTTTGCAGAGAGAGGTGATTATCAGGAAATCCCCTGAAAAAACTGCTCACATTCATATGCATGCAGAGTAATGTCACAGTCCAGCTCAGACATACTATTGATAAATTATTCCAGGCAGCGCCAAGGCAGTTACTGCCAGCAATGGGATCGGCACTATATGAGACCACAGAGGGGCAGTGCTGCTGCTTGGCACAACTTGTTTCAGGTTGGAGTTGTTCAAAGTTGCCATCCCATCACAGCAGTTCTTTTACAAGGCCAGACAGGATTGAAACATTTTAAAATGTGGGTCTGTCACCTGAACAAAATAAATCTGAACTTCTGACATAGCTATCTGGTGTAACCTGTGATTCCCTCTTCCTGCTTCAGCTCAGCCAGCTCTCCTTGTGCTCCTATTCACCACAGCCTGTGGATGGGTGGCATTGAAGCTGCTGTGTGAAGCACATGCTCCAACGGAGATAACTATTTTCTCCTAGACACCTGTCCAAAATAGGTTAGAACATATGGAAATGACTTGCCTTTTTTTTCCCTTAAATATGTCATCTAGCTTGTCCTCTCTTTCCCTTTAGCAAACACCACACCAAGGACAAAGTCTCTGGTATCCCATCACCCTGGGATTAATTGGCTTTTACAGTCTGTGACCCTGGAGGAATTGAAAGACTCAGTTGTCATATCAGATACAATGGTACAGGTTATGCCAGCGTTTTGCTATCATAGGGCTTGATCAGGTCAGAGTCTGGAGAAAGCAGCCTAGTCTTGATCCATCAAACAATGATTCTACTCCCTAGCATTCTGTTTCCTATCCGTCCCCTCCCCATTTCCTCTAGGAAAACATTTCAACTGCCCCTTGAATTTTTATCTTTACCATAATCAGTCTAGAGTAGCAGGGAGATTGGATTCTGGTGTGTGTATTCTACTTCTACAATTGAAGAGTTATTTTGGAGGTGTGATTATACTACTATTTATTATTAAGCTTTAATGCACACAATATTTGTCTCCCACTCCAACCATCACATCTCATTTCTAAAGCAGCATCTCCACTCTGAAGGTTGTCAGCTTTTGGTTTAGATGAGCAATCAGTGCTCCTGGGTGGAGGGAGTAAAGCACTGACTCCAGATCAGTCTGCTTTTAAGGGGACAGTACGGCTATGTCTACACTGGCGGCTTCTTGCGCAAGAACATCTTGCGCAAGGGGTCTTGTGCAAGAAGACTTGCTCAAGAAAACGTCCACACTGCCATGTGCGTGCTGTGCTTTTGCGCAAGAGCTCCCATGGCAGTGTGGACGCTCTCTTGCGCAAGAAAGCTCTGATGGCCATTTTAGCCGTAGGGCTTTCTTGCGCAAGAAATCCCTGCCGAGCGTCTACGCTGCCCTCTTGCGCAAGAGCGCCTGCGCAAGAGGGCTTACACCTGATAAAAGAGTGTAACTCTTGCGCAAGGAGTCCTCTCTTACCACGCCGTACTGTAAATTTCCTTGCGCAAGAGCGGGCGGGCAGTGTGGACGCTTTGCAGATTCTTGCGCAAGAACGGCCGTACTTGCGCAAGAAGCCGTGAGTATAGACATAGCCTACTTATTTTCTTAGACTTATCTCTGTCCAATATGCAAGTGACGAAGTCATAATATTGTAACACCGCGTAGACTGAATTTTGAAAGGTAAATCCCCACCCTTTGGGCACAGCCCTCGTGGAAAGAAGGGAATGGGATCTTCCCTTCCCTCCAGTTGTAGAGCTGTTCTCAAGACTACTGCAGCTCCTGAACCTGCACACACAGGCAGCTTTAACTAGCAGGTTCTCATAATCTACTGCTAGCCTCCCATGAATGCCCCACAGACAGAATTTGTAGGCTCCTCTCATTCTAAGGATTCTTCTGCAGTCTGTCACATCCTGCAGACCACATCTGTATTTTACACATGGGGAAATGGAGACACAGAGCATTGATGTGTCTTGCCTCTGGTCACACAGGAAATCTGACACCACTGGGCATTAAACCTAGATCTCCTGACTCTGGATCCTGTGCTTTAATCACAAGACCATCCTTCCTCACACAGTAGAGCTACAGAGTAGTATTTATGCAGGGCATTCTTTTTTTATAAGAAATAGCCCAAATTGTGTATGGTTTAGCCATATGTTGATTCTTGCATCAGGAAATATATTTCACATATGGCTGCTGATTTTACTTCAATGAAAATACAATAAAGCAATGTATGTGGACATCTGTCAGGGTGCAGGTCTGGACTGTCAAACTGATTTGTGCTGAAGAGTTCTGGGAACTCTTATTAATATTATTCTTCCCTCCCCATTTACATTTTCACTTAGAATGTAATCTAATATTTTCCCCCAAAGACTAACATTGTTCCCATTGCTTGGTATTTAAATTCAATACTGCAGAACCAGTAAATAAATACACACAACAGAAATCTTGATCACAGCTGCCATAAAAGTGGTTCTGGCAGCACTGGGAGAATTCCTCCCAGTTAGATGTTCATTGGATACATTCCATTCTTATGATGATCTACTTTGGGAAGGTTTTTTTTTTTCCTTCCAACAACAACAGAATGGGAACATTAATGAACAGAGGGAGCCCTGTTATTGTTCTCATCTAAAGTCATTATATATTTTCATAATTGCAAACATGTGTTGTAATCTATAGCTCTGTAACTTAATTCTCTGTGTGTGTGTATACACACACACACACAGAGGAGTGAGTACGTATGTGTATATATTAGAACACTGGTACACCTGAGTGGATATAGGTAGCTTTCTACCAGATTTTTGTCCTGGGATTAGCCAGGGCCCATTTTGCCCTCTGGGCTATTACAGCATGTACTGGCAGCCCCAGACCATTGGGCTACGTCTACACTCACAGCTTCTTGCGAAAGTAATATGCAAATGAGGCTAAGCGTGGAATATTGCCAAGCCTCGTTTGCATACCTAATGAGCCACCATTTTTTTCAGAAGAGGCTCTTGCGCAAGAAGGAGCGTCTACATTGCCCCTTCTTGCGCAAGAAAAACCCTCTTGCGCAATGCCGTTACACCTATTACTTTTCAGGAAGAATAGCATTGCATAAGAGGGTTTTTCTTGCGCAAGAAGGGGCAGTGTAGACGCTCCTTCTTGCGCAGGAGCCTCTTCTGAAAAAAAATGGTGTCTCAGGTATGCAAATGAGGCTCGGCACTATTCCATGCTTAGCCTCATTTGCATATTACTCACGCAAGAAGCCGTGAGTGTAGACATAGCCTTGGAGTATGATGTTTCTCTCGTCCTATTCCTGAAAGTCCTCTGTGCTGGGGATGGCATGACCCAGGAACAAGTGGCATAAAGCCAGCTATACGCTACTAAGATATTTCCCCATGTTAGGAAAATCCCCAGCTAACAGTTTAAGCTTTCTGGAGCAGTGCATAAGGGACAAGGCAAGGGTGGAGGGCTGGTCCATGGTATTTATTTTTCTGCTTTATAGGTGAGCACTGCAAAAAAAAACCAACACATTTTTTAAATTAAAAAAACAATGCAAAACCCCTGTTGAAATCCATAGAAGAAACTTGAGTTTTGGCAGCCAGGAGGGGGAACAATGGAGAAAGCAGTTTGCTTAGTCCTTCACATGGGGAAGATTGTTATTATTAGGCTGGCCACAGGCCCCACACGAGTAGCACTGATGAGCTTCTAACAAGTTGTATCTAGCCTTCATGAGATCGTAGGGAAAACTGATCATCACTGGAGATGAGCACCAAACCAGTTTCTGCAGCTGAACATGAATCTTGGTCTGCTGCCCTTAGGAAATAAACAAAACTTTTAAAATATTGATGGAGGTAAGTTAGGCAAGTGCTTCTTACCACAGTGTATTTATTCTTCTGATCATATACTAGGCTATTTTTTTATAACTATTCACCCCACTCTAGTCTGTACATATAACATGTTTGGTTGTTTCCCATTCAGTCCAATAAGAATCTCCCCTGAAATACTCCTGGATTTTTAAAATTATTTTAAAGATAGTGCCACCCACTGTCATAAGCCCTCAAAAGGTATGCCTCCATAGCAGACTCACAGATTCACCTCATCCCTAATCATCCCAGGCTCAGAAAACAACTCTTGCATCTCACCAAACTAGTAAGACAACAGATGAACCCAGAACCCTGCTCTGAAGAGAAATAAATGTAGGCTCTTTTGAATCAAGAAGAGATTGAGCTCTGGCCTCAGAGATCTCTCACAAAACTTGCTTAGCTACTGGGCTCCTCCCTTTTAAATCAAGTAGTTGATTATTCAAGTGCCTCAAGTGATAGCAAAAGAGATGCTATTGCATGGGAAGAATCCAAAACATGTCATTCTTTATAGATCAAAGTCAGAACTTTAAACTCCACCTGGAAACTGAGAGGCATCGGTGTCTCCACTAACTTAAGTTTCTGATTGGTCTGTTTCCATTTGGCTATTTCTTCACCCTTTACGCAGTTATAGTGAAAGACTTCATACATTCTTTATAGCACAGTCAACTTTAGCATAACATTTAAGTCAAGAGTACAGTGTCCAAAGCATAAAACAGAAGAAACTGAAAAATAGCAGTAGCCCAATCCTCTGCCTTGGTTCATCTCTTATGTGCTTTTCTGAAAATCTCAAACTGTTAGCAGGGGATATTTTTCCATCTGTTTCAGCTGTGGATCATGGTGACCTGTGAGAATGAAAGAAAGTGAATATTTAGAAGCCCACTCCACTGCTAGAAGGCTACAAGGTCATTATAAAGTTCTCCCAGGTCCCTGAGAGAGTGAGCATTAGACAAAAAGTATTGTTTCCCAGTCAGCTATAGGAAAAGGGGGTCCATTAATTTTAGAGAGTATTTCATCAAAAGATTGCTCTGAAATGATGCATGCTTTGCCCTAAAATCAGAGGAGATACTATCTGCCTTTGAGAGAGGCATATGACATCTCTCTCTGCTCCCTAGCCCCAACATTTTCCTCCCTCATTAGTGTTGCCAGTTGTGTGAGATGAGCCACAAACCACCTGGCTTAATCCCAGGTTGCCATGACAGCTTGAGCTAACTCAGAAGATTTGCCCATAATATGAACGTTGTATTAAGATCAGCAAAGAATCAGGGTGATAATAATAAGCAAGTGTCAGGTAAGATGGTGTTTATTATCCATGGCACCAAAACGGAAAAGGAAGAGTAGACGCTCAGCCCATACAGTGCAATTCAATCTGACAATGATAGTGACATTTCAGAACACTCCATATATTATTAGAACCAGAGTTTACACAGCTGAGTCTCTGTGGCAGAGTGTCATTATGTATATGTCTGTACAATGCCTAACACAGTGGGGTCCAACCTGGGTGCAGCCTCAAAGTATTACTGTGATATAAATATTAAGTAATACTTCATTAGCATCACACTTTACTAGTTCTTAATTACAAAACAGCTTGTGAAGGCTGAACATAAAAAAAAATCCCCAAGATAAGTTTTCTGGATGTATTCCTAAAGCTATTTAAAAAAACAACATCCCCAATTCTTGTGGTTTGAGAACCTACTATATTATATCAGAGTATAAATAAATCAATATGTGGATACCAAATTAACAGGAGACTGAGATATGTAATCTATATAGCTCAAATTTTGTATGAACTGAGACAGTTTACTTGCCAGAAAAGATAATATACTAACAAGCTAGAATTTCTTCCTTTCAATAATTTCCAAGCACAAGATGAATAAAATATACACAACTGCATGGTGGAAGCTACTGATCTTGATTTAAAAGTTTCCCCCAAAAATGCATGATGTAACTTGGAACAGAAATGTGTCTGCTGAAAGCTTTTTCTCCCTGATTTCTTATTAGCAAAGGCACATGTTCCTTCAGCTCTTTTGCCACACAAACCTCATGCAAAAGTGCATGACTGCTGACCTAAGCACTCTCTGGTTTTTAGGAAATACAAAATCATGCCGTCTAACAGATTTTGAGGAAAAGGCAGCACTGGAGAGTAAAGTATTGTCAGTGGAAACATGTGCTCCCACCATCTGTCTTTATACAGATTTATTTATATAGCCTTGTCAATTTACCAATGTGAAAATTATACATACGTTGCCTCTGAGATTGGCCCATGAAGTCTCTAACTGAAGCAAGGGAATCGAACAGTGCAAAATGCTCAAAGCTAAAACACATGATACATCACGTTTCCCATAATAAGGTGATGAAATCATACTGCAGGGGCTGACATGAGGTCTAGGCACGGCACTCCGTCTTTATTCTGGGGTCAGGGTGCAGAACAAGCTGCTGCCTCCTCACAGCCACTACTCCTGGCATGGGGTTGGAATAGTAGCTATAATCCCTGTGTGCTACCGACATGGGTTGTTAGGCCAATTGAATCCAGTTGGTCCTCCCAGTTCTTCTCTCCACAGTGTGCAGAAGTCCCCTGTGGAGTTGCTCTGCCTTTGGACCTCAATAGGTGATAAAGATTTGTGCAAAAGCGACGAGGAGTTCTGTGGCACCTTATAGACTAACAGATTTATTGGAGCATAAGCTTTCATGGGCAAAGACCCACTTCATCAGATGCATGTAGTGGAAATTCCTGAGGCAGGTATAAATACATAGGCATAAGAAAAGAGTACCAATCAAGAGTAAGGCTAGAGATAATGAGGTCAATTCAGTAAAAGAGGATGAGGCCCACATCTAGCAGCTGATGTGGAGGTGTGAATACCAAGAGAGAGAAACTGCTTTTGTAGTTGGCTAGCCATTCAGGCTGTGTCTACAATGGCATGATTTTGCACAAAGCGCCGCTTCTGTCTACACTGGCGGGGAGTTCTTGCGCAAGAACACTGACGTTCTAATGTGTGAAATCAGTGCTTCTTGCGCAAGAACTATGATGCTCCCGCTCAGGAATAAGCCCTCTTGCGCAACTGTTCTTGCGCAAGAGGCCAGTGTAGACAGGCATCATGAATTTCTTGCGCAAGAAAGCTCTATGGCTAAAATGGCCATCGGAGCTTTCTTGCGCAAGAGCGTGTCTACACTGGCACGGATGCTTTTGCGCAAAAGCACATCTTTTGCGCAAAAGCACATGCCAGTGTAGACACTCTCTTGCGCAAATACTTTAACGCAAAAACTCTTGCGTTAAAAGTATTTGCGCAAAATCTTGCCAATGTAGACGTAGCCTCACAGTCTTTGTTTAATCCTAAACTGATGGTGTCAAATTTGCAGATGAACTTTTGCTCAGCAGTTTCTCTTTGAAGTCTGTTCTTGAAGGTTTTTTGCTGCAGGATGGCTATCTTTAGATCTGCGATTGTGTGTCCAGGGAGATTGAAGTGTTCTCCTACAGGTTTTTGTATATTGCCATTCCTGATATCTGATTTGTGTCTGTTTATTCTTTTACGTAGGGACTGTCCAGTTTGGCCGATATATATAGCAGAGGGGCATTGCTGGCACATGATGGCGTATATTACATTGGTAGATGTGCAGGTGAATGAACTTGTGATGGTGTGGCTGATCTGGTTAGGTCCTGTGATGGTGTTGCTGGTGTAGATGTGTGGGCAGATTTGGCACCGAGGTTTGTTGCAGGGATTGGATCCTAAATTAGAGTTACTGTGGTGTGGTGTATAGTTGCTAGTGAGAATTTGCTTCAGGTTGGCGGGCTGTCTGTGGGCGAGGACTGGCCTGCCTCCCAAGGCCTATGAAAGTGAGAGATCATTGTCCAAGATGGGTTGTAGATCACTGATGATGCGTTGGAGAGGTTTTAGCTAAGGACTGTAGGTGATGGCCAATGCTGTTCTGTTGGTTTCTTTGTTGGGCTTGTCTTGTAGTAGGAGGCTTCTGGGTACACGTCTGGCTCTGTTAATCTGTTTCCTCATTTCCTCGGCAGGTATTGTAGTTTCAAGAATGCTTGGTGAAGATCTTGTAGGTGTTTGTCTCTGTCTGAGGGGTTGGAGCAAATGCAGTTGTACCTTAATGCTTGGCTGTAGACAATGGATCGTGTGTGTGTCCGGGATGGAAGCTGGAGGCATGAAGGTAGGCATAGCAGTCAGTAGGTTTTCGGTATAGGGTGGTGTTTATGTTACCATCACTTATTTGCACCATAGTGTCCAGGAAGTGGATCTCTTGTGTAGACTGGTCCAGGCTGAGGTTAATGGTGGGGTGGAAATTGTTGAAATGACGGTGGAATTCTTCTAGAGCCTCCTTCCCATGGGTCCAGATGATGATGATGTCATCAATGTAGCATAAGTAGAGAAGGGGCGCTAGTGGACGAGAGCTGAGGAAGCGTTGTTCCAGGTCAGCCATAAAAATGTTGGCATATTGTGGGGCCATGCAGGTGCCCATAGCGGTGCCACTGGTTTGGAGGTATATATTATCACCGAATCTGAAATAGTTGTGTGTGAGGATAAAGTCACAGAGCTCAGCCACCAGTTGTGCTGTGGCATCATCAGGGATACTGTTCCTGACAGCTTGTATTCCATCTATGTATGGGATGTTGGTGTAGAGAGCCTCTACATCCAGGGTGGCTAGAATGGTGTTTTCTGGAAGATCACCAGTGCATTGTAGTTTTCTCAGGAAATCAGTGGTGTCTTGGAGATAGTTGGGAGTGCTGGTGGCGTAGGGTCTGAGTAGAGAGTCCACATATCAAGACAGTCCTGCAGTGAGAGTGCCAATGCCCCGAGATGATGGGGCGTCCAGGATTTCCAGGTTTGTGGATCTTGGGTAGTAGATAGAATAACCCCAGTCGGGGCTCTAAGGGTATATTTGTGTAGATTTGTTCCTGTGCTTGTGTCTCCAACCTTTTTTACACCCAAGATCACTTTTTAAATCTCAGAACAGGCGAAGATCTACCGCCCCGCCCCTTCCTTGAAGCCCTGCCCCTTTCTTGAAGCCCCGCCCTCTCTATTCTCCTCCTGTCCATCACTTGCTATCCCCAGCCCTTACTTACACACTCTGATAAACAGTTTATTTTTAAATTATGCGATATATAAAATTAAAATCACATGTTTATAGTTATGAAATAAATGGTCTGTTTTTTTATTCATGCTATTTAAATCTAAAATGAAGCATTTATAATTATACATTTTGTGGGGACAGAGTTCTGCGGCTGGGGGCAGGAGAGAGGGAACAGGGTGCTGGGAGGGCAGAGGACAGGGTTCTGCAGCAGGGGACAGAGTGCCAGTGGGGACAGAGTTCGGGAAGTGGGGACGGGAATGGGGACAGAGTTCTGTAGCTGGGGATGGGAATGGGGACAGAGTTCTGTAGCTGGGGACAGGGGAATGGGGACAGAGTTCTGTAGTGGGGCGGGAATGGGGACAGAGTTTTGTGGCTCGGGACAGGAGTGGGGACAGAGTTCTGTAGCTGGGGACAGAGGAGTGGGGACAGAGTTCTGTGGCTCCGGACAGGGGAGTGGGGTCTGGGGAGTGGGGTCTGGGAGGCGGGGAGTGTGGACAGGGGGCAGGGTGCCAGTGGCAGGAGAGAGTCCCCTGCATCTGCCTCCTCCCAGGATTCTTCCCCCCGCAGAGGGAAGCCAGCACGTGCCTCCTCCGGGCCCGACTCCCCTCCCCCCCCCGCGGCGCAGGGAAACCCCACGCATGCCTGCCCCGGGGCCAACCCCCCCCTCCTGCGGCGGGGCCAAACCCCCGCAGGAGCCTGCCCCGGGGGCAACCCCCCCTCTCGCGGCAGGGCCAAACCCCGTGGCGCCTGCCCCAGGGCCAAACCCCCTCTCGCGGCGCGCCCAGCCAACCCCCTTCCCTCCCCTCCCCTCCGCAGCACAGTGCGGGCGTGGTCCGGCCAACCCACCCCCTCCTCCCCTCCCGCAGCGCCTGCGGGTGCCTGCCCGGGCCAAACCCCTCCCGCAGTGCGGCCTGGCCCAACCCCTCCTCCGCAGTGCGGCCGGCCAACTCCTGCGGCGCCTGCCCCAGGGCCAAACCTCGGGGCCTACCCCTGTGCTCAACTCACCCCTCCGGTGCCGCCGGCGCAGGGAAGCCACTGCACTCCTCCTCCAGGGCTGACGCCCCCTCCCCCAGCACGCAACAGAGCTGTGGGAGGGGAGCAGCCCGCGCACTTCCGGAACCCCCGGAAGTGACGCGGGCTTCAAACAGGACTTCCGTCCCCCCCCGCGGGAAGCCAGCACTACACTAGAGGTAGGTAGTGGGGCTTCTCGGGGGTTGGGGTGCCCGAACGCCTCGCGATCGACTGGTCGAGGCCTCGCGATCGACCGGTCGATCGCGATCGACGGGTTGATGACCACGGGTGTAGGGAGTGTCTTGAGCAGATGGTGCAGTTTCTTAGTGTATTCCTCAGTGGGATCTGAGGAAAGTGGCCTGTAGAATGTGGTACTGGAGAGTTGTCTGGCAGCCTCCTTTTGATAGTCAGATCTATTCATGATGACAACAGCACCTCCTTTATCAGCCTCTTTGATTATAATGTCAGAGTTGTTTCTGAGGCTGTGGATGGCATTGCATTCCACATGGCTGAGGTTATGCAGGCTCTCTGCATTGGGACACATTTCACTGTAAGAGTACGATCTTTGGATGATGTGTTACTTGGCACAGAAAACATGGAATGTACTGGGAGACTCAGATACGATCACAAAAAGTCTTCTAGTTATCCATCTGAATCATAACTGCTCCAAGCTGGAGTTTGCTTGATTCCCCATTCACTTTGTCAAGTAGGTGGCATTTTCATCATCAGTGCCACCAGTAATGCAGTAATAAAATGGCAATGCCATGACTTTTGCATCAGGGCTATAGCTTTATACAGGTAAGAGGATATTTCCCCTCCCCTTACAAGTAAATTTAGTGCTATAGATTGATAACTACGATGATAGAAATTCTTTCTTTATCAGCAAAATAGGCACCATATATGCAGATATAAGCGTCCTAATGTGTCTCAGTCCCTTTTTTGGACCTCCCCCATCCTCCAACTTCCTCCCTCTTACCCCGTCTGAAATTTCCATGACTCTCCACTCCTCAATCTTAACTTCCAGAACAGAATATTTAGTCCTTGGCCCCTCAGCTCCGCTATCCAACAATAGTGCCGTTGTGCTGGTAGTCGTTTAATATGAACAAGCAACTTTTTTTTCATTTGTGAATAACCTCAAGCTTTCTTTTTCTT
Source organism: Rafetus swinhoei (assembly GCA_019425775.1). Classification (NCBI taxonomy): domain Eukaryota; kingdom Metazoa; phylum Chordata; order Testudines; family Trionychidae; genus Rafetus; species Rafetus swinhoei. The sequence goes on along the minus strand of CM033424.1, from coordinate 200,071,682 downwards.
TTGCAATGATTACAAAGCACTCTCTGCTACAGATTCCTGAATAATCCAAAAATTTGTGAAAAGCATTTAGACGCTACAGAGACAAAAGCTCTCTAAGTACAGACGTAGATAAATCAACAACTTAAAAGGTCCAAGTGGCCTATTTCCACTGTAGGGCTCTGGGTGGTTTTAACTGTTTCCAATTCCTACTTGGATGAGCTAATTGTTTTGAAACTTTTCTACACTTTTCCTCTCCTCCCTATGATTATTTATGAAAGTAATTAACAAATTGTATCTTTTTTTTTTTGAGCTAGTCAAATAATACTTAATCCTTAGCTATTTTTGGCTTCACAAGCTGGCAGACTATTTTATCGCTGCTACAAATCTGATAAAAGGATCTTGCAATCATTTGTATATGTATGATCTATTAACCCCTTAGAATGCTCTTCTTTTCTTTTATTGATAAATCTTTAGTTTACTAAGGATTGGCTCACAGCATAATATTTGGGTAAGATCTGAGATTCATATTGAGCTGGGGATATGTGTCTGATCCTTTGGGACTGGCAAGAACCACACATAGGGTGAAATAGTTTTTCAATATCCTCTCACTATATTAGACCTGGGTGCCTGATTGGGAAACAAGGGCTGGAATGTTTCTGGCTTGTGCTTAATCAATGTGATGCTGCTAAAGCTTTTTAATACTGGTTTTGTGAATCAATTATAGAGGAAACCACCAGCTTCGGGGATTGGTGGTATGCTCTATTTCTTGCAGTCTGCCCTGAGTGTGGCATTATCAGTGTGGTATATCCCAGGCACCTGTTCATAAGAGAGCATCCTTTAAAAATTGCAGTTCAAATCCTAATGAGGAAAATAGAATGGAGCATAAACTCTGGTAAACCAAGTGTAAAAGTATTAGGCAGGCAAAAAAAAAAAGAAAAAAAAAAGAAATTGAAAAGCAATTAACAAAGAGCACAAAAACTAAGAGCAAAAAGAATGTTGAGGACATCATAAGCAGGAAGCCTGCCAACAGTGAGTAGGGCCACTAAATGAATGAGATGCTTAAGGAGCATTCAAGAACAATAAAGCTGATGCAGAGAAATTAAATTAATTCTTTCCATCCATCTTCACTGTAGAGGATTTAAGGGAGAGTCCCACACTTCAGCCTTTTTTTTTTAAGATCACATATCTGAGGAACTATCCCAGATTGAGCTGTCAGTAGAGAAGATTTGGGAACACACTGGTAAATTAAACAGTAATAAGTCACCAGAAGTGATCCTAGCAATTGCAGGCCTAACTTCATTACCAGGCAAACTGGTTGAACCTACAGTAAAGAATCCAATGATCAGATACAGAGATGCCACAATGTATTTCGGAAGAGTCAACAAAGCTTTTGTAAAGGGATCTATTAGAATTCTTGAGGTTGTCAACAACATGTGGCCAAGAGTGATTCAGCTGATATAGAATATTTTGACTTTCAGAAAGACTTTGACAAGGACCCAAACCAAAGGCTCTTAAGCATTGTAAGCAGTCATGGGATAAGAGGGAAGATCCTCTCATGGATTGATAACTGATTAAAAGATTGGAAACAAATAGTAGGAATAAATAAAGAGAGATAAATAGCAAGGGTCCTCCAAGGATGGGTACTGGGACTTGTGCTGTTTAAAACATTCATAAAAGTGGCAAAGTCTACAGACAATACAAAATCACTCAAGATATTTAAGTCCGAAGGTGACTGCAAAGAGTTGCAAAAGTATATAACTAAACTGGATGATTGGGCAACAAAATGGCAGATGAAGATCAGTACTGATAAGTGCACAGTAGTGTACACTGGAAAACCATAATCTTAGCTATACATACAACATGATGGGGGTCTAACCAAGCTGTTACTATTCAAGAAAGATCTTTGAGTCATTGTGGCCAGCTCTCTGAAGAAGTGGGTTGTGCCCACGAAAGCTCATGATACCATCTACATTTTTTGTTAGTCTCTAAGATGCTGCAGGACTATTCATTATTTTTTAATTTTTTCTCTGAAAACATCCATTCAATGTGCAGTGCCAGTCAAAAAAAGTTAACAGAATATTAGGAAGCATTACAAAGGGATAGATAAAAAGACAAAAAATATCAAGATGCTGCTATATAAATCCATAGTACACCCCCACCTGAATATTAGATGGAGTTCTGGTCACAAAAGCTAAAAACCAGTACATTAGAATGGGAAAATATACAGAGAAGGGGAACAAAAATGATTAAGGGAATGAAACAGCTTCCATACAAGGAGATATAAAAAGCCTTAGAAAAGGGATGACTAAGCAGGGATATGATGGATGTCTATAAAATTACAAATGTCACAGAAAATGAAATAGAAAAGTGCTTTTTAACCCTTCACATAACACAAGAGCTAGAGGTCACTCTATGAAATGAATTGGCAGCAGGTTTAAAACAAACAAAAAAGCAAGTACATAAAACACAGTCAACCTGTGGAACTCATTGCTGGGGGATATTGTGAAGGCCAAATGGGATCAAATAAGAATTAGATAAGCTCAGGGGGGGATAGGTGCATCAATGACTATTAGCCAAGTTAGTCAGGGATGCAGCCCCATGCTCTGGGTTAAACCCCATGCTCTATGTTAAAAGCTGCAGCTAGATGAACTGGGACAGATAACTTGATAATTGCCCTGTTCTGTTCATTCCATCTGGGGCACCTGGCATTGGTCACTGTCAGAAGACAGGATACTGGGCTAGACAGACCATTGGTCTGACCCTGTATGGCTGTTCTTATATTAATTGCATTGGAACAGAGAAAAACATGAATAGACAATGGTAGCCTGAAACACCCAGCCAATCACTAGCATGATCTACAGCACGTGTCACGCACGGCAGCAGGAACCATAGGAGTGCACAACTGCTACCCTCACTAGGCCCCCTCCCCTGGTGATCCCTGAAGCTGTGTCCTCAGGGGATGGGGTCCTATAGGGATGAGAGGGCAGGGTGATCCCAAGAAGGGGTGGGGTTTGGGACCAAGTAATGGACAGCAGATTGCGCAATCGCTCCAGCTGGGGATGATCCCCAGGCTGGGAGTTTGAGACCCCTGAGTTAGGTGCTCAGAGGAAACATTTGCATTCCTCAGCACACCAGGCAGTGTTCCTGGGTAATTATTCAGTGTATAAATCAATGGATGATGTCGTTGCACATTATCTTTATAATGCCCCCTCTCCCGTCTTATGTATCACTAATTCTTCCTTCCACCTCAGTTTTGTTCATTACTTTAGAGCTAAAGTAGCAAGCCAGGAATGTGAAGTTCTTTATTTATCCAGAGAGCCATACAGCAGAGGAAACAGCAGTGCAAGCTTTTCACATTATCCTGATAAAGCATCTTACTCCTAGCCTGAAGGAATCACATAGAGGTGGAAAGGTGTTCGCATCATCTGGCCACTCAGCGTTTGGTCAGTCTGCGTCAGCTACCATGTCAAGTGTGAGAGGATCAAATTTATTGTTTTGCTTCTGTTAGACAAATAAATGCACTGTGTAAGTCAGTTACATACAATTAATTAGTGTCCAGTTACAGGAAGAAAAATGAAATAGCTAATGGTTGAATAGATCTCTGATGACCGTGAGGTATTTTATGGTGAAGTGCTTCTAGTAGAACCTGACTCTGGAATGTAGTTTCCCCTAATAGCAGCAAAAAATGTGATTTTTTTTTTCAAATGAGGATCAGAATGCCCTCTGCCTACTGCCAATGATCAGAATCCAGATACTAGGTCAGCCATAAATGACACAATGCCTTTCTACTACCTGATAGCACAATTACACAGTTAATGGATCAGCTACAGCTCATGCTGTGCTATTTATTTTTAATAACCACCATCACCTCCAAATAAGTCCTGTCAGTGAGCAGATCATTACTGCAATGGGAAATGCAAAGAGTCTTATCTTATGACACAAATTGGAGGATTTCACAATCACACTGGGAGCAGAACATAAATAAGTACATGTATGAAGGACAAGAACTTAACTACTAGCATGTAAATGAACAGTGTCATTGAAGCTGGGATCTTTCTTGAACTAAAAAGTATCACTTAAAGATAAAGCAGCAACTTTTTACCCTTTGATGTTTATTTGTAGAACACCAAGGTCAAAGAGGGAAACACAACTGGTCTATTAGTTCCATTTTTGGCTTTCATACAAGGTTTCAATGAATTCTCCAACACTGAAAGTTTAGATAAAACAACAGCTTTGTGAAACCATATCTATTCATACTATGGCAAATATAAATTTGGTGATTCAGATTGTGTCTATAAAAACAGGATTTTTTAGTATATTTTATACTTCATTTAGTGTATTTATTTTCCCTTCCTTTTGTGATCATAATCGTTAGTTTCAAGCTCTGTTAGGTAGCACTTAGACAAATCTTGGGCTATATTTTATATACTTCTTAGTATTGACTGTAAAGAACGTTTTTCAGGTAAGATCAAGGTTTTAACTTCGTCTTCTTGCACCAATATCAGGGCCAGATCATACTATCTTTGGCGTGCTATGCAACAGGACAAAAACAGCGGAAGTGGTGCTGTGCACTCATGGGCAAATTACACTAAAAGTGAATTGCTACTTTGGTGTTTCCTTTAGTAAAGCAAAGTAGACAGCAATACTTGGTAGTTTTGTGCAAGTCACAGCAGATCCATGAAAAGAAGATGTGGGCTTTGAAAAAGGAGGTGTGGTCATAACTCAAACCACTGCTGAGTAGGCTCCCACAAAGAATAGGCCTTTCCTAAAAAGCATATGGGCATTCTCAAGGAAGCTAGCCCCAAGAAGATTTAAGTTGCAAGGTAATGGCCACACATCACTGCAATAGACTAGAGGGCTTGCATTCCTTCTGTGCTATTGCATACTGGTCTCTGTCTTGTGCACCTTTCCTACCAGTGAGTGCATGCAGATCCCTACCTTTTACTCTGCATGGCTTCTGCATTACCAGATGAGGTCTGACCTGGCCACTGCTGGAAATTATTTTCTGAATTAACACGTTTCATTAACATGAATCAGTGGGAGTAAAATTAGGCAGGATTTTGGCCAAACACTTTGTAGTTAACATATTGTTTAGTATGCTAAGGTTGTGCACCCAAAACTTCCATCTAGTCTGACCTCTGATCAGGACAGGTACCAGGAATGTTTCTTGAACTTTCAGGGCTCTTCCATTTGACCCATTGCTAAGCTTCCTTGTTGAATTCCTTGACGCAGCTCCATAATAGCCCACAACTGGTATAGCATGGCGAATGGGTGGGAGTGTGCAGGGAAAGAAGGCGCAATATAATACATACAGTTTTTATTGTATCACACAAAAAACCTAAATGGTGTGGATCTTGGTTGTTTGAGAAAGCACCTCTCTCGCCTGTGTCCCAGCACAGAAATGATTATTCACACAATTTGCTCTTGCTAAGTTATTTCTGCTTACCTACCACAGTCCAATTCTTCCAGTGTTGGTCTTTTTAAAGAGATTTCTCTCCTGCTTCAAAAATGCCTTTAGAAATTGGCCAGGGTGACATTTTCAGCAATAATGTGATTAAGCTGAGCAGAACTGAAAGATATAAAGTAACAAAACCTTGGCTTTTTCAACAAAAGATGGTTGAATAGATGTTATTACTACATGATGCAGTGAAGCATATAAAATTGTATATGACATCACAGTAACTATGTACTTTCAAAGTAATTATATGCACTGCAGACTGAATGCCAATTACCCTCTGAAGAGTTAATATGAATATAAACCATGTAACCATTGTTCATGCATCTACTATGAAACAGGTTGTCTAGCCATGTAATCTGCAGTTCACTGATCTATTAGAAATTTAATATACTAAATAGTATTTTGACTGAAAAATAATCATGGTTAGTAGTTTTTGTTATTTTACAAATGGGTAAACTGAGGCACGGGCCGATTAGATGATTTGCCTAAGGTTATCTAGATAGCCAGTGGGGTCATCAATGGCAGAACAAAGGAATTGTGACCAGTTTGCTGTTCTGACTACACACCCTGGGATAGACAACCTTTCTACCATCTATCAACTCTAAAGAGACTGAAAGAAAACTTCTCCCTGCCACTCATACATCTTTTAAAAATAATGCTGGGTGGGGGGTGCTTGGAGGGTTCATGCTTATTAAAAGATTAAGAGTTCAAAGTGCTGGGCTGTTCCTTAAGCTGCTGGTCCTTTGGCATTTCTCAAGTAAAATATATATTAACAAAATTCTGAAAGACTTCACTTGGACAAAGACCATGCTTGGAAAATGTCAACCTAAACAAAGAAATTTAAGGAAAGGTCTGACAGTGAAAATGAGTTCTAATAAAACCTGTTTTTGCACTCATAACTATCATGTTAACTACCGCAAAAATGATAACAAAAATATCGGAATTATTATGTTCTGAGGACTCTGTACTCTCAGCTCTTTGTAAGGTCAAGTCCTAAAACTTTCCTTAATTCATATTATCTTTGTTTATCTAGCTGCTTAAAATATTTTCATTAATTCAACTTTTCCTGAACTCTGATATAGACATAGAATTTTTATTCAAATGATAGTCGTACATGAACTTCTCTTGGACTGCCAATCCACTGCTCAGTAGGAAGCCAGGATTAGCTCTCATGTGAAATCTATAAAGCGAATGAAAGACTTTGCAATGGTGAACTAACCTGATCTGAAGAAAATGGATTTAAACAGTCCTGCAGTGTAGTTCAGAGGAATTAGTTTACACGTGTACAAATAAGTCATCAGCTGAAGTGGGCTAGTAGAAGAGTTTGTCATAGATCAATCAGCCTTTAAGAAATGTGATCCAGCTTCAGGCAATCCCTTCAGTCCGGAGGGCTGGGGGCCAGTCACATCATTTTTAGCTTTGTTAGCTTTGTTGGCCACACCAAAGAGTGAAAGTACACAAACATTTTCTGTTTCATTTTGAAAATGTTTACTCTGAAGCACAAGGGCTGAGGACACAATATAAATTCCTAGATCTGTGCAGCACAGACACATTTCAGTGTTCACTCCTCTCACAGTGTATGTGGATTTCTCCTCCCTGGAAGTCCATGGAAGCACTGATTTCTCACCACATAAATAAATGGAAGAAGAAAATGCACAAAATCTAGACTGAAGCCACATGTGCACTCCAGACCTATGTCAGTATAACTACATCCCCAGGGGGATGAAAAGTTCATATTCCTGAGTGATGTGGTTATACTGACCTAACTCCCAGGTAGACAGTGCCATGTTGACGGAAGAGCTTCTCCTGTCAATATAGCAGGAAGGTGGATTAACTATGCCAACATGTAGGGCCGTCTTTAGGAAGTGTGGGGCCCAATTCGAACAATTTTGACGGGGCCCCACAGAAATTTTGATGAGCAAAAAAAACCAACAACATGCACACAAAAGTTTCAACAGGGGGCCCAGGAATTTTGGTTGAGCAAAAAAAAATTTAAAAAAATCCCCAGCTACCTCCCCCAACAACAAACCCCGGAGGCAGCTAACACCCCACCCCACCCCACCCCCGCGGCGCAGGGAAACCCTGCGCTTGACTCACACCTCCTGTGGCACAGGCAGCCGCTGCACTCCACCTCCGGTGCTGACGCTTCCTCCCGCAGTGCGCCCGGCACACTTCCGGCTTCAGGGCACGGGGCCCCTTTAGGCGCGGCCTAAGGCCGGCCCTGCCAACATGAGAAGCTCTCCTGTCTGCCTAGGCGCGTCTTCACCAGTTCAGCTATAGTGCTATATGTGAAGACAAGCCCTAGATCTAGCAAGGGGTCAGGTTCTCAGTGCAGTGCAAGTGATGTCCATTTACAATGTAGCCTTTGTAATTGTTTAAACTCTGTGTTATTAAATATGTATCAAATGACAATGCAACAAACTGCCAAGATCCTGACAGGCAGTCAGCATCAATGGTCAAAGCTGAGGTCAAGGGTACCTTGTGTCAAGTTCTAAGGCAGGGTCGCTACCAATGATCAGAATCTGATTGGGGCTTCCGGGTCCAGGTCACGAGGTGAGATCCAAATCAAGCCAAGGTTGAACCCAGGCGTTCAATAGCAGAAAGGGTCATGGCAGCTAGAGAAGACATGTACAGTTGCCTGGATACTACCTGGAATGCCTCTTGGGTTTCTTGAGTGGGGCGCTGATCAGTAGCCTCATGAATCCTGACTTGTTGAAACCCTGGAGGTTGGAAACCCTGGAGAGGGTTGTAACACATCTACTGGCTGCTGCTGCATGGTAGGGACTGCTGCAGCCCTAAGTTTAAGGCCCTGTCCCCCTCCCCACCACCGAGATGCTCTTCACCAGCTCAGTTTTGTCCAGGACTGCTTACTTGCTCAAGCAGGGGCATGGATTTGGGATGCTGGCTCCTAGGATCATTCTTGATGAAGTCATCAAAGGCATCTAGTCTGGTTGGAGCCTCCACGTGAAACTACCATCTCCTTGCACGGTCCCCACAGACTGCTTCGCTCCTCTTGGCATCAGAGACCAATTACCAGAAGTGAATGGCAGAGGAGGCCAGTCTTTGCACCTACTAGAGTTTGTGCAAGGCTTTCTCTGGCAACCAGACACAACACGGGTCATCAAATATGGCAGAAAATGCCTGGAAAAAGATATCCCAGTCAAAAAGCATCATGCTTAGTTGCTCAAGCAGGGGCAAGGATAAGTCCAGTGCATCCTCCGGGAGGAAATTAATAAGTCCTGTGTTTGCTTGGTCAGTGGGATGGGGCGGAGCTGAAATAGCAAGCGGCATTGATTAAGAACCCCCTGAATTTTTGGCAGCACCAATAAAACATTCTGGGAAGGGGACTGGTGGTCCTAGGTCTGTGTATGTGACTGCAGTTCATGCCCATAGAGCAGCATTCTCGTCCTGTGAGCGGGCCACCTGCTCTTGTACCATCTGGTTATCTGCAATGTGCTATGTCTGTTGAGCTCACAGTGCTGCATTTTCGCTTGTGCAGAGCTTCATTCTCTGTTGTGAGCTGCAATACTTGGTCTTGTAAGATTGGAGGCCCTTCCTGGATGCAGTCAGCCCATTCAGGCATTTCCAATACTTACTGGGGCATGCTGGGTAAAGAGTAGGCCTTCACATAGGGTTGACCAGGCAGACTGTCAGGATCATGACAAGAGCAGTCTCAGGACCAATGGTCAGAGTAGGGACAAACCTGAAGCTGAGAGTAGCAGAGGAGTTTGTAATCCAGTGCTAAGCGTGTTCAATACCAATATCAGAGTCCAAGTCTGATTTTTGGTCTCGAGAGGCATGGTCCAGATCAAGCTGAGCTCAAAGTCAGGAGTCCAAGAGCAGGAAAGGTCATGACAGACACAGGAAACCCACATTGTTGCCTGGATGCTTCCTGGATTGCCCCTAGGGCTTATGTAAGGCAGGGAGCCAATCAGGAGCCAGGAGCTATTGCCTGTTAGACCCCTGAAGGCAGGACTTCCCATGGTCTGTGTCTGCAGTGGGTCATGGTAGCACAGTACAAGCTGGCTGCCACTGCTCCTGGATGGCAGCGTGGAAGTGTTTGTAGCCTGCAGGCCTGGATTCGAAACTCTCTGGGCCTTATGCTCAGTCTTACTAATGCTTATAATAATAGCGTTACTTAATGCAAACAACAATAGCAGAAAATGTTTTGGGGCCTGTCAGCACACCATCACAGAGTGCTGCCATGTGGCATCATGTATCACAAAAAATGCAACATCAGATGCAGGAGCGTGTTCTGATTCGCAGGAAAGATATTTTAAAGAATGGCTTCTCTGAATGTGAGCCCAAGTCCTGGTGGTGAAGTGGAGTGAAATATTCACCTTTTAGCCCAAAAATGTTACCCACCACACAGCACAGACGTGGCCCGGGTCACTCTGAGGTTTTTACTGCAGGGGAAGGAGTGTCTGCAGTAACAATGACAGTTTGGGCTGTGGGGAGAGGTAACTGAAAGGGAATGGCTTTCCACCAAAAGCTGAAAACGGGGCAAAGTTGGTATAAGAATGCCTGTGGGATGAATGGCATGCTTCAAAGTGCGTCTCTTAAAAATGCCAGTGAATGTTAAAAGTGAGAGGAGTGAGTCATAAGCACATGAGCAGGGAGTTGAGTGGAAGACAAGAAATCATGCATCTCTGCTTAATGCCATCACATGATGAGCCCTAGGGCTCTCCATTTAATCACAGAGAAGGAGGGCAGCAGATAAACATTATCCTCACTTCTCTGAAGAGAGTTGAGGTGTGCAGGAATTGGGGGCACAAGACACACACACTTCCATACCAATGAAGGGTCCCTGCCTCCTCCTCCTCCTCCTTCTTGGAGTCCTGCTGCTGGCTGAAGGGGTTCTGCATGCTGCTGCCAAACGTGAGTGCTTTGCGATGCTTCCGTCCCCTCAGCTCCCTGCTCTCCCAGGCTTCATTTGCTGAGACTCGTGGGATCACAATTATGCTGCTGTTTTGGAATGTTGGCTTTGGTTGCTGCAGCTCGGGCATTGGGCACTTTCAGGCTGCAGCCTATCCAGCTGGGGGCGGGGGGTATGTGCATCTGTGATCCCAGCTGAGAGAGGAGTGACAGGAGCTATTCTGCTACCTGTGGTAACACCAGGTGCACGGCGAGGGGTTGATGGGTCCTGAGCCTCTGTTGCCTCCCCGCACCTCCAGATGAGACACACCAGCTCAGTGACAGAGACAGTGAGCCTCTGCTGATTTCCCCACTTTAGCTCTGGGATTGACTCACCAAGTCAGGATCAAGGAGCTCAGTAGAGTGGAGCCCATTCCCTCTCCACACTGACAAAGGACCATGGTCTCTTTGGAATGCTCTCTCTCTCTTTCTCTCTTTTCCATGTCTAACAGACTCTCTCAAGAACAGGAGGGGCAGGACTGGTTGGGACTGAGCTGTTGCTGACCTTCCAGGAGTCCAGGGTTGAGTCACTGGCTCAGGAATAGGACTCTAGGGGCATGTCTACACACCAGGGCTTAACTCGAAATAAGCTACACAAATTGAGCTATGTCAATTGCCTAACTTATTTTGAAATTGAAATTGGGAGCGTCTACACAGCACTTATTTTGAAATAGAGCACTCTTCCTCTGACTTCCCTTACTCCTCGTACAATGAGAGTTACAGGAGTCTGAGTAAGAAATCCTCCAGCTTGACAGTATTTCGACATTATTTCGAAATAACTGCCTGCTATGTAGACGTGGACTAAGTTATTTCAAAATAATATTGCTGTGTAGACATACCCTAGGGGTGGAGACTGAACCTCAGTTGACCTCCTTTCACTTCCCTGGGCAACATACTGTCTCAGGGAAAGCTGAGTCTCTCCTCGCCTTCTCATCTTTCCACCACAGATAGCATCCAAGCTCAGGGACTGGAGCCCAGCTGAGTTGGGAGCAGGGTGCAAGGAGCATAAGCTCCTCTCTTCCAATAACACTAACGAAGGGGTCATTATTAACAAGAATCACATTCTCACAGACTGCTTTGGGCTGAGTTGCTCCAAATGTGGTCATGACTGACACTTGCTTATGAAGACTTTGTATAATTAAGTGGAAGGAAAAAAGGCTCTTTTTTCTGACCCTTCAGTTCACTTGCATGTGGTTTAGTGGGACGGGTGCCGAAGTAGATGCTAGGCTGAAAAATGCCTTGACTGTGTAATCCAAAAGCATGTGAAACTTTTTAGATATCAAATAAACAAATTAACAAGCCAGTGAAGAAATACCATAGGATCTTAGCTAATGAGTTAGAATTTGCGATGCCCAAAATTATGCAGAGAGCTGATGGTTTGTCATAGAAAACCACACAAGCCATGATCCGGTTGTGAAGCAGATACCAGAAGTTGCAGGGCACTTTGTTTGAATCCAGATATTATCCATTTGGCAATAATAACTTGTTTCATACATTAAGCATGAGGTGGTGACTGGCCACAGGGAGGTTGCATGACACAGGAAGGGTGCCAGGAGTCTTCCCCAGGCCTCTACCTTCCCCCTCCCCCTTTGCAGAGGCCAGGCACAATTGTAGCCCTGTATGCTGAGGTCAAAGACTACTCCCTCTTAAAGACCGTGCAGGGCATAATTCTCCACAGAGCAGGGAGGGGCTAGCAGCACTGGCTGAGCACAGAGAACGGGACACATGGAACTAGCCAAAGGGAACTCCAGTCCAGTAGCAACTTTAATGTGTAATAAGGCAGGTGGGGAAAAATAGCAGTTGTTGCCTCTCCTTCAGCACTGCTTCCCTGCTTTCACCTGAGGAGTGCGCTGTGCATCACCACATACTCCAGCTATATCTGCATGGTGCCTCTTCTCAATGACAGAGAAGTGAAAGGACCCTTGAGCACATAACACACATGGATGGGTAGCAGGTTTAAAACTAATTTAATGGGTAGCAGGTTTAAAACTAATAAAAGAAAGTTCTTCTTCACACAGCGTGTAGTCAGCATGTGGAACTCCTTGCCAGAGGAGGCTGTGAAGGCTAGGAATATAACAGAGTTTAAAGAGAAGCTAGATAATTTCATGGAGGTTAGGTCCATGGCTATTAGCCAGGGGATAAAATGGTGTCCTTCAGCACTGCTGTTTGACAGACCTGAGGAGTGCGCTGTGCATCACCACTTACTCCAGCTATATCTGCATGGTGCCTCTTCTCAATGACAGAGAAGTAGAAAGGACCTTGGTCTGACCTGGTACGGCCGTTCTTATGTTCTTATGTTCTTATGATGCAGAGGTGGATTAAGATTTATTGGGGCCTTGGGCACATAGAACATTGGAGCTCCCTCACAATCCAGGGGCCTGGGATGCCAGAAAGGGAGGAATCAGGAGGGCCATCTTTGCCCTCTTTTAAATATGAGCATAGGAACTGGGCAGTGGTGGAATGGTGGCAATAGGGCGATGCTTCACGATGGGGCACCATGAAGTGCAGCCCCTGCTAGCAGCACCAGCTTCTTCCCAGTGGGGGGCTGAGGTGGAACTTAGCCCTCCCTTGCCACAGAACCCTGCCCTCTGCTCCTCCTCTTCCTACCATGGCCCCACCAGTGGCGTAGCGAGAAGAAGCGGGGGGGCAGTTGCCCCTGGGCGCCACGCTAGGGGGCTGCCAGTTTAGTCCCCCTCCACTCCTTCTGTCAACCCTCAGCTCGCCTTTCCACTCCCAAGCCCGACCCTCTTCCATCTCTCCCAGCGGGTTAGTGCATGAGGAAGCCCAGCCCCAAACTGTAGGGAGCGGGGGAAGATGCGGTACAAGCTTCCCCCCTCCCTCCCCCGGGCTTTTCTCCCAGGGTCGGGATCAGCTGTGCGCCAGGTCCGGGGCCCCACCGCATAGCGGCGGCGGCGCAAATTTTGCCTTTGCCCCTGGGTGCATAATACCATCGCTACGCTTCTGGGCCCCACCCCTGGCTAGGCCAGAAGCTGGAGCTGAGCTATGCTCAGAGTCACCCACGGACCCCAGGCTGCTGTGGTGACCTGCCCTGGGTAGTGTGCATCAGGGGGGAAGGGAAACAATCCAAGGGCTGCTCTCATGGCTTTCTGTGTGATCCATCCATAAAGCAGTCTACCTATTTATGAAGTGAACCAACCGCACAACTGCAGCAGTATTTCCAGTGATATGAGCAATTCTGCAAATATCACAGTAGAAGTTCCTGTGAAACTTTCTTCGTCTTCAGCTAAATATGGTAATATACGTAGCAAATAGAAAAATGTACAGATGGTCTTAAAACTTTGGGATGTAAAATATTTCTTGCCAGGGGAGACATATGTTCTGGCCTCTTCTAAACAAATTACAATGAGATGTGTGGGTATGTGTGTCCCAGGGATCCCATGGTGCCACCTGGTCAAGGACACAACTGCACAAGGAGTGCATGAGGTTTTTCAGGGAATCCCCTGGGTCAGATACATGCATAATAGATCATCAAAGGGTGGCATGTGAGGTCTCTTCAGACAGCCAGTAGCCCACTGGCCATCACAATCAAGTGTATGTACAGATAATAGCAAAGAAGTTATGTATCTATACTGAAAATTAAATGCATAAGGTCTTGGAGTTAAGGCAGATCATCAGGAGCTAACTGTTACCTATTGCTGTACCTGGCCATCCCTGTATTGTGTGCTCCATAATGAATGCTCAGCTGCACACTGGGCCAGGTGCAAATTAAGACATTGTGAAATTCCTGAGATGAATTCTTCAGGATGAATAAAACAGCCGGGGGTGCCCTATTTATGAATGAAGGCGAAGGCTTATTCCAGTACATCTTGGGGTGCAAAGAGACAAAGGGAATCCTTCATCTAGGATGCAAACTGGTGGTGTGCTTGCTCATGAACGGGTCATAGCCTGCCTTGCTGAAAAGTACTGTAAGGATTCTGAGGTTAGCAATGCTCCACAAGACATAAAAGTATTGTGTTAATTAAATCTATGCTCAGAACTTGTTATGATTTTGTTGTATATCTAACCATTTGCTTCCAACATTTCTTCTACTTAGAATCCCTTTCCTGTGTCATATACATTTATACTAGATACACTATAAACATATTGAAATGCATAATGGTGCTCTGAGGTGACACTGAGAAGCTGGCGGTGACCATGTACCAAAGGTGAAAATAAGCCAGGGCAACACTCCGGCAAGAAGAAGATTCTGCTCCCAGCTGAGCTCCCAAGGCTTTCTGCAGGCTGCCGCGCTAAGCAGCAGGTAGCTAGGCAGGTGAAAAAGGCTGGCTGGGATGTCCCCCCACTGGTCTGGGAGTGCCCCAGCCCCTCCCCTCCAGGCACCCTTTAGGGAGGGCAAGTGGCTGCAGTCACAGTACCTGGGCACTACTGCTCTATTTCCCTTCCCAGGACTGTCGGAGCGAGGGGAAAGTACACCAGCTGCCGAGGGGAGGGACAGAGGAGTATTTCACGCATGTTGTGCACTTTCCCCTTGTTCCCTGATAGGGGAAGGGGAAGAAGAGCAGTGGTGTCCCAGTATGCGTGGGTGCATCCTCCCTGCACTCACCCCCCCACACACCCACACCCTCCCAAAATGGTGCCCTTGCTCCACCCATACTCACCCCAGTCCCTGCCCAGAGCCCCCCCACACCCTCAGCCCCTGCCCTGAGCCCCTCCTCATACCCGCCTGCCCTGACTCCTGCACACACACATCCATATTCCCACCCCCCCTGCCCTGAAACCCCCTTCACTCCACCCCACTTAAATTTCTTACAGGTACTGTCATATTGCCCCCCTCCAAATCCCCTGCCCTGAGACCCTCCCAAGGGGGGTGCAATACAACAGTACCTGTAAGAAACTTAAGTTACTTTCACCCTTGCCACGTCCTGTTTCTTTGGAAGCAGCAAATATGTGAATACTGCAAGTGCCCAGTAGAACAGGGTCTGGACACTCCAGGGAGACGTTTCATTGTGCCAACTGCTAACTTGTAGAGTGACAGTGAGGCCTACAAGGCCTAGAGGGGAGTGCTTGTGTTGCCCATGGCTGGTGGAGCTAGGGATCTGACCTGTGGCAGGCGCAGACGTGGTTTTCTCTCACCAAAGACAGATGGTAGCAAGATGCCTGAGTCATACCCACTTATAGAATCATAGAAATTCAGAGCTGGAAGGGACCTCAAGAGGTCACTAGCCATCCCCTCCCACCCTGACCTCTGCAGCAGGACCAAATATACCTAGATCATTCTTGGCATTTGTCTAACCTGTTCTTAAAAACCTCCAGTGACAGGGAGTCCACAGCTGTCCTTGGTAGCCTATTCTAGAACTTTTAATAGTGTTACAGTTTGAAAGTTTTTTCTCATGTGTAACATAGATTTCCCTTGCCTCAGATTAAGCCCATTACTTCTTTCTCTATCTTCCATGGACAAGGCAGAACTGATCACCACCTCCTTTATAGTAGTCAATATACTAGAAGACTGAGAAGCCTTCTCCCAACTCCCTTTTTTCAGGACTAAACCTGCCCAGTTT
Organism: Rafetus swinhoei; assembly: GCA_019425775.1. NCBI lineage: Eukaryota > Metazoa > Chordata > Testudines > Trionychidae > Rafetus > Rafetus swinhoei. Next base: position 200,055,812 of record CM033424.1, on the reverse strand, counting down.
TTAATATGCCCACATGACAAACCTTTTATCATTTTGTTGCTCTCCTCTGGGCTAGGGTTGCCAGATGGTTTCCCAAAAATACCGAACACATGTGCTAAAAATTTGTTGAGCAAAACAAACAAACAAAAAACCACCACAACTATGCTTAACACTGAATGGGGACTTTATTATAAACAATCAACAGTCTACATCATATATTTTGACTACATGAACCTCCCAGCATGCAACCAGCTGAGGGCTCCCACCTGGCAATGGTCTAAGAGCCTTTATTCAGCTGTCGAGAGGAATAAATGGGGATTCAAGCCTGGACCATATTCTGGCCATGACAAGAAGTGGATTATATGCCTGAAAATCTGTGAACAGAAAGTGGAAGGAGCCGTACTCTGCCCCCACTCCCGGGCCAGAATGTCTGGCTGGGCTCTGAGCAGAGGGCAGACTGTCTGATGAAAAGGGGTGAAGCAATTTACACTTCCCAAAGAGGATGGGGCAGCAGGGGAGGAAATTAATTACCTGCTCCCACTAGGAGCCCTCAGCTGGTTGCGTGTGGAAGCCTGGCGGGGGTGGGGGGAATGGCTGGGGAGGTGGGGCCACGATCAGGCTGGGAGCCTCCCAGCGCCAATCGTGGCCCTGCCTCCCCAGCCACCCCACCCCCACCCCCGCCAGGCTTCCGCACGCAACCAGCTGAGCTGAGGGCTCCCAGCGCCGATCACAGCCCTGCCTCCCCAGCGACTCTCCCCACCCCTGCCAGGCTTCCGTCAGGTGCCCAGCCAGAAAAGCAGAAAATACTGGACATTGCACATGTCCAGTATGTTCTGAATTTTCTTACTGGACAGAGGGTGCAAAAAACAGACTGTCCAGTTGAATACTGGACACCTGGTAACCTTACTCTGGGCTCTCCAGTTTGTCCACATCTTTCCTGAAATGGGGTGCCCAGAACTGGACACAATAGTTCAGCTGAGGTTTCACTGGTATTGAGTATAGTGCCACAATTACTTCCAATATCTTACCTATGAAACTCTTGTTAATACACCCTCTGAATGATATTTGACTTTTTCACAAATGCATCCCACTGTTGGCTCATGTTTGTGACCCACTATTGCTTCTAGAGACATTTCAGCAGTGCTATGGGATAGCCAGTTACTTCCCAGGTTGTAGTTGTGTGCATTTGATTTTTTCCTTCCTAAGTGTAGTACTTTGCATTTGTACTAAGTGTAGTACTTCGCATTTATTTAATTTCATCTTGCTCATTTTCTCCAATTTATCAAGGTCATTTTGAATTCTAATCCTGTCCTCCAAAGAGCTTGCCACCCTCCCACCTTAGCATCATGGATGAATTTTAGATGCATATCATTCTATTGTCCAAGTCATTAATTTGAATATTGAATACTACTAGACCTTGGACAGACCCCTGTGAAACCACACTAGATATTACCTCCCAATTTGACAGTGAATCATTAATAATTACCCTTTGCGTATGTTTTTCAACCATTTGTGCACCCACCTGATAGTAATTTCCTCTAGACTACGTTTTCCTAGTTTGCTTATGTGAATGTAATGTAGAGCTGTGTCAAAAGCCTTACTAAAATCAAGATATATCATATTTATGGCTTCCCTTCTATTCACTAGGCCAGTAACCATGTTGAAGAAGCAAATTAGGTTGGTCTGACATGATTCATTCGTGACAATTCATGATGGCTAATACTTATCACTTTATTATCCTGTAAGTGCTTGCAAACTGATTTTTCAATCATTTGTTCTGGGATCTTTCCAGGTATTGAAGCTAGTCGGACAAGTATTAATTCCTGTGGTCCTTTTTGTTCCCATTTTTAAAGATAGGTACGGTGCTTGCCTTCTCTAGTCTTCTGGGACCCCACCTGTCCTGTTCTTGAAGATGATCACTAATGGTTCCACTAATTTCTTCAGCACCCTAAGGGTGAATTTCATCAGGCCCTGCCAACTTGAAGACATCTAATTTACCTAAATATTCTTTAACCTGGCTCTTTCTTTATTCTGGCTTATGTTCCTGCCCTATCTATTATATGTTTGGAAGAGTTTGTTTGTTTGTTTGTTTGTTTGTTTGTTTGTTTGTTTGTGCAAAATAAAGTCATACTTCGTGATTACCTACAGATACCAAATTTTGCATAAACAATCCTGCCACTTAAATTAGCTGAATGCGCTACTTTTTACACTGGAATATACTGGGTGAAAGATTTAAATTGTTTTTGTTTTCATCAGAAAAAAGTCATGACTATTATAGTTAGAGTTCTTAAAAAATATTTGCTAACAAAATTGAAAATCAAGTCACCTACTCAACTGTCATTTTAGTGAAAAAAACTGTTTACTGTTACAAATCACAAAATCATTCAAATTAGTTACACAAAAAGTAATGGAAGCTTTACAAGTTTCTGATTCAAATGTACTATGTATGGTAATTATTCAATAAAATGAAGAATGTTTGAAGCTGAAATCCTACAAATTTAAAACTGTTCTTTTACTTACCTTTTGCAAGCACATTAATAAAAAATTCTATTACTTATATTTAATTTCTTGAACTTTCCTATAAGTGTAATCTACGCAAAATGAATTTGCCCGGTCAACGACGGGCCTCGCCTGCTAGGTCTTTATATTAATTGTGTTAAGCAGCTGGTCACAACTATGTTTTTAGTTAAGACTGAAGCAAAACAGCTCAGCCTTCTTAGTGTTGTCCATTAGTAGCTCTCCTTCCCCGCTAAGTAATAGGCCTACATTTTCTTCCAGCTGTCTCTTGCACCTAAAGTTTATAGACACACATATATTTTATGTCCTTTCCTAGCCTTATACCTTAGCCTTTCTGATTTTGTCCCTAAATGCTTGTGCTTTTATGTCCATAACAGTAACATCAGACTAAATAGAGCCCCAGTACTGCAAAGCATTCCATGTAGGCAGATCCCTGTGTTCATAGGTATTCCCATGGACATTAATGGACACATAGGTCCACTTGTGTAGAAATCATTGCAGAACTGGGGCTTAATAGCTCACTATTACATTGACTATTTTTTTTTAAATAATCACCTGTCGACATTTTACATATAACTTTTTTGGTTTATAATACACTGAAAATATTTGTGAAACTTCTGAGAAAATATAAATGAGCAAGGATTGGAAAATATTCATCCGTGTGATTTTTATCCCTGCCAGTACCCTTTCATATAACTTGTACATGTCCTTAAGGAAGGAAAGGATGAAATGCTCATAGCCTAAATTCAGAGGAATTTCCACTGTCAATAGACTGGAAGGCATAATTTTTGTTTATAATGATAAAGTTCCAAGCATGTTCATTGATTAAGAGTTTTGCATTCAGTTCCAGAATATAGTATTATGGAATGGAGCAGTGGAAATATTAATGTTTTATGTTGCTCATATTTCTATCTAGAGTTTCGCGATGTGATGAGCCATGGGAGATTTTCTTCTCATGTTAGGTCTCATAAGAAATTACATGGCTGGTTTCCTGATCAAAATCAGTGGAATGAAAAGCTTTATCCTTTTTGGGAAAAGGGAGATCCTAGATGGAACAACTGCTGGAGAGGTAAGTCTAGATATACAACCCTAAAACTCTGAGAAATTTAACCAGAAATAGAATAGAAATAGAATGTTATCGATAGTATGCTTAGTTCTGTATGTATCCCAAAGTTGCTCTGTACAATAATGGGCTAGATACTAATACTTAATACATTGTCTGAGGAAGCACCCATGGCTTACAAATCTGTTCAGTAATAATTCACTGCCTCTGATATTGAAACCTGGAAGGAACATTAGCCAGGACACTGGGAAAATCCCCTGTTCTTTGTGAAAAGTGCCTGGGATCTTCATCTTCCACTCCAAAGGAGTGTCACTGGATCAGGTCAATGCTTTCTATGAAGAACCCGCACATTGCATGGCACTGTTTTATTCCCACAGGTTATGAGTCCAGGACTAAAGGCTACCCCTTCTGTTAGAGACAAAAGAGCTGTCCTCTGGAATATGCTGCTTCTTTTGTGTACAAATGTGCTTTGACATCCCAGCTTCTAGTTTATAGTAGGGGGATATTTAGAGAATCGTGGACTTCTGTTCATTGCAATGAAGCTACACTGATTTACACTAGCTTAGAATCTGGTCCACTAAGTCTAATTTATTGGTATGGGTTGGGTTTTTGAAAAGCAAAGTGAGTTTCACACATCCCATGAAAAGTACGTGAGGCTTGTGCTCTGAAGTCACTTAGAACTTAAAAAAAAATTCAGACTCTAATTTCCAACTGGTCTCCTCCAAACTATTGAAGTAAAAAGTTTATAATTTTGTTGCTCTGGTTAGATATTAAGAGCATCCTGGTTAAATGAGGGTCAAAAGGATGTCTTCAGGAAGTTGATTACAACACAGCACAGTATGTTGTAAGAAGAGAGAGAAAGACACCTAGGATCATCTCAGCAAGCGTAAACAGGTGTAGCTCTTTTTGCAGCCAATAGAGGGATACTAGTTTACACAACGGGGATCTGTCTCTTGCAGCCTTTCTAAAAGGAGTAATATGATTGATTTTAAACGTTCTTGTTTACATGGTACACAGATGTAAGTAATAGCTACTCAAAAGAGACTGGTGTAGAAATACAATCTCATTTCAATTTCTTTAGGAGGAAAGGTGGAAGCCAGACTGGCCTCTGACAGCCCAGCTCTAGTAGGATCAAATGTGACCTTTGCTGTGATCCTACAGTTTCCCAGGTGCCAGAAAGAAGACAATGACAGCAACATAATATACGACAGGAACTGCAGGAATGGTGGGTAACAACTATACCTTTATATTACTGGCGGTGATAATGGTGCACTTGTGGCCTAAGGAAGTGTCATGAGCACTTGAAACCATCAGCATTCTGCTTCTAGGCTGTAGTTCTCTCACTGTTAAGCTGAGCACTACATTAATCTATAATTTGTGTGTCATACAAAAGCTCCTTGTTCAGAAGACGACTGCCTTATTTTTACCCATCTTCACCCACAACATATAATGGCCAAGAACTTTAAAATAGATTGTTCCCATTACAAAATGGAGTGTTTTAATCTGGAACCCAGAAAAACTACTGCTGCTTAGCTCAGCTGCAAGTTTGGCCAATCACTGGACTGAATACAGGCATGTTATATCTGTAACATAGGTTTTTCTAACCAAGTTTATAAACCTGACAATCTTCAATACAGAGTTTAGAGTTCACTAAAAACCATCTTTATATGGCTACCTCCCAAGGAAGAACAGATCTTACATCTATCTATTATATATTTTGAAGAGTTTGTTTGTTGATTTCTTTGTGCAAAATAAAATCATACTTTGCAATGAACTATAGATACCAAATTTTGCATGAACAAGTTAAATTAGCTGAATGCACTAATTTTTACACCGTAATATGCTGGGTGAAAGGTTTAAATAATTATGTTTGTTTTTCATCAGAAAAAAGACCTGACTATTATGATTAGAGATCATGAAAATATTTGCTAACAAAATTGAAAATCAAGTCACCTATTCAACTGTCATTTTAGTGCAAAGAAAATGTTTACTGTTACAAATCACAAAATAATTCAAATTAGTTACACAAAGAGTAACAGAAGCTTTAAGAGTTTCTGATTCAAATGTACTATGTATGGTAATTATTCAGTAAAATGAAGAATGTTTGAAGTTCAAATCCCACAAATATAAAACTGTTCTTTTACTTCTCTTTTGCAAGCACATTGCTAAAAAAACTATTACATATATTTAATTTCTTGAACTTTCCTATAAGTGTAATCTATGCAAAATGACTTTGCCTAGTCAACAATAGACCTCACCTGCTAGTTCCTTATATTTCAAAAAAAAAAAAAAACCCAAAAAAGCAGGGAAAAAGATCTTTTTAGAACAAAAAACCTTTTTGACTTTTTTATACCCCTCATTTAATGAGGAAAATAAAGGTCACAAACCCAGTGTTTTTGCTGCAGTTTGAGAGAAACAGACATTTGTTACAATGTCCAGATATATTAAATAACACTTTCTACTTCTCTTGCAAGAGATGTCATTCACTATTTGAATAGCATAGCATCTACTGACTTTGCAGTTTAATACAAGCATTTCAGGTACCTGTCCCATGCTTACTAATTTTGAGCTTTTCCAGGGAAGAAACCTATTTTTTGGATTCTAGTAGTGCTAGTAGTTTACATGGCACTTGATTTAAAATGACACAATTGGCTCTTCTGACAAAAAGAAAGAAAGAAAAATAAGAAACAAGCCAAATTCTACTTTGAGGTTCACGGCTGTAACTCCCATTGGTCCAGATTACAGGTGCAACCCCACTGACCTCAGTGAAACTGCATGCTCCCATGGGGCTGGCAGCAGAATTTGGAGCAACAACTTCAATTGGCATCTTTCCTGGGAGCCAACTGAATTCTTGGAAACAACTAAATGTTTTCATCAGAATAAAAACACAGAAAGCACTAAATACCTGGGGTTATAATTAGAAAGAAAAGAGGAATTATGATGTAGTGAAATGCCCTCTCCGCCCCATCCATATTTACAAACGTGCTTGAAATGCAATATTGTGGCTTACATGTAATTAATGCACTGCTTTGGTGGTGTAAATTCTTTGGGTATGATTATTTCCACTGAAGTTAGTAGGTATTTTTCATTGACTTCAGTACAAGCAGGACTGGCGCCTCAAGTCTTCAATCTTGTTCCTTCATGAGTCATCCATAGGCATGTGGTTCCCACATCTTTACATAAGCCAGTCCATGTTATTTGGTTATGTACAATAGTCCAGACAGTTTCCCGGGGCACAACGTAAGCTTGCACTTACATACTGTGCCAGGAAAAATGGGTCTTGTGGTTAAAGCACTGGACTGGAACACAGGATATCTGCATTCTGTGTCCAGCTTTAGCACAGATTTCCTGTGTGAGTTCGAGCAAGCCATTAAGCATGCGGTGCCTTAGTGTCTACTATGAAATTGAAATAATAATATTTCCTTTCCCTGCCTCGCTGAGTCATTGTAAAGATAAGTTAATGGATGTGTCAGGTCTACACTAGGGGGCAATGTCGAACTAAGGTACACAACTCCAGCTACGTGAATAGTGTGGTTGGAGTTGATGTTACTGTGTTACTGTGGCGTCACCACTGTGGGTGGTCAACAGGAGAAATTCTCCTGTTGACTCCCCTTACGCTTCTTGATCCGGTGGAGTACCGGAGTTGACAAGAGGGCGCTCAGCGATGAAATTAACGGGTCTTTACTAACCCACTAAATCGACCCTTTGGAGATTGATCCCCACAGCGCTAATCTCCTGGTAAGTGTAGACAAGGCCTGAGGCACCCTGTTCCCATAAATAAGTTCCATAGAAATAAAGAAGGGAAAACATTCCACTTTGAAATAAAAACAAATAAAAATAAATAAATATGGCACTTAATAATCTATTTCTACACCTAGACTCTTCAGACTTTCCTGATCAGTATGTCTATAACTGGACTAAGTGGATTGATGACTGTGGCTGGGCAAACTGCACAAGCAACAATAACCATAATGTGTTCCCAGATGGGAGACCTTTCCCTCATCATCCTGGCTGGAGAAGGAAGAACTTTGTCTATTTGTTTCATACACTTGGTGCGTCCAGTAAAATGTATCTTGGTTTTGTGTCCAAACTTGTTTCCCTAAATGCCTTGCATTAGAATTCCCAAAGAGGAATTCAGCAGTTGTTGAGTGAGAGAATACTAAACACATTCCAAGCTGCTCAGTGAGAATAGCATCTGCTCTGTGAAATTCCTCTGAGGTTTGGAAGTCATGTACTACCATGACATGTTCTGTAAGGCTGAAAATTTACTGTTGAAAAAAACCTTCTGTCTCAATTGCAATTCAGATATAAAAGAAATCTTCAGGGCAAAGAGGGTGGGGGAGCCAGATAATTTAGTGATTAGCACTGATAAGTAGGAATCTGAAGTTTCACAGTTATCTTAAAAACACTGAGTAGTCCTGTGGCACCTAACAAAAATATATTTAGTATCATAGTTTTGGAACTGGTGCTGTTCAATATCTTCATCAACTATTTAGATATTGGCATAGAGGGTACGCTTATTAAGTTTGCAGATGATACCAAGCTGGGAGGGACTGCAAGTGCTTTGGAAGATAGGGTCATAATTCAAAATGATCTGGACAAACTCGACAAATGGTATGAGGGTAAATAGGATGAAGTTTAATAAGGACAAATGCAAAGTACTCCACTTAGGAAGGAACAATCAGTTTCACATATACAGAATGGGAAGTGATTGTTTAGGAAGGAGTACTGCAGAAAGGGATTTAGGGGTCATAGTGCCACAAGCTAAACATAAGTCAACAGTGTGACACTGTTGCAAAAAAACCAAAAAACCCATGATTCTGGGATGCATTAACAGGAGTGTTGTGAGCAAGACATGAGAAGTCATTCTTCCACTCTACTCAGTGCTGAATAGGCCTCAATTGGAGTTTTATATCCAGTTCTGGGCACCACATTTCAAGAAAGATGTGGAGAAACTGGAGAAGGTCCAGAGAAGAACAACAAAAATGATGAAAGGTCTAGAAAACATGAGTTATGAGGGAAGACTGAAAGAACTGGGCTTGTTTCTTTTAGAAAAGAGAAGACTGAGAGGGGACATGATAGCAGTTTTCAAGTATCTAAAAGGGTGTTACAAGGAGGAGGGAGAAAAATTGTACTCCTTGGCCATTGATGATAGGACAAGAAGCAATGGGCTTAAACTGCAGCAAGGGAGGTATAGGTTGGACATTAGGAAAAACGTCTTAACTATCAGGGTGGTTAAACACTGGAATAAATTGTCTAGGGAGGTTGTGAAATCTTCATCACTGGAGATATTTAAGAGCAGTTTGGATAGACATCTATCAGGGATGATCTAGATGGTGCTTGGTCCCGCTGTAAGGGCAGGGGACTGGACTTAATGACCTCTCGAGGTCTCTTCCAGTTCTAGTATTCTATGAGCTTTTGTGAGCAAAAACCACTTCTTCAGATGAGCTTGAGAGGAGAAAAAAAGGGGACTATCAGAATTTATCACAGAAAAAGAAGGGAGAGGAAAAAATGTACCAGTCAATGTACCAGTACTTGTTAGGTACATTTTTTTTCCTCTCCCTTCTTTTTCTGTGATAAATTCTGATAGTCTTCCTTTTTTCTCCACTCAAGGTCATCTGAAGAAGTGAGTTTTGCTCACAAAGGCTCATGATATATTTTTGTTAGTCTCTGAGGTGCCAAAGGACTACTTGTTGTTTTTAAAGTTACAGACTAACACAGCTATCCCTCTGGGACTTTTAAAGAATGATCTTGTACCTGTAGCTCCTCAGACTGGCTTTTTCACCTCTGGAAAGAAGATTCAATGTGCATTTTGCTTCAGCACTCCTAAGCTGGCTGAGTACAGTTCTGTTCCTCTCATGGCTGTGACTTCCAGTGGCAGAGTGTGTCATAATTGGCCCATTCCTGCTATTGACTACACTGTAAATCTTAGGCTCTTAACTTTGACTGGAAAATTATTTTAGGCATGAATCTAATTTAGTTGTATTGGAGTGATGAAGGTTCTTTGGCAAATGCCCTTTCTTGGATCCATGGGAGCAGGCACATGTTTCTAATGTTTTTGACTGCTTTGCTGAAACTCAGAAAAAAAACCTAATGGCAGGGAACACAACAATGACATGAAATGTACTTGAAAAGTACATTTCACACAAATGAAGGATGAGCATGAAATACACTTTTGTTTTAGAACAATTTAACAGAAATGCTGCTTCTCTTTATAAAACTTCTCACTGGTCACAAGAGGAAAATATGAATTCATGTGCTGTTCACAGGCCAGTACTACCAAAAAACTGGAGGCTCTTCAGCACTTGTTTCCATCAACACAACAAATATCACCCTTGGCAAGCAGATGATGATGGTCTCCGTTTACAGAAGAGGTCATCGAACATATGTTCCAGTTGCAACAGCAAGTGTCATCTATGTTGTGACAGGTGAGTCTTCTGGAATAAACCACAACTTGGCAGTATTTGTAGTGAAGATTTTTCATAAATGCAACTAAAGTGCTATCTGGGAGAGTGGGGAGGGATGTAAGAAGGGACTGGAACAAGCGATGATTTTAACTTTCATATGAAATCTCTAGTAGATACCCTGGGCAAACTGCACAAGCAACAATAACCATAATGTGTTATTATAAGGTCTAGTAGATACCCTGAACACCTTAGCAGACTTGTTAAGAAATAGTTGCAAAATTTGGCCTTAAGTATAGATATTAACACTAAAAATATATAAGTAGGCATGGAAATGAATTATACAAATGATATTTATCCAGAAGCTTATTGAGAATACTGTTTATCTCTGTTACAGCATCTGACTTGACTTGTCCCAAATAAAATTTAAGATTAATTTCTACTTATGGTTCTTTTTCTGAAATATTTGAATAAGCAGCAGAAATCCGTGGTGCATGTAAACTAACTTATCTTTCATACAGAATCTGAATCTAAGCTGAAACTTATGGACATAATGCAAAATGGTCCTTTATTTTATCTGTATTCCACATGCATCTGTACTACTAAAATTCCAAAGGAAAGAAATTGGAGGGACTTTCTGACCCTTTCTCTGGATGAAATTCATCACTCATCTCTGGATGAGACTGGCTAACCTAGCCCAGGGATAAGTTCTATCCCTTCATCCTGGGTGTCTCTTAAATTTAAACTTAAAAAACAACAAATGGTCTGGTAGCACTTTAATGACTAACAAAACATGTAGATGGTATCATGAGCTTTCGTGGGCACAGCCCACTTCTTCAGATGACCGGTCAACTCCAGTCATCTGAAGAAGTGGGCTATGCCCATGAAAGCTCATGATACCATCTACATGTTTTGTTAGTCATTAAAGTGCTACCAGACCATTTGTTGTTTTTTAAGTTTATCCTGTACAGACTAACTCGGCTACCCCCTGAAGCTTCTTAAATTTAAGTAACCCACCAACATCAACCTAAAAGCACCCACTGTGGCAGTTCAGCCAAGCGATCATTTTTTCACCACTGGAACAGATCCTTGCACACTGAATATGAAACTTGCTCACTAAACCTCATTCTCATTTAGACAGTTGAAGACAAAACAATGGCAAATGGGAAGAGTCTTATTCATGAAGGGCCACATTCCAACATCCTTGCTCATGTTGAGTGGCATCTTTCACTACAGGTGGCCCCATTGAAGTCCACAGGAGTTTTGTCATTGACTCCAGTGGTTGCAGGATGATGTCAGATAATGTCCCCTAGCCCAAATTCACTAACCCCCCCTTTAATGAATAGCATTTCAAGGTTTTTTCTCCTCTTTTGTACTGATGGGAGGGGGAGGAAATTACAATAAGTCCTTTAGAAACACAATTGATGTGATAAAGATGCTACTGAAAAGCAAACGTTTTGTTTTCTCAATGCTTCAGATTGCACTAACTGGCAGGTATATCACAATATTAATGGGACAGGAACCTCTAGATTACTATACATATAGGGTCTTCAGTAGATGTACATGGCTCTCTCCCTGTTTGCTTTGTTTCATTTTATTATTAAAAAAGCAAGTTAAAGAAGAAGAAACCCGTAATAAAGAAATGAAGCCTGACACTTAACATGATGCAAGCTTGTGTTTTACACTGTGACCTTTGCAGTCTGAGGGCTGTGAATCAGTCTGTTATTTGCATCTGTACATACCTACTTCACTTGCTTTAATTTTTCCTGCAGACAAGATTCCTTTATATGTGAACCTGTCCCAGAAGAATGACCGCAATGCCTCAGATTCTGTCTTCATCAAGGACTCGCCTATTACATTTGATGTCAAGATCCATGATCCCAGCCACTACCTTAACAATTCTGCTATCTCCTACACATGGGGTTATGGAGATGGCAGTGGCATATTTATATCTAACAGCCCTATTTCAACTCACACTTACACTCTTCAGGGAAACTTCAGCCTGAATTTGACCGTCCAGGCTATTATACCTGTACCTTGTGGGCCAGCAACACCTACCCCACCACTTCCTACCTCCCCAGGTAAGAGACTGTTAGTCAATAAATATATTAGGAAATAAACTAATAAAAATTACATTCCTTTAAAAGCTTTCCGATCATCAAAGTTGGAGCTACACAGCTTTTGTAAACACAACACACATACACTTAAAAGTCTGAATCAATAACAGGATGAATATGTAGTCCAAAGTTACAGGTATAAAGGGATTTTCATTTATCTAATGTAACCCACATGCCTACTGGGTGTGGTTTACTATCCCGTGTAGCAGCACTTAGCCCACTTACAGAGAAAGAGATGAGTATGCTCTATGGCCTTAGCTGAGAATGAGTTGGCTTTTAGCTCAAGTGGTACAGGCTCATGTACTAAACTCCAGAGGTCCCAGGTTCAGTTCCACCTTTTAGTGTTACACTACAACCAATTTGCACTACCTTGAGGCCTAATTTATACTGCAGGGGTGTGAATTTAAAGCGTGATGCCTGTTTGAGAATAGTTACTGTGAAATAGCTTATTCTACACTACATACTCCAGTCTGTTTCCTAATGTGGACAAGCCTTTACAGTAGTGTGAATGAGAGCCACGCTTGTAAGATTTTTGACTGTCAGTTTATCCAAGACATCACCCAGTGTTCAGTTACTGATTTATAATCTTATAGAAGTTTTATATGCACAAAGTTTTGCAGCTCCAACTTTGACTGTTATAAAGCAGCGATTCCCAACCGCCAGGCCGCAGTCCATTGGCAGGCTGCGGACTGCTGGCTGCTGGGCTGAAGCGGCTCTGGAGGCCGGGGCCGGAGGAGTTGCATGGTGGGTAGCAGGCGGCTGCTCCAGTTGCTGGAGCCAGAGGAGCCGCATAGCGGCTAGGGCCGGAGGAGCCACATGGTAGGCGTCAGGTGGCTACTCCAGCGGCCGGGGCCAGAGGAGCCTCATAGCAGCTGGGGCTGGAGGAGCTGTGTGGCGGGTTGCAGCAGCTCCAGCGGCTGGGGCTAGGGCAGCTCTGTCCCAAAGCATGCAGGTAGGGTTGCCAGATGTCCAGTATTGACCCGAACAGTCCAGTATTTTCGCCTCCTGTCCGGTAAAAAAAATTCAGAAAATACCGGACACCTAAAATGTCCGATATTTTCTGTTTTATTTTCCCTGCTAGGAGGCGAAAATACCAGACACCTGGTAACCCTACGACACACTCAGCAACCGCCCCCCTACCCCCCGCATAACTGGTTCCGCAGGGGCTTGTCTTGTGGCTGGAACAGAAAATCAAAATGGTTGCCGGCAAAAAAGCCTCTTCTTAAAGGAGCCATGCTGATTTTTTATTTAAAAAATTTAGTTTTGCTTAATAACTGCTGTCAGGGTCCTTTTTTTTCCTCAACAACTTTGGTCTCCCCCCTTTTTTTCTCAACAGAATTTTTTTCCTGGTGTTTTTTTTGGGGGGGTGGGCGTGGTTTGGTATTTTTGGTTAGACCATCTGGCAACCCTACATCCAGGGAAAACAAGCTCTTGCCAGAATCATGGCAGGCAGGCAGCGAAGACGCCATTGGAATTTTCCCCACATCCCTGTGAGTTAATTCATTCCAGTAAATCATCCAAAATAATTTGTAGCAAATATCATTTTTCTGTGTGAACTTCTCCCTGGCTACACAGAGTATATCTGCCGACAAGTCTCCCTAATTCTGATGATAGGAGACAAGAAAGCATCTGGGGAATAAATAGGCTCTAGGGGTTAGGGCTGGCACTGGGGGCTCTAGAGGCCAGGGCTTTTGGCAATGGTAACATTTTATTTGCACACTCATAATTTGCATAATAAATATGCAAACATGCAAATAAAATGTTACCAGTCCACTAAAAGTTTGTGAATGGGTTTGCTGGTCCACGGTATAAAAAAAGATTGGGAACCACTGTTATAAAGCTACTGTCATTGTGGTATAAAGTTGAGCTGGTCAGCACACGTCAAATTTTGAAAGGTCAACAGCATGTTTTCAAACAGATGAAGACTCTCAGACCAAAAAATGGGGGGGGAAAAGTCAAAAATTTTCACAATTTCTCCCTTATATTTCAATTCAGTGTGGATTAATAGATAAGCATCTACTTTAAGAACAAAACTGAATCTGTAATTTTCACATTTATTCTGTTATTGATTTGAGATGCTTAAACAAGCATTTTTATCTGCCCATATTTTGCAGGTCTACCTTCCCTTGCTTAGAGACAGATGGGACTGTAAAACACTACAGTGGGACACCCGCAGCACTGCAGCTGTGCCTGTGTAGCACTTCAGTGTAGACACTACCTATGCAGATGGGAAGAAGTCTCCCATCGACATAGGCAATGCACCTCCCCTAGAGGCAGCAGTTAGGTTGACAGGAGAATTCTTCTGTTGATCTAGTGCTGTCTACAAGGGGGCTGAGATTGGCTTAACTATGCTGCTACTGGGTGTGGATTTTTTCACATAGTTTCGCTGACCTAATTTTTTAGTGTAGATCAGATTGTTGTATGTGGGTATTTTTAGTGAGAGGAACCAAACATGCAGGCCTGCTGATGGCAGGGAAAAGGGGGACAAAGCAGGCAATTGCCCATGGGCCCAGGTGCTTTAAAAGGGCTTGGGAGCCCCCAGATGCTCCTGTTGCTGCTGCCACTGCAGCACGGCTAAGGCAGGCTTCCTGCCCATTCTCACTGCCAGCCACTTCTGGGAGCAGTGTGCAGCATGGCACATCCCTGCAGCTCCTGGTGGGGGGGAGGGGGGAGTCTCCACACGCTTCCCCTACCCTAAGCGCCAATTCCGCAGCTCCTATTGGCCAGGAACTGTGGCCAGTTGGATCTGTAGGGGTTCTGTGGGCAGTGGCGTGCAGCTCCCTGCTGGTCCCCTGTCTAGTAATCACTGCCTGAGTGGTGTGCCGAGATAAGCACCCCCTTCAGCACTCCAACCTCCTGCTCCAGCACAGAGCCTGCACCTTCTTCCAGAGCCCACACCCCCTCCTGCACCCAAACTCCCTCCCAGAGTCCAAGCCTGCACCCTCTCCCATACCTCAACCCCCTACCCCAACCTGGTGAAAGTGAGTGAGGTAGGGGAGAGCGAGCAATGGAGGGACAGGGGATGGAGTGAGCGGGGCTGGGCCCTCAGAGAGGCAAGGATCTTTGGGTTTGCATGATTAGACCAGGCAAGCATGAGGAAGCCCTGGCTATGCCAGCTAGGGTTGCCAGATGGTTGAAACAAAAATACCGAACACCCTCCCACCACCCCCCAAAAAAAACACCGGGAAAAAATTCTGTTGAAGGAAAAGGGGGGGGGGGGGTGGAGACCAAAGTTGTTGAGCAAAAAAAAAAAAAAAAAAAGACTCCAAGACTTATTAAGCAAAAAAATCATTAAAGCATTGCTTCCCCTTGGTCGGCAGCCATTTTGTGCCAGCAGCCTTGCGGAACCAGGTAAGCATGAGGGCTGGGGTTGGGGGGTTGGGGGTGTTGGGAGCTGGGAGGAGGGCTCGGGGCGGGAGGGGAGGCCAGGCGCTGAGTGTTTGTAGGGTTGCCAGGTGCCTGGCATTTTCACCTCTTGGCCAGGGAAAGAATCAGAAAATACTGGCCATTTTAGGTGTCCAGTATTCTCTGAATTTTTTTACCAGCCAGGAGGCAAAAATACCGGACTGTCTGGGTGAATACCGGACACCTGGCAACCCTAACCCAGCAAAGTGGGCTCCAGCAGCACAGCTGGCAGCTTGCTGGACACCAACCACGGCAGGTGCAGCATTGCCCAAATGTCAAGGGGAACATGTCCACACGGGCGCAGTTTGTGTGTGCGTGGGGCCACTGACTGCTCTGCCCAGGGGCCTGGAATTGCTGTTGGATGGCCTGCAAATGTGTGTGAGTCACACAAACTAATGCAGCACTGTGCCAGAATGAGCCTTTATACCAAATAGAAGGTAATTATACTGCTGTTGCATTTTTGGCTCTCAAATTTA
Source organism: Rafetus swinhoei (assembly GCA_019425775.1). NCBI lineage: Eukaryota > Metazoa > Chordata > Testudines > Trionychidae > Rafetus > Rafetus swinhoei. The sequence continues at coordinate 200,039,851 of CM033424.1, read as the reverse complement.
TCACAATGATCTTTTTACAGGGGCAACAACTCAAAATTCAACCAGTAGTGAAAACAAAACTGAGTTTACCACTCCTGCTTGTAAGTTTATATCTCTTCCTGGGTAGAAATGTTAAGAAACATTTTTCTACTAATAATTCTCCATTATTTTTACAGCTTGATTCACAATGTCAGGAACTCGTTTGCTCCTACTAACCTCACAGCACCAGTTTGAGGAAGGGTCTGCAGCCTGTTGCTTTGTCTGCATGCTCAGCTTGTTCCCCTTTCCTTCTGACCGCCTCCCCTCAGGACACAGAGCGCTGTCCTCCCTTCCCATTTGGGACACCGGTGGCAAACCCCCAGCATCAAGTCACAACATCCAATCCCAGTTGCCTTAAATAAAAATTTGGTTGGCACAGAATAGAGGCAAGTGTGGAAAGGATGGGGGCAGAATGAAAGAAAAAACAAAGTACAGACCAAATAGTGCACACAGGACGTCTGGTCTAGCTGGGTAGCACTTACCATAGAGGGAAGGGAGCAAAGATGTCTTCATACCACTTTTGTGGCTCCTTAATCTGGGGGCTGGTCCTCAGTTCCTCTGAGATCAGCCTCCCCAGTTGCCCTTGGCCTGAAGATGCTGTTCTGTCAGCCATATCCAGAACAGATGACTCTTCAGTCATGCCTCCCCTCTGACATACTCCTTACGTTAGTGGCTAGGAGAGAAGTGGCTTAGAGCCTCTATGTCAGTGATGGGCAACCTGTGGCCCAAGGGCCACATTTGGCCCATTGGGGTTCTATGAGTGGTCTATAAGACTGTCTGTTTACCCTTGCCCATGCACAAGATTGCCAGAGGTCTGCTGGTTTTCGTCTACGTAGTTTTCCTCCTCCTGGTATTACAAAAACACATGCATGTAAAGCAAGAGCACATGAAATGAGGCACGGGCTGCTTGCACATAACATTGTGAGAGGGCGTGTGCTCCCTCTGAATCCAAACAAAATGCTGCTGTGGTTCCATCAACACACCCTGCAAATTGTAGGTATGTAAGCACAGTTAGCATGGTTACAACAATCTTGCAGCCCACTGAAATGAAGGAGGGCCACTTATGCGGCCCACTCACTAGCCTTGGTTGCCCATCACTGCTCTGTGCTGGCTCTATATCACTTAGAGGGAGTCGCCCTATATAAAGGGAACCTCTAGGGGGCTTTTTCATGCAGCTTTTGGGGTCCCTTTTAACCATCAGAACAGTGAAAAGAGGTTGTAGCAGTGATTCTAGCCTAGCTACTGGCTTGTTTGGATTTGAATAAAAATAAAGAAATGCTTATTGAAAGCTCACTAGTTAGGCTTATTTAGTATTCTTTAGCTAAACTAATCACTGTGCTGAGTAGAACTGCTAAAGCACTAAACTTAGTTACCCCATATGGGGAAAGTACTAAACTTAAGCACTAAACTTAGTTTCCCCATATAGTTTCCCCATACAGTTAGTGCTGACAATGTGCACATTGTCAGCACTAACTGTATATGCTTCTCCCTGCAAATGTGTGTGTGTTGTCCCAGAAAGGTATCTGACCGCCTTCCTCTGGATGACTGTTTTCAACACCTCTTGGAAGAGAATGGTGCATTGCCATGCAAATGGAGATAGCCCCACTTTCTGCCTAATTGATACCAAATATCCCTGAACGACCCATATAATAACTTAGGGCTCAGTCCATCCCCCACTGAAGTCAGTGGGAGCCTTTCAGTTGATTCAGATGGGTGGACCAGGGCTTTGATGAACACAACTTTGTGAACTCAATCCAGTGGATGAACTTCACATCACAGAGCAAAGCACACTTGTATATACAAATATCCAAACAGTATAAACACTATGAGCATAACATGACACATCTCACAGACAAGTACAATGTAAAACCTATATTGTATGCAACAAGAAACAGACAAAGACAATGGAAGGTTTTTTTTTTAATATATATCACAATATATCTGGAACAGGTCTGATAACATAGGGTGCGTCTAGACTACATGGCTCCGTCGACTAGACTACACAGCGCGGTAGTCTAGATGCTGCGTGGTCGACAAAGGAAACCTTTGTCGACCGCTCCGGTAAACCTCGTTTCACGAGGCATACTGTCACTAGACTACTGCTCTGTGTCAGATCAGCTGATCATCGGCACAGCGCGGTGGCCATTTTTATTTTAATGAAGCGGGGATTATTTAAATCCCTGCTTCTTTGACTATGCCGAGTAAACTACTTTACATGGCTCCATCGACAGAGCCATGTAGTCTAGACGCACCCATAGTGAAAGTTCCTGCAGGGGAGCTGGAATAGACATGATTAACAGTAGCAGCAGTTCAAAAAAAAGAAGAAAAGACAAAAGAGAAGAGTGGCTAATTCATTCTATGTAGAAGGCTGAATTCCATATTTAATCGCCAGTGAGCTGAGACAAATTCCTTTTCCCATCTCATGTGCTGAATGTGCTACTTCTGCATCTCCTACCAGCCTAGGGATTTGAAATCCAAATAACTCCTCTTGCACAGCTCTGCAGAACACTGGGGCAAGCAGGTTTTCTTTCAGTTTAGCACAGATCTCTTTGAGATAAACTGCATCACTTATTTACTCACTGTGCATTTAGCAAAAGGGCAAAACCCTAATTTTTTAATAATTTCACTTCCTTTTGTTGGTGGGGTGAAATAAATTAATCCACTTAAACTTTGCCTCCATAACATACATTGTGCAAAATATTTTCTAAGCAGCGTAACTAGCAATATCTTTCTTTCCCCCACTCAATCCAACAGTAACTACTAAACCACCCTCTAATCTGGACTCTCCCACCAGTGCTGGAGTAACAGAATACATTCCTAATGCAGGCTGCCATATTTACAGATATGGACATTATAAAACTACTATCTCCATTGTAGGTAAGTGCCTAAACCAAAAAAGACAATAGGAAAATCAGTTGATATGATACTGAATGCATAGGGACTGCTGTTTGTTCAGTTTCCGTGCTATCTATTGTGTTAACACCACAAGAAGGACCTATTCTACAGTTAGCTGACTGACATAGTTTGATTTTTTACAATCTGGTCTATCTAGTTGTTAAACTCAAAAGAAATGACCAGTGGAGGATTTGAGTGAGTTTGTCACAAATTAGAAAGGAGGGCAACAATCCAGTATAAGGTGCAAGATTATGTGCATTATAACGTCTTAAAATTTCCAACAACTTTTGAGGGGGTGAGATGGAGCGTAGTAAAGAGACCAGACCTGAGCTGATCATTAACAAATGGCTTATTGAGTTTTAAATGTGTAGAGTTCAGATCCAGTCAGGATAATGCAAATATAGATCTATGATTCTAAGTGAACTGTTTTAGTTGTACAGGTTGGACCTCTGTAATCTGGGACTCCCTGGTCCAGCAACATCTGTTATCCGGAAGGACCACAGGTGTTCCAGGAACAGAGAGTCCCGGTGGAGGGCTGGCGGCTGGGTTCCCCTTAGCTGGTCTGCCCGGCGCATTGCAACTGGGCAGTTAGGCACAATGCAGCAAGGCCAGGAGTCCAGCGCGCCACAGCAGGGTTGCCCAGTGGGGCTAGGAGCTCAGCACTCCACAGCAGGGCTGCCGAGAGGGGCCAGGAGCCTGGCGCACAGGGAGCTGGACTGCCTGGCATAGCAGAGGAGGTGGGGGAACCGGCAAGGCAGCAAGGCTGGTGGCAAGGGGGAACCGGGAAGGAGGCTGGCGGCTGGTGCAGGGCTGGGCGAGGCCAGTAGCAGGGGAGCCAGGTATGATCTCCCCTGGTCCGACAAAATCCCTCATCCAGGACCAGTCAGGTCCCACGGGTGCCGGACCAGGGAGGTCCAACCTGTGTCATGTCATTGCCTAAGTAACCTAATTGGTTGATGGGCTCTTTCCTCCCTCAGAGGGAATCCTTCAGGTGAACATTATTCAGATGACAAGTGTCCAGGTGACAGTGGCTCAAGGTGAAAACTCCCTGATTGATTTTGTTGTTACGTGCCAAGGGAGGTAAGTGTATTCACTAATTTCCCTTTTTTAAAAATTAGATACTTGTACGTAACTAGAATGCTATCCACATTCATATGCAGCTGCATGAACAATAATTGTTAACTGCTGGGTTGACTGAAATTAAGATAATATAAGTATCATTTGTGAGTTTTAGATCAAAAGAAATTGTTGCCAGGTTCTTTGGCATCAGACCCAAATGACATGCCTAAGCAAAAAATAATAGAACTAGTTGGTGGACAGAAGCAATTCGCTGTTCTCCAGGCAAAGATGGAGGACTTCAGCACGCACACTAAAAGGAGAAGTGGCTTGCTCAAACAGGGAGGAAGTTTCCTAGCCAAAAGTTTTTTGACATTTGGAATAAAAACTTTTATCGAGGGAATTCCCTGACTGCGAAGAGCATTTCATTAATACTCTTTGCCACTGGAAAGGATCCGAGGAGACTGAGAGGTGCTGATGAGTCTTGGCAACATAAACTGGGAAATAATCGCTTTGAAAGTAATCCTAAAACTAGCAAGACATTCCTGCCACATGTACTAGCACATTTAAGAATCTCCAAAGGATTTACATTGTATGCCTGGTGACCAGAAATGAATAGATTTTTATCAACTTAGGGGGCTGGTGCTTCTGTGCTTTGAGAAATGAGTGTAATTGCTGGTAATGTTATATCAACTAAGTTTGAATGACGCCAAACATAGTTCTGCAATGATGTATACTTGTAGGAGTGAAGTGGGGAAAATGCAAAGGCCTCTGTAGTCAGAAAATGGTGAGGGATATGCCAAACAGCTAATTTAATGGAAGAGTAAGGCTATGGGGCCAGTTTTATATTGGTCTAACACAGAGGTTCTCAAACTGTGTGTCGGGACTTCTAAGGGGCTTGTGACTCCATTTTAATGGGGTCAGCAGGGCTGGCTTAGACTTGCTGGGGTCCAGGGCTGAAACCCGTGCCCCACCTTCAGGGGCTGAAGCTGAAGCCATTGGGCTTCGGCTTTGGTCCCACATGGCAGGGATGATGGGACTTGAGCTTCCCCCTTCCCCAGGAAGTCAGGGCTCAGGCTTCAGTCCCCCCGCCTGCAGTCATGTCAGAAAGGGGTGCAGGGAAGTTTGAGGTTTAACATCACTGATTGCAGCAGAGTTGCACCAGCATAAAAACAGGTCTCACAGAAGAGAGACTTAGGCCCAATGAATCTATGAATTGGATCAGTAACAATATTCCTTCAGAGGCCCTACAATGCAGGGGGAGTAAATGGGGCAGTTGCCTCTGGGGCTTGGCAATTCAAAAGGGCCCAGGGCTCCTGGCCACCGCTGCCACTACTAAGGATGTAAACAAGTAGTCGACTAGTCAACTACCCAATAAGCAGGAGCTTATCAGATAGCACTATCGACTACTCGCTCCCTCCCCTCCCCGCTCTGGGTTTTTATAGGGACAGGGAAGCCAACACAAGTGCTGAGATCCGGGACCAGGGATTTAGCCAGCATTCTCTCACGCCGGCTTTCCTGTCCCTTTAAAAATGCAGAGGGGCAGCAGGAGGTTGTGCTGAGATCTGGTGTAACCTGTGAGTGAGCGCGGACACTGCCCTTCCTTATCGACTAATTGAGTAGTCGGTGGAAATTCCATCGACTACTCTTTTAGCCAATTAACCACTGCTTAACATCCCTAGCCACTACTGCAGGAGCAGCGGCAGTGGCTGGAGCCCCAGGCCCTTCAAATGGTCAACAGAGTGCTATGCAGCACACTCCAAACAGCACTAAAGGATGGAGGGGAGAGGGGCCATGCCATGCCATGCTCCAAACAGGCATCTTGTGCCTGAGGCCCCATCCCTTCCAGGAGCACAGAGCCAGGGCTCCCTCCCACTTTTCCCAGGGGCCCAACAAGTCTGTTGTTGGCCTCCTTGTTCATTCATTTTCTCTCTCACACTTGCCCCAGTCTTCCTACAGATGCCTGTACAATAGTCTCTGACCCCACATGCCAGGAGTCCCTCAGTGTGGTATGTAACCCTGTTGAAGTAATGGATCAGTGCTTACTGACCATAAGAAGAGCCTTCAATGAGCCTGGAACCTACTGTGTAAACATTACTCTGGGTGATGACACCAGCCAAGCCCTCACAAGTGCCCTTATATCTGTAAATGGAGGTGAGTCCAAATGGAACTGATATTGAAGATCCAAGAATAGCTTCTCTTCCTTGCTCTTTCATGGGGATATGGGGCGGGGTGGTTCTTATTAATTATTTGCATGATACTGCTGAGAGACCTCAACTGAGATTGGGCCCCGCTGAATGAGACACTGCACAAACACACAGTAAGAGAGAATCCCTGCCCCCAGAGAGTTTCTAATCTAAATAGAAAAGAGAGACAAAGGGTGTGAGAAGAGAACAGAGGCACAGACAGGAAAAGTGATTTACCTACGGTTACCTGGTAAAATCAGGATTAGAACTCAATCTAAGGTATTCATATATCTTACAATTTCTCCTGTGTTTCTCCTCACAATGACCCTGGAAGGTCAAGCACTGCCATTATCCCCATTTTACAGATGGGGAAGCTGAGACAGAGAGGCTACGTTACCCAACATGACACAGGGAAATCTGGGCTGGAGCAGGAAATTGTAGCCTGATCTCCAAGTCCTAGGTTAGTGTCCCAGCCACGAGGCCGCACTGCTTCCCCAGTGATTTCAATATTGCTGGGCCAATTTATGTAATCTGAGGAAGTGGCCCTCTGTGTTTGTTCACAACACTGTTCTCAGCAGATCTTATTTACTTTGGACTTGATCTGGTGAGACACTGCAGCTGAGGGCTCTCTGGCCCAGATTTTAAGAGGTATTTAGGTGCATATAGATGCAGATAGGTTCCTAGGTGCTTGTAAAAGTCCTAGTAGGTGCTTAACTCCTGTTAATTTAAATAGGAGTGAGGGACATGGGCATTTCTGAAAACCTTACTAGGTGCCTATCTGCATCTTTAGACACCTAAATACTTTTGAAAATCCAGCCCCCGGTGCTTTGTAGGATTGTGCCCTCTCAAAATTGGAGTGCTGTATATCACAGCTAAGTTTACATGTATTTAAAATAGTGTTAGAAAGGATGCAGTTCCACAATGTATACATACTCTTTGGATATGTAGTACTTTCCAAAACAGTCTAAAGCAGGGGTGGACAATAATTTTTGACAGGGGGCCACTCCTAGAATTTGGAAAGTGGTCAAGGACCACACTCTTCCAGGATATTAATGGAGAAGGTACAGGGTCTGGGATTAGGGTTGCCAATTGGTTTCAGAAAAAATACTGAACAACAACAACAAAACCATGCCAGGAAAAAGTTTGTCGAACAAAGGAAAAAAGAAAAGAGGTCCCCCGAGAGTTGTTAAGCAAAAAAAAATAAAAATAAAAAATCACTGTGGCCCTTTAAAAACCGCATGAGAGGCTTTTTAGTCCTAACAAGCTGTCAGCAACTGCCTGCCATCTTGCCTCCCTGCATTGGGCTCCACAGTTCCCTTGCAGAACCCGGTAAGCACTAGGGTTGCCAGGCTGCCTCCGCATTGAGCCAGACAGCCCAGGATTTTTGCCTCCTGGCTGGGAAAAAATCAGAAAGTATTTTCTGAATATTTTTACCAGACAGGAGGCAAAAATACCAAACTATCCAGTTCAATACCACACACCTGGCAACCCTATTTGGGATGGAGGTTGGGTGCAGAAGGGAGCTTGGGGTAAGGAGGCAGTTGTGATCTGGGGCACTGGACTAGGGTGCAGGGATTTGGTTTGTGAGCTAGGGCCAGAGGAGACTGTGATTTGGAGCAGGAGATGGGGTGTCAGATCTGGGAGGGGATATGGATACAGGACGGTGGCAGAGGATTTGGGTATGTGGGGTACGGGGCAGGAGAGGGGGGCAGAGGGTTGGGGAAGGGTGGGACTGGAGTGCCAGAGGTAGGCTCTGCCAGGAGACTTACCAGCCAGTGCTGTCTCTGAATCAGCCTCCCTGCCTGCCCCACCCTGTACAGGCTGCAGCCGTGTGCTCTGGTGGCTGCCTGTTATTGAAATTGTTATTGGATTGTGCTGGGGGTGGGAGCAGCTCCTAAAGCTTTCTCCCCTCTCCTTTGGATTCATAGTTTTAAAAAAAACACCCGCCCCACAGCTGTGTTTCAGAGTGGTGTGTGGGTGGCGGGAGGCAAGAAAGGAGCCTGCCTGGGGCTCCCTGCAGTCTCCATGGGCCAGATCCGGTGGCTTGGTGGGCCAGATCCGGCCCACAGGCCATATTTTGCCCAGATCTGGTCTAAAGGTACACATAATTAACACAGGAATGTATATACGCAGCATCTCAACAAGGACAACCATGTAAACTAGCTTTACAGTCAAGCTTATGCAGCTATTTATACAGTACTAACAAATTGAAAGATGATGTGGTTTGCATATTTTATGTCAACTGTTAACACTAATTTAAGATCTTGTTTTGCATATTTACATAGCAATTATTAGCGTTGCCAGATGGTTTCAACAAAAATACTGGACACACTTGACATTACATTATAATCTACATTACATCTTATTTAGAAAATACCAGACATTTGTATTTTCTCATTTATATTTCCTCAATTTGTTTCCCAAACACAAAGCTCAAATACTGGACTGTCCGGTTCAAAACCAGACACCTGGAAACCCTAGCAATTATGGATTAATAAATTAGATTCAAATCAATGTTTATCTCTTGTTTACTCAACTATATAAATATAATTGTGAATATGATAAGCAAGAGCATGACTCAGCAGCAGTGAATTCACCACATATATTGAAGTGCAGTTTCTGGACCGGAGAATCAAGATGCTTAATATAGATCATAAAAATAGCATGAAACACTATTTATTTATTCAGTGTCTCCTGTGGCCGGATCTGCTGGGATTAGGACTGGATCCAAGTGCAATGGGCTCTGAATTTACGGCCACTGTGAGAGGTGGACTGGTCGTTTGCTTGCAGAGCGACAGAGGGAATCACAGGCTGAGTCAAGAGTTAATTCCCCACACTGCCAGTATTGCAAAGGCAGAATACTCAACCCCTTGAAAGGGCATCACATCCCCACCGCCAACCACTCCATCTACAGATACTCAGTCCTCTCAGGATGAAGTATTGTCCAGCCCTAGGCCACAGAAGGGAATCGCTAGAACTCATGGTTAGGGCAAATGGAAAGATACCAGCAAAATTCTATCCTTTCTCCTCCCTCAAACTCCACTCCTCAACGACATATTTTCATATTTTCTGGGTTATAAGAAGATTAAGTACATTGTACTCTACATTGTACTTGTATCATAATAACAAATAGCAAAGTAACCCCAAATCTTGTGGGATGCCACCTACCCCTCTAATTCCTTTTCCCATTGTAAAGTTATTTGCATGCTGCAGTCAGCAAATAATGTATTTCATATGGAAGCATACAAGGCTCCACTCTCTTCATTTTTACTGTTAGTTTAACACTGTTGGCATCAAAGATTAATTGGATTCTATGGTCTATGAATGCTGCTGAACCCTATTGTTTAGCATAAAGGGAGTGTTCAATATACTGCACCTTCCATGTCACACAGCAGAAAGAATGCTAGAAAATTTTATCTCACCGTATAAAACATGAGGCTAATATTTTAAACAAACTTGTTCTTCAAGCTCCAGGGTCATCTTCAAGGACAGTGGAAGGTTTCTTGATTGCCTCAGGTTTCTTGGTGGTGTTTGTCATCGTTGTGACTCTCCTTTTTTACAGGTAAGTTGCTAGCTCCAACAGTTAAGAAGTAGATCATGGTGCTGACACAAAATGATTCCACAAATATTCAGAGGCATAAAAAAATTGAATTTGTTTTGGTGAGGTTTGTATTCTTTTGGGGTTTGCTTTCCACAAATATTTCAGCAAACGAGTTTGCTGGCTAGAATGCTCATAAAGTCAGCAAATGGGGAGTGATTATGAAAGATATAATAGAAAAACAAATTTTGAATTCATTAGCACAAGTAGTCATACTGGAAACATGAGTTTAAAAATTGTACTCATCCAATCAGAGAACAGAAATAATACCAGGTGACTTATGTGTCTAATCAAAGCTAACCAGCACAGCTTAAGTTTTAGGTTTAGAATACTGAGTCATTACAAAATGTGTATGAATGATCTGCAGGAAAAGACCTATTCATCAAAATTGTTAATCAAATAACTTTTAAAATAATAAATACATTTGAAAATATAGTAATGCCCTTGCAGGCCATTCTCAAACAGAAACATTTATATTGGAGTAGCAGACCTTAACCTGTCAAGATCCCATTGTGCTAGGCATTGTAAAAACACATAGGGAAGTCTACACAGCAAAGTTATTTCGAAATAACAGCCATTATTTTGAAATAACTTTACTAGGGTCTACACAGCCAAACCGCTATTTCGAAATTAATTTGAAATAGCGGCGCGCTTATTTCAAATTTGGTAAACCTCATTCCACAAGGAATAACTCCAAATTCGAAATAGCTATTTTGAAATAATGCTGTGTAGACACATATCAAAATAGGGGGCCTCCAGCCTTCCCAGCGTGCCCTGGTGGCCACTCCAGCCTCAACCAAGAACACTCCTCTCCTCCCCCCTTCCCGGAGCCCTTAAAGGGGTTGACTCTGGCCACAGTGCCTATGTCAGCTCCAAGCCTGCCAGCCCAGAGCCAGCAGTCACTGCCCCAACCCAGTGGCCCCAAAACATGAGCCAGCAAGCCACTGGAAGCCAGCCCTCCACCGCTCCCCAGGAGCAGTCTGCCAGCTCCCAGGAGCCTGCCAGGGCCCACAGAAGGCAGGCACCTTCCTGGTCCAGGGTGGAGATCAAGGACCTTATTCAGGTTTGGGGGGGATGCCCCCAACGTACATGATCTCCGCACTAGACGGAGGAACGCAGCTGTCTATGGCAGGATAGCTGCCAGCCTGGCCACCAAAGGCCACATGCGAACCCAGGATCAGGTTTGCATGAAAATCAAGTTGGTCTGGAAAGACCCCCCAACCCTAAGCCCTGAGCTTCCCCTCCCCCTTCTTCCCCTTGCTTCCCCCGTCCAGCTCCTTCCTCCCAGGTTTCCCCCTCCCCTCTCCCGCCTCCTTTCCCCCAGTCTCACCAGAGTTTCATCTCCTCCTCCCCCCGTTTTGTTAAATAAAGAGAGTTTGTGTTCATGAAAATACATGTATTTTATTTGACATCAGGAAGGGGGGTTAGGGAAGGGTAACTGGAAGGATGTGAGGGAGGAATGAGGCACAAGCCTCCAGTGGGGCAGACCAGGGAGGCTCTTAGTGCTCCTCAGGGTGGAAGCTCTTCCGCTGGGCCTCCTGGATACTGACAGCCCCCCGATGGACCTCCCTTATGGCAGCCTGCAGAAAGTGCAGCCAGGCTCGCAGCAACGCATCCACGAGAGAAGCACCAGAGTGCCCAAGGGCAGCTCTGGCTCCATGTTGCAGAGTGCTGTGGTGTCCCGAGTGAGGGCAACCAGAGCACGCAGAGACAAAATGCTTTGCTGGCCCTCATAGAGGTAGGCAAGCAAGCAGGGAAAGCTGAGAACCGGCTGTCTGGGGGGGTCCCTTTAAGCATAGGCCTCAGATAGCCTCAGGCAGCAGCCACACAAAGTAACTCCTGACCTGGTGCCCTGCCGGACCTGGTTCCAGCCGGCCTTAAATGCGATTCAGTGTCCACTCAGTGTGGACGTGCCATTTCAAAATAGCAAAACGCTATTTCGGAAATGCATTTTGTGTGTAGACGCGTTATTTTGAAATAACTTATTTCGAATTAACTATTTCGAAATAAGATATTTCGAAATAACGCTGTAGTGTAGACATACCCTTGGGCTGTGTCTACATTGGCATGATTTTGCGCAAAAGCGCCCGCTTTTGCGCAAAAACATGCTGCCTGTCTACACTGGCGGGGAGTTCTTGCGCAAGAACACTGACGTTCTAATGTGTGAAATCAGTGCTTCTTGCGCAAGAACTATGATGCTCCCACTCAGGAAAAAGCCCTCTTGCACAACTGTTCTTGCGCAAGAGGCCAGTGTAGACAGGCAACATGAATTTCTTGCGCAAGAAAGCCCAATGGCTAAAATGGCCATCGAGAAAGAAATCTACACTGGCACAGATGCTTTTGCACAAAAGCACATCTCTTAAAAAGCACATGCCAGTGTAGACGCTGTCTTGCACAAATACTTTAACGCAAAAACTCTTGCGTTAAAAGTATTTGCGAAAAATCTTGCCAATGTAGACGTAGCCATAGTGAATGACATTCCATGTCCCAAGGAGCTTACAGTAAAAAAAAGAGTCTAAATTCATCCTCTCCATAATTTGCATAGTTCTAGCTAAGAGTATTCAAAAAAAGAGCTAGGTAAATTCATGGAGGTTAGGCCCATCAATGGCTATTAGCCAGGATGAGCAGGGATGCTGCCCCTAGCCTCTGTTTGTCAGAAGATGGGAATGGGCCACTGGGATAACATTTGATTACCTGTTCTGTTCATTCCTTCTGGGACACCTGGTGCTGGCCACTGTTGGCAGACAGGATACTGGGCTAGATGGACTTTTGGTCTGACCCAGTATGGCCGTTCTTATGCTAGTATTCCCACTCTTTCTAATTCCCATTGTTCTTCAGGCTTACATTTTATTATCATCTGTCTGCATTTGCCCTTCCCTTATCACACTGTTCACATTCTTTTTCATTCCCTGTGAGAGCAGAACCCTGCTACCAGTAAATATGACTAGGTTTAAACATGGTTGTTACTAGCAGGTTTCTAGTCCAGTTTCTTTGATCCTATGTGAACAGGGATTTGTTTATCTGGGCACTCTATTAGAAGCAGATTATATAGCTACCACAAGAGTAGTATAAGTGCCCTAAATGTGGTGAGGGCCCAGAGACACCCAAATTGTGGACATGGCCCTAACGCCGCATTTCCCACACAAGATCCCACCCTTGCACCACCCCTCCTCCCTAAGTCCCTGGCTCCCACGTCACCCATTCCTCTACAGCCCTGCCCTCGCACTGCCCCTTCCCGGAGGCCTCCCCTAATGTGCCACCTCTTCCGTCCAAGACTCCACCCCCCACTCACTACTCTCCAGGCCTGTTCTCCCATTGCTCACCATTGCTGTTGATAAAAAGTGGGAGGGCACAGCCCTCCTACTTTTAAAAGTAGAGGGGCCATTGCTGCTTGGCCCTCCCCTGTTCCAGTGCCCCCAAAACTGTATTCATAGGAAGGGTATAGAGGTTGGCTGTCACTGGTCTGGCACACTCAGGACCTGACTGGACCTGAACCCGGAACTTAGCTGGATCAGAGGAGGGCAATGCCAGTCCCTCTGCTGCTGGCCTCCAGCCTCCAGCTGCTGAGCTTCAGCCCTGACTGCTGGCTCCCTGCCCCTAGCCCCAGGACTCCACTCCCTGCTGCCAGTCCTAACTGGGTTCCACTCTGCCACTGGGATCCCTGGCTGGAAGTTGTTCTATCACATACAGGGTATACAGTTTTATTCAATGGCTTCCAGCACCCCCACTATAAAAACTGTTCCAGTACTACTCTCCCAGAATGCAGTGTGGTAAGACAGGGTGTACAGTAACTTTCCCTTTCCAGTAAAACACAGACGTGTGTTCATAACAACTCAAAATCCTCTCTGGAACACTATTATTCTCCTTAATAACCTCTCTAGACCTAGCAGCTCTACAAGGTCATTCAGAATTAGTCACTACTGCCTGTCATGGGAGAGGATGGAGGAGGACATGGCATCATAAGTGCCAACTTTCCCTAGTGCACCGCCCTACACCTCAGGTCCTGACCCCACTCCACCTCTTCTCCCAAGCTGCACCCCTGCCCCTTCCCTCTCCTCCCAAGTCCCTGCCATGCCTCTTACTGCTCCTGCCCCACCCTAGCCTCTTCTACATCTCTTTCCAGGTCCTCCCTCAAGCATGCCCATCCCAGCTCCTCCCCCTCTCTCCCAGAGCCTTCTGAACAGCTGTTTTGCAGCAGGCAGGAGGCACTGGGATGGAGGGGAAGGAGATGATCAGCGGGGCTGCTGGCAGGCAAGAGGCACTTGTGGGGAGAGGGCAGAGATGGGATGACCTGAAGCTAATTTTTCTCAGTGGGTGCTCCAGCCCCAGAACAGCCACAGAGTTGGCGCCTAAGCATGTTATCAATATTTAGCTCTCCTATAGTCATAGTGCCATGTTATATATACACCATGACTGAAAAGTATGTCAGTTACTATCTTTACAATGTTCCTTGCAGGAGATACAAAGAGTACAAACCTATTGAAAGAAGCGCAGAACAAGCGGTGAACAGGGAGGGGCCCAGTGTTTACTTCAACAATGTCAAGGCTGTTCTCTTCCCTGGGAACAATGAGAGAGATCCTCTGCTGAAAAGCAAACCAGGAATTGTTTAAATCTCTAGTGTAATCTCTGATATTAGAGTGTATATATATGGGGCTTATGTCTGAACTGTTCTTCAATGGATGACTGTTTAGTATGAAAACAAGGGTTGGAATAACCTCCATGTACACACAGATGGGTCCATACCTTTTGTAGCTCAATTTATTTAGAAATGCAAAATGGCCTCTTTTCAAAAATGGAGTTGTGATTACTTTCTGTTCTTGCTTATGATCTGGGTCACACAATATTGAATAATAAATCTGGACATTTTTATGCAATTCAACTAGGTTAATTTGAAGTTTGGGAGAAGGGTATAGGTACTTTTTATCTTCTCAGGATTTAGATCTTAAATAAGAATTGCACCGATCCAATGTCCTAGCTATTTTACTCCCCTTCCTCAATCTGGGCTTTCTGAAGTGGCAAGACATGATGAATAGCCCCAATGACCAACCCTGAGTCATTTTATAAAACTAAATCGCTTGACACCAGGACAACTGGTGAACAAAGAAACCTCATCTGCTTGGCTCCTCTTAAACCAACTACTAAAAGTTCCATTTAAAATTCTTACTGTGTTGTTGCTGCCACTCTGGTAGCTGTTGTTTCTATTGATTTTGTGCCATCTGAACTTGCATTGCCCTCTGTAGTAGTGTGTCCTACCTCTGTCGGGAGGAGCTGCTTTATTCCAGAGAGCAGGCAAAGATGAGGCCCAACAAAGTGATGGTAACAAGAGAAAAATTGTATCAGTCAACTATTAGTAAAAGAGATCTGAGAGGGCCTTTTCCTTTCTCCTTCTCTTCAATTTCATCTTACCCTTTGTAAACAGCCTTCCAAGGTCTGCTTGAGCCTCCTGATCTTCTTTCTTTCACTATTTAAATAAATGAAAATCCCACGCCAGGATAATATTCTCCAGTTTCTGCTTGTCCATGAGGCAGTTTAGAAACTGTCAACATCTAGAAGAGTGATGTTCTTTTGCTTGCTCAATGCAGCTGCTGTGCTCTGTTAACTTTCAATGACAAATCTCACTTTGATACCTTTCTCAAGTTGTGGAGTAAAACCCTGCCTTTTAGCCACTCTCTCTTGTATTGTCATAGTGTGGAGTTTAGCCCTGGATGCAATTTTCTGCTCATCTCTTAGAACTAAAAACACGCTGAATAAATGGATCATAGAGGGGTATCAAAAGAAGTGAGTGTCATGTCTGTGGAGAGGAGGGGTTGTTGAAAAGATTCTGTCCTTGTGGGGTGAGAAGACAGCCAGAAATGTTCTAAATACAAAACTCTGTATAATAACTTTATGTTTAATATAACTGTTTAAAGCAGAAAAAAACTAACTTTTTTAGTTTGATAGTGGTTGGATAATTTTATTTACCCCATTTCTTAAACACCAGTTACCATCCCAACTGTGAACAATTTTGGATTCTCATTTATTCTTTCTAATCTGAAAAACATCCCTAATACATCTTTCCTCTCTCAAGCTATGTCTACATTGTGATCTTTTTCCGGAAAAAGATAAGCAAATTGTGAACCGCAATTTGCGTACCTTTTTCTGCTTTTTTTTTTCGGAAGAGGCTTTTCCAACATTTGTCCTGTCTACATGGGGCCAAAAGTGGGAAAAACCTCCTCTTTCAGAAGAGCACTTATTCCTCATAAAATGAGGAATACAGGGCTTCCGAAAGAATGCGCCCGCTTTTTCGGAAACTGTTCCAAAAAAGCAGATGCATTCCCTGGGTGCAGCAGATTTTTTCCAGGATACCAGAGGTATCCCGGAAAAACTCTGTAGTGTAGACATAGCCTTAGTCTCTGAAAGATAATATCAACATCAGTGTTTCCTCTAATATTTTCCATCAATGTGCAGAATAAATTTTCATTGCACTGAGGCATGTATGAATGTCCACCACAAGCAGACACTAAAAACACTCTGCTAACCAGCTGGGTGGCATTTGAATCTCTCCTGAGCGGCTGCACGAACACACACACAGCTTACAGAGAACACTGATCAACTATATTTTGATGTTTACCTGCCAGCTGTTGCCTGATGCCCTAAAATATTTCCTACCCTCCACCGTACACACTTGTTAATAATTTGAGAATATCAATAATTGTACACACACTTATGAGGTTAGTTCTTTGTTTAGAAAACTTTCAGGATGCAGGATTTTTTGGTTCTGTCATGGCCCTTTCACAAATATTAGTAAAAAAAATGTGTAGGTCATGGTCTTGCCCTCCTTATACATTAAATGTCTTATCTTAGGGGCTTGATGCAGACATTACTGGGTGATGTTCTATGGCCTCTGTTATGCTGAAGTGAGACTAAATTATCATAATGGTCCCTTCTGATGATAAAATGGAAAAATCTAAGAATCTTGCAAACAAAGTTGAATTTAAACGCACGCACACACGCATACATAAAAGTCTTCTGCAACTTTTGCTTTTTGACATATGCACTACTGTTTAGCTTCTCATCATAGGTATTTGAAACTGCCATCAACTTGATATCTAAGTGCTAATTTAATTACAACCCAACACCAGTGGAAGAACAGTTTTAAACAAAATAAGAACTGGCCCAAACTTTCATCTGTTTCTTAATCCAAACTATAAGCTTTTCCAGAGTCTGGGAGTAGTTTAGTTAAACTAGTTGTATCTGCTTGATAGCTATACTTATGGGGTCAGAGCCCAATACCTGTTGAAAGCTGGTTTAACTGGGTTATTCGGATTGTTTTGGTGGAGGGGATTCCCTACATGATGTAGAACTGCTGTCACCCAACAGACCTGGCAGAGGGATTATGTCAGGGCATAGTCCAAACTCAACCATACTCGGTGACCCTGGGCTGAGGACGTGTTCCATTCAGTATCCCTGCAACCAAGCATAAGATAAGGCAGTTTTTAGGCAGCTCTAAGTTACTCCAGAGTTCAAGGAAACTAAAGGTCTTGTTTGCCCATTCCAGTCTCCTCAGCTGAACTGAGTTTAGCAAATGCAGCTAAGAATCTAGCCCGTGGATTTTAAGAATCAATCCTTCAAACATTTACTAATGGGAGTAGAAAGTGTTGACAGGCAATGTTCCCTCTAAATTTTTCCATCCATGGGCAGAATTAATTTTATGTGCACTGAGGCATCGCTCATCTTACAGGGAGCACTGCTGACAGGACCCTTACTCTGCAGTTTTGTAGTACAAAATTGAGAATTGTTTGGTAGTGCAGGTGGGAGCTAAAACTACTAATGGCACTGAACAGGGAGGACTGGTCAGTTGCAGGTTGATGATGCTCCTTTCAGAAAGTCAGCAAATGCAACTTTTAGCCTAACAGAGAGAGTTATGAAATACATGGTATATATACATGAGCCTGCTTCTCAGATTGAAAGAGCATAATAAATATTATGGTTTTAAATAAAAGTAATTACAGATTTAGTGACAGGAACGAGGACAGTTGTCATTTTTATGCATTTCCCCAGCTTGAAATAGGAGAAAATTTTTACTAAAAACCTAGTATGAGTTCACTTCCGTTGCAATGGTTTCACTTTTGTATCAAAGCTGATATGGGCTATTGCTGACCTAGGCTCTAAGCAGACAGGATGTAATTTCCCAGAGAATGCTAGTGCTATGCAGGAACTCAGAGACATCATCTGCTCTTATACAGTAGGCAACTTGCAGCCATGCTTAGAAAAGTAATAAATGTTATACTTTAACTTGTGCATATGGAGCAGCTCAGAGAATCTTCCTTTACATCTCATGGTTGGGAATAAAGTTTACTCTTTTTTTATTATCTATCTTCTCTGCTGTAACCTCCAATAAATACATATTTGTTTTTGTCTAATGGCATTTGATTCTGTATTGGACCATAAAGTATATAGAGATTTCAAGTAGGATGTTACTTTTGTCTTGTAAGCGATGTAATTAAATGAGTGACCTAGTCAAATGAGTCCCCTACTTACTGATCACCAGAACAGTCACTACTCCTACACGAGATCTTCCAAAGGGTCCAGCAGTTACACGGTATATGTAAAATGAATCAAAAGGTGCCATTCTATCATCTCATTGCCTTTTTGGTGGTGAGTGTGACTGCTTCGACCCCTTGGGATGTCACCTGATGCACTGCAATATCATGGGGAGAACTTTTTCTGGCACCCTGGGCACCCTTTAAGCCTGTCTTAGAGAGCTGGACTCAAGCCTCCTGCAGCACACACACAGGGAGGGTGCACCCAACTGCAGAACAATAAAGACAATGAGATTAGCTCTGGAAATGCTGAATTTAAGGGTCTTGCCACAGCACCCCAGTTTCCACCTCCCTTGGAATGCAGAGCAGACACAAAATTATATGAAATTCATCTCCTTCCAATGTGGATCAAAGTATGTGCAACTTCTTGTCCCCTCCCAGTTAGAAATTACACAAACTGAGTTATATTATAAGCAACAAAGAAATGTATTAATTTCAATAGATGTATTTTAAGTGGTTAAAGAGGTAGCTAACAGAACAAAGCAGATTAATAAGAAAATAAATCAAGGCACACAAACTAAACTTGATTTACTTAATTGGTTATACATAATTCCTCATCCTAGATAGTATTTTAGGTAGAGTCCGTTACAGGCCAGCTATCATGATTTTAGTCAGGGCCCAACAGCTATTCCACCACCACCCTCAGTTCCAGGTGTTTTCCAGTATCTCCTTGGCTGGGGAGATGGAGAAGAAGCAAACTGAAGACTGTGATTGTGTGCATAGGGTGGTAATCCTTTATTTGCCCCTCCTCCATCTCTCAGTGAACAATTTAGCAGTCCAAGATGCAGGTTAGTGTCACGTGACCAGGACACCTGACTCTGTAGTAGCACAGCATCCATGAGTCAGTGGCAGTATGGAGTTCCCTCAGGAAGGCCAAGCCTTTTCACAGTCCATTGTCCTCCCTGATGGACTATCAGCCCTGTCTGGCTTTTTCATTATTGTACCTGAAGTGCCAGTGGTGGATGTCACCCATAGTAGTATAGTTGAAATACAGATACACAATCAACTTCAGATAACAAATGATATATGCATTCAAACAGGATAATCATATTCAGTAAATCATAACCGTTCCAATGATACCTTACATGAATTATCATACATATACCATATCTCAGGTATGCCGTATTCAACTCATGAATACGTTTTCCTAAAAAATATGAGTAAAATGGCCCAGTGGGCATCTAAGTCTCCTACTGCACCTTTTCCTTTCCATTATAACTAGAACAAAAGCCCTATCAGCCAGGGCCGGCTCAATCCATTCCTGCGCCCCCGGGTAGTGGGCGCGCGACGCATGTGCAGCCCTGCCCCCCAGCGCGCTGCGCACCTTACAGCTGCAATCAGGCACGCGGCACCTGATGGCAGCTCTAAGGGGCGCCGCATGGCCAGCCACACAGCGCCCCTTACAGCTGCCATCAGGCGTCTCCCATAGGTTGGCGCCCCGGGCAGCTGCCCGGCTAGCCCCCCCCCCTTAATCCGGCCCTGCTATCAGCCTTAGGAGTGAGGCAAGCATTCTCAGCAACTGACCATGACTGTAGAACCCACTTCTAGAAGAGATCCAGCATATCAAGAAACTCAGCACCTTAAAAATAAATGGCAGGTGATGGAGACTAAAACACACGTGAGTCGTAACAAATTTTAGGAGATGTACAGTTCTCAGGCAAACCTTAGGAGACTCACCATTAGCAAATAGCTCTATCTCAAAAAGCAAGAGAATGCAAATATATCTCTTATTTGGAAACAAGAGCTTTTCAAACATGCCAACAAGAATGAGTTGTATGACATGTTGTTGACCAAGCTGGCTTTTAGTTATGGGAGTGCATTATTAACAAGCTATTTAGAAAATAGAAGCATACATTTTTCAGAGCAGCATACATTTTAAAAAATGGCTCACCAGATGTAATAGTTTTCATACACAAAAAATTGTTTGTAGGCTGAGGCTAAGCACAAAAACATTCACCTCTTCTAGGCATTGTCTGAGACAGTTATAATAGACTGAAAATTGAGGTTGGAACAGATTTGTGCATCCAATTTTCAATCATAGTAGTTCTGTGACTCCACCCTGTGCTGTAGTGTTAATCCTCCATCCCCATGGAACTTGTATTCCTTAATATTATATGCTAATGTAATGAACAATCAAAGATAAAGAATCTCTCACGTTGCACCAGGAAATAATTTGACAAGTGAACTTAAAAGTGCCCTCTAACCTTTAACTTCTTGGAGGAACTGGATGCAGGCGGATGTAGTGCTGAACAAAAACAGATGTTTCTAGACACTATCTCATTCTCAAGTCTGCTGCAGTTTTGAAACAAACACTTTCTTTAGCACAAGCACACAATCAGAGGTCAATACTTCATGGGACTAGCATCGGGTTGGGAGCAAGGGGGTAGGAGTGGAGTTTCCTTCAAAGGAAGAGCTGGGTTGGAATTATTGCCAGTTTCATGACACCTTTTATCTTAGAGTTTGTTTCTTCTAAGTGTCTTTTCACTCACTCCAGCCCAGTGACATACCTTGCTTTATGAACAAGTCTCATAACTGTAAGACTAATTTTCTTTCTCTCTTCTATAACTGATGGCGTCTGATCCTATGTGTTCTGGTTCAGTAACTATGTGATGGGGGAGCTCAGCATTCTCTGGACTCTGGTATACTTTCTGTTGTCATAAACTGCTGACATTTGGGTTTTGTCATGTTTGATTTCATCCTGCATTAGCAAGACTATTCTACATTATGCTAAGCATATTAATTAGCATTGCCTGTGCATTATATGACTATAAATTGCACATTTTGTAGGCACCTATTATTCATAAAGTTCATAAACACATTTATATTATGCACAAAGAAATAAGAAAAACTGTTTTTTTACCAACTGGGGTATTCTACGTGAGGCTGGATTGTTTGAAAGAGGGGTATGAAAAATTTGAGTACATGGTTACCGTTTCCCCAAGACTTTTCTAGTCTGTGTTTTACTGTGCCTTACTTTACAGATTCTTTCTTTTTTTTCCAGTGAAAACACACTAATACAATTTTTTTTCAGTCCAAAGTAGTTTCCAGAGTCTGGCATATTTGGTTTTAGGTACTTTGACTTCACAATATATTACTAAATCAGTGTTATAATGCAGATATAGTGGGTATTTCAAAGTAGGCTAGAGGAAGCCAGAAAGACAGATGCTTTTGATTCTCTCAGCAGGACAGGATTGAGCTTTGTCTGCATAGGGGATTTGATCTGATTCCACCCTATATTGGTATGGTCAGGCACCAATGTAAGTGTACCAGTCCAATGCCCTAGTATAAGTGCAGACCAATCCTTAGTGCTCTACAGGCGTAATATACAGGAATAAGAGTTTACAAGAGGGATGGACAATAAAACGGTGGTTTGCCAGGGTGAGCTGCCACTGCTATATTTACCTGTGCACCCCTGGACAATGGTACTGGTGGGAAGTGGCGTGGACCAGGATACTGCATCCCACAGCTCCCATTGGCTGGGAACGGTGATCTGCAGCCAATGGGAGCTGTGATCTCCCATATCTGCCATGGTGCAGGAAATATAGCAGGTGTGGGCCTGACAGGGGCTAACCTTGATGGACCTGATCTGGCCTGAGGGCCAATATTTGCCCACCCCTGGTTTAAAAGCAACTCCTGTTTGGCCAGTAGGCATTTGCGTTATCATCCTTAATAGATGCAGAATGAAAAGTGAGACTTACCAAGTCATACATTTCCTGGATTACCCCTCTCCATTTGATGGACAATCCAAATTTTTGTAAGCAAAGGTACTAATAAAAACATAAGAACGGCCATACTGGGTCAGACCAAAGGTCCATCTAGCCCAGTATCCTGTCTGCTCACAGTGGCCAATGCCAGATGCCCCAGAGGGAGGGATCACAACAGGTAATCCTCACGTGATCCCTCCCCTGTCACCCAATTCCAGAGAAACGGAGGCTAGGGATCCCATTCCTATCCATCCTGGCTAATAGCCATTGATGGACCTAATCTCCATGAATCTATCTAGCTCTTTTTTTAACCCTGTTAAAGTTCTAGCCTTCACTGCATCCTCTGGCAAGGAGTTCCAGAGGTTGACGGTGCGCTGAGTGAAGAAAAACTTCCTTTTGTTTGTTTTAAATCTGCTACCTATTAAAGCTAATAAAGCAACTGAAGCAGAAAATGATACTAGCCTCATTCCGAATGTACATTTTTTTGAAGATTTGTGACAAATTTAGAAGTGGAGGGAGATATTTGTATCCCTGTGCAGATACAAATTTATATCTGCATATGCAGATATACACAGATATAAATTGATATCCAAAGGGCTCTCCTGGGAACCGCAGCAGAAAAAGGAGCAAATAGCCCTGCAATTCTGTGGATACCGGTTTATATCGGTGCATATATCCAAAACCACGGATATAAATTTGTCTCTGGGCAGGGCTCTATGTATGTACATCCAGTGGGGGTTTTGCCTTCCTCTGCAGCATTGTGATGTGAGGATATCAGTAAATCAGACAGGAATGGATGAGTGAGATTCTGTGTCCTGCAATATGCAGGATGTCAGACTAGATGATCACAATGGTCCCAGCTGACTTTTAAGTCTACAAGTAACCAACTACTACGTATATATGTGTTTGCTTTATAGTTTTATATTGTGAAGATTAATTGTACTCTGAGCCTATTTTGTTAATTATTTAGTGCCATACTTTCGCATAGCACATATTAGATCTACAGTATCCTTACAGAAATCACAAGCTAAACTGGGTTTGACCAAGTCATTAGTTAGCTTGCAGATCTCCAGGGGATGAATGTATGAGTACACTAAATGGTGCTAAAACAAACAAACAAAAAACAACAACAAAAAAGCAGTCATGGAGCACTTTAAAGACTAACAAGATGGTTTATTAAGTGATGGTGCTAGTGATTCAGCAAGTGGGATGCTTACTTCTGAATTAGAACGGCACTGATCCCCAGGAAGATCAGGAAGAATGAAGACTAGTACTGGTAAAACAGTCCTTTATTCTGGAAGGGATGATGACCAACACTATGAGAGAGTAGCTATCATCCTGAAGAAAGGAATAGAGAAATGTTTTCTGGAATGGAAACCAATCCACAGCAGACTGATGAGAGCCAGAATGAAAGGTAGTCATGTAAACATTACATTAATCCAGTGTTATGTCCCAACAAATGAAAGTGAAGAAGAAAAAGATAGATTCTATGAACAGCTTCAAGCTGAAATAAAAACAGCATTACGGCATGATCTTATAATAGTCATGGGGGACGTGAATGCTAAAGTTGGGAGGGATAATACACACGATGATAGAACTATGGGGAAACATGGTTGTGGTACCATGAACAAGAATGGAGAGAGGTTAGTGGAATTTTGCACTTTAAATAATCTTGTCATCGGAGGTAAGCTCTTTCCTCACTGTGAAATTCACAAGTTAACATGGTGCTCACCAAATGGTAGGGATAGTAATCAGATCGACCATCTGATGATCAATGGAACATGGAGACACTCGTTACTAGATGTCAAGGTGAAAAGAGGGGCTGATGTCGGCAGTGATCACCACCTTGTGACAGCACTCATAAAGCTTAAGCTAAGAAGCACTGACCTCAAGATACCCATGGAGAAACGCTCTGATGTAGAGAAACTACAAGACACCAAAGTTAAGAATGCTTTTGTCCTTAAGGTAAAAAATAGGTTTCAAGCACTACAAGATCTTGAAGAAGAAACTCACAGCATAGAAGAAATTAATAAGAAATGGTAACAAATTACAACAATATATGTAAGGAGCAGCGAGGACTGTCTAGGTTTCAAACAGAAACCAAAGAAAAAAGTATAGATCATGCCAGACACATGGAAGGCATGGAAGGCATGATAATAGACGTATCTTAAAGTAAAGGAGACTCTCACAGATTGTATCCTTTGGTATATATGGTCATGCCAATTTTCTTCCACTATTTGATCTGAGGAAGTGGGTCTGGCCCACGAAAGCTCATCACCTAATAAATCAACTTGTTAGTCTTTAAAGTGCTACATAGTCCTGTTTTTTGTTTCAGATGCTAAATCAGGGAGACTGAAAGAAAGATACCAGCAGTAATACAAAGAAGCAGACCAGCAAGTTAAGAAATTGGTGAGAGCTGATAAGAGAGCTCATATAGAGGAACTAGCAGCACAAGCTGAAGAAGCAACTACTTGAAGAGAGCAAGGAAAGGTTTTTAAAATCACCAAGCTTGTATGCTGTAAATATCATGCCAGTACAAGTGTCCCTGTCAAGGACAAACAAGGAAATCTACTTACAACAGAGAGGGAACAAGAGGCTCGTTGGGCAGAATATTTTCAGGAAGTTCTAAACAGGCCACCATCAGAAGAAGAAGCCGATATTCTAGAAGCGGAAACAGACCTTGACATAAATACTGTTCCACCAAAAATGGAAGAAATTAGCATGGCAATAAGATCCTTAAGGAATGGTAAAGCTCCAGGACACAATAATCTTAATGCTGAACAGTTCAAGGCAGACTCAGAACTTGCGGCCACTATTCTCCAATCACTCTTTACAGCAGTATGGGAAGGGAAGCAGGTGCCAGAGGAATGCACAAATGGAATTATTGTTAAGATACCCAAGAAGGGAGCACTCAATGACTGAAACAACTGGCGCGGTATCGCTCTCCTTTCAGTGCCAAGCAAGATCCTTGCTAAGATCATTATTCAGCGGATTGTAGATGCTGTTGATAAATCACTGAGGAAAGAACAAGCTGGATTTCGTAAAGGAAGGGGGTGTGTAGATCAAATTTTTGTACTGTGTAACATCATTGAGCAATGCATTGAATGGCAGAGGCAGTTGTTCATCAACTTTATTGATTTTGAAAAAGCCTATGACAGCATTCATAGGGATAGTCTTTGGCGTATTCTGAGAGTATATGGAATACCACAACAAGCAGTACAGCTCATTAAGAGCTTTTATAACAATTTCACATGCAGCGTGGGGAACAATGATCTACGCTTCGAAGTTAAGACTGGCGTAAGGCAGGGATGCGTCATGTCTCTGATGCGCTTTAACTTAGTCATATACTGGGTTATGCTGTGTACAACAGAAGATGAGCCAAGATGCATCAGATGGACTGTCTTCTCCACATTAGAGGACCTTGATTTTGCTGATGACTTTGTGCTGCTCTCCCATAAGCATCATCATATGCAAGAGAGGACAAATCGACTTTGCACCTTCAGAAAACAGGTCGGATTAAGAGTTAGCCAGAAGAAGACAGAAATCATGACCCTAAATATTGAGGCACCAGCATCAGTTAAGATCAGTGGCCACAACCTACCTATCACAGAGAGCTTTACATACTTGGGCAGTATTATCAGGCAAGACGGAGGCGTCAGAAGCGATATCCAGAGCAGACTCAGTAAAGCCAGAAATATCTTCATGCGTCTGAATGCTGTATGGAAGTCATCACAATATAGCATCCATACCAAACTGAAGTTTTATCAGAGCTGTGTTTCATCAACACTATTATATGGATCGGAATGCTGGCAGATGACAGACTATGACCTCAATAAATTGTCGACTTTTCACACCAGAAGTCTTCGGAGGATCCTTCTTATTTTTTTGGCCAAGAATAATTTCAAATCAGGACCTGCTTGCACGGTATAAACAAGATGATTTGGCTGCCATCATTATGAAAAGATGCTGGAGATGGATTAGGCACGTGCTCAGGAAAGATGGAAGCTCCATCACAAAGATTGCTGTGCACTGGACCCCTGAAGGGAAGCGGAAACGAGGATGACCCAAGACAACATGGTGCTGGACCACTGAAGTAGAAATGAAGAACATGAATTACACTTGGGGCACTATTGAGAGGCTGGCCAGAGACAGACAGAAATGGAGGACCTTTGTTGCTGCCCTATACGCCAGTGGGCGTGAAGGACGATGATGATCCCCAGCACAATACTGCAGAAGGCACTATCTTTTGGATAATATATGGAAAAGAGGTCTTGACTGTGGCAGTATAGATAATACTAATTTTTGCCTCCAAGGATTCTGCACTTTGTGTTCTGTACTCTGACCTTCACACAGGAAACAGCAGAGTGGGCTCTGGCTAACCAGAGTGTACACTGCAACGGCTTGGTGGTCTCCGTTATTTAAGCTGTCCCTATATCAGGCTACATACATTGTGGTAATCAGTGCTGATCATTAAAGAGTCCGAGGCAGGTAATTCTGATGTGTTGGTCAAACTGCAACTCTGGTAATTTTATTCTATGTAAATCTCCCCTACTAGTTCTCTTGGAAAACACATTCTTTTTCTTCCTGACCTACACCATAGTGTAGTGTTGCGCTGTACTTTTAAAGAGTTGCTGTGTTTCACCGCACAGTTAGCTGCATTTCAGTGATGGATGAAATGATACTTGCATAGAGATTATATATCAAATTGTAAAGAGCTCTAGTTTCTGCAGACAACAGGTCCTTTACATTAATCTGTTTGGCAAGTAGTTTTTGCTTCCTTTCTTCATGTGCCATAAAAAAGATTTTAGTTTAGATAAATAGAGAACTAGATTCTCCAATCCTTCCCCCTCCAACTTGCAGCACTCCTGGAACACTGCGTTTATAATAGGATAAAGGTAATATTTCTGGTAAAATACTGGGAACATGTCACTGATTGTCAGTTCACTTTTTTTCCTTTCTAGCCAGATGAGCCTGGGTTCTTCTGCAGCTGTTAGTACAGCTGTTCCTACACAGCCTAAGGACAATGAGAAAGAGAGGGATGCTAACAGCGGGGGACTGAGTCAGAGGGCAAAATGAGAAGTGTGTGGGAGGGCGGGGAAGGGGATCCATTGCCAACCCCAAGTGTTGAAAAATCATGAGTTAGTTCCCCCCACAAAAGCCTGAGATTGGTTTATAAATCCTGAGATTTTTTTTAAGAGGAAAGCTGGGGATGGAGGGAATGTATTTGCTTTCTGCTCAGTTTATTTTTTCAAATCATTTGAGGGTCTTGCAGGAGTGGATGATGTGTAGAAATTTTGGTGGTGCCTACAATGGGTCCAAGTTCCTCTTCCCCACCTGCTTAAAGCTCTGGGAGAGAATTTGTGTGGAGGAGGGGTGCAGGCTCTGAGAGAGAGTTTGGATGTGGGAGGGTGTCTGGGGTGCAGGCTGTAGGGTACAGGTTGGGTGCTGGGCCGGCTTTAGGCCAATTCGCCCAATTCCCCCAAACCGGGCCCTGTGCCTAAAGGGGCCCCGCGCCCTGAAGCTGGAAGTGTGCCGGGCGCGCTGCAGGAGGGGGCATTGGCCCCGGAGAAGGAGTGCGGCGGCTGCCTGCGCTGCAGGAGGTGTGAGTTGAGCGCAGGGTTTCCCTGCACCGCGGGGGTGGGGTGGGGGGCGGTTAGCTACTACCTCCGGGGTTTGGTGGCGGCGGTAGCTGGGGATTTTTTGTGTGCGGGTTTTTTAATTTTTTTGCTGCTCAACCAAAATTCCTGGGACCCCCGTTGAAACTTTTGTGTGTGTGGTTTGTTTTTTTGCTCAACCAAAATTGCTGTCTGCTGCGGGGCCCCGTCGAAATTGTTCAAATTGGGCCCCGCACTTCCTAAAGCTGGCCCTGGTTGGGTCATGGGTGCAGGCTCTGGGCTGGGGCAGGGGTTAGGGGTGCTGGAGGGAGTTTGGGTGCAATGTTCCCACTAATCTTTTCCATCCATGTGTGGAATACATTGCTATGTGCATCAAGGCATGTGTAAATGTGCATTACTAGTAGAAGCAAAGAATCTAGCTGTGGGTGCTCTGCTAATCAAGGACAGCATTTGAATCTCTTCTGAGCAGCTGCACAGGTGCACAGCTTCCAGGGAACACTGGTGCTGGGCGCATGCTCTGGGCTAGGGGTTCTCGGGATTGGGGTGCAGAGTGTGGGCTCTGGAGGGAATTTGAGGGCTAGAAAGGGTGGTAGGTGATGAGGTGGAGATGTGCGGGAGGGGGAGAGGTACAGTGTTTATCTGGGGTACCTCCCTTTGGCAGTGGTTTCTGTGCAGGAGGGTTGAGAGGACTCTGTGCTGCCGCCTGCAAGCACCACTTCTGCAACAGGTCGCAGTGGTGCCAGGGCAGGGCAGTGTGTGGAGACCCCCCACACCCTGTCCAGGGGCCACAGGGGTGTGCCAGCACCCATGCATGGAGCGAGAGCAGGCTGGAAACTGTTGTAGCCCCGCTGTGCTGCCAATGATGGCAGTGGGGCCCTTTTAAATGATGTAGGAGTGGCAGGTGGGAGCAGTCGATGCACCCGGGAGGCACATGGAGGCAGCAAGCAGGGCAAGAGAGACCTGGCCCCAAACTTGGGGAGGGAGAGGGGAGGCAGGATTCCAGGACAGGAATATTCCTAAGCCCAGGCACCACCAACCCAGGTAACTCTCCGCTCTGGGGCACTGGGGCGTGGTGCTGAATGTGGCATGAAAGAGGGCCCAGAGATCGAGTAGGTGCCAGTGTCAAGCAATTTTACTTGCATAAGTGACAGGGCAAAACCAGAGGTGCGGTGGCTATGGAGTGTCAAAGCCCCCTGCACTGCAGCGCCCCCCCTGGGTTCCTATAAGCAATGGACAGCGCAGCGCGCGGCCCAGGCTCACAGTAACCCTCACCACCTCCCCCCTCCCCCAGCAGTCACTGCGCCTGCGTCAGTTCGCCGCCGCGCAGCCAGTCAGCGTAGGAGGCGGGAGGCACGGCAGCCAATCGTTGCGGGGGGGGGGGGCGCCATTGGGGGCGGGGTGTGTTGGAACGCTCGCGGCAGCCGCGTTCTGTCCAGCGTCCGGGCGACATGTGGCGGGGCAGCCGCTGGCTGCGGGGGCTGCTGCTGCTGCGCCCCTGCGGGGCCGGGCCGGGAACCCGCTGCGCGCCGCGCTCCCGGCTGGGCAGGGCCGGCGGGGCGGGCCCTGAGCGGCGGGCCCAGCGCGGAGCTGCGGGCGGGAGGAGGAGCCGAGCGCAGGGCCCCAGGTACGGCAGCTGCGGGGTGGGGGCCGCCCGCCCCGCCCCGCCCCGCCGGGCTGAACTTCCCGCCCCCTGCCCTGGCCGCCGCCCGCCCCCTAGGCAGTGTCTGGCCTGGGGCAGACCAAGCACCTGGACGCTGGGCTCCGCCGAGCAAGTTGAGCGTTGGTTGTCCCTGCGCCGAGCCACTTTCCCTCCATCCCCCTAGCCCAGGGGGTGAGCCCAGCGCGATGTGCTGCAGGCAGCTCTAGGCTCTGATCCAGGCAGGGTGAGGGTGCCGGGCCAGGAGAGAGCCAGTTCACGCGCACCAGGGTCACTACGTCTACACCTTTTGAACTAAACTAGCTGGAACACTCTTGGGGGTAGGGGGAGGTGCAGATTGTTCTAATTTTCTCTATGGAAGAGGAAGCAACATCTTATGTCACTGCAGTGGATGTGTGTAAATACTCTCTGAAAAAGTCTATTCTCCCCACCCATAAGTGAGGCGGGAAGGGCTTGTCTCTCTTCCTCCTTTTCCAGAGTGTAAATCTTAACATCTGTCTAAACACACACAGGACTGGTGGTCCTACTTGACTCTGCATGTGATGTGCATGGCTCGTTTAAAAGTTAATTCTCATTCTAAGAATCTTCAGTGGGATCACTTGTACTATTGCCTGTCATTTAGCATCGCTAAGGCCATGGCTGTACTGGCAGCTGTAAAACTCTGGTAGTTACAGTGTTACTTACAGGGCACTGCAGGGAAACTACTATTGTGTGTCCACACTATGCTCCTTTTGATGGTTTAGCTTAGCATGTCCACATTAGCAGCTCTTCCAGTGGCACAGATAGGGATGTTAAATTTTGATTAATCAGCTAATCGAGTAGTTGATGGAATTTCCATCAACTAGTCAATAAGGGGGAGATGGGGTGTTTGCTGTCCTGGCTGTGCCTCTGCCTTTTAAACATAGGCTTTTATTAAGTTTAAAAGGCAGAAGAGCAGCGGGGGAACACAGGGCGAGGGGGAATCCGTGGGATTCTTGCTGCATTTCAACGGCAGAAGCGCAGCAGTCAGAACCCGGGGTGAGTAGGGACTGTTTCATTCCCCGCTTGCGCTGTTTCCGCACTGAGCCTCTGCCTCCCCACCCCCTGCAGAGACAGTGCTGGGGGAACCGGCTTGCTGCCTTTCTCTGATAAAGGGGGGGGGGGGGGGGGGAAGCAACTAGTCATTTACATCCCTAGGCACAGAGAGCAGTGCATTGTGATAGCTATCCCACTGTGCAGCTGGCCACAGGGTGCTTTGGGAAGGGTTTGCAATGCCATGTGGAGCAGTCAGCATCACAGGATGTAGGTTTCCCAATCCTATTGCTCCATGGTCATCCTGCTACATTGACAGTTGCTTTTCAATATAAGTCTGGGAGAAGGGGAGAGTATGTGACAGGGAGTGTGTGTGTGTGTGTATGCGGGGGAGGGGGCAGAAAGACTCTGTTTTGGGGATGTCACCGTACTGTCTTGTAAGTTCAGTTAGTGGTAGGAAACAACCCCTCCTGAGGCAGGGGAAGGGGGCAACCCTGACATTTCAGGCTCCCTCCCCCACTCTTTGCAAGGCAATCTCACTCAGCACAAGCATTTCATCTGAATGGTTTGCTGTGTGTCCTGGAGCAAATCAGCACAGCATGCAGGCTGTCCAAAACAGAGCTCTGAAAGGGGATATGCACATGCCTGCAGGGCAGACAGCCAAGGGGACTTGAGGGATTATGGTCTATTTCCAGAGATCAGTCACAATGAAATAAACAAGTGTCCACATTGGCCCCCTAGTGCTGTATCCAGAGCACAGCAAGCTCTATGCTTCTTGCCAAGGTGGTTTACCTAGAGCACAGCAACTGCAGAGCTAGTGCGCATGAAGTGCCTTGCCATTGCGGATACCTTGGGAGTTACAGCGCTGGGATCTGATTTACTGCACAGTAACTTGACAGTTTAGACTTGGTCTAAGAGATCCTTCTTCCAATAAAGCCCAGTGTTTCACTGCTAGGAATTCAGTACCTTTTCACAATAAGTGTTTTTGTAAATAAAAAGTAAAAGGATTAGCAAAAATATCCAACTCAGCTGGAGATAAAATATTGTTACAGTAGACCCAAAGACTCCGCATGTTTGATCAAGAATATATTTTAAAACTAAAAGTCCCTCGTCTCCGACCTATGACTCTTGACTTTGTGACACAAAATCATCCCCTCTTAGGCAAACCAATGGCACAGGGTTAAAACAGAACACAGGGGAAAGGGAAAAAATAAACTCTTTCCTGCAGTAAAAGGTCCTCTTCAGCTATGGAATC
This sequence comes from Rafetus swinhoei, assembly GCA_019425775.1. Classification (NCBI taxonomy): domain Eukaryota; kingdom Metazoa; phylum Chordata; order Testudines; family Trionychidae; genus Rafetus; species Rafetus swinhoei. Next base: position 200,008,274 of record CM033424.1, on the reverse strand, counting down.
CAAATCTTTGCAGGTGATTTGTATTAATGTTATATACTCTAATTTCTGCTGGGGACTGGAGCTATAGGTTGGCAGAAAAGGGGGAGGAAAGAGATCAAAACTTGAATGGAGCAATCTAGTGAAGTGTCCAAGTTCAATAGAGCTATTGGTAGAGGGGTGTACTGTACCAAGTTGTTTCACACATCTCTGCTGAAGGAGAGGATACATTCTTTTGCCACTGATGTGAGCCAGGCCTCCTAAATTATTGTTGATATGTCAATGGGAAGAGGTCATGGCGAGCCAGAGGGACTGCTCTTTCCACACTTGTAGAAACCTATGGATACTTGCATTAAAACTCAGTATTTGTACTCTTCCCCCGTGGGAAATAAGCTATAATGGCAATAAGGGGTGTCTGCACTAGTAGAGCTTGCTGGGATAGCTGCATCAGCAAACCTCATCTGGAGAAGACCTTGGCTGTAGCAGTCAGTGTGTGCCTGGCAGGTCTAGAGGCTCATGCATTTGTTCTAGAGGCCTCTGATCACTTTCATATCTACAAGGTTTCATGTTCTTAATTACTGCTTCATTTGGCTTTTTCTCTGTATTGAGGCTGAGTGGTGATGAGTATGAACTCAGCAATGGGGAAGGGGCATTGCACCTTACTGACAAATAGAAACAGACCTTGTCCTACCTAGTCAGGCCTAGTTACACACACAAGTTGTAACCATTTGAATAAATCTATTTAGAAACAAAAACTGGTTTAAAAATGTTTCTGCACAGGGGGTTACACTAATCTATGTCAGTTTCTGAACTGATTTTGTTAAATTGGTAGGCATGTGGATAGGGCTTTACAATCTGTTAGAAATGACAAGATAATGGTGACATCAGGGTATGGCAAGGAGAGCAAGGAGCTTTAGAAGTAGAGATGTTAAACTTCAATTAATCAACTGAGTAATCGGTGGACGTTCCATCAACTACTTGGTTAGTTGAGTGGTGGAGCCGGGCACTCGCTATTCTGGTTGCACCTCTGCCTGCAGCTCTTACTACATTTAAAAGGCAGAGGCGCAGTGGGGAAGAGAAGCAAGCGGGGACTGCTTGAGTCCCTGCTCACCCAGGGTTCCCCATTACACTGCCTCTGCCTATTAAATGTAGCAAGAGCCCCACGGGGGACTGCTTGAGTCCTCGCTTGCACTGTGTCCCTACTGTGCCTCTGCCACACAAACACTCTGTGGAGATGGTGCTGGGGGAACTGGCTTTTAAGCTAGCTCCTCTCTCTCCCCCCTCCCACCCCCCCGGGCTGCCTCTGATACAGAGACAGAAAGTGGAGGGAAGCGACTAGTCGACTGCTGACTAGCCTGCTAAAAAAATTTACTGGGAAGGGGGAGGGAAATGGGTGTAGTCTATAGCATTATGATAAGCTTTTACTTATCAGTTAAATTGACTTCTGTATTACATCCCTAGTTCCAAATGCAGTATATGGTTGGCTGGACAATTTGTAATGCTGTTGTTGCTAACTCTGAAGTTCTACTGTAGTTGTCAAAGAAGTATCTAGCATGCTATGGGTACTATATAAGTAACTGATGTCTAGTAGCTGTTCAGTTTCCTGTTTAACTTCCAGGAATTCTGTTTCTCTCAGGCAACTGGAGTTTGCATTTCAATCCTTGTTTCTTAGCATCATCTCAGCTACCATAATTATAATTTAGTTCCTTCTCACTCTTCATATTTTTCCAGTAAGTTTAAGTTGACAGTTTTTGTAATGTGTTTTTAAAAAAAAAAAAAAGAGAAATCACAACTTAGTCTTTTTCTTTGTTTCAGATCATGCTCTTTCCAAGTTCAGTATTGATTTTGTCACAGCTCTACTGAGGCAAGAAAATGCCAGCAACATTTGTGTTATCCAGTTGCCACCAGAAATGAGATACAGTGATTATTTTATAATTGTGAGTGGTTCCTCTGCAAGACATCTTCATGCTATGGCACACTACACGCTTAAAATGGTAGGGCAATTACTTCCACTCTTTACTGACTTTAGATTCTGAGGAATTTGCTAACTGGAAATGTATGTTGTAATAAGTTTAATTCTTGCTTTTGCAAATAGAGCATTCTTCCTCTTGCTCTAATTAGCAGCTAAAGCAGCTACCAGACAAGAGGAGGTTCGCTATTTTGATGCAGCATTACCCTTTGTACAAATACGTGATGTTAAAACTAACCTGCTTTCTGAGGTAAGGAAACAAAATATAAAGGGTAGGTTGTGACTGGAGACCTCTCATCATCCTTCCTGGTAGAAGGATGTACTCTGCAGTGCAGAGTTTTGGGGAATGGGAATCTAGGGAGGATGGTAACTGGAAGGTAGAGTGATAATTGTTCTATCATCTGTGACATTGTGGAGTGTTCAAAGTTTAAAATACAGTGGAGGGATCTAAGCAAAAATGGCTTTATTACTTACATACCAGATTTCTACAAAGGGAGGCATGGGCTTAAACACTGCACTCTGGAGTAGACTGCCCCTTTTTGTACAAACAGAATCCAGCTCTGGTGTGAAGAGGAGGAAAGCAGCTGCTTCATGGAATTGTTTCTATGTCCCCACGCTGCTTTGTTTACCCAAAGTGGCCCTAGCCACAGAGCCTGTCAGCTCTCATTGGATGCAGTTTGCCATTTCCAGAGAAGGGGTACAGCAGGAAGCGACACAGGCCTGATAGCGGCTTACGCGGGCGGCCATGCAGCCCACTTAGAGAATCACTGCCCTGGAGCTGGGAATGCGGCTGTCTACATCATACTCATTCTAACTTTGTGATGAGCACAGTGGTGGTTGCAAAGAATCTTATTTGCTTCCTAGTGTACTGAGTGGCTGCCCCCATCTCCTTCAGAGCTCAGGTTGTGCTCAGGGCAGGTTACCAGTTTGAGAGCCACTGGTATTTCTGCCTATGCTGCCAAGGGGGTATAAGGTCAGTAAAGGATGGATTTCGAGGGGTCTAAGATTTAGGTCAAACTACCTGCCAGTTTTGAGGGGGAGATGAATCTCACACATCTCCTAACATGGTGCTGCATTGGAAACCCAGGCATGTAGACTCAATCTTGTCTTACACAAAAACCTGCACAGAGCTGTAATGATGTTGCCCTAGAGGTCTAAGATTTCATTTTTCATAAGAATGGGTCAGCTGTTTGGGCATCTTTCATAAAACAGAACTCTTCTGTGCCTCTATGTGGAGAGCGAAAAGCATTGGGTTAGTGATGTAATAGTCATTGACTTTGGAGCAAAGATTTTGCATACTGCTTTTGGATCTTACAAATTTCCCATCTCACAACACCCAGATCCTTCCCCTTGTGCCTGGTTCTCCAAGATACTTTATTCTGCTGACCACAGTGTGACAACTGCTATTTTAGATCATCTTAAACCAAGTGCATACTTCCTGTGAAGCTTGCACCATTCATAGGATTTAGATAGCTCCTCTTGAATGGAAGTTGCACATTCCACAGGCGATAGCGTTGTGCCTGGCTAGAGGGAAGAGAGGAGCAGCAGCCCTCCTTTAGTTGGAATTGTACATACTAATCTCTTGCAATACACAGCTGGTGCAGCCCGTCTACTCATCACATCTAAATCAGGGAGCTTTTATTCTGACTGGATTTTTGTATTGGGGGGGAAAAAAGGGGGAGCAGGGGAGAGGCTTATAACAACACATGTCTACCTAAAAGATTTACTGAAGTTGGAGAGGTTTCATGCCTTGTAAGAGTCTGGCATGGATTTACGCGTGCAGCACAGACTACGTGCCCTGGCTGCTGATTCGGCCAGCCACAAACATCGAAAAGATTAACCCGTTTTCCTTTTCATTTCCTATATTCCCCTTGATTGTAGGGAGGGTTTCTCAGAATCATCTGCCTTCCTCAGTCTGACATTGGTCACATAAGCATATGTGTTCCTTTGAACTGGTCACCCTCTTCATGCTAGTTTTTTCCCCCTATAATCCTACTCATTTCCGCCTCCTTGCTGGTTCCTGTTTTTTCCTTCCAAAGTGGTGGGTTTTAACAGGGAGAGAGGTAAGACTGCAAGAGTAGTGCTGAACTCTGCTCTGTGCCCCCAAGGCAGGGCTCATGCCATACACTCTTCATCGCTATAGGCAGGCAGCTTGAGGCTCCCGGAGTGGAAGTGATATTGACATGTCAGCATACTAAATTGAATGCTTATCTTGCATCCTCTCACTTGCCTGGTCAGGCTCATAGGTCAGTCCTGCCATTTTCATGTCCCCTTGCGGACAGCAGTACTTTTTTAACCTAATGGCCTTCTCTCACCTCCCTCTCCATCCTAGTGGGGGGCTTTTTGTTTCAGGACTGCAGCCTTCTCCTGTCCCAATGGCTAATGATTGTAACGCTAGCTCTGTAATACTTAGCAGAAGCTGTCCAGGAGGAGGAAGTCCCTGACAAAGGGGAGAGCCGCGGAAGAGATTTGGGTTCCCCTTTCATGGGTAAACTGAAGATGATGGGATTTGGGCAGCTATGAGAGAGTGCCTGAAAATATGAGTCTTGTGGACAAACCATGAGGTTTAACAAACCTGAGAGAGTTTTGGGGGAAGAGGGGCCCAGCAGGTGGTTTGGTCCATTTCTTTCTTCCACACCCACATCTAAATGCTTGGGCAGCAATCAGTCCCCAGGGAGTCCTTTATCAAGTCTAGTATAAACACACTAAACTGACCACCAATCTCTCTCCCAGTGACTTCTGTTCACCTCCTGAATGAGAAGTGCAAGGGGAGCCAATGGGAGAGTATCTCCTGTTGACATACATACCAGAGCTAAGTACATTGACTTCAACTACACTGTTCACATAGTTGAAGTTGAGTAACTTATATCAATCTCCCCCACTAGAGTTGACCTGCCGTAAGTAAGCTCAGATCTTATCGTCAGGTTTAGCTTTTAACTTTGTCAGCACAGGGTCTTTCCCATCTTGGGTGCCTGTACACTGTCAAAACCAATTCAGTTCTGCCTTTGTGATACCATTTCCCTCCTGATGTAGTACCAGCTCCCTAGCCAGCCAGGCCTTTCTGCTTATTTTCTCAGCACTATTTGTAGATAGTTGTTCTCATAGATTAAGGGCAGATAGGATCATTGCAAACCTTCAGCCTGACTACTTGCATAACAAGCCATAAAATAAGTAATTCTTACCTTGAACCCAATATCTTTTGGTTGAACTACAACCTACTTTTTAGGAAGGCATCCAGTATTAAAGATTGCAGATAGAGATTTTACCATGTTCTTTGGTCAGCCAGTCCAATGGGTAATTCTGCTTATTGCTAATATATACATGCATCTTATTTCCAGTTTGTTTTTCTACCATCAATTTCTAGTCATTGGATCTTTTATGTCTGTCTCCTAAAAAAAGAGAAATTATCTGGCAGTTCTGTGTAGACTATGATCGTCATCTTTTTAAATTCCTTTGAATAAGCAAAATAGATGAAGCTCTTTGAAAGGAAAAGTCATGTTTTCCAGACTTTTTTTAAATCTCTTTTTCAAAATTAACATCCTTTATGGGCACTAGAGCTGGGTATCGTTGTCTGGTGGCCATCTCGCTAGTGAGATATTCAAAGTTAATTTCTTTAGAACAAACATTTGGAAGTATCTGTCTTCATGCTGATTTGCTGCTTCTTTTACAGTACAAGCAGATGAAACAAGAAAATGATCCTCACGTTCTGATTGAAGGGAAAGATACAGATGACTGGATGTGCATTGATTTTGGTAAATATTTATTTCATAGATTCTAGTTCCATGTGATCTATGGGTCGAAAACACCATTTCACTGGTAAATTCTTATTGCTACAAATAGGTCCCAATATTTACCTTCCTGTAGCTCCAATTGTAATTTTATTGCCTCCCTCCCAGTTAAGTTTTACAGCAGAGGAATATGGCATTGAACACCCTGGAGTAACAACTCTTAATTCTCAAGCGTTAGGATCAAAAGTTGTGGAAGGAGGAGATATGTAAGGGTGTTTTAGTAATTATACATTTCTCTAAGAATGTTACAGTTATTTAATTGCTGACTTTTTTGTCTAGATTAATAGTACAGTACTGAAGTACTCAATTCAGACTAGATGCTGGCTAATAGATTCTTAATACTAAAGAATTTCTCTGTTCCTCTAATACAGTAGTTCCCAACCTTTTTGGTACTAGCAAATCCAGTCACAAACTTTTGGTGGACTGGCAATATTTTATTTGCATATCATGCAAACGAATATTGAAATAAAACATTACTGGTCTGCAAAAAGCCAAGCCCTCAGAGCCTCCACCCTTCCACTACTCCCCAACGCCAACCACTGACCCCAGAGATCCCTGCACCCAACCCCCCAGTGCCAGCCCCCCTAGTACTAGCCTCCTGTTTCCAGAGCCCTACTGTAGCCCCCCTCCCCCCCAGTGCCAGCCTTGCCCCCATAGTGTCCCTCTCACTACTAGCTCAGGCTCCAGAGCCCTTCAGCACTAGTCCCGCCCCTGGAGCCTCCAGTGCTTGCCCTGCCCCCCCTTACCTATGCTGCTGCCTGTGGGGGCCAGGGCTGGGGTACACCGCCCAGCACCTCCCAACAGCCATAGCGGGAGGGGAGAAGTGTGTGTCCTGCCCCGCCTCTTAGCCAACCATTGCTGGGCGGGGGCGGGGTCTCCTCTAGCCACAAAAGAGCAGTTTGCTGCGCAGAGCTGGGACTGTGCAGTGTGGGAGAGTGCTTCCCTGCACAGCAGGATGGCCATGCAGGAAGTGCTCTTCCATGGCCAGGAGGAGATTCAGCCAACCAGCACCAAGCAGGGGCAGGGAGGCAGGGCAGGACACGCTTCTCCCAACAGCCACGGCAAGAGCGGTGTATCTCAGCTCCGTCCCCCAGAGCCACTGTGGCTCGGCAGCCAGAGGACCACGGCCCGGCGGTTAGGAACCACTGCTCTAATACACAATATTCTGATGAATGTGTTCAAGGGAGAGGAACCAGATCTATCATCATTTTAAAAGCTGTATGTCAAAGTATGCAACAATGAAATAATTACAGCCCTAGAGTCTACAGCCCTAGTCTGTAGAGTTGTACATTTTAGAGTACAACTCTACAGATGGCTAGTTAGAGTTGGCTTGAGTATTATTGCTGGACGCTAGACACACATCCTACACAAACACTCTAATACTGTGGTGTCCAACCAGTTCTGAAGCAGTAGCTACTATGGCTACTGCTATAGCAAACTAGCCACACTCAACTGGCCAAATAGCCACATGTGGCTAATGGATAGTGTGTTGGACACTACGGCTCTAATATAATGAGATTTTGAGCTCTAAAATCAGTGATCAGAAACTTTGACATGTGCCTCTAAGTGTTTTATGCTGAGAAATGTGAATCCTACATTGCATACAGGGTAATGATTTCTCATTGGCTTAGTTTATAAAATTTGTACTATACACTTTCACATAATGCAGTTTTTGCACTGCATTCACATTGTTCAAAACTTAAGGCATATTTTCCCATACAACTCTTACAAGTATGAGAATTGCTAAAGACCAGATTTTTTGGGCATAAGCTTTCGTGGGAAAGACCCTCTGTCAGATGCATATAGTGAGTTTTGCCCACAAAAACTTATGCCCCAATAAATGTTAGTCTAAGGTGCCACAGGACTTTGTTTTTGTAGATAAACTAATATGGCTACCCCTCTGAAACTTTTATAAGGCAGCTGAACCTATAACTTCTTTGCTGCTAGGTTCTGTTTCATTTTCAGGTGTGACGTTTGATCAGCACGCTATATCTGTTCTTCCTACTTCATGCTTCTGCAAGCTAACTGAAAAGCCTAAAGATTAAACAATTTTTTTACATAATTTACTAGGGTCTTGTTAATCTGATTGTAGTTAACATTCTAAAGGATTACTTTTAAACTTCATTGTAGGGATGTAATAGTGTAGTCGATTAACCAAAAGCTTATAGGTTAATGCTATAGACTACACACATTTCTCCCCCTTCCCCCCCCCACTCTCTTGCCAGTAAATTTTTTAGCAGGATGGCCAGCAACCTGGCTCACACTGGGTCCAGGACCTACCCCAGCTGCAGCTCTATATTTAAAGTGTATTAGGAGCCAGACAGGCAGCCAGCCTGGCTCAGTCCCTCCCCCCGAAACGGGCTGCTGCCACCCCACATTGTTGTCTGTCAGGGTGCCAGGTGGGAGCTAGTCTGCAAGAGGAGCTGGTTTTTAAACTGGCTCCCCTTGCAAAACCAGCTCCCACCTGATACCCTACGCTATTGCCTCTGATACAGAGACAGCAGTGTGGAGTGGCAGAGGACTCATCAGGAGTAGGGCCAGAGCACACTGGCTGCCAGCCCCACCCCTGGGAACTACAGAATAGTCGAGTAACCTATAAGAGCTCATGAGGTTAATCAACTATTCCATTAATTGATATTCAACATCCCTACTTCATTGCCAAGATTCCATTTTATAGACATATATACCTGTGTTTTGCAAGTACACTTCTGCCACTAAAGTGTGCTTACATTATTTTAGAGGTACATGCCTGGCTTTTTAAATTTCCACAAGATTCAAAACCTACATAATGTGGTAAAATGTGTGTATTCTAACTGGTCTTTTATTCAATTTATATTGAATGTATATAAAATATTTATTATATATATACACACACACACACACACAATTTATACACAACCCACACTAGAAATGAGCTTTTAAACATTTGAAGTTAGATGCCCAGCTTTTCAGTAGATGTCACAGCTCTTGCTTCTAGAGCTGGATTGTCTCATAACATACCAACATCCTCAGGACACTTGTAAGTACAGGTCACCTTTGTTTTCTATGAATGCATTGTACTGGCATTACACAAAGATGGATATGGAAGTGTTCCCATGAAGTTACATTTTCCTGTAAAAAGTGCAGCATACATGGAGGTGAAAAGATTTTGGCAGCTTAATTCATGTCAACAAAATCTTTGTACTACATGTCACATTTAACCTGTACTTGGAATTTCCTCTAGCAAAAAGCCAGCTGCAGTTGTCCTTTTTTGACTTATTGTGTCTTTCTGTCCTGTACAGGTAGCATAGTGATCCATTTCATGCTTCCAGAGACACGAGAGATTTATGAGTTGGAAAAGTTATGGACTCTGCGTTCTTATGATGACCAGTTAGCACAGATGGTTCCAGCATCATTACCAGACGATTTCATATTTGGACTCACTCATCAACAGCAATGATCAAAATCTTTCCTTCATAAAAAGGATTTACAAGTAATGCTGATACAGCACTCACCACTTCAAGATTAAAAGAATGAAACAAGCAATTTCTTGGTTAATTTTTGAAAGAGGGGACAGAAAAGAGCCACTGTGCTTGAATGTCCCACCACTGTTGTGCAGTTTCAGGGGCTAGGCTTGCAACATTACGGCTGTAGGACATGGATTACCTAATTGCATCTGTCTAGAATTATAGGTACAATGATTCAAGTTGGCAATTGAGAAGGTGATTTCAGCCCCCTTGTTCTTCTAGAAGCGCAAGAAGGGATCCTGTGACTGAAGCAGTCAGCATCTTAGTTGTAGCTGAAAGTATACTGAATTAGAGGGAAGATTCGCAGCTATTTGAATGGGAGAAATGGCATGAACCTCAATTAAAAAGTAACTTCAGGTACTCTTCTGGACCCTGAATCTTCCTGCCACTGTTTGGTTTTAATGCAAAATGTTTTTCCTCTACTGTCACTGTATGTGAAAAACTCTAGTAATCAAGGTGTTACATAAAATTACATTGATTTGAAAGTTAATTTACTGTGTGTGACACCATTTACTGGAATGGATATATATATATATATATAGTGAGCAGAACTCAACTTTGTTTAAGGATAAGTACAATCTGATCAAAGTAGTATTTAAAAGGGCTTATTTATACGGTTGGCATAGGGCAAGCTAAAGTGTAAAGCTACAGCACTGCACTAATGAGTCATATTCAAGGAGTTCCAGCATGCATGCTCATGTACAGGAGACCCTCACAATTTGCAGAATTGCTATTCAGAGTTTACATGTTCATTGGGGGGAGAAGGGGAGGTGTCTCCTGTCTAGGGCAGTGGGAGGTGGGGGAACTGCAGTGAGTTCCCCACAGCTGCTGGGAACCAGGGTGAGCTCCCTGCAGCTCTTGAAGCCAGGGAGCCGTGGTTCCCCATATTTGCAAATGACGAGGTTTTCCTGTGCTGCTGTTTGAAATGTTTTTGTGGGTGGCAGGCTGTAGTGCTGTAAACTGATAACCTGGCTTGCTGTGCATTAACTCAGCACTACAGGTCGATGCGCAGAGCGGACAGAGCAAGCTCCTGTTCTGAGCCCCTGCTCCAAAGATCCATTTAATACAAACTTCTCAGAGAACATATCAGGTATTAAACTGATAACAGCTACTACACTTTAGCTTGGCATGTAGATGAGCCCTGCAGTAGATTTTGTGAGAAAGTAAGGAGGTGGTGAAGCTATAACCAAACAGCTCCTGCCCAAGAACTTGGAAAAACCCCCACATGCATTAAGCATAAGGAAGAACCTTGGAAAACTACGCTTAAAACCACCCGGACTCATGTTGAGCTTTGCCTAGCTGATATGGCCAAATTTATTCCAAAGGGATGCCTTGAAGTCATTAGGTAGGAAAAGGCCACTGATTTAAGAAAGAAGGGAGGAGAGGAGTGAAGAGGAGATTGGCCAGTCCTGTTAAACTGGGTTAAAGAGGGCACGTCAAGACAGAAAAAATGCTTTTCTCCAAATCAGCATTAAATTCGATGTTTTGTAAACAAAAGCACTGTGCTCTTGGAGACACACATTCCACCTATGGTACAGTCTGCTATACTAACAATGAGTTGAGGCTCCCTCATGTTCAGAATTGATAACATGTTGCGAAGTACTGTAAGTAGTAATGTGCTTTCTGGGTGCCTCAGAGTGCTTTTCATAATATCCAGTCCAAAGAGATTTCAGATTATTTTGCCAATAAAATCTGCTCTTATGTGAAACAAAATCAAGTAGAAATGTAATCTCTCCACAAGGCATCCCCAGTTTTACTCAAAAGCACACAAAAGGGTGAGGAAAGAGCCCTATAGCAGATACTCTGTACAAAATGACACTGAAATCTTAAGTAGCCCCAAACAGCATCACAAAGCCTCTATTGCAGGCAAACAAGTAGAAATCACACAAGATCCAGTTGCATTCAGAAATTATGTAACTGTTGGGCTACTCTGTAGTTGTAATACCAATGCAATTTTGGAATGTGTCCAGGTACTGTCACATACCCACGAGATGATCATGTGCATTAGCACCATGTGTCCTTATCCTATGAATGGCAGAGTTCTAACACCAACATAGCAGACAATTCAAACTAATTATTGATCAAAAGGCCATGGAACCCAGGAGCTAGTGAGTAATGCTGGCACAACATGAAGTTTAGCTTGAGAGACGATCACAGTAACTCTTAATAGAAATGATAATAAAGATGCCTTTGGCAGATTTTCTGTAATGTGATAAAAAATATGCACAATTCTCTTAAAAGCCAATGAGGCAAGAAATACTCCAATTGATGACAAGATTGGTACACAAATTGAGCAGATGTTACAATGAAATATATGAGTAGCCAAATGTATTGCAGATTGCTTTTTTGGCATGTCTCAACTACATGATTTTAGATTTGTCTTTATCGCTACTTTAACACTTAGGCTTAGATCCCTTCCAAACGTCACAAAGCTAAATTTTTACATTTGTAAATTAGTGAAAAGAGTGGAAGTGACTAAGTAGTAGTAGCCCACTGAATGTGTATTAAACTCTTGAAAGACACTTGTTTTCATTTTTGTCTTTCCATTTTAAATAGTTTGAAAGGCATAGAAAGCCTCCCCTAAAGATATATTAAAATCATGTCCTGGCATTTTTGGTTGTTACATATACAGAAATATTAGTAGGCACTTGGTCTCTGAGGCCAAAGTGCATCACCAAAGACATAAAATTCCATAATTAAAATGAAGAAGGCTTTGCTTTGTCATAGGACCTCAGACAGGAATTTCAAGGATTTTTTAGGAGAGTTAAAAATTACCAGAAATGAAAGCTGTGGTAATGTGAAAGATACCAGGAATTAACATTTTTGTGTGTGTTCCAATTAGCATTGGCTGCTATATGCAAGGGGGAAGTTTGGAAATCTTTCCTACTCCTAATAAGATGTTTGAGGAAAATTAATCTTGCTAAATTCTAGCAGTGCGAACCCGAACACTGGTTCCCGCAGCTCCCATTGGCTATGAACAGCGATCTGCAGCCAACAGGAGTTGCAATTGCCCATACCTGCAGAGACACGGGCCAACAAAGCATTTCACAGCCAACTAGCCACTTGTCCTTAAAAGCTGCAACTCAAAATTTGAAAACCCCTACCTGTAATCTGCTGCAGAGTTCCTTATCTAATTATTGACGAAGACATAAAAAACTCAATTAGAGCAAACTGAAATGCCTGTGCAATTCATATCACATCTTTCAAAACAAAACAAAACAGTTATATCTGATGATAGGAGTTAAACTCTTTATTCCATTCAGAGGCATCTGGCAAGTGGAGCTGCGTTGGGGGGCACATTACAGATGAAAAATGATCCATACTTTGCAGATATTGAAATAATTTACAGTATTTACTTTCTAGCTATTCCCAAATACTCCAAATTACCAAGTCTCAATTGAAAATAAAAACATGATTTACCACACTAAGTATAGAAATTTAAGAGAGATGACAGTATTTAAATCAGCAGATGTAAATGCATTGCCTATTTGTAAAATAACTTTTATGGAAAATTAAAGTCAAATCTTTCTCGAATGTTAAGAAAAGAATGTTGGACTTAGACTTAAGCCTCAACAAAAATTAAAATGCTATGACTTTTTTATACTTCAGGAATTTTAAATTCATTGCAAGAAAAAATTCTCCTAAAGGCTAGATGGTCACTGTCAAAAAAGGAAAAAAATCCTCGTTTTTCTCTGCTAAAACTACAAAATAAGTTTGTGGTTTTTAAACCAATTAGTAAAGAAGAGATGCAGAAAAACACTTCAGACCATTTTCAAAATTATCTAATCTGTACAACAATGATCTTTGGGAAAATTATCTATTCTATGTGAAATGCCTCTATTTGAATATGAATCTAAGAGGTAGATCAACAAAATGATGAAACAAATGTTTTTGCTAGTTGTGCCCCTCAAATCAGTGCAGCATGGTGATTCTGATCATCTCATGCACAAAAACATCACACAAAAAAAGGTTCAGAGGTAATAGCATGGCTCTGTAGACCACACACATACAGGCGCGCACGCGCACACGCACAGCAGTCTTTATGCACCATGTGTCGCCACATCTTTAAAACTGAGGTAGACTGAAGTTTATTGTAGAAACTTGAATGTGTAATATTACCACAATCATTATTCAAATTACATTCTGAAATTAAAAAATTTGGTAGCTTTCCTGTTATCCCTGCCTTTTGACAATTTTTTTTCCTTCCTTTAATGGTTGGGTGCAGAATGTGCATAAATCCTGCTGCATCTACATAAGCCAGACTAGAGGTTGTTTTATATAGTTTAAAACCTTCCAAGTGGCTTAGCGTGGCCCATAAACAGCGGCTGGATATGTAAACTTAGCCTTTCGTTATCTTTAAACATGATCAAACAGCGTTTGACCTTCCCCCATCATGGTTACTGAAAGCAGGATGATGCGATCCGCAGGAAGCAGAGACCATATAGCCTCAAACCTACTCCAGCAGATCAAGTATTCTATCAAACTGAAGATGAAGCTTGCTCTTTGAACAGAATGGCAAAGTCCAAATGGGCTGCAAATGTTTAAATGTAGTATTATTAGGTAGTGATGGTCAAAGGCACAAAGGGTTCATGCATTCAATCAAAGTAGCACAAAAAGTAATAAAAAAATTCAGTCTCCTAATTTTTCCCTCAACCCCAGCCTCTTGCCATCACTTCCTTGTTCTGTTCCCAAAAAAGTACCGTCAAACTTTTTCATCCCATCTTCAAAGAAAAATAAACGGCATTGCTGCTATCAGAATGTTGGCATCCTTCGCTATCTTTTGAACATTCACTGAATTTTTTTTAAACAAATGATGGTGAAACCCTCAGAAAATCTGAGGTTATCCTCTTTTTTTTTCCATCTTACTCCCATCAGCCAGTAGCCAGAAGTATACTACTATGTCCCCAGCCCCCACCCCCAAAAAAATCTGTAGTACTCCTGGCTAGTGGCTGATCAAATTTTAATTTTTTTTAAAAAAATAAAATGCTCAAGAACTATTAGCTTTATAAAGTATACAAAAAAAAGCGCAAAAAGGAACAATTTCTCATTGAGGTACTAAATGCCTGAGGTAGTTTAGTAAAATGCATATTTATCTTTTTATGCCCTGGCCAACACCATGCAACACTTCCCTTAGGTTATTCATGGCAGTGTTATGTAAAAATGCAACCAAATTTTTAAAAAAATGCCACTTGTTTAACATTGGGACTAACACTTAAACTCTTGTCAATACCCTTTGCTCCATCCCTGCCCCATCTCGAATCCCACCCTCCAATTGTGTTTCGTCTTTTACAACTGGACCTATCCGAGCAATGCCTTTTCTTTTTTTTTCTTTTTTTTTTTCTTTTTTTAAACCAGTGAACTCAGAAGAGGAAGCTTCATTAAACCAAGTTCTAAAATTGCTGGGGAAGAATAAGAACAATAAAAAAGACTAACAAGTTTATGTTAAATTGTGAGAATAGAACAAAAGGGAAGTGAAGGGTTCCGTATTTTAAAGCTGGGTTTCAAAAGTTTGAGAGAGCCTAAAGAATACATTCTCAGAGACAGCGTTCAATGGTTGCCTGGTCCTCAAACAGGTGACTGGCTTGGTGAAGCTTCTGCATATAACTCCAACAGGTGTTCAAAACCTGTCTGTTACACAGTCTGTCTTTGGTCTGGCATCTGTCTCTGATGGGCCATTTCCTAAATCTTTATTTTCGTCTTGGCTGAGGCTGTCCACTTTGCGCTGTTTTTTGTTGTTGCTGCTGCCTTCTTACCTGAGCCAGTATTTCCTGAATTTTTCTCTGGGCAAGCTGTAGGAGAGAAACAAAAAGACATTGTTGGGCTGCAATTACTACTTGTTACACTAGACTTGCTTGTTTCCTCATTACTTTGTCTTTCCCCTCCACCCACCATGTCATTTTTCCCTGTTGTCCCTTACCATAGACATAGAACCATGCAAAACCCTGGGTATCTGCGGGCCATTTTTATGGCTCATTGCTGCCATGTGGATACAAATTGTGTCAACCTAGAGCCCTGTGTTATCTCCCCACAGAAATCAGGGTGACATAATGGACAGAATGGGGCAAGACAGATACTCTGGCCCCAACCGCAGAAGGTGTGAGGGGCCATGGGGATGGGCAGGTGTGGGGTGCAGGAGGCAGGACGGAGCTCTGACTGCAGTACACACTCGAAGTAGCTATCACCCAGACCTCAGGATACAGCGAGGGTTCCCAACTTTCCAATTGCACAAAACCAAACACCTTTGCTCCACCTGAAGGGCCTGCCCTCGCTCATTCCATCCCTTCCTCCCTCTGTCACTTGCTTGCTCCCACCTTTATTCATTTTCACCTGGCTGGGATAGAAGTTTGGGGTGCAAGAGGGAGTGAGGGTGGGGGAGTAGGGCTAGGGATTAGGCATGTAAGGGGGGGCTCCAGGCAAGGAAATGGGATCGAGGGGTTCAGAGTGTTGGAAGGATTTCCAGGCTGAGGCAGGGGTTGGGTTGCAGGAGGGGGTATGGGCTCTGGAGTGGGGGTAGGGATGATTTAGGAGGGGCCTCTGGACTGGGGCTCAGAGGTGTGGGAGGAGATACAGGTTCTGTGATGGGCATGTAGGCTCCGGAATGGGGCCAGAAATGAGGGGTTCAAGGTATGGAAGGGGGATCCAGGCTGGGATGTGGGGTGAGGGCTCTGGCTGGGAGTGCAGGCTCTGGGATGAAGGTGGGGAAGGGGGTGCAGAAAGCAGCTTTTGGCTGAAGTCGAGGGGTTCGACTCCAAATGAGGGGGTTGAGACGCAGGAGAGAGAGTTCCGCATGCAGGCTCCAGGAGAAAGTTTGGGTGCAAGAGGGATTCTAAGCAGGGGCAGGAGGTTGAACTATGGCCAGCTCCCCAGAAATGCAACATGTCCTCTGGCTTCACCACCCAGGACACTGTCCCTGCAGCTCCCACTGCCTGCGGTTACTGGCCATTTGGAACTTTGGAGCCGGCATTCAGGGCAGGACAGAAGCAGCAGCAACAGCATGAAGAGGCCATGTGACTGCCCCTCTACCTAGGAGCTGAATCAGCTGAGGCACATGCGCCTGCTTCCAGGGAGCTGTAGGGAGCCAGCCAGGCCCATGCCAACCAACTTCTAACAGGCTTTCTGATCGAAAACCCGATACCTGGTAACACTGGCTCCAGCTTGACTCTCTGAATCACTGATGATATGGGGCAATAAGCCGCTAGGCATTCTGGGAGTTGTCCCCAGCTTGCTCAGATGGAGGAGGTAAACTAGATGGGAGCACGACTGTGTGCTCCTATGCAGTGAGCCAAGTGCCATTTTGAAAAGTGTCATAGTACTTTGAGCTAGCAGATAGCAATGGCAAGTGCTGTGAGGAGAGCAGTTGTCTCTGTCGGTCCCTACATGGTCCATGTATGTTAAAGCCACTGTGGCTGCACAGGGATGTCCAAGCTCCCACTGGCAGGTCAGCGGTGCATGCAAGGTCCTTTTTGTTATACTGCCATGGGGTAAAGTGCCTAGCATCTGATGGGGCCCCCTAGATGCCACCACAATACAAATAAGCAAAAACCACATTTAAGGAAGTATGCAAATTTTATCACAATGTTATTCAATGTTAAAAAATGACAAACACAGGCCTTGATTAGCATCCATCCCCACTTCCCTGGTAGTTAAACTCCTGAGCCCTGGCACCCATTGTGGGGCTGAAACTGAGACAGGAGCCACAAGGCTAAAGCTCCCAGCCCAAGTGCATCCCCCCCCGGTCTGAAGTCCTGAGCTGCGGTGCTCCTCTATCCTGGCTGAAGCTCCAAGCTCTGGTGTTAAAGACCCAAGGCAGTAAAGTATTTATCTCCCCTTGTCCCCGCCCCCCCCCCTTTTTTGGGGGGGGGGTGTCTCTGCTGCGGTTGGATTACTTCTGGTTCCAGACGGTGTTCAGTTGACCAATAAGTCTGGAACTCTGGTATCTGTACCTTTGAGGTTCT
The DNA here is from genome assembly GCA_019425775.1 of Rafetus swinhoei. Lineage (NCBI taxonomy): Eukaryota > Metazoa > Chordata > Testudines > Trionychidae > Rafetus > Rafetus swinhoei. The sequence goes on along the minus strand of CM033424.1, from coordinate 199,991,080 downwards.
ACTGTAGTAGCAATTATTCATTGGGGAGTCTGTGTGGTGCGTGTAAACCTAAGATTCGAGGTACAAAAAATTCACTTAAACTCAATTGCTCAAAACCTATTTACCTGACATGCATAGAAATGGCCAGTTATTTTCACAACAACCTGATCATTTTCATCAGGCGTCTGGTCACGAGGGACAACAACTTCTGCACTTGTCAAATTCTGAAGCTCATTTACCTATACATGAATAATAAATAAAAATAAGCCACCTTTAATTCATTGCAAATTTTAAAAAGAATGCTTGGTCATCTGAAAGATAAAAACAGGACCAATACAACTAGAAATCAACCTTACTGAATATTTGTCTATAAAAAAGCATTTTTCTCCATCCCAAAAAAGCAAGGCCAATGTAAAGAGAGATTTGAGTAACTCAGTAAATTAGGAACCTAAATAAGCAGCAAAGAATGAAGAATCTTAAATTACATATCACAAATTTCACCTTTTTTTTTTTTTTGAGCAGGAAGAGAGGATAATTACAAACATAGCCTAAGGTGACAAATCAAAGACACAGTACAATATACACACACACAATGTATTTTTGCCCTGGAGATTATAGTTCCACCTTTCACATGGTCTGATTTGGCTTTTTTAATTTACTGGATTGGTGTTCAAATAATGACAAGTAGCAGGTAAACACCTCCAAATGCTCTATGAGTATCTAAGTGATTTGCTCTAACCAGTTACTATATTAAAGATGACACAAGGGGATCTCAATCCATGGACCATACAGACCTGTGCACATTACAATAGGGCAAAATGCACATATTAAACGACAGCTGCAGACTCATCATCCTAGAAAGTTTCTACTGCATACACATAAGCAGACCTGCTGATTGGGGGAGGAGGGGGGGTGTTAGACAAGGGGGGCAGTTGCCCTGGCGCCTGGCAATCTAAAGGGGCCCAGAACTACTGCAGCAATGGTGGCAGCCAGAGCCCCAGTCCTCTTGAAATTGCTGCTGGAGCACTGTGCTCCATGCTCTGTGTAGCTCTGAGGGCTGGGAGAGTTTCCAGTGCCATGGAGGACTGGCTGCCCTTCCCCTCGAGGCCCCGCCCCTTCCAGGACAGGTCCACACACTTTTGCCCAGCCTGCGGAAGCTGTTGGCCTCTCTGAACCCATGTCTTTAAAGACAGCTCTCTTCCATGTTTATTCCTGTTGGAATCGCTAAAGGCGGCCTTACGATGTTAACTCCCATTGGGTCTGATGGGATAGCAGCAGTGAAGGTACTCATCAGCTGCGTTTTTTAGGTGGAATATAAGTTTCAAGGCCTTACTGAGCTACAAAGTCGATCTGTGCCAGTGAAAATTGTGTAATTTCTTTCCAGAAGGTCAGATTAGGTCAAAGTGGTCCCTACTGGATTAAAAATCTATGAAAGAGTCAATGATATTCGGCACCTCACAAAATTAATTTTATGCAGTGGCAGCAGGTCAATGTAAAGCATCATTCCTAGGACAGGATGAAATTCCATACAGTCAGGGGGTGTCTCAACAGCCAAAGCACAATTTTCTCTTTGTTTCACACAGGAAAACTTTCCTCAGAAGTGTTTCATTTTCCATCTGCATGATACATACTGGGTCTAAGGCCTTTGTGAACCCTTACTCAACTAAGTGATACTATTGAAATCAATAGGGCTACTGGAATGAGAAAAACTACAGAATCCGCCCTCAAATTAGTAGAGATATTAAAATGCATTTATTTGGGTAATTGCTGAATTTTTGGCCGTTACAGGTTTACCGGGGAAGGGGAGGCAGGAGGAGGCAGGAGCTGGCATGCGTGGGAAGCCAGCTTCCACCCATCCCCTCTCTCCTGGGCTGCTACCTCTGTGGGTGGGGGTGGGAGAAGAACAGCTCCACAGGAGCCAATACTCATGCCTTCCCCCTCCCCCAGCTTCTCGGGGGGGGGGGAGGAGGAGGAGGAGGGGGGAGCTGGCTTGTAACTGAGAGGGTAAACTGTTGAGTCCTGGTTCATCAGTTAACCATGTACAGTACTCTAGATACCCATTCACATCCCTACTAATTAGGAATTTATTATTCTGAATGTATTCTGTATTTCCATTTTAAGCCCCAAAACCTACAAATGGATCCATGCAGGTGCAGTAGTTCACCTGCATGGATGCAACTGGGGTCTATATGTGTTTCCTAAAGAGGTAACTCTATTAAAATTGGACCAACCTGAATTGGAAGCTACAGAAAGGAAAACCCTGAAAAACTAAAGAAGTTTCAATAGCACATAGCACCCTAAAATTAACATACACATAGTTAAAAAGTGAATTAGCTAGCAAAGATTTTACACTTGGCATGTCCTTTAATTAAATTTCTCATGTCTCGTTATTTAGGTTTTGTTCGACTACTTGCCGTTTTGCCTCCTTTACCAATAACTCTACCAGCAGCATAGGATGGCACTTTTATGTGAGCCTCAAGTTTCACTTCTTCTTTAGGTCCAAAGAAATTTTCTTCTTTAAGTTTTCCATAGATTCTCCCTTGAGCCTGCAACATACACAAATATTTTTTAAAGGGACAGCATCATTCTGAAATCAAGTCACTTTTTAGAAAAGCCAAAACCTGCCCAAAGGTTGTGTTCCATGCCACATCACAGGCGGGCAGGGAGCTGCTCTGGTCCAGCTGGTTAACTGGTAAGCATCAACCAGTTAACTGGTGACATCCCTGGAACTGGATCCAGTGATGTTTAGGTTCTGTATAGCAGACCTGACCTGACCAGCATTTGTTCAGACTGGCTGAGATTTCTTCCCCAGACCATTCCCCAGTCAAATCTGCTTCAGATCCTCTTTTCTAAGTCGTTTCATTCTAGCTAAACAAATATTAATAGCTATTTGCAATTTTAGTGAAAGTAACTTTCCAATTGAGGTTCCTGGTAAACAATGTTGTAAGAAAAGGTGAGAATCAGCAGAATCTTCTCCACCTTCCCTCCAAAGGCATCTAAATTCTTCAAGTCATTCTGAGGGATAGATTTGGGCAGGCCTGCCTCCTTTGACTTCTCCTGGGATCCCTACACTACAAAAGTAGCAGGGTTAATGTCTTGGTAGAAAAATGCAAGCCTTTTAACAGGTACATTTTGATGGTGAGGCTGAGGCCAGCATATGCCATATCATTTTGGCTGGGTCAGGCTATCCATCATTAATGGGAATGTCCAATTACCTCAAAGGAAGCATGTAGGTATCTAGAAACTCGTGTTATTTCTCCTGGCTAACATCTACGGACAAATCCACTAGTGTTTTTAAAAATCCTGGAAGACTTTTATCCTGACCTCAGAAGAAGGAAGGCTAACTGCTTCATCCAGGGAAGATAATGAAATGGCTGGAGGCTGATGAATTTCTAGAGAGTTCTGATCTGCACTGTAGTTTCCCTCGAACGCTGTAAATTGTGGTTGAGACAGGAGAGGAGCCTGAATTGACTGGAGCTGCTTTTTTGGTGAAGACAATCTGATTTGGAGGCTGTGGATGATGCTGACTGCCTATTATAGGTGTCCCTCTTCACTTTCAGGGTACCAGGTGAGCTGTTCTCGGTGTGATCCTCAAGTGACCCTTTGCAATTCTTCACTGGACTCTGCCAGACACCCACTGTGCCAGCCAGGGGGGTGAAATACATTTCTTCCTAATTTTTAAAACTTGAAAATGAGATGAAAACTCTCTCCTCAATCTGCAAGCTGATGCTGAAACAGAAATGAGGATGTTGCTTAACTTTATAGTAATGGGAGGTCCTTCAAGATGTATTGCACTGTGGGTATTCATGCACTCCATATACCCAGCTAGAGTTCTTGAAACTAGAGTCTCTCCATGCACGTGCCCTTGCTCTACTCATGCCTCCAACCAAAGGCATAAAGGACAGACTGCACTGACTGCCTCCCCAGTTCCTTTTCAAGAATGATCCAAAGATGATAGGAAGAAGGGCCGAGAGTGGAATGGAGAAAGGGGCCACACATCTCAAAGACCCTCCTGTTAATATAAGTAACTTTCTCTTCAAGTATTGGTCCCTATGTGTATTCACTGTGGGGGACTGACAATGTTCAAATAGGAGAAGGGTGGGAGCTCAAAGATGGCACGGCCAAAAGGAGGACTGCTGTTCTAAAATACACAGACTAGCCATATATTAAGGAATAGTGTCTAGCAAACATGGGGGCTGAACTCCATTAAGGCTGCCTTACAAATATCAGGTAGAGGTACCTCGAAGTGACTCCACAGATGTTACTTGAGCTCTAACCCAGTAGGAGGGAGGAGATTAGACAACTGACAGCAGAGCATTTCAGAGCCATTTTGAGATTCTCCAAGGAAAGAGCCTTACTTTTCTGCTATGGCAACTACCTGACGGTTTTCGTTCTCTTCGGGTAAAAGATTAACACTTGCTCAATGTTGAGGGAATGGAGCCTCTCTCCTCAAAGTGCATGAGGTTTTGGAAGGACCACAGGTATGTGGATAGGCTGGTTCAGGTGGAATCAGACTATTTTGGGGATGAATTTAGGGTGTAAACAATGAAAATCTTATCCTTATGGAATATAGGCTAAGAAGGATCTGCCAGCAATGCTCCAAGCTCACCAACCCTCCTGGCTGAGGTAATGGCTACTGGGAATACAAATGTCATGAGTAAGAAACATATGGAACAAGACGTTAATGGTTCAAAAAGAGGCTTACTGAGTACAGAAAGAGCAATGTTCAAGTATCGTTGAGGATCAGGCTTTTTTTTTTTTTTATAGCTGGAAAGGTTCTGATAAAGCTTTCCAGAATCTGCTATTCACAGTGTGAGAAAAGACCAAGTAACTCTAAGAAGGTGGATGATATGAATGGACAGCTACCAAGTGGACCCACTAAGAAACTGACAGACAAACCTGCTGCCTTCAAGGAAAGAATATAGTCCAGAATGAAAGGAATATCTGTGGCTTCTGGAAAAATAAATCTGATGCACTCAGAGAAACACCTCCGACTGGCGACATAATTCCAAATGAATCCTTCCTACCATTAGAAAGGATGTTCTGTACAGCTATAGAACATGACTGCCTTAAGGGCAATGCTTATCCAAAAAACCAGGCTTTGAGATGAAGCAGGCTTGGGTTAGAATGCCCGATCTTGCAATTCTCCTGAATCAGGAGACTGGGAAATCTAGGAATAATGGATCTGTGCCCCACCAACATACACAGGAGGTCAAGGAATCAAAATTGTCCAAGTTCGTTGGGACAACAAGAATAATGCATTTCCCGTCTTGCTGAATCTTGTGTAAAACTCAAGACAGGCGTGCCAGTGGATGGACGACAGTTCAGATGATCTGACCAAGGAAAGAGATGAGCATCATCCTATGAGTGGCAAACCAGGGCTCCTCTGGAACAGCATATGTTGCACTTGGTTCATTTGGGTAGAGGAGATTATGAGTGTCATATGGTTATTTTTTCTTGTGTGCATTTATTATTAGGTCAAACTCTAATCACAAGGAAACAATGCAAAATTTCCACTATCTCTAATGGGACCAGGCTGTGGTTCTTAAAAAGTTTATTTCCCTCCTGGTTTTACTGGCAGAGGAAAAGGTGGGGGCAGGAGGGAGAAAAATCAAAGTAGTATCTGACCAACTTATTTATTAGAGACACAAGATGGAGGAGAGAATATGTTTTACTAGATTGTGATAGAGATGCAGCCGTGTTAGTCTGGTGTAGCTGAAACAAAAGACAGAACTATGTAGCACTTTAAAGACTAACAAGATGGTTTATTAGGTGATGAGCTTTCGTGGGCCAGACCCACTTCCTCAGATCAATATGTGGAAGAAAATCGGCACAACCATATATACCAAAGTGATACAATCAAAAAAATGAATGCATGTGAAATTGACAAATCAAATTTTAGAACAGAGTGGGGGTGAGGGGGGAAGGTTAGTTTCTGTGAGGTAATGACATTAGGGGTGATAATAGGGGAAGTTTCTGTGAGGTAATGACATTAGGGGTGATAATTGGGGAAGCTATCGTTGTAATGGGTGAGATAATTAGAGTCTTTGTTTAAACCCATACATAAAGTGTCAAATTTAAGCATGAATAACAATTCTGAAGCTTCCCGTTGAAGTCTGGAGTTAAAGTCTCTTTGAAGCAATATGCATGTTTTAAGGTCATTGAGGGAATGATCCGTCTGGCTGAAATGGCAAGCAACAGCTTTCTCTCTGTGAGAGAGTCTTATGTCTGTTTTGTGTGAATTTATTCTTTGGCGAAGTGTCTGAGACGTTTGTCCAATGTACATAGCAGACGGACACTTTAGGCACATGATGGCATAAATTATATTTCTGGATGAACAGGAATATGTGTTCTTGATCTTGTAACTGGCACGGTTAGGTCCAATAATGGTGTCAGCAGAGTAAATATGTGGACAAAGCTGGCACCGGGGTTTGTTGCAAGGGAAAGTTCCAGGGTTGGTATTAGTGTGATATGTCCTGTGGTTGTAGGTAAGAATCATCCTGAGGTTAGGTGGTTGTCTATAGGAGACTATGGGTCTGTCTCCCAGAGCCTCTCGCAGTGTAGTATCCTGTTCCAGTATAGGTTGTAGTTTATTGATAATGCGTTGGACGGGTTTAAGTTGGGGGCTATAGGTGATGACAAGTGGTTGTGCTGATTTTCTTCCACATATTGATCTGAGGAAGTGGGTCTGGCCCACGAAAGCTCATCACCTAATAAACCATCTTGTTAGTTTTGTCTTTTGTTTTTACTAGATTGTGTGGCTCAAAAGCTAGTCTCTCTCCAAAAAGCTGGTTCAATAAAGGGTATCACCTTACCTACCTTGTGTGCTAATATCCTGGGACTGATATGACTACTAGTACACAGCATACCCACTATTGATTAGAATTCTGAATAAAATGGTGCCGTCTCTCCCAGTTAAGTATTTCATTGATATTCCCTCCTGCAAGGCAAAGCCCACTATACATTGACAAATGGGATGAAGCTTTCATACACAGTACCTTGAACTGAGCCTCTGGTGGTCCTGTGATGATAACCATTCTGAGCTTTGCATCAGGTCCTTCAGCAGGAGCTATCTGGAACACAAAGTTCAGATTAACACAGCTTCTTGGTTTTGACAGGTACCTAACTAAAAGAACGTATCCATATTAGTAGAACTGTTCCATTCTTCCTCAAGTGCAAAATCATTCATTGCACTGGAAGCATTAAGCTTTAGTCATGTTAAGTTTTGTTTTTTTTAAACAAATATCCTAGTTATCAGAATAAATGGCTGTGTCACAAGCAAACTTACTGCTGAAAAACCTTGACACTGAAACAAAGGGATAGCCACTCAAAAAGATCTGTAGCCAATGGTAAAGTCTCATAGGCAGTGTGTGAGCAGTATAAAGAGACAGCTTTCCAGGGAAGGACACGGTTAACAACCAAGATCTTTAACCTTATGCACTCCACAAATCCTATCAAAAGGGGAACATTTTTCTAACAGACTTTGCCATCAGCAAGACTTTTTCCCCTGGGGATCAGGATAAGGAAGCTCCAACCTATCCAGTAGATAATATCCAAACATTTATCCAGACTAAGATACACAGATGTTTTTGTCTCCTGAAAAAAAATTAAACTCCACTAGAGCGGATCCACAGAAGCTACAGCTTATTTCATCATAAAGTAAGGTTTCTGTGGGTGTTGTTCTTAAGACTCCAGTAGTATTAAAGAATTTAACGCAGCCTCTGACATTGTGGATGAATCCTTTGTTTATCACAACTGACATTTCAATTGCTGCAGCTCGTATTACATAGCCAGTGTTGAGCAGATAATGTATTAAACATTACAGGACTTCATCTTTGCCAAGGCACATTTTTCATTTTTAACAGCTGTGGTTTAATTCAGACAAATTACTAGCTACCATGTATCACTTTTATGTAACTTTGGTTAGTAAAAATTTGGTAAACAATTGTTCACATTATATCCTATACTAGAAAATACAACATACAGTAGCTATTTGCTTTGCACATTAATTTTGATAACCTAACTAGCTACTTTATAACTACATATGGGTATAACTGCAGTACATGCATTGAACTATCAAAACAGGAAATGTGCCAACAGCAAGCAGTCAGGCCAAATCCTTGCACTTTCATAAAGTATTTAAACAGTGTCAAATTTCAAGGCACCTTTGCAGTTAGCTTATTGAACATGGCTTGAGAAAATAATTTGTCCAAGTTAAGACTGACATGTTTGAGATTGTTTCACTTCATGCAGTCACCTTACATTTTATTTGCACACAGACTCTGATATTTCATAACAGGGTACACTTTTTGCCACTAACTCCTGTATTAAATTCTGGAAAAGTTTTTTTCCCCTATTTAATTTCTGTATTATTATTATTATTTTAATGCTACAATATTTTTGAAATTTGTTTGATGTTATCTTGGCGCATGTAAGAAATGAGGAGTCTAAATATTAAGACTCTTCCCTTCTTATCTGTATGGCTAGAGAAAAACAGCATGGGGGGAGAGATGGGGGGAGCTAGAAAACAGTACTATCTACAAACATTTAGACTACAGTGCCTGCAGGGGACACATTCAAAAGCTTCAATGTTAATTTTGTCTTTCTTGCCCTTGAAATGCACAAAGTTAGAAATGCACACACACACAAATGTCTTCTACAGAAGAGTGAGGGGAGCTTTAATAGTAGTCTCCAACTACCTGAAGAGGGGTTCCGAAGAGGATGAAGAGAGAATGTTCTCAGTAGTGCCAGATGGCAGAACAAGAAGCAATGGTCTCAGACTGCAGCAGGGGAACTCTTAGTTTGGATATTAGGAAAAACTATTTCACTAGGAGGGTGAAGTACTGGAATAAGTTACCTAGGGAGGCTGTGGAATCTCTATCCCTAGAGATTTTTAAAAGTCCTGGCTTGACAAAGCCCTGGCTGGGATGATTTAGTTGGGATTGGTCCTGCTTTTAGCAGGGGGTTGGACTTGATAGCCTCCTAAGGTCTCTTTCAACCCTATGATTCTATGAAGTTTTAATTTAAAATTGTACAGCATCTATGACAAACAGATTAATCTCTATAATTTCCCACCAAATGACATGTGCATTCAATATATTCTTGAAATCCCATTTTATGGATGAATATTTTTACTGGATCTATGCACTTCAGCACAGCACAAAAATAGACATTATAGCCATTTCAACAATTACATGTACACCATCCTTCATGGTACTTCAAATAGGTTCAAAAAGCCATATACAGAGGGATAGCACAATACTTGCATACAAAAATCAGATCTTGTTCGGCCATCTAAAAATTCCTCAAGTGTTCCTTAAACTCTTAGATAAGAGGTTGAACAGGTTGTTTAGAAATTCAGAACATAATTTGTTAAAATATTAGAACAACAGGTTTTTAAGGAAAGTATATATTAGAAATATAGACTGTCACTATTCAGAAGTTTTAGATGGGGGCAACAAATTGAGTCCATTTTTACGGTGCATGTTTATTTCTACACAAATAAAGAAAAATCTGGGCTCTGTGTAGCACATTATAACCCAGATTTATGTAGCATGATTTCTGAACCAGTTTTTAAAATATGCAAATTTTCACCTTGTGGCACAAGCCTGTATTGCTTCTGTAAACTTTAGTGACCTCCCCACTCATACTTACTTGACTCCTAACCCAGTGGTTGCACACACACACACACACACACACACACACACACACCCACCCCGCCCCAGATTCCACAGCTGCCTGGTCCTCACATACCTAGTTGCTAGGAAAGTGGTAACAAGTAGACTGAGAACAAGATAATATAATTTGGTGAATTTATGTGACAAGGGGAATCTGTGGCAAGTGAAGAGCATGAATCCAGCAGCAATCAATCTGCACTTTAAAATAGATACATTACCAATAATTTGGCTAAACCCTCATTCCTACACACAAGCCAAGAATATTGGCTACATACAACAGAGAAGTGCTGGGATCCATGGAAGTAAGGATTCCTTTCATCAAAGCCTGCAATCCTGGGGCAGTAGAACCCTCCACTAACATGGTGACATTTGGAAGTGGGATGGGGAAAACAGCCAGAATAATAATGGATCCATCAGCTTCATCCCCTCTGGCAATGACATGGGCCTAAATGAGCCCCTATAGAGCTGAGCAGAAGTTCTAGAACTCCTACATAGTTTCTTCAAACTCTGCACTGGCTCTTCTGCATTTAGAGCCCTCTGTGCTCAGAGAGAGTGCAAGCGTGCAAGGCTCTCAAAATTACCTTTGGATAAAAGCTTCTTACAAGAAAGGGTGAAGCTAGAGTGCAGACGTGTGAAGCACTCTTTGGCATCTATGCTTGTCAACAGAGATTTGCGAAGCAACATTCCCACACAAGGAAACAAAACCACTGTGGTCAACATGAGAAATACAATCATTCCTTATTAAAGCACTTTTCAATTTGCTGTGTAAGGAAAAGCTCATAAAAGAGGCTCTTTGCTAATTGTGACTGGCTCCACTTGCAATATTACTTACAGATCACACCACATAGTCCAGATTGCCCCATCTTCTGGATGCACTTTACAATGCACTGAATCAAACTTCATAGACAAACACCCAAAGTTCCACATCAACCCCTGGATTCAAGAGAATTTTACTAAATCATCACCTCCGTGTCAGCAGGAGAGCCCAAACAGCACCAGGACACTAAATGACAGGCAATGATGCTAATCTTACAGGTGATCATGGGTGAGTCAGGATTGTCTAGACAGAACTAAATCAAGCTTTATCTCTGGATTAGTTCAACTGGTACATGCACTCACCCTTGTCTATGTTTAGGGGTCAGCGCTTGTGCAGCTAGATACAGATTGCTGAATTGGGGCTACACCCTGAGTGCAAACAAGGATCCAGCAGATTCCGGTGCTTTTAGTCATCATGACAATTTAACCGGGTGATAAAACACTGGCCCACCCACAGGAGCCTAGCAAACACAACACTGATTTTCTAACCATCAGAGTGGAGCCACCGGAGCTTAATATCTCAAATCTACCCTTTTTGGGCACTGGGAGACATAGCACAGTAGTTATAGGTTTTCCCTATTTATTTGTAATTAAAAGGGAAAATTCGGAAGTACTGTTTTTTTGCCTTAATGTGGCAAGAAAGCCTTGGACACAGACTTAACTAAAGGCTTTTTTAAAGAAGTTGAGGCCACCAGAGTAGCTTTCTTTATAGCTTAAGGGAAGTTTGGAAACACGGTTCTAATTATCTTAGATCATTTAAAGATTAATTTATAAACAAATATACCAGTTACCACATAACTGGAGCATGGAAAGGGAGAGAATACATGTTCACTGGAATGTTACCTGTGAAAACTTGCTGGAAGCGTCATGTGGAATAGACAGAAAGCTAGTCAAATTAATAGTACCTTAATAGATGCACCTGCAAAACGAGAAAGTTGTTTGATGTGCTGTCCCTGCTTGCCAATAATGGCGCCAACCGCCAAGGCTGGGATGAACAGATGAACAGTTTCAGACTCAGGCTGTTGCTGTGGAGAAGGAAGAAAGAATATGCCATGAATGTTTTTGAACATTACAAACCAGACTGACAGGAATGCGGTATGGAACACACATGTATGGAAATGAGAGAAATCTTTTATGCTCTGCAAATTTTAAATGTTTAATTGGCCAGCTCTTCTGAAGATCATGAAATCCAAGCCCATGACGATTCTTTCACTCTTAAAAAAACGTTGATATTTCAACATTTCCACTTTAAGACCATAATGGAGAGATTATTTAAAAAGGGATGTTTCATTTTTGCCTATCAACTCTACCTTGGTGTTTTTCCAGTTTATGAGTGGGCAGATTAGACTGTGGGGCAAGTGTGCAAAAATACATGGACTGAAGGTTAAATAAGTGAACTATTTCTAGATTTCCTCTGTGTTTAATTTTGAAGGTAAGTTACACTGACCTTGACATCCAGATTGCATAACAAGCCTTGGAGTTCCATACATTTTACAGCTTCCTTTGTGTAGAAGTGATCAGAAATTATAAATAACCAACTTTAAAACTGCCAATGAGCCCTTGTGTGTAAGATTATGTAACACTTGTGGCTTTGGCAGTTGTCCCAAAACAGACTAGTAAATTAAATTAAAGGTTAAGAGTTTCTAAAAGTGCAAGGACCATACCATCTCACCATAGGGTTTCAGACATCTGTGGTTTATGTTATCTTATTTTAATCAGATACTTAACCTTATATTCATTTTAAAGAGTTCATACTCTTTAGTTACTGCAAATCTGTGTCCAACACACAAGGCTATTTTTGCTCATGTCACTGCAAACAACCATCTCTAGCAGCTTCAAGAGCAGGGATTTTGTGTGAATGGAACACAAATAACTGCCCACTTTCATTTTTAAAGATGTTGATCAGTTTTCAAAAGCTTGTTAGAATTAGATAATCCGTAAGTCTCATTTTAAAACAGATTTTATTCTAAATACTCATTCCCATCCAATTTCAAAATTAATTTCATTAACTCTTATTCAACATGTTCACCATTAAGCCTATTTTCAGATAGCTACATTCTTTCCAAGTAACCCAGAGATAAAGCCACCAGGGCTGTGCCTATATGAGAGTACTACTGGGAGAGCACCAGTTGAAGTACCAATAATGCAGCATGTCAAGACTAGCTGTGCTGATTCAGTTTAAACTTTGCTTTATACACAACAGTGGTTCTGCCTTTTGGATACCTAGCCCACAGTTCTCAACACGGCTGCCTGAAGTTCTTTATCTTAACTGGCACGTCATCTACAAAGAATCACATTACTAAAAAAGCTATTTCAGTTTATTTTCTCATTTAAATTTCAGTAATGTAATTCACACAAAAGTTGAATGGAAACAAACAATCAGAACATGATTGTAAATTTTTACTTTCCCATTGTTGATAAAACACAAGCTAATATAATCTGGGTAGAGAGGAGACACTTCTAGGCAAAGCTCCAACGACCAGGCAAAGAGAATAAAAACAAGCATTTAAAATGAAAATAAATTGCCATGTGATCCCAACAACTATGACACGTTTTTCTTCCCAGACACATGAGCAACCAGAATATTGAAATGCTTATTTCAATTTAAATCATCAGTAAGATCTTATGTTTAATCACTTACTCGAAACAGAACTCCCTCTCTCTCATTATCACATCAGAGCCTATGAAAAACCTCATGATAATGCCCTTTTATTCACTCATCATTAATCTATTAAGCTTTACAGTAATGTGAAGAATAGCTTGGAGTCACTGATGTAAATTCTTTAGCTGATCTCATTTTCAGTGAAGATGGGTAGTTCAGAAGCAGTATCAATTTGTTGAAAGAAATCAGCATTTTAGCCCTATTTGCTTAAAGCAGTGTCTCCCAATCTGTCCAGACAACTGTACCCTTTTCAAGAATCTGATTTGTTTTGTGTACCTCTAATTTCATCTCACTTAAAAATTATTTGCTTACAAAAAATCAGACAAAAATACAAAAGTGTCACAACACATCAAAAAAGGTCTTACTCTCTCATTTTATCACATAATTATAAAATAAACTAACTGGAATATTAATACTGTGCAGGTTGAACCTCTCTATTCCAGGACTCTCTGGTACAACAACATCTGTAGTCCAGGACCCCATGGGTGCTTCAGGGTTGGAGTACTCAGCCAGAAAAACTGTGGGAGCAGGACCGCAGATATTGCTGGACCAGAGAGCTCTGGCATCTGGGAGCCCTGAGACAGGCAGGCCGTCAGCAGGGAGCCAGCCGGGGCCAGGTGGTAAGGAGTCTGGCTGGGGCCAGGCTGGTGGCCATGAGCCTGGCTGGTGGCAGGGGGACCAGTGGCCAGGAGCAGGAGCTGACCAGCAGCAGGGGGGCCAGCAGCCAGGAGGGGAGCAGGAGCCAGAAGCTGGGAGCAGAGGGACTGGCATTGACCTTTTCTGGTCCAGCAAACTCCCTAATTCAGGAATAGTCAGGTCTCGAAGGTGTCAGACTAAGGAGGTCCAACTTGCACTTACATTTCAGTATATAATATATAGAACAGTACAAACAAGTCATTGTATGAGATTTTAGTTACTTTGCTAGCACTTTTCTTGTTGCTTGCTGTAAATCTAGGCAAATACCTCCGTTAGTTGATGTACCATCTGGAAGACCGCTAAGTACCCCTGATTAAGAATCACTGCTGTAAAGTATTACATGAATTGGACTCAGTTTAGCAGCAATCCTCCCTTTCCAACCCAACCACCACACCTTTCCTCCTCATGATCTACTCTACTGCCTTCTCAAACTTTTTGGCCTCTGAGGACCAACCTGGCGCCACTCCAGTCCATTCAAAATGCCACTACCAAAATAATCTCTCTCATGAGTCAAGTTGTTTCAGCAAGTCACCTCCAGCACTCTTCTGAGTGATTTCGCTGATTTGAAGCACAGCATGAAGACAAAGGCAAACTTCCTGATGTTGCTGTGAAGGCCCTCCATCTTGTAGCCCTCACCAACATCTCCGCCTTGGTCTCCTAAGCATTTCCCTAAGCCCACTTTATTCCCTTTTTTGATAAGTATTTCTATACCGTTCTTGCCATGTTGCCCTATGCCTGCAACACTGCCCCTTCTCAAATATATTTGTCACACTACTTCTGTGGCTAAATCCAAATCACTACTAAAACCTCACTTCTGCCCATCTTGCCTATGATAAGTGAAGAATGGGCAACAAAAAGAATCAAGGTAAATGAAGGATTATCATACATGCTTTGGTGATTAACAGTGTCATCTGACTGTCACTCTTGTCCTGCCTCTCCTCCTCCGCTCTCCCTATTCATATCTGCTTACAACTCTCACTTGCCTCATGTTAAATTTAGACTGAATACTTTTTGAAGCACAGACCAGTTTACTTGTTTTGTGAGGTGCCCCAGAATATACATGAATCTTTGACAAATGATAGAATCTAAGAGATGAAAGAGAGAAGCCTATAATGAGTGATGTTCTAACACATCAGTGTTTTTCAAATTCAACTCTGCAGTCATATAAAAGACATCTCGTTACCATCAGGTATCCTTTTTGAAAGCAACTTTTAATTACTTCTAACCAGTAATTTTTGTCTACAACAAATAAGTTGATAAGCCCTCCCCCCCCCCCCCCCTTTTTTATTTTATTTTATTTTATTTTATTTTTTTTGAGCGGGGAGGTTGTTTTAAGCACAGGCTTTTTTTCCACTTTCTCCCCACCAAAATCTGACCATAGCATAGACATGACAGGGAAACAGATTCAAATTGCATTTTTATTACTTCCCCCACACCAAAAACACTTGTATTTATTAGAAGGCTATCCTCCATTAGACATACATGAGAGCATAATGTGATGACTAAGCCACCCAACACCATACCCTGTGCAAATTACTGGAATTTTTGAACGATCTTTCAAATTAGGCATTTAATCATTCAGTCTCCTCAGTGCCATGCCATTTAGTCATGCTGTTTTTCAGGAACCTCTAACACTGGAAATGGGTGACAATTACATTCACACTATGAGAACTAAATTTGATGAAATCATTCTCCATTGCATGCAGTCTAACACTCAGTGTCCCCTTGCTTCTTAACTAAAAGGCCAGAAAAGCTTTAGAACAGGTATCACCCTAATGCAATGACCTCCAAAAAGTCCTGTACCAAAAGTGGGGGCAATCTACTATTTCTAAAGTTTAATAAAAGCCAAGACATTTTTATGTATTTACTGTATATGAAAAAACCAAGACGAGTTCCATAATTTCCTTCGCAGTTCACCTTCCAGAGGGAGCTGTTCCCAGCTTTAGTAGAAAGTACTATGCAGTGGTTCTTCAGTTAGAAGTGCTGTAGACTTGCCTAAAAATATATCCTCTTTTTGGTCTTGAGCACTTCTAACTGAAGGACCACTGCATAGCATAAATCTGAATATGAACTGGGAAGCCATTGCTCTATAGAGCTCCCAAGTCCTTCAGCAGAAGCTGATTAGCTACTCTTCCACACTAGACCTTCAGTGGATACAGATACCAAGTAAGGTCCTTCTTGCTGCATACTCTGCAGATGCTCTGGACAGAGGAGTGGTTGGATGGATGGATGGATGGCTTTCTGGGCCTAATAGGCTGCTTATCTCTCAGACTTTAATGCAAGAAGGGACCATCTAGTCTGACCTTCTGCACGCTGCAGGCCACAGAACCTCACCCACCCACTCCTGTAACAGATCTCTAACCTCTGACAGAGTTACTGATGTCCTCAATTTCAAGACTTCAAGTTACAGACAATCCACCATTTACACTTGTTGAATCTAAGTGATCTGTGCCCCATGCTGCAGAGGAAGGCAGAAAACCCCAAGGTCTCTGCCAATCTGACCCAAGGGAAAATTTCTTCCTGACCCCAAATATGGCTATCAGTTAGACTCTGAACATGTGGACCAGACCACACTTGGGAAAGAATTCTCTGTAAAAAACTCAAGAGTGCTCCTCATCTAGTGTCACACCACCAGCCATTGGAAGTATTTGCTGGCAGATTTGTCACATGCCATTGTAGGCATTCTCATCATACTATCCACTCCATAAACTTATCAAGTTGTCTTGAAGCCAGTTAGGTTTTTCCTGCCTCGAATACTCCCCTTGGAAGGCTGTTCCAGAACTTCACTCCTCTAATGGTTAGAAACCTTCATCTAATTTTAAACCTAAGCCTATTTATGGCCAGTTTATGTGGCAGGCAGGAAGCTGCTCCAGTCCCCACCAGTTAACCTCACCCATTAAGGTTACTGGTTACCCATTCACGTCCCTAGTCTCTCGTGGAAATGCCTTGCCTGATGCATCCTAGGACTGCATTAGCCTTTTCCACTCCTGCATCACATTGACCAGTCATAGTCATCCAGTGATCAACCAATACACCCAGGTCTTTCTTCTCTGTCACTTCCAATTGATACATTCCCCAATTCATAGCAAAAATGTCTTGTTCTTAGTCCTTAAATGCAATTCTTAATGTCTAAGCCTTGGGTGCTGGTCTACCAATTACCCACCTTCCCTGAAATATGGATGGGAGGATAACCACCTCCTTCCCTAGTAGGTGTAATAGCGACCCATCCCAATGAAGACTTCAAAAGTGAGAAGGCTCTAGGAGAATGGAATTGGGTACCAGGCAAGAAGGAACTGGGGGATACTGGAGAATATACCATGAATAAGGAACGGAAAATAAAATAAGCCGAAAGCCATAAGGACTGTAAACATATTCCCTGAAAACATACCGGGGCAGGACATGGTTCTGATTTGGGGGTTTGTTTATATATAGTGCAGTTTCACTTCCTCCTCCAAGTCCGCTGCATCAGTTATCTTCTGCAGAGGTTACTGAGCTGAGGCTCAACTGTCGCACAATTCCTTCAGCCACATGTAGCGCATCAGCAGCCATCCATCTTTCATTAGAAAGAGTCAAGTGGTTCGTTTTGTTTTTTGCCATTTCTGTTCCTCTTACTAACTTCAGCATTTCACTGTTACTCGCAACCTTGTGGCAAAACCACTCAGACAGGTGTGGGGAATTTTTACTTACTAACTTCACACAGGCTCAGACCTTTTCCCAGGCCCAATGATGGCGGCAGAGGGGAGAAAGGGGGCAAGTGCCCCGTGGCATGGTGATACAAAAGAGCCTGGGGCTCACTGCAGCAGTGGTTGGAGCCCCAGGCCCCTTAAATTGCTGTGCTGCACAGTGCACTTAGGGCAGTGATAAGAGCTGCCTAGGGGAGACAAAGGTGCTCTCTGGGCAGCATTGACTACTGCCTAGCTCCAGCCCTGCCCCTTCTGCCCAAGGACCTGCCTCTTCTGGGGGCACAGAGCAGCTCCCACCCCCAGGAGTCTGGTGAGACTGTCAGCCCCACTGCCTTCTCCCAGGACTGTGACAGACTTGCCAGCTGCAGGTAAGGAATTGGATCTTTTCTGCACCCTGCCTCTGTTAGGAATCTCCAATACAAGGTTTCTTTACCCAGCATTAGGGCTGCCAGGTGTCCAGTATTGAACCAGACAGTCTGGTATTTTCGCCTCCTGTCCAGTAAAAAAAATTCAGAAAATACTGGACACCTAAAATGTCCGGTATTTTTTGAATTTTTTTCCCAGCCAGGAGGTGAAAAATCTCAGGTGCTTACTGCATTCCGCAGGGGAGCTGTCCAGCCTGGCACAGGGAGGCAAGATGGTGGGCAGCCACTGGCAGCCTGTTAGGGCCCCAATAACAAAGCATTTCTTAAAGGGCCCACGCTTTTTTTTTTTTTTTTTTGGGCTCAACAACTTTGGTCTCCCCCTTTCCCCCCCCCCCCCACACAGATTTTTTTCCCAGTGTGGGGTTTGGGGGGGGGGGGGAAGGGGGTAGAAGAGGGGTGTTCAGTATTTCTTGTTAAACCATCTGGCAATCCTACCCAGCATGAGTTGCAATACAGTTACCTCAGGATGAGGCATGTATTTTAAACTCACCAAGTCACACTACCCACTCCCAGCCAGGGTCAGTTTTCAGTTGTGAGGGAAATACTTCAAAACTATTTTAAGACTGCCTCAAGCAGTCCCAGCCAAAGGGTTTGGCTCCAACCTAGCATAGTATTTTTTTCAAAATATACAGAGCAAATCCACTTAAACAGAATCTGTGTGCAAAAGGCACTATATGTTAAGTGCTTCTTTGCCATTTCCCCTCTCATTCACCTTCACTAAAGCAAAGCAGATTTATATTTTTCAATACTAGTGACTCACTTGGTCTTCAGAATGCTCGAAACTTCATCAGAAACTGATGAACTGTTTTATTCAACCACTATCAGGCCCCAAACTAAAATTTAAACCACACTTTTTCAATGCACTTTGGAGAATTACATTGGCCTACAGCCTTTAAGTAAATGCTTTTATTTATTTTGTAATAAAAGTTTGCAGTAAGGGGAAACTAACATTAAATCTAGTATCCTGGAAGACCTTTACTTTGTATAAATCCATCAATTCTTATTGTAAGCTTTTGACATTGGTGAAAAAAGTCTGGGTTTATCCCCCTCCCTCACTCCCAAATACCAACATTCAATGTTCAAGCCTTAACTGGAAACAAGAAGCTCGTTAAGAAAAAGCTTATTTAAGATGTTTCTATATAGGCCCAATGTGACATTCACTGAGTTTTATAACATTCTTGTAAATACCTTCTGGGTCACTATTTGTTATATTAGATAAAGTGATGTAGTCAATGTAGCCTAATAAGCTAGAACCCCAAGTCTGCTGTTCCCCAGCTTTCCAGTTTATCCAGAACTGATTTAGGCTTTATCCTCCAATTCTAAAACCATTTGCTAGTATTCTCTATCTTCATGGTAAGGATCGAAGGAGCAAATGAATTTTCAATGATGAATGCTGTCAAAAAAATAAAGTAGGTATGTTGTTCACCTCTTCAACTGCAGACAAGCCCCTATCCTGGAAACAAATATCTATCTATTATAAGAGTCCTGGAGGTGGGGGAGAATAGGATTCTTAGTAGCACTCAGACCTCCCCAAAACTTGGCAGTATTCCTACTAAAGTGAAAATAAATTACATTTCAGCATGGCACTGGGTTCTCATAGGTGAGGTATCCTTTAAGACTTGAATGCCTATAAAAACATCACCTCTCACCACACTGACTCTCATTTTCAATCTCCAAGATTGCCACATGGATGAAAAACCGGCTTACTCTTAACCCATGTAATACAGAAGTAATGCTTTCAGGAGGAGGGAAACAATCAAGGAGTTAATTGGAACACACAACTTTGTCCTCCACTGAGAGAAGCTACTCTCCAATCAGTAAGGTGGTACAGTGTCTGTGTGTTTTATCAGATGACGCACAAGTTTTGGTCACACAGAGAACATACCACAAATAAGAAAAGCCTTTTTCCATAATCTAGTTGTCCAGGCTATTGCATTTCATCTAGACAATGAGCAAGCAATTCACCTCCAGGTTAGACTACTCTAATTTAACACCTGGCACTGAAAGACACCTGTAGACCAACTTGAATACTATTCAGCAGCCAGTTCTTAGGGGGGTAGGGGGAAGTCACACCAGTGCTCTACATGCTCCACTGCTTCAGTCTGACTCCAGATCTTGGCCCTAAGCTTTAAAGCCCTTAATGGACTAGAGCCTGATTATATTAAGAGACACCCTTTATTGCTGCAAAGCACAAAAAGACCTGCACCCATCAAGAATGCTGCTAAGACTGTAATTCTCAGAAGCAGAGGAGGAACAGACACAGAATCATAGGGAGGTGACGAGGAAGATCTGAACAAACCTAGGCCATCCCTGACAAGAGTTTGTCTAACCTGTTATTAAAAACCTCCTATGATGGGAATTCCACACCTCCTTTGGTAACCTATTCCAGTACTTAACAATACTTCAAGTTAGAAATTTTTTCCTAGTATCCAACCTAAATCTTCCTTATTGCAGATTACTTCTTGCCCTACCTTCAGAAGGCATGGAGAATGACTTATCATTGTCCTCTTTTTAACAGCCCTAAAGCCCTCTCTAAAAGTTTTAATTATTTGTTGCTATTATCTGGACTCTGCATATTTCCAAGAGGGGGGCATCAGACCTGGACACACTAATCCAACTGAGGCGTCACCAATGCTAAATAAAAGGGAACAATTGCCTTGTGTTTTACATACAACACTCATTAAGACACCCCAGAATGATGCTTGCTTTGTTTGTAACTGTATCATGAAGTTGGTTCATAGACAATGTGAGTCACTATACCTTCCAGATTTTTTTCAGCAGTACCACTGCCTACCTAGTTAGTCCCCATTCTATAGTTGTGTACTTGATTTTTTTCTTTGTAAATGTAGCAATTTGTGTTTGTCTTTCCTGAACTTCATCTTATTGATTTCAGGCCAAAGCTTTGTCTACACTACAGACCTTACTGCAGCACAGCTGTATTGTTGCAGTTGCACAGCTGTAAGGCCTTGTGTGTAGCCATTCTGTGCTTAGAGCCCTGCAAATCCACATCTGTCCACTTCGTATCTATGGATCATTTTTGCAGATGCAGATACTAATTTTGTATCCATGCAGGGCTCTACCTATGCTAGTTCTGTCGCCAGCATAATTAAACCACCCCTAATAAACAGTGGTAGCTAAGTGGCCAGGAGAGCATCTCTTGCCAACAAAGTGCTGTCCACACTGGTCTATGACACTTCTGTCAGTCATGGGTGTGAGCTGATTGGTCTATAATTCCTCAGGTGCTCTTTCTTTCCCTTTTTTTCAAGATAGGTATCATGTTTGGTTTTGGAATTTTCTAGTTCTCTGGGACCTGCCCTCCATGAGTTCTCAAAATAACTGATAGCAGTTCTGAGATTGCTTGAGCTAGTTCCTTATGTGTTCTGACTACCTTGCAATAGACCATCCCTCAGAGACACGCCTGTTTTCAGAAAATGACAAATCCCATGTTTCCACAAAAGTTAGTATTCAGCAATGAAGACTAAGAACCAGCCGTCATTCTTTAATCTTGGACAGATGACAGAAAGAGTGGTGAGGGGGAATCATCAAGGTAACAGTGAGTTATGGAACAGGGTGAAAAAGGTCTATTGTAACTGATTTAATAAGGTCATGAAGTTGTATTTAGTGCTTAAATACTAAAGCAAATACTGTACTGACAGCCACAACAGAAATGCCTATTCTAGACAATTTCTTTGGATTTAAAACATATGGTAGTTTACAAGCAAGTTCAATGTGTCCCTTGAGCTCTTGGCAAGTTGCCTATTAAGTCTTTGGTTTACACTCAGGGTCTGAATAGTCACAGATTTTGGTCTGTAATAATTCTGCTGCTTCTAAGGAACTGGGGAGCAAAGAACCAAGTTTTCTGATCAGTCTCTGAAAACATCCCAGAAGGTCTATTGTTCCACCAAGTTTTAAAATAGCTAAAATATTTCTTTAAAAAGTTAGGGCCAGCTCAGAAGTATTGTGGCAGTATCTGCACTAGGGATGTGAAGATTTAACTGGGGTGTGTGGGAGGGGAAGGGGACACGGACAGTGTTCCCTCTAAGCTGTGTGGCAGCACAGCTTCACAGGTGATTAATTGGCCCTGCCCAGTTGGTCAGCTCCATGCATGGAGCCCTGAGCCTCTGAATGGGCGAGGCTGATAAATGACCTGTGAAGCTGTGCTGCTGCGCAGCTTAGAGGGAACACTGACCACAGACAGGAGCTGCTCTACCTGGGCTGGAGTAGCCCCTGCCTGCAGCAGGCCTGAGATGCCAGAGCAGATCTTGCCTGCAGAGGGAGGACAGGAGGAAGTGGGGCTCCAGACCAGCAGCAGGCGGGAGTAGCCCCCCTGCTTGACCCCCTTTTAAACAATATGTTTAACCGGTTAGCAAATTAATTAGCATTTTACATCTCTAATCTGCACCAAGCAGGAAGCCTAGTTTCCGTCCTTAAGACAGAAGGGGCTGAGCACACAGCAGAGGCAATCGCTGATCAGCTTAAAGAATGGTGCTCATGGGCTCCAAGGAGTGGGTCCCGTCTAGTCCTTCGTTTAGAGGGCACTGAAGCTGGCAGCTCAGGATTTAGTGGGCCACCTGGAAAATACATTTTATTCCAATCAAGTTTCTTTCCTTTCACAAAGTTTCTTAGATCCAATTAAGCTAAAAAAAAAAATCCATTTCTTGATCCAGAGTAAGAGAATCTCAAAGAGAACTTAGGACAAACTGGTTCAAAGTTGAATTATGGAAGCATTTTTGTTTAACAATGGTCAGGGTCTATGTTTAGTCAGTGATTCCTAGAAATATGGGAGTAGCCTTAAAATTGTCAAAGGGTCTACCAAGAACAGCTCCAGAGGCTCCAACACAATGAAAAAAATCAAGCTGCTAGCTTGCCAGCTCTCTGTTGTTCACTGTGCCAGTTTCACTGTTGTCCATTCCACTGACTGCCAGTCCTTCTCCCCTACTGTCTGAGCATTTCTGGAAACAGTGTTTCCTGTCACTCAGTCACCAGGAACCCAGCCAATTCAGCATGGAAGGAGTCAAAGGCATGAAAGGGATGAGAGACATTTGCACTGCTGTGCAGGCAAGCTGACAGACAGGTGGGAGGGGAGAGGACACACACCCTGTAGGAACAGGGATTACACTGCCTGGGGCTCTGCAATGTGTAACCCTAGGCCCCTCAGAATCATGGGGCCCAACAGCAGTTGCCCCCTTTGCCTCCCCACCCCCCCAACTCCTTCCTCCTGGTCAGCAGGCCTGCTGCTGAGAGCGCCATTCACTTGGCTCCATGAGGTAGACTGATCAGACAGGATGGAGCAGAATGCAGCAGGGTGAAGCAAATTCTTCTTATATGTTGTAAGGTGTGAATAGCAGCATGAGTGAACTTAAAGGGGGGGGGGGTGTTGAGGAAATCTAGGCAAACTGCAGCCTTGGAAAATCCACAGTTTAATCATTTGGAATCAATCACTGAAGGCGATTTTTCAACTTCACATCAGTCCACCAAGACTGCTCATTGGCTTTGGCTCTTTCTGATGTTAACCAAGCATGGTCCCCCCCTGCATAGGGGTCCAACTGAGGTAAAGAAGGCTAGAGAAATGCATATCCTCCCCACAACTGTATCTGAAACCCTGTCTGTTTTGGCTGTAGGACCGCTCCTCACAACAGCACCATCTGCTGTTTACTAACATATCCTAAATGACCAGAGTAATGCAACTCAGAAGAATTATAGTGAATGAAATGAACAGGCACAACCCACACAGGTTAGAGACACTGCTTTTAAACATGCTATTTACAAGAACTCATCTCTCAACCCCTGTATCTCAAAAAGCCAAACTTCAGGTAAAACTTCACATTAAAATTGCTGTAGAAATAGAAACAGTTTACTTTCCCCTCACCCAGGCCCAATACCTGAGGCTATTTTCATGGAACAGTGCAGCAAGCATTTCCTCACATACTCTTAAGTGAGACAGGAGACCGCTTCCAGCTTGACAACTCAGAGCTCTTCTCCTGTGATGAGTGTGTGTATGAGGGGATGGGAAGAGAGATCCCTCTTGGTCACCACCTCTTCTGCAGGAAAGTAACACTGGCTACAGAAAGTTGTCTCAACCTCTCCCATCCTGTAGGAGGAGTGCAGGAGTAAAAGAAGGCACAACTTATCAGCGTGACTCACTAATGAGGGCACACAGGTGAGAAGGCCTTTTTTTAAGGAAAGAAATCTGTATGCATCATTTTGAACTGATTTCATGTAACCCAAAATGTAAAGGTGCCAATACAGCATAAAGAATAAAAATGTGCACTACCTGATTGTTTTAAAAAAAGCAAAGTAGCTTGTGAAATTAAAGTATCTGGCTCCCTGACTTTGCCTGGAAAAGGAGCCAGGTAATTTCCCTTCCAAGAGAATCCTTGCAGCTTGCTCACCTGAGGCATGTCTAAACTACATTCCTCTTTCGGAAGAGGAATGTAAATGAAGACGACGAAAAATTCAAATGAAGCGCAGATTTACAAATCTCACGCTTCATTTGCATAATCGCGTGAGAGCACTTTTTGAAACCAGTCTAGATGGGGTTCTCTCGGGGAAAAAAAACCCCTTTTTCAAAAGAACCCATACTCCTGAAAAAAAATGAGGTATACGGGTTCTTTCGAAAAAGGGGTTTTTTCCCCCAAAAGAACCCCGTCTAGACTGTGGTTTCAAAAAGTGCTCTCACGCGATTATGCAAATGAAAAAAAACAAACTTTCAAAAGAACCCCGTCTAGACTCCGGTTTCTTTTTCGAAAAACCCTTTTTCGAAAAAGCGCTTTTATGCGATTATGCAAATGAAGCGCTAGATTTGTAAATCCGCACTTCATTTGAATTTTCCATCGGCTTCATTTACATTCCTCTTTCTAAAGAGGAATGTAGTTTAGACATAGCCTTGGTACAGACAGATTACATACACATTACTTTAACTTTCAGGTAGGCAGAGGATATTGTGAACAACAAACCAGGTGTACATTCATATCAGTGGGATAACAACCCCACCTGGCTGCACAAAACCACCAAATTCTCAAATTCGTGTTGAAACTGGATGCTACTAATCAAGATCTCTAAATAAAGTTCAGGCAGAAACTTGCAGCCAAAAAGCCTGGCTGCCTCCTGATCTCCTTGGTTCTTTCCTCTAGGCCCCTCTTGTGTCCTGTCCCCTGTGGTTCTTATTAACCTCCCTTGGTATGTTCTCTGCCTGTCCTGTGCCCTACCTTTGTGCCCTTCTTCCTGTCCATAACTTACTTGGAGTTTCCTATTGTCTCCATCTGCTCTTTTCTCCCCTGAATTTTCACCCCTTTGACTTGCTCCTATTTGTTCTCATCCCCCTTTCCTAGATCCTGTTCCCTTCTCTCACCCAATAAAGCCTGTTCTCTCTAGCCTGATCCCCTGCTATATGCATTATTATGCCAAATCCTGCACCATTTCTGCCCAAGTTTTGTTCCACTAGTAGATGCACTCAAGAGGAAAGAGAGAGACGGATAAAGCATTAAATACAGTAACAGCCATTGTGGGTCAGACCAATGGTCCATCTAGACAAGGGTCTTGTCTCCAACACTGACCAGTTCCTGGAATCTGGGATATGGATGTTTCCCAAACCTGGATATCTAGGAACAACCCAGCTTGTCTGATTCTCAATCATATCACTCCTTGCCTTTCCAATCCAAGGATCTTTTCTTCCAGCACAGCCACCAATCTGCACTTCATGCACAGGAATCCTTTCCAGCTCAGGTAAGAAAGAAAACCCAAGACTTCTGTTGCAGGCCATCACTACAATACCATTATTGCCCATTGTGAAATTACACACAGAGTTGAATCTGGGATGACAGCCCCCCCCCAAATCAACTACCTCCAAGCCACTCCTGTTAGCTGCCTCTATTCAAGGCTCTTGACTTTGCCAAGTAAGGGTGTGTCTAGAATACAGGGTTTTTTCGAAAAAACTTCCCCTGCATCTAGACTGCTGCCGCGTTCTTTCGAAAGTCAATCGAAAGAATGCAGCAGTTTTTTTGACCGTGGAAAACCTCGTTTTACGAGGAATAATGCCTTTTTTGAAAGTGCTCTTTCGGAAAAAGGCGCTATGTAATCCAAACTGTGCTTTTTCGGAAGAGAGCATCCCTACTGCTTGGGTGCTCTCTTTCGAAAGAGCGGCTTGCTTTTTTGAAAGTACTGATTGTAGTCTAGACACTCTCTTTCGAAAGAGGCTTTTTTGAAAGTGTCTTTTGAAAAAGCCTCTTTCGAAAGGGGCTTGCAGTCTAGACGTAGCCTTAGTGACTTACGTCTACTCCCCCTGCTCAGTTCAGCACTGCCACTCGCCATCAGAAAGCAACTAACCACTCCGACTTCAAGCAGCAGGACTTATCAAAGCACCAAAGGGTCAGAGGTATGGAAGCCTTGTTAAGGTGCCCCCGTGCAAGTGGACTACACCCTGCCCCATTCCTGTTGCCAGTCCCAATTCTCAACCGCCAAGAGTGATCCCCGACTTGACGTTCCAAGCTGTCTACCCTTTGTCTCTACCAATGTATTGCTTAGCTTTTTGCATATCTACTTACCATGCAATCCGACTCCCAGTTGTGCTAACAGTTGGGACAACAGCATGTTTAAGAGGCTGTGACAGCGTAGCAGCATGATGGGGAAGCAAGTTTTAAAAACTCATGCCATAGCCTGTGCCACTTCCCAGCTGCAAAAATTCTACATTATTATAAAATAGCACTTGCCTCTTAATGGGCTTTCCCAGCATTTTGATGTCCTATTGCAGAAATCTTCCTCTTGGACACCTGCCAGAACTCTAAAGGGAGGGGGGTTTGGTGGTGGTAGAATGGAGGAGTCAAAAGGGCAAGGATGGATCAATAGAGAAAAATAGGACAAAAGTGTAATGATGTTGCCAACTTAAAAAAAGGTAGCTGGAAGTTCCCAAACTCAGCACTCAAAGAGAAATATATTGGAAGTAGCAATTTACAGTTAAAAAAAAAGGGGGGAGGGCGGGGGGGGGGAGCAAAACAGAAATTGCTAAGAGAGGAAGACGACAGAACAAGACAGAAAGACTTCTTGCAGGCGTAGTATGACAGCTTGCATGTTCACGTAAAGGAGAAAAGTAAAATTGATAATTACCACTGTTAAGAGAAATACTGATTGCCAGCATAAACAAACCAACCATCACTTTTAAAAGACACATCAACAGCTTCTATGGAAGACATTTTTGTGCAAAGCAATGATGCCAAGTCTGTTTAAGTTTTTTATCCGAAAAAGTATTTTGGATTAGTTTCATAGTCAATGCTAATGAAATTTCATGGAGGTATTGCTTTTAATAGTAAGATAGTTGGGAATTAATATAGCATAAACTGCCTCCCAGGCTCTCCTTTGAAACATTTTCCTGATAAGGCTACTAACATTAAAAACTATGTTCAGTATAGAACCTCCCCACACTAATCGTTCATTCCCATCAAAAATGTTATGAGTGAGGCATTTATTCTGTCAGTGACATTTCCTTGGCTTCCTTCTCTGGGAAAAATATTAAAGAAATGCCTAGTATGATATGTATAGTTATGAATCAGTCTTACTTCAGTTATTTGTTCAAGCTCATTAGTTCTTATCTCATGGCGAATTTGGTTTCATGTACAGCATGTATGGCAAATACAGTGATAGAGATATAGAGATTTGCCAAGAAAGCCCTCTGGCAAAGGAGCCGCCAAGCCTTGATTTTGACACAGGGCATCCAAAGCGAGTAGGCAGCCCTGCATGTTTTGCAATATTAATACATTTAAACGTAAATTTAACTCAAGATGATTCTCAGTAAAGATGATGGTGAAGAGTTCAGTCAGGTCTATCAGATTTATACAGTCTTACCCCGTTGCTTGTTCTATAGTTCATTTTGAAAACCTAACAATCTTTTACTGATTGTTACATGGTTACTGAGTTGGTAACCATGGAGGCTAGTGATAGAGGCGTGGTCAAAAATTACCACCTCCCTGCCTCCAAAACTCCAGAGTTTGCAGACTAGAACTTTCCCTTGTTAGAATGATTCCTGCAGGGTCCATGTGATACAAAATATTACTATGGAACAGGCAAACACTCCACCTAAGAACATTAAAGAGCAAAGAATTCAAACAAGAACACACCATCAATCCTCACACATTTTTCAGAGAGTTTTATACGATCCTAACACACCTTCCAACAGATTGATTTGTATAAAACATCAGCAGTATACTGACTCTCAGAGTTACAAACACCTCAGGAATGGAGGTTGTTCATAACGCTTTGCAAACCATTATGGTTGTTGTTTCAAAAGTTTGCAAATGAACATTGACTTTGAGTTTTAAAACTTTACTATGAAAAAATGCTGCTTTCCCCTTTTATTAGTAGTATACATTTAATACAGTACTGTGTGTATGTGTGTGTGTACGTACGCGAGCTGCTACGCGAGCTGCTGCTGCTGGATTGCATACTTCTGGTTCCAAATGAGGTATATGATTTGACTGGTCAGTTCATAAATCTGGTGTTTGTAACTCTGAGGTTCTACAGTACTTAGTGTTGCTATATACAGTAGGTTTTGTGCATGCTCAAAAATGTTGTAATCAAGGAGAAATTTATTTTTGCTACATAAAATTCTAATTTAATCAAATGCCATATTTTTGTCATGGTAAGAATCTAAATAGGAGGGACAGCTTTATATAGATTGCTTTATTTCTTGTAACCTCTAACCAAGTGTTTTTTCTATTTCATTTAAGAGATAAAATTTGCATTTATTTTTCTGCAAGCATATAAAAGAAAATCTGTATATGTGTTTAGATAACAGGGTTTCATAATTTTCCAAATCTCACTTTTTTATTTCACTGATAATTTAATCATTGATAACGTCAAAGCACACAGTGTTTTACTCTTCTGCAAGCACCTTAAATAATTTTCATGTGGTAACAGGATAAACCAGCCAAGCTGAAAGCATTTAGCAAATAAACCCTGCACATTACATCAAGTAAAAACACAGCAGAACTCTGCAACCAGTAAACTGTTGCCAGAACACTGACATACATGGGTCTTTGCAAAGTTTTTTTTTAAGCTTTAACCAGAATCACCTTATATTTACTGTTACTCTTCAACAGTAGTCAAACCTTTGGCCAACATAACATAGCCAAAAGTAAGATGACTTCTCTTACCCCGAATGGTGGATATGAAGTAGCAGCAGCAGCAGAGGCAACACCGACTGTGGGAGGTGGTATTCCTGAAGAAGAAGGTGGGAACAGACCCAAGGCATTCAGATTTAATCCAGGAATTAAATGTGCTTGAAGCTGCAACAGTAGAAGATTTATTTAACTTTACAATGCAAGTTGTTAAACTTCATCAAAATCCTAGTTCAGACAACATAATAAAACTTTGGTATCTTTACAAAAGAGGCTATTTTAAAACTTCATTCTTGAGGATTCAGATTTCAGACCTATAAACCAGATAGCTCACTTAGGCCAATAGGGTTACAAGCTTGGCTCTAATGTGATGGACCAACAGAGGTCTCTCACTACATCTTTATTTTTCAATGAAATAGACCACAAGATTGGAGAAAAGAAATCCAAGTGACAGGTAGACCTTTAGACTGCATGCTTAGGAATGAGGTACAAAAACAATAGCCTGCTTGGCTTGATGACAGAAATTCAATAGTCTTTTAGAAACAGAGAAGCTCCACCCATAACCACTAATTCTCCTTACCTCCCACATCGCTAAAACTGCAAGTGGACTGCAGAGGGCTAAGTGTTAAATTTCCCCACAGTGCTCCCAGGATGAGCATTAACTAGAAAGAAGCTGTATGTCACTAGATCAGTGGTTTTCAAACTATTTATCACTGTGGTCTGCGGAAGCAGCTCTGTGTTATATGGGTCGCAGCCATACAACATATATACTACCTGTATGCCCGTAAGAATCTCAGTCTGGCCACAGCTGTTTGCCGACTGAGCCGCAAGCAGCCCACAGGCTGAGGACAACCAGAATAGACTGTTTCTGGGTGATTTGACCATGCCTACTATGAGGTGTTGTAGAATTCTAACAGCTCCAGATTATTCAGTGAAGCTCCAGTTTCCCTCCTCCTCCTCCCCTCTCCCCCTCTCCCCCACTAAGTTATTTTCCTGCAATACAATTTGACATATTAAACCTGTTATAGCAACCCCATTAATGGTCATTACTAGAAGCAAACTGTGGGACATTAGCAGCTAGGGTTTCCTTTACTGCCAAAGACCATGCTAAAAACTGTGGTTGTAATGTAACAAACCAACTTGGAATGACTGAACAAAATCTATCCAATAAAGCCTTAGAAAAGAAACCAACATACTTCCCACCCACTACGAAGGTTGTGAAGAAGCAGCTCTGGTATTTCTGATCACTGTGGACAATCGGGAAACAATGGCAACTGAAAGACATTTTCCACCTGACATCCAGCACAAAATGTTTTGGTTAAGTGTTTATATCTATCAATTTGTTCATAGAATCTTAAAAATTTAGAGCTAGAAGGGACCTAAAGAGGTCATCTAGTCCAACCCTGTGCACTGATGCAGGAACAATTATACGTAGACCAATCCGGACAGGAATTTGTCCAAACTGTTCTTAAAAACCTCCAATAATTGGGGATTCAACAACCTCCTTCAGAAACCTACTATTCCATAATTTATCTATCTTTAGAGTTAAAAAAGTTGTTCCTAATATCTAACCTAAATCTCCCTTGCTGTAGATTAAGTAGATAATTTCTTGTCCTATCTTCAGTGGACATGGAGAACAATCGACTACCATTCTCTTTATAACAGCTGTAACATACTGAAGATTTATCATTCTCCCTCCCCCTCTAGTCTTCTTTTCTTGAGAACAAACAGCTCAGGTTCTTTTAACCTTTCCTTATTCCCTTTTATCATTTTGGTTGCTCTTCGCTGGACACTCCCCAATTTGTCCCCATCTTTACTAAAAGGTAGTGCCTAGAACTGGACATAGTACTGCAAGTGAAGATTCAACAATGATGAATAGTAGAGCAGAAAAATTACCTGCCATGTCTTAGGTCTGAGACTTCTGTTAATACACCCCTGCCTGATGCTAGCCTTTATTGTGAATGCACCACACTGCTGATTTGCATTCAACTTGTGATCCACCATAACTCCTAGATCAGTGGTTTTCAATTTTTTTTTTCATTTGCAGACCACTTTGGAAATCTTAGACATAGTATATGTGGACCCCCAGGGTTCCATGGGCCACAGGGTGAAAACTTCTGCCCTAGGTTCTTTTCAGCAGCACTACTGCTTAGCTAATTATTCCCTATGTTGTAGTTGTGCATTTGATGGCTTTCCTTCTTAAGTGTGGTGTTTTGCATTTCATCTGATTGATTTCAGATAATTCTCCAATTTATGAAGGTCTTTTTTTTTTTTTAATTTCAATCCAGTTCTTCAAAGTACTTACAACACCTCCCGCGCCTTGGTGTCAAATATCAACACATACTTCACCTTATTATCCAAGACATTAAAGAAAATGATGAGTAGTACCATACCTCGGACTAGGGCTCCCTCTAAGCTGGCCAATTGCCTAATAAGCCTTGTGCAGGGACTAGGGGCTGCCGCACATGGAGTTGTCCCGTCGGGGGAGAGATCCCTCTTCCTTCACCCCAGAGCGGGGAGCTACCATGCCTGGGGGATAGGCACCTTCTCAAAGTTCTCCCCCCATTGCCATAGCCAGCAGAGAGGCACCCCTCCTCCAGCCCAACCCAGCCACACTGGAGCTGCCATAGCCAGCAGAGAGCTGCCTCTCACTGGGCCTAGAGCTGCTGCTGCAGTGAGAGAAGATGGTGGGGGAAGGGAGATTCCTCTCCCTCATGGGAGCCTGTCCCCAAAACCCCTCATTCCCAGCCCCAGCCCAGACCTAGTGCCCTCAGCCTTCATCCCTACACCCCAACCTTCTGGCCCCGAACCTCTTCCCACACTCCAAACCTACCATCTCCAGCCCAACCCCAGAGCCTGAACCCCCAGCCAGAGCCCTCCTTCCCCCAACCATGAGCCTCCTCCCACTCTTCAAACCCCTTGGCCCCATTCCCGCCACAGATCATCCATGTGCAGAATCAATTTTCTTATGTGCATGGATATGGAGGTGATCTGTCACACATTATCTCCATATTGGCGCACATAACAATCTATTCCGTGCATAGACATAAAAAAAAAGTCACAACTACATCTTCTCCTTATCCAGTAGGTCAGTAACTCCGTCAAAGAAGAAAATTTAAGTTGGTTTGGCATGATGTGTTCTTGACATATCCATATTGGATACTACTT
The DNA here is from genome assembly GCA_019425775.1 of Rafetus swinhoei. NCBI lineage: Eukaryota > Metazoa > Chordata > Testudines > Trionychidae > Rafetus > Rafetus swinhoei. Next base: position 199,958,866 of record CM033424.1, on the reverse strand, counting down.
ATCCTATTATCCTCTCAGTCATTAAAATCCATTTTATTAAATTTGTTCCAGTATCTTTCCAAATATTCAAGTTAGGCTAATGGGGTTAAAGTTCCCTGGGTCCTCTTTGTAGCCTTTTAAAAACATACCTGCCTTCTCGAGTCCTCTGGGACTCTCACCTGCCCTTTATGAGTCCTTAAAGATAATATCACTAGCAGTTCTGAGACTGGTTCAGCTAATTCCTTAAGTACACTAGGGGTGAATTTCATCAGGTCCTGCAGATTTGAATATACCTAACTTACCTAAATATTTTTGAATAGTTTCTATTCCTTTCCTGGTTTGTGTTTTTTCCCCTTTGTTGTCACCATTGTGTAAAGAACCACCACCTTTTTTGGTGAAGACTGAAGCAAAATAAGCATTAAACACCATGCCTTCTTGGTATCAGCCATTATTAACTCTCCTTCCCTGAACCTATGCTCTCTCTTCTCTTTTTATTGCTCCTTATATACACAACGTACTGTTATGTCCCCATGTCCCTTGTTAGAGTGTAACTCCTTTTGTTCCTTACCTTTTCTGATTTTGTCCCTACATCCTTATACTATTCTTTTGTTCTCAAAGTTAGCAATTTGTCCATGTATACACATTTTGCATGATGGTTTACCCAAGTCTTCTGTGGGCCACTGATCTCTAACTGATACTCTGTCAAATTTCAGGGTAATGCTTTTTTGCATTGGATAATCCGCAACTATCTTTATAGACAGGCATTCTTTTTTTACATTCCAAATTAGGAGAGGCATACTTCTACTGCCAAATTAAAGAGTCAGTCCTATGCACGAGAAAAATGCAAAACTAAGGAAAGTCTCACTTACAGAGTAAAAGTTACCACATAGCAAATACTGTTCTTATGTTAAAAACAGAACATCAGGAAACTAGAAAGCACTTTCTTCAAATACTTCATACTACTAGAGCATCAAATTAACATTCAAAATACAAATAAAAACTTTTTTCCAAGTCTTCACAACAAAGGAAGATAGTTTTGAAGTAAAATTATTCAATGTCTTTGATCTAAGTAAATTTTCTCAGTTTTTCCTATGCAAAAGAGATCCAATATTATATAAATATGGGCTTCAAGAATCTCATAGAAATAAACGTCCAGAAATGAGGACGCCATAAATAAAAAGACTCACATTCATAGCAGCAATATCATTTTCATAGGACTCCCTGATTTTTTTCATTATTTCTTCCTCTGCCTTGGCACAAGTTTCAATACTGCCTTTAACTGTAATAGTCCGTTCAGGGTTATAGAGTGTCAAGTCCTGAAGTCTGCAGACAGAACAGAAATGCAATTAATTACGATTCAAACAGTAGATGGCAATCAAAACTTATCAGTTAAGGCTGGAGAGCTCTGAAACCGGAGGTCTGCCCTGGAACAATGCAAAATACACAATCAATTTGCAGAAGAAGTCAAACATGATTCTAACAGAAGCTTCCAGTTGCTTCTCAACCACAAAAATCCAAAGAGATTCTGAGGCAGAGAAGAAAGAGCAGGGAGTGGAGTTCCAATAAGGACACACATGTTGAAAAACTCGAGTTACGGTGCAAGGTAAGTAACCGCCTTCTCCAAGTAGTGTCCCTATGGGTGCTCCAGCTCAGAAAACTCTCTGTACCCCTAAGATGGAGTAATGTGCTGAGGAAGTGGATTCAATATGAACTAAAAACAATGTCACCAAAGCTCACATCAGTCCTGGAATCAAACACTAAGGCATAATGCTTGTAAAAAGAGTGCAACGAAGACCAGGTACATAAATAGATTGAACAGTAACTCTTGGAATGGAATTAATCCCTGAGATTCTGTAGCATGACAACACAACCTAGAACCCATTTGGATCATCTTTGGGAGGAGACTAGATGTCCCCTCATTTGTTCTGCAACAGAAATGAAGAGTCTAGGAGAAACCCAAAAGGGCCTGGTCCTGTCAAGATAAGAGACAAGAGATCTTAATGTCCAATGTGAGCGAGGCTTGGAATAAAACAGTGGCTAGTGAATCTCTTGATTACTATGGAATTCAGGAGAGACTTTAGGAAGGAAGCCAGGGTGTGGACATAAAGTCACCTTATTTCAGTAGAATTACACAGTGGATCGGTCACCACAGCTCCAAGTTCCTCTGTCTTCCTGGCTGAAGAAACAGCTATGAGGAACGAAGACTTCAGGGACAAATGAAGGAGAAAACAACTCCCCCTAGGTTCAAATAGGGATTTTACTTCACTGATTGGCCAGGCAATCCTTGCCCTGAGGAGATGAATGAAGGATATCCACCCAAAGAATGATGGATTTCTTGAATCACCTTTATAGGTAAAGTGTATGCCTCACTTCTCAGGAATTCTTGAAAAGCCCCAAAGTCATCAGGGTAAGATGACAGGGAAGGTACAACAGATTCATCTCATGAGGAGGAGGATATGAGGGACAGTGGTGCTTCTTCCTCTTCCACTGCTTCCTACTGTGGAGGAGATATCCAGGTGGCAGGACCTAGGGCATCAGTCAATGTCTTTGTGAGGGCTTTTGGGATGGCACCCCGCAGGAAGGGTCCCTTAATGAACCCACAGATTCCAGTAAACCAAATGTGGTGAAGCATAAAGGAATGAGGCAGGACCCCGTTACCTGCTAAGGCAATCAGGTGTTGTTTCTACTATGAGCTCCTTCTGCAGCATAAATCTTTAGGACGGGAGGCTGGAAGTTGGAGGAACTATGACAGACGCTCTGTATCCATCAAGTGGGCCAATAGCATAGGTACCAGTTGTCAGGTCAGTACCAAGCTCTGAAGAGATATGCACCTCCACTGTTACTAAGCTTAGACAGTGAAGTGGTGCTGGCAAATCTCTAATGGTACCAGCTGGAAGTATCATAGAATACTAGGACTGGAAGGGACCTCGAGAGGTCATCGAGTCCAGTCCCCTGCCCTCATGGCAGGACCAAATACTGTCTAGACCATCTCTGATAGACATTTATCTAACCTACTCTTAAATATCTCAAGAGATGGGGATTCTGCAACCTCCCTGGGCAATTTATTCCAGTGTTTGACTACCCTGACAGTTAGGAACTTTTTCCTCATGTCCAACCTAAACCTCCCTTGCTGCAGTTTAAGCCCATTGCTTCTTGTTCTGTCCTCAGAGGCCAAGATGAACAAGTTTTCTCCCTCCTCCTCATGACATCCTTTTAGATACCTGAAAATGGCTATCATGTCCCCCCTCAGTCTTCTCTTTTCTAAACTAAACAAACCCAATTCTTTCGGCCTTCCTTCATAGGTCATGTTCTCTAGACCTTTAATCATTCTTGTTGCTCTTCTCTGGACCCTCTCCAATTTCTCCACATCTTTCTTGAAATGTGGTGCCCAGAACTGGACACAATACTCGAATTGAGGCCTAACCAGCGCCGAGTAGAGCGGAAGAATGACTTCTCGTGTCTTGCTCACAACACACCTGTTAATGCATCCCAGAATCATGTTTGCTTTTTTTGCAACAACATCACACTGCTGACTCTCATTCAGCTTGTGGTCCACTATAACCCCTAGATCCCTTTCTGCCGTACTCCTTCCTAGACAGTCGCTTCCCATTCTGTACATGTGAAACTGATTGTTCCTTCCTAAATGAAGCACTTTACATTTGTCTTTATTAAACTTCATCCTGTTTACCTCAGACCATTTCTCCAATTTGTCCAGATCATTTTGAATTATGACCCTATCCTCCAGAGCAGTCGCAACCCCTCCCAGCTTGGTATCATCTGCAAACTTAATATGTGTACTTTCTATGCCAATATCTAAATCGTTGAAGAAGATATTGAACAGAGCCTGTCCCAAAACAGACCCCTGTGGAACCACACTAGTTATACCTTTCCAGCAGGATTGTGAACCATAAATAACTACTCTCTGAGTATGGTTATCCAGCCACTTATGCACCCACCTTATAGTAGCCCCATCTAAGTTGTATTTGCCTAGTTTATTGATAAGAATATCATGCGAGACTGTATCAAACGCCTTACTAAAGTCTAGGTATACCACATCCACCACTTCTCCCTTATCCACAAGACTCGTTATCCTATCAAAGAATAACCCTCAATATCCTCAAAGAGTTTGTGTGGGGATAGTGTCAATACTGGCGCATGAATCGCCACTGAAGAAATCAATGGAAGGTGAAGTGGGCTCCACGAGATGACTAGGTTCTGCAGAACAGTATGTCTCAAGACTTCTAAATGACGGTGATTTGGGATCTTTGAAGATTCAGAAGTTTCCATAAAATAGAAGCCTGGATGATATTGGGGACCCTGTATATGATTCCTCAGGAGTAAAAATATCGGTGGTATTGGAGACTGCACCAAAATAAGAATGCTGTTTTTCACCTCTGCCGATGGAAGACAGTACAGATAAAGACTTCACCTTGGTTCTCACTTTTGGAGCCATTGAGTCAGGGGCCAGGATGTTGGTCCTGCTCTAGATGCTCTCTCAATATGCAATATAGCCTTAGTCGGTACCATGGTCACAGTACTAGTGGGAATGGAAGCTTCTGCAATACCCACATTGCGATATGAGGTATCCTGAGACCCATATCGAGGACGTGACTTCTCCCTTCTCCTTTTCTCCATCTGGAGAGTGGGGTCTCTTCTTCCTGGGAGGGCTGAGGAGTCCTCAGAACCTGCAGGGACTGCTGAACCAGAGGTGACTGATGGAACTGATGTGTGGGGGTAACATGGCTTCTGTGGGTCTCAGAGAGCCCTTCATAAGTTCCAGTCTGTCCTCTCTCCATTTTTCAGATCTGTTTTTAAATCCTGAACCCTACATTTAGAGGAATGCAGGTTTCTCCCAAGCAGTGGAGGCAGCTTGAATGTCTGTTGCTGAGGGAAAGGACCTGTGGCGGGTCTGGCAGGGTATGAAACCTGCACTCAAGACTATTTATGTGGCACAGGGAAAAAAAGTCCTAGAGGCCCAAAGAACCAAAAGGAGCAGAGAAGGAAGAAACTCCCATTTAGGGATAAGCTTACCTGTTAGCCAGTTAACTGGTTAACCTTTTACATCCCTAGTACTCCTAGGGAGTCTACTTTAAGAATTACCTCTTCATGGCCACCCATTAGGATTGTGGTCAGGGAAATCCAAGCCCCTGTGCTCTGGATCCCAATGGCATTTCAAGACTCTGGAGCTTGAAAGGAATCCAGCTACTGCCCCAATCTAAGGGTCATTTTCAGGGCAGACCTTTTATCTGGCTCCTTCACCTGAATATCCAGATCCACTGTCCAAGCCCCCTGGGCACAGAGCTGACACTTCGGCATCCACAGTCCTTAAACACGCCCCTCACCCAGAATTGCACCTGAACAGTGTGAACTTTCTGATTTACCATTTTACGCTCTAAGGGACATGCAGTAGCAGTTGTGAAGCACTCCGACACAGTCCAGTCTAACATCTTTATGCTCTCAACACATAAAACACGAGAGCATAGTATTTTATACAACATCCTAAATGCACTGGCCCTCACTAGTTCACCAGTCCCTGGGGAGTCTTCGGGTCGGGTGGGGTGGGGGTGGAGTGGAGGTGGGAGAGAGATTACCTCTTTTCCGTCTGCTTTCCCACTCTGCCCCCACAGCAGGCAAAATTTCTTTCACTCCCAGTTCTCTCCTAAGAGTCTTCAACAAGACTTTAATGGTCATGAGCATCTTTTTGTTCTTTTGGTAATTTCCCTTGTTCTCAAACATTTTGTCCCAGTTACAAAAAACTGTCAGGTTCTTTCATCTTCAAGGCTGTTTTCCAATTCTCCCTCTTTAGAGCAGTTCTCAGCCACTCTCTTATTCCTTTATTTTTCTCCCTTACGCATTACACTTCTTGTTTCCCCCCTCCTTTATATCCAGTTTCCTAATCCATTTCTCTCTTCTGCCCTCTCCTTTGATGCCTCCACTCCTTTAATGCTCTCACCTCCTCAAGACTTTATTCAGGCAAAGAAGTCTGCATTCTTCTCACCCACAAATAGCAATATTCAAACCTTTCACCTCACTGCAGCAGTCACTTTCACCCCTGGGTGAGAGCAACTAGTAGCAGAAACCAGAGCCCTTGCTCAGACATATGTCTAAATGAACAATAGACAGGTTATCATACTGCAGTTCAGCTGATATGGGCTCATGCAGAAAGGGTCCTAACCCCAACAGAGAATTACTACCTAAAATACTACTGTTCTCATCTTTTTTATTCACTGGCTTTTCTCCTTTTCCTTGTTCCAAAGCCCAACCTAGATAGGCTGTATAACAATGTTATTTCAACTCATTCTATACAGAGTTCAAAGCTAGTCCAGTTTTAAAACGTGTTTGCCTGTCCAGCACATAATACAGTTTCAAAACAGCATTTTAAAAACATGGACTAAACTAGGGTTTTGCCTAGTCTAGAATATTATTTTTAGATCAACCTTTGTTTACAATGACTCATCAAGAATAGTTTAACGGTTTAAATCCCAGTGGGGATGGGAGTCTGAGTTGCTGGTACCCCAGCCTTTACACCAGAAGCCTCAAACTCAATTTACCTTAGGGCAGTGCCTGTCTACAAATCCTCCTAGTAGACCAGTGGGCACCCCCCCAGCAGAGCTCGGGGGGGGGAGGGGGGAAATAGTCTCTGCACGCTCCCCACCCCATGGGAACCCCCCAAATCCTGCCTGTGTCCCCAGGCAATTTACACACACGAACCGCAAAGCAGCTGCCTTAGCCATCCTATGGAAGGGATGATCCCCCATACTCAAGTTAGCTCGCGGAATCATGGGCAGGCTGAGGCCAACAACAGGGGGTCGGGCCCACCTGCACTCACTTCTGTAGTGGGAGCTGCAGGGAAGCAAAGCTATGCAGCAACCTGCTCCGTTCCACCACCAGCTCCCAAGCCAACCTGTGCTGGGGTCTAGGTGCTCTGCTTTCTGCCAACTGGGCTGGCCAAGGAGGTGGCAGCAGAGCAAAGGCTGCTGTGTCGCTGTGCTTCCCTGAAGCCATTCCGCACCAGGCCCCTCCCTATAACCCCTGAGGCTGCATCCCTTGGGGGAGGGGGCATGCTTGGTTTACAAAACCCAAGGAGCTATTTCTGAGGCACAGCATTTCAAAGTTCAGGCTAACTGAATTAACACTTACGGCGATATTGTGATTTTAGTATCTGTATCCTGTTCGATTTTCTTTAAGTTTCTTCCTTCTTTGCCAATAAGACGTCCAACAAAATTGTTATGTGCTAATATCTTCAAGGGAATTTCTTCTGTGCTGTAATAGAAGTTACAGAATTCAGATAAACAGCCTACTAACAAAAAGCTGTTGAAAGAAGCAAGGTTTTAAGTGTGATATGACTTGAATGAAAAACCTGCATTGTTTGCTGCAAAAACTTATACAGTTTAATTAACAGATTAAAAATGAGAGCATGTCTACACTGTAGCCCTAAGTATTTTTTAGGGTGGCTGACGTCCACACTACCCTCTGTCAGTGGTGTGCATCCTCACCCAGAGCACTTCCATCCACTGAAAAGGAGCAGCATGAAAGGCTGAGAGCCAGAACCAATAGCTAATGTAAGCAACACAGCAGCTACACAGATACCATCACCCTAACTACACTGACACAATCCCTATACCTCTCATGGAGGTACAGTATTATGTTGGCGCAGCAGAGCACTTACATTGTCAGGAGCAAGGCTGTAGTGTGTACACTGACAGACTGACATACGCTGTCTTGTGTATACTCAACTGAGGAGTGTACTTCAGGTCTGAGGTTTAAAAACTGTTCTGAGAAGTATTTTTCACTGTTTGCTTCGTTAAAAGACTGTTGCTGTTGTCTTCAGAGTGTCCACAATTTAAAAATACTTTGCAGCCAAATTAATCAAGTTTGTATTTTTTTTTTTAAATAAAGATGACACACCCACTAGTTAGAAACATCATGGTATCTGCTATCTGAAATGGAGCCCAACCAAGGCAGTGGGTTAGTGTCTATTTTGCTATATAAAATGTTTCATTTCTGGAGAACAAAACACAAATTTTGACTTGTGTCACTGGCCAAGTCTTCTCCGTTACAATTCCCATTCCCAGTTAGTTGGAGATACATCTGAACCCAATAGCGCAGGGGTGGCCAACCCACGGCTTGCGAGCCGCATGTGGCTCTTCACCACAGAAAGTGCGGCTTGCGAAGCGTACCCCGTGGCCCGCGAAGCCGCCCCTGCACCGCTACAAAGGGCCCACCAAGTGTAGGGAAGCCGTCTGGCGTGGCAAAACAAAATGGCGCAGTAAGATGGCACCAGTCGATGGGAGCCTGATGTGGCCAAAAAGCCAAACTGGAGTTTTCATTTAAAGGGGCAGCTGGTTGGTTTTTTTTTTTTGCTTGACAACTTTTTTCCCTTAGCTCTTTGCACTATGAGCCATTATTTTGGCTCTTTGCCTGTAACGGGTTGGCCACCCTTGCAATAGTGCATGTTATGAAGTACCATATAACATTAATTGTAGTTCAGCAACTTAATAGAAGTCACAGATTGAAGTAGCAAACATTTTGTTGGTGAAGACTAATGGGCCTACATAGAGCCTTTTGTGAAAGTTCATACAAAATTTCCCCGCATTAAAACTGCTCATGAAAGCCTGAATTTCACTGCACCAAAAAACTGAATTTCACTCCCACCAAAAAACCCAAAATGCAACCAACACCTGGAACTGTGGTTTTTGAACTAAACCAAAAGGATGGCACTGGAAATAAAATTAAATCCTTTAAACCAAAAGTTAAATACTGTTACTGGTCACACAAGAAAAGATTCTTCTTCAGCTGTTGACAAAGCAAGCTTCTTTAACACCATTAAAACAAGATTTGGAATTTTGCTTTCTTTAGACTTTTACTTACAATTTGGTATCTTGAGCTTCCTTTTGCATGATCTCCATAATAATTTTACAAGCTGTTGAGCAGCCTTCAGGAGTAGAGTGGATAGTAATTGGTTTCTCAGCAGCACCTGCATTTTCTTTACGATGAATATCAATTCTTGAAGAAAGAAAAAACCATTAGCTGTAAGCGTTTGTTCTATTGTGGATCTAGGATCTCAATTATCAATCCAGTTTGGAGTTAATATGGATATTTTAAAAAAACCAAAATCCAGGTTTCATTTGGTGAAGTATACAAATACAGTTACCACCACCACATAAAACTCAAACCATCAGTTAAATATTTTCCTTGAAAAAAAATACACATGATGTTTTCGCTGCATATGGCTCAACACTTTAGAAGGTAGATTTTCCCTTCCCCACTAGATTCTACCAAACATATTTTGGGGGAGATCTGTGTTAATTTCCACTTGGCTTTATCACAAAATTAGAAAGGGAACAGCTGTTAGATCACCCAGTGCATCCTCCACAAATGAATAATTCCTCCCTACAGTGCAACGAGTGCTTCATTTAGCCTACTTTTTCATCTCCCCAGTGATGGAGTTTTCTAGCACTTCTGTTAAGAAAACTAGTTTACATCCTACTAATGTTCATGTCATTTCCTTGGGTTTCACCTCTAAAATGTTCCTATTCTCAAACTATGTCTACACTACCAAGTTTTGTTGACAAAACTTATGCCGACACTCAACAGTCGACAAAACAATAATCGCCAGAGGGTGTACATACTTGCTCCCTCTGTCGACAGATCATGTCCACATTGGGGTCACAGCAATGCACTGTGGGCATGTATCCCACACTGCAGTGTTGTAGGAAGGCAGAGTTGATCCCTACACTTCTTGGGATTCCCTCGAGTTCTCCCACCGCATCTGCAGGGGACGGCATCGTGAGCAGTTCTGTGAGCTCTCTCGATGTGGAGCAATGTCAATGCAGCACAGCAGTCTGTCCCGCCCCTGCAGCAGCAGCCAGCCTCCCACTGTGTTCCTAGTGCAGGGCAGAACAGGAGCCTTCCAATGATTTGTTCTTTGTTCCCCAAAGGGAGCAGCTCACTCAGCTGTCAGATACTTCCTGGAGCTTTGAAAGGGGAGAGGGATGCATGCCTGTAGGGTAGCAGAGATCAAAACACGGAGCAAGGCCTTCAGGGCAGGCATTGTAGGATACTGGCAGAAGCCAGTTCTGTCAACAGCAGAGTCTACACTGGCTCTTGGGTGACAACAAAGGGAAGGGAAAAGAAAAAAAGTCTCTCTCCTGGGGTAGAACATTTTTGTTCCTGAAACTGGGTGGTTTTTCCCCGAAAAAAGCTGCATCGCAGTGTTAATGCTCTCACACTGTTTTGTCGCCAAAAAGTCAGTTTTTGGTGACAGAACGTGGTAGTGTAGACATACCCTTGGTGCCATCCCCTTTCTTCTAGTTATAACCCTTGTACCACTCTAAACATCCTCTGTCTCCACTATCAAGGCTCCATTCTGCACCACAAACAAAGGGTAATTCTAGTCAAGGTATGAATTATTCATGGCCTGCAAATACCTGCAGACTACAAATTGCTCTCACCTTGGTGCACAGCTACACTTTTCTGAAGGCTAACCGTGAGTCAATATTTCCAAACCCCTACATCAGGGTGGGGAACCTATGGCCTGAGGGCCGGTACCAGCTCCAGGCTTAATTTGATCTGGCCCGTGGCACGGTTCAGGGCTCCCTCCTTTACTCTCTGCAGCAAGCTGAGCCCATGCTTGCTCTCCAGCCCTTCAGCAAGACCCCAGACTTTGGCACCCCCTTGTGGGGCTGAAGCACAAGCAGAGTCCTCGAGTACCAAGCTGAGTGTAAGTGAAGTGTCTTCTCTTCTTCTTCTCAGTTGGGAGCCAAGTCAGTGAGATATTTTGTTTGTTTTGCTTCTCACGTTCATGTGGCCCCTGCCTGATTTTTCTGTGATGCAGTGACCCCTGACTGAAAGAAGGTTCCACCCCTGCACTAAAATCATTGCTGCTGCTTTTCTTTAAACTCCCTCCAGTTTGTCAACACTTTCTGGATATGAAAGTTTCATTTTGGTTCATATTGCAGTATTTTGTGCATAGTCCACAAAAGCAATTGTCAGGCAGAAGGAGAGGAAGGTGACAATTCTGTGGTGTACCCCTCCCCACAGTGACAGAAAAGGCAGACAGCATCTTCCGAAATCTTACCTGCCAGCCAGCGTCAGCATTACTGCTCTCTTCTGCCCTTTTCAGAGATCGTGAGTAAGCCTATTTTTAGTCTTTTTCACAGTAGAAGTTCAGGGAAAACCCCAAGTCACAGAAAGGTCACTGAATGAGCACATGTGTGTGTGAACCCATCTTGGTGAGGAGAGGAAAGCAAATCCACCTCTCACTCACCCTGAAAGCAGCACCTCCTGTTCCACAGAGACCTAGACCCAACTCTTGAGCACTGCAATTCCATGCACTAGGTCACAGAACCACTCAGAATGGTCACATCCCGCCTTCCATCTCCATCACCAAACTTCAGTGTCATTGCGACCACATGGGCCAGGTCATGATGTCCAGAGTGGGAAACCAGGCCCACAGGAGCTGCTATTGCAAGGAGTCACAGGCTTCATTATAATCCATGACTACCATGAATGCTGTGACATCCACACCAAAATCATAGCCTTAGTCCTTAACATTCATTAGGCAACGTTCCTAGTTCTTGCTGGCCTGAGAATTAGAATTTATCAGTCCACTTTCAGTATTTTAAATCCACTTAACTAAAAATAGTAACACGATGTTTTAGGCTACTATAAGCCTTTTCCATTAACATCTAGTGAAATACTAATTTCAGGGTTTGATGTGAAATAATGCCCATCTTATTTTTGAAACGACATGGCCTCCATGACATGGTGCACATCAGCAGCTCATCTCCCTTCCAAGCCCCAAGAAAATTCATCCCTCAAGGTTAAAACACACCCACACTCGACTGGTGAAGCTACACCACTATAAGCTCTTTAAGCCGATGCAGACACTCTAAGCCAATGGGGAAAAGCTCTTCCGTTGACTTACTTAATCCACACCCAACAAGAAGCAGCTCTCCTGCTGACATAGCACTATGCATATCAATGCTCAGGCCAGTGGCTTCTTCACAGGCGGAAGCAACTCTAGTCATGCCAACTCATATGGCAGTGTAAACATAGCTCAAGAAACAGAGGGAGGGCACAAAAGCCACAACATTAAACTCTAACTAAACATAAGGAGACAAGAAAACAAAACAGCCTTGACAAGCCTTGAGAGCACCCTGGATTGGGCTACAGCTAGGAGGATGCATCCCTATTTAAAGACTGACAGGTGCTTCACTGCCATGACCAGAGAGCACTCCACAAGCAACCAATGGTCCATGGACCATAGTTTCACAATCATTAACTTCAAGCCCTTCCAGTCTCCCAAAAGCTACTCTTTGATAAAGGCACATTCTATACATAAAACTTAACCATTAACCCCCTAAGAAGTGAAAAAACACCTCTGAAATTGGAGACCATTCTATCATTACTACTACTCTCTCACAGCTTTGAATGAAATTAAATCTGCCAATGTTAACATATGAAGAAAAACAAACCATGGAGAGAAGGTGGCTGTGAAACACAGCTTGTTAATTTGTTTGTTGCACACAGTTCTTTTAGTTTGCTCTTTTACCACATAAGCCATGAAACAGGTTGCTAGAGTGACCATAATTGCCATTTTAGTTAGCAAGGCAACACCTCTGCAGGGGCAATCTCAACAAAATACGAACACCACATCTCCAAAACAACATCTCCAAGGCACTAGAAACGTAACCGAGACATCACTTAGCTAGTCCACACTTCCTTTTACCAGTATAATTATACCAAAAATAACCTTCTACTATAGGTGCTGCTTGACATGCTATACCAACAGAAGGACTTTGTGCTAATATAACTGAATCTACACAAAGACTCTGTTCCAGTGTGTCGTCAAAAAAAAACCCTGATAACATTATACCAACAAAAGTTTCTAGTATAGATCTGGCCCAAGTACTCTAGAAAGAGGAGTCAAGACTTGGCAGATACTTGATGAACTAGTTTCATACGCTTTACCCAACAGTAACTTGCAATGTGTTCTATCTGCAAAGCCAAGCTTTCCCCAGAAATATCTTGGAAGACATGAAAAGGGACAATCAATCCCGGGGGAACATTTACGTTTACACATGAGAAAAGAGGGGATTGATTGGCTATGTGTTTAGGAGGAAAAAAATGTGCCAGACAGAACTTTGGGGAACTCTATTTTGGGGAAGAGGGAAGGGAAAGAACTTAAGACTTTAGCTGGCGGTAGCGAGAATGACAAGATGACAGACAAAGAAAAACGATAGCTCATAACACAATTTTGCAGAACGACCTACTTGGACTGTGTCTGCTTTGTGATATTTCTGATAGTTGCTCCTTCTTTCCCGATAATGGCTCCTACAAACTGTGTGGGAACCAGCATCCTTAATGGAACATCCGACTGCGGTTTCTGCCTTGTGGTCGCACCAGGAGACCCTTGCCTCGGAGGACCCCGCTGTCCAAATCCACGTCTCCCCTGTGGATGCTGTTGTGGGGGTGGTTGTGCTGCCATTTCATCTGGGATATATGCAACTTTTAAGGAATAGCTTTCAAGCTGGAATCCGTTTAGTTTTTCTATTGCTCTGTATAGTTACAAAGGGGAAAAATACAAGAATTACACATGGGTCCTTATGAAATGAAACATCTTTCAGTTATGGGCTTCTGCTCATTGTAAACTGCATGAATGAAACTAGAGACTGACACCTATACTGAAAGTTACTCTTAGGTCTTGTCCACACTACAGTAGCATAGCTACGGCACTGTAAACCCCATAGTGTAGACACAGACTACTGTGCACTAGTAGTTTTTCCATCACTGTAGGATCTCCACCTCCCTGAGCAACAGTGCTTCAGTGAACAGAAGCTTTCTTCCACCAACCTAGCTACGTCTACACGGGACTTAGGTTAGCATAGTTACATTGCTCAGAGAGGTGGATTTTTCTCACTCAAGTGCCACAATTATGGTGACCGCATTTTTAAAAGTAGATCAGGCCTTATACAACCCTAGATCCATGATACACAGTTACACAGACACAGCATGATTCACAAAGTAACAAATATGCTCTTGCCTAGTTTGAGGGTATGCCTACACTCTGAAGCCCGAGCCCACACAGCTTCATCGGCGCAGTCCCCTACCGTACATGCGGACACGTGTTTCTCCTCTCAGGGTAGGAGCATCACCTCCCAGAATGACATTAGTCATGTCTCCTTTTGTTAGTTAATCTCAAATCAGGCAGGAAGCTTAACTGTATTAACATATTAACTCTTTCTGCCAGTACAAGCCATGTCTACACTTGAGGGTTTGCTAGTATTAGCTATACTAATAGAACTACACTGGCAAAGCCTTTGCAGTGTAGACTAAACCTAAGACAAAATTTTTTTTTTAAACCCAGCTAGCCAATAGGAGTTGAAATACCACTCAGCACCTATTTTAGACAGTTTAACACCTTTACAATCATATCAACCAGTTATGTTGTAACCCTGTAAGAGAATTGGCCAAGAAATCCACTAGGACAGGTACATAGATTACACAATAGCTATCTGGCACAATCGAAAGCTGTTGAAACGCATTTGCACTAATTGCTAAATTGTGTTTCAAATACTAGTAACTATCTGGATTGTTTTTTAAACAAAAGCACCTTCCCCCTAGTAGCTATGCTATTAATTAACTCCAGAACTCTCCCACTAAGCTCTACTAGTTCCCACTTTCCTCCTCATTCTCATTGTTTCGGGGGAAAAAGGAGAAAAAGAGCAGTTACAACAGCATTTCTCACTCAGTCCCATATACAAGGAGAACATGGAGTGGAAGTAACACTGTGTTACAGAACATCCATTTAACAAACAACATAACAGCAGTCATACTGGGCCAGACCAATGGTCCATCTAGCCCTAGGATCCGGTCTCTGATGACAGTGGTCAGTACCAGTACCACCTCCCCTTACAGCCCTAGGATCCTGTCTCTCTGTAAGGGGAGGTGTCCAGACCAGGACAGCTGGAGGGCTCTGTCCTGTCCTCCCCTTACAGCTTCTGGCAGTTTAGGGTCATCCTGGACATGGGGTTGCTTCCCTGACCATCTTGGTGGTCATTGGTGGACTTATCCTTTATTATCGTATCTAGTTCTTTTTTTTTTTAAACCCAGCCATCATTCTGGCCATCTCAGTGTCCCATGCAAATGAGTTCCATAGGTTAGTTGTGCACTGCATGAAGAAGTTCTTGTTTGCTATAAATCTGCTGTTTATTAATTTCTTTGGGTGACCCCTAGTTTTTGTATTGTGGGAAGGATAAACAACACTTCTCCATGTGCTTTTGCTCTACCATTCATCATTTTATAGATCTCGATCATATCATCCCTTAAGTCAGCTCTTTTCAAAACTGAACAGCCCTAATCTTTTTAGTCTCTTCATAGGGAGAGTATTCCATACCACTGAACATTTGTACTGCTCTCCTCTGAACCTTTTTCCTGTTCCACTATAACCTTTTTCATATGATACAACTGGAACTAGACACAGCATTCAAGATGTGGGTGCACCAAAGATCTATATATAGTGTCATTATGATATTTTCAGATTTATTTTCTACCCTTTTTTCCTAATAGTTGTTAACATACCATTACCCTTTTCAACAGTAACTGCACACTGAGTGGAAAAACTCAAAGAACTGTCCAGCATCTCTTCAGTGAGTGGTAACCACTAATTTAGAAACCAATCACGATAACCAGTGTTTTGTCTTTCTTGATTTTTACTAGGACGTGGCTCAGGAGAGGGATCAGCAGGAACACATACATCAGACTTTTGGCCCAAGGACAAGAGGAAGGCATTTGCAAAGGAGCTGATTGTGGCAAACAGGTCTACTTGGGGAGTTCTCCAGCTCTGGAAAATCATGTGGGCCACTTCCGGGTAGAGCAACCACTTGTGATGAGATAAGTCCCTAATAAGGTGATCTGCTAGGGCAGTGTTTCTCAACCAGTGTAGGAGTACCCTTAGAGGTACTCGAGAGAAGTCTGGGGGGTACGTCAACACAACTGAAATTTGGAGAAAACTGAATTTAAGTTTTACAGCGCTTGACTATTTTTGTACTTTTTACACCCAAAAATTTAATTGCCCACCCAGCTACGATTAAGTTGTTTAAACAAATATGTTGCAATAGTAGAAAAAAATTGCATGTGTCTGAAAACTGTAGGTACTGGGGGTACTTTTTTTTCCTTCTTCTTCCAAAAAAGGGGGTACTTTTTTTTTTTTTTTTTTTTAAATAAAGATTTGAGCCACACTGTGCCACGGCATTCTGACACCAGGGAGGTGACCAGCTTCCAGATGGATTCTGTGGCTGATACATGCATTCCAGAGATGGAGTACCTCTTGGAAGAGAGCTGATGAGTGTCCCCCCCCCCGCTTCTCAACATGTTGATGTAGAACATCAAGGCCGGGTTTGCCAGGAAATTCACCCCGCAACAGGTGTGGCAGAAAGACCCCGCAGGTCAAATGAACTGCTCTGAATTCTTTGACATGTATTATATGTGTAGCATTGCCTCCTCCAAGGTCCACAACCCCTGGGTTTGGAGAACCCAGGGGTGTGCTCCTCCGGCGATGTCCGAGGTCTCCAACACCAGCTCAAGGAAGGGAGCATGGCTGTTGAATGACTTCTTCCAGGATCTCTCTCTGGATTGATCTATCGAGGGACTAATTATGATGTTTTTATCCAAGCGGTATCTGTCCTGGAAATCGGTGGATGCCAGCCATTGCTGGAGGGGTCACATGCAGAGCCTGGCATGGCAGACCAGGTGAGTGCATGCTGCCATGTGCCCTAGCAAGAACAGACATGCTTTGGCTGTCATCAGGGAAAACGCAAGACCCCACCGTGATGAAATCTAATACGGTCTGGAACCTGTCTAGCGGCAGAAATACTCTCACAAGCACTAAAGTTTTATGAATGAAGCCTAAGCAATGCCAGTAAGAGCAGCAAACATTCTGTGCATGGACACTGGTGGCAAGAGAACTGAGGGTGTGAGGAGTGGGCAGTGCCTCTTATACCAGGCCATATGGGCACCACTCTGAGGGGTGGCAGTGCTGCCTTTACGGATACTGCTGAGGGAAAAACTTCTGACATGAGTGCACACAGCAAGCACACACACCTCTAATGTGTAATGGACATAGACAAGCACTTGAAGAACCTAACTATGTCATTCAGAAACGTGAAAAATTCACACCCCCTGAAAGTCAGGGTAAAGCGGACCTAAGCACCAGCACAGGCCCTGATAGACTGATGGAAGAATTCTTCAGTCAAACTACCATCACCTCATTCTTTAGAGCTGGATGGATGAAAATGTTCCCTGTTCCTTCGCAACACGTATATTTAGCACTTGTTTGCAGAGCAGACAATAGCGAGAGCTGCACATCTTCAGAACAGCTCCACCTGGCATTTTTGTGACCAGTGCCATAGCAATGCACCAATTCAATAGAGCAAAAATGAGGTGACCAAATGTTACTTAGTAAGCCTCAGCTCAAATCTCACAAGATCCTCTGCACAGTTCACTTAAAGACCTGTTTCACGGAGGCTGATGACAAACTTGTATCAGGAAATACCACTGGTGCCCACCAAACTCTGACCTACCAATTATCTACTACCCAACTGTTAAAAAGTGGAAATGGCGAGGTGCAGATAAAGGGGAGAAGATGAGACAGAAGAGCTAAGTAGAGAGCAATGAACCCAATAACACCAGGAGTGACACCCCAACTCTTGTTTTATGAAGTCGGTTAAGTTTAAAAAAAAAAAATCTATGCCAGTTAACTGCAAGAATGGGAAATGGTGGTAACTGGACAAGACGCTCAGAGTACAAGTACTCCATCAGCGACTGGCACTAAAACAGTATGACAAGAAGAGGGAGGAGACCATCGATCATAATCTGTTAGATATAAAATCAGTTAACTTGCTCAGAAATAAGTGGCTTCCTGTGTTAGAATTAAAGAAATATTAGGCACATCATGTTTTCATGACAGTTCTTGGTTGCAAATAAAGAGCGGCAGGTCTTGTTATAGTCTTCTCATTAGCATTCAAAGCAAGCGTGTCCATCGCTCTGTCTCTTACACTCTAGTAGGCTGAACAATAGTCTTAACCGCTCAACCCAACATCTTCCCCTGTTAGGTTTGATGTCTTATGATTAAACAATTACTCACTGAGGTTCTGATGGCATAAAAGACCACATGGGAAAGTTATTTCACTCCCAGGCCCAACCCATATCTACAACATTAGAAAAAATTTCCACATTTGCATGAATGTCTTGGATGGCAGCAGTTCTTTTGCATAATTATATTAATCTGTATTTAAGTACCTGTATTTCTTGCATGAGTTGTTTTCAACATAAAAAACCACTACAGAAATATAACAGACTATAATTGCACAAAACTCAGGATTTTTACTGTTTGGTTCCCATAGCAACCTTAGTTTTACCCCCCCTTTCAGCAAGTACTGCAATAGTATTTGACATTTTCAAGAATTTTTGCACTGACACCAAATGTTTCAGAAAAAGCATGTATCTTTAAGGTCTAGACACTGTAGCCAAAAATTAATACACCGTAAGTTAAAAAAAATAGAGCCAGCAGGTATTCATCCCCAAGCCAAAGAAAATAACCAACCACAATAAAACCAGATCTAAGCAATATCCCTTCCTCTCCATCTCCAAATATTCACCCATGAAATGACCCTCCCTGGTAAAAGCCTGAGTAAAGAGATGGGTTCTGTAGCATGCCTGGAGGGTCAACAAACGTGGATGATTTTAGACCAAGGAGAGAAATGATGAAAGTAGGAAGTTGAATGCCCCTTGTGGTAAATGATAGACTCATAGACTTTAAGGTCAGAAGGGACCATTATGATCATCTAGTCTGACCCCCTGCACAATGCAGGCCACAGAATCTCACCCACCCTCTCCTAGAATAATCCTCTCACCTATATCTCAGATACTGAAGCCTTCAAATAGTTCGAAGACCCCAAGATGCAGAGAATCCTCCAGCTGTGATCTGTACCCCATGCTACAGAGGAGGTGATCTGACAGGGGCTCCTCTTTCACATAAATGGGCTCTAGAACCCATGCTGATTGTAGGTCAATATGGCACGAGGAGAAGTAATCTCTCAGTAGGGAGGTCCCAAGCCACTATGGGGTTTCTACAGCAGATGAAAATCACTCCCTTCAACTCTACCTGAAATCAATAAGCCAGCAATGCAAGTCACAGAGCACTGGGCTCACATGCTCCTACTGAGACAGGCTATTGCAGCGGGCTGGAGCATTCTGTATCAGTTATCTGAATTATTTTAAGATATGTAGCCCCAGGTATAACGTGTTACAGGACTACTGTCTTGAGATGGCAAACACAAGAATCAGAGTAGCTAGGCTTACGGCATCTGGAAGGAAAAGTCAGAATTGTCTAGCTAGATAAAGACTGAAAAATACAAAAAGAAAACCCAAAACCACATATCTGGTCGCTGCTACATTAACCAGCCACGGATATCAACATCAGAAACAAATACCAAACAAATCCTCAATTGGAAAGGCAGATCGACTACTCAGCCTGACTTCTGAGTGCTTCCCTTATCATGTAAACATCACCTCCACCTGCTAATGCATCCATGCCCTGATCTCACCCAGATACTGGCTACACCAGGGGTTGGCA
Organism: Rafetus swinhoei; assembly: GCA_019425775.1. Classification (NCBI taxonomy): domain Eukaryota; kingdom Metazoa; phylum Chordata; order Testudines; family Trionychidae; genus Rafetus; species Rafetus swinhoei. Next base: position 199,939,248 of record CM033424.1, on the reverse strand, counting down.
ACATACAGCATGTGAGCCATAAGCAGCACGCAAGCCAATTTTGAGTGGCATGCGCAGCCCGTGGCTGGAGTTCAGCTCCTTCCCCACACAGTGGGGAGTCCCGCACAGCCACAAAGCCTGGAGCAACAGCTCCAGCTTCCAGGCGCACGGGAGGGGGAAAGTGAAGAAAGCCCCAACTAGACCCGGCTCCCCACTCGTGTCTGCCCCCAGTGTCCCTGAGAGCTGCCCTGGCTCCCCATCCTCCTCGACCAGGTGGCAAAGGGACCCTGCACAGAGCCAGGACAGCCTCACCCCCCTGCAGGATTGAGGCCCCACCCCTGCATGCACTCCGCTGCTGCTCCGCCCACCCCAGCCCCACTGGCATGGAGGGAGGGGCCTGGGGAGAAGGAAGCAAGGGGGTGGGGTAGGGATGTAAGCGACTAGTCGACTATCAGATAAGCGTATGCTTATTGGAGAGAACCAGCGACTCGACTAGTCGCCCCCCCCCCACTTTCTGCCTCTATCAGAGAGAGGCAGCAAAGGGGGGGGAGCAGGAGCCGGCTTAAAAGCCAGTTCCCCCCAGCACCATCTTGGGAGGGCAGGGGGGACGACAGAGCAGGGGCACAGCAGGCAACTGGTGGTGCTTCCTCTTCTGAAGTGTAACAAGAGCAGGGCTCTTGCTACATTTCAAAAGCAAAAGCACCGGGGGACCAGGGGGCGAGCGGGGGACTCAAGCAGTTCCCCACTGTCCCCGGGCTCCCTGCTTTTGAAATATACAAGAGCCCCAGAGACAAAGCGCACGTGGGGAGCACAGGGCCAGCAGGGGACTCAAGCCCTTGCTACTTTTCAAAGGCATAGGTGCCTTGCTCTTGCTCCCTGTCCTAGGGCCAGAGACCTTACCCCCAAGCCTGCTTCTGTACCCTACCTCCCACCCAGACCACGCACCTCACGCCCTCCTGCACCCCTCATCCCTATCCCACTCGCTGGCAGTCCTGTCCCGCACACTGAACCCCTCATTTTTGTCCCCAACCCAGTGCCTAAGTAGGTCCACAAAATGCACTAACTCCAGAAAAGTAAATCTGTCCTTTGGGAAGCCCTGAACCTCAGTCCTCCCCTGTCCCATCCCCTAGCCCACTGGGGCTGGAGTGCCAGAGGAGTGAGGTGTCTTGGTTGGGGGGGGGGGGTCACATCAGTGAAGATTGGGGGTTTTGGGAGGAGTTTTTTTTTGCTTCTCACTTGTGTGGTCCCCAACTGATTTTTCTGTGGGTCAGTGGCCCCCGACCCAAAAACAGGTTCTCCAGCCCTGCCCCTAAATAAAGGAAACACTGGATCCTTTTCTGTTGGACAAAAATTAATACTTTACTTTATTTAAAATGGAGTTTGATCAACTAACACAAGAAAGTTAAAATGCTTAATCTGTTTAATAATTTAAATGAAATTGTTCTCCTAAGCTGCAGCACTAGCAAAATGGCTCAGGCATAATTCTGTAATTAATGGTGAGTTTCATTAGCAACTCGTGATCTGCAGAAAGGTTTGCATTGAGCCAGGTGGTCCACAGACCAAAACATTTGAGAATCATTTTGCTAGAGAGGAGTGCTGCCCAGATGGCAGCTGAGGGGAGAGGAAAACGTGTGGGGGATCCCCTGCCCCCAAGCCACATTGGCCCTTAAGTGCCTAGGCCCCTGTCAGGAAGGCTAGGGTACCATGGCCTGGGACCCCGCCTCCAGCAGGGCTGGACATCCCAGTGTCACCCATCTGCCCTGCCCATTTCCCTGAATCCCTCGCCCTCCCCCTCTCCCCTTCCCGAGCCACTCTGACCCCAGCCCATGCTGGCGATACAGCATTGCGCCCCCCACAAGTTTGGAGCCAGTGCTGGCGTCCTGTGATGGGAGCCCCGAGGCGCCGCGCTGCATCCAGCTTCTGGGGATGTGCATGCATGCTGCTCCTCCCCTCCCCACAGGAAAAGCCGAAGTGGAGCCCAGGGCAGGAAAACAAGCGGGGTGCATGGTGGAGAGAGCCCCTTCCCCCTCTCCCAGGACAGCGGCGTGGCCCAAGGCAGGAGGGTTAAATTTTGACACGCCACTTTGGAAAGTTTGCCGACCCCTGGGCTACACCTTTGACAGCACTGGCTTTAAAGGATGAGCTAGATACAGAGCTGAAGGACAGCTCTCACGTCCTCATCATCTGTTCCAATGGCCCCAAATAAACATGGAACAAGAGAGGAGACTAGCTGGAATGCTGTGGCACTGTAAATGACACTACCTTTAGGAATGAACAAGCAATGGCCCACCCAGATCTGCTCTCAGGGAGCACACAGCAAAGAAGTAATGAATCCCCTGATAGCAGCCCTATCCACTCTTGTACCACCCAGGATTTGATGTCCGGCATTTACTCAGTATGCTATTATTCAAGTTCAAAACATTGCCTTTCTTGAAATAATTTTCTTCTGGCAGGAAAAAAAAGGCATCAGTCCTTTCTCAGCACTGACTACAGGCTAGCGTTAAATACAAAAAACACCAAGGGTACGTCTAGACTACAAGCCTCTTTCGAAAGAGAGCATCTAGACTGCAACCACTTCTTTCGAAAAAGCAAGCCGCTTTTTCAAAAGAGAGCACCCAGGCAGTCTGGATGCTCTCTTTCAAAAAAAGGCAGTCTTCCTCGTAAAATGAGGTTTACTGCGGTCGAAAAAACCGCCACGTTCTTTCTATTTAATTTTGAAAGAACGCGGCAGCAGTCTAGACACAGGGGAAGTTTTTTTTTTTTTTCCCAAAAAGACTTTTTTCAAAAAAACCCTGTAGTCTAGACACACCCCAAGGCATGTCTGAGCTATCTGATCACAACCTGAAGAGAAAAAAACTAACTTGGCAATTTCCCCCTACATTTTGATAACACGAAATGCAGTCTCAGAAGACCACTTCTGAACTAAAACCAAGAGACATTTTATTTCAAAACAATAATGCTTTTAAAGATTCTAAACAACTGTGAACAGGCCCAATATCATCTTAGTGATACAGCATTACCAACATGCATGCTGCTATATGTTGCTGCCAATACACACTTCAACAAAGCAATGCACTATAAAATTCCATCTATTACTCAAGCAAATAGGGCTGCAGCTGTAACATGGCCAGCTTTATGTGTTATTCATCAGCCATAGCTTGTTTATTCAACCCTACTAAATGCTAGCTTTATATTTAGTTGCATTGCATTTGCCCCCAGATACCCCAATCAGGATCGGGGCCCCGCTATACAAAGCCCTTTTCAATACATATGAAAACAAAGTCTCTGCTCACAGCAGTTTGCAACCTAAGAGCTTTTTATATCCTAAACATACCCTTAACATGAAACCAGTATCAGCTGTTGTGTCCCAATTGCCGTAAGCAGCTTCATAAAGCCCAGTTCTCATTCATGTTCAGACTGACCACCATTATATTACTGAAATCAGAGTTCATTAATTTTCCAGCCATTACCTGAACCTGTTTCAAGTAGCCAACTTCAGCTGTGTGTCAAAAACCAGCCAACTGAAACTCAACATCAGTCAACAAAAGAGAAAAGCCATGCATACCCTTTCAACAGTTAATTTTCACAAGAGAGGCCTCAAAGAATTTTTTTTTAAACACGCACACACCTCTGACTAAGGATGTTTAATTGCAGTTATCTGGCAAATCGTGTAGCTGACAGAATTTGTATTGACTACACGATTAGGCGATAAGGGCTGCTCTGCACAGCTGCAGCGGGGACAGCTCCAGGAGCCAGCTCGAGCTGGGCCTGAGCAATCCCAGCTCTGGGAGTACCAGCACTGCGGTTATGCATTTTAAATGCAGTAAGAGCCGCTGGGCTTTTACTCCATTTAAAATGCAGAGGCGCAGCATCCTGGACCAGCATGAGCTGGGACTGCTCGGTCCCAGTATCTGCAGCAGCCAGACCTGTCTGCCGCCAACAGAGGCTGCTCAGACACCAGCCCCTGTTTGTGGTGGCCAGGGCCACCACAAACAGCAGCTGCTTGAGACCCTCTCGGCCTGTTTCGCCCGTTTCCCTTCCCTCTCCGCCTCCCCAATGCCTCTGGTAGAGGTGAGGGGGGGAGGCAGCATCGCGGACAAAGTGCTGGGGGGAAATTGGCTTTTAAGCTGGCTCCCCCCCAGCACCAGCTCCTGTTCCCCCACCTTGCTGCCTCTGGAGGGGGAGAGGACGCGAGTAGTTGATACTCCATTCAACTACCTGATAAGCTTATGCTTACTCACTAAGGGTATGTCTACACAGCAAAGTTATTTCGAAATAACAGCCGTTATTTTGAAATAACTATCCTAGCATCTACACAGCCATTCCGTTATTTTGAAATTAAATCAAAATAGCAGAGGGCTTATTTCGAAATTGGTAAACCTCATTCCACGAGGAATAACGCCAATTTCAAAATTGCTATGTAGACACTTATTTCGAAATAGGGGGCCTCCAACCTTCCCAGAGTGCCCTGGTGGCCAATCTGGCCTCAACCAAGAACACTCCTCTCCCTTCCCGGAGCCCTTAAAGGGGTTGACTCTGGCCACAGTGCCTGTGTCAGCTCCAAGCCTGCCAGCCCAGAGCCAGCAGTCGCTGCCCCTGACCCAGTGGCCCCAAAACATGAGCCAGCAAGCCACTGGCAGCCAGCCCTCCACCGCTCCCCAAGAGTAGTCTGCCAGCTCCCAGCAGCCTGCCAGGGCCCGCAGAAGGCGGGTGCCTTCCTGGTCCAGGGTGGAGATCATGGACCTTATTCATGGACCTTATTCAGGTTTGGGGGGGGATGCCCCCAACGTCCATGATCTCCACACTAGACGGAGTAATGCAGCCATCTATGGCAGAATAGCTGCCAGCCTGGCCACCAAAGGCCACATGCAAACCCAGCAGCAGGTTTGCATGAAAATCAAGTTGGTCCAGAGAGACCCCCAACCCTGAGCTTCCCCATTCCAGTTCCCTCCTCCCAGGTTTCCCCCTCTCCTCTCCCACCCTCTCTCTTGCCCTCTCCCGCCTCCTTTCCCCAGTCTCACCAGTTTCATTCCCCCCCCGCCACCCCAGTTTTGTTAAATAAAGAGAGTTTGTGTTCATGAAAATATGTGTATTTTATTTTACATCAGGAAGGAGGGTTTGGGAGGGGTAAGTGGAAGGACGTGAGGGAGGAATGAGGCACAAGCCCCCAATGGGGCAGACCAGGGAGGCTCTTAGTGCTCCTCAGGGTGGAAGCTCTCCCTCAGGGCCTCCTGTATACTGACAGCCCCCCGACGGACCTCCCGGATGGCAGCCTGCAGAAAGTGCAGCCAGGCTCGCAGCAATGTGTCCAAGAGAAGCACCAGAGTGCCCAGGGACAGCTCTGGCTCCATATTGCAGAGTGCTGTGGTGTCCCGAGTGAGGGCAATCAGAGCATGCAGAGACAAAATGCTTTGCTGTCCCTCATCAAGGTAGGCAAGCAAGCAGGGAAACCTGAGAACTGGCTGTCCAGGGGGGGTCCCTTTAAGCACAGGCCTCAGAAAGCCTCAGGCAGCAGCCACACAAAGTAACTCCTGACCTGACGCCCTGCCGGACTTGGCTCCGGCCAGCCTTAAATGCAATTCAGCATCCACTCAGTGTGGACGCGCTATTTCGAAATGCACTGTGTGTGTAGACGGGTTATTTCGAAATTACCTATTTTGAAATAATGCTGTAGTGTAGACATACCCTAACATCCCTCCCCCTGTCCCTACCTCTATCTTTTCTGTTTGTGGTTTTCTAAAAGAGTTCATCTCCAACTCCCCCACCATGATCAAAGTAGGGATGTAAGGAAGTAGCCAACTACTCAAGCCTAGGTTTACTGGATAGTCAAGTCGACTACTCACATTTCCCCTCCCCTCCTACTGCCTCTATATCAAAGGCAGCAAGTGTGGGGGTGGGTGGGAAATAGGAACCGGTGCCAGGGGGAACCAACTTAAAAGCCGGTTCCCCCCAGCACCATCTCTGCGGTGCCATCTCCCCACTTCCTCTCCCTGCATGCTTCTGCCTCTATAAGAGGCAGCAGCATGGGGGAAAAGGGAGGCTGCTCCAGCAGAAGCCCCTCTCCATGGCCAGCCTGGAAGCCTTACCCCCAGCTCCTACTCCATTTTAAATTGCAGAGCTCCAGTAGGGTTTGATGTCAGACCCGGCGTGAGCAGCGACTGAGCCTGGATCCTACAACGTTTTAAATGGAGAGTCCCTGCTCACACCAGGTCCGGGACCAAACCCGCTGCGACTCTGCAATTTAAAACATAGTAGGAGCCAGGGAGCAGGCTGTCCAGCTCCTACAGCTTTTTAAATTGTAGAGCTGCAGTGGGATTTGGTCCTAGCGCAAGCCGGGACTCAGCTGGCTGCCTATCGACTAGTCAATACAAATTTTACCAACTACTCAATTTGTAAAATAACTTCATGTTAATGTCCCTAAATTTAAGTCCTAATTACACTTTCTATCAGGAAGCTACTCTCCTTTTGTCATTTGAGAGTCCATATCTTATCATCCACAAAACATATTCTCTTCAGGTTTCTGTCAAATACAAGTATGAAAAGCTATCCTAAAATAAATTCCACACAATTTTTCAATATTCAAAAGGTGGATCTCCAATACTAACTTCAGCCCCTTCTCCAAAGTTTACTTTTAGCTCTAGCCCATCTGCTTCAAAATGAGCTGTTTTCAATATTTTTTGTCTTCTTCTCCCAATGCATAACACAGTTTGTTCCCAATGATTTAGTGATTTGGCTAGCTCATCATTGCGTCTACTTGTGATTAACTTTAAAAATTGTATTTTAATACAGGATATATACAGGAGCATTGTAGCAGCAAGACAGTTGCCTTGCCAATTGTTTCATCTAATTCCAAGAATAGCAAAAATAGGAAACATTCAGGAAGTCATGTCACCATTTCTAGATCCAAAGCATGGATTACCCAATTCCATAGGTTATTTTGACACACATTTTTTCTAATATTCTCATACCCATGCTCTGCATGTGACAAAGTTTAAATTTGGTTCCAATATCCCTTATTCTTTTGGTGCTTGACATTCATGAAGAGCACCACAAAATCATTAAGATAGAATTTCGTGGCAAGATAGACTCCTAAAACATGGAAGTTTTGAAAGGAGAACTAAATTAAACAGCAAATTCAAGTAGAAACTCAATTTCTGCATCTCTGATGCACTTCCTCTTAAAGGGAAACTGCTTATGTCACATGTTCCACAAGTGAAATTAGTTTAGATAGCATAAAAAACCAGGAACATTTTTAAAAATCTGTGGAGCAAAATGGAATTTCTGAATTATGGGTTGGTAAAAACGTTGTATTGTTAAGTACTGCAAGACGTACGAGTGCATCTCAATTGCTGCTTTTAGTTAGCCACAAGGTGGCAGGAATTTCCAAGTAAGAAGAGCCCAAAATTTCTGTATGTTTTTTGTACTGTTGTGGTTAAGAGAGGAAAGTAAAAGAGCATGCCTATGCCCCAGATACGAAAATGGAATATCTAAGATGTCTCAGGAAAGACACTCCCCAATCCATCTTGGAAAGGCAAAATTACACATGCATTCTTATGACTAATTTAATACAAAAATAACACAGACAATTTTCTTCCATGCAGTAAGCGAAATTATAAAAAATAATTGAAGATTAAAATATGACAGTTGTGGTTTCAAAGACTCCAAAAATTGTAGCTATAAATAAGCAAATAAATCAACAGGCAATGGATGCTAAATGTAAAAAGCCAAATAGTTCATATCATCAGGATAAGGCAAATGGATCATTTCAAGTGTGTGTTTATTTAAAAGCAACAGCAACTTTCCAACTCAAAAAACATTCAAGCTCATGGTGAGATTTTAACCAAAATTTGCAAAAATCAGGAGAGGGCATATCCTCCGAAGGTAATGAAAATGCAAGGGCAAAACCAAAGCCTCTAGCTTTTACAAAGAGTTTTTAAATCATGTTTTTACAAGCCTGATCCAAAGCCCACAAACACTGACTGCAAATTACGGTATTTATTCAAGTCAGTGGGATTTTGATCAGCTTCGAAGAGGAAGAGTTGTGGCCAATAATTTTATCCAGTTCTGAATTCACATGCCTTCTGGATTTCAAATATTGAACAAGCAGGAGAGGAAGTTTGTTTATACCTCAATTCACTGTCAGTTGAAAAGGAGAAACTTTCGTAAGGTGTGAGTGAACAGAAGAAAAATATACATACTACTTTACAGCAAGATATGCTGAACTCAGATTTATGAGGTAAGCTATAAAAAAGTGAACAAAAATATACTTACTGTCTAGCCTGGTCCTTATTGGCATATGTTACATTTACTACTGCAGTCTCTGTGTCAGTGTTCACTAGAGGGAAAAATGCAACAGAAGAAAAAAAAATAAGTTCACTTCCCACTCACTTCCCTCTATAAATCTGAAAGCAATTTGAGTTTGTGTACCTTGCTCACAGTTCTCCACTGTTCCATATTGAGCTAACAAGCTATCCAGCACCTATCAAAGGGAAAAGAAATTGCAAATTTGAGTTTCAAAATTTCTTGGCAAAAAAAGGCACCACCTGTCATTACAGTATACACTGGAACTTGTAAACAGCAGAACACATAATATACAAAGAACTTTCTACTTTGGGCTTGTGTATCGAAGATATTCAGAGAAGGGTACATGCTGTTTGTTCCTTTATTCTAACCAGCGCAACTACAAGACCTGCATTTAAAATGTCATATTTGGGGGGGGAGGTTTTCCCCTGAGTTCTCTTCTACATAAAGAGAATTACAAAAATAATTAGCTATTCTGCAATAGATATTCTGGTCAAGTTCCCCATGTAGACAAGCCCTGGGTGATCCAAAAGCAGCAGTTACTTGACAACCATACAGAAGTCACAGCCTTGTTTTTTGGAAGATGGGCAGGAGGAGAAACAGGTATGAAGAAAGATTAAGGGAAAGAACCACAATTCAGTCCTCTCCTTGTCTAATAACTAAAGTTTCATTTGGAGCAATCATCTTCTCTAACCATAGTGGGAAAAACACTGTCAATTTTTGAAAAGGGTGGGAAACAAAATATTCTACAAAGCCAGTTTTCAAATACATTTGGGAAAGTTAGACATCTCCATCAATACTACCTTTTCCTCTATATCAAAATCACTTAACCTTTTCCTAAAGCCAAGTAGTTTTAAATTTAATTTTCTTATTATTAAGAATGTGCTGAACAGAAAAAAATGGTATAACTGCAACTGGTACAGAGAGCCATCACACTATTATGGTTCATCACATTTTAACATTTTATCTCAAGTCATAAATCCTGTTCAAGTATTAAAACAATGCCTAAGCAGTGTGCAATTCACACTGGGCAACAAACACTAAATCTCCAACCTACGAGGTGTCACATACACCATTTTCTCTACAAATATTCATTTAATGTTCAATATGTAACATTAAATTGATGAGGGAAGGGAAACCATTTGGCATCAAGAAAAAATCCACATGCATCAGAACAGCATAGCTCACAATTCCCATAAATCTCTAACGACCATAACTAAGACAAATTTGCAAAATTAAACTAAAAAATTTAAATATGCAAAATTAAATAAAAAAAGACTTCAAAACCATGGTGTCAATGAGAAATTAGATGTACCAAAAAAACCCATGTATTGATATACTGCAGACATTTAACACAATGTAAAACAACTCTGACTTGAACTGCAGTTTATTCCTTCCTCTACCATTTATTAAAATAGAGAATGTATGCAAACACTTGAAATGCAACTTTTCTAGTCAGACACATCAATAGCAGTACATTGTTCACCAAATTTAGCTGTGAAGCACCACCTTGAATAGCAGTATTTTCCCATCTATTTCATTTAGGAACCATTGAAGAGTTTCCTGACAGCATTTTCTCTATTACATAATAGTTAACTGTTTCAACTCTTCCTTCATACAACTAGAATTTCCTTTAGTCTGTGTATTTTATTTAAGCTAACTCCTTTTGGGACAATCCTGTATAAAAACAGACTTCTCTGAAATTCATCTCAGGTTCCAAAATTTAAAACTGATTGTATTTGTAAGTTCAAGTGTGAAACCAACTACAAGCTGGACCTCCCCTGAGACCTGACTAGTTCCAGATGAGGGATTTTTCCGGACCCCGGGGGGGGGGAGGGGGGGGTGTGTGTCATTTCAGCCCCCCTCCCCCCCATGGGCTTCCTGGTTCCCCCCACAGCCCAGCTGAGCTGCCCACCAGCTCCTGGCTCCTCCCCAGCCCAGCTGAGCCATGTGCCGGCTCCTCCTCCCTCCCTCCGCTGCCCCTGCAGCCCAGATGAGCCAGGTGCAGGCTCCCTGCCACCCCCCCACCCTCCCCCCCCGACCACTGATGTTGCCGGACCAGAGAAACCCAGATTTTAGAGGTGCAACCTGTATTAGTAACACTGACGTTGAGACATCAAGAGGATTAAAAAAAAGGATCAGATATTTATATGGAAAATAGTAACTCTAGCTAGTGTAAATATGAAAAAGTGTCATGGGATTTTCTGACTTCATGCTTCTGACATAAATAAACTACCACCAGGGGGTTAGAGGAAAAACTCTCCCATAGATAATTGATGCACTAACTTTGCCACAATAGAAATAAATGGACTATTGAGTGCACCTATTAGCATCAGTGTCCCATTGTACTAGGTGCTGCACAAAATGCAAAATAAAGCAGGTCCCTGGTTCAAAAAGCTTTTAAGTGTTTTACTTGTGATAGGATAGCAGATTAGAAAGTCCATTGTCTGATAAGGCTATTTTATTTCTGTGTTATGTTAACAGCACTGTAATATCCCTGATTGATAGAACTATCAAATAATGTAACTATTCAGTTTTCTCACAGTTTAAATTTAAAAAGTTCCAATTAAACTCTCTAATCATCAGCCAACTCAAGTTTACACTAGTTCAAAACAGCAACATCTTACATTTGATTTTTGTTGTTGTTTTTATTTTAACCATCTGTTAGAAGAACATGACTGAAATTCCTAGCGCTCTATAAAGCTTTACAAAATACTGGAGATACTTTATTTTGCAAACTAGTTATATATGTGTGCATTAAATTTGTGTCTTGTCCTAAAGATTTTTAAATATACACTGGAATTCAGAATGCCACTAGCTTCTGGAGAGAGGGGCAGCTGTGAAGGAGATGGGGAAATGATGTTTCAGAGTTACAGTTCATGCATTTCACTGAAACAGCACATAACTGACACTGCTAATCTATAAAGAACTGCATTCTTCAGGGAAAACCCCAAAACTCCTTTCATTTTTTCAAAATGTTGCCTACACAACACTAATAAGACAAAACAAAACAAAAAACCCACACAGTGGGAACTTCTTATTCATTCTAAGTAGTCACATCTGGGAAACACCACACTTTTGTGATTAATAAAGACAGCCATTCTGCACATTCAGCATTGCACCCTCTTCACCCTTGTTCCCCTTTACCACCACTAATTCTATTCCAATTTTCCCTGTTTCCGTCTATGCTGCCACAAGCAGGGACAAAGTCAGTCATGGTTTCAACACACTTGTAACCTGAGTTCCCTTTTTCTCCGAAGAACTGCTTTATCAAACAGATCCAAAAAGTTCTGTCCTAGGACTGGAAGCAGATCTAACATCCTTGAAGAAAAACAGAAGCAAATGTGATAGGTCAAAGACACATGCAATCGTGGCACTGTCTTCATTATACAGGACATCCTTGCTGTAAGTCCAAGATATGTTCCAAAAAAACTTGGACTTGTACTGAAACAACTTAAAGTGGGGAATTTTTTCCCTGCAGCTGACTTCCATTTGCGCTTTTTTTTTTGCGCGCGCGCATGACTTAAGAGCAAGGAATGGGAGGACTTAACACAACAGCTCCTACAAACATCAATGACTTTAGTGCGGAACGGATGTATACTGGGGACGACTTATAGCAGGGGACACCCTGTAAATCTTTATTTTCTTAGCCATTTCAGTCTCAAGCAGCAAGGCATTAAGGATGATTAACACTGAAAGATTATACCTAATCAAACTGTGTTTAACTGTATTAGAAAAAATTAGCAGCAGCTGCTGGAGTATCTGCTGAAAGAGGGAAGTAGCCCCTTTACCACAACTCTTTCCAAAATAATACTCCACTCTTTTACTTGTCACTCATCTGTATGTGCTGTTTTCCTTCCATAAGTTTTTATATCAACATCCATTTTTACTCCCATCCTTCCTCTTCCAGATTTACTTCCCCCTCTGTTTTGCCTCATCCCCCCCTCCCCCTTCCCGGCCACTTAATTTTCATCCCTAAAATCCAAAGCCTCTAGTTCTGCTGTAAAACAAACATGTTTTGTTTAAGCTGCTCTTCTGCAACACTCTCTCCATGTACAGCCCTGTTGGGCAATCAGAACAAAATTCAAAGCCAAGTTGGTGGTGCAGCCGCAATTCTGATGAGCAGCTGAAAAGAAAAGTTCATTTGTATAAATATTTAATCTAAGCTAGAAGAAAAAGTCATTCCTTTTCCTGAAGCCCTAGTTCCAGCATTTGTCTAAACCGGGTCTCCCTCTCTTGTTATAGCACAGATGTGTCTCTCTCAGAAAGCTGCAGCCTTATACTGTGGACTTTCATTCATCAGACTCTAAAAGCCAACTCTGACTTCATTATACTATTACTGTACACAAACCAAGTCCCAATCCTAACTGCTTTGCAGGCTCCCTGACAAGAAAATTTCACTTGGGTAGCAGTGTAACTGAGTTTACAAATACTCCATTTCCCATGCAGGTTCTGCGTATTTACTCATTCAAGGGACTCTACTAACTAAATTGTTCAGCTGAACACACACTGCACTTTCAGAGCAGCATGAGTATTTCACGCAACTTTTATTGTTCTAGTTCTAGATCTAGGTCTTTTATTATGGCATGTATGACAAAGCAAATAAGCTTCAAGATCTCAGGACCACAAGCAAAAGAGCATTAAAGAGCACACCGTATTTCTTCCACTGATCATTTGGATTCTACCAACATTAGTGTGTGATTTTTTTTCGCCTCACATAGAGCAACCAGATTAATTCGTGCAGATGTCGCATGAATTTGTTAAACATGTTTATGACACAACCAAGATGGCAAACAATAGGATCAGGACAGTTTAAAGGGATGAGGGTCATACAGTATGGCCATTCAGATTTGGTGTTTGGGCCTTTGGGTTTTTTTGGCTGCAGGCACAATAAGGGAGAAAATGAAATTGTATGTGTCTTTAAACGAGTTGAGAATGAAAGCTGGTGGGGAGAGAAAGAAAACGTGGTCAGCAGTAGGGATGTGAACGACTAGTCAACTAGCCAGTAAGCAAATGCTTTATCGGATAGTCAACAGGCTAGTTGACTAGTCGCTCCCTGCCCCCCCTTGCTGCTTCAGTCCCCTGCTGGCTCTGGGCTCCCCACAGAACTTTTGCCTTTCAAGTGTAGCAACAGCCCTAGGGCTGTTACTACACTTCAAAGGCAGAGGCACTCTTATCGACTAATCGAATAGTCGATGCAAACTGCATCAACTATTTAATTATCCAATTAATTGAAATTTTACATCCCTGGTCAGCAGGAAGGGAAGACTGAAATAGGAGATGAGGGAGAAATTGGCTCAAAGTATACCAAGATCAGCTCCTAAAATCAGATTTATACTTCAGTTCTGCTGGCACAGCAATGTCAGTTAGGGGGGGTGTGATTTTTTTTTTAAGTTCTAAAAACATAGCTCTTCTGCAAAAGGCCTACTGTGTCCCACCATATAGTGGCAAATAAGTGCTCCCGGCACTATCCTGAGCCTATGCTAGGAGGCTTTTTGCCAGCACAGCAATAGGCAAAACTTAAAGTGCATACAAACCTTAACATAAAGTTAAGGTTCATAATATAAAAATAGTAGCCATAATATAAAAATTCAACATCTTTAAAAGGGAGATTGTTACAATAGGTAGTGCCTAGAATACCAAAATTCGAGGGCTTCAAGTTGCTGGGTTTTTTGTTTGCTTTTTAAGAAAGGCATTCACACCTTAGACAGTGTGGAGAAAAATATTAGGAAGTTAAAATCCAATAATCAGCACAGAAGCTGCTTAATATCGCTGCTTACATACCACAGTCTGGGACAGAGGTTTGGCGAAAACCAAAGGAACAGTTAGAAGCAAGACAAAAAGGTAAGCTTAGATTTTGTTTAAAAGTGGTGATCCAATCCACACAATGTTGATACAATCTGAGATTTTGGCATCTTGGATTGCAATTAAAAGAAATTGATTATCTAAGAAATTGATATTTAAAAGGAAATGAACAAGAGATGAGCAAATTGACAGCTCCCCTTTACCCTTTATCTAAAGTAAAAGAGAGCTAATATAAAACAAAGCCAGGCAAATACATATTTATCCAATGCAGGATCTGTCCAACTAAATGCCTTATGATGTGTTACATTTTAGTTAATTTCCCCCACCTCTTTTCCCCTTCAGCTATCAATGTCTATGATTCAGTGCACTAATAGATTGCCATCTGGAATTAAGAACTCACCATAAAAAAAATGCAGCACAGAGAGGACCCTATTTTTAAAGATTAAGCCATTTTCCCAAACCTCTCCCCCCGTTTTGGAAAGTGTGTCCAGGTAAAGGAGATATCCCCTCACTGCTGGGCTGTTTTGGAAAGCATTAATACAACTGTGAATTCACATCTACCCATTTGATCTCATGAGGAAGAACAGAAACCAATCGCCAACTCTCTTTTCTGCTCCCACCACCTCATCCCTGTAGTATCAATATTTGATGTCAGTAACAGTATTAGGATCCAATGCTAAATGTGCTGCTCATACTTCCCAATTTATGCTGCCCTAGTGAGAGAATGTACAAAGTGTGGGGGAGGTGACAAATTCTGTGGGAGTTTAGGAGAGTGATGAAATGCATATTTTCTGCACTATTGACATAGCTGTATTTAAACTGCCAATAAAGCACCGAACTGTGCTATGTAACTGAATCACATTTTAACACCTTCCTAGAAAGGCATTCAACATCTGCGATTGTAAGACACGGGATAAGGGTTTAGACAGAATGCAGCTTTGATCCAGTTTGGCAAATTTCATGCCTCTTTTCAATATGATATACAGCGGGTCAGAAAGTGTTCATTTTGCTTCTCTAACTTTTTCCATTAATGTTTTTGAAAACGAAAACAACGTTTTAAAAGTTTTCGACAAACTGAAAATCAAAAACAAATTTGAATTTCTTTGAGCATTTTAAAGCCACTTTTCATCAACCTGAAATTTTGACCTGCTCTTGTTTTATAGTATTGGAGCATATTTCAGATCAAAAACATTACTTCCATTTGAATACTCCGTCTCCCTAAGAACATCTACCATAGCATCACTGTATCTTTCTACTGTGTTTCAATTTCCAATTTGGTTTATTGCAAGGGAAGAAATCTCTCCTTTTTGCGTAGGATTGATCTTTTGCTTTGGTATATTTACATGTCAGTTTAAATACTTCTTAGAAGTCTTGTTAAGGCCTCCTGAGTCAACAGCAGCTAAGAACATAAGAACATAACATAAGAATGGCCGTACTGGGTCAGACCAAAGGTCCATCTAGCCCAGTATCCTGTCTGCCAACAGTGGCCAGCACCAGGTGCCCCAGAGAGGGTGGACTGAAGACAATGATCAAGCGATCTGTCTCCTGCCATCCCTCTCCAGCCTCTGACAAACAGAGGCCAAGGACACCATTTTATCCCCTGGCTAATAGCCTTTTATGGACCTAACCTCCATGAAATTATCTAGCTTCTCTTTAAACTCTATTATATTCCTAGCCTTCACAGCCTCCTCTGGCAAGGAGTTCCACAGGCTGACTACACGCTGTGTGAAGAAGAACTTTCTTTTATTAGTTTTAAACCTGCTACCCATTAATTTCATTTGGTGTCCTCTAGTTCTTCTATTTAGGGAACTACTAAATAACTTTTCTTTATCGGCCCTCTCCACACCACTCATGATTTTATATACCTCTATCATATCCCCCCTCAGTCTCCTCTTTTCTAGACTGAAAAGTCCCAGTCGCTTTAACCTCTCCTCATATGGGACCCGTTCCAAACCCCTAATCATTTTAGTTGCTCTTTTCTGAACCCTTTCCAAGGCCAAAATATCTTTTTTGAGGTGAGGAGACCACATCTGTACACAGTATTCAAGATGTGGGCGTACCATAGTTTTATACAGGGGCAGTAAGATATCCTGGGTCTTATTTTCTATCCCTTTCTTAATAATACCTAGCATCCTATTTGCCTTTTGACCGCCGCTGCACACTGTGTGGAAGTTTTCAGAGAACTGTCCACGATAACTCCAAGATCTCTTTCCTGATTTGTCGTAGCCAAATTAGCCCCCATCATACTGTACGTATAGTTGGGGTTATTTTTCCCGATGTGCATTACTTTACACTTATCCACATTAAATTTCATTTGCCATTTTGTTGCCCAATCACTCAGTTTGGTGAGATCTTCTTGGAGTCCCTCACAGTCTGCTTCTGTCTTGACTATCCTAAACAGTTTGGTATCATCCGCAAACTTTACCACCTCACTGCTTACCCCTTTCTCCAGATCATTTATGAATAAGTTGAACAGGATTGGTCCTAGGACTGACCCTTGGGGACACCACTAGTTACCCCTCTCCATTCTGAAAATTTACCATTTATTCCTACCCTTTGTTTCCTGTCTTTTAACCAGTTCTCAATCCAAGAAAGGACCTTCCTCTTATCCAATGGCCATGTAGTTTACACAAGAGCCTTTGGTGAGGGACCTTGTCAAAGGCTTTCTGAAAATCTAAGTATACTATATCTACTGATCCCCTTGTCCGCATGTTTGTTAACCCCTTCAAAGAACTCTAATAGATTAGTAAGACAGGATTTCCTTTACAGAAACCATGTTGACTTTTGTCCAACAAATTATGTTCTTCTACATGCTTCACAATTTTATTCTTTACTATTGTTTTGACTAATTTTCCGGTACTGAAGTTAGACTTACCGGTCTGTAATTGCCGGATCGCCTCTAGAGCCCTTTTTAAATATTGGTGTCACGTTGGCTACCTTCCAGTCATTAGGTACGGAAGCCGATTTAAGGGATAGGTTACAAACCACAGATAATAGTTCAGCAATTTCCCATTTGAGTTCTTTTAGAACCCTTGGATGAATGCCATCCGGTCCTGGAGATTTGTTAACATTAAGTTTTTCTATTTGTTCCAAAATCTCCTCTAATGACACTTCAATCCGGGACAGTTCCTCAGATTCATCACCCACAAAGGACGGTGCAGATTTGGGAATCTCCCAACGCCCTCAGCCGTGAAGACTGAAGCAAAGAAATCATTTAGTTTCTCCGCAATGGCTTTATCGCCTTGATTGCGCCTTTTATAGTTCGATCGCCTAGGGGACCCACAGGTTTTTTAGCAGGCTTCCTGCTTCTAATGTACTTAAAAATATTTTGTTATTTCTTTTGAGTTTTTGGCTAGCTGTTCCTCAAAATCTTTTTTGCTTTTCTTATTACATTTTTACACTTGATTTGACAGTGTTTATGTTCCTTTCTATTTATCTCACTAGGATTGGACTTCCACTTCTTAAAAGATGCCTTTTTGTCCTCACTGCTTCTTTTACATGGTGGTTAAGCCACGGTGACTCTTTTTTAGGTCTCTTGCTGTGGTTTTTAATTTGGGGTATACATTTAAGTTGGGACTCTATTATGGTGTCTTTAAAACGTTTCCATGCAGCTTGCAGGGATTTGGCTCTAGTCACTGTGCCTTTTCATTTCTGTTTAACTAACCTCCTCATTTTTGTGTAATTCTTTTTGAAATTAAATGCCAGGTGCTGGACTGCTGAGGTGTTCTTCCCACCACAGGAATGTTGAATGTTATTATATTATGGTCACTATTCCCAAGCGGTCCTGTAACGTTATTTCCTGACCTGATCCTGCGCTCCACTCAGGACTAAATCGAGAATTGCCTCTCCCTTGTGGGTTCCTGCACCAGCTGCTCCAAGAAGCAGTCATTTAAGCCATTGAGAAATTTTATCTCCGCTTCTCTTCCTGAGGTGACATGTATCCAGTCATATGGGGGTAATTAAAATCCCCATTATTATAGAGTTCTTTATTTTGGTAGCCTCTCTAATCTCCTCAGCATTTCAATGTCAGTATCGCTGTCCTGGTCAGGTGGTCGGTAATATATCCCTACTGCTAATTTCTTATTATTGGAGCATGGAATTACTATCCATAGCGATTCTACTGAACATATTGATTCACTTAATATTTTTATTTCATTTGATTCTACATTATCTTTCACATACAGTGCCACTCCGCCACCCACCCAGCCTGCTCTATCCTTTCGATATATTTTATATCCCGGTATGACTGTGTCCCACAGATTTTCCTCATTCCACCAGGTTTCAGTGATGCCTATTATGTCAATCTCCTCATTTAATACTAGGTACTCTAGTTCACCCATCTTATTAGTCAGACTCCTAGCATTTGTGTAGAAGCACTTCAAAAATTTGCCACTGCTTATTTGTCTGCCCTTCCCTGATGCATTGGATTCCTTTGTATGCGGTTGTTTGTCTGCTCTGGCCCATGGTTGCCCTCTCCCTCCTCTCTTTCTGACTACAGCTTAGAGAATCTCTATCAATGGATTCTCCTCTAAGAGAAGTCTCCCTCCGATTTACGTGCATCTCCGCACCAATCGGCTTTCCCCATCTCTTAGTTTAAAAACTGCTCTGCCTTTTTAATGTTTAGTGCCAGCAGTCTGGTTCCACCCTGGTTTAGGTGGAGCCCATCCTTCCTTTATAGGCTCCCCCTCTCCCAAAAGTGTCCCCAGTTCCTAATAAATCCAAACCCCTCTTCCCTACACCATCGTCTCATCCACGCATTGAGACTCTGAAGCTCTGCCTGCCTACCTGGCCCTGCGCGTGGAACTGGAAGCATTTCCGAGAACGCCACCATAGAGGTCCTGGATTTCAGTCTCTTTCCTAGCAGCCTAAATTTGGCCTCCAGGACATCTCTCCTACCCTTCCCTACGTCATTGGTACCTACATGTACCACGACCACCGGCTCCTCCCCAGCACTACACATAAGTCTATCTAGATGCCTCGAGAGATCCGCAACCTTCGCACCAGGCAGGCAAGTGACCATACGGTTCTCCCGGTCATCACAAACCCAACTATGTTTCTAAACGATCAAATCACCCACTACTAACACCTGCCTCTTCCTAACTGGCATTCCCTCCCCCTCAGAGGTATCCTCAGTGCGAGAGGATACCGCAACATCCCAATTGAATAAGCATGCCATGGCTGCAAAAATAGCCACTTTTGCTCCTGTACAATTTTCTACAGGTACTAAAAAACTTTTTTGCAATGTTATCACTTTAAATGATTTTAACTAACAAACTTATTTTCAGTTTGACAGCATAACTTGTTAGTTTAAAAAACTTCAAAGCAATGGTAGAAGAAAAGTAAAGTTGAAACCTTGAGACTACAGCAACTACAGGAAATTAATTGCTACAGCAAAACTGGCTTTTGAATCATCTTTTGGAACAAGCACTGAGAATGAGTTTATAGAGTGGCAAGCACAACAAAAGTCAATGAGACCACATATAGGAAAAATGTTTCTGTGAGTACTGCTGTGTATTTGTACTGTGGAAACAAGGATCACTTCTGTGATGGATACTGAGTAAATCTACCCCAGGAGTTTTGACTCTTTCCAGCATGCATCATTTCCTGTAGTACTCATTTACACCTATGTGAAAAGAGAACACTAATTACAGGGGGGAGCAGGTTTAGATCACAATTTCTACTGATAAAATAAGTACTAGAACTCAGACTATATCGAAGACATTTTCTCAACTGTGTACAGTACATGTTCAAATGGATAGGCTTTTAAAGAGAACAAGTATTTAACAACCACTTCATGAGTAACTAAGAAGAATTCTCAGCTCTCTTTACAAGCAAAACATGAAAAAAAACCCTAACATACAAAATTCAAGGGTCATGCATAAAGTATATTAAAAAGCTCAGTTATTTCAAAACCTTCTGTTAAACACATTTCCTCCATTAATAAGCTGCCCTCCCAACAGAAAACATTGCTAAGGTCTAGCGTCTCTAGATGGATGTTTAGGGAACATTTGGCTTCCAGATAGCTTATCTCCAAAATGAAGAGGACACTGATGCCTTCCTGATGTACAGCTCAGAGAGGTGCAGTGTGACTGGGCATAAGATACATTGGGAAATAAGCATTAGAGAGAGAGTGACTTATGAATTAATTATCCCAGTTAGGAAGAACTCATTCAGAATTATCAATCCATCAGGGCACCGCACAACTTGCGTGTTTAGCACTGAGCAAATGCACAAAGCTATGGTACATACAAAACTGACTGTCAAAGTACAGGCAGTCCCCGGGTTACGTGGATCTGACTTACGTCGGATCCCTACTTAAGAACGGGGTGAGGGAACCCCGCACTAGCTGCGCCCCTCCCCCCCCAGCAGACCGCCGAGACGCGCCGCAGCGGTCCCGCCGCCTACGCCCTCCGCGGTGAGAAAAGCTGCTCCGCGTCTCCCTGGTCTGCTGGGGGCCGCCCAGCAGACCAGGGAGACGCAGAGCAAAGCCACGGAGGACGCGGGCGGCGGGACCGAGGCGCGTCTCGGCGGTCCCGCCACCCGCATCCTCCGCGGTGAGAAAAGCTGCTCCGCCTCTCCTGGTCTGCTGGGGCCCCAGCAGACCAGGAGACGCGAGCAGCTTTTTCGCCGCTGAGGACACGGGGCGGGACCGCCCGAGACGCCACGGTCCCGCCGCCCCGTCCTCCGCAGCGAAAAAGCCTGGTCTGCTGGGGCAGGGCAGCTAGTGCGCCCCCAGCAGACCAGGCTTTTCTCACCGGCGCCTGGGGTAGAGCAGCTGGGGGCTGCCGGGTTGGTCCCACAGCACCGAGGTGCGGCGCTACTGGACCAACCCAGCAGCACCAGCTGCTCTGCCCCAGGCGTCCCAGTCAGCCGCTGCTGAAACTGACCAGCGGCTGACTACAGGAAGCCCGAGGCAGAGCTGCTCTGCCCCGGGCTTCCTGGAATCAGCCACTGGTCAGTTTCAGCAGCAGCTGACTTGGGGACACCTGGGGCAGAGCAGCTGGGGTGCTGCCGGGTTGGTCCCGCCGTGCCAAGGGTCGGCGCTACCAGACCAACCCAGCAGCACTCCAGCTGCTCTGGCCCAGGCGTGTCCGATTCAGCCACTGCTGGTCAGTTTCAACAGTGGCTGAATCTGGACGCCTGGGACAGAGCAGCTGGGCGCTGCGGGTTGGTCCCGCAGCGCCGCACCTCGGCGCTGCGGGGACGAACCTGGCAGCACCCCAGCTGCTCTACCCCAGGTGTCCCCAAGTCAGCTGCTGCTGAAACTGATCAGCGGCTGATTCCAGGAAGCCGGGGCAAAGCAGCTCTGCCTCAGGCTTCCTGTAGTCAGCCGCTGGTCAGTTTCAGCAGCGGCTGAATCGGGGACACCTGGGGTACAATATGTACCAGTTCCGACTTACATACAAATTCAACTTAAGAACAAACCTAAAGTCCCTATCTTGTACGTAACCCGGGGACTGCCTGTACAGGCTCATCACTCAGTAGCCAAGCTCCTCACAATCATTTAATGAACTTTATCCTCATAACACCTTTGTGAGGTAGGAAAATATTATGCTCATTTTAGAGATGGGCAGTGGAGATAACAACCAGATTGAAGTGTCATGCCCGAAGTCACACAAGCAGGCTCTGGGTCACCCCCATGGCAACTCACTCTACGTCTCTCAAGGCCTTCAAGCAGGTCTTCAGGGGAAGGCCCAGTCCAGCACTCTGTGGGTGACCACCTATCCCTAATCGGGCAGAACAGAGCAAAATTGTACATTTCAAGGTCCAGTCCCAGGCTGAATGACTCCAGCGCAGCATTTATCCTAGATTTCCTACAGCACCACTCCATGCCTGCCCAAGGCTCACGGGCAACACCAGCCTCTTCTGTGGAGGGGGAGAAGCGAGGGGAGCTGAGACGGGCTTTAGCGTACCTCACCTCGGGCCCCTCCCCTAGCCAGGTCAGAAGCTAGAAAACAGGCAGTAGTAAGAGCCACTCAGGGGGTGTGTCTAGACTACAGGGTTTTGTCGTCAAAAGTGGACTTTTGACGACAAAACTATACCTGCGTCTACACTACCGCCGAGTTCTGTCGACATAACGTCGACAGAACTCGGCAGTTTTGTCGGCGGTAAACCTCATTCTCGATGAATAACGCCTGTCGACAGTTCTGTCGACAGAAGGCGTTGCATCTACACTGTCCTTTGCTACACTCTCATGTCGACAAAGTGGCTTGCTTTGTCGACAGAACTGGATGTAGTCTAGACGCGCTTTGTCGACAGTATCTGTCGACAAAGCCTCTGTCGACAGTATCTGTCGACAAAGCCTCTGTCGACAAAACCCTGTAGTCTAGACGTACCCAGGGAGCCCAGGCCACTGTGAGGTGCTCTGGAATCCCAGACCCTCCACCTATCCCAGGCAGCACACCCCTGGGGGGCAGGGACTCAGGTCCAGAGCTGTAACTGCGAACTCCCCTCCTGCCGCCCAGTGCAGGTAGAGGATCCAGGGCTCCCCACAGCAGCCTGGGCTACCAGGACAGCTCTGGTCAAGGGATGGATCCTGAAGCGAAGAGGAGGAGCAAGGGGCAGGACTCCTGCATGTGTCCCATTTCCACACTTTGAAACGATGGTTACTCTACCCCTATCCATTAGCCCATGCTTCCTTCCTGACTTCTCCCCAGGAAACCAAGAGCCTTAAAAAGGAACTGGGGGTGAGATGCCCCATCAGCAATCACTCAGTCTCTGTGGTCTCAGGAACGTAGCTCAAGGATATGAGTAGAGCAACACAGCAGAGACAGAGGTAAGTGAGAGTAGAGCACACTTCCGCTTCCTTTCAGTTCTTAAAGCATGGAGTCTCTGGGGCCTGGGCAAAGGGTGCCTCAAATTCATGCACACTGGGGGCTTTCCCTATGGGGGAAGAAGCAGCAGCAGCTGTGGCAGGTTAGAGCCTCTACGACAGCAGTGGACATTGCTGGGAAGCTGGGTCTGAAACAGTCTGCAAAGAAGAGAAAGGTGGTTTCTCTCCACACCCCTCACCGGAACTATAACACCCATGAAACCATTGCAGCATTATTCTAGCTTTGACTAGGCAGCCCACTGCCCATCTGGTCACCATGGAATTTGGGCTCTTTGCTCATGGTCCTTTAGTGGCTGCTGGAGTTTGGTAACAGACTCCTACCCTCCCCCTATGCTAGGTCACTGGTAAGTATTTTTAAAATCATAAACCCAAGGGTTTAACTTCAGTTGGTGTTTCAAGCTTACTAGGACTTAGAGGAAAATAAAATATCTACCAAAATTACTTATTCATAGATCCCAAGGTCAGAAGGGACCATAGTGATCATCTCGTCTGACCTCCTGTGTATCACAGACCATAGCGCTCGCCCCCAAAGGATTCCTAAATAATATCTTATAGAAAAACAGCCCATCTTGATTTTAAAAAGTCACCAGTGATGAAGAATCCACCACAAACACTGGTAAGTTGCTCCAATGGCTAATTTACCCTAATTTACCTACTGTCTATAAATTCATGCCTTATTTTGAATCTGAATTTGTCTAGCTTCAAATTCCAGCCACTGGATCACATAAGATTGAAGAGCCCATTATCAAATTTTTGTTCCCATGTAGGTACTTAGATACACTAATCAAGTCACCCCTTAACTCTGTTACACTAAATACATTGAACACCTTAAGTCTATCATTGTAACACTTTTTCTCATACTTTAAATATCCTCAAGCCCTTCTCCGAATCCTCTCCAATTTAACATCCTTCTTCAACTATACACATCAGAAGAGGATACCGAGGTAAAATAACTGCTCTACTGGTAGTTAAGATTTCCCTGTTCATTCATCCAAGGGATGGACATTAGGGGATGTTAGATAGCGTGTAATGGAATATTCGTGTAACTGAATCAAATATGATCAGTAACACAACTATTCGATAGTCCCCAGGGGCGGAGCCAGCAGCCAGTGCACTCCCAAGCCCCACTCCTGGAGAGCCCCCTGCCACCCCACGCTGCTGCCTCTGATTCACTACTACTTGCAGGAGCCGAGATGAGTGTCCCCCAGGATCTGACACTATGAAACCCCTCCCACGACCCAACACCCTGCCCAGAGCCCCCCTCACACCTAAACTCCTTCATGGAATCCATGTCCTACACCTCCTCCCACATCCCAGCCCTGCACCCCCTCCTTCACCCAAACTTCCTCCCTCCTAGTTAACCAGACATTTTCCACTTACTGGCACTCTCTGTTCCTCCAACATGCTGAATAAAAAAGCTTTTACTGTGTAAAAATCCTCCTTGTCCTTAATTTTGCTGGCCATAGCTTTTTTCCTTTTGCCTCTGCTTCCCTTAATTTTTTTCTACAATTCCTAGCTTCTGATATATATTCACTACCAACTGTGTGTGTGTGTGTGTGTGTGTGTGTGTGGTTTTATAGTTGCCTTCACATAGCCTGGTTTAAAAAAAATGAGGGTGTCTTCCTCAATTGTAAGGCTGTGGGGTTTTGGGCATCTAGGAAAGTGTTCTTAAACAATTTCCACTCATCAGTCACATATTTGATTGAACTCTTCCTTCCCAGCTGATCTGACTCAACTGTTTTCAGCCTTGCAAAACTGACTTCTAAAAAAGTACCAAGTATTGGTCTGGACTTTATTCTGTTTGCACATTATAAATGTAATCAAGTTATGATCATTTGCAACCAAGCTACCATTTTTACTGACTTTGACAGCTTGTCTGTCACTGCAGCAATTATGAACACTAATGGTAGTGATGCATACTGCCATGTGGGACAGACAGTTCTGTTAGTTGTCCAAGCTCTACTCCACACCTAATAGCTGGAGAAGAGATGTTCTGTAGCCACTATTTCCAGCTGATTGAATACGAAAAAAGAAATTGTGTCCAGTCCTCTGTTGTGGAGATTATAGTTAAGGTTTAAACCCTAAGAGAGGAAAGGAAGAGGATGGAGCAGGAAAGCAAAGCATTCAATGCTGCTGTTGGACAGAATTTCAGTGCAACTCTCATCAGAAATGCTGTATTAAGATCAGCACCATTAGCACAAGTGAATCATGTACTTGTAAAAATTCTGAGCTGGGAGAATAGACTGGAAACAGAAACAAATTATAAAAGGTGTTCTGCAATAAGAATAACCCTGTTCATAGCAAAGCAGAGCTAAAAGCCTAAAAAACAAAAACAGAACATCTACTGATGGCATGAAGTCTTCAAATGGGAGAAAACCTGACCCTCCAGAACAGAAGTACCTTTTACACTTTTGTGAAAAGCTATCCCCCAAGAGCATCCGTAGCTGTGGCTACTGATAAATGTGTTCCTTTGCAATTAGATAGTTAATTAACTGTGAGATTGTAAACTTTTATTAGAACTATTTTTATACCTTTGAAGAAAGATCTTCAATTATCCATGTCGAACAAACCTAGATCTCTAGCAGGTAGGTCAGCCACATACCCAACAAAAATAAGACAACAATACTGAAATTTTAGAACAAGAGTACCAAAGAAACCAGTCCTGAGATGTCAAAATGATACCAATGAGCAGGGCTTGACAAACGGCAGCGAAACCTACTCGCCAGCCCTGCACTGTGCATGCGCAAGACCCACATTGCGCATGCGCGTGCTGCCGGTAAACGGGGCAACCGGCTGAAATCTACTTGCCATGGGCGAGTAGATTCACTGATTTGTCGAGCCCTACCAATGAGATATCAAAAAGGAAAAAACAAACCAGAGTTCAATGGGAAGACATATTTTCAAACTGCATTTAGTCATTTTACTTTAAAATGCATAAGGATTTAAAGTGTGGGCTCAAAATTCAGACAGTCTGGTCAATGTATTCATTGACATGAATGTCTGTGGGATCAACACTCAAGTGAAGTAAAAAATATATACAATAAAGCAAAATGTCTGAATTTATAAATGCAAGTATCTGCACACCAGAAACTTGATTCCAAGAGTAATTGATTCCACTACCTCTATACCATTTGTGTATCCAAAGACAACCAATAATTCAATACTGACTACTTACAGCCTACAGAGTACAATTTATTCAAAAATTTAAATCATTCCAAAGTGTTTGAGAAATTAAGCTGCATGTTGCTGCAAATTAAGAATGAAAGCTGAAGTTATAAATGTATACATTCCACTCTCTAACTCCACTTTAGAAATAAAAGAAATGCCTGTTTCTACTCGTGTTGAGTCATTTAGTTTTACAGAAAATGTAATTGTGATTAAAACCATTAACAAATACACCTCTACACAAATAGCTTCTCTCACTTCACAATAATATGCAAAAAACTTCAAACATCTGAAAATTAAGTATTAAATGAACATGGAGTCTAGACTACTTTTTCATGCAGAAACATCCATCCCACTGGAATAAGATGGAGGCAATGACATTTTAGTGGCTAGATAGATTTGCAGCCCTAGAAACACAGTATCTGTCACATTTCAAAACCACTGAAGTCTGTTAATTGTAAAGAGAGATTTTGGGCCTTGTGTTTATTGGCAAGTGTTTATTTGATTCAATAATTGGCTTTGCTCAAACATTAAGTTTTGTCAACTGAGGAGACAGTTGGGGAGTCCCACATTAAGGATGTTAAAATACAGTTAATTGACTAGTCCATAGGCACTTCCGCATTCCTCCTTTGAAATGTACAAAAGCCCCACTGAGAGCTCTTGTGCATTTCAAAGAAGGAATGTGGAACTCCATGCACAGCCTAGGGCCAGTGGGAAGTCCTGCTGATTCTGGGCTGCACTTGGGTGCCTGCTTTGAAGTGCACAGAAGTCCCCAGTGGGGTCAGCGGGGGACTCTCAGTGGGGGACTCCCCAGGAGTCAGCAGGGGGACTCCCCAGCTGATCCCAGGTTCTGGGGAAATGGCACAGAGAGCCTGGGGTCAGCTGCCGAGTTCCCAGCAGATCCCGGGCTCCACAGCTGCCCCTGTGAAAGGTGCACAGGCGGCATTTTAAAGGGGCCACCGCCGCACAGCTGATCCACAGATGAACTGTGCACTGGCTGCCCCCTTTGAAAAGCTGCCTGGGGGTTTCAAAGTGGCAGCACCACTGTGCAGCGCTGCCACTTTGAAGTACCCCCTTCCCCCCCTTTGCTGCCTCTATGTTATAGAGGCTGCAAAGGGGGGGGGGAGGATATCGACTAGTGGATTAGTCAAAATACTAGCTGATAAGCAAATGCTTATTGGATAGTCGACTAGTCTTTTACATCCTTATCCCACATACAAAGACACTCTTGTGCAAACATCTGAGTGCTTTGTAACTCAAAGTTCCAATATGTATTCCTTTTTTTTTTTTGGGATTTGTTTTTAGTTCGACAGTCCTGAAATGGAAACTGGAAGCATTCAGATAAGTGGATTGTTTCATTACCATTTTTGAAGAACCTCTCTGCTAAAATGATATTTCTTACTTACCTTTCAGTAACAACATTCCCCATGTCCTGCAGTCAATAACTCCCCTATAGGAATAGTACATTTAAGACTAGAAATGGACAAGGCATGAGGGAATCACAAATTTTAAGGTCTACTGGTCCTAAAATGTTTTACAGAAACAATTGCAACCTCCCCCCCTTGCCCTCCCCGTCTCAATACAGCCACCTTTCAAGTTAAATTGTTGACATTAAGAAACCACCCACCCAATGTAAGATAAGGGAAGTGGGAATGAAAATCGTCAGTTGTGTGTTTTTTGTTGAGAGTGCATTTCACTCTTGTTTTTCACTGACTCAGTGAAATTTGCTTTTTAAAAACTGAAAAACAGAACACCTAAATGTTTTGCTGTTGCCAAGTAGGGCTGACAAGTTTCTGAATAAAGAACACCAAACATCCTTGTCCTGTCACCCTGTCCCAACCCTTAGTGAGACTCTGCCCCTGCCTACCCCTTTGCTGAGGCCCCAACCCCCACTCAATTCACCTCCCCTCCTTTCCTCACTCACTCACCCACCCCACATTTGTTCATTTTCACCATGCTACGCAAAAGGCTGGGGTGGAGGGGGGAAGCAGGGGCTCTGGCTGGGGGTGTGGGTTCCAGACTGGGACAAAGGGTTGAGGTACGTGGGGAAGGAAGGTGCAGGCTCTCAACTAGAACTGAGGGGTTCAGAGCATGGGAGGAGGTACAGGCTTCTGAGATGGAGTTTGGGTGGAGGGTACAGGCTCCAGCTGGGAAGTAGGCGGCTCAGGGATGGGAGTTGGGGTGTGATGGGGGTGTGGGCTCAGTGTTGATATAGGGGGTTAGGGCATGGGAGCGAGATGCAGGCTCTGGGTAGCGCTTACGTCCATCAGCTTCCAGAAGCATGCAGCATTTCCTTCTGGCTCCTATGTGAAAGGCTGGTCAGGTGGCTCTGTGCGCTGCCTCCATCCACAGCCACTGCCCCCACAGCTCCCACTGGCTATGCTTCCCAGCCAATGGGAGATGCAAAGCCAGTGCCTAGGGCAGGAACAATGCACACTGCTCTGCCTCTGCATAGGAGCTAAGGAAACACCAGCCACTTCAGGGAGCTGCCCATAACTAGGGCACATAGGAAACCCACTTTACCTCCGCTGCATGGCCAACTGGACTTTTAACGTCCAATCAACGGTACTGACCAGAGCCCTCAGCATCCCTTTTTCAACTAGGCATTCCAGTCAAAAATCAGACTCATGGCAAACCTATTGACATGAGAACAGACAAAAGATTAAGAGGTAGGAAAGGCTTCACCTGTCTTAGGGAAATCTCTCCTCATTTCCAGGGCAGGAAACTTGGGGGGAAAAAATTATATCAAGGGATTCAACAGGCAAACTGGAGAAAATACAGGACTATGGAGTTTGCTCATTTTATAATGCCGAGTTACTAAAGAACATGCTGTAGTGGGTTGTTGAGCAGGGTAGAAGTAGAATCAGTTTTAAACCAGCATCTGCCCTTCAGTGCACAATAGTGATTTCTTAAAATATCAAATTAAAGTAACATAATTGAGGGAGGGAGGGAGGCAAGCAGTGGCAGCAGCAGCACAGTGATTATTGAACATGTTGCAAACCACTGCGGTAGCACACTGCCACGCGTTAAATACGAACAAGGAGTCCTATGGCACTTTAGAGACTAACAGATTACACTGTTAATCTTCAACGTGCCACAGGACCGACCCCTCATTGTTTTTGCAGATACAGACGAGCATGGCTGTCCCTCTGAGGGACTGAATAAGGCTTGTTGTCCACCTCACCCTTTTGAAATTAGGGACATGGCAGCATTCTTTGTACAGGTAATGGTGACTGATGTTCCAAGTTCCAACATTAGGAAAGGTAGGCCAGGTGGCAGGGAAAGTTAATCTAGTAGAATCGGTCATGTGGCCTCTGAAGGAACAATGAAAACTGTGTGCTTAACAGAAAAGACTGCTTAGTGAAGGTGTGATGGAGTTGTGCTCAGTACAATGTGGGACACTTTCAAGTTGTTATGAGACAAGAGATAGCCTAATAAGGGTGCCCTCTTGCATGTTTCTTTGTAATTTGAAAACTGAAGACTCAAGCTTGTTTTTGCAAATAAGGGACACGAGACGTGTGCAGCTCAGCACGACACCTAATCAAAATCAGATGTATTTAAATGCCAAGAAAAAAATTACTGACATTTCTCCTTATGAAACTAGGAACTGACTTTACAAAAGATGACAAGAATTTTTAAACAGGAAAACTAGAACTTATTTAAAAAAAATAAACAACACTTTCCTCGAAAATTACAGAATATAGTCATGCATGACTCTTGGAAGTGTGTAAAGGGTATATCCCTGAGACCTTTAAATATTCTAACAGTTATAATGTTATGGACATTTATTGTGGACTGCCTTTTTTGGAGTCTTCAGTACTTTTGGTTTTGAAAAAGGTACAAAAGCTCTTAATAGGGGGTATGACAGAAAAATCCTGTAATGACAGAAAATATCGAGTTATCCTTTACAGACTCTTTTTTTCTGTTTTCATAGAGCTAGGCAGCTCTTACTACATTTTAAAGGCAGAGCTATAGCAGGGTTAGCTCCTGGGGCCAGGAGCTAACCACGCTCAGGCTCTGCAGTTGTCCCCCCCACATCCTTATCGACTAATCGAGTAGCACTGACTACTCCATTAGCCAATTAAACACCATTTAGCACCCTTAAACCACCCAGATATGTCAACCCCCGCCCGACCCACTCCTGCAACCTCCCCTCCTGCCCAGACCCCATACCTTAAGCCTGCTTCCCAACAGCCCCCTCCCACACTGAGCCTTTCATTTCTGGCTCCACCCCAGAGCCTAGGAGAGCCCACAAAATCTACTAGACCAGGCCCCCCTAGTTTCTGGTGTATGAGGGAACGGTGGGGAGTGTCTTTCTGCTTTAGTCAGGGACACATTAATGGGGGGGTTGCACTTTTGTGTGACCCCCAACTGATTTTTCTGTGGGTCAGCTGCTCCCAACACAAAAAAGGTTCCCTGCTCCTGGCTTAACCCCAAGACCAAGCCTGTTACATTGGCTTTGTTTTGTTAGGGCTTGTCTCATCTCCACTTCACCAGAGATCAAGGCTGCAGCGATCAATCCACCGGTCGATTTATCGCGTCTGCTTAGACATGATAAATTGAGGTCCGAGTGATCTCCCATCAACCTCAGTACTCCACCAAGACAAGAAGAGTAGCTGGTATCGATGGGAGAGCAGTCCTTGCAGCATGCAAGACGCCACAGAAAATACGCTGACTAGGCCAAGTGTTTAGAATGGATTGTAGCATCTACAGGCATCATTTGGGTGTGGCACGCTTAGGCCTGTACAGCCAGAGGGGCCTCCACTTTCTCCCCCAAGGATGCTGCATCTTACATAGTAATATACACAATGTATACTACTGAGTAGGATACAGCAGCCTTAGAAAACAGAGTATATGCCGTGTATATTACTGCCTTTGTCTAATGGCAGTCACACGAGTGCTGCTGCCAGGTCCAGAAGCTGCGTTAGAAATGTGAGCACCCGTTCTTTAGGATTAAAGCTCACTGTTAAGAGAAACATGTGCAAGCAATTGGCTGCTTGTTCATAGCGATAGCAAAATTACTTTTACCTCTGCTTGTAGGAGACCATGTCTTTCTTTGAACAAATTATCGTCAAAACTGAAGCACGGCAATGGCAGAGAAGGATTTTGTGCTTCGGATGAAGTAGCATGGCTCAGTGTGCTACAGCAATCTGTGGAAACCAAAACTTTATGAGCTCTGGCTATAGAGGCAGGGCAATCCCTTGAGTCACTGTCCAGATAATAATTTGGAGAGATGATTTTGGTCATATTTAGCCTTCTGGAAAACCTCATGAATGCAAAGTAGGTTTTTCCATTCCTATATTGTTGCACTCTTACCTAATGGTGCACAATGTGAGGTGGGCAAAAGCCACTCAGCAGGTCAAATCCGACTCGCCTAGGGCTTTGATCTGACCCACCCGGCTGTTCCAGGCCCCACCCACTAGCGCACTGCCTGGGAGCCAAAGCCGCGCAAGCCCTTTAATTAGAAGCAATTAAAAGGATTCACCACTCCCGCCCCATGCTAGCCCATTGCCTGGGAGCCAGGGACACATAAGCCCTTTCAACTGCTTCTATTTAAAAGGTTTGCGCCTTCCCCATGGCTGACAGGCAACAGTCCCAGGGAAGGTGCAAGCCCTTCAAATACAAGTACTTGAAAGGGCTCGCGTGTCCTCGGCTCCCAGGCAACAGGCTAGCAGTGAGGCCGGGACCAGCAAGCCCTTTAAATAGCAGGAACTGAAAGGGCTCGCAGCTCCCGTCTCTGGCTACCGTGATGCCTGGGAGCCGCAGGGGAGATGCAAGCCCTTTAACTCCTATTATTCTAAGGCCCCACCCCTTCCATCCAAGGCCCCGCCCCTTCCGGGGCAGCCCATGACCACTTGAAAAATTATTGCCCACCCCTGGCATAGAACCCATGAGCTTGATACATGACAGGAGGAATTCTCCCTAGGGATGTGACTGAGTAGTCAACTAGACAATTAACTGATAAGCCTAGGCTTATCAGTTAATCTAGTCAACTACTCACATGGGGGTGGGGGGGGAGAGCAGGAGCCAGTGGGAGCCATCTTAAAAGGTGGTTCCCCCCAGCACTGGCTCAGTGGTGCCATCAGGGTGTACAGAAACAGAGGCAGCAATGCAGGTTGGCAAGGGGCTCCCCAGGAGTGGGACCGGAGCACACTGGCTGCCGTCCCCAGGGACTATAGAATAGTCCACTAACTGCTAAGAATTCATGCAGTTAGTTGACTATTACCTGTTATCTAACACCCTTAATTCCTCCCCCACCAGCCTCCTCTTTCAGATTAGTAGATAAATGCTGATATGTGGCCATTTTACAAGAGCCCTAAGCGCACCATTCATTTAGAAAGCATGGCAGGCCAAGCCAATATTTGATTTGTAAATGGACACCACAAATCTCAACTTGGAATCCACAACTAGGATATCTGCTGTCACCTTTTGGGCAGTGAAGCTACAGCATTCATCATTATTTCAACAAATGAGCTTTCTCCTAAGGATACACTAAACACAAATAGTGCCTTTCTTTCCCCAGAAGAGAAAAATGGTGCCCTCATCTACCCGGTTAACCTTGCAATGAAGATGACGCATGATTAAGGTAGGAGGAATTTCACGTGATTACACAAAAGTAGTGTTCATGTTTAATGCTAAATGTATTAAATGTTGTGCAGAGTCAACCTTTGGAACTCCTTGCCAGAGGATGTGCTAAAGGCTAGGACTTTAACAGGATTCAAAAAAAGAGCTAGATAGATTCATGGAGGTTAGGTCCATCAATGGCTATTAGCCAGGATGGGTGGGAATGGTGTCCTCAGCCTCTGTTTCTCTGGAAATGGGTGACAGGGGTCGGATCATGTGAAGATTACCTGTTGTATTCCCTCCCTCTGGGGCATCTGGCATTGGTCACTGTTAGAGACAGGATACTGGGCTAGGTGGACCGTTGATCTGACCCAGTATGGCCGTACTTATGTATTTAATCAAGTCAGACTCTTTGCTCATTTTTGAGCCTTCACACTATCTTGCTTTGGTGGTTTTTCAAAACTGCATAGATACCACCACCCAGACTTTAACATTCTGATAACATCCTCCTCCCTGTCAATACATCCAGATAGAAGAGTGAAGGGGGTCTGATTAGATTTAGATGCGTTTTGTTTGTTTGCTTTCCTACTAATACTGGATTTCTTGTAGTCAACAGCAACCATACTGTGGTTTATACTATAGGTTACATCAAGTAAAACTGTATTTCCTTTTAAACAGGTTTTATAATTTTCCCTTCCAACGGAGGCTTCTCCAATCTCAGGCATCTGATTTTAGTAGCTTGGGATTTACTTATGCCGATTTTTCTGGAGGATTCAGTACACCCTTCATCTCCATATTCTCAGAGGCTGACTTTTATTTTTTTCATGCCCAGTTCAAAGTGTGAACCACTAAACCAAATACTGATCTATTTCTAGACTGGTAGAAGTCCAGCTCTGTGAATACTGATTTGCCAAATTGTACCAGTTTTAGTTATTTCCTCAACCTCATCCAGCTATTGAGAATGGCCCCCTTTTTTCCCTTGCCTTCAATAACTTTTTGTCTCAAATATAAAACCAAGGGCACAAAGCTCTGCTTAATATACTTATCAGATGAAAAGGACCATAGAACATGAGAAGTCAAATGGGTAAACGCCAAGCAGCCGTTAGTGGTGTGGTGATACATGGCATGTGGTTACTATCTTAGAAATTTAATTCAATTTTTTTCCTTTTTTAAGGAAAAAAATCTCAGCTCACCAAACGAACATCTTCTCAGTTTATATAAATATGAAAAGCTGTTGCTCACATGCAGCTGAAAATGGAACTTGATCTCAAGAATCAAACTGTCCGGAGATGGCAAGTAACTCCCTGTTTTGGCTGCATTAGAAATATTATAAAAACAACCGCATTAATCAGGAAATAGTAGCATGCTAAATAACAATTGCCAATGCACACACATTTTGATTTAGCTTTGATTCAAAGTATAGGCAAAGATATTTCAGTACATTATATGAATATGCAGGCCCATCCTAAATTAAGAAGTACTTTTTCCTCTCTCTTTTTTCACTCTATTAGAAGACACACTGGTATCTGCTGTAGTACATCTCCCTTCTCTGTGGCACCAGTAACTACAATGGGATTTTTCCTGGAATAAGCACTACTGGATCAAGCCTTTAAAAGAGTAGTATCGGAAGATACTCATGTGCTACCCTCATGTCATCTTGCACAAAAATGAATGAACACAAAGAAGTTTAACCACATTTGAGAAATAAGAACACTAACAAATTGGTGTGTGGGCAATATTACTATGGGACATACCGTTTTAAAAAGTAGTAGTAGTCTGAATAATCAGAATCAGCAAGTATTGACAGAAACCTGGTGCAATAAAATTCAAGAAGCATGAAGCCTGTGATTCAGTAGTTAAACAATGTGAGTGCTAGCAAATCCAGCCTTAAGATTTTTAAGTAGTAACTCAGAAGATGCATCACACTCTCCCCACATTTTCAGACTATGACCCCAGTACTGCCAGAAACAGAGTCCAGCTGGTTGTACTTGCATACAACTATATGCAAGTACAACCAGCTGTACATAGTTGTAAATATTAAAAAAGCAAGATGTGTGCTTAGAAGTTAGACACACACCCCTTCAAATCTAAGGGTGATAAAAAAAACAATGGTTTTGGTAACAACTGGGTTAAAAATTTAAATCAGAATGTTTTACTTAAATTAAAAACAGGGTGATTTTTTACAGTAATAAAACACTTTACAATTAAGTCCATCCTCATTCCTAGCCCCTTCATTCTCCTGTCACTGCATCCCTCTCCATCCCATCCCTGCCCACATATCCTTCACTGCATCCCTCCCCATTCCATCCTGTCCTGCCTCTCGTACTCATCCCAACCTTGCACCCCCAACAGCTCTCCCACCTATCCTCTCCAACTCCCAAAGCCACCATCCCCATGTCCCTCACCCCCACCCACATCCTTCTACCCCATTCCTCTCCATACACTGCTGTACTCCCATCATTTCACTTTATAGCCCTATACCACCCCACATTCTCATGCACCTGTAGCTTTCAACCTTCCCCTGCACCCCATCCACCCCTGCACATATGCCCTCCTCTTTCCTTCATTGCCCTCCCCCAGTCCCATCCTACTCACATCCTTGGCCTCTTTCACTCCCCACTCTCCTCCCCACCATCCCCAGCCCATCCTCCACCCAGCTGGTTGAATGAATCAGCCCCTGGAAAATATATATGAAAGTGTCTGTGTGCAGGCAGATGTGTGCATGCATGCACTTTATGTGTGTAAAAGACTGTGTCTTTGTGTAGGGAGATGAATGGATTGTCTTGTGCACGTGCGTGTGTGTGAACAACACCTAACTTCAATTTTTATTCCTTTTGCTGGCTTGTGCACAATATTTGACAAAATATGCATATATTCATTTCATAACATTTTTAAAAGAGAAGGGGCCGCTAAAAGAAATGTATTATTTATTTTAAAGTTAGTGTTGTTGGCTAGTATTTCTAGAAGAATGAATGTAACAATCTTAGTTTGGGTCTCTAGGCACTAAACAATTGTAATAAAAATGTGGAACTGTGTGTGTTAGTGTACGTTAGATGC
Organism: Rafetus swinhoei; assembly: GCA_019425775.1. Taxonomy (NCBI): domain Eukaryota; kingdom Metazoa; phylum Chordata; order Testudines; family Trionychidae; genus Rafetus; species Rafetus swinhoei. The sequence continues at coordinate 199,903,544 of CM033424.1, read as the reverse complement.
ATGCACATGAATAGATGGGTGCATCTTCATGTATGTGTGGAAGTCAGTTTCTACAGATATTACACTGGTATCTGGACAGGTGCATATCTGTGGTTGGGCTTTATGGACTTGTATTTACCTCTCAGGAGAGAGCCTTTAATGAATCCATTGCAGCTGTAATAATGTTTAGTCCTAATTCCACACAAAAAGTAACAATGACTCTAGTGAACAAAAACATGGAGATGGTTAAAAAAAATGGGAAGAGGGGAGGGAAAGAACCATGAAAACCTTTGTGCAATTTCATTTTTTAAAAACTACTCTTTTTGACTACTTTGCGGCCAGCTCTAGTTGTCCTGTAGCAAATAAAACGTGAACTTTTAATGCTCCTTGCCAGAGGATGTGGTGAAGGATGCTGTGAAGACTAGGACTTTAACAGGGTTCAAAAAGAGCTAGATGGATTCACGGAGGTTAGGTGCATCAATGGCTATTAGCCAGGATGGGTAGGAATGGTGTCCCTAGCCTCTGTTTGTCTGGAAATGGATGACAGGTGAGGGATTACATGATGATTACCTGTTGTGTTCACTCCCTCTGAAGCATCTGGCATTGGTCACTGATGGCAGACTGTGGGCTAGATGGACCTTTCGTCTGACCCAGCATGGCCGTTCTTATGTTCTAACTTCAGATAATATCTCTCTCCAAACAATATATACACCTGTTTGGGCCTTGCAGTGAAAATGAGCACGTAAGTGAGGTGGGGGGAGAGCAAGTGATTGGGGAGGAGGAGAGAATAGAGTGAGCAGGTGCGGGGCCTCAGGAAAGGGAAGGTTCAATGGTGTTCTTTTTTTTTTAAAATTAGAAAGTTGGCAACCTATGCTCTATTACGCTGCATGGTATTATCTTTACCTGTGCTCCCCGTTCCCCTTTTTTGTTCTGCCCCTTTACCTGATCATAGATTTAAAGTTTCATTTTATGCACTCATGAAAAAGTCTTAAAATTATCTTTCTTAATATGCCCTTATTGTCAAAGCAACATGTAGACAGAGAAATAAATTCTTTATCTACAAACTTTTGTTCTCCTGACTTCCACATTTGGATTTCACAAGCAAACTTAACATTCTGTCTGTAGTACTTAAAAGTATAAACAGAACCATATTTCCACTAGAAAATAAATTTAAAAGTTAGAAAAAAAAACAAATTTGCTATTGTTTTATATCTACCAGATTAATTTTAGTTGCCAAATGTCACTAACTATATAACAAATAGCTATCTATGTTTGCAGCTTATCCTGGCAACAAACCAAATGTTAGTTTTGTGTTCAAGTCTGTAGCCATCAAAACTTTGCATAAAGTTTACAATAAAATTAAAAATCCTTTAGAAAGTCAAACTATATGCTGTGCACATTATAGTTCACAATACACTGGCTATAACTTTATAAATAAAATTGAGATTTTGCAAGCTCCAAAGTTTCATTCTCCTCCACAGCCAAATAGAAAGTTCAAGTTACATGGCATTTTAAAAAGCAATTTCTAGTCAAAGTCAGATTTAAGACAATGCAATATATTTAGTTCACGATGTTTTCAATCATCTGTATTTTTAAAAATCCAATTGTGTATGAGAAACTTCCTCCTGTCCCAGTTATTGCTCTTCTGGACTATGATAAAAATTCCATCAAGCAAAACTTACTAAATGGAGCATTTGCATTATATTCGTCAAAAAGAAGAGCATTTCAATTTGAGATTGTATGGAAACGCATGCTGCAACAGAGAAAAAAGTACTGATGTCATAGTCCATCATCCTGTTCTTTAAGGAAACTGTCAGCACAAACTACAAATGTCACATATTTGAATCAAACAGCTATGCAAATCCACACATATTACATATTTTACAAGTAATACAACGGTTTTATTGGGAAAGTGCCTTTAAATATCCCATTTTAAAAGTCTCTCTTTCCCTGAAAGAATACAAACCTGCAAATATTTCTGTTCTGCTATGGTCTTAAATTCAGCTAATCCTACAAAAAGCAGCACACAGATATACACCAGTATTAGGAAACATAACAAATGTCAGGCTTCAAGAAAATTACCAGAAGCTGCTATGGTAAGAGAAGTCAAATGAGTTTTTTTTAAATGTGCTTCTGTGCAGACGCGTGTCCACAGCTCTCTCGTGTCTTTAAAAATAGGAACTGCAATCAACTCAGCACTTTATGGAATAGTGAATTACAATATGAGATCCCAACTGTTAATTTGCTATGCAGTAATGCAACCTCATTTTAAATTAAGCTAATTTTCTACTAAACCAACTGAGAGGCTGAAAAAAATTCCCCAACTTTCACAATTAAACATCCTCCTTGAAAATAAAGCATCTCAAAACACTGATAGGTGGAGAAAGTTGAGATGGTGCTAGAACTTCACTTATAATGCCACTGAAGAACAATCAGGAGAAGCCTCCTCAGAGCAGCGTAGATGCTTTCCTAAGGGCATAGAATTCACCAAGTCAGTGGTGTTTAGTGGCAGAGAGAGAGACAGCGAGAGAATACACTAGCTGTCACTAAACCTTTCCATTTAACAACTCATATTTTCTAGCCTTTACAGCATAAGAACACAGTTCAATTTCTGCATCTGTCATCAAAAAAGTTTTGCTAGAGTATAATTCTAGAATTCTGACCAGTAAATTAGGAATTGAAAGAAGACAGACTACACTTTCTAACATTTCTCATTTACAGTATACTTCTTCAGTGCTGGCATACACAACAGAAAAAGACTAATGCATTATGTATCCCTCTTTGTACTAGATATCACATGAATGTATAATGGCTAGAATACAATGGTAACATGCTATCATGCTATTAGGAATAAACTCAAAAGTTTTCAGGCCTGGGTGCCTAAAGTTAGGCTCCTAAATATTCACATTCAGGCAGTTAAAAAGGGTGGAGCATTACAAATCCCATTGTAATCATTGGAGGCAGCAAGTGCACAGCACCTTTGAAAAAAAAATTAAGCCAATTTTATTTAATTGCCAACTATGAATTTAGGATATGAATTTTAGTTATGTGAGTTTGAAAGTTGTGGTCTGAACCCTCTACTCAGTCTCGTTGGTAAATCTTGTAATGGTCGACTGCTAAAATAGATCAGCCTGCTCTAAGGTAGATCAAATCTAAACCAAATCTTTTTTGTTGTTGTTGTTTTTAAGATGCGTGCAACTGTCTGGATAAAGATATATGCAACTGCATATTTAATCTGCACACACAACTGCATACCAGGTAACTGAACAAAAAACCATTATGGAAGATGTGCAACATTTGACAAATCTGCAAAGATGGGTTTCCTGGATAGTTCATCTGGATTAACACTTCCCTGACTAGTTAAGAAAAACAAAAGGCGGTTTTCTACTGAATTCTGCTCAAAGATTTTTCTGAATTAGGACTCAGGCTGTGAAGAAGCCTGCCAGGACTAAAAAAACATATTGATAGAGTACGCAGTGAGGGTTTGAGGGGTTTTTAAATCTTACTAGTGGATAAATTGATAATGAAAATAGTGCCATCACTTCTGAGCCTTGAGGTGTGGTTTTGTTTTTGGGGGTTTTTTTTGAGAAAGCTTAACAGGTGACTGCATACATTCACCACCACCACTGAAGCTACATGAGCAAAAACTTTACAAAGACCACAGTTTAAAACAAAAAACAAAATAGTACTTGTTTTCAAAACCTTTTGATGATAGAACGATTTCTGGTTCTGTAAGGAGATCCCACAGTCTGCAGAGTCCAAACAGTAAGTGTGTATGTGGCAGAACTGAAATTAAAGCACATGCTGAATTTGGAGCATATTCGGGCAGTGCTCTGAGGGTTTATGATTAGAAACAAAGCCAGACAGAAGTGTGTGCTAACAGACGTTTGGTATTACATGTTCCAGAACTGTGGCTGTGTTGAGTATTAGAAGACTTGGGATAACCCAAAATGAAAGTGTTGTCACAAAAATCAGTGTCACGTTAGCCAGGAATCAGAACTGGCAACTTAAATTTGCAATATTCTCACTGTGGCAAACAGCCTACAAGCCAGATAAATCATTTCAGAGGAGAAGTGTAACAGAAATGCCATTATTAAAAAAGGGGACAATATTAGCACATGTAATAGAAAACACTAGTCACTCTTAAATTTGTCATAATTAGGAAGTTAGAAATCATGGGTAAGAGGTGCCCTGCTAATGGTGATGCAGAGAAGCTCAGATATTATTTGAATAGAGTTGCAAATGGATAGCAATCCTTAAACAGTACGACAAAGCATAGGGTCCACAGCATGAGTTCTCTTCTGATGGGATCACAAAAGGTTATTTAGATTTATTTGTGTACACTGTTTTACCTTTAGACAAACACGGAGGCCAACTGAGAACTTTAAGACAAATCAGAGTGTAAGGATTTGTGGCAATTTCAAATTAAATTAATTCTGGTTCTAAAAACAAATATTCCTGTATTAGCAATAGGCAGAAGTGAAAGGGTGACAAAGCATAAGCGTATTTACAGGTGGAGATGAGTCCTTGTGTCTCAGGCACTGTTTACCGTGAAACCCAAACAGACTATTTCATCTCTTTAATAGTCTGCCCTCAGTGTAACATTAACTCCTATGATACAGACGGATGATCACAATGGTCCCTTCTGACTTTGGAATCTACTAATATAGCAGAGACAGGGAATAAGTGTTGCAAGGAATCCCTGGAACTCAGTGCTACTTTCATACCAGAGGAAACCCCATGCAGAACACAGTCTGCCTTAGGTGAGCATTACTGGCACTGAGACACTATGGGCTGAAAGAAAAGAAAAGAAAAAGAATAAGAAAAAGAAAAAAGAAAAAAAACACACACACACCCAAATTTCAAGAGAAATTTAAGTGTAATGACGACATAAGAGACAAAATGCCCTGCAAATGTCTGAGGATAGCGTAGCTGTTACAAAGAAATCCATGAATCCTACAAAACTTCACATAGGTCTTTTCCATTTCAGGATCTACACAATCATAACAGGGTTTTTTTGGCCACGCTTTTCAGTCATCCAGTACTCTTAGTATCAGCTGCATGAAAACGCAGAAAGTAGCTGTGGATGAAATCTCGTACAGAAGCATGTAAGGAAGTTAAGACTTTTAGCATTTCAGATGTAGAGCTCACGCATGACCCAGCATTTACCTTGAGATTGGCTTGCGATGCATGACCACATGGCACACAAACTGTGGTGGCCAAGTATTTACAAAAGAGTAGTCACAGTTGCATCTTGTTCATTTACACCAGCCAAAAATAAATTATGCACAAAGAGAGGCCCCATTTGGCTTACACAGTGGAAATGTTGACCAGAATTCATACAGTCAACTTTCTACTTTAAAAACAGACCACCAGTCATTTGTATTCAACCCAGGAAAGGTATTCCTGTAAAAGGCTGTTCAGGTTCAACATCAGACTTTGTTCTTCAAGGAATATCAATATACAATTCAGCTTTTAAATACTTTGTTTTGACAGCAAGTTTTCACTGTACTGTGGTAGCAGACCAGACAGAGGCTTTACCAATAACCCGTGCAATGCCAACAACTAGGAATGATTCCCTTTCAGGAATGTTAAATTTAGATTATCAGCTAATCTAATAGTCGATGCAATTAGTAGATAAGCGCACCTCTGCCTTTGAAGTGTAGCAACAGCCTCAGGCCTGTTGCTACACTTCAAAGGTGAAAGCGCTACAGTGAGCAAGGGGCCAGTGGGGGACTCAAGCAGCTCCCCGCTGGCCCTGTGCTCCCTGCGGCATTTCAAAGCAACAGCGCCACATGGAGCTCATGGTCAGAAGGGCAGTCCCCATTTGACCGTGGGCTCCACACTGCACTGCCACTTTGAAACGCCACGTGCAGCCCAGCGCCAGCTGAGGACCCTGGGCTGCACTCAGCATTTCGAAGCTGCAGCACCACATAGAGCCCAGGGTTTGACCCCCGGCTCCACACGGCACTGCCGCTTTGAAGCACCCCGTCTTTCCCCGCCCCCATTCCTGCCTCTTTCTGATAGAGGCAGTGAGGGGGCAAGCGGCACTGTGGAGACGGTGTTGGGGCAAACAGGCTTTTAAGACGGCTCCCCACAGCACGGGCTCCTGTTTTCCCTGGCTTGCTTCATCTCATATAGAGGCAGCAAGGCGGGGGGAGGAGGAGGAGGAGAGGAGAGGAGAGGAAGAGAGTTGAGTACTTCACTTGATTACCTGATAACTTTAGGCTTATTGGGCAATCAAGTACTCAACTACTTGCTTACATCCTTAGCTTTGGCAAGAAGCTAAGTTTGAGCACCAAAAACCAGACTGGCTAAGTTGGCCAAAGGATCTACAGCACGTTCAAATGTGAACCAGGCATTAATCCACTTCGAGACTTGTAGTATGAAGAAAGCCTAAAACAAAAGTGATAGAGGATACCGTGGTAGCACACAAATTTTATAAGACATCTCCGTGACCAAATGTTTCTTCTGACCCATGCCTACATAAACCTATTTATCATGTGCATCACCTATAACATTGGCACAGGCCATCAAAGAACTTGTACATCACAGAAGATAAAATGGTAACAGTCCACAATATTACTTCATGAATTTCTCTAATTCCAATTACATTAAAAGGAATCATACATTAGCCATGTCCCCTGCCACCCACCCACGAATGCCTTGGATGAACTATTCAAACACTGAGAGGACTGCATTCTATGAAGTCATAAAATAGAACGCACAGGGCAAGAAATTAACCAATTTTTTCCACACAGAGAAATCTTCCACAGCAGCATTAGACAGTCTGTTTGAATGGTTTTGGATGAAACCTCTATTCTCCATGAGGTTTTCTGATCAAAATCTTTTGATAATTTATAAGTGACAATTCAAACAAGCTGCCAATAGTCAACATGACATCTTACGTGAATTGTGTATTTGTCATAGACTTCTATAGGGACCAAAAATGGTCCCAGGTGCTATTCATTCAGTCACAATTATGTCCAGTGCCGTACGCTAATCGTAAGATGACAAGGCCAGTTTAGCATTAGGGATGTAAGCGACTAGTCAAGTCACTACTCGACTAGTCCCGTCCCGCTGCCTCTATCAGAAGGGGAGAGAAATAGGAGCCGGTGCAGAAGGGAGCCAGCTTAAAAGCCGATTCCACCCAGCACCATCTCTACGGGGCGGGGGGGGGGAGGAGGGAAGAGGCAGAGGTGCAGCGGGGAACTGGGTGTGAGCCATCTCCAACCTGCCTGCCCTCCTGTAGCTCCAATCCCTGGCAGCAGCAACCTGCCCACCCGTGGCTTCAACCCCACCTCCAGCAGCAACCCACGCAGCTGCATCTTCAACACGCTGTGGCAGCAACCCTCCTGCCTTCCACATGGTCTGTGCCCAAAACGCTGGCAGCAGCCACCCCCCAATGTGGCCTCAGCCCCAGCAACAGCTGGCCCCCGTGACCCTGGCCGCCAGAGCAGGAGGAAAGTGAATGCTGCTGCAGTGGAGGGTGGGCTTAGATTAGACTTTTTTTGTCTAATGAGATGGGGCAGGGCTGAGCTCCCGCCTCACGTGCCAGTGAAAAATCAGCTCACGTGCCATTTGTGGCACACGTGCCATAGCTTGCTGACTCCTGCTCTAGGAGAATGAAAAAAAAAATTGTATTAGAAAAATTCACCAATTATCATAACACTCGTGGTAAATTTACAGGCGTTAACACAGGGAGAGAACAATTTGAAAGTTACAGGATGTTCTTGAGTTTTAATAAAATAACTAGCCTATAAGGCTGCATCTGTGTAGATTCCTCATTCTGCAGCTTCTCCCTCAGAAAGTCTAAAAGATGACCACATTCACAAGCAGTTGCCTGTTGGTCTGCAAAGTCATATTAATTTTACATGCAAATGAAATGCAAAGCGGAGTGTGCCTGTTTTATAAGCAATCACATACATGCAGTTGTTCAAATCAGGCTGTTACACTGTCAGACAGCACACTACCAAAAAAACAAAAAAAAACAAAAAAACCCCACACCGCAAAAAGCCACAATCAATAGCTGAGTTCTAACTGCCATGCCTTCCAGCAGTCAACAGTCACAACCCTGGATAGTAACCTGAACTTTGGTAATCTGTCTAGAGGAGAAGAAAAAGGAGTGAACGAGACAACAGGGGGGAAAAAACAGGATTAAGAGAATTAGAGGGACAGTCACAGAATCATAGAGCTGGAAGAGACCTTAGAAGGCCATCAAGTCCAGCCCTCTGCCCAAGGCAGGACCAATCCCAATTAAATCAACCCAGCCAGGGCTTTGTCAAGTTGGGAATTAAACACCTCTAGAGATGGAGATTCCACTACTTCCCTAGGTAACCCATTCCAGTGCTTCACCACTCTCCTAGTGAAATAGTTTTTCCTAATATCCAACCTGGACCTCTCCCACCGTAACTTGAGGCCATTGTTCCTTGTTCTGCCATCCATCACTACTGTGAACAGCCTTTCTCCAGCCTCTTTGGAACCTCCCTTCAGGAAGTTGAAGGCTGCTATCAAATCCCCCCTCACTCTTCTCTTCTGCAGACTAAATAGACCCAACTCCCTCAGCCTCTCCTCGTAGGTCATATGCTCCAGCCCCCTAATCATTTTGGTGGCCCTCCGCTGGACCCTCTTCAACGCATCCACATCCTTCCTGTAATTGGGGGCCCAGAACTGGACACAGTACTCTAGATGTGGCCTCACCAGAGCCAAGTAAAGAGGAATAATCACATCTCTGGATCGACTGGCAATGCTCCTCTTAATGCAACCTAGTATGCCATTAGCCTTCTTGGCTACAAGGGCACACTGTTGACTCATATTGAGCTCATCTCATCCTGTAACCCCCAGGTCCTTCTCTACAGAGCTGCTACTTAGCCAGTTGGTCCCCAGCCTGTAACAATGCTTGGGATTCTTCCATCCCAAGTGCAGGACTCTACACTTGTCCTTCTTGAACCTCCTCAGATTTCTTGTGGCCCAATCCTCCAATTTGTCTAAGTCACTCTGGACTCTATCCCTTCCCTCTAGCGTGTCTACCTCTCCCCCTAGCTTAGTGTCATCTGCAAACTTGCTGAGGGTGCAATCCATCCCCTCATCCAGGTCATTAATAAAGATGTTGAGCAAAACAGGTCCCAGAACCCAACCTTGGGGCACTCCGCTAGAAACCGACCGCCATCCTGACATCGAGCCGTTGATCACTACCCGCTGGGCCCGACCTTCCAGCCAGCTTTCTATCCATCTTACCATCCATTTATCCAACCCACATTCCCTTAACTTGCTGGCAAGAATGTTGTGGGAGACCGTATCAAAAGCCTTGCTAAAGTCAAGGTAGATCACATCCACTGACTTCCCCATATCCACAGAGCCAGTTACCTCATCATAGAAGCTAATCAGATTGGTCAGGCATGACTTGCCCTTCATGAATCCATGCTGACTATTCCTGATCACCTTCCCCTCTTCCAAGTGCTTCAAAATGGATTCCTTGAGGATCCCCTCCATGATTTTTCCACGGACTGAGGTAAGACTGACCGGCCTATAGTTCCCTGGATCGTCTTTCTTCCCTTTCTTAAAGATGGGCACGATATTTGCCTTTTTCCAATCATCCGGGATCTCTCCCGATCTCCACGACTTTTCAAAGATAATGGCCAAAGGCTCGTCAATTACATTTGCCAACTCCCTCAGTACCCTCAGATGTATTAAGTCCGGACCCATGGATTTATGTATGTTTGGCTTTTCTAAATAGTTCCTAACCTGTTCTTTCCCCACTAAGGGCTGTCCACCTTCGTCCCATATTGCGTCACTCAGCGCATTAGTCTGGGAACTGAGCTTGTCTGTGAAGACTGAGGCAAAGAAAGCATTAAGTACTTCAGTTTTCCCCACATCATCTGTCACTAGGTTACCACCCTCATCCAGTAGGGGCCCCACACCCATTCTTATCACCACCTTCTTGCTAACATGCCTGTAGAAACCTTTCTTGTTATCCTTCACAGTGTATAAATTTAAATTAAGATCTTTGCTTAAAGAAGTGGTATGTATTATATAAAATATATATGATTTATGGCTCACTTTATTTATAAATGAAATCTGAATTCCATTCTAAACATAATGTTTTAACCCTTTTATGCTCACTTATTGTTATAAAGTGTTCGAGTACAACAGGTCAATAAATTGTTTACAAGCCCTAGATCAGGGCTACTCAACATGCGGCTAGGAACACACTCCACAATGGCGAGTCAATATAATGGTCTTCTGTTGAGATGCGTTTTATTAGTTAAATTCCTGGACCGTCATTGCTCATTTTAAGTGCTGTCATATGGGTGGAAATCGGGTAAATATTGCATTTTATTAATATCAGCAGAACTGACTTAAATGGGGCCTGTGTGTTATGTAGTCTTGTCTTAATATTTGTATTTATGCCAGTCAATGTGAAAGAAGCTACTTGCATATATATTTGCATGTATGTGCAACCACAGTTAACTTGCAGCCCTCGGTATGTGCTGTGAGTATCATTGTGGCCCCCGGGGCTTCCAAAGTTGAGTATCCCTGCCTCACCTTATAACCATCTGTAACATACTACTCATAACCATGTTACAGCTATTACACTTGTCTACAATTTTTTAGAAGTCGTCTGCTTCAGAGATAAAATGTGCTATTTATTATGTATTTTGATGTGCTGAATTCAAATATGACAATTAAAACAACTGATTGGCTACTGTTTCCAAGATATTTAAGTTTTTACATTTTACGTCTATGTATATTGTGTAGATAGTAGAGTTTTAATCATAAATTGTAAACCTAGGTCTTTTCATGTGTTTATGGTTGCTTTACATGATAATATTTCACCTGTCCTGTTTATGTAACACTTTAAAAATCAGCAAAAGGGTTATATAAATAAAATTTATTATGAAACAAAAAGCAAAAACTATTATGTACATAGTTTAGTCTTATTCAGTGTCTACTCGGCGCTTCTTGGCTTGTCTCTTGTATCATTAAATGGAGCATCTCTTGTCACTGTCCAGCAATAGTCTGCAAGCATTGATGGGCTCCATTTGCCCTGATAGCGTTTCTCCATTGTTGCAATGTCCTGGTGAAATCGCTCGCCATGCTCGTCGCTCACTGCTCCGCAGTTCGGTGGAAAAAAATCTTGATGAGAGTGCAAAAAACGTATCTTTAGTGACATGTTGCAACCAAGGCTTTTGTATGCCTTGAGGTGGTTTTCCACCAACAACCTGTAGTTGTCTGCCTTGTTTCCGAGAAAATTTATTGCCACTAACTGGAAGGCTTTCCGTGCCGTCTTTTCCTTGCCACGCAGCGCATGGTCAAATGCATCATCTCAAAGAAGTTCACGAATCTGAGGACCGACAAAGACACCTTCCTTTATCTTAGCTTCACTTAACCTTGGAAATTTTCCACGGAGGTACTTGAAAGCTGCTTGTGTTCTGTCCATGGCCTTGACAAAGTTCTTCATCAGACCCAGCTTGATGTGTAAGGGTGGTAACAAAATCTTCCTTGATTCAACAAGTGGTGGATGCTGAACACTTTTCCTCCCAGGCTCCAATGACTGTCGGAGTGGCCAATCTATCTTGATGTAGTGGGAATCTCTTGCACGACTATCCCATTCGCAGAGAAAACAGCAGTACTTTGTGTATCCAGTCTGCAGACCAAGCAAGAAAGCAACAACCTTCAAATCGCCACAAAGCTGCCACTGATGTTGGTCATAGTTTATGCACCTCAAAAGTTGTTTCGTGTTGTCATAGGTTTCCTTCATTTGGACTGCATGACCAACTGGAATTGATGGCAAAACATTGCCATTATGCAGCAAAACAGCTTTAAGACTCGTCTTCGATGAATCAATAAACAGTATCCGCTCATCTGGATCGTGAACGATGTTGAGGGCTGCCATCACACCATCGATGTTGTTGCAGGCTACAAGATCACCTTCCATCAAGAAGAATGGGACAAGATCCTTTTGTGATCACGGAACATGGAAACCCTAACATCACCTGCCAGGAGATTCCACTGCTGTAGTCTGGAGCCCAACAGCTCTGCCTTACTCTTGGGTAGTTCCAAATCCGTGACAAGGTCATTCAGTTCACCTTGTGTTATGAGGTGTGGTTCAGAGGAGGAGGATGGGAGAAAATGTGGGTCCTGTGACATTGATGGTTCAGGACCAGAAGTTTCATCCTCTTCCTCGTCTGACTCGAGTGAGAATGATTCTGGTCCATCAGGAACCGGCAGTCCTCCTCTGTGGGGTACTGGGCGTATAGCTGATGGAATGTTTGGATAACGCACAGTCCACTTTTTCTTCTTTGACACATCTTTCCCAACTGGAGGCACCATGCAGAAGTAACAATTGCTGGTATGATCTGTTGGCTCTCTCCAAATCATTGGCACTGCAAAAGGCATAGATTTCCTTTTCCTGTTCAACCACTGGCGAAGATTTGTTGCACAAGTGTTGCAGCATATGTGTGGGGCCCACCTCTTGTCCTGATCTCCAATTTTGCAGCCAAAATAAAGGTGATAGGCTTTCTTAACCATAGTGGTTATACTGCGCTTTTGTGATGCAAAGTCACTTCACCACAAACATAGCAGAAGTGATCTGCACTGTTCACACAAATGCGAGGCATCTCCGCTCACTTTGGCTAAACAGAAATGTGTCCCTTTGCAAAATCAAACACTGACAAATAAGAGCACGACACTGTATGATTTCTAGAGCTGATATAGGGCAATTTGTTCAGCAGAGCGATGTAAGCTTCGTTATGATTGCATCATCCATGACTTCGAGGAATAACATGATGCAATTCATATCATGTATGCAATACCAGCTTCAGATCGCATCATTCATTGTTTTGCCTAAAAGCAAGTACTGTCCAAACCCAGTCATAGATTTATTCATAGATCCAGTCAAAGATGTATTTTAGTCATTTCTGGTTTAAATTGAGATCCCTTCCCTTTATAACTCACTTATCCTCCGCCATTCCCAAGTCAAGGGTCGTATATACTGACCCAATAGCATATCTTGAAAACTAGAGCCAATCAACAATTTTAAGCATCATTTTCGTTCTCAGTGACCCAGAATTAGTAAAGTTTGACTACATTTATTTCAGAAGCATTTTGGCTGTAAAGCAGTGTTATTAGTCATTTATTAACTCTTTATAAACCAACTATATATGTAATCTTAAAGTAGAAAACATTGTAAACATTTATAGTGAATGTCTTTTAAAGGAAAAAAGTGTTATATGGTAAATAGTTCTGGTACATGACTAATAAGATATTCTGTGAAAAAACATCACCAAAAATTATTAATACTTGATTTTTTAAGGTAAAACGTGTATGGTACATACAGTATACATTTTTAATCTGTGCAGGGAATCCCTACCAATGCTGGTGTCCTATGCAATCCAGCACTGGCACATATTTTTCTGTGGGGGTAAAGGGCAAGGGAACCAATTCCTCTGGGGGCGGGGGGGACAGAAGAGCAGGGAGGCTCATCTGACAGCCTTAGGGTAGCAGATGGGAAGCGCAGGTGCTGGCTGGAGAACTGTGGAAGAGCCGAGGGTGGTCACAATGCTGGCCAGAGAGAAGGGGCACTTTGAAGGGGAAACTGCCACTTCTCTCCAGGTGCCAGCTGTGCAGCTGTCTTCTGCTTGTGGCCACAGTCCTTTGGCCTGTGCTTGTTCCACTTGCTGCCACCTGGTAAGTGGAGGCAGGGAAGAGCCTGTTGGAGAGGCGTGGATGGGCTGGCCACCAGGGCTCATAAGCAGCACCCACCTTCATAGGGCACCATAACATTTGGGGCAATTTGGTGCCCCAAATGTTATGGTTCCCTATGCAGTTCAGTGTTTTGTTTCTTGGTAAAGGCGGCCCTGTATCTTTGACACAGTGAGTACCTATCCCAGATCTGAAACCTTGTCTCTTTCATGAGCGAAAACTGATCCAATGAACATTACCAACTCACCCTCCTTGTCCCTCTGATGCAATGTAGAGGCAGTTACATAAAGACCAATCTTTTGAGATGTGTCCATAAACCGAGAACACCACAAAAATCTTCCAACTGGACCTCAGCAATTGTAATCCTGTGGTTATGATTTAACACTTTCCTAAACCCCATTGTAATCAAATGAATAGGTGTCAACTTTGGTTTTTAAACACTGAAATATAGTGCAACTCAATTCACACGAGTCCAAAAATAAAGCTACTCAAATCCAGTGCTTACACTCAACTGCCAGATATACCAGTAACATTTAGACTAACTCATATGATTCAATGACTTAAAAGGTAAGTGTTTCAGCACCGGCTTACAAAAAATGTCAAAGACCCAGACATCTAAAGTATTTTGTGTTTTCTGTAGCATTTAAGGCAAGGTTGTTACCCACCTGGTTTTCACTCAGGCAATCCAGACACCATTTGACAAAATGACCATTTTTTACTTTGCAAGGAGAAGAGGCGGCAGGGCAGAATGCAGTTCCTTAGGAGGCCAGTTAACAGCGTAGGTTAACTTACTTTTTTCCTCTGCATTTTTTTAGTATCGTTACCTATCTGTAGGGAACTGTTTCTTCCTGGGACAGAGAATTATTGGTTACTGAGGAGGAAAGACGAGCTAAACTATTTTCAACATCATCAAGTCAGCCAACCCAATAAAGTTTAACTTCTGTAAGTACACATGACACTCAATGTGAAGTTAAACGGACGTCAACTTAATATCATCCGCAAACACTGCGCCTCCTATTGTCACAAGTAATGCTAAGACTATTATCACCAAAAAACAGACAAGAGCTCTTTGTCCCTGTTAAGTTGGCATATGCTTTTTTTGTTTTGATTTTTTTTCTTTAAGTTATTCATTTGCCAGTACTTTTTGTGTGGAGAGTTTCATTTTTCTCTGGAGTCAGCAGTCCCGTTTGTGTGGTCTTTCATAGAGCAGCAGGAAAGAGAAAACATTTTTAAATTGACAACTGGTATCAAGTTTGCCTGGAGAGTCTAGAGCAAGTGTATTTCCTGAAACAACTTAATTTTTTGGTTTGACTGTATCCCCTTGAGTCATTAACTGAGTAACATCAAATTTCGCACTAATTTTATAACAAGTGTTCCAGACAAACTGGACTTCAAAAAAATAATTTTTATACAGTCCCAACACTAGCTATGCAGTTTTTACATTAAGTTAATTAGAGATATGTAAGAACTTAGTTTGCGGGTTTTTGGGGGGCCTTTTTTAAATAATTGTACTTTTCTAATCTCCTTAGTAGTCTGAATTTGCAAATGCAGTTACCATTGAGGTTTTAAGTTCTCCCTGAAAGCAAAAACTAAAGAGCCGCAAGAAGCCTATACATAGTTTCCCTCTCCACATAAAGCAATGGCTTAGGAACAAGACACTATAATCTGGAGTAGAGGAAGACTATGGAAAACCATTAATGGTATATTTTTTGTAAATTTTGTCATTTATTATTTCTACTGCCTTATGTAGGCATGTTAAAAGTTTTCTGTAGAATGCACTTTCATCCAAAAAGAAAGACTCCTTCCCTCACATTCATTAGCCAGTCTGAATAAACTGGATCTTTCTACAAACAAGGGTGTTTCAACAGATGATGTTTTCTTCCTCCAAGACACAAACATCTTTTTTATAGGTGGGGAAGAAGGGTGAGAAAGCACAGACTCATGGAGGTAAAGCCCACAGATCACGATATATCTCACACACACACAAAAGTGTGTCATAGCAAAGTAACACCTCTAACTGCTCTGAGCGACACAGCTGAGAACCAGGCTCAAGGGAGCGCAGCAAGTCCAGGTTGCTCTGAGTAGCGTCTCTTGAGGGAGTGGACTTCAGGGAAGGCATGCAATGGGGGTTGCGTAGGGGCAGAGCAGGAAAAAGTGATCAGGGCAGGAGAAACGTTTGGAATGGAGACAGGGCAAAGCAGGGGCGGGAGGGGGTAGGGCCTGGGGTAGAGGGTTGTTTCAGGCTCCGCAGCCCCAACGGACGGCCCTGATTTTGATTAAATGAACACTGGAGACAAACAAACCTTTGATTTGTGAAATGTATTTATACATGTTTTTGGCCTCCTACACATTCCACTTAATTTTAAACATCCTATTTTCTGCCTGATGTCTGGAACTAAAACCCTTTCTCTCCCACTGAGAATTGCTTGCTACGTATTTTCATCGGCAAGAGGAAAGTGGTGGTAACAGCAGGGAGGAGTCACTCAGGGAAGGAGCTGAAAAGCAACACCTCTACAAAGGATGCTGCCAGATATCCACAAGTCATAAAAGCAAACAAGAGATAGCTCAGGATGAGTAAAGTTGCTAGCAAAGACAGAAAGAAGGGAAAAATGTAATAGGTGTTGCCACGTTAGTTACCACAGTTCTGCCAGCTCACAAGTCATTACAACGTAGTGAAAAAGTCCAATGCAGGCATCATATGACATGGTGATAGCCTAGAATAAGTTATGACCTGATGAGACAGAGTCCAGGGGCAACATGGAAACACTGCACTACAGACAGACAGCCCTCTGACTGCTGTGTGGTTTGCAATGCCTCCAACACACCATGGAAAAAGGGTCAATTTGGTGTTGTACATTTGCCTTTTTTCCTCCAGAGATGGGTGACCAGCAAAAGAGGAAAGAGTCCGTGATCACCAGCATCTACTGACAAACTCCCATTCAGGAACCAATCCCAGCAAAAAACCCAGCTGCCAACTCGGTCCACACATCTATTGAAGTGACGCCATCATAGGGCCTAACCACATCAGCCAAACCCACTGTCCTTAGGCTGCTCATGCACTCCAAACTCCTTGGCCCCAGCCTAGAGGTCCCTCCTGCATCCCAAATGCCCAAATTCACCAGCACATTTATTAACGTGATACATGCCACCATGTGCCAGCAATGCCCCTCTGCCATCTACACTGACCAAACCAGACTGACTCTACATGAAAGAATAAATGGACATCAAGAATGGCAACATTTAATAAACCAGTACAAGAACGCTTCAACCTCCATGGACATTCAGTAACAGACTTCAGAGTTGCCAGACTTCATCAAAAAAATATTCAAAGAAAATTTCAAAAACAGATGTCAACATGGAACTGCAGAGCTGGAATTCATATGCAAACTTGACACCATCTGACTGGATATGAATAGAGACTGGGTGTGGCTAGTTCACTACAAAAAGTAATTTTTCCTCTTTTGGTATTCACACCTTGTCATTGACTATTGGGAATGGGCCAAATCCACCTTTACTGAATTGGGCTCATTCGCAGAGCTCAAGACTACTGCACGGAGGCTGCCAACCATGGAAGCTCCCAGTTGGGGAGACGCACGCTCCTCCAGCCCCAGCAGCAGGGCCCAATTACGAAAGGGGCTCTAGGGGCTACAACCTCATGCCCCTGTGTTCTGGGACAGCCCTACCTGGTGAGGGGTGGGGGGAGAGTTGCTCTGCATGCTGCCATTCCTTCCCTCATGCTGCTGAGCCCTGTCACTGGGAAGCTCTATCCCTACGCCGTCCCTGCCTCAAGGCACTGCCCCCACAGCTCCCACTGGCTGGGAGTCATGGCCAATCAGCGCTACAGGAGCCACTGGGTAAGCGCAGGGCAGTATGCGAAGCGCGGAGTCACCTGTTCCCTCCCACACATACCAAACAGGAGCTGCCCCATGTAAACATCCTCCCTCCAACCCCAAGCCCACTTTTGCACCCTATGTCCCTAAATCCCTCCCAAACCCTGCACCCCAAACTAGACACCCAACCTTGAGCCTGCTCCACCATCCTAGCTCCCTCTTGGACCCCACATCCCAACCCGGAGCCCCCTCCTATACCTTAACTCCAGCCCAGGCCCTAAACGCTGCCCCCTTCTGTCCTTAGGCTGCTCATGCACTCCAAACTCCTTGGCCCCAGCCTGGAGGTCCCTCCTGCATCCCACATGCCTAAAGTCCTCAACCCCCAGCTAGAACCCTCATCCCCCTCCCACATGCTGAACCCTTGGTCCCACCTCCACCACAGATTGCCCATGCTCAGAATGAATTTTGTTATGCGCACCAATATGGAGGTGATGTGTGGCACATCTCCATATCAGTGCACATAACACAATTCATTCTATACATTAACATAAAAAATTAAAGGGAATGCTGGGTTCCAGCCCACAAAAGCTTACTGCCAAATAAAGTTGTTAGTGTTTAAGGTACCACAGGACTCTTTGTTTTTGCTGAAAGAGACTAACATGGCTACCCCTCTGGAACAAAGAATCCTTAACATTTCTCACATAGCTCTGCTTCCACACACAGCAGATTAATGTCAAGAGAGGCAAGTGCTGGCTATATGCTTCCTGGACATAACGGATACCCATTTATACTATATTCTATTTTGGACTTTTCCAATGGCTTGCTGAGTGGCCATCTGTCCCTTGGTTTCCCAATCTGTAAAAGTGGGAATAAGGATGCCTACTTCCCCTGAAAGCACTGAAAGCCATGACTGAAGAGTGACACAAGAGAGCTAGGTATTATTATATCTGGTGCGATCACTTCACTAGAAACTGAATTGAGAAATCAGTCATTTTTAAATCAGTCAAGATGAAACTGGGTACTGAAAGCCAATTGCTATGCAAAATAATGCTTGTGCTACTTTACATTTCAGTGCAGCCTGATGAAGAAAGCTGGCAATTATTAATGCAAGTCCTACATTATTAAACCCACAAGGAATCAAGCATGCACAGTTATGAAAAAAAGCTGAAGAAGTTTATGGACGTTATAGCTTGCTAACTACTCAGCATGGAAACGAACAAAGGTTATGTTTTAACGCTAATTCATTATCCACAGTATAGCTAGTCCTTGTGGTCCTAAACATTTCTATCATACACTTCCAGCTCTGATTATGTGAAAAACATTTTCCAAATTTCTCAAAGTGATATGATTAGTATTTAGGTCTGAAGATTCAAGTCAGTCAGCTATCCAAAACTGCCATACACATTTTAATATTCAGTTTCACATACATGCACCACAAACACTGTGGTAAATCCTAGTGTAAAAGCAGAGCTCACCGAAATCTAAATTAACATTAAACGAGATCCAAGTAATTGTAATGATATAAAAAACAGAAACATTTTAACAGTATGTTTCCAGTTATCACGAGAGGCAGGATATACATCAGGAAGAATACTCATTTTCACTGAGGAATCAAATTAGAATTAGGATTACCTTCTTACTCCCCCACATGAAAAGTGTTTATATACATTTAATCCAGAAAAATTAATTTTAATATTAAAATATTATGAAATATGAGCATGTCTTAATGCAAACCTATTCTTTTTAAAAACTTGATTTTTAAGCACAACATTTTTTTTCCGAAAACAGCGCTACATCAGTTTTCATGGAAATCGTTTTACTTTCAACAGAGAGGATAGATATTTCTACTCAGCAATTCTGTGAAGTCAGTACATGGTGAGCTAACAAGCAAAACAGACCAGTCTAATTTCCACTGTTCAATCTGACTGATATGCAAAAACAGGAATAAAAGAATTATTTAAAAATGAGTTTTAATTATCTGAAGTGTTACTAGTAGAAGTTAAAAAAAAAAGGGGAGGGGGGGCAACATTCCTTTAAATAAAATCCTTCCTACTTCAACAAACAGGTTTCTGCAGCAGTATGGACCAGCAATGGGCAACCTAAGCTAGTAAGCGGGCTGCGTGAGTGGCCCTCCATTTCAGGAGCCCACAAGACTGTTGTAACCAAGACGGTCTCCCAAGATAAGGTAGTTTTTTCTAGTTGCGCTTGCGTAACTAGAACTTGTGGGGGGGGTGTCGATGGAACTATCGCAGCGCTTTGACAATGCAGAGGAAGCACATGGTTCTCACAGTCAATGTATGCAATCAGCGCACACACCTCATTTCACATGCTTGTCACCTGAGTAATATCAGTAGGAAAAAAACTACGTGGACAGAAGACAGTGGAATCTGGCAACCCTGCACGTGGGCAAAGGTAAACAAAATGTGTGTCAGGCCACACAGAGCCTCAGTAGGCCACGGAGTCCCACTGGTTGCAGATGCTTATCCAACAGTCGACTCGACTAGTCGTTCCCCTCCCCCTTGCTGCCTCTATCAGAGAGAAGCAGCAGTGGGGAGGGAGCAAGAGCCAGTGCTGGAGGGAACCGGTAAAGCTGGTTCTCCCCTCGTCCCCCCCTCCCCCCGGCCCTAGCACCGTCTCTGCGGGTGGCAGGAGGTGCAGAGGCACAGCGGTAAACAGCACGAGCGGGGACTCAAGCAGTCCTCACTCCCGCCGGTGGTGCTTCTGCTTTTGAAATGTACAAGAGACCCGCAGGGCTCTTGTACATTTCCAACACAAAAGTGCCGGAAGCATGGGGCAAGCAGGAACTCAAGCAGTCCCCACTAGCCCCATGCTCTCTGTGGCACCCCACCCCCCGCCGCTACCTCTATAAGAGGCAGCAAGGTTGGGGACAGGAGCCGGTGCTGAGGGGAGCCACCTGCCCCCCTTGCTGTATCTATCAGATGCAATGTGTCGGGGGGGAGGGGGGAGAGAATAGGGGACACTGCTGCAAAGCAGCCCCGGTCCACAGGGGTCCCAGCAGGGAGCTGAGCCCCCCTGCGGACGGGGACTGTTGCCACCAAGCAACCCCATTCACGGCAACCAGGGCTGCCTGCAAACAGGAGCTGTTGATGGAGCAGCCTCTCTTCGTGGCAGACAGGGCTGTCCACTGCGAACAGGGGCTGCTCGACTCAGCACAAGCTGGGACCGAGCATTCCGGCTCGCACTGATCACTGCGCCTCTGCATTTTAAATGTAGGAAGAGCCCAGTGGCTCTTACTATATTTAAAATGCAGAGTTGCAGCATGGGTGGCTCTGGAGCTGGCACAAGCCAGGACTGCTCAGTCCCAGCTCAAGTCAGCTTCTGGGGCTACCCCTGTTGAGGCTCTGCAGAGGCGCTTATCGACTAATCATATAGTCAAACAAATTGTATCAACTATACAATTAGTCACATTAACAACCTTACAATTAACAACTAAAATGAAGAGGTGAGGGTCTTGAAAACCATCTTGCCTTTATAAAAAAAATCAGGCAGATTTGGCAGAGCAGAGACCTCCCCCACCCTCCCCCCAAGAGGGCGGGGGAAGAGTTCCTCTCATCCATGGAAAGATGAACCACCTACCTTTGGGAATGGATTTATAATACGATGCAGCTCCCTCCTCCCCCAATAACACTTTTAAAAAGTCAAGAACACATTGAGGAAGGGGAGGAGAATGTCAGTGAGTCTCAGAGCTCCGATCTACAGATTCCTTCTCCTGCTCTGATTGAAAGCCACCACATAGAATAAACATTCTGGTTCAAGTCCTAAACTACCCCCCATCCCGAGCTTCAGAGATGGATTTCTAGCTTAGCTGAAACCTCTACAAAGCTGTGGACCTGGGCTCTGAGATTTGCTATTGAAGGTGGTGTTTTGATTTAGATTTTTTTAAACAGTTTTGACATTCCCTAGGAAGCTAACTGCTGGTGTCTTTACAAGAAATCCCCAAGAATAAAATCAAATTATTTGGAGGCATTAGATCTTTGGATCGGCCTCTTGAGCTCACCATAAAACTAATTCTACAGTGTTTTTTTTTTCCTAGGCCTGTGAAATCAGATTTCTTCCAGTTAAATTTAGAAAATATCCGAACTGGAATTGTTCTGGACAAAAGGAGGAGAATTTGAAGGGTTTGACTAAGTTACCTGCTCCAGTTCCTCAGTCTCAGGCTTGAGTACTGGGAAAGCTGTATACTACATAACTCTGAAATGACAATGTGTTTCCTGGAAAATTGGGGAGGCAGACAATTACAAGGACTCTCCCCTTTCCCCTCCAGCTGCTTGCTGCCGCTGGAGCATGGGACAAGTAGTAAACCAAGTAATCTCCCCTGCCTCCCCCAAATGAGTTGTAACAGAGGCAAATAGGGAATCATGGAGCCCTGTCTAAGCATGCACACAAAATGTCTGATTCAAGGAATAACATAAAATTATGTTTCAGCTGAGCCAATTGACTTCACAGTACTAGCAAGTAGAATAGTATTGGAGAAACCTCTGAGCGAGTACCAATGAGACAGGCATCATGATGTTATTAGCTTCCCAAGGACTGTCCAAGGCAAAAAAGCAACAACTCTGAGCTTGATGGGACATCAAAATGTAAAATAAAATGCCTTTAAGATTCAAGAATTTATCTCTATAGAGTGGAGTTCTAACTCACTCTAGTGGGAGAACTGTGCAAATGTATCTATGGTCTTCTCCATGACCAATTCTTACTGTGATTGCTTAGCCATCAGCAACATTTCTATGACACCAACTCCCTAGATTATCCAGTGTCCGTCCCCTCACATTTCACAATAATCACTAATAACTTTTACTATACAAGAGACACAGCAAGAAAGCCTTGATAAGCATGAAAGGTCAACTTATTTTCCTAATGGTTTGAATGTCAATTTGAGAATTAGATTTTAAAGCAATAATAAAATGATAATGCATATATGATATATACAATCCAACTGTGTATTGATTATATATACACATATACATTTTCAAGGATATTTTTTAGCTGTCCTTAACACCTCATTAGAATGCAAAAGATTTTAAGCTCTGATTCACTTTCTGCTCTTCACTCAGATTGGACAGTGCAACTGAACTACCTTGAGCAGATGACTTCAAGGTTGTTGTGCATACAACTTCATTAGATTTCTTCCAGAGCAGGATTAATGTTGAGATGAAAATGTACATTAACAAGTTTTAAACCACATAATGTGAAGAAACACCGACTTAATAGCTCTGTACTTTTTCTTCTTTCCAGACTAAATTTGGCAACTATACAACCTGATGCTATCCCTTTAAAATTGCTCATTTCATGATAAAAGCCTAAAACTTTATTATTATAAAAAGCCTCTAGACCATACAGCAATGGTACCAGAATAGCATTTTTTAAATACATTCAAAAGCATTTTCTAGCTGAAATGGAAGTGCATGAGATGGTGGAATTGATAAGCTTTAGTTTTCAATCATTTTATAACCCTCATTTCCTTTACTCCAATTTAAGATGTAAAAATGAAAAATGAAATTACTGAGTATCCTTTACTACATATTTTAGAAATATGAATCTGTCCGTACATCTGTGAGTCCGTTTGTTCACGAACGCCTCCTAAACAGTAAGAGCTCCTCCTGAAACCTATGATTAAAATGGTCTTCCACCTTGGCTGTGAAGAAGTTACTGGCTACCGCAAAAAGGAACACTCAAGAAGCAGCGAAGAAGAGTATTTATTTGCTCCAGTTAGACAATTAAAAAGTAAGTAATTGTATGAAGGACTTCCTAGTTAGTACCCCTTAAAAGACTGCATCAAACTCTCCATTTTTATAGTTCCAAAACTATAACAAAAAAATAATGTGAAATTACCAACCATCATAAGCCAACAAGAAAAGAAAAGGCAGCAGTACCAAATGAATGAAATTATAGAAACCTATTGCAATTATTAGCTGGAATGCCAACAGTGCACAAAAACACAACAGGCATTAACTATATTATTTTGAGTTGGAAAACTCTGCTGGACATTAAGCAACTCAACCTTCTGTTACAGGTAAAACAGCTGTTTCCTCTCTGGCTCACTCCAGTCATTTGACATTGGCCAAATGCAATTAAAAGCCCAACAGAGTATGTTCTCTGCTGCATAAACATTTGAAAATAATCTAAATAGCATGAGGATAGTTGCTGATCACTTTTGATGTGTTTACTTCCACTCAAGTGAGAAATTTAAGAAGTGAGAAAGTCAAATTCCATTCCAGTAACAAAATTTGTTAGTTTGCCAGTTCCTGGCACGTACAACCATTTGCACATCCTTTTTTAAGCAACATTTTTGGAACACAGTAACAAGGACTGTGCATGTGACTTGACTGTTTTAATCAACCAATTCACAGAGCAATACTGAAGCTCAAATGGTTCTGTGCATACTACTAGAGAGCACCTTCTGAAGAAAAAAAAAATGTTAGTGATCATTTTGCTTTATTCATTAGTACCAAAAATTTAGTTCAATAAAGGATTCCTGGGTTTTCTTCAGGAACTAAAAAGCATGCAGTCTTTTCCGTAAAAGACAAAAGGAAGATAACAACATGAAATCAGACCCTTAGGAATAAGCATACTTGATTTTCATTTCACTACACAAAGCAAGTTAGGTACTACATGTAGTACACACGGGATTAAGGAGTAACATTTTTTGGCAGCCATGAAGTCTAAAAGAAGGTCTGCTCCACTGATAAGTTATGTGTTTCCTATGACTGTATGTTGACCTTCATAAGACAAAAGTATCATAATTCATCCCAATTATCAGAAGAAGGTTAGATTTTCATCTGTTTAATTGTAGTGGTTTCACTCACTAATTTATCTAGTTGAAAAACTGAGCATTCATACACACAGATTTGAGGACAGTTTGCAATATTTCTGTTTATATTTATGCAATGTAGTTCACTTCATAGAGTACATAAGATGGTTTTAAAGTCATTAGCATAACGCAATGTTTTTCTATTCCTCTGGTTACCAGGCTCAGATTAGCTGCATTAGTGCCCAAAAGATCAACAATTTACAGGTAATCTCTATTAATTGATTTCAAGTTATAGGACTTGTACATGTAAAGGCACAGCCTACTAAATGATACCCTCCTCTGAGGTCACATGCTCAAGAAGAACATTTCAGAGCTTCTAAAGCAGCAGAAAATCAATCACTATTATAAATCATCAGCATGAACCATTTTGGTTGTTTTTAAAGAGCAAGAAGCTTTAGATCAGGTCACACATTCACTTGGGCAAAAAGTGACGTAATGCATATATTTATACTTTAGAGAGTTTGTGCGTCTGTCTGTCTGAGTCCATCCATGGACCGTTTGTTCAACAACTTCTTCTAAACGGTAAGAGCTAGGACCACCAAATTCAGTATTCAGCTTCCTCTTACCCTAACTTAAACCAAAATCAAGGTTTTGATTGTGCCAAGAAAATGGGATATGCAGGGAATGTGATTGTTTTCTGTAACATGGAAAGGGAAGGGCTGATAGGAGAGACAGTTATACTGCGGAGTGACCACTGGGGGCATCCAGTGCAGAGGGCAGCTGTACTGCAGAATGACCACAGGAGCACGGTCACACCAGGAAGAGAATGGCCAGCTAGGGCCAGGGCTAGGGCTCTCCATGCTGCTGGCTACCAGCCCAGGTAAGTGCCCACTAGGGATGTTAGATATGTAAGTGAATAGTCATGTAACCGCATGAAATCTTAGCAGTTACATGACTATTCGATAGTCCCTGGGGCAGGGCCAGCAGCCAGTACACTCCCGGCCCTACTCCTGGGGAGCCCCCTGCCACCTCGCATTGGTGCCTCTGTATGAGAGGTAGCAGTTCAGGGTGGCAGGCAGAAGCCAGTCTGCGAGGGGAGCCAGTTTAAAAACCAGCTCCCCATACAGGGGCAGCAAGGTGGGCGGTGAGGGGAAGATGCATGTACTCGACAAAATAAACCAAGCCACAAATGCTTATCGGTTAACCCGTGTAGTCGTTTACACACTGACATCCCTAGTGCTGGACCGGGGGAGAGCCCCACCAGCCAGTAACATAGCCCCGTTTGAGCCCCACAGGCCTCAGTCCCCTGCCCTGACTCCTGCCCCCTTACCCGTACCCTGAGCCCCCCCCCACACACACACGCACGCATGCCCAGACCCAGCACTGACATTATCTTGTAATGTGTTAAGTCTTTTCTTCATTCTAGTGTTATTATTGGAAATTAAATTGAACTTTGAGTCTCTGCAACTCTATCACCTTCATGAAGTGGAGAGAAATCATCGCTGGTAATGTACCTAATGTTTGCAAACTCCCCCCCCCCACACACACACTTGTTTTCTAAAGTTGCAAAATGCTGCTGGTAGTGTTCCCTTAAGCATAATGTTAAACAACGGATACTCAGGTTTCAGTGGTTCAGAAATCAAATTGGTGGTCAACAATTATGCAAAAGAGCCACAACAGTGTGAATTTATTGTCTAATTTACTGTAGCACAGTATGGTCATTAGGGATGTTGACTCTTAATACATTTAAAAGGCTGATGCACAGCAGGAGGGACCCAGTGTGAGCCAGGACAGCTGATTCCCGGCTCATGCCCGGTCCGCGCTACCCTCCCACCCCTCACGGAGACGGTGCTGGGGGGCGGGGGAAGAGGGGAAAACCAGCTTTTAAGCCAGCTCCCCCCAGCACCAGCTCCTGCTCACCCCTCCCCCGTTCCGTCTTGCTGCCTCTGATTGAAGCAGCAAGGGGTGGGGGGAAGCTTACATCGCTAATGGTCATATTTCAACAGTGAGACTGGGAATATTTACATATAATTATCTAAGAGCAAAATGACTGACCAAGTATTATTTTATCAACTACAATTGGTTAATAAAGTAGTAAACGTATCCTGATTGGTTAACAATTAAATTAGTTTTAATATGTGCTGCAAAGAGCTGCAGGAGATGCATTAAAAAGCAACCTGCAGTTCACGAGCCTGACTCTGAATATCACTGTGTTACAGATGCCACTAGATAAAGAGGATAAACCAATTTGAGACTGACTGGTGAAAGTGGAGTGTTGGTGCCCACATTTTGACAACTGAGTCCCCATGTGTGATCTGCTTTTTCTTACCTGCAATTTTTTCCTTTCTCTTCTCCCCCCTACCCAACGGAGAAATTGTAGCTGCCAGAAACACCCATAATTATGGATGCAGCTGCACTTGGACAAATTATAACAAATAAGGATTCTGACAAAACCACTTTTCTCAACTCATCAGCGTTTCTCATGTGATTTCTGTGGCATCATCAGATTCAGTATCAGGACTCAGAGATTGTCTGTCTCTCTTGCGCAGCAACTTAGTATCCATCGGTTACACTGCTCTCCACTGTGGTGGCCTGTTAAGCTTATATTTTTCCCTGTAGTGGTTCGGGTTCTGTAGCTTCCACATCAGAGTGTTTCTCTTTAAAGACTTCTGAAAGCATACTCCAACACCTCATCACTCTCATATTTTGGAAGACACTTCTGATTCTTCAGAAATCTCATGCTGGTACCTTCTTTATGTTTTGCCAAATATGTGGTGAAAGTGTTCTTAAAAAGAACAACATGCGCTAGGGCATCATCCGACACAGCTATAACATGAATTCTATGGCAGAATGTGGGTAAAACAGCAGGAGACATATAATTCTGCCCCAAGGGGTTCAGACACAAATTAATGCATTTTTTAAAGAGTGTCATCAGGAAGTAAGTCGTCTGGAATGGTGGCTGAAATATCAAGGGGCATGCAAACCTTTAGCACATCTGGCACATAAATACCTTCCACTGCCAGTTACAAAAGTGTCACTCAAGTGCATGTTGTAACTTTGAGTATCATTTACAATGTCACTCAAAGTTACAAGTGGGCCACAGTATCTCCTGGCAAATATAAACAAACTTGTTTGAGTGATTAGCTCAATAAGGAGGAGGACTGAGTGGACTTGTAGGCTCTAAAGTTTTATATAATTTGTTATGTTATTGTAATTTAAAAAAAAAAAAAAAAAAATCTATATTTGTAAATTGCACTTTCACAACAAAGAAACTGCACCACAGTACTTATATGAGGTTGTCAAGGATGTTCACCACTCCAGCACGCCACATGAGATCTTAAATACCTTGCCTCTATAGCAGAGTTACTCAGCTTTGGAAGCCCCAAGGGGCCACAATGATACTCAGCACATGCCAAGGGCCGCAAGTGTGGTTGCAAATATATAGGTAAATATACGCAAATAGCTTCTTTCACACTGATGGACATGAATACAAAGATTAAGGCAAGACTACACAATGCTCAGGCCCCATTTGGTCAGTTCTGCTTATATTAATAAAATGCAATATCTACCTGATTTCCACCCATTTAACAGCACTTTGAATAAGAAATGACAGTCCAGGAATTTAACTACTAAAACGCATATCAACAGAAGACCATTATACTGACTCGCCTTTATGGAGCGTGTTCCCAGTGGAGGCCATGTTCAAAGGATCCCACCTGCAGGCCATGTGTTGAGCTCTGCATAAACCCAAATCGCACTGCAGGCCGCAAACAAACAGGCCGCAGGCTGCACGTGGCCCACAGGCTGCATGTTGAGTAACCCTGCTCTATAGGCTTCTGCTTACAAAAAACTCACCAAGGTCACAGATTTCCTGGCCTTGGGAGGTAACTGCCACCAACATGTAAACCAAAAAACCCCCCAAAACCACCACCACCACCACCACAAAAAAACTAAAACAATAACAAAACACAACACACCCTTTCTTCTTAGGCTTAAGAAGAAAGCACCTGGGACTTCTTCCAGGGGCTATCCCTAAGCTCCTATCAAAAGAGAACATGAAAAAAAAAAAAAAAAAAACCACCCAGAAAATAAACTGCAGTCTCTGATAGCTGACCTCGTAATCTTAGGCATGTGTACACAGACCTTCTGCTATTTTTCCAGAACACAAGAATCAAATCATCACCTTAAAAAAGATGATTTTATTAACAAAATAAAAAGATATACTTAAAGCATACTTGGTTGCTAGGCGTTACAGACCAACTGAGAGAAAAAAACATATTAAAACACCGAGAACAGTATCTTTAGCTGCAGTTTAGATATAGTGAATGGGGGGAGGCACATGAGCTTAGCACAGAGAAGTTTAATCAAACAACAAAACCAAGAAAAATAACCTGATTGTGACTAAATATACGTTTCTCTATCTACTCACGATCTGTACGGATCCATACTTCAAGGCCCACTCCATTCCCATGCAATATCTACCTGATTTCCACCCATATAACAGCACTTTGAATAAGAACCCATAACACGTATCAACAGGCATGTAGGCATGGTAGTTCTGCTTGTTGCATTTCATCTTGCTTCCCCCAGCTTCCAGCTTAATTCTCATAAACGGAACAGCAAGCAGGTATATCTTTTCAATTCAAATTTCAACAGTTTCTGCCATTGGCTCTCCTGGTTGCCTGCCACCACCCCCTACCTACCTGAGTTTAACCCTTTTGTCAACCTGAATGCTGGCCAGCACTCCTCCTGTCCGTCAGAGGTGAACTGAAAAATACCATTTCTTTTGTTTATCATTTTTACAGCACAAATCTTTTCAATCAAAATAAACTGAAGTGAGTACTATATACTTTGTATTCTGTGTTGTAACCAAAATACATGTTTTGGAAAATGTAGAAAAAACATCCAAAAACGTAATAAATTTCAATTGGTATTCTATTGTTTAACAATGCTATTTAAATTGTGTTTAATTGAGACTAAAAAGTTAATCATGATAAAAAAATCGTTCATCACATTAGTTCACTGTGATTAATTAACATCTTGAGAAAATATTTGTGAAAGTTACAGAACCATGGGTTGTGTCCTCTTATCTTGCAAAATTGAGAATTTTTTTTTTATATAAGCAGAATTTCTGTATTCACCAAGTCAAGAGAAAATGTGGAAGACATAGGAAAAAGCAGGATCAAATACTTATTTATTACTAGTAATGTATTGCATGGAATCATAAATGGCTTTTAAGCACTAAACACAATTATTTCTTTAAGGGGATATTTGCAGGAAAAAGAAAATATGACTGTGTGTGTGATTTTCCACGATGCATAGTCTTTACTTTTCTGTCTTGGAATAGTTATGCTTAGCTTTCATTAGTTACTGACTATTTTAACATTTTAGCCAATCACAGCCAAGAGAATACATTTCTCTATTTGGACATTGGATGCAGGATCTAATAATTTCAATAATTAAATCCTCCATTTCCACACGGGCCACCTGCTCAAATAATTATTGCCTACCCATGCCTTCAATAATGCATGCTGAAAGAGACAGAGCAATATGGTTTCATGCAAACTTAGCAAGCCATACCAGCACTTCTTTAGGGATACCTTTGGTTTCTCTGAAACCAAAAATTATATGTTTTAGTCCTTATGGTTTCAGAAATGCAAGCCTGTCTCCTTACCTTATCTAGACTGTGCTCAGCACAATTCATCTTCTGTGAATAACTGTAATACAAGTAAAAATAAAAATAATCTACCCAAAGTGAACCACTGCAGCGCTGTCTTCCTAAACCTATAGCTACATGACATGGGGGGATTACCTGCTGCCAGTAACAATGCAAACTCAATCAAATGGTTATTTAGAGTATCACTATTAATTGTTAAACACAGACTTCTGATCATTTTAGGAGCAGCTACCAGGCCTGGCCTTAGGGCAGGGGTGGGCAATAATTTTTGCCCGGGGGGCCACATCAAAAAATTTTGAAGTAGCCCCAGGCCACCCCAGAAGGGGCGGGGCTGCCCACCCCCAGATCATGATTGGTCTGGGGGTGGGGGAGCCCCTTTGCCCCCCCCTTCCCACTAGGCACCCATGCCCTGGAAGAGCCCTGGCACACTCCCCCACCCCCAGGCCAATCAGGTGGTTGGGGGAGTGTGGCGCAGGCTCCTTACAGGGCCAGAGCAGGGTGAAGAAAGCTTCATGCACCTCCCCTGCCCCCAAACCCTGATTGGCCTGGAGGCGGGGGAGCGTGCAAAGCCTCCTCCACTCCTCCCTCCCCCTCCCCCCCCCGCCCTGCAAGCAGCGCACAGCGCTTCAAAGCGCCACATGATCCTGGCAGGATGGGAGGAAGCTACGTGCGCAGAGGGCAGGGGCAGAGCAGAAAAGGTTTCAGGCACTCCCCCACAGGCCGGATCCATCCGCTTGATGGGCCGGATTTGGCCCTCGGAGGTCCTTTTTGCCCACCCCTGCCTTAGGGCAAAGCAAGCAAGGCGTGCCTTCAGGGCCCCATACTACCCAACATCCGCCCACCTGGCCATTCACTCACTGCCCAGACTGGGAGCTACCTGGCTGCGTGACACAGCCAACCACCTTGGGCCTCACAAAACTCTTTGGACAGGCCTGGTAGCTACTTTGAGGATTTGGGGAAAAGCTTGGAAGAAAAAAAAAAAAAAAAGTGCCTGTACTTTTAAAAATCATTCTGGCCCCTAAAAAACAAAGATTTCTGCTTGTTAGGACTTTTCCTTGCTTATTTAATTACAGTGTCACAATGGCAACATTAAACCTAGACTTGGAAGAGCCTTGTCAGGGCCATAACAAGAGTGTGGCAAGCGAGGCACTAGCCTTGGGTGCATCATAAATTGGAGTGCAAAGACGCAGTAAGTAAAAATAATAAGCTGCAAAAGTAAAAAGTGCAACGGGTCCTAACCTAAGGAGAGGGGGCACATAATTAATATTTTGCCCCAAGCGCAAAAATACCTAGTTACAGCACTAAGCCTTGCATTCACCACATTTATACGAATAATCCTCTCATGGTGTCCAAAAGTGTTTTAAATTACATATTTACTCAATGTCTACTTTTTTCCACTTTTAGCAAGCTACAAAGGGTGTTTATTCTTTCATACACACCTTCACTATGATCACCATTTTCATAATTACCCTAAGCGATTAAGCCACCAAGGTACACCATAATATTTGAGTATCCACAAAATTGGACCATCCAGCACAGGGATACTCCCCCCTAACTAATGCCCACTTTGAATTCAAGTCCAACTTTATGCTGTGAAACACGCACAGCTCAAAACATTGAACTGCTGATTATTAAAAAGTAAGACTCAGACATAGCCATGTTGGTCTGCATCTGCAAAAACATTGAGGAGTCCTGTGGCACCTTAGAGACTAACCGATTTATTAATAATTATTATTATTAATTTGCTCAAGTGGGTTTTTCCTATGGAACCTTATACCCCAATAAATCTGTTAGTCAAAAATAAGAGTCTCCCTTTCCAATTTTGGTTCACATGTAAGCAGTGTAAAAATCAATCTTGCTGAGCAGCATCTGTGAATCCTGAAGATAGTACAGCCGCTCCCCGAGTTACGAACAAGTTACGGACCAACACTTGGTCCGTAACTCGAAGTGGTCGTAACTCGGATCCCATAGAGTTACATGGCGACCGCGCTGTTCATAAGCGCGGATCGCCGTTCGTAACTCGGATCTGCATTTACGACCACTTTGGTCGTAAGTGCGGATGGTCGTAAGTGGAGGTGGTCGTAACTCGGGGAGCGGCTGTAATGTTAGACTATGAGGACACTGGGGAGTGGCTAGCGAACCCACCAGGTTCATCTGGCTAATGGTAAAGGGTGCTACAGAGCATCACTCAGACTGCCATCCAAACCAGGCAAACATCCCTTCTAATAACTGTCTGGATGGGAGAAGGGAGAGAGAGAGAGAGAGAAAGGTTGAAATGATGCTTCTGAGTACCTAAGCTGAGTTGAATGATACTCTGCTACAACTACTTGAGTCCATAAAGATCAAGGAAAGCACAATCAGCAAGATTAGGTTTGCATTCAACTGCGTGCTAATTTGGCTCCTCAATCATTCAAGGTCTTTTTTTAACCTTTATTATAAAGGCTTCAGCTGTGTCTTACGTGAATAGGTCCAGTAACCCAGGACACCACGCACACTGCAGCACAAACAATCTAAGCTGGTTTGGGACTGACGCAAACTGGGTGCCACCTGCACTAGAAAGAACAGAACAGAAGTCTTTCTATACCTAACCCGACTGGTTGACTATAAGGTAATACTACCTATGTGCATTTGGCATTCCATTTTGCTGCACAGGTCAGTGTTGTGTGGGTAGATTTTAATAATAAGGTAATGGATTAAGCTGTGAGCTCAAGCTTCATTTAGAAGTAATTTATTTTTTCTGTCATGACACTACCTTGCTATTGAATTCTCCTTCGCCTAAAAATCTCTCTACTGAAAACCCCCACCCTTTACTTTGGCTCTTTCTCCCTCTGCTTTATATAAACTAATTCATAAAGCGTGTTACAAAATATTATAAAATATCTCAAGTACTAACATTTTAACAAATACTAGGCACTACCCCACATCACCCCAATGTTCTGATATTTTGACATTACTAGCTACTGGATTCACAGCCACTGCTCAGCAAGATTAGACGAGCCCCGGAAATCCATAGATATCTGCGGCTCATTTTTGTGGGTATGGATGCAGATGTAGATACAATTTTTTTTTAACCTAGAACCCTTCAAATTTGTGGATATTTGCTTTGTATACACAGCTCATTTTTGCAGATCCTGATGCGGTTACCAAATTTTGTATCCATGCAGGGATCCAAAGATTAACTTTAAACACTGCTTAAATAAAAAACAAAACTGGAAAGGGAAACTAATTCAGTTCAGTTTTTCTGACTCAAGCAATATTCAAGCTAGAAACCTGACAAACCTGCCTGTTGCCCCAGCACACGTGTGTATTGCGCTTTAATAAATACCCTTAGCAAGGGCAAATTTTCAGTTCCTTCAGAAGTAAAGAAAACACTGATTCCTTTCTATGTTATGTGCAGAAAATGTTAATCTGTCTTCACTCTTCCAACATGGGCCAAAAATCCAACAGTCCAAGCCCCATTCATACTCCAGACACCCACATTTGTCCCCTCTTCGTTACACATTGAGAACTCAATACAACCAGCTTCAGAGCCCCAGAATACTCTGTATGTCCGAGGAGCTTTACTTCTGCTCTCTCCATACAGAGGAGCAAGTGGGTCAAAACCCTACTTTGGCAATCTTTAGAAATAGTATCAGTTCATGCCACCTTCTTCAAAATCAGCCAGCAGGTCACATGGCCAAGCCAAGGTGGAGAATCTCTAGACATCAGTGTACCTCTTTGTTGCTCTGCTCAGTCAATCTAGTTCCTTAATACTGCACAGGCTTACAAGCTTCACTTGGCATCAACAAAGTTAATTAC
This sequence comes from Rafetus swinhoei, assembly GCA_019425775.1. Classification (NCBI taxonomy): domain Eukaryota; kingdom Metazoa; phylum Chordata; order Testudines; family Trionychidae; genus Rafetus; species Rafetus swinhoei. Next base: position 199,869,784 of record CM033424.1, on the reverse strand, counting down.
TGCCAGTGATTGTTTATCTGCTCCATGTAAGCTGGTGAGGAAAGTGGAACTAGAAGACAGCAGCAGAGGGGAGAAAATGCAACTGCAGCTGCTGGCTTTCTGCTGAGGTAGGAGAACTGGTTTCTAATACTGACCCTAGACTAGAGAGCTTAGAAGTCACACTCTGACACGTAATTTAATTTCATTATATTTACACAGAATATAGATTTTGAAAGGCAACTTTAAGTATCTTACACTTGGAGGAAATTAGTTTATAAATGCTTTTGCAAGAGTCAGTCATTTTACTAGAGCAATACCACACATACCATTATAGTTATTTTTCAGCTGGTCCCAATAAGAGGACATGGCAAGCTTTAGAACGACAGATTCCCAGTGTGCTGTGATAAGAATGAAAACTGTAAATATGGTGGTATTAAAACTACTTTTAGAAGGCTGATAATACTGCCTTACAAATGTACCCCCAAGCACTTGGCGCTCTCATGTAAGCTGAACTGTGGTTGTCTGTGGGCAGACAAACATTAGGGGGTCAAAAATGTCTAGAGCGTTCTTGATGTGCAAGTGACTGCAGGCTACTGGGGAGAATATGGAGGTTTTGGAGCAACATCCTTTAAACTGGGTGTTAAGATTCTTCAGCTAAGTCTCTTCTTTAAGTCTTGGCACTTTACAGCGCTGTAACTTTCTGGCTCAAGGGTGTGAAAAAACACTTCACAGCCCCCCCCCCAAGTAACAGAGCTGTAAAGTGTCAGTGTGAACCAGGCTACAGTGCTGGGAGCTGCATTCCAAGCACTGTTGCCTACTACCTCTCCCCAGTGTGGAGGTGGTTTATATACAGTACTAGGTATCTCCCCCATGCCTTGGCCACACTTTCTGTCTGAAGTGATGCCGCAGCTACACTTTAAACAGTGTAGACCAGTGGCTCTCAAACTGCAATCCACAGCCAACTTCCAGGTGGTCCATGACTCGCACTCAGCTCCCCTCCTTCCACCCACAGTGGGGAGCGCACATCACACCCCCAACCCGCTCCTGCACCCTCCCCCCAGATAGACATCCTATCCCCAGCCTGCTTCTGCCCCCTTTTTTCCATCCAGACTTCGCACATTCACCTCCTCCTACACCCTGCCTCCCAACCAGATCCTGCACCCCCAACCCTCTCACTGGCAGCCCTGTCCCACACACTGAACCACCCCCATTTTTGTCCTAACACCAGAGCCTAGGGGGGATCCACAAAATCTACTAATCCTGGAACCCAAGAAGAGTAAGTCTGGCCTATAGGAATCTCTAAACCTCAGTCCTCCTTGTCCCTCTCCCAGTAAGGCTGGAGTGCCAGAGAAGTGAAGGGTCTCAGTTGGGGCCACATCAGTGAGGATAGGTTTTTTTTTTTTTTTTGAAGGAGTGGGGTTTGGGGGTTTTTTGCTTCTTACTTGTGTGGTCCTCAAACGATTTTTCTGTGGGTCAGTGGCCCCCCCGACCCAGAAAAGGCTCCCCCATCCCTGCCATAAAGAAAACACGGGGACTTTTTGTGTTGGACGTAAATTAATATTTTACTTTATTCAAAATCAAGTTTGATAAACTAACATGAGAAAGTTAAAGCGCTTAATCAGTTTAATAATTTAAATTAATATTTCCTTTCTTACTGGTTAAATTAAACCATTCTCCCTAGCAGCAGCACTAGCAAAATGGCTCGGACATAACTATGTAATTAATGGCGAGTTTTCATTAGCAATTGGTGGTCCACAGAAAGGTTTGCATTGAGACAGGAGGGCCAAGGGCCAGAAAGTTTGAGAACCACTGATGTAGACAATGCCTGCAATCAGGATTTTGACATTTATTATTTGTAAAAACATAATTTTAACTGCTTCATCCCTGCCCCCACCAAGAAATTTGGAATGCATTTCATGTGTCGATTCAATTTGTAATGGCTCATCTAGCATTTTTATGCTGTCCTTATCAACATATAACTCAGGGAGGTACAATTACCCTGACCAAATAAACCTGAAAGTATACAAATACAAAACACAAGTCAAATGAGAAAGGAATGTTTTGAGAAATTAACAAATACAACACCTTTTCCCTACACTGCATATCCCCCATCCAGAATACAAGAGTCCAAGTAGTCAATAGGAGGAAGGAAAAGGGGCAGATATGGCAGTCATGAACTCTCCAGATCAGAGGGTGGTGCTGTTCCAAAAAAAAAAAAACAAAAAAAAACCCACACCCCACAAGTGATCTACATCTGGGCTTAACCAATATTCTACAGCAACTGTTTGCAACCATTACATTGTATTAAACATTCTAGTTTGTAAAACAAAAGTTACTGATGTTCTAGAGTCAAAAGAGAAAACAAAGCCCTTCCCTTCACACTTGGAGAGGTGGTACATGAGTTACATCAGGGCTACTCAACACACAGCCCGTGACCCACGGCGCAGTTTGGGTTTACACAGGGCTCAACACATGGCCCACAGGTGGGATCCTTTGAACATGGCCTCCACTGGGAACACACTCCACAACGGGAAGGCATTTCCCAGGCGGGGTAAGCATTGAAAGACGCAAGCGGATGGGCTGGCTGGAACAGACGGGTACAGGGTGTCGGTATTTCTAGCCCCCAGGGAGGAGGTGCCAGGAGTGCTGGGGTATTGTGGGAAGTGCTGGCTGCTTAGTCTTGTGGGCAGAACCTGGGGGTGCTGACTGGCTCACACTGGCCACATTTGGGTCTGGCACCACAACTTAAGGCTTAATCTCTGTATTTAAGCCTGTCAGTGTGAAAGCAGCTATTTGCATATACATTTGCATGTATATGCAACCACACTTAAGTTGCAGCCCTCGGCATGTGCTGTGAGTATCACTGTGGCCCCCAGGGCTTCCAACGTTGAGTAGCCCTGATCTACATGATACATAATCTCTACCAGGAAAGCAGTGCTAAAAGAAAGTTTAAACATTCTTTTAATCCAAAGAAAATGAGACACAGACACAACCTGTAGGCGTTAGTCAAAAAATGCCCCATTCACAGAAAAGGCACCCACTTCGTAGTAAGAAGGAATTAAGAGAGATTCAGGTAACACAACTGAGCAAATCAGGTACAAGTCTAATCTAGCCAAGTATTCTTTGATGCATTAAATGGTAATTAAAAATAAACTTTCAAGGATAAGCTCTCTGGGACAGTGATGGTCCCTGCTTGTGTTAGCACAAACCCTAACACGTCTGCTTCAGAGATTTTCTGTTGACCTGATCTGTTCATGTTTAAGATCCCTTTTACAAATGCTAGGTATTTTTCCACCCACTCCATCAGCACTCAGGCTTTAGGATGCAATGTGGAATACATTTTCCCTCCCTGTTCATGTGCATGCACCACAAGCCTGACAAGCAACAAATGCAAACTCAATTCTTATGGAACTACAATGAGGCAATCGGATCCCAACTGCTAAGGCAAGTTGTGGTATTCCTTAACAGTTTATTCAGTAGCTTCCCCTCTTGCTCATCAACAGAGTAAATTATTTGTGAATACATTTTTCTAATACTTAGCCACCCACATAGAGGGTTAAGGATTCACTACAGAGGGAAATTATCAAGGTTAGTTAGGAAAACATCAAGCTTTATGCATAATGTTGCCCATTGTTTGGCTAATTGTATTGCCTGCTTAACTGTAGACAGTCTCTTCAGGGGGTAGCCAAGTTAATCTGTACAGGATAAACCTAAAAAAAAAACAACAAATAGTCTGGTAGCACTTTAAAGACTAACAAAACATGTAGATGGTCTCATGAGCTTTCATGGGCACAGCCCACTTCTTCAGAGGACCAGAGTGCTGGATGTCCAGGACCAAAATAAATAGTCTATATGGAATAACTTCTTCTGTAGGCATCAGATGCCCTGTAGGAGTTTTCAGTGGGGGGAGGTGGGAAATCCCCAGGGTGAGCATATTAGTATGCATTTTTTCACTTGTTACTAAAGAGACTGGAAGTTGCATATAGAGGTACATGTGCCCCTCTAGCTTCCTGCTCATGATGGTAGGCTTTCAAGTGCATTAGTACATAAGAAATCCCCCAACTTCACCCATTTGAAACATTATCTACAGTGGGCCTAGATCTTATGGGGACTCTTGACAGAATCCTTCTCTGAAGATTTCCTAGAACTCCTTAATTCTGTATTCTAATGACTAGGCAGAACTTGGTCAACTTGTTCATGAGAATTAACCCACCTGCCAGTAATGCCAACCTGATTACTTTGTAGCAACACCTATAAAAATAAGGTACCCAAATATGGGTGTAGCTACACTAGGGGATATGAACTTTCCTACCACAATAATTAGTAACTTGGTTAATACCATGTATTGTAGGTAACCCAAATGACTGTTACTTGAGGAGAATCAGCAGAAAGGTTCAGAGGCACGGTCCTATTTCAACAGGCAGGTACCTCTCTTTCAGACAAATTCAGATCAATAAGTATCCCAGTGAAGTGGCTTCAGGTAGCAATGTTAATAGTTAACCAGGTAGCCTCAGCCTTAATAGGTGAGGCTGACCAGATACGGTTAACCGATAGGGGCTGAAGCAGTCTCCCACCCGCCATAGGCAGGGGGTTGCTTCATAAGAACGGCCATACTCGATCAGACCAAAGGTCCATCTACTTCAGCATCCGGTCTGCCAACAGTGGCCAATACCAGATGCCCCAGAGGGAGGGATCACAACAGGTAATCCTCACGTGATCCCTCCCGTCACCCACCTCCAGAGAAACAGAAGTTAGGGACACCATTCCTACCCATCCTGGCTAATAGCTACTGCTATACCTTCAGTACTGCGAGGTCCACTGTAGGCAGGGGGCTGCTCCAACCCGACCAGAACAGCCCTGGTCTGCGGCAGACCCATGGTGCGCCACAGGCAGGGGCACTCCAGCCCGGCCAGAGCAGCTGCTGTCTGGGGTTCCTGGAGCAGCCCCCTCACCCTTTAACCATTTAAATGTTTAACCATTTAACTAATTTAATAGGATTTTGTATCCCTAGCTTGAGGATCTCTGTGTGAAACTTCAACTCTCTCAAATATTTAGGGAATTCTGAGTTAGCATCTCCCTAACATTACCACACTTTGAGAATTTCTAATAGTAGGGTATTTTCTGCAATGTCTAAATCCAAAATAGCAAGAAATTCTGGATTCATTTTCAGAATTTAAACCCGGACTTATTTCTAGGACCAACTGACTTAAGTAAAATTTTTCCCACTTTGCTGTAAAGTACACCAGCCTGACCACTAGATATGCAGACAACTCTCTGGGATGTCAGTGAAGTTGTGTACTGGAACCAAGTTACTGTTCAATAAGAAAGAACAGTCTGGTATGGGCTTACCGTGTTCTATTGTTCTGACACTTGCATGTCAGACTGGACCCAAAATCTTCTACTAGTATCTACAACTCCTACGCAAACAGCTTTTCCTAATTTCCCCGGAAAAACAAACAAACAGTCTCCTTACAACGTGTAAGCAACAACATTTATTAGAGTGGAAGCCAAAGAAGAACACATTTTGAATGCACGAGATGGCAAGATTTTCAATTGATTTGAGGAAGGCTGCGGATGTATCTGAATAAAATGTCATTAGCATCAGTTTTAAGGATGAATTTTAAACTTTGTGCGTCTGTTGGTTGCACAAAGCCAGATTTGCATTGGCAAGAAATATGAAATATTCCTTGTGCAGAGAGCTACAGGAACCATCTCTGTATTTCTTCCTGTAGTTTTGGCTAATTGTGAAGAAATCCTTTTCACTGAACATCACTGTTCCCGTTACATACCAATTCTGTAGCACACTTTGAAACAGAAACCCGAATAGGACTGGACTGTCATATTTAAGGCAGCTAATCCAACTTTACTTGCCTGGAAAAGTTTTCTTTTCTGCTAGGAAGATAGCCGTGATAGATAAATAGGATAAGAAGGTAGCAATTTTAATTCACATTTACCTGCTAAATATATCCCTTTTTGCAGATGTTTTTCCAGGATTCCAATTAATTCTATATGGAGTCATCTAATCCCCCTACCCTACTTTAAGTTTATTTACTCAGAGTACAGAGTATACAAATTCCTTAAATAATGATGAGCTCAATATCTGGCAAGTAACGTGTACAATTTTACAGTTTTTTGTAGGATGAAAAGGAGTCAGAGGCAGAAGCAAGAAAGTGCAATGAAGTATCTATCTTTTTTTTTTTTTTTTTTTTTTTTTAAAGTAACTTCTGTCCACATTCTTCTCATTTTAGAGGTTGTTTATCCATGCTTTGGGAACACATGATCTTTTAAGTGGTGCCATAAGAGAAGTCTAGAATCTTACTCCAACCTTTTGTGCCAGAGGTCACAAATGAAAACATTAAATAAGACTGGTCCCAAGACCAATCCCTGAGGAACTCTACTAGTAACCTCCTGCCAGTCTCACAATTCACTTTTCAGCATGATCTATTGTAATCTCCCCTTTTACCAGTTCCTTAGCCAACTTTCAATTCTCATATGAAACAAACTAATAGTTTCCCACGTGGAACTGTATCAAATCCCTTACTGAAATCCAGGTAGACAAGATTATTGCATTTCCTTTGACTTAAAAGGAAAATTATTTTCTCCAAGAAGGAGATCAGTTGGTCTGCCCCAATCTACCTTTTGTAAAGCCATGTTGTAGTCTATCCTAATTAACATTTAGCTCTATGCCCATAACTACTTTTTCTTCCAAAATTTGTTCCAATTTGTTTCAAACCAGAAGGCCTGTAGTTTCCTAGATCGTTCTTCCCCCTTTGTTAAAATAGGCTAGGGATGTTAAATTTTGAGTAATTGACTAATAGAATAGTCAATGCAAATGCAATTGCATTGACTATTCAATTAGTTGATGGGCACTTCCACCTTTGAATTTTGCCACTTCTAAGGCCAAAGTGCTGCAGGGAGCATGGGGCCAGTGGGGCAGTCCCCCGCTGGCCCCATGCTCCACAGGACATTTCGAAGCAGCAGCACCGGGTGGAGCCCGGAGTCAGCTAGGGACTCCCCTGCAATGCTGCTGCTTTCAAACGCCACAGGGAGCCCGGACTCAAGCTGCACGCAGCATTTCGAGGCGGCAGCACCGCACAGGGTCAGGGGTCAGCGAGGAAGTCTCCAGCTGCTCTAGCCTCCATGCGGCACTGCCACTTTGAAATGCCACATGCATTCTGGGGACACCCCAGCTAGCCCTGCGCTGCATGCTGTGTTTCAAAGCAGTAGTGCCGCATGGAGCTCAGGGTCTGGCCCTAAGCTCCACACAGCACTGCCACTTTGAAATACCCTTTCCTCTCCCCCAACCCACAGCCTCTTTCTGATAGAAGTAGCAAGGGGGAGCTAGTCAACTATCCAATAAACATTTGCTTGTCAACTAGTCGACAAGTTGTTCACATCCCTAAAATAGGTACGATATTATATTACTTAATCCAGAGCAAATCTCAGGCAACACTTCAAGAGCAGGGGCAAGGGTGATAGGTCTTGGACTGGACAGGCAATGAAGCAATATGTGGGAAATCGACAGGGAAGCAAAACTAATACTACTCTGGCTGGAGAGGTCTCTTGACTGCTCTAGCTTCAGTTCCATTTCTCCTCTTAATAGTACCTGCCCCATAATGTGTAGGTGCAACCTATAACAAATAGAAGCTGGCTCTGCCTTGCCCCTAAGACTTGGAAGATGTCTTGTCCTTAACACAAAGTCTGTTCGCCTGTCATTAATGTGCACAACTCTGGCGACAAATTAAATATCTGTGGCTTTTTGGATGAAAACTATAAAATGGATCCAGAAAAGACTGAAGTGTACAAGTTAGTTCTGTGCTTGAATCCCCATGGGTTACTGTCTTCCAGAGCTGGAGAATGAGTTGGAGCACGCCACACAGAAAGCAGACCTTCCACTGGGGAAGGGAAAAAGGGTTCCCCCCACATTCAAGAATTGCTTCAGAACTGGTGGTCACAATCCTTGCTACATGAGCAGGAAAGTCACATCCAAGAGAGGACACACTGGGATTTCTACCCCACTGCTGCGTGTGGACTCTGCAGAGCAGTTCCGTTTTTGCACCAGCCTATAACTAGTACATGTCTGATAAAATGAAGATCCACAAACTAGGTGCTGGGAACGGTCAATGAGTTTTCTCTTCTCCATGATCCAATCTGCTGCAAAGGGAAGAGTAAAGAGAAATGGATCCCCTCATTTGTCTTTTTCTTAGCTTCCTTTTTTTGGGGTGCTATTTATAGCTCACCCATGAGGCTGTGTGAAATGGACCTAAAACTTAACAGTTTCACTACTGCTATCTACAAAGCAGTAGTCAAGCTGCCCAAAGACCTGAAATTTTTCTGCTGCTTCCTAGAAAAGCTACTAGCAACACAGGCACTGAAGTTGTCAGAAAGACAACATAAAAGTTTACAGTGGCTCATATTTAAGAAAAATTAACTTGTTTGTAACATCCAGTAGAAATTTTATGGCTTAGATGCTCCACGCACTGGAGAGCTGCTTATTTGCCACTAGCAAGCAGAACATATAGTGCAAAAACTATGAAAAGTAACTTAAAATCTTACATTTTGCTGCTGATACCACCAGAGTTCTGCAGCAGCCACTTGGCAAGTGATTTTCTCTAAGAGCTTAGGAACAACTCTTATCCTTTGCTATTCATTTTAATACCTCCAAATAAAGAGAAGAGGGCTAACCATGTGGCAGTGACTTTTATATAGTGCATAATGCTAACATATGGTAAAAATGAGACTCTTAAAAAAAAATCTTAAGTTTAGTTAATTTCTAACGCTTGTTATCCTAGTCTTCCAAGAGTAATCCATCAGCTGGGACAACTGAATGCTCAGCCACAAGTCATTCTCCTGCCTTGATTCCGGAGTCAGCCAATATTTGTACTAGGGATGTTATCAGTTAAACAGTTATCCGGCTAGCTGCCACATTACTGCTTGTTGGTTAAGTGACCCCGATTAACTGCAACAACTCCACCCCCTCTCCCACATGCTCTGCATTTAAAACTCAGACTGGCAGGCTGGCTCAGTCCCAGCCGGTGGGTCTGAGTTTTAACTGAAAAGCATGCAGGGAAGCCGCCTGCCACCGCTGATACAGTACTGGGTGGCAGGTGACTCCCCGGGAGTGGGGCAAGGAGCACACTGGCTGTTTGCTCCACCCCTGTGGGGGTAGGGTTGCCAGATGGTTGAAAAAAAAAAAAAAATACCAAACACACACACACACACACACACACACACACACGAAAAAATTCTGTTGAAGGGGGGGAAAAAAGGGAGGGAGACCAAAGTTGTTGAGCAAAAAAAAAAAAAACCAACCAACCAAACAAACAAACAAACCCCACCACACACCCACCTCCAAGGACTTAAGCCAAAAAAAGTTAAAATAAAACAGCATTAAAACTGCATGTCCCCTTTAAAAGTGAGTGCAGGGTAGGAGCAGTTGAGAACTAAGACCCAGGGGAAAGCATTGCTTCCCCTAGGTCTTTTGGCCAGCAGCCATTTTGTGCCGTGCCGGCAGCCTTGGGGAACCAGATAAGCATGGGGGCTGGTGGTGTTGGGAGCTGGGGGAGGCCAGGCGCTGAGTGTTTGTAGGGTTGCCAGGTGCCCGGCATTTTCGCCTCCTGGCCGGGGAAAAATTCAGATAATACTGGACATTTTAGGTGTCCGGTATTCTCTGAATTTTTTTAACGGACAGGAGCCAAAAATACCGGACTGTTCGGGTGAATACCAGACACCTGGCAACCCTACCGGGGGGCATCGAATAATCACATTAGTGATGTAATAGTGTAGTCAATGAACCAATAAGCAAAAGCTTACAGGTTAATGCTATAGACTACACGCATTCGCTTCCCCCCACCCAGCCAGGAAGTTTTTTTAGAAGGTTGGCCAGCAGCCCAGCTCAGCCTCAGCTTGCACTGGGTCCGGGACCTACTTCTGCCTCGGCTCTGCATTTAAAGACCAATGAACAGAGGGTTCTAGATTTCAAATCCTTGTTAAGATGCTCACAGCTTCCAACTGCCGGCCACAGCACACAGTCCTTCAAACGAACAGCTCAGCACTTGACTCTCTAAACAGACAAACACACACATGCTCAGCACATAGTTTCTTTCGGGCAACCAGCAAGCAACCCCCAGACACAAACACACACACTACAAACAGGCACTTATCTCAAAGGTCCCGTAATCACTACAGGGGGCAGGGTTATCAGAAAGGCGAGGGCTTTATAAAGCCCTTGAGCAAGTGACCAGGGATCATTACGACCCGGGGCAGCTAACAGGAAGTTTTGAAAGGGAGTTTTGAAGGGGAGTTTAAAGGGGGTGAGGTACACATGCCATTCCTTAAAACTTTTAAGCTATACTAAAACCAAAACTACCGGATTTAAATTAAAACCCTATCAATAACCTAATTAGCTGTAAGAGAAAATGCAGGCAGAAGCCCAGCAACAGAGTGGGCGCTATCCTGTTTATTGCACCCAATGTAGCATGTATTATTTATGACCTGTCCTGTGGGTGGGTGGCACGTGTGTGAGCTCCTGGCCCTCAGAGACCATGTATGGGCTTTGGAGACCAGGGTGGCTGAATTGGAGGAGCTAAGGGAGGCTTTCTGGGACACTGCAGAACTCTCCCACCTCCAGTCAGATAGCCCCTGTACTGTTAAGGAGGATGAAAGGCTCAAGTAAGGAGAACAGTTAACTGGAGCAGAGGGAAATGATCCCATAGTTGGGACCCTCCTTCCACAGGATGGTATGGTATCCCCTCACACTGAAGATACATCTCCGAGGGAGCAAACTCCAGTCATTAGGAAAAGGCAGGCATTAGTAATGGGGATTCCACCATTAGAAAGATAGATAGCCGGGTTTGTGATGACCAGGAGAATCGTATGGTGATTTGCCTGCCTGGTGCGAAGGTTGCGGATCTCTCGAGACATCTATATAGATTTATGTATAGTGCTGGGGAGGAGCCGGTGGTTGTGGTACATGTAGGTACCAATGACATAGGAAGGGTAGGAGGTTCTGGAGGCCAAATTTAGGCTGCTAGGAAAGAGATTGAAATCCAGGATCTCTATGGTAGCGTTCTCTGAAATGCTTCCAATTCCACACACAGGGCCAGGTAGGCAGGTAGAGCTTCAGCGTCTCAATGCATGGATAATACAATGCTGTAGAGAAGAGGGGTTTAGATTCATTAGGAACTGGGGAAACTTTTGGGATAGGAGAAGCCTATACAGGAAGTATGGGCTCCACCTAAACCAAAATGGAACCAGACTGCTGGCACTTCACATTAAAAAGGTTGTAGAGCTGTTTTTATACTAAGGGCTGGGGGAAATCCGACGGGTGTGGAGGAGCACATGGATCAGATAGAGACATCTCTTACGGGAGGGTCTATTAATAGAGATGCTCTATGTTCTAGTCAAGAGGAGAGGATGGAAATGTGTGTCAAATCAGATGAGACACAATCAAATGAAAAAGTAACATCAGGAAATGGCACAGATAAATAATGATAAATCTGTAAAGTGCTTATACACAAATGCTAGAAATCTAAATAATACAATGGATCAACTAGACTGCATAGTTATAAAGGAGGATATTGATATAACAAGCAACACAGAAACTTGGTGGAATAAGGACAATCAATGGGACACAGACATACCAAATATATTAGAAGGATAGATCAGGTCGTGCTTGTGGGGGAGTGGCACTATAAGTGAAAGAAAATGTAGAATCAAATGAAGTAAAAATCTTAAACGAGCCTAAATGTTCCACAGAATCTCTATGGATAGTAATTCCATGCTCCAATAACAAGAATATAGCTGTAGGGATATATTATCGACCACCTGATCAGGACAGAGATAGTGACTATGAAATGCAAAGGGAGATCAGAGATATCAAAATTAAAAAAAACCCTCAATAGTGGGGGATTTCAACTGTCCCCATACTGACTGGATATGCATCACCTCAGCACAGGATAAAGAGATAACATTTCTTGATACCTTAAATGACTGCTTCTTTGAGCAGCTGGTTCTGGAACACACAAGGGGAAAGACTATTCTTGATTTAGTCGTAAGTGGAGCACAAAATCTGGTTCAAGAGGTAAATATAACTGGACCGCTTGGAAATAGTTACTATAATATAATAAAATTTAACATCCCTGTTGTGGGAAAACACGTCAGCAGCCCAACACTATAGCATTTAATTTCAGAAAGGGCAACTACACAAAAATGGGGAAGTTAAAGAGAAATTAAAAGGTATAGTAACAAAAGTAAAATCTCTGCAAGCAGCATGGAAACTTTTCAAAAACACCATAACAGAGTGACAAACTTAAATGTATACCTCCAAATTAAAAAAACACAGCAAGAGAACCAAAAAAGGGCCACCGTGGCTTAACCACCAAGTAAAGGAAGCAGTGACAGATAAAAAGACATCTTAAAAAGTGGAAGCCAAATCCTAGTGAGAAAAATAGAAAGGACCATAAACTTTGTCAAATTCAGTGTAAAAATATAATAAGAAAAGCCAAAAAGGAGTTTGAAGAACAGCTAGCCAAAAACTAAAAAAGTGATAGCAAAATGTTTAAGTACATCAGAAGCAGGAAGCCTGCTAAACAACCAGTGGGGCCATTGGACGATCAACATGGTAAAGGAGCACTCGATGAAGAAGTCATTACGGAGAAGCTAAATTAATTCTTTGCTTCAGATTTTATAGCTGAGGATATTGGGGAGATTCCCAAACCTGAGCCATTCTTTTTAGGTGACAAATCTGAGGAATTGTCCCAGATTGAGGTGTCATTAGAGGAGGTTTTGGAACAAATTGATAAACTTAACAGTAACAAGTCACCGGGACCAGATAGCATTCACCCAAGAGTTCTGAAAGAACTCAAACGGGAAATTGCGGAACTATTAACGGTGGTTAGTAACCTATCCTTTAAATTAGCTTCCGTAACCAATGACTAGAAGATAGCTAACATGATGCCAATATTTTAAAAGGGCTCTAGAACTGATCCTGACAATTACAGACCGGCAAATCTAACGTCAGTACCGGGCAAATTAGTTGAAACTATAGTAAGAATAAAATTGTCAGACACATAGATGAACATAATTTGTTGGGGGAAAGTCAACACCGTTTCTGTAAAGGGAAATAATGCCTTACTAACCTGCTAGAGTTCTTTGAGGGGGTCAACCAACGTGGACAAGGGGGATCCAGTGGATATAGTGTACTTAGATTTCCAGAAAGCCTTTGACAAGGTCCCTAACCAAAGGCTCTTAAGCAAAGTAAGTTATCATGGGATAAGAGGGAAGGTCCTTTCATGGACTGATAACTGGGTTAAGGGACAGGAAACAAAGGGTAGGAATAAACAGTAAGTTTTCAGAGTAGAGAGAGGTAAATAGTGGGGGCTCCCAAGGGTCTGTCCTGGGAGCAATCCTATTCAACTTATTTATAAATGATCTGGAGAAAGGGGTAATCAGTGAAGTGGCAAAATTTGCAGACAATACCAAACTGCTCAAGATAGTTAAGACCAAAGCAGACTGAGAAGAGCTTCAAAAAGATCTCACAAAACTCAGTGATTGGGCAACAAAATGGCAAATGAAATTTAATGTTGATAAATGAAAACTAATTCACATTGGAAAAAATAATCCCAACTGTATGTACAATATGATGGGGACTAATTTAGCTACAACTACTCAAGACAGAGATCTTGGAGTCATTGTGAACAGTTCTCTGAAAACATCCACTCAGTGTGCAGTAGCAGTCAAAAAAGCAAATAGAATGCTAGGAATCATTTAAAAAAGGATAGAGAATAAGACAGAAAATATCTTAATGCCTCTATATAAAACCATGGTACGCCCACATCTTGAGTAATAGTACAGATGTGGTTACCTCATCTCAAAAAAGATATACTGTCACTGGAAAATGTTCAGAAAAGGGCAACAAAAATGATTAGATGTTTGGAACGGGTCCCATATAAAGAGAGATTAAAAAGACTTGGACTTTTCAGCTTAAAAAGAGACTAAGGGGGGATATGATACAGGTCTATAAAATCATGACTGGTGTGAAAAAAGTGAATAAGGAAAAGTTATTTACATATTCCCACAATATAAAAACCAGGGGTCACCAAATGAAATTAATAGGCAGCAAGTTTAAAACAAAAAGAGAAAGTTTTTCTTTACTCAGTGCATAATCAATCTGTGCAACTCCTTGCCAGAGGATGTGGTGAAGGCTAGGACTTTAACAGGGCTCAAAAAAAGCTAGATAGATACATGGAGGTTAGGTCCATCAATGGCTATTAGCCAGGATGGTTAGGAATGGCGTCCCTAGCCTCGGTTTGCCTGGAAATGGGTGACAGGGGAGGGATCATGTGATGATTATCTGTTGTGTTCCCTCCCTCTGGGGCATCTGGTATTGGCCACTGTTGGCAGACCAGATACTGGGCTGGATGGACTGTTGGTCTGACCCAGTATGGCCGTTCTTATGGTCTTACAAAGTGTATTAGCAGCCAGGCAGGCAAGCAGTCCGGCTCAGTTCCAGCCTGCACAGGGTCTGGGAATTCAGACCAGCCCCAGAAAGGGGCTTCTACCACCCTACGCTGCTGCCTCTGTATCAGAAGCAGCATCACGTCAGCCAGTATGCGAGGGGAGCTGATTTTTGAAATGGCTGCCCTCGCAGACCAGCTTCTGCCTGGCACCCCAGGCAGAGGGCTCCTTGGGAATGGGGTCGGAGTGTACTGGCTATTGGCCCCACCCCCCAGGACCTACAGAATAGTCGAGAAGAGATAAAAATTCATTAGGTTAATCGAGTAGTCAATTAACCAATATTTAACATTCCTAAATCACATAACCACTAAGAATTGATGCAGTTACACGATTACTAAATTAAACGATTTCTAACAATCCTAATTTGTACATAGTCTAGCACAATGATGCCTGACTTGTTGAGGTCTGAAGATGCTACCACAATACAAACATTATTCAATGCAAGTCAGGTTAAATACTTGCATCTCTTTGGTGAGTTGTCTAACTTGATCTATGTCCAACCTGGTATAGTGAGGAGGCAAAACTAGGATCTTCCCTGCAGAGACCTGAATTTGGGCAGATTGTGGCCTCAAACAATGTAACGCCATTGCATTCAGACAATAAAGAGACACGACCCTCATTTAAGCCATTTTCAAGTGTTTGCCTAAATGCACAAATTCATATAGCCTTCTTCCAAATCTCCCTAGCACAAAACCAACTCCAGTGACCTGCATGTAAAAAATTAAGTTTGTGCGTTTTTAGGTGCATGGAGATGTGTGGGAAAGGCATCTAAGTCCAATGGGCCCTGATCCTTGACGGGTCTCGGTATCAATGCAATACAAATTACCAACAACCAACTACAAGACGCCAGTGTACTACACAAGTACACTAACCATTCAATACAGCAGTACACTGGACTGGTTTTCCTCATGTAAAATGTAGCCCTATTTTTAAAATCCCTCAGAATTCCTTCCTTTCAAGGGAGCTGAAAGAAGACTTTAGTGCAGAAAACAATATAGGGTAATAACCTCCTTAAAACAACTTTGTTACAAACAGACTGATTCACACACTAATATTAATTTTTTACCTTGTAACTTCATTTCTCCAAGTCCCTCTATGCCACTGCAAGCAGTCGATTGAGTTCTCTCACCAGCTTATGGAGATAGGAAAAAGCAAAGATTTTGTATATTGACACCTTCTCTCTACAAGGGCTGACTGGTTAGAAACTTCACCAGCAATATAATTTCATGTTAAAATAACCCTAAGAACTAAAACAGCCCCAACTCTACCAATGCAACATATGCACCGTAAAATAAATAGATTAGCACAGAACAACTGTGAGAAGAAAAATTAATAGGTAAAATTGATCCATCTTCCATTATGCCAGCTCAAAGAGCAGGTACTTGAATAGCAATGACCATCTTCATCAGAAACAATGGATACTTGTGGCCCACAGCATACAGGGCTACCTACAGAGTAAAGTCATGCAAAGAGGTTGCCCTTATGAAGACAAAGGAGTTTAAAATAAGGGTGGGAAACCTTAAGCCCAAGGGGCCAGATGCAGCCCCTGGCTTGCCTGGTTCTGCCCTCCTGAGGCTCAGGGCTTCCCTCCAGCATTGGGGAGCCCGTGCTGGTGCTCCAACCTGCCTCCAGCGTCTCACTTATGTGTGGCCCCAACTGATTTTTCTGTTGGTCAGCAGCCTGATTCAAAAAGCGTTCCCCATCCAATTTAAAGTCTTCCTACTCTCCCCTCCAAGCAAGTGGCCACAAGAAAAGCAGTTTCAAGTGTAACAAATCTAAAACCCTTCCAACAGAATTCAAAGGGCGCTCTTGGCAAGGGCTTTTAGCACTAGGATGGCTCCCATGGATTACAATAATCTAAAGCGAGGGCTTAGCCCTATCTTCTTCTACTATTTATAAAATTTACCTCAATGAGACCCAGAAAGTGACCTCCCTCATGACACAGGGATAGTGTCGTCAGATCTAAACAGACTGCAGTGACAGGGAGGTTAATCAAGAGAAACAATGATTGATTGATACATGGCAATTGAGAACCACTCTGCAATGTACAAGCTTTGCACAAAGGTAGGGCAAGTTCAGTCCCATAAAAAAGCTTCTAGCAAGCACTGAAAAGGAGCATATTGGCCATTAATGGTATAGAACACGTAAGAGACATGCTCTGGAAATACCTCTAGGCTATGTCTACACTACAAGGTTTTTGAGCAAAAACAGTTGTTTTTGCGCAAACACCAGCAGAGTGTCCACACCTCAAGCGCGTTTTTGCGCAAGAAGATCGACAGAACAGAGGGCTTTTGCCGGTAGAGTTATTCCTCTCCCCACGAGGAATAACTCCTTTTTGCGCTACAGCTCTTGCGCAAAAAGGCAAGTGTGGACACTACGGAGGGGTTTTTGTGCAAAAAAACCCCTATTAGAAAAAGCACAGGTGCTAAGATGGCCAATCTGTGAATGCCCATCAGAGCTTTCTTGCGCTAGAGTGTCCTTGCAGTGTAGACACTCTTGTGCAAAAGCACATCACTTGTGTGATGTGCTCTGAGGTCTGGATGCACTTTTGCACAAGAAGTTTTTACACAAGAACTCTTCTGCAAAAGGTTTCTTGCACAATAACCCTGCAGTGTAGACAAAGCCTTACAGTATCTCTCCTGCATGCTTCTGCTTCCACACACACACACAGCCAGACAGACACGGAGGACTTTAGGGTCTCAGCATGTGAATAAGATGTTAAATAGGCAGGGTTTAAAGTCACTGGACACTTAGGGCTTGTCTTCACATATAGCACTACAATTAGGGAAAATGCTCATATGCTTGCCAATGGGAGAGCTTCTTCCATGGTCATAGTTAATCCACCTCCCTGTGAAACAGATGCTATGACAAGAGAAGAAGCTCTTCCTTAGACCAAAGGCTGTCTACTACCGGTATACTCCCCCACTGCCCCCCACATGGACCTCCCTTGTCCGGCATCCTTGGGACCTGACCGGTCCCAAACGAGGGGATTTGCTGGAGCAGGGGAGGTCCCTCCCAACATGGCCTGTGCTGTCCTGCTACCCCCTGATAAGGCTCTAGCCTAGCCCTGCTCCTACCTGCCCAGCTACTGCTGCTGCTGAAGTCAGAGCTCCACAGCCAGGGATAGAGGTCCCTGGCTGCCACTGGGGCCAGAGCTCCGCAGCTGCTGTCCCCAAACTCAATGGTTGCTGCTACTGCTATCCTGAGCTCCATGGCCAGGGCCGCAGCTCTTGGTCTGCTGCTGTGGGCCCTCGAGCTCTGCAGCTGGGGCCAGAATTCCGCTGCTGCCAATTCCCTGCTACTGCGTGGCTGCAGAGCCCAGAACTCCCTCCGTGCCACCCTCCCCTCTGCACCCTGGCTCCTAGCGGAGTCTCCACACACACACACACCCCCCACTCCGTGGCACAACCTCCCTATACCTGGGCTCCCTGGTCCAAGAACTGGACCACAGATGTTGCTGGATCAGAGACACCCAGTTCAGGGAGGTACAACTTGTAATTTCATTGCTCAGCTATGTATATTTGTAACACCCCTGAGCGATGAAGTTATACCGATATTAGTTCCTAATGTAGATCTGGCCTTAGGAACCTTGTGGGAAGATGCAACCCATACAGAAAGCAGCTCACCTTAACTGAAATGCACCCAAAATATCCTCATAAAACAAACATTTTGGGGTATCAAGTATACTAGAAATTGAGGGAAAACAGGAAAGACATCTACCAGTGATGTTAGAAATATAGACGGTAATGGGACCAACTGGTGCCTAACCAGAGAATTTGCTGAACCGCGGGAGGTTAATATTCTCCAGCAGCATTACCAACACTTCCACTGTTTACTGGGCTCTTAGTAGACATTTGAGATAAATTAGAGCTAAGTAACAGCACAGAACACCGAGAGCCAGGACTGGTGGCTGTAAAAACACTTTATGGGACCATGGGAAACTTGGCCACATCCATGGTAAGTGGACATCTAGCTAACTAAAATCATGTCAGACCACGGATGTTGCTGGACCAGAGTGGTTCAACCTCTATCTTTTTCCTGAAACAGAGATCAATGAACAGATGGAGGTACATAAAAGCATTTCAAGGAACTGGACACAACCAGCATGACAAAGTTCAGAAATCTGGAAAAAGTTTTGCCACTGAAAAATGACAATACTGACACCACCTTCTACTTAGTAAGTATTACCAAGAACAACAAGCAGCTACTAAAAAAAACCTCAGAACATCGACACACATTCCAAGCCAAAAACCCTACCTTCCCTCCCAGGCAGAGTTTTTACCCTCAAAATAGCAGTGTCAGAGAATCCATAAAGTTCATTAGAACAAGGGTGAGCAATAATTTTTAAGATGTTGGCAAGTGGCCAAGAGCTGCACTTTTCTATGGAGGGTTGTAGGGTCTGGGATAGAGGTTGAGTGCAGAACAGGGCTGTAAAATCCTGTTTAATTAGTTAACTGGTTAAACATTTTAATTAGTTAACTGATTAAAAGGAATGCAGGTGGGGAGGCCACTCTAGCCCTGCTGGCTCCAGCCCCCACCATTTAATGGCTAACTGGAACCAGTAAGCATCACCCATTAACCTTTCACATCCCTAGTGCAGAAGGCAGCTCGGGGTACAGGACTGAGGTGCAGGAGAGGATGTGAGGTCTGAGAAGGAGTTTGGGTGAAGGAAAGGGTTGGAACATGGGGCAGGGGATTAGACTGCAGGGCCTGGGTCCAGGAGAGGATTCTGGCTTGAGAGAAGGATGCAGGAGGGGGGGTGCAGTGTCTGGGAGGGAGCTGCAACCCAGGGAGGGGGTGGGCGGGTTGCACAGAGGGTTTAGGTGGTGACCTGAGGCAGGGAGTTAGCATGTCGGAGGGGGTGGGGTGCCAAAGGCAGGCTCTGGCCGAGAGGTGTTAAACATTGGCGGCTTCCGGTGAGCAGTCCAATGGGACCATAGCCCCAGACTGCTCAAAGCAGCTGGATGCTCCGTGTGACTCTACACCATATGCAGGGATTGGGCGGGGGGGGGGGGGGGGATTTTGTGCATTACCCTATCATCGCAGCTCCCATCAGCCCACCCCTGCACTAGTGAATTCACTGTTGCTAATGCCTTTAAATGGAAAGCTGTCACCACAATGATAGGGGTAGTACAACACACTAAGGTACACAGACTGCTACTGGCAGAAACACAGGAGCGACCTATGATGGATATTCTGATTCACAGATTCCATGGCCAGAAAGGACCACTGCAATCATCTTCTACAGTCTGACCTCCTGCATTAACATAGGCCACAGAGCTTTCCCAAAGTAATTCCTCGAGCATCTCTTTTACAATAACAAGCAATCTTGATTGGGGTGCTGGAACAATTTGTACTGCGGGAGACCCATTAAACCAAACTGTAATCCGTATTTATGATGGAAACCTCTTCAAGCCAGGTGGTGCAGCAGCACCCCCAGCACCTCTAGTTCTGGCACCTGTGATTTTGATTCTAAAGTGGACAGTAATGGAAAACCTCTCTCGACCTTTGGTAAGTTGTTCATATTGTTAATTACTCACTGTTAAAAACGTACATCTTATTTCCCGTTTGAATTTGTCTAGCTTCAACTTCTAGCCAATGTAGTATGTCAAAGCTTCTCTCTCTGCTAAACTGAAGAGCCCATTTTTACTGGGTATCTGTTCCCCCTAAGTCATCCCATAGACTTCTCTTTCTTAAAATAAATACTTTGAGCTCTTAGAGTCTATGACTATCCTGCAGATTTTCCAGTCCTTAAATCTCAGTTCTTCTCTGAAACCTCTCCAATTTTTCAACACTCTTCTTGGACTCCAGTGTTCCAGCAGCAGCAAAATCAGTGCCAAATACAAAGATAATATAACCTCCCTATTCCTACACAAGATTCCTGTTTGTCCACCTATAGATCACATGAACTCTTCTAGCAGATCAAGTTCAGTTGATATCTATTACAAGCTTCAAATCTTCGAGAGAACACCCCATCTTGTTAATAGACACATACATTTATGTTTAGCTGTATTAAACTCCATATTATTTGTTTGCATTCAGTCTCCCAAGAGATCCAGATTGCTCTGTATCAGTGCCCTATCTTCCTTGTTATTTACCATGCCCTCAGTTTTTGAGTTGATTTGTCTGCAAACCTTATCAGTGGATAATGCCATGTTTTAAAATCAAAATGTTGTGCCATATTTTATTTTGCAACTTCCAGATTTGACAATGAAAACCAGGAGGAGGGGTTAGATGAACAGGGCTGTGTTGATCACACACACAAAGCCCAAAGTGTGGAACCTGAACTGGAGAGAGCTGTGTCTGCATTCTTCCAATCCAGAACAGGGCAAAACCTAGTATATGTTTTGCAGATGAAGTAGTTGCAGAGCCAACCGAACAGGCCTGCTCAACCTGCTTCATCAGATGAAGATGTTATAAGAACTACCCTTTCTATTCCCATATCTCCATTTGCCAGCATGACGACTTACCCATCAGCTAAGCTAGGATAGAGGGATACTTGAGAAACACTTACTACAGTTTCCTACAAAACAAAAAAAGTCTCCCCTCAGGACAACCTACTGTAAAAAGTTATCCATTGGCATCATATGCAATTGTTATGGAAATGACTGGTGACAGAGTGAATGTTTTAATTACATTAGAAAACTACAGTTCCCATTTGTAGAATTACCATAATGATGCTACTGATGGAAAAGAAAAAAAAATATTTGAAAGACAAAGACCTAATATTGAAGTTTTGCTATTAAAAGGTTTTTACCAAAGTATTTAAATCTAAACTTTCGTAAGATTACTGAATTCATATACCAGAAAATACTGGAACAGACAAACCTTCAGTCAAGGAGACTGAATCAGGAAGTCTGCATGCACCTAAGAATCTATTTCAACATTTTTTATGTTAACTCAGAGAGAAGAAATGAAGGCAGTTATCTGAACTGCTTAGAAGGCACTATTGTTCACACTTTCAAAGGATTTCCCCTCCCCCCCAAAAAACAAAATGCAGCGTGTATGAAGCCAATGAAGGGTGGGGGAAGGGATGAAGTCATATGGAGAAGAGAAACAGCTTTTGATACAGATGTCTTAATTTTAAAATGTGAATTCATACCTCCCATTGCAAGTGAGGCGGGATATTTCTGATCTGAAGTTTCCGACTCCTGCAGACAAATTAAAGAAAATAGTTAAAAACAGAAAAATATTAACAGCAAAAAAAAGTGTACATTTAAGCGTATTTTCTAACAAATTAGGCACAACTAGATCCACAGAACTCAAAGGCAAAACAATTAAGAACAAAGGGAGGAAGTTTGATCAAAACCATATTAAGTCCAAACTGTTACAGTAATACTTGTTTTACATTTGGCAGCTATGACATTTCATAGAAGCATGTAGTGGAAAGCTATTTTCATTTAAACCTCTCAAGACACACAAGTATCTAGCTCTCTGTACACAAAAGCATAGACAAAAATACTAGTTTGTCACCCCTCACTCTTTTTGACAATTTTTTTTTTTTTTTTTTTAAATACCAGGACATTTTCAAGAGGAAATTTCAAATATTTACTGTATTGTACAGCCTCTGCAAAAAAACACAGAATAAATAAGTTTGGTTTGAGATTGAAGGACTTGCCTAATTGATCACATTTTAACACCTGAATTCCTGACTTTTTTTGCTTCCACAGTAGAAATCAATAAATTAGTTAATTATATTTTCATTTCAAATTTATATTAGTTTTCAGTCAAAATATTTATTTTTTAGAACAATAGTGAAGTCCAGTGATATTCTGACTAGATTTACAGCCAAATCCTTTGTCTCCTCCCTTCCCCCAAAGCAAGAGAACAAATAAATGCCAGAGATGCCGCATAGCCCCTGGGATTCTTAAGAATGTGTAGATTTAACACAGCGCTAGCTGTACTCAGGTAGAGCGTGTGCATGTGTAAGCTAGTCTTGTTTAAAAAAAAAAAAAAAAAAACACACACACACACACACCACATTACATTTGATAACACCATACCATAAAAAGAATCTCTTAAAGCTCGTGAGGGAT
This sequence comes from Rafetus swinhoei, assembly GCA_019425775.1. Lineage (NCBI taxonomy): Eukaryota > Metazoa > Chordata > Testudines > Trionychidae > Rafetus > Rafetus swinhoei. Next base: position 199,847,252 of record CM033424.1, on the reverse strand, counting down.
ATAGAGTGAGACTAAGTCTTAGGTGGCTAAAAACAGCTGAAGAAACTTTGTCTCAGAATACACAATATAGTTGGTTCAAGCACATACAATTTTGCTTTTTCAATGCTTTAAAAGTTCCAAGTTTATTTATGAAGAATGTGATCTGTATAAAAGCTGTATGGTTTTGCAAAAAAGTAACAATTTAAAAAAAAATTAAAACAGACTGGCAAGTAGTGTTTTATGATGAACAGCCTTGCTTAACAATAGCATGGAAGGCATTCTTTTTCTCTGTGACAATTTCTACTAGAATGGACTCCTCTCCCCCTCACCACTCCAGGCTAGTTTTTGCATCTTGAAATATTGAGTCTAAAAAGGACTTTTCATTGAATCATAGAATACTAGGACTGGAAGGGACCTCAAGAGGTCATCGAGTCCAGTCCCCTGCCCTCACGGCAGGACCAAATACTGTCTAGACCATCCCTAATAGACATTTATCTAACCTAGTCTTAAGTATCTCCAGAGATGGGGATTCCACAACCTCCCTGGGCAATTTATTCCAGTGTTTGACTACCCTGACAGTTAGGAACTTTTTCCTTATGTCCAACCTAACCTCCCTTGCTGCAGTTTAAGCCCATTGCTTCTTGTTCTATCCTCAGAGGCCAAGATTAACAAGTTTTCTCCCTCTTCCTTATGACACCCTTTTAGATATCTGAAAACTGCTATCTTAAAACTTTTGTCTTAAACCAAACTCCAGTTGTATCCTTAGCATGTTTGGTGTGTGAACATTCATTCCCCTCAGTAGCCAATTCCTAGCCCTAGTATTCCAGCTGTACTGCCTAAACAGCCCACTTCCATATAGACCATTTCTGATAGGCAATTTAATTGCCTAACATATCAGCTATCATCTCAAAAGTTAACGGAGAAGATGAATAGATACCTACTGCAATGTAACTGGATAAGGATTTTATATATGCCAGCTTTCTTAACTAGGTAAACACACATTTGATCACTTCATGGTGGAGCTCACAATCAAGTGGACAAAATAAAAGTGGTCTCCAGTAAAATAAGTGAATTAAAAAATAAATCAGACTCCTGAATTTAGAAATATTGGAAATTCAAAAAATCTACTGGCAACAGTCTGGAGTTACTTCAGCCTAAGGAGCATTGTGAAAAGTATGAATCTTTTTGGAACATCTTTGCAAACTGGCAACTTTCGTGTTAAAGGCTTTTCATTACAAGGTTAAAAAGTCTACCTTTGTCCTACACTGTCCTGCATTCTCAAACTATTCTCTCAGTCATCACCCCAACTTTAAAACTCAGTGAATGTATATTTTACAGTCAAGTCTGTAATCACAGTATGAAGCATTAGAACATTTCAAGGTAAAGTACCAGTCTAAATGCCGACCAGTGTGGTTCAAAGTATGTTATTATAATCTTGCTCATTTGTAGATTCCAATTAAAATTTACTAAAGTGTTCTAAGTGAGTGTCACCACTTGCAACAAAAGGATCTAAATGTACTGACAAGACACACCACATGCTATCAACAGGTTTAACTGAAAGAGCTCAACACCAGTTAAAAAACTAGGCAATAATTATGAATGCACATCAGCTGCTGAATTTCATGTCCCCAATTCCCTTTTCCTATTTCATCTAGCAAGAAAATCATGTTTCTTCAATTTTATCTCAAAGCACAAGACACATAATAAAACTCGTTTTCTCCCTTTATTCATGACCTCTTGTACCAAGTCTCAATTTTTAAAGTTACTAGAGACAAAAAAAGGTTGATTTATTAGCACATAGATATAAGCATTTAAAAAAAAAAGACATTAGAAAATGACTAGATCCCCTATAATTTGTGGGAATGCCAAAAATGCTTTTACATCATCTAGCTTTTCTTCCCAAATCACAAAGATATAAGTACAACGGTAAGGGTGGGGGACTCCTTTCAAATTACTGTTGTTTTGTAGTACTGTAGATGCAATTAGAACACAGAAATTTCAGTCCAAACCCAGAGTCATCAAGAACTAATGTGACAGAAGAGACGCAGACACTTTCTACTACAACGTAGAAAGAGTGCAAAGATGTTATTTCTTTGAAGTAAACACATCTGAGGCTTTTTACCAAAAAGCAATATGGAAAAAAAAGTGGGAGAGCAATGCTTTATCATGCCTTATAGCAGCTCATGAGGGATCAAGAATGTACACCCACGATGAATGCCTGATGCTCTAGGCTGTTCATATTTGGACAGGATAGCGCCTACCACAGCTGTTGTACTTTAATATCGTACAACTTGTCATGCCAATAAAATATTACTTAATTACATTCATCAGAGCTGCATACACATACCCATGCAGGATCCCCATGAAACTTTACTTCAATAACATCTGAGAAAGCAGCATGAATTATATCACATGCAAAATCTGTTAATACTGTACATAGTAAGGGACAATTTCCAATTACTGATTTTAGCTTTTATGAGAGCAGGATTCTATTCTTAGAAAATATGCACTTAGAGTGCATAATATGTGGAATAGGGATGTAAAATCCCATTTAATTGGTTAACCTGTTAAACATGTTTAACAAGTTAACTGATTAAAGATGGGAGAGCCTAAGGATGTTAAATTTAGATCAATCAACTAATTGAATAGTCGATGCAATTTGCATCAGCTATTCGATTAGTCAATACAGGCACCTCTGCCTTTGAAATGTAGCAAGAGCCCTGCTGGTTCTTGCTACATTTCAAAGGCAGAAGCGCCATGGCAAACACAGGGCCAGCAGGGGACTCAAGCAGTTTGACATGCTCCCTGCTTTTGAAATGTACAAGAGCCACCCTTCTCCCCCGCTCCCCGCTTTGAAATGTACAAAGCATCCACAGAGAGCACAGGGCAAGCAGCTGGTCCCCTGCCCATGCTTTGCTTTTGAAATATACAAGAGCTCTGGGCGGGTCTCTTGTACATTTCAAAAGCAGCCAGTGCAGGGCATTGGAGACTCAAGCAGTCCCCCGCTGGCCCCATGCGCTTTACTTTTGAAATATAGCAAGAGTCCTGCTCTTGCTACATTTCAAAAGCAGAAGCGCCGCCACTTTCCCTCTGTACCCCTGCTCCCCCCGGGCCCTGGAGACAGTGCTGGGGGGAGCCAGCTTTTAAGCCAGTCCCCCCCAAGCACTGGCTCCTGTTCCCCACCTTGCTGCCTCTCTCCAACAGAGGCAGCAGGGGGAGAGGGGGAAGTGACTAGTCAAGTCGACTATCCGATAAGCATATGCTTATCCGATAGTCGACTAATCACTTGCATCCTTACTCCAGCCCCCACCAGTTAACAGGAACTGGAAAGCATCACCCATTAAGGTTGATGTTTACCGGTAAACCTGTCACATCCCTAGTGTGCAATTCCCATTTTAAAAAAGATGCCTCAATCCTGGGAGGACGGAAGTCTAAATCTCATTCCAGAGACATTTTCTATTTCACTAACCGTTAGCTCATGAACATCCACACCTTCTAACTGCTACTGCTCTCTTCGGCAACGTATAGCACGCAAGGCTTAATACTACAATGTGATTGTGCTCTTTGGTCTTGCTCAATTACTTTTGTTATGTTTATTAATAATTTATAAAAGTTAGGCCAATTGCAAGTCACCCATAACTTAAAGAAATTACACTAAGGTTTTGCTTATTGAATGAAATTTTTGCCGATAACCTGACATTAAGAGTGCCTGGGCATCTTAATAGATCTTTATAAATCAATGTAGTCAGTGTGACCAATTTTCTCTTGTTCACTTGAGTTACATATTTATTACAATCTGATTGTATGAATCTGATTCTAAATAATGTTCAGTTCAGATACTTTTCAAAAGTTAGACGTATGTAAACTACGTTCATTTCTCTCTCTCTCAAAATACACACAACAGCCCTCTACTGGACAAGATGAAATATATATGTATTTTACTTCCTGCACTAGACTTGCTCCAAAACTGCAGCTGAAGAAAAGAGGAGGATAACTTTTAATAGTTTTATTTCAATTGTACTTTCGGTGCAGTGTTGGAAACTGGATCCAAATACAAATATCAATGGTGAGTTGAAGAAGGTTTTTAACAGATTTATCCTGCGCCCACATCAATTTTATATGCTTACCCAGATTTCACTGTGCTCAGACAGAAAATTGCACTTCATTTCTTTAAAGGAGTGCAATACAGATTACTAAACTTATAAAGCTATTTTTCTATAGCTTAGAACAAACTCATGAATGAGAGTATATTCAAAACATGTTTTGGGACCCCACAGTGCTTGTGGCCAAGGAGAATTCTATAGGTTTAGGGTAGCACTAAGAGATTGGCAAGGAAAGGAAATACCAAACTGATTTGCTTTTCTCACTTCTCAAGAACTAATTGTGTGGTGAAGGTGCTCAAACTCTGGTCATGCACAGATCTCTATCTTAAATAAATTCCAGCATTCTCATTCCTGTATGATGAACTGGGTAGTATCTGGCCAAAACAAGTTCATAGAATTTTTTTTTTCCATAGGAAGGGGAGAAGGGAAGATTAAGATGTTGATGTGCAAATGTGTTTACAGGGAATACCAAAAACATCTCCATCTTTTGCTCAGCATTTCTAATCTTTATATCCAGCATTTTATAGCAACTAAAAAAAGACTGTGCTATATACTGCTATTGTCCACATAGCTTTTTACAAACCCCTTCCACCAAAAAGCGATGAATTTCCTATCCCAAAGAGTTTGTATCTGAATTGTTTTGTAAATTATGTTGTGTGGTTGTAGCTATAGTACAGTGCTCATCTACTCAATCTGATCAACAGCCATACAGAATAAGAATACACAAAATGCTTTTCACATAGGACAGAAATCACTTCATACATTTGGAAGGGTCACAAGTAGTCTAGCCTTCTGTGAATATCTACAATTTTACTTCAACTCACCTGCAACAGCTTCAGCTTCAAACAAAGTTGAAAATAAGTTGTCTTGATTTATACAGGTAAGAACTTTGTGAAGAATGCAAAGGTATTTCATTTCAGATATGCTTACTTAGAACTGGTAAATTGCAACCACCCATGTCTTCATATGCTGACTAATTACCTAAAGAAATTGAACTTGGTAAAAGACAATGAATAACGGTATTTTAAAATGTAAAGTTGAGATTTGTTACAAATAGTATGTGGTGTAATGATGGACTGAAGTAGATAAAAAGCTACCCTGGTATTCAAACTGGATTCTCCAGACACAATGATTGTCAAGCTAACTACTCGCCTACCCATACAGCAAATTCCTGTCAATGAATCAGATTTCAAATGATTTTGCTGCTTTCAGGAAAAACATATTTATTTTATTATTTATTACACCTGCTGTTTAACCCTAAAACAAAAAATTGTATTATTAACCATTTTAATTCACTCTGTAGAGTTCTTTTAAAGGCTACTCGTTATAGCACCTAATGCTTTGCCCATGATCATTTCAGCCACTGAGACAGATTTACTCCTGATTGAGAGGGAGAATCAGGGCCACATTCAGCAGTTACAAAAATTAGCTATTCACAAGAACACACAGTATTTTCTGTGTAGCAAATATAAAGTGGTCACACCAAACACTAACAAATGTAGTGTCACAATGTGGGGAGAGAGGGTTTAAGCTAGCAAAGGAATAACTAATGTTCATTACAGTCAACTTCTTTGTGTGATTTTGAGAGATTGGAACGATTAAAAAAAAATGAATTAAATTTTAACCAGGTAAGAAACACACAAGAAACAAAATCCTTTTAACAAAGATATTGAATAAATATTCTGATTTTAAGTCACCTATGAGATCCAAATAAAATTACGACCATAGTAGTTCATTTGCTCCTAATGAGAAATTCTGGGGGAAAAAAATATTTTAAAAACCAAATTTTGTTTTCATCTCTCTTTGCTAAAAGGAGAATTACACTGGGTAGCTTTTAAAAATACACACACTTGAGATTGTTACCCTGGAAACTATGTTTAGAGTTGACAAATGGCTAGTGAAGTTTTCACATTATTTCTATAAAAAGCTAAGCAAATTCTAATGCATTCTAAAGAAACACACATTAAGAGGAATAACTGCCATATTTTACCTTAATTTGGGCCGTAAGCTCGTAAAACCAACCAATATGCTTGCCAGAAGAGGAAATACTGGGGAACAGGCTTCTAATACTTAAGCTGTCTACATTATAATATTATTAGTATTTAAGATGAAGATTTTTTTTCCTGCAACAATTAAGTATTTCCCCTCAAAATGCTAGATGAACAAGTTTAATCAAACTGCTCGAAGAGAGATAGTTGCTAAGTATAAATAGCTTATATCAAAATACAGTTACACCATTTTATTTTACTGGAGAAGGCAACCTTGAACTGCAAATCCTACTGCTGCAATTCAGGCTAATATTATTACTCACACAAATGGAGGCCTAGAAAACAAGCTGTGTTACACACACAGATGGCACACTTCTGCACCCCACCCTACCCCCTGTTTAACACCTCCTCCATGCATCACTATATGCAGAACAGGAAGGGTTTTAAATTTTCAACAAAGTAAAATCTCTAAAAAAGCAAAGCATGCAAGATTTAAATTTGAGGATCTGATTCTTATCTCAGGCTTATATCTACACTGGAAAGAGCTGGCAACAAAAGTGCTGTCTACATTCATAAGTTGCCAAAAACAAAGTCACCAAATCATGTTTACACTGCCACCCTCCTTCGACATATCATGGCCACACTGTTAGCACCCATCGACAGAATGAATACAACAACGTGGGTAAGCATCCCACAGTGCCTGGCACCACCTTCAGTCACTGAGTACTGGGGGAATATGCCATGTAACACTAGGCATTTTGGGAATGTGTAAAACATCCTGTCAGCCACCTCTTTGCTTCCCAGTCCTCCCAGGGCTTCCGGGTTACTTGTGCACCATTTCAGCGACAGTCCTTGCTGCACACTCCATCTGTGTGAGATGGAGAGTGAGGCTGTGAGAAATCATGGGTTCCAGACTTCTCTCCCATATTGTGTTCAGTGCCCTCAGGACATCATACACTGCAGCAGAGGTACTTATGCACTGAGTATCAGAGGAAGTAGTCTTGGATGCAGATGACAATGTGAGTGCCTCTGGGTTAAGTCCTATTTCTGACTCTGTGCTACAGGAAGTATCCACAGGTTCCTTGGCTGTGGACATAGGGCCCCCACCCAGGACTGAGTCTAGTTGATAAAAGCAGCATGTTTTGGGTGAACCACCAGACCGCTGTTTGCCTCCTTTACCTTCTCCTATGCCTGCTGGAGTTCCTTAATCATGGCACTGCATCATTCAGGTTGCATCTCCCTAAACCGGGACTCTCTCGTCCGGCAACTGCACCATGGATGTTGTTGAACGAGAGAGCGCTGGGACAGGAGGGCAAGCAGCTGAAATCCCCAGGCAAGGTAAAGCTGGCGAGGCGGGGCAGGATAGCTCGTGCACGCTGACCCAGCAGTGGGGTTGTGCTGCGGCAACCCGATAGCAGCTGCGTGCTGGCCCAGCAGTGGGGACAGAGCCATGGCAACCTGGTTGTGGCTGCCCCACAAGGGAAGCCTGTTTGGGGCTGTGGCAGCGGAGCTGGGGCCACAGCAACCCAGCAGCCCAATTGGGGCCACATGCTGGCCGGCAGTGGGGCCACAGCTGAGTTATGCCAGGCCTGCTGGAGCCATAGTTATGGCAGCGGGTCCAGGGCAGCGGGGCCAAAGGAGCAGGAGTCTGATGGCAAGGGACCTTCCCTGGTCTAGCAAATTCCCTCATCTGGGACCGCTCAGATCCCGAGGGTGCTGAACTAGGGAGGTTCAACCTATAGAGTGTCTCAATCATACCGGTTCGCATAAAGGATCACACAAAGCTGTACACCGATTCTTCACCCCATACACTGATAAGATCCAAAATCTCTGGGGTGCTCACTACACAATGAGCCAGACAGCAGGAAATGTATTTTAAAAGTTACCAGGGTTTACACATGAGAAGGGCGCATCTGTTTACATGGCTGCAGAGCAGCGGAGTGCAAAGAACTAGCCAGAGTGACTCATCAGGCATTGTGGGAAACGTTCTGGAGTTCAATAAACTTGACAAAAAAAACCTACTGTAGTACACAGTGCATGACTGTCAACAGTAAAGGGTGAGGGAAGATTAAAAAAAACCACCACACGGAGGTGGAAGTTTTTTGTCACCAAAACTGGGCGTTTGGGGAGACTTTTGTCATGTTGCAATGTGAATGCTCTCCAGATTTTGTCACCAAGAAGGGTTTTATGGCGACAAAACTTGCCAGTATTGACAAGCCCTCAGACATGATGCATCACGTATCTCTCATTTTCTTTCTGCACGTACAAACCTAGCTACAGAGGCAGCTTTGGAGAGATGTATGCCTATATATGCAGCACTCAAGATGGAAATGTGGCCATTATGTTGTTACCTGAAGAGACATTACCCCTCTTCTTTAAAAAATAAAATAAAATAAATAAATATCAAGGTATGATCAATTGTTTCCCCCACACCCCAGATGTACACAATACCTAAATGCGTGTGGATCTCTATCAAAGATTTTAAGAATAACTATGAAGTACATGTATGGCTAATGTTATATATCTCCATTCTTATGTCACAAGTCACCAGTCATGCTACTTGACACTAGCAGAGAAATGTAGTTTCAGTGTAGATTTATATTAGAAGAGAGAAAACTTTGGGTGTGTGAAAGGCAAAGCCTCTCTCTCGCTTTTTGCTTTATAGACTAGATTTTTGAGGGTGGGAGTTGCTGGAATGCATGAAATTTAGAAGTTATTATTGATCAACTTGTCCAAAATAGCTCATAGTGGACACTCAAATCATAGGCCCAGAGTCCATATATTTAAAAAAAAAAAAAAAAAAAAAAAAAAAGAGAAGCTCTTAGCTAAGGCCACTTCAAGACATATCTTTTTCATATTTCTAATTAGACTAAAATATTATATGAATTACTTGTACATTGAAGTGTGGACCATAAAAAGATTTAATAGGGAAAATAATCAAAAGACACTGCAACTTAAGTACCATATTTCAAATTAAATTTTCAGTTATTTAAAAAAAGATACTTACATTTTCCAGGAGTTTGACCATAAGCCAGACTTTTAAAACATTTTTAATTAGAAAATTGAAATACCACTACATGAATGCTGTGGTGAGTTCTATCATCCATCAGTAAGAACATGGCCTTTAATTTTGCAGCCACTGAGTTTTCAATGGATTTGTGGATGCTAATCTACCAGTGTGGATTGATTTAAATCTAGGGATGTTAAATATCAATTCATTTTCTAGTTGAGTCATCAATAGAATTTCCATCAACTACTCGACTAGTCGTTAGGGAAAGGCAGTTACAGCACTCACTTCCCACACTCAGCATACACACCCCTCCCCCCCGGCCCCCGCCCCGCACTCTTAAAGGAACAGAGAGGAGCTGGCGCATAAAGATGCTGGCTCAATCTCTGGTCCGCCGCCAGGTCTCAAGACAACCCTCCCTCCACCACTGCCACTGCATTCTGCAAGGGACAGAGCCGCGGCAGCCAGTCCCGCGGGTCTCTCTCAGCACAAACCCCCACACTCCTCATTGCTGCTCGACATTTTTAAAGTGACAGGGCAGCAGCACCTGCTTAAGCTGCCACTGCTCTGTCCTTTTAAAAATGCAGAGTGGCAACTGGGGGGTTGGGAAGCTTGTGCTGAGTCCCTCAGGATTGGCTGCTGCTGCTCTGTCCCTTTAAAAATGCAGAGTGGGAACGGGGTGGGGTGGGGTGGGAGAGGATTGTGCTGAGACACACCCATGGGACTAGCTGCTGCTGCTCTGTGCCTTTCAGAATGCAGAGTGGCAGCGGGAGGAGGGAGAGGGGGTTGTCCTGAGACCCGGCAGAGGACCAAAGATTGAGCCAGCATCTTTGTGCACCGACTCCTCTCTGTCCCTTTAAGAGCACAGAGCAGCAGCGGGGAGGGTGGGGTGTGTGTGTGATAGTCAATAATACTACCCAATAAGCTCCTGCTTTATCAGGTAGTTGACTACTCATTCACATCCCTATTTAAATCAAGGCGATTTAAATCGCTAAAACAAAATGATTGATTTAGTTCAAGTTTCCCATTGATACTTCTTCACATATTTCTTCAGACAATAGTGCAAATCTGATTACTAAAATATGTTAATTCACACCTACGGATAGCATTTTACAACTTTTACACCAACAAACTTGGTGTCAAGTTGCAGATGCAGCAGCAGTACATTAGGAATGGTAAGAACGCTTTCTCTCTGACACACACACACACTTTTATTAAACTAATTCTTACATGTTACTAGGGATGTTAAATTGTGTTTAATCAGCCAATCAAGTAGTGGATGGAATTTCCATCCACTACTCGATTAGTCAATAAGTGGGGAAATTGCAGAGCCGCAGTGGGGTTAGCTCCCGGCCTTTGGAGCTAACCCTGCTGCGGCTCTGCCTTTTAAACACTGATGACTCTTAATACGTTTAAAAGGCAGAGGTGCAGCAGGGGGACTGGGCATGAGCTGGGAATCACCTGAGTCCCCCTGCTGCACCTCTGCCTCCCCTGTCCCCTTCTGTGGAGACAAGGCTGGGGGGGGAACTGGCTTTTAAGCCAGCTAGCACCAGCTCCTGTTCCCCCACCTTATTGCCTCTCCCTGATAGAGGCAACAAGTGTGGGGGGCAAGCAACTAGTGAAGTAATGACTCAACTACCCAATAAGATTATTCGAATAGTCGCTTACATCCCTAAATGTTACATGTTTCACACTTGCAATTGCAGCAGTCTCCTGAGTTGCTAGCTCATGGCTGTCCTTACAATTTTCAAATTTTATTATCTCTGATCCAAGTCCTCAGAACACTAAATATACGGTATCCTTAAAACTTCTATAACTAGCTCTCATCTTCCCACTTCCACTGTCATTTTGATGCAGATCTGATTCCAAGTTATCAAAACAAGCTAAGACCGTGCTTACAGTGTATTTAATTTTGGAACAATGAGTAGTCCTGCGGCATCTTAGAGACTAACACAAAACACATATAGTATCATGAGCTTTTGTGGGCAAAACCCACCTCAGATGAGCTTGAGTGGAAAAAGAGGGGGGCTAATCCCTATTGAAAACATATATACAATGGAGTTCCTTTTGGAAAGCTGGGTTATGCTGAAAAAATAGGGGATAAACTTATGCCATCACCATTATGGTCTGTGACTGAAAGAGAGGCTTGTGTCTCTCTATAAATAAAAAAGATTTTCCTGCTGTGCGACAGAATGACGTCATCAGGCTCTCTGGCCATCAAAGCCACATTTAGTGGCAACTGGCAACTCTAGCTGGCTCTTACTGCAGCATTCTGTATTGTATACTTGGATGATAGAGTCTAACCCTAGTTAACTAATTATACAAGCCATAAAGATTAACTAAGCTGATGTTTTTTTCTAGCAACATGCAACGTAACAAACAGCTTAGGAATTTACTTGTTAAATCTTATTTATACTAAAAGGCACAGAGAGTCTTGAAGAATGAGGCACTGCAAAGTTGATTCAAATGGTTCTTCAGATATAGCCATATCATTTTCTCCCAATAAGAAGTTTTCCTTATGTTGTTTGATTCTTACAGCTTCTTGCACTGCTTACACTTGACATGTTTTCTTTTTATACCCAGAGAAAGAATTTCTTCGAAATATTGCCAAATAGGGTTTCTTTTACACCCAGAAGCCATGACAGTTTTTCTGTGGCAAAAATGTGGGAGAATATAGGAAACTGTGTGTCTTCCTTTTTCTTTCCAATTCACTCCAATGCTCCTTCCTATTCTGCCTCCATAAATTCCTATATATTGTCTCTGGTTTTAGACAATGTCTTACCTAACTCTGCTATACTTGATCCAAGTTCACCACCACATAAGCACAGAACAAAAACAATCCTATTCAGTCCGTATGCGCACATGTTTCTCAGGAGACTAACAGAAATTGAGAGCCCAGAACTGTCAAGAAACAAGAGCTGGTAGTTAAGCTGGACAGACCAGAGGCATTAATTCATTTTTATGAGACTAAGTAGGGCTGGCATGTTTGTGATAAGACTGAATTGTAACTTACTTTTAAATGAGAAATTTAGTATTTTATTGATGATTTGAACAAAAAAAAAATCCCATTTTAAAATCAATTTTTATCCAACCTGTACTCTACAGCTCCCCCTTATTCCCTTCACTATACTTTCATAGAAGCTGCAAGTTTATTGAAAGTTATTGTTTCTCCCTGCTCCACCCTCACTCAAACAACTGTACCATTAAGCTCATTTTGTTGAGTGATTGTATTGAAATTATACAAGTATTTGCTGCTTCTCCTCTCACTCCCCACCAACTGGTATCCGGATCACTGTAAGATGTCCACCTAAAGAACCAAACACCTCCTTTTCCAAGATGAAAGACACTTTCAAACATGCAAAAGGATAGTTTATGAACAATCTGAACTGCCTAGATGTCTAACAACACATGTTAATCTTCTCTACCCTCTTCCTCCCCCTCCTCTTTTTTTTTTTTTTTTTAAACACCAACATTGTTATTAACTCTTACTTCCTCCAATATTTTGGAGTGTCTACCAGTGCTGCTGATGTTGAGGATATCAGCATTTCCATTACAAACCAGTTTTCACCAATCAGACATAAAAAACAGGTCCAAGCTGAAACTTGCGTATATAGAGTCTCTACTGGAAACAGTAGCCCGTTTGGAGGGATTGAGTGTGCAAGGAAGCGAGGCATTTACAATATTCACTAGCAAGTTCTATTCTTTTTACACTACAAGAGGGAAAAAGAAGAGTCATCTAAGCATATATTAAAGCAATTTGTGGGCAAATACAGGCACTAATGCCTAATTTTAAAAGTCAAACAGTTACTTCACATTCAGCTTCTAGCTAAAGGGCAGCACACATGCCATAACTTCTGGGAATATTTATGAAATAGATGTTTTGACTGTCTAGTAGCTGCTCGTTGAAGTAAACATGCATTGATCTAACTCATTGACAATGGTCGTAAAAACTGGCAAAAAAGAGGGAGGAGGAGAGGGAGAGATGATGTAGGGTTAACCCAGGAAGGATGAGTCACTGAACTGCCCCGACGACTGCTGAACAATCAGTCAGTACTTCTCTTCTAAGTATTACCAGATATATTCAAAAGTCATGAGATGAGCTTAAATACATTTGCCTTCTGGTTTCTTAACCCTTAAGGTTACATTTTCAAGGTTCTCTCCACAATTGTAAGGGCTAGAAACTTTTTTCAATGGAATGTTAAATTCACACATAAGCCACAGGATGCCAGTATCCAAGGCTTTGAGAAAAACAGTACTGTGAGTCTTAGAGTAAAATCATGAAAATTGACTACACTCTGTTCTGTTCTTCAGGCTCCACAGCATAAAGTTAGCAAGTAAAGTTATCCTGATCTATCTCCTTTGCTAATACAAATTTGATTCAAACTTTTAGAGTTAGACCTTGAAATAAATAGGTCTATTTAAAGTAGTACACTTGTCCCAAAACGCGCGCCCTCCCCCCCCACACACACACACACACACAATCGTTCCATAGTTAGAAGTTTGTTTTTATACACCAGTGATAGTCTGACAAACTTGGGAGCCACAAGCCACCTCTCAATGTGTGGCCGCAATTCTTTGCATCACATGACATTAAAACACTGATTTAATTATTAACTGATGAGGATGCTTTTAGTACATTAACAACCAATCATAATTAATAAAATAATATTTGATTACATCATGCTGTTTAAATATGAATATATAATACTGCAGTAAATGAGAGAATGAATTCATACTACTAAGGTTCTTTTAGTAATGCTGATCACTAATTTGGTTACGGAACCATTGCAGTCTGAGTATTACTGTTCTACACGCTTGTTTTCCTTTTCCAGAAAAAAAAAACCTCTCTCACACGTTGCTATATGATGGACAGTAACAAAGAGGGAAAAATAAGACCCTGATATTGGAATGAGCCCCATGATGGCAGACCAGCAGACTCTACTTGACCATACAGAGTGTGGGAAAACACATAAGATAAACAAATCTTAGTGTTATAACAGAAGTTGGTGAACATTCAGGAAAGTTTAATTGTAAGTTGAAATTCACATTTGTGAGAGTACTGTGTTTACAATGACATTTTGGAAAACGTGCAATTAATGCTATTTTTACCTCTGATACAGGTGAAAAGTTCTAATTTGATTAGGCAGCCCCCGATTCAGATTACTTTCTTTGACTAGATGATAAAAATCTGAACACTTTTAATGCTTGGAAGTATTGTTTTTAAACACGGACGTATTACCCACAAAAAAACCCAAATTTATAAGAGCAATTAGTTCTTCAAACACTATATTTAAAGTACTGACACATGAATGACGACTGTATTTTAGGTTCTATCCATATCTAATCACCTCTGGCAACTGAAAGTTTTGACCAACGGGGACAAGCTGTGGAAGTGTAGTTGTATGGATACACCTACACACATTGTTTGTGTTCCTTATTTTTTAAATAAAAAACCTCCCTCTAACTACAAGAGTAACTTCATACTAATTTATGCTAGTGGTGCATTTTAAAATATACTATATTTGGACAATGATTTAATGGTTACACAAGATAAGCTCAAAGCTCTATAGACATTTGTATCGAAGTCACAGTTTAATATTTCTATGCAATATTTTCTTTCTAGAAGAGATTAACTGTCTTAGTTATATTTGGTAGTAGTTAAATAGCCCTCTGTCCTTCTCACCCATACTCTCTAACTTTCCAAGAAGAAAAAATAAGCAATGATGTAGACTACTGTTAGATCTAGAACACTATACAGGAACAAGTTTAAGTAAATTTATACTTCACCTCTCCTGCAAAACAGAAGAGATTGCCTAGTAAACTTAACAGGAAGATTCCCATTATCAAGTTTGAGTTTTTTAAAACAAGTTTTACCCAGGCATTTATTTGCACTCAAACTATTCAGCACAGCACAACTTTACGTATTCACACTAACGAGTAAGAGAACTATTTTATTTGCTACTTTACAAAATTCAGTAAGCAAGTAATATTAAGACAAGCCAATGCATCATAAATGGTTCATATATTTTGACAACTTTAGTTATTAGTTGATGATAATGCTTTAATAATTGTTCTGTAGATTTTAGTATTTCTACAATAATTTGCTAAATAGCTGTAAGAGGAAATAGTATCAGCTTAAAGGGCCAAATTCAATTGTATCACCAAACTGAAATCTATTTTTAAATTAACTTAAATCATGTCTCTTTGCTACCTCCTAAGTACAGAATACTTTCAAAAGGAGCATATAAAATTAAGCAAAAATAATAATTCTCTAGACTAAATAGTAAATAGTTTTTAAATTTTAAATAGTAAATAGTTAAGGATTGCTTATCAGAAAACTACCTAGAAGTTTTTTAACAAGTGTCATTTCTACCTTAAATGCCCATTAAATGTTTTCTCTGGTTAGAAACCTCACCTGGATTGTGTTTGAATTATGGGAAGGGCAGATTAGCAACATTCTATTGGAATTCATTCCACATCTATAATCCCTCTATTACTTAAAGAGTATCATTTGAAAAAAATTGCCTCCTTTTTCCTACAAAAAGGGGCAAAAGAACAAGAGCTTTCAGATTGGAAATAAATTCCCTATCATCTTAAAAATAGAGAATACACTCTCTTCTTCAGCAAGTTGACCAATATCTAACAATTTTGTACTTCTAAATATATGGAATGTGTATAAAATCTTTATATAATTAGGCCTGGCCCCAACAATATCTGGTATCAATGTTAACCTTTTGTATTAGAAGTCCCCCTTCAGCACATGGATGAGTGTTCACTTCACACTTCTTTGCATCTGAAGAAGTGGGTTGTATCCACACGAGCTCATGATACCATCTACATGTATTGTTAGTCTTTAAGGTGTTGCTAGACCATTTGTTGTTTTTTAAGTTTTCACACTTCACTTCAGTCCCTGACATGGGGAAGCTATCGATCCAACTAGTAGACCAAATTTGACGCCACTTAAGGCACATTGCATATAAGCTAAGAAGGAGTCCCCGCCACGACACGCTTCCCCAGAATAATTTATACCAGTACAACCCCTCCCATGGATTAATTTATACCAATATTAACTATTCCCCCTTCCTATAGGGGAATAAGATTTAACCAGTCTAAAAGAAGTAACACTTATCTGTGCCTACACTGTGGCAAGAAAGATGTGTCTTACTGCTTTAACTGCACTGGCACAAAAGTTGTGTTTAAATCATGTCCCCCAAATGTATTTCTTTAAGGTAACATATAAGGTAGCTTACTTCAGTAAGCATGTAAAACTATTTTTAGAAATAGTATTTTTCAGATATGACAAAAGTTATTGTAACTTAGTGCTCTACTTTTTATGCTGCATTTTCATAAGCTTTGTTTATGCCACTGATTTAAACAATATTCTAACTCACAGACATTGTAAACATGTTCAATGAAAATATACATCAAGCCTCACAGAAAATGTCACTAACAGATACTCCATTCCGCTGGCAATAAGCTGAACTTATCACAAAAGTTTAATTCTGATATTTTAGTCGTACTTCATTCTACATAATATTTAAGGTGTCGCTCCGAAACATTACACATTACAGTAAGATTACATATATACAAATTATATAAGTGTGGTATTATTATTATTATTATTTTAATGCACAAAAGCTGTGAATTTTATTTTACAAGGTAAAGATTTTCATCCATTGGCTTCACAAGACTAGGAAAAGTTACCATGGAGTTTAAAGAGTTACTTAGACATAAAGGTTAAGTGATAATTTAAGCTCCAAACCATAAACTTTCAAACAGGGTATTTCTTTTTCTACTTGCCTGAAAACAAATGTTTTGAAGACATTATAAAAAATAACTTTTAAAAGAACAGATACTGCACTGGTAAAAAAAGTAAGGATTTTTCATGTTACAGTACAGCATAAACCTAGGACATGCATTCTACTGTACAATCAGAGAACCACGCCAAAAGTTACCGTATGTTTCTATTATCCTGACAACTAGGCTACTCAGAGTAATGATATATTTCTACCTGTGTTGCCCTCAAAGGTAACATGAAAGGAACATTGAAATTGATCTTAGCTACCACATAGAGAAGATATCATTTCCCCTCAACAATAACACAATATAGTCGTCACATTATAATTTCAGTAGATCCACTATTAACAAAATGTGTTATTTCCATAGAAAGATGATAAACTGCTTACTTTCCATACCACCAGATACAATTCCACTCATCTTTCAGGAGACAGAAATTTGCACAATAATGTAAATACAACACACTTAAAATCTTGACAATCAGCTGTCCACCCTAATACAAAAAAGTTAGGACCTAAATAAAATCAAGTGCCTTTTCAAACTATTAACTATGAAAAGGCAAGCAAGCACTAAAATACAGGATTACTCAAGATCATCACAAGGAATGCTATATTAGAATCTAAAAACATTCAAAACCCAGACATGAGGCTATCGGTATTTACGAGGAGTTACTATCCAATTTTTACATTAGTTTGCATCATAAAAATACTGTAAATATAAATATTTAGTTATTTCAAAACAGTGAATGCCTACTCATACCATGTACTGACAAGACAATAACAATCAAATTAGCAGTAATAAGAACTATAGTTTTCAACCTCAATACAGAGAAAGTGCTCCCAAAATAAGTGGCTTAACAAAGAACACAGTTATCTGAACATATTCATGTTATCTATAGAGTGTAAGTAAAGTGTATAGAACTGATGTTAAAGGAGGGAGATATAGGCAGGTCTTCTAATCAGTCCTTTAGAACCAGACAAGATTCTCCTTAACTAAATACATCAGAAGAGCTTTATCTACTTTAAGTTTGAATATTGCCTACGACAGGGCACTCACAGCAGACTTCAAAAAATTAGACGCCATTCTAAGCCATTCCTGTCTCACTAAATTTTCAGGATTGCAGGAACTTTATGCGCTGAAGCATCATTAAATTTTGGACAGCATCTTACATGCCCACCTTCCCTGAGGTCTCACCCAAAATTATAATGATCCAAGTCAGTTTTAGTCAACAAGTATCCTCACTGACACAGGACCCCGCACATGATTTCAAGCAACTCTCAACAGCTAATGAGAGTCAAAATAGCTTAAATGTTAATTTCAATAGCCATTTTGAAAAGCTTCTACTCAAAACATAGCACTGGCATACTGTACAGCAGAAATCTGCCTGTAGTCCTGGTAGTAAAACAGACCTCTACTACTGATCATGCATTGAAAAGTAGCATCCATCCCTGATGCTAAATTACTGGATTTAATACCATGTGTGCAGCAGTATTAAGATGTGCAATAAATGAACTGTGTATATACAGTGATGTAATGGGGAAGCAGGGACAAAAAACAATGTTCATGAAAGATATTGGTCAGAGAGGAAGTCAAAGAAAAATAGTACAGAAATGTATTTTTTTATATACTCTAACAAGCCACACGCATAAAGTTACCTTTACTAGTCAATGTCTATGTAGTTAAAAGGGTCAACATACTAATCTTAGTTCTAGAACCGCTGCCATAATTATTATTTTGCCAAGCACTTTGCTGTTACTTATTCCACTGCTTTATGTTTGAAGCGTATCTTAGTAATACTGTCCCATGCAGATGACAATGGCTCAATTTTAGCGGTACTCTACCGCAGACTCTCATGTGTGCACACAAATTATACTAGAGGGCACTTTTCATTTCTGTACTTAATGCAAGGTTTGCAGAATGTTTAAACAGCAAAATAAACACTGCACCACAGTAGCCAAATACCACAACATAGATATTTAGACAAACTGAAAATTGGTCAAACCCACCAAAAATGTTTGGGGGTTGCCTTTTTTTTTTTTAAAAAGGTAGGTAGACTTATGCCAACAAGCACAAAATAGCCAATCTAAAATGAGATTATTGAAGTAGAGCAGAACCTTACAAATTTGCATCAACGGCTAAAAAGACTTCTGAGGATCACCAAATCTGGGTATTTGATGAATAAATGAACCAGTAATACACACTTGTACTGCGTAATACTTATGTATTTCAGAAAATTGTAGATTACTATTGCTTTAATAATACTTAGTATACTAGTAAATGTTTGTTTTGTAAAAGTGAGACTTTACAATTTGAGATCTCTTTATATCACTCTGCTATTGACTCTGAGAAGTGGGATTCAACTCATCAGGAGTTGAGAGAATTATCAGTTTGGTAGATGAAACACAAATTAAGAAAATAATGCCATGATTTATTAAAAAGGCAACCAACATGCTTGCCGTATTTCCCATCTGTCTGATTTGATATATAATGAAGTCAGTATTTGTAACTTTTGTTTTCTGCTATACAGACTTACACTTCTGGGTCCCCTCATTTTAACTGTTATCCAATATTCAGACAATTCAATTACATACTTAGTTTATGTTACCATGCAATTCACAGGACATAAAAATCTAAATCTGTACATATTTACTTAAGTACCAACCTGGCCGAAAGATTACTAGTTCTCTTACAAGTGTTGTAGGTTAAGAACTTCTGCACATATGTGATGAAATATAATCAAATGCAAATTCTAAGTAAAATGGCTTCTTTTAGGGCCAAATTCTGTGATCCTTAAATCAAGAAAAGCTCCTGGTGACTTCAACAGAATCTTGTTTGATTAAGGATGGCAAATTTTCTCTTTGTCACTGAATTATATAATTGGGGAAAATATCTTAACATTCATTAAGAAATCACTTCTGTGAAGCATGTCACATGCTCTGGTTTAAACACATTTTCTTATTTTTAAGGGACTAGCATTGCTGCAAAATACTTTTAATATTGAATTGTTTTCACTTGTTAAGCTTTAAGAAAATCTAACAAAATTTACACTAACAAGAAGACCACACACTGAAGAGCTTTCTCCACATGCTGGAATATTGTTTTTTTTAAATCAAGCTCACACAGCATATGTACTATCATTGTCAAGATATCTGAATCAACTCAGTGGAAGAGAAGGATGGCATAAGCTTAAGTGTTCTGTACTGTATAGCAGCAAAGCAACACATACAGCAAGAAGTCAGACTGTGGACAGTACATGCGATATTAGCAACTAGACATTTGGAAGACAACTTCAAAGTGAGTAATATGATTCCAAAAGATAAGGGATTTATTTTTTTAAGTTTCCTTCTGCTATTTCAGTGCTGCAACAGCCACCATCAGTTTCCACCAGAATTATACTTACATTCTTTACTCAGGTGAGTAGCTATACTCACCTGAAAAATGAAGGATAAATTACAAAAGTATTTGATATCAGCATGTTTTAAGTTTAGTAGCTAAGAAAAGTCAGTAAACAGACTAAAAATTCTTTCCTTCTAAATAATGTTCATTTGGAATAGTTCTTAATTCTAAAAGGAAGAGAAAGAGAATGTTTGTTAACGAGGAGCAAACCATCATGTTGCTTTCACATCCAAAACTCTCCAATAGCATGAACACTAAAGATTTGTAAACAAACAGCTCTACCCTGAAAATAAATTTCCACAAGAGTTTAAACTTTTATTTTTTTCTAAAGAAGCACGCAACTGTGGGGACCAAACGCAATTAAAACTCAGGCTACTTTTCCTGGGTTTCTTGTGCAGTTATAGTCCAAGTTAGGACACAATTCATACTCCTCTAAAAGCCTTCAAAAGTCACATGAAGACTACACAGCTGGAAAAAAAAGGTTTCAAGATCAGATCTCACTATGAGAAAGTTGTTATATAGTGTTTGTGTATCTCACACTTTCCTTCAACTGGTCCTCTAGCCTTGCTAGGTTAAAATTCCTTTTGGATACCATAAATGTAGAACTGTTACAAAGAAATAAACTCAGCTTTAAATTATTTATGCGAACATTTCAGATAAATTCCTTTCTGAACATTTAAACTGAACAAAACTAAAACCAAGTTTTGTAGATATAAAATGACAATGAAATCTTGTTGCTCATAGAACACCATAAGTGCAGGTTTGCCATAACCAGACTTTCAGTTTGTACTTGACAATGCACTAGATGAACTCTCTGAATTCACCATCAGCAAATACCACTTCTGAGTTTTACCTACACATACATAATTGGTAAATAGGTGTTACTTTCATAAACAATAAAAAATTAGCTATTTCCAGAGGGAAAATATGTATTAGACACAAGGTAGGCTTACTGATATTAAAATAGCATTCCACAAGTTCAGCTGAGCATGAAAATTAATCTTTCAAAAGTGAATATTCAACTACAACTGTACTAATACTGAAGAAAGGAAATTTTGATAAGTTCTTTAGACACTAACCCATTTTCTACTTAAATAATAGCAAGTGGTTTATTATGATGTCCATTATGATGTCACCTCGATTAAAAGGCATTTCATCTGAAACATTGTTTTGCATATTGTTGTCTGATTGCTTTGAAATACTGTAATCACAAACACATCTCACACCAAAACAAATATTAAAAG
Source organism: Rafetus swinhoei (assembly GCA_019425775.1). Taxonomy (NCBI): domain Eukaryota; kingdom Metazoa; phylum Chordata; order Testudines; family Trionychidae; genus Rafetus; species Rafetus swinhoei. The sequence continues at coordinate 199,825,738 of CM033424.1, read as the reverse complement.
AGAAACTGAAGTTCTCATTTATTTAAATTCTTTCATGTGTTTGAAAGTGGAAATGCTTCCATTTCTAATAAAAAAGGAATTATATTTTGTATAACATTTATAATAATTTGACAAGAGCATACATTAACATATCTACTTCTCCACCCAAAGTCCAATTACAAATATTAGAACCAAATACTTATTTTGAAGAGACCATCTCATTTTGAGCAATTTCATATAGCTATATATATATATATATATATATATATATATACACACACACACACACACACACACACACACACACACACATTTATATCTTTACAAAAGGCCATTTTTAGAGGGATTTTACCCAACTAATACCCTCTAAAATGAAAAAGTGACCTCTAAAAGCAGTAGGCATGCAAACAGAAAGGGGAATATGGAAGATTCCTAAAAAAAAAAAGTACACAGAACACAAGGTAACTTACATTTCAGTATTTCAGATTTTTGTCACAACCATTTTGAAGGGGAAATAGCTTAAGCAAAGTGACAAAAATATAACTCTTATTTTAGTTTATACTATAAATTTTCTATTGTAAACATGATGAATATCCCCTTATACAGAGGAACATAACTCACTTGCCACTAAAGCATTATAGGTGTAAAATCCATAATGCATGTTATCTCTAGCAGCCTCCAGTAACAGATTCATAACACAAACACCTACTTACACATTAAGATATCCTTTGTTTATTAGTTAGCTGATTCACATCTTGACTAACTAATTAAGTGGACTGAAGAAAAAAAAGTCTGATTAAATGGATTTTAAAAGCTGTGGGAAGTGTCTTAACCTGCCAAAAGTAAAACAGAAGTTTTACTGTCCAAGCAGTATTTAGAAGCCAAACTGGTCATTTCAGTAGATGAATTTAGAGAAGGAAACAGCAGTTGCCTCAGTGGCAGGTTAAATGGACAGGTGAATTGGAAATTAGAGACACAGGTAAGTATGGAACTACTTACTATCACCTCCATCTCCAGCATAAGCTTCAATGCAAGACTATATTACTTTCTATTATACGCTGCAGCTCTTTGAAATCTTCTGCCCTATTCAGATAGGAAGAGGAAGGTTCACAAACAGAAACCACCACAGAACAGAAGGCCAGACAAATACATATGCTTGACAACTGGCAAGATACACAATAGACCCGTGAGGCTCAAGTATAAACATAATTCCTAAATATTCCACTTGACAAGGCCAGTTTTCTAAAAAAAATTCATTCCTTCAGAAATGAGGCAGGAACAAAAGTCACATTTGTATACCAGTTTTCAACAACAGTTAACTGTCAAATCTGCATAAAGTGGTAGACAATTAACTGACTCAGATACATGAATAGATTTTTATGCATATAGAAATTTAGAAACCATAAAACTGAGAGTACCTTCAGGGTTTTTGGGGAAGTATTATAGAACTGTAAACTTTTTGTAAATATTTGTCATGTATTCAAATCTTCCTAGGTCTTATTATCAGAGAAAAATGAAAAGCAATGTCCTTATTTCTGCTTCATAACATCAAATATTTTGTCGTCAGTTTCAATTTTCATTTATTTACCTTTTTTAGAATGGCTAACTCTCAGCCTAAGTATTCTTACATAACAAAGTTTTAAATACACAAAACATACCAAAGATACATCTACACTGCAACTGAACATGCATGGCTAGCCCATGTCAGCTGACTTGGGCTCATGAGGCCTGGGTTGCAAGGTTGTAAGACTGTGATGTAAACAACTTAGTTCAGGCTGCACACTGGACTCTGGGACAGTCCTCCCTTGCTCTGGCATCTACAAGAGGGACTGTCCCAGAGCGTAGGCTACAGCCTGAGCCCAAGCGTCTATACTGCAATTTTACATACCTATGAGCCTGACTTATCTGACACGGCCAGCCAACCTGGGCCACCCAGAGGTGTTTACTGCAGTGTATACACCCCAATAATCTTCTACACCCAACATGCCATATTTGCCCAAATCGCAAACCATAACACGACCTCTGATATCTCTGTACCTCCACACAATGCCGTACAAAAGGCCAAAAGAAAATAAAGTAGTCTTTGAGCCAGGGAGGAGGGGAGCAACTTCCAGAGTTGAGGATCTGCCACAGAAAATATTCTGCCACCAGGCACCCTACATCTTCTAAACTGGAGGTACATTAGCACCACTGATCGCAACCAGGAGAGGTATCACAAAAAAGAAGTAATTTCTTGGGTAGTCTAGTCACAAATAATTTAAGGATTTATAGGTCACAACAAACCGCCTAGTTTCTGGGAGGAGTTTAATTGGAATTGAGGAAAGACTGTAGTGCTGAAATAACTTGCTCTCTATGCAAAGCACTAATATTCTGCAATAATTTCAGCTTCTGGAACATCTAAAATGTACCCCCCATGTAGAATGCACTGCAGTAGTTTTCAAGGGTTTTAATTATGAAATAGAAAAAGTCTGATTAACCACTCCCTGACCATGTTTTACAGTCCTTCAATTATGCTTCACTTAAAACGATTCACATTTAGCATGCCTTCAGAGTTATGGGTCTATACGCTGCTTAGAGAGAAAAAACCCTTTAAAGCTTAACTTTAAGAGCCACGTGCTTTTTATAGTTCACCCCACTTTAAGAGACTGCTACAAAAGGGGTGCTTTCATCTTATTATTGTAGGAAACTGCATTTCTGTAGCTCCTCACAATATAATTCTCCATAATCTGGGCATATAATCTCTATTCACTATAGCTACATACTACAAGTTTAAGAGCCACAACTGACCAAATTTGTGTTTTCTACTATTAATAATTAGATTCCCTTAAAAAATACACTACTGTTCATATCTGCAAAAACAAATGTAGATGATGCACAAAGAACCAGAGTTGCTAAGCAGAATTTTGAGTCTTAATTCTTGCAACAGATTCTCACTCATTTTGAGCTATGAGAGATATTCAGCTACATCTGCTCCACCTAACACGACACTGTGCCTAACAGACCATGAATATGTCCATAAAAATAATATTCTGTATTTTGCAATGTTATGTAGTGTACTAACACCATGTGACATTAGCATGGTGATCATACCCTGCCTTATATTCACATACTCTCTCAAAATCCATAAGTATTCTATTCCCTAACTTAAAAATGTGATCACTTCACAAATAATCACCACATACAACTCAATCACCCATTAGCATTTGAAAGATAAATCATTCATTCCCTCCCTCCCAACACACCTACCACATCCACGTTAAAACTACAAATTTTAATCCACAATTGACAGTTAGAAGCTTATATGCATCTCACTAAGCAATTATATTTAAAAAGTGTATTTCTTTTCAAACCAAACTTCATATTGGGACTTTAGGTGAAGTATAATTAGAAACTTATTTAGGTTTCCTGTAACAAGTTACAAGCGGCCAAAATGACTGATTAAAATGCAATGTGATCTACCTTTTGTACCTCATCAGTTTTCCCCAATACCACAAAAAATTTTTTTTTTAAATCAGATAGTTAATTTGTTTTTAAAAACAAAATAAACTGTTAGAGTGGAACAGTATCTAACCTCCAAGCTATGAAAATGCCTCACTAGTATCATAATACAGTATCTGAGTTGTAAGCGTAAACTAAGTGTTTTAAGCTTCTAAAAAGGAAGTCACAGCAAGCAAAAAAGAAACAATTGTAGGTGAAGTAAGATCAACACATTTTACAGGGATTTAAGAATGTTCTCAGAAATTTTAAAGGACTGACTCAATGTTCAATCCTCAAGTGGCCAGTGTCAGCTTCCTACCCTCCCCCTGCCATGAAACTGAACATCACACCAGTGACATCAGTGCTATCTGAATAATCAGATTGCAGCATGTACATTGCCCCACTAGATACCAGCTGCTTTTGAATCACAGAAAGGGGGTCAACTGCAGGGCTCCAACATAAGTGTACATGTATATCAATCTTGCTGCATTTTTGCTGCTCAACACCAAATTAATGTGAGGTGAATATCAGATTCACAATGCTTTGCATTCTCTTGGGAAGCAGTACTAGCACTCAAAATTGTTACAATGCCTTCTCCAAGTTTTGAATGAAGTGACCTAAAGTTCTATGAAGTACTGCAACAGTCTTCCATGATTCATAAGGTCTGAATGCAAAAATTCCACATTGCCCTTTCACATTCCCTTGAGATTTCAGTAGTAAAACAGAGATCAACTTTTGGCTTATTAAATAGTAGACACCTCACACACAAAAATCTCCACTCTTCTTGCAATAAACCTTTACCAGCTTCCCACACACACTACCTACACTTGGAATGTAACCATGATCTGTCTTAACGCTCCAATAGGCACTCTACAGTACCATATTCCCAGCCTGCCTTTCACAGCAGGTATAAAAGTAATTTTTGCAAATGTGGGTGTGCTCACTTCAGAATGGAATGTACAACAAAGGTTGGAACACAGTGACTACTAAGTCTAAGAATTTCACTTGGAATAACAAATCACACTTCACAATGACTAGCCTTCTGGACTCAACACAATATTATGACAACCCTAACTGACACCATCTCTTGACCTTCCTTTCCATGATGAGGTTATGCATTACCAGCTCCCTACCTTCACCCTTTTTTCACAGCCTCTCCAACCCCAGAAGGTGAGGAGGAAAATGTAGACAAATGCAAAAATGCATATTTTAAAAAATTAAGTAGAAACTTCCCACTCAGCCACTACATAGTGACAGAGGTCAATACAACAGTATACAGTACACTGAACAATGTAAATGCATTACAAACAACTTTTGCTGTTATTCTTATGCAGCAATAATTTTATCATACTGTTAACTGTATAGCTATGACCTATATACCACATAATTTTCTTTACTGTAACATCTATTCAACCAAATGCCCCACAATGGTAGAAGTTGGGCTCCATGGAAAACTAACCCTACACTTTCAACCTACTAACAAACTGGATAGGTCTTTCGAACACCCCTACACAGGATTCTCCACAGAACTGTGACTACACTGCCTCATTGTAACCATATCTGCCATATTTACTACGTATAGATATATAGGCTTTTTAAAAATATATCTTTTACATCCATACTTTGAACACATGTAAATAACTTCCTTTCCCCTAAATTACTGATGTAGCTCAACATTTAAGACAACTTTTAAAGTCATCTAGTAAGTCTGGAAACACAAGTAGACAATACTTAGAAAGATCCACAGAAGGATGGTGGGGGGCGGGGAACAAACTTGTTGAGCTGGTGCAAAGGAAGTACTATACAGTTTTGAAAGGAAAGGAAGGAAAACTACTTTTGTATGAATGTTACTGACTTACATGAAAATAAAAATTCTCACCTGCAGAAATCTATTTAAAATTATGAGAAATGCAATTAAATTTTCTATGAAAAAAATTCAGAGATACTCTGACCAGACACAGCGTGTTTATATGATGTTTAACGGGCATTAATTGCAGTGGGAAATTTTTGGTAGCTAAATATTCATAAATATAAAAATAGGAGTGTACCTGTACCCCTGCAATATATTTTGGAAGCTTAACTTCAGTCTCAGTATTATACGTTGTTTCTGACAATAATTTACAGAATTACAAACCAAAAAAATGAGTTTTACAAGAGAGTGCTAGTTCACAAATATGAAAACATGCCTAACCCCAACACGAAGAACAATGGTTTTTTATATTTGCAGCTGAATTCTATTAATATCAGGGAAATATGCATTTAAACACATCAAAAATGGTACAGACATTTTTCTAAGCTACATCTGTGATTATAAAATCATTTTTTAATATAGTGTATGTATCAGTGTGCTCTATGTATTTCAGATTAATAAATTTCTGTTTACAACTTAATTGCAACGTTGGCATATATTACAAAAACTAGAATGTACTTTTGAGACTGATCAATTCCTGCATTTGCCATTGCATTTTCTTCTGTTAACCTCAATAACCTTTTAAGTATACAAGAAAGTACTTAACTAAAATTACACATTCAAAAAGCTAAAAATATGCTACTGTAACTTGCTGTTGACACATTCAAACTGCATAACATTGCATATAACACTACATAAAAAATGATCAAACAAAACTAACCAGACAACATAAACACACATTTAAAGATTTTCCTACTAGCATTAAACGAAAAAAAAAATCCAACAACCATACATTCTTAAGAAAAGCTTCCCTCCACTGCTAAATAAAGATGAATCCCACAATCAGAATCCCAACAATAAAGCCACTAGTATTTATACACACATTTTTAATAAACCATTTTAGAAATTCTATACTTTTGTAAAAGTGTAACGGATGTGTTAGGAGCACTTTTTAAATAAAGTTATTTTATCTAGGAAGTATGGCTGTTTGTATAATGAAGAGTAGGGACAAGTAAATGCAAAGTTTAATCTATTTTGTTAATACTCTCTAGAAAACTTAAGAGCACACTATAATCTAAATATTTCTTGGGGGGAGGGAGGGGAAGAGAATACAATACTATAGTCCGTAAAGAACTATTAATCTGCTTTGCTGCAAGAATCTGAGTGTTGGTTCTTTATATCAGGCCCACAACCTACATGCTACTGAGTCCTGAAGTACTCACTTTGCAAAAATTACACATACATTAAAAAAGGATGCATAAATCATGCCTTTACTAAAAAGAAATCAGCATTTCCTCATATGTCTGTACATGCCAGATCAAAACAGTAAAGAAAAATTCCTCCTTAAATCTAGACGAAACTTACACTACTTAGCTATAAAATGCTGCAGCCTCCAGCATGGCAGGATCAAAAAACTATATCTATATAAGTATATTTGCAAGATGCTTTGTTCAAAGCTCACGTGCTTGCTTGTTACACAGCTCAAAACATCCCATTTCATTTCCTGCAAATGCACAAAATTTAACTCTTCTCAGGAATTTATCATTTGTAATAATTATTAGTCATTCAATCACAACCTGCTTCCTCCATGAAGAGGCTGGTTTCTATAGGCTGCAGACTAATACGTTAAAAATATAAAGAGATTATTCTGGAATTATTTCTGATATCAATAGTGGTTTTCTAATTTAATAAAGTAGTTCATTTATCCACAAGAAAGGCAAACATAATTTAAGCATTTTGTTTTGATTTTGCTGTAGCAGACAAGGGCAAGAAAAAAATATATTTACCTTTGTCTTTTAGGGACTGAATGTTCAACTTCTATGAGTTTACCATGCAGTTCCACTTTACCTGAAAATAAAAACAAAATTAGGGGAAAGTGTTTTTAAATGTGTTTGAAGGACTCTCTCATTGCCCCACTCTTCTCAAATTGAATATGTGGTGTTTTAAAACAGCACAGGAAATTAAAAGTGCAACACATTCGCTTATTTATTAATAACTGGTGTAAAAACAGAATAGTGGCAAATTGCAGCCACAAGCCAAGAGACTTGACTTTTAATAAGTCCTTTAGCACAATTGGCCGAAAGGGTAAGTGAAAGACGCTGTTTTAAAAGGTACCTCTACGTGTATTTGACCCATTTTCTCGAAGTGATCTGTAATACAGATACAAATTTCGCCCGGATGAGCTGATCAAAGCCCTGGAGCTCAGAGAGAGAAGACACTGGGAATGCTTCAGGGTTGTGTGAAAACGCTTGTGTCTTCCCTACTTGCCTATTCTGGGCACCCCTCCCTCCCTCGGCTACCTCCAACGCGTCCCACAGGGCGACAGGCCTCGATTTAAACTTCATGGCATTTTCTGGAGGAGGGATGGGTGAAAAGACAGGATTTCAGAGGGGGCCTCAAAGCCCCAGGAGCTTCCCCTCCTCAAGCCTCTGCAAACCGAGTTAAGCAGGCTACATTGCCTTTTACACAAAAACAGGATGTAGAGACAGAGAGGCGGCCTGGCTGCTGCAAGTGACGGGGGGTGCGGGAGAGGCAGGCAAAGGGAAAGCGAAATAAATAATCCCGAAGGAATGCAGCCCTCCAGCGCCGAGCCCTGCCAGCCCCTCTGCCCGGGGTGGGGGGCTTTACCCTCCCGAGTTTGGGTTACTCTCCTGTGCTGCAGGGAAGGCTGGAGCATGCGTCGGCTCCGTGCAACACCCCGCGTGGGGCCGGGAGCTTCGCCAGCCAACTCCTTCCAAGTGCACCCAGAAGGCGGCTTCTGCCAAGCCCGCAGCCCGGCTGCCGGGGCGACACGCTGGGCAGGGTTGCGGGGCCAGGAGCGCCTATGGGTGCGCGCTGTGTGCACAGAGCAGGGCTCGCCCGCCGCCCCTGCGTACTATGCCGGAAGAAGGGCTGTTTCCCCTCCGTACCCCAACCTTGGCGTGGCCCCCTGAAACCATTGCATGGCACGGCCTTGCTGCTAAGTCCCCCGCGTCCCCGGGCGCTCGCAGGGAAGCCAGGATTGTCCGTCGGGGCGGGGGAAGGACTATGGGAGCCCCGGCGTGGTAGGTGTCTGGGCCCAGGCTGCTGCCTCTGCCCCGGCCTCTTGGAAGAGATGGGGGGAAAACGCCGCCTTGGCCACCTCCCGCGCCGCCAGAGCCAGCCTAGCGCACCCCGGCCCCCCTCCTCCGGCCCCCCGGCTGCAGCGCAAGCCCCGAGCTGCGGAGGCCAGAAAACAGCGGGATGTCACACCCCGGCGTGCCCGCTACCTGCCGCTGTGCCCGGGGTCCGCAGCCCCCCCAGCTCCTGCCTTGCAGCCCCCAAGCCCCCAGCGCACCCGCCTCGCCCCCACCCCCTTGGCAAGGCAGGGACAGATTGCGGGGTCACCCCGGGGTGGAAGCGGCGAGATAAGGGGGGTTCTGTGGGTGGGGGAAGAGGAGCTGCCGGGGGGCAATGAGATGGGGGGGTGCCTGAAGGGACTCACCTGAAAGTGCCTCGATGGCCTTCATAGCCCAGTTCTCATCGGGGCAGTCGACGAACGCGTATCCCGTCTTCACCAGAAACTGGCCCGTGAAGGGGGGATCTTGGACTCCTTAAAGAGACTTTCCAGGTCCAGCGGGCTCACGCTCTCGCCGAGGTTGCCGATGTACAGCTTGTTCATGGTCTTGTTCGTTTAAAAAAAAAAAACACCCACAATCCACACACGCGCAACAAATTACAGCCCGGGCTTGCAAAAATAAGGTGGGGGGGGGGAGAAAATAAAATGCGATGGAGGAGAGAGAGCGAGAGAGAGCGAGGTGGAAAAAAAATCAGATCTGCAGCGTGAGTCCCTCCCACCCTCCCTTCCTCTCTCCCGGGGTAAAAAAAAAACTGTCTCCAAATCGGAATCCGGAGTGATTTCTGCGTGAGCCGGGCGCGGAGGGGAGGCCAGGGGGAAACACCCAGAGTGGGGACTAGGATGGCGGGCTGAGAAAGGAGGAGGAGGGGGGGGGAGAAACTACTTTTTTTGTCTTGCCCCCAAGCCCGTTTGGCAGCGGCGACAGCAGGCGGGCTACGAAAATGTCACACTACGTGCATGGAGGCGCCGCCTCTCAATTAAAAAAAAACCAAGACGGGGGAGGCAGAAAATTACTTGAATATTCCGGCTTTTTTGAATGAGCCACGTGTTCAAACTACAAATCAACTTCTCACGTGAGGAATCCCAGCTCCTCAATTAGATAGCGGCCGTAGCTCGGCGGCTCTCACACACACGCACACACACACACTCACCGGAGGAGGCGGAGAGATTGGGTGAGGGACAGGCCGGGGGAGGAGGCAGAGGCGGGCTGCGCACAGCACACAGGGACAAGTTGAGAGAGGGCTGGGGACTAGAAAGAGGGAGATCGGGAGTTTGATGGGCGCTGGCCCCGAGCGCGTGTTCCCCCTCAGCCCCTGTTCCAGGCTGCGGCCGGCGGCTCGGTCCTTCCCCCGCGCACACGCCCACTCGCAAATAACGCCCGGCCTCGCTTTGCTGCGGCCAACTCTGTCTCTTCGGCGAGCAGCGAGCGAGCACAAACAGCTGGGGGAGGAGAAGACGCGCGCTCTGTCGGGGCGGGGGCAATCGCCGAGGGGATTCCAGGAAGGAGGGAAACATACCATTATAATGCCCACGCCCCCGCCACCCCTTCCCCGTGATGCGAAGCCACCAGTATTATTCTTAGGGGTCGTTCGTGCAAGCTCTGCTCTCCCTGCAAGCTGGCTCGAGCCCTTGGCGAGGGTGACTCACCAGCGAGGAGGGGAGGGGTACTTAGGAAAACTGCGGGGGTAATATTCTTATTAGCACTGCCCTGAGCGATCTCTCCATGCGCAGCACCTTTGCCTGCGATTTCATGTTTGGTGGCTTTCTGGGTTCTTGTTTGCAATTGGCTGCGCGCTGGGGAAAGACAAGGGACTGAATGAGGGAGGGGAGCGGGAAGGGGGAAATGAGGGTCTTTCCAGCCTAGAAGGAGCCCCCCATCTGGTAATGTTTCTGGTGGGTTGATTAGTATGAGTTGCAATGTATGTGGAATGGAGCTGTACGGAGAGGAGGACAAAGGGGTGGGACGCAGGACAGTTGGAAAATGATTAAGAAGTGGGAGAGTCCAGAGTGAGAATAACGTGCTCTTCTCCTTTCTACCAAAAGGAAAAAAATGTTTCCTCCTTTCTTTTAATCTAGTTAATGGTGGATCTGATCTTAGAAAATGTGAAGAATGGCCAACCAGCGTTACCCTACGATTTTGCGATATCCCCCTTCCCCTTTTGGTTTAAAGAACCATTCATAATTTTCAACATTTGTAAAGAGTACAATGGTGGGCTTGTGGAAGGGAAGGGTTTGGGTATGTGGAGCCTTTCCAGTGCAAACAAAATGTTGCCTGAAGATGAAGAAAGGATATGGAAATGAAAGCCAGCACTGTATTTAATATAGCAAAATAGTAGGTTTTGTTTAATAATTCAATGCACTTTAGTTGAAGGTTTCATTTATTCCATGGTAGATTTTAATAGGCATTCCATGGAAAATAGTTCAATGTGTGTATTAGTTAACAGTGAATGAAAATATACATGAGCTGTATTTTATATGGAAATATTCATAAACAGAAATATCTTGGTTTTATACCTCATGTCTACAAACTAAGTAAATACATGTAACTTAATTTAACCTGAAAATATGTTGTTGATGAATGTTGACAATTTTTTTGTTGTTTGTACTTTGGACACCACAGTCAGTATGTATTACTAGACATTAATTTACAAAAGGCACAGTAAAGATAGTTATTGAAGAGTTAGCATAGAGTGGCATAATTAAATGTGGCATTTTTTTTAAATGGGAATATTAATGTGAAAAACATGTGGATTGTTACATTCAGTAACTTTCGAGGCATAATTTGTCATAAGCTAGTATGCATAATTTTACTAGTGCTTATCAAGAAAGTAGTCTATATAATTTTAATCACTGTTTAATGTTAATTTTATGACTTTTACTTGTAGTTGATAAAAGGAATTTGTGTGTTCCACTCTTTTAGATTTTAAACAATTTCCATTTTGTAGAAAATGGACAAATAGTTCATTAGTGTAGCTAATCTTCATGCAACAGTACCAGTTTACAGCACTATGTTCTGGAAGAGACATTTTTCTTAAATGAGCTTGTATTTTATTATATTATCTTGTATAGTCTGATTAAAAACACATGCATTTTAGGAGTTTTTTTTAAATCATCTGTTAGTCAAAACTATACAGTAGTTAGCGTTCTCTAAAATTGGCTAGTTTTCTTTATAACTTGGATTTGTACTGAATTTATCATTCATCAGCATGTGCTCTTTTCTACATGTGTGGTCTAAAAAGCACAGTGCAAATATTTTCTCTTTACACTGTTAAAATGTAGAATCTGTACATTTTATTTAATTTTCTAACTTGCTAATCTGTTTTGCTGCCCACTTTTTTAAAAAAAAGTCAGAGGTGGAAATTTGTCTAACTATACACACTAGTTTGTCCAACAACTGATAAATATTTAATTGTCTAATGTTAGGAGGGGGAGCCTGCATATTAACATCAGCCACATGTACTGAAAATATATTTTTATAACAAAGGGCAAAAACTGCTTAACATGTTTATACAGAACTATATTGTATTGTTTTATTTGTAATACAAAGAAGTGAATTGGCTAGTGTTTTTAAAATTAAATCCTTAACATTAACATAAATCATTGTTTATGCTATTAGATAAATGGGACTCTTCTGATTACCATATACAAATTTAATTTAGCACCCTAAAATTTAATTGTGACCATATTTTGACAGAAAACTCATAATTTGATGTTATTTATTAAGCCCAAATTAAATACTGTACAATGTATGATTTTCGTAGTTAACTATACATTTAGCAAGTCTATTATGCTAAAAATGTTTGGATCTAGTTTTACCAAATTCAAAGCATTTGAGCTGTTAATTTTCATGTTTTTAAAGTATGTACAGAAAAATGTAAGTTACTGAATTTTATCGCATATGGGGAAACTGAACAAGACTGACGTTTAATTGGTACAATTTCCTTTCAAAACAATATTTTATTATGAAAATGAAAGGTAAAAGTAACGGTACTAAAGTTTTATCACTTGCAGAAAGTGTAATCATTTATCTAAAGTCCCCTCCCTCAGTGACAAAACACGTGCTACCTTTATAGATATCAAGAAAGCAAGTCTGTTGGAGAAATTATTTTCCTCATAATACTAGTACCCACAATAGATTTATATGAAGCAATAGCATTTGCCATCAGCTGTGGATTTCTTTAACACTTCTTTGTCACTGGGTGTTGTTAATTTTTTTAAGATACATGTGTGTATATATTCTGTAGATAATTATAGATCATTGTTTAATCTTTTATTTTAAAAGAGACACTGAGTAATATATTGAGCTGTTATAAAAAATAGAAATCATAATATTGGACAAAGGTATTTCAAGGGCCTGCAAAATGATCTAGTAAACTCTTAACTGTTTAGACAGAGTTCAATTTACATTAGGTAAATGTTAGAATATAAGATTATATCTGGCATCCATAATCGTGTGAAGAATAGGTTATGTGCTTGTTTTAGGAATATAACAGTGTCTTATATAATGCAACGAGTTGAAAGGTCATTGTGAAGGGGACTCGGTTTTTTTTCATTGCATTAGGCCCCAAATAAGGAAACATAGATGCATAGAATTTTAGGGAGAGGGGGAAGAAGACTGTACTGACTCTAAACCACAATTAGCAAGTGTTAGAAATATAATTCAATTGGTCAGCATTCTGGTGCCTTCTCATTCTTCGCTCCCCGTTCCGAACACCTCCACCCTTTTCAAGGCCCTGCCTTGTCTTTGCCTCAACTAAAGCTTCCTACAGCTTGCAGCGAGCTTTAATTGGCTTGAACATGGATGCATAACTGACTCGTGCATGAAGCTAACACCCTAGACGAAGAGGATACCCCCAAAGGCAGTTGAAGGGGGGGGGAAATCTCACACTGCCTGCCGCAGCACCGCATTATTTCACACGGAAACAGACGAATCGAGCTGCAGAAGACGTATATGCTATATATAAATATTAAACAACCTTATTGTTACGATCCAATTAATTGTAAGGACAACGGAGTGGATCGTGCAGAAGTTCTTTGCCAGCTGGAAACTGCCCGCCTCCTGCTACAAAAGCCAGTTGAGCAAACTCAGCACGTAGTAGAGCAAAGGCGCAAGGTTGCAGTTTAGCAACAAGCGCAGGGCGCCTGGGAGGGAGCAGCCGTAGTAATCGTAGTAAGCAGGGCATTGAGCTCACAGCGATGACTCTGAGGCTGTGAGCGAGCGCTGCATCCTATTGGCTGAGAGCTGCACCTACCAGCTTTCCCAGCCTCGTTTGTGCTGGGGCCACTGGCTGCCTGATTTGTTTGCTCTTCTCCCCATTCATTGGCCTCTTGCGCGCATTCCCTGCAGCTGTAGGGGTTGTGGCGCGAAAACAGTCCCCTTTCCTGTCTTGAGTGTTTTTTTGTTTCTTTCCTCTGATTGTTCGGTTGGGCCCCTTAAAAAAAAAAAAGGAAACAAAGTGTTACTGGGTAGGATGCAGCGACACAATGTGTAGTTCTCCCTGCGATTCGTTCACCCTCATGTCTGATGGAGGGTTCGGCTGGGGCTGGGGGCTTTGTAAACGTGTAAGTTTGTACCACGCTGCAACACAAAGCAGTGACGCTTCTCGCCGTTGTCGTGTACCTCTCTTTTACATTTTGACTGCGTTAGCCGTTAAGATAGTATTTAGAATACTTTTTACATGCCTAATGCTAATATTCAAACGCTTCTAATGGAACCAGTATCTTTCCCCAGTTTCCACAGCTAAATCTTAAAATACTTTAAAAAAAACCCGAAAAAGACTAACAGCACAGTACATAATTATTGTTAGTGGACAAAATACATAAAACCTTTTTCTTTTCTTCTTCTTTTCTTTTTTGTTAGTTTGAAACAGCTACAGGATAGGTAAAGTTGCTGCAGTTTTATGGCTGAACAGCTAGTTCTAGGATGAAGGATGCAGCCTAATTTTGTAAAATTTTGTAAAAATTGTGGGGTGTTAAGATAAAAACAAATCCAGCTAGAAAACAAATGACAGAAGTCTCTTCAAGATGGGCAGCAGAGAGACTGAAAAAGTGCATTCAACAAAATGCTGCAGTTCATTTTATCATTCCATTAGATAACAGTCCAATATCTGATCAATATTGCTAGTACTTGCATTCCCAAATCATCAAGCATATAAGCATACACAAGCTTTTTTTCCAGTTTTAACTGGAATAATCACACCAGTCATTACCTGTCATACTGATTTGTGTTGCTAGTAAGACTGAATGAAAACCTCCATTGAGAGCTAAATGATGTATTTTATACTAGTATAAATAGCTTTTTAAAAACATGTAAGAAAATTACCTAAATTAAATAAATATGAAATCCAGATAAACAGTAGAAACTGGTCATATCTTATGTAGTGAACTGGGATGAAAGAAATTGTAACACTTTTTTGGTGTTAACTATTAGCAAAGTTACAACAGTACTGAAATTCTTTAGACTATTTACTGAAGTACATTTATGTAGTTAACTATTTTATTGAAGTTTTAATCTTGAATCCATAACAGTAAGTGAATGAACAAAACCAGTACTGTGCTCTATTTACTAATAATGAGGTAGATAATTTTCAATTATCTCAAGCTTTAGTAATTGGGGTAAAATAATTATAACAAAGAAATCTGTTTATATTTTTCACTGAATAAAAATATATAGAGATTAACTCCTGTGGATTGATATACCAAAAAGTTAAGTTATTTTTCTCTTTATTTGTAATGCTAAGAAGAGTTGTTGAAGAGTGTAAAGACAATTTAATTTAATGGTAAAAACAAAAGAAATATTTCAATATCATCTGAAATGAATAATTGCAATGCAGTCATAGTGCAATATATTTTGATGGAAAATTAAATAACTTGCTCTTACATTTCATGGAAGAATATTTTCTTATACAGCAACTGGTTTCCTCTATTTACTGTGTTTCTAATTTAGACATTCCCAAAATAGATCTTGTAAAATGAAAACCGCATTATATTTGTGTGTTTACATAAGATAAATGTAGCGTAATTATACAAGATTGCTTACATGTAAATATACATGTAGATATCAGCACAAGATTAATTTGCATGGCACAAATGGATTTAAAGTTTGAGTTTCAAAATTACTTTAAAATGTTTAGTGTGTTAATATTTACCATTTTGTAGGTAATTTATAGATACTATATAGGAGGCAAGATAGTTATTGTATTGAAAATATATCTCTGAAACTATAAACCTCATGTAACACATATCTATTAAAGAACCAGGAAAACGCAAAGATATATTTGATCAAGTGACAATAATAATAGTTTATATGGCTTCCTCTCTATAATAAAGGGTTTTTGGACCCTTTGTAAGAAATCAAGAACTGAAAATTAAGTAGCTATTTCACAGACAATAAAAATGATTGTCCTAATTTAAATTTTTTTTTTTTCATTTGGGAGAAGTCAAAATATGTTTCTTATTTGTTACTCATTTGATCTGTTGCCAAGGGAAAAAATGTATTAACTAATGAAATAAAATGGGACAGCAACCCAAGCATGAAATCCCACTGGAGAGAACAATGGGAAGCTGCTCTGCACTATCATATTAGTAAAGCAAAACATATTCTGATGTTTTCAGCTATCCTTCAGCATCAGAGGTACCTGATGAACATAGCCCTTACATTCGTTCAATATCCATAGCTTATAGGAAGGGAGCCTTACATTTATTTTTTTAATACTGCTTTATGATTGAATCTTTCTGTCTAAACAACCAACAGCTATAGATTAAATTTCTTTTGGTAAGATTTTCAAAATGTAGCTCATGGTTTGTGGGGAAAAATTGATGTAGTGCCAGTCTTTGACAAAACTCCAGAAGACTTACACCTGTAATAGTACTCTGTTCCGGGATGTCAACAAAAGAAATGTTAAACTTACTAATGTTGGGAAGTTTTCTAGGATTTACAGTACTAATAAAATGTTTTAAATTAGTCCTATGTCTTATAAGTAACTGATCTGTAGGCTGAGATAGAGAAGAGTATTTCAGTTCATTAATGTTTAGTTTAGATTTTGCTTCTCTTTTTTACCAGTTGTATTTAATTAGACTGAAATGTAAAAATTTCCAGGAAATAATAACAAAATAGTTCTTTACAATATAAAATTAGTTACTTATGATTTTACACCTTAAAGATTTGATCAATAACTTTTAAAAAATGCATTAGGGTTTCGTTACTTCCTGCTTTTTATTTTTCTCAGAATCATAAAGTAATTTAAATTTAAATCCAGTTGTGTTGCTCTTCAGTTCTTACCTCAATTTAGCTGAACAGCTGAGATTATACATAATAGGGTATGTGGTAATCTAAATATACTAGAAAAACTGAGTTGCAATATTATTGGTTCCTCCTGAAGACAGCAATGCTTATACCCTTAGTAATTTTTTGTCACTTCACTGATCTTTGCCTAGTTATAAACAAATTCTCCTCAGTTGTCTGTTTTTCATGTAACCTATATCATAACTATTTCCTCAGTAACTGGTTAGCTTTTTTGGTTGCTATTTAAAATGTTAAGAAAATCCAACTACAAATGATGTAGACATATAACCACTGTAAACATAAAATAATTTGCACAATAATATATAATGAAACTACATAGACCATCCTTTTTACTCAGTTATGGAACTGAAAGTGTTAAGTAGTCAGAACAAATTTATTTATGTTTCCAGATGTTCAGAAACTTCATCTGGTCCAACCAAGTAACTAAGACTTCTACAAAGATTTTTTTTTTCATTAGACTGATAACCAGTGTTTCAACAATATAATTCTTTGTCACTGAAGGAAAATGTCCCATAATCAAAAAGTGTCCTGCATCATCATAATTACATGTATTTCCACAAATTATAACTTAATATGGTAAGGGAAAATACTGCTACTCCTGAACTTATTAATCTTTATTTCAAAACATCTAATTTACATCCAAGTTGTGTTGTCTTAAAGGCTGTTTTAAAATGTCTAATCTAAGAGATGAAAGCTATGTTCTAAAGTATAAGTAATGAAACAGCTTACCCATGTGTCTCTTTCATATTTAAAGACTCCTGTGAACTAAAGTTGGAACTGTGAGCAACAATAAAATACAGAGAAAAACTAAACAATATTTTTAGACAAGGCTAGAAGTTTAATACTGTATTCATTGTACTTTGTTATTGCATGGTGAACTTGTATGGGGTTTGTGATTCACACTTTTAAAAATAAGGTCACTGAAGGCACATTAAAAATAATATAATAGGGGTCACAGAGGCCAGGGGGGAAATCAGTTTTGTTGCATCAGACCTGTTACAAAACTTCAACCTATATGTAAACATTCAGTGACCATTTTTTATATGTGGCAGTTTAAATGCAGAATAGTGTCTACATTATTTGATGTAACTTAACAATGCTAAAATAACTTTATTTTTACAAAGCCATACTAATACTTCAGTTTATTTTTATTCTTTGTTTTTATCTTAAAGCAAGACCTTGAATGATGCTGTTGAAACATTGGATATTACTCATTTTAAAATTCAATAATAGCATCAAGAAGGTTCAGAAAATCTGTTTTTATATCACTGTCTTTTGTAGAGGCATAGCTGTTTCGATTGAAATGTTAAATAATAGTCAAAGCTAAAATCAAAATGAGCTAAAATCATAAGATCATGGGCAAACTAAGATCTTGTTCTTTTTTCAAAATAGGAAATTAAAATGTTGACTTCTGTACTAATGTAAGTTAAATGCAAAATAACCTAATTTAATACAGTGTTAAAGTTGCCTAATTTAAACTATAAATCAGATAACTGAGGTTAGAGTTCACAGGGTTCTGTGAAGGTAACCCAAGTGCACATCCTTCTAAGATTTAAAATATCAAAATACATTCATTAAGCTACATATTTAAGAAAAAACAGGTACAGAAAACACTACATTTGATAACATGATCAAATTAAGTTAGTTCTTTGAGTTCATTCATATCCTGATCTTGTAAGTTTTAATTCTGAGTTCTTAATGTTGTGTTAAATCTTTTGAGTATGTATAGTCTGTTTTATATAAATATATTTCTCTAGAGAGTTAGGAATTTTTTGGTCATGTTGTGTTTTTGTGTTGCTGAGGGAAAGTAATGGAGCTGAGAGTGGTAACCAAAAACAGTAGGAATAGGACAAAAGTGTTAACTGATAAGAGAAAGCAGCCTCAAATAAGTCAGAGGCCAACAGGTGCCTACTCAGTTCCTCACCAAAGAACATATTGACTAACTGAAGTTCTACTCTGTAGCTATTACTGTTCATTTTTAAATGCTCACTATTGAGAAAAGCACAAACACTATATTTGTTTAAGTGCAAATTCTCAGAATTAGTGACATTGTCTTCTCTGTCCAGTAAGTAACTTTCAGATGTTCAAAACTAACTTCTAGATTGTGGGTTTTGTTGTTGTTGTTTTTTAATTCAAACTTGTTCTGATGAAGTGGGTTTTACCCATGAAAGCTCATGACCTAATAAATTTGTTAGTCTCTAAGGTGCCACAGGACTGCTTGTTCATGGATGTACTCCAGCAAGAACTAGTTAATTGTCAAGTTTCAGATTTTAGCTATCTTAATTATTGGGGCTGAGAGGATACCATTTTTTTTAATTAGTGCCACTCCTTTCCTATATGTGCATATATATACACACACATACCTCCAACTTGTCATTTTAAAGCAGAAAATAAGCATGAAAACTTTATCCTAAAATAATAACTTTCTCAAACTTATGAGTGATTAAAAGAGATGGGAAGATTATAAATGAAACCACCAAAAAAAATTATCAAAAAGCATCTGGGTTTTCATCTTCTAAAAATAAAAATGGCAGCCTAACTTTTTTGTTACCCACAATGCAACATTTGAATTAGTGTACACACATTCTCAATTTGGGTAAGTCATTCATGTTGTGTTGTGAGGTGATAAAACAAGATAGGGCTTGCTTGCAATTTTGAAGTTGTGGGTCAAATGGTGTTTAGCAGTGAATAGTCTTCTTATCAAATCACTATTCCAGAGTCTAAGGCTATATATACATAGCTCAATATGCAACGTTTTTTAATCTACACTATTTTTTCCCCTTTTTTAGTACTACTGATTTTCTAAACTAAAGCAGTTTTTTTTGGTTTTTGTTTTAGATTTTTATTAGATTTTGAGAGGGGAGGTTACTAGATTGAGGTTTTTCTGTTTCCCTCTTCTGTCTAGTTAAATGTTTGTTACATTAGAATAAGTTATTTTACTAGTAGTATTTAATTTGACTTTTTACAGACATAATTCCATGACCATCCACCATTTCTGTTAAGCATTATTCCCTCCTTTTTTGCTGTGGGTTGTTTTTATAGACCTTTTGTTATTGCCCTCTATAGTCATCATACATGTTGAGGATATAAAGCTTTCTTAGAACCAAAATATTACACATTCTCTCATACTGTCAATGGAATAGAATAATGATGTGATGTTGCTATGTGAGAGGAGGTATTGGTTGAAATTAAATATTGAGACACTGCACTTAAGATTTTCAAACTGATCTCTGTCTACTTTGCTATAGTTCTTTTTCCTTTGCACTGTACCTGTAAAATTAGCGAAATGGTTTAGACATGGCCACAAATTAAGTTTTCTGAGTAGCCATCAGTTATGGTTATCACTGCAATCAGGTGACAGTTTAACATCTTTATTTTCCACAGCATAGAGAAAAGACTTTAATGCTTAGTTACCTATTAGTTTCAGTACAATTAAGTACTGACATATTTTCAACTGGATACAACTGAAATTTGCATTAATATAAGAAAATTAATCTATTTTTACCTTACTAAACTGTCACTGGTCTTGTCTCTTTACTGTAAAAGAAAATAGTCTCACAAATATTTGTTTGCTTTAAAATAAATGTCACAGTACTTTCTGACAAATTTCACCCATATTCTAGCAAATCTGTTGAATAGTGTTAAGAAATACACTAGCTTATACTGTGCAATGTGTTTGGCTGTACCAAAGGATAGTGGAAGGAAAAGGAAATAGATGCCTGTTAGACTGATGAGTGGTAGAGGTATTTCACCTTGTATGCACCCCAACTCTGCATGCTGTAGGTAGGGTTGCCAGGTGTCCGGTTTTGAACCGGATAGTCCAGTATTTGAGCTTTCTGTACGGGAAACAAATGGAGAAAATATAAATGTCCGGTATTTTCTAAATAATATGTAATGTAGATTGTGATGTAATGTCTAGTGTGTCCGGTATTTTTGTTGAAACCATCTGGCAACCCTATCGGAGATAGAACTGTCCTTTGGAAAACTTCTTTAGAACAAATCATTTTAGCCTGTATTCTGTTTTACAGTAAGTGCAAAGTTACTGCTTTTATTTTTTTTTCTACTAGTCAGAGACCTACACTGTTGCTATGGGTGACAGATGGCCACATATACACCATTTTATCTATAAAACTATAGCTGTCAGTTTCATACTGTGGAATCTACAGAATGGAGGTTGGATAGGAATCAGTTATTTAACCCAATAGATTTAATGACAGTCACATGCTCATAAAACAAGTTCCTCTGATTTATCAATCTAGCAAGTAACTTAAGGGCAGTGGTGGAATACATTTCCCTTAAAGAACACATATTGGACTTCTAATCTAAATCCAGTTGTGTAAATGGTGCATTTATGATGATGATACAGTGCACAAAATTAACTGGGAGGCTTTTTTTGTGTTTTTTTTTACTTAAGAGCTGACTCTTTTCTGCCTCTGCTTTTAAAATACAACTGTATTCTGGTAGCTCTTAATTGCTAGACTTCTAGCTTACTTCGGGAAACAAGAAAGTCACTTTCTTCTGCTGCTCATCTGCTGGTGCAAGGGGTGGGAAAGGCAGAGTT
Organism: Rafetus swinhoei; assembly: GCA_019425775.1. Classification (NCBI taxonomy): domain Eukaryota; kingdom Metazoa; phylum Chordata; order Testudines; family Trionychidae; genus Rafetus; species Rafetus swinhoei. The sequence goes on along the minus strand of CM033424.1, from coordinate 199,804,410 downwards.
AAATTATGCAAAACTGTGGGCATCTAACAATGTAATCATTTTTATTGGAAAGGCACTAAAACCCAGGAGGGAAACGTGCAGAGGGTAGAAGCTAGAACTAGCACTAGTTACTAGTAAAATGAGATTGACACCACTATCAGAGAGACAAAGTTTCCAGAAAGTTTACATTCCAAAATCTTGTTTCCCCTCCCCCCCCCAAAAAAATCCTTTTTGTAACTGAAATGTCATGTTCAGTTTAATCACAAAGGCAAATGTTTGGTTGAAAATGGGAGATTGTTAAATGGGAAGTTGTTCTACTGGAGCACAAAAACATTTTTTTTTTTTTTGCTTATGTTCATAACAAATGTGATCTTATAACTTCAAAACCTGCTTGTTTAAAACCAAGCTTGCCACACGTTATGCTCAAATGACGTAAGTTTGAAAAAAAGTCATCCTATAATTATAGCTGAGGAAACTTTAAACCCTCTATGTTAACTAATGGCAGCATGAATAGTTTAAGTACTGTGAGATGCAGATCTCCAGTGGTCTGCAAGTGCGGTTCAATGGAGATGTGTATATTCCCAGTGCATTACCCTCTCTCTCTCATTCAGCTGCCTAAAACCCTCCCCTTCCCCACTGAGCTGCCAACTGTCCCTTCCCACCCAATAGAAATGCTCTGTTATCTCCTTTCTCCCAAGCCTGTGCAGACCCTGACTCCTTATGCTATGACAGAGGAGAGGAGACAAATCACTGCTTGGGGCCCTCGCTGTTTAAACAAGGGCAAGGGAGTGGGGGCTGGAGGGAGTGGTTGTTCTCCAGTGGCTGTTGCAAAATCGCAGTTTATGTGAGGTCCATTTGCAGCAGTCACATAAGACCAGGTAGATACAAGAGACGTCCCCATTCCTAAGCCTCAGAAGAAGAGGAATTGCTAATATTTTCTCCCCACTAACCAACCACACAAGAGGAGCCCCAAGCCTGAGGTGAGGGACAGTCCAAACCATCCCAGACTGCTGTGATTGTTTTATGCGCATATTTTGCATGCACGATTAACAAGCAATATTGGTATTTAAATAGGGGTGGTTTTTTAAAGCATGCACCTATTTAAACGTGCTTGGAGTTGGGGCACTGGTTTCTCTTTTCCTTGGTCTCAAGCAGGGGTTGGGGAAAAGTTCTTTTCTCTTTGTTGGCAGGTCCTAAAGAGTTGGGGAGGAGGAAAGAATGTTATTTCTTTCCCTTCCTTATAGGAGGCAGAGAGGCAAATGTCATGTATTCATTCCCTGTTCTGGGCAAACCAAACTTTGTGTAATGGTACTCTCAGAAAGAATTTTTGGAGCATTTTCCTGCTACCCAGACAAGGTGAAGGGAAAGTAGTCAACAATTTTTAAAAACATATAATCTCTTCATGAGCCCTTCCCCTAATACACAGATTGGAATGAACATCAATAAATTACCACAGCCCAGTGCAGGTTTGCTCCATTTTGTTTCTCTCTGTACTGTACTATCCCTATTCAAGTAGACTCTCAGGTAAAGGAATCTATTTGTTGTTCAGCACAGATGGCCCTTTGTACTGTGACATGTATACATTCATACAAATATAAACTAAATATTAATGTGAAAGATGTGATTTAATTTGTTCTTATCCTTTTCACCCTTCTGCCAGATCTCACTCGTCTATTATTTTCCTTACGCTTATTGTATTTCATCTTCCATTTCTCTTCTTCCACCCGTCTATTAATATTTGACCCTTGCTGATTTTTGCCTCTCAAGTTTTGCTATCCACTCTCCAATCTCTTTCTTATTTCTCCCTTTTCACAGTGTTGACACATGCAAAGTAATGCACATTGAAAAATAACCCCAGCTATACATATAAAATGATTCGGTCTAAATTAGCTGTTACATCCAAGAAAGTTCTTAGAATTATGCTGGATAGTTCTCTGAAAACATCCACCCTGGGGTGCCCCGTGATTACGTCATGGCCATTGCAGGCGGGGGCGCCGATTGCGCCTTCCACCTGGGGCGCCAGCTGCCGCAGCTGGCCTCAGGCCGCTCCTGCATCCACCCAATGTGCAACACCAGTCAAAAAATCAAACAATGTTGGGAATAATTAGGAAAGAGGTTGATAATAAAACTGAAAATATCATATTGCCCTTATATAAATCCATGGTCTGTCCATATCTTGAATACTGCATATAGATGTAATTACTCCAACTCAAAAAAGATATATTGGGACTGGAGACAGGACAGTAAAAATGATTAGGGTATGGAACAGCTTCTATATGAGCAAAGATTAATAAGATTGGGACTTTTTAACTTGGAAAAGAAACAACTAAGGAGAGATATAAATCATGACACTGGAGAAAGTAAATAAGTGTTATTTACTCCTCATAACACAAGAACTAGGTGTCACCGAATTGTTTTAAAGCCGCTGCCTATTTAAACAAAAGGATGTGTATCTTTACCTGACATACAATCAACCAGTGGAACTCTTTGCCAGAGGATGTTTTGAAGGCCCAGATCACTAAAAAAACTAAAACTCTGGGGCTACGTCTATACTGTGTTCTCTTGCGCAAGAAAATATGCAAATGAGGCAAAGTGGTGAATATCGCTGCACCTCATTTGCATACTTAATGAGCCACCATGTTTGTGCAAAAAGGAGCCGTCTACACAGTTCCTTTTTGTGCAAACATGGCAGCTCATTAAGTATGCAAATGAGGCATGGCAATATTTACCGCTTTGCCTCATTTGCATATTTTCTTGCGCGCAAGAGAGCGCAGTATAGACATAGCCATGGAGGATAGGTCCATCCATGTCTATTAGCCAGGATCAGCAGTGATGCAAAACCATGCTCTGAAGTGTCCTCAGCCTCTATTTGCTAGAAGCTGGGAATGGAGGACAGGGGATGAATCACTTGATGATTGACTGTTCTGTTCATTCCCTCTGAAGCACCTGCCATTGGCAAAAGACAGGATACCAGGCTGGATGCAGGGGTGCTGGAACAGTTTTTATAGTGGAGATACTGACAGTCAATGAACCAAACTATAAACCCTATATATAATGGAAACTGCTTCAAGCCAGGAGATGCAGTAGCAGCCCCAGTTCCAGTATTTGGTCTGACCCAGTAATGTGGCCGTTCTTATGTAATTTATATTCTTTCCTCTTTACTGGGTAACATCCCCATCCTCCAACAGCTCACTATCTTTTTTTTTCCTTTTAAACAGGGTTCCTCCATGCTCCTAAGCTTGTGTAATAGATACATGGGGGGTGATGGGGGATATTAATTCTATTGTCTGAGACCAGGAAATAAATACCGGTCTCTTACCAGAGCACATACAGATGATGCGTTTAAGGATTTCCCTTTCAGGCTCTCTCTCTAAACTGTCTGCCCCCTTCCAATAACTTCTAAGCATCCTTTCCCACCTTCCTCTCATCCCTTCCAGATTTTTTTTCTTTCTGTGAGCAACAACTCCCACTACACTCCTAATAGCACTGAGCAAGGCTGAGGATTCAAAGCAGCATGTGGGGGCCCTATAGCAATAGGGAGCAGAAAGTGATTTTGTTCTCCTTCACAGCCTGGGAGGCAGAAGGGCAGCCAGCAATGGGTGGGAGGGCCATTGTTGGCTGCCCTTTGACCACCAGGGCCCTGCTACAGCTGTGCACAGCAGAATAGGAGAGAAAGATTAAGGAATCAGTAAGGCCGAAAGGAGAAGGGTATATAAACCTGCAGGGGGACATCGGCACTTTCTGTAGTGTAGCACCCTAGGGCTATGTGTACACTACCAGGTTATTTCAAAATAGTAACTCCCAAAATAACTATTCTGAAATAAGCTTATTCCTTTTCAAAAGCAGGAGTTATTTCAAAATAACAAGCCCATTATTTCAAAATGATAGGCTTGATAGTGTGGATGCTCGCCTTGTTATTTTGAAATAAACTCCCCAGGGTAGACATGCCGTAGCTGGCCACCCTATTGGTAGAACCTTGTGTTTTTGGCCAGTGGGAAAGAACATGAAATAAAATGAAAAATTCACCCCACTGTGGTGGCCCTGGGTTAGCTACCTGTTCCAACTGATAGCATTCAATATACTAAATAAGAGCCAAGGTACAGCTGAAAACATTAAAGTGGGTTTGTTAGCGATCTGCTTTCTGTAATAAGAAACTGGGGTCTAAGAGGAGATGTTAGCTGACAGGGTTCATAGTGCTGAAGAGAGAGGGGGAGGCTGAGCGGCAATTAGTGAGGGAGTGGGGCATAAGCATAACACTTATTTATTAAGATGTGAAGACTGCAAGAAAGTATAGGATGTATTGTGTTCAGTACTGGTGCTGTACCAAAGCATTAAAGATTTCCCACCTGCACAAACAAAGTACTTCCCTTCTACCTGCTCAGGAACCCTCATTAATCTATCAGTCCCATAAAACATCCATCCCACCAGAGAAGCTCCCAGTATTTCAACAGATCCTGAACTGTGGTCTCCAGCAGACTTGGGCAAGCTCTCCAAATTAGAGGAGTCCACCCTGAGGAGTTCTGATCCTCAGGGACTTTGGGCCCCATCACATCATCTCAGCTAATTGCCACTGAAGTATGGTGTATCCTACAAGGGGAGACGCAAATCCTCCATGGCACCCAGAATCCAAACTGTTTAGAGCATTACAGGGCAAAACCTACACCTTAATTTAGCTGCAGCTGTAATAATACCAAACACTGGTCTTCACAGCAGTTGGCTTGATAAATTACATCTGTAAATGGTGAAGACTGCTATGGTGCAGCCTCCTAACTCCAGGGAGTGCTCTTGTACTTCTTTGCAACTCGTCCTTTTCTGAAAAATAGTTTGCCCTGCCCTATTACTTGAACTAACTGAGAGCAAAAGCCAGGGAAGGACTCAGCTGAATGTTCTCCCTTTCCTTCCACCACGATAATGGGGGAGGGATAGGGACAGTGAGGCTTTAGAGAGGGATTGATCTTAGAGGCAGGAGATGGGGGTGAACTTAAGAAGAGAGGAAATTTGGAAAGATAAATGGGGATAAGGAGAGCTAGAGGAAACAGGCACAGGTGGACCTGAGGAGGGGTTTTTCATGGCTTAGTGAGTATGGTATAGGTAGGCTCTCTCAGAATAGGCCTCCATTATGCCTGCAATGATTAGCTGTGAAGATGGGCTACCAACCACACTTGACTGTTAAATGAGATATGCTATATACATGCTATACAAACACAGACCAAGAAGTCCGTTCCTGCCCCAATCGGCAACGCAGCAAACAGGGGAGCCAACAGCCTCCCTGCTCCCCTGGGCAAGGTGTGGAGAGGCCTGTGCTGCACTCCTGAAAGGGGTGGAGCCTCAGGTGGAAGGGGTGGGGTTAGGGCAGCCAACTCTCAGCACCACCCAAACTGTGGAATGCTGCCCCCAGCCCTCAAAGCTACCTGGAGTGCATGGCACGGCGCTCCAGTGGTGATTTAAAGGGCTCAGGACTTCCGCTGCTGCCGCAGTAGGCTGGCCTGGCTGCAAATGGAGATTTAGGTGGGATCCCATTGTAGAACACATGTAGGTGCACAACATGTGCTGGGTGGCTTGTAAGAGAAGGGACCTTCATTTTGAGAATGGTTTCCTGGAGATGGCCCTGACTTCTTTTCCTGAGCTTCATGGATCTGACCCAGAAACAATAGCAGCCCTAAGACCTCCTTCATTTTCCTCTTGCATCCAATTCCACTGACTTTCTTCTGGAGTTACAGAACTCCTCCCCATGAAAGCAAGGGACAGTATGCGATTTGCAGTAAAAACAATTGTGCTTTCCCCTTTATCATCTTCCTGCTTTAGCAACTTCGCTTTTTCCTGTCTGACTCCTGTGGTTTCAACCCCATACAACTCTTGTCTGCTTTTGACGTCCTCCTCTATACTCAATATCTGTGATACTTACCTGTTTATCTAGGATTGTGCCAGTTTCTTCCAGGAAAAATTGATTCCTTCCAGCTGGAGTTTTCCTTACCCTGAGAGACCTCTCTTACTCTCAGATTCTTATTCCTTAGTCTATTCTTTTGTCACCTCCTCATTTTCTGCCTCAGGGTATGTCTACACTACAGAGTTTTGTCAGAAAAACGGCCATTTTTCTGACAAAACTTGAGGAACGTCCACATTGCAATTGCGTTCTTCCGCAAGAAAATCAAAAGAACAGGAGTTTTTCTGGCATTGGTAATCCTCATGCTACAAGGAAGAAGACTTTTTCTGAAAGAGCTCTTTCTCAAAAAGGCGCGTGTGGACGGGGAAGAGGGAGTTCTTTCGGAAGAAGAGGAAAGAGGAAAAAGCACAGGTGCCCTGATGACCATTCCATCCATAGTAATCACAGCTTACATGCGAGAGATCATCCATTCAGTCTGGACGCTCTCTTTCGAAAAAGCAGATCGCTTTTTCAATTCACTTTTGCAGTGTGGACGGTCTCTTTAGGAAGGAGTTTTTCCAGAAGATCTCTTCCAAAAAAAGCTTCTTCCGAAAGAAGCCTGCAGTCTAGACGTAGCCTCATTTTCTGCTCTCAACTTTTCCCTTAATCTCAAAGGCTACGTCTACACAGCAGGCTTCTTGCGCAAGAACTGTTTTGAGTAAGAGTTCTTGCACAAGAGCGCGTCCACACTGCCATGTGCTTTTGGGCAAGAGATGTGCTTTTGCACAAGAGCGTCCATGACAGTGTGGAAGCTCTCTTGCGCAAGAAAGCTCTGATGGCCATTTTAGCCATAGGGGTTTCTTGTACAAGAAACCCCTGTTGCCCGTCCACACTGCCTTCTTGCGCGCAAGAGCTCTTGCACAGGAGGGCTTATTCCTCATGGGGAGAGGAATAACTCTTGCACAAGAAGCCCTCTGTTCTGACGCTTTACTGTAAATTTACTTGCTTAGGAATGCATGTGCAGTGTAGACGCTCCGCAAGTTCTTGCACAAGTACGGCCGTTCTTGCACAAGAAGCCTGCAGTGTAGACATAGCCAAAGGGTATGTCTACATTGCATTCCTCCTTCGAGAGAGGAATGCAAATGCAGACAAACGAAATTGCAAAGGAAGCGCGGATTTGAATTTCCCGTGCTTCATTTGCATAATCACGGCCAGCCACTTTTCCAAAATACCGTATTTCGAGAAAAAAAAACGCTGTCAACACAGGGTTATTTCGAAAAGAAACCCTTCCTTCAAAATAACCCTTAAACCTCATTTTTTAAGGAGTAAGGGTTATTTCGAAGGAAGGGTTTCTTTTCGAAATAACCCCTTTTTTTCCTCGAAAAGCGGCCAGCCGCGATTATGCAAATGAAGCACGGGAAATTCAAATCCGCGCTTCATTTGCATTTTCATTTGTCTGCATTTGCATTCCTCTCTTGAAGGAAGAATGCAATGTAGACGTACGCAAATGCTTTCACATAGCTCTTTTTTCTTAAGCCCTCGTCTATCCGCTCTTAGCTCTGAGCCTACACAACTTCTCCTTTCGCCTTCCCTCACTTGCTCATCCAATTGTCACTCTGTTTCCTTCTTCACACTCTCTGAGAGCTCTGAGCACATTTCTGTTTTCTGTTCAAGCGGATGTGCCTTGCAGTTCAGTGTCTGTGCCATATGCTCAACTGAAACTCTCCATACCAGTCACCAGTGGCATCCTGACCAAAACTGACAATCTCTTTCTTCTGTGCTTTCGTCTCCTTCAGTCCAGTGAACAAAGAAGAGTCCAAAATCTCCATGATTTACTATTCCTGTCTTCAGATTGCTATGATTTTGAACTGTCCTGGGCAGGGGTGGCAAGTTATATAGGCCCATGGTGTCTGGGCTCCAGGAATATTCCTGGCCTGGGGCCCCTTCTCCAGTAAAGGTTTGGGACTGGGTCTCTCCCCCGGCCCAGCCTGTTGCCCCTGTGCACCTCCCCTCGTGCATCCCCCAGCCCCACTTGCCACCCCTGGGTGATTTAAAAGGGCCTGGAGGCCCTGCCACCACCCTCACTGCAATGTGGCTAGAACAGCTTCCTGCCTGCTCTCGCTCTGCACATGGCTGCCAGCACATCCCTGTGCTTCTGGGCAGGGGTGTGTCCATGCACTGCCCCTCCCCCTGCCCCTGAGTGCTCCTGTGGCCAGTGGGCACTGCAGGAACAGGGCCTGCGGGCAGCAGCGCGTTGAGACTTTTCTGCCCTACTGCCTAGGAGCCACTGCCAGAGGGGAGTGCCCCAGCTAAGTTCCACCTCCACCCCTGCCTCTTCAATCCCTGCTGCCCCTAAACTCCCAGCCAGAGCCTTCAGCCCTCACTCCTTCCTGCATCCCCACCCTCTACCCCAGCCCAGAGCCTGTGTCCAGCATCCAAACGCCCTCCCAGAGCCCCTCCTATACCTCAGTCCCCTGCCACAGCCTCTAAAAGCCATTCTAGAGCCTGTACCCCAGACCTTCTCCCACACCCAAACTCCCTCCCAGAGCCTGAACTCCCTCCTGCACCCCAATCCCTGCCTAGCCCAGAGCCTGCATCCAGCACCTAAACTCTGTCCCAGAGCCTGCACCCCTGACCCCTGCCACACTCAGGCTTCCTCTCAGAGCCTTAGATAGGTTGGGGTGGAGGGACTTGGGCCTGTGCTGGGCACCACCAACATTTCTACAAACCTGCCACCCCTGGTCCTGCTTCTCCAGCTTCTTCAAATGCTCCCATACCCCTCTCAACAATCTGTTCAGATCCCTCAGTCCCCTGTTTACTTTAACCTTTGGATAACTTCCTCTTTTCTCATGCCTACAGCGGTATTGGGGACGTCCCAACCTCTCTCTGATCTTCCCAACTCCAGTGCATCCCTCCCTTCAGTCTCAAGTCTCCAACCCTCCCCTCTCCCAATGTTCCAACATCTGCTCTCAGCACAGCAAACATTGATCTCCTCCTGTACCGTCTCCTTCCTTCCTTCCTTCATAAATGTCAAATTCCATTATCCTCCCCGTCACTCTTAAATCGCGCTCAATTCTTCTTCCCCTACATCCACCCTGTTACACAACCCCATCTGTTTCTTTCCCTTCCCCATCTCTAAATAAGAACATTTCCCTCCATTTCTCTCACGGGGAATTTTCTAGCCACTTTGTATTTAAGATTATTCTGATGCAGATTGCATTGACCCTTTTTGTGGTAGCAGGGCATTACCATGCTTCGGAGGAGGTACAAATGCAATCTTCCCTGCTTACCTCTGATCTATTGCACTCTGTGAAGTTCTGGAAGATCTTGGCAGGTCTAGGTTAAGACTTGACATTTTGACCTATATGATCTTCCTGCTTGGTAAAAAAATTGTGGGAAGACTGCGCAGAGATTATCAGGGCTTCTCTTTCGGAAGGCAAAGTGGCAGCAGCCCTTAACTGAGCAGCTGGTAAGAAATGGCTACTTAAGTATTATCTTGACAACTGCAGATGTCTCTCGCCTTTCTTTCTGAGGAGAAGACACTGAGGAGGGTGTTCAATGGCACCTTTGGCAGTTATTGCAATCTTCTGTTTCTGGCTCCTACTAGCCTGGTTTATTCTTGAGCATGGAGTCCTATTGGTGGACTGACTTGTGGCACTGAACAAAAATCCAACGGCCATTCTGATTCCTTAACTGCCTTTGGTGTCGTTACTAATACTAACACAGTGTGTGGATTCCAGGAGTAAGGGTCTGTGCCGCAGGCATCTACCAAGGGGACTGTGAGGAAAGTGGCTTGTGCGAAGCTAAAGGGCAGATGTGGAAAACAAAAGGAGACAATTGTAGGTAAGTTCAATTTCTTTCTCAGAGAGTGCAGGGAAAGGTATTGGATTAATGTCCTAGTTGCTCTTCAGTCCCAAAGGATTTCTTATGTGGGCAGGATTCCATTCTGGTACCTCAACTGCTCAGGGTGAGGCTAATAGGGAAGACTGACTACCTCCATTATATGACTGACACTTGCCTCTATCACCACTACATTCAGCCCTAAATGGTGTGGGTGATAGACTCTCTCATTTCCTGGCTGAGACAGGGCCCAGATTATTGTTAGCTGTCTTGGCACAACCACAGTGGTAGTTGCTAAGTGTCATGGTGTGGCTGCCATGGGCTGTTCTGATAGCAGCTGTAGCCAAGACTCAGAGCTGTGTTAGTCTGTATCTGCAAAAACACCGAGGAGTCCCGTGGCACCTTAAAGACTAACAGATTTAGATGGACATCAGCTTTCATGGGTAAAATCCACTTGTCAGATGGTTTTTACTCACAAAAGTTTAAGACCAAATACATCTTTAAGGTGCCACAGAAGCCAAGAGTGTTTTTTTTCCCCCATTAGAGCCTGGAAGATTGGCGCTATTCCTTTTGATCCAAATCTTGCCCTGACAACCACTGCTTTTTCATCACCAACAGAAGGGAGTATGTTAGGGAGAAGGCACATATTAAATCTAAACAATAATTCTCCCTGTAGAATATAAAGAAATATCTTTCCAGAAACACTTTCAAATGGCTACTGTTCTCTTTCTACTTTTTATAGAATAAGTGAAAAAAGGAGAATATACAAGGAGAAGCATAAAAGCTCACAGCTGCTCTTTTACAGTTTGAAACTTCTCGGTATAATTTTTCCTTATGTATGTCCTACAAACACACTATGCACAGAAGTCCCAGTGAAGTCAGTGGGACTACTCATGAGTCATATGTGTTTATCAGTCTGAGCCCCTAGGGCTATGTCTACACTGCTGGGGGGGAGGGTTGGAAAAAGGTATGCAAATTGCGAAACGCAATTTGCGTACCTTTTTCCGATTCTTTTTTCAGAAGAGGCTTTTCTGACATTTGGCCCGTCTACACGGGGCCAAATGTCAGAAAAACCTCCTCTTTCAGAAGAGCCTTTATTCCTCATAAAATGAGGAATACAAGGCTTCTGAAAGAGCGCGTCTGCTCTTACGAAAAATTTTTTGGAAGAGCAGATGCATTCCCTGGATACAGCAGAATTTAAGTATCCCGGGAAAAACTCCATAGTGTAGACATAGCCTGGATTACTAGAAGGGATTCCTTTCTTTTATTAACCTGCAATGCATGATGTGCACATGTGTCATAACAATCTGAAGTCAACTGCAATTCTGCCTTTTCAGCATTTTCAGTGGGATGTTTGAGGAGGACTGGAAGACAAGCAGCTCCTACCCATAGTTCCCCACTCCAGTTCCTCAAAAAGACTTAATATACTGTATAGTTATAGCACACATCCCTACGTCTCAGTTTTGAAGGAAGTTAGTATCCCCATTTACAGGTGGGGTATTTTAACCGCTTTGGACTTCTGTGATTTAGGCTATATCTACATTATGAGGCTTTATTGGAAAAAGGTATGCAAATTGTGCTCAGCAATTTGCGCACCTTTTTCCGATATTTTTTTCAGAAGAGGCTTTTCCAAAATTTGGCTCATCTACACTGGGACAAATTTTGGAAAAAAACCCCTCTTTCGGAAGAGTCTTTCTTCCTTGAGGGAGGAGGAAGACAGGGCTTCCAAAAGCGCATGTATGCTCTTCCGCAAAAAAAAGCAGAAGAGCAGACACATTCCCTGGATGCGGAGGAGTTTTTCGGGGATACCTCTGGAAAAACATTTCCCCAGGGATGGAGCAGGCTGTGGTATTGGAAAGGCAGGATAAGGGATGTCCTGAAGGTAGGGAGGTGAGATGGGTTCTAGGGGATAGGGCAATTGCCTGGGGAGCGCAGGGTATCCTGGAAAAACCCCGTAGTCTAGACATAGCCATAGCCAACATTACCCAGGAAGAAGTGGGTTTTGCCCACGAAAGCTCGTAATACTTTTTGTTAGTCTCTTAAGTGCCACAGGTCTACTCATTTTTAAAAGTTGTTTTTAATGTTACAGACTAACACAGCTATCCCTCTGAGACACTTAAACATGCAGAATTAGGTGGGGAACCCAGCTTTGCCTGTTCTGGGTCATTTATCCTCTTTCTTAAGCCCTCTTCCCACCTCATCCTCAACCCAATACAGATAATTTACATGTGGGAATGGACAGTGAAACTCTCTCATCAAGGAGAGTGTAACGGAGGCCTGGATGTTTTCTATAAGAGGGTAATATATTAAGTGTAGCTTACCTAATTTTGGAAAGATCATTATATTCAGATATCTCTTTTTTGCCTTTTTTGAGGGAAGCTGAAGTATCTAGAATCTGTGAATCCAAGTACTTTGGATTAAAGTGGATTTAGGTCCAAATACTCCATTTGGGAGGGAACTGTCACGTTGTTACATAAATATAATTCCCAGATAGTTTTCAGCTTCTCTTTGTTTGTATCTGCTAGCGTCCACTTTGCAGGGTCTCCCAACAGTCAAAGCCAATATCTCCAGTGGGCCAGCAGAACTTGCAGCTGTTTCCCTGCATCCTCTGCTTCCACAGAACAGCGGTAAAAGCCCGATGATGTTTTCAGGGGAAATGGATGGAGCAACACTACTGGTTGTTGTCACAGCACATCTCTGACTAGTGTGCAGTGTTTGATAAGGACTTTTTATTCTTTTTTGGTGAGGTGGGAGGCCAGGTGCATCAATTAGAGAGAAGAAAGCTGTCAGTGTTGCCAGATGCTTAGATAAGAAGAATACAAGCTAAAGCTGGTTTTAATTTGAATTTGTGAGAAAGTTTATATTCAATTTAGGGATGTGACATACTTTGCTCTTATTTCTTAATGAGAGGCTGAGGCTGGGGATGAAATCACTCCAGTGATGACATGTAGAGCACTAGACAGTGGCAGTACAGTGCTGAGACACTCACAACTAAAGTAAAAATACTCCTCCTCCACATTCTCTGTCTCCATAATGGGAGAGGCAGGGAGAGTTAGAGCAACTACATCTGTACCTATTGCCCTCTAAGCGAGTACCTGATCATTGAGGGAGAGGAGCCAATGTGTTAATCAGACCACAGTGGAGCAGTGAGAAATAGACAAGAAGACTTTACATTTGTGTGAGGTGCCACAAGGAGAGGATGAGGCTGTTCTTGCCCTGCCCATGTATCTGGCACTACCTTTCTCTCATCTCACTAGTGCCTGCTCCACTGCAGTGCCTGAAACAACTTCTCTATGGTCATCTGCCTGCCCACCTCATTTAAGACCTCCATTTTCTCCCTTTCTTAATATTAAATATTAGTCATTGCATTTGTTACAGCATTTCCTCGTCTGCTAAACAACTGAATCCCAACCCAGTGTAAATGATGCACACGGTCTCTAGAGTGCTAGCTAGCCTTAGACGTTCAATAAAGCCAACATTGCAAAGCAGGTTATTAATTCAGATAAGCTGTGCAGTAATATCATACAGCTGGAAATTACCATATTACATATTTTGCTGTATTTTTGAAAACACAGGGCTTCTGGGGATTAGCTCCTACCAACAATATGCATGTAGTTTATACTTTTACACCACTTTCACAAATTGTGACTATATGCTGCTGTATCTACACTAGATAATCCTACTATGTTTGACAAAAGAGTTAAACAGCTGGCACTGGCCACTGTCAGAGGACAGGATACTAGGTTAGATGGATCATTGATCTGACCCAATATGGCCATTCTGGTGTTTAAGGTTTCCCCACTCCTTTTTGGGGAGTTGCAAATGGATGGCCCATAGATGTGGAGAGGGTCCGGTGATTTTTTTTCCTCTGAGCCAGTAATTCCTCTGCACTGTAAATGTCAGAGTCTAGGTGTAACAAAAGCTTTTAAATGTTGTTTAGCCCTGACAAAGACTTTTTACCAGTCTACAAATCTTTGTTTCTTAAAAAAAAGGGGGGGCGGCTGTAGGAGCTTCTAGAGCAGTAATTTCTGGGTGAAATAAAAACTGTCAATACAAGCAGAAGACTTGTCTATTTTAACATCAATTTGTACATGCTGTAAAACAGACAAATCACTGCTCCTCCTGGGCAAAGGGATCAGCAGAAGCAATGGATTTAGGGACATTATATCAGCCCCTTCCTGCACCCCAGGTCAGAAACCATTTCAGAAGCTATTGCACTTCAGCACACGCTGCATAGACATTTATTTGAACAAGCATTTGGGGGTGTGGGTGGAATGTAATTATTTTCTCCCAAGCTCCGGGGCGGGGCAGTTTTGTTAAGGTTTCTTGCTGTTTAGGGAGGGAGGTGCTGCTGCTTTGTTTTGACTTGTGTTTTTAATGGTTGTCAGGGTACCCTCTAGGATAGTCATCCTTTAAAATGTTAAATATCAATAAATGATACGGACCTAGTTTCACTCTTTGTAGCTTCCTGCCGTCTGGCCCTATCACCGTTCCACAAGGCTGATTTTGATTAAAGTTTTCCAAAATGCCACTCAAAAAAAGTTCACCTTGTCCTTGCTGCTCGTCATTTCTGGCTATTACCCACAGGCTTACCATCTTCCCTTATGACAGGGGTGGGGAACCTAAGGCCCGTGGGCCAGATGTGACCCCAGGTTTGCCTGGGTGCCACCCCTGAGGCTCAGGGCCACCCACCCCATCATTGAGTAGCCTGTGCTGGCGCTCCAGTCCCCCGGCTGCCCTAGCACGGGGCTGGAAATACAAAATCTACTAGGCTGGGCCCTCGTAGGCTCTGTGCACGGGGAATGTGGGAAGTGTCTTTTCCCTCAGCTGGGGACTACATCAGTAAGGGTTTTTTTGGTTTTGGTGGTGGGTATTTTTTGTTTTTTTGTTTCTCACTTGTGTGCAGCCCCCAACTGGTTTTTCTGTGGCTCACCAGCCCCCAACCCAAAAAAGGTTTCCCACCCCTGCCTTACGTAATCCTTGCTTTTTCCATATACTAATATACATAGCCAGTTACATTTTTCATTGAGAGAAAGAGGGTGGAGAGTGGATAATTACACACTGCACCTGAGATGGGTAGTTTCATTTTAGCACCCACTTTTTAGTGGTGTTGGATGGTGTCTTTAATGCTTGGTGCAAGGAGCATAGGTGTGTTTTCCATTAACACTGATAATAACCAGTGTCCCATGTATTTTGTGGCACATCAGCCCCCTGTGGCAAAGTCCCCTGATTTTTGACACGGTGCTGAATCTCATGGTAGCATAAAAGACACATTAAAAAACTGAGGCTTCATTGAATATTAAAATAGCATTATACTGACTCTGCAGAACTGAGTTTAATACAAACCTGTGAGTTCAAATGGCTTTCCAGGCATTTCAAGCTGCTGTGCAATTTGCAGGTCACTGTGGAATTCAGGACAGGTGTATGAGTAGAGGTAGAAATTAGGAGCCCTTACTGCAGACATGGCCCAGATTAATAGAGCTAAATTTGGAATGGGAAAAGGGGCCTCAGCCCTTCTCTCTGATTGCAGTGAGAAAGTGGGATTCCCTCTTCCTTAATTTCCTATTAACTGGGAAAAGGAGAAAAGTCCAACCCAACGCGTCATCACAGCTCCACAGAGGATACGAAAAATCCCCAATAGCTTTCCTACAAAGTTCTAAGTCTTCTTCCACACAGGACCATTCACGCTGGGTGAGACCAGCCATTCATGTTGTCTAGTATTCTGTTTCACAGAGAAAAGAACCATATGCCTCGTGAGAAGATACGAGAACCCCATGGTGAACAGTTACAAAAGAACCTGCCCACTAGGAAGTTTCTTCCTAATCCTTGTCAGTTAGAGGCTGTTTTATGTCTGGGAGTGTGAGGATTTATAATTCTATAATTTTTCTATTACTTTGTTGTACTACAGGAGACTGTAGAGCACCCTAGAGATCAAGAGCCTTTTGTGCTTGCTTGGTATTGTCCCTGCCCTGAGAACTCATCATTAATGCATGTAAGAGGTGGAAGAAAATAAATATCCCCATTCCTACATGTAGGAACTTGAAGCAAGGAAAGATTAAGAGACTTGTCCAAGGGTATGCAAGAAGGCTGTAGCAGTGCTAAGAACTGACTTGAGACCTCCTGTTTTCGTGATCTATGCCAATATCTAATCCATTTTTTGTACTCTGTTAAGCACTTGGCTTTAATATATTGTGGCAGTGTGTTTCAGCTATTAATTGTAAAAAGTACCTCCTATTTTAAATCTGCTGTATTTCAATTTCATTGCATAATTGTAATATTAAAAAGGATGAATAGAGCACAATTTACTTTCTGCATATTCTTTATTTATAGATAGATAGATAGATAGATCTATATATATTTCTGTTATGTTCCCTGTTGTTTGTCTCCTTTATAAACAATCCTACTCTTGGTTTCTGGGTGTTTCCTCTTTGAGCCTCCCACAGACATAAGTTACAAATATTTTTTGTAAACATGTTTTTTCCAAAGACAGTGTACATCTTCAGTTGAGAAAATTGTGTTAAAAACTAGAAAACATGGTTGTCTCAATTTGTGTGTATAAGTAACAACAATGGAGTATTTTTAAAATGAAGTTTTGTTCTAGGTGCCTCTCTTCCAGAACAAGCAGCTAATCTGACTTCATATTAAAACTCTGGTGCATCAGCTGGCAGAGGCTACACCAGAAAGGTTTGGTGACAAAAGTGCTGTCCCCATGCAAAAGTTGCCATAACTGAAAACTTACCAAACCTGTTTTTCTGCCACCCATTGTCGACATATCATGGCCACATTGTTAACTCTCCTATCAACAGACAAAGTGCAGCAATATGAGTAAGCATCCCACAGAGCCCGGCATCACCTTCAGTCGCTAAGCACTGTGGGAACACACAGCATAGTACTAGGCATTTTGGGAATGTGAATAAACTTCCCAGCTCTCCCGGGGCTTCTGGCTTACTTTCGTGCCATTTGAATGACAGTCCTTGCTGCGAACTCCAGCATCTTCTGTGAGAAATCATGGATCCCAGGCTTCTCTGCCATGTTGTTCAATATGTTTCGCGGAAATCACACACTGCAGCAGAGCTACTTATGCATTTAACAGCAGAGGACGAAGGCTCAGATGCAGATGACAGTGTGAGCGAGAGGGACAGCAGCAAAGTGGCAATGCGCTGGGCTGTCACAGAGCCACTGTGCACAGTACAGAGTCACTTTTGGGTTAGGGAAACTAGCACTCAGTGGTGGGACTGCATTGCCGTGCAGGTGTGGGATCAAAACCAGTGTCTACAGAACTTTTGGATGTGTAAAGTAATCTGGGTGCTGAGCTGGCCTCTGATCTACAGCACACGTACACCGGAATGAGAGTTGTTCTCTCGGCAGAGAGGCATGTAGCAATTGCTTTGTGGAAGCTGATGAGTCCTAATTGCAACTGTTCAGTTACAAATCAGTTTGGAGTGGGGAAGTCTACCATTGGGGTAGCACTTCTGCAAGTATGCAGGGCAATAAATCACATTTTGCTGTGTAGGAGTGGGGCTATGTCTAGACTGCAGGCTTCTTTCAGAAGAAGCTTTTCCGGACAAGATCTTCCGGAAAAACTTCTTTTGAAAAAGAGCGTCCACATAGCAAAAGTGCAAGGAAAAAGCCATCTGCTTTTTCGAAAGATAGCGTCCACATTCATTGGATGCTATCTTGCATTTAAGTTGTGATTACTATGGACAAAGTGGCCACCAGCGCACGTGTGCTTTTTCCTGGAGGCAGAGGCGTGGGGGGGGACAGTTGCCCCCTGGCGCCATGCTATGGGGGTGCCGGGCTGGGATGGAAGCAGCGCGCACATCCCCACACTTTGCAGTGAGCCCGGAGCTGGCAGGCCATGTGCTCCCTGTGCAATCAAGCCTCCAAGGCAGGGCCAGGTGGCAGGAGCGGCCACTTCAAAGGTAGGGTTTCCCATCCAGTACCTCCGGTGCCTGGCTCTGCGGGAGGGGAAGGGGGATTGGGTTAGAGTGGGGTGGGGTGGGGGCTGGGACTTCCTGGCTCTGGGGGAAGAGGTGGGACAATACCCCTCCAGCGATGGGCAGGGACAGCTGCCAGCACAGGCTAGTTACCCACCGCCTGGCACCCAGTTCCCTGCCCACTGACTCTTAGCCATTCACCCACCTGTCACTGGACCACCTCACTTGATTTCATACAGACACAAAGCGCTGTCAAGCAACTGATGGCACCATCTGCCTGCTGGAATGGTACCAACCCCACATGACCAAGGTTAATCCTCGCCAGCCTTCGCTCCGCCCATTGGCAGCACTCAGAGGGCTTTCCCAAGAAGGCCAGCATTGTTCCCATTTTACAGCTGGGGAAACTGAGGCACAGGGGGCCCCACGACATGCCCAACGTCACACACCAGGCCGGACTAGAAACTCAGTTTCCAGTGGTTCAGGGGCTGTCTACACGGGTAGCAAAGATGTGACCACAGCACAGGCCGGCATAACCCGGCTCACTGTAATCTGGCTAACATGGGGAACAACCGCGGGGTGGGGGGGCTTCAGCAATCACGCCCTGGCTAGCTCGTGCTGCGATCAAGATGCCCCTGCACAAAGGAGACAGTCCTGGGAGCTGCCCGCCAGCCCACGGTGCAGCCCAACTAACGGCAGCGAGGGGCCAAGACTGATACCCGGCAGCCACCCCCTGCCCCTGCTTCTCCCATCTGCTCAGCCCCTCCCCCAGGCTTGCGGAGCCCTGTAGGGGGAACGCTTCCGACCTAACCAATCCACTCCCCTCGCACCCCCAGTTCAAAGGATCTACTTGAGGGAGGGGCCTGGCACCAAAATCCCACTGGTGTATAGGAGGCTACAGGACCCCTCTAGGGGGCGCTGGCTCCAGTTCAGTCCCAGGGCAGGGGGAACAGGCTGGCTCATGGAGGTACGGATGGGCTCTGGGGACCCGTCCCCTCTAGGGGGCACCAGCCCCTATCTAACCCCATGCGGGCAGTATAGAATCACAGAACACTAACGCTGGAAGGGACCTCGAGAGGTCATCAAGTCCAGTCCCTTGCCCTCACGACAGGACCAAGCATCCAGGGCTACTCAACACACAACCCATTGGCTGCATGCTGCCCACGGCCCGTTTGTTTGCAGCCTGCGATGCGGTTTGGGTATATGTGGGGATCAACACGCAGCCTGCAGGTGGGAGCCAAAACAAAAAAGGAGGCAATATAATGGTCTTCTGTTGAGATGCGTTTTAGTAGTTAAATTCCTGGACTGTCATTGCTCATTAAAAGTGCTGTCATATGGGTAGAAATCAGGTATATATTGCATTTTGTTAATATCAGCAGAACTGACTTAAATGGGGCCTGTGTGTTATGTAGTCTTGCCTTAATCTTTGTATTCATGCCTGTCAGTATGAATCTATTTGCATATATTTGCATGTATATGCAACCACACTTCAGTTGCAGCCCTTGGCATGTGCTGTATGTGTGTGTCCTCCAGGGCTTCCAAAGTTGAGTTGCCCTAGCTCATCCCTGACAGGTGTCTGTCTAACCTGCTCTTAAATATCTCCAGTGATGGAGATTCCACAACCTCCCTAGGCAATTTATTCCAGTGTTTAATCACCCTGCCAGTTAGGAAGTTTTTCCTAATGTCCAACCCAAACCTTCCTTGCTGCAATTTAAGCCCATTGCTTCTTGTTCTATCCTATCCTCAAAGGCCAAGGAGAACCATTTTTCTCCCTCCTCCTTGTGACACTCTTTTAGATACTTGAAAGCTGCTCTCATGTCCCCTCTCAGTCTTCTCCTCTCCAAATTAAACAAGCCCAATTCCTTCAGCCTTGCCTCATAGGTCATGTTTTCTAGACCTTTAATCATTTGTGTTGCTCTTTTCTGGACTTTCTCCAGTTTCTCCACATCGTTCCTGAAATGTGGCACCCAGAACTGGACACAACACTCCAGCTGGGACCTATGTGGATGACTCATTCCCTGCCTAGGGGACGTGAGATTGGGTGGGTTAATTTCCAGTCCTCCTGTTTATTCTCCTCCTGGCCTAGCAAGTCTGACGGAGGCTCTGCAGGAAGGCAGCCTGCACTGCCCCCTGCCCGAAACCCCTTGTGCAGGTGTTAACAGTTGTCCAATCCCACCCCAGAGGTGACTGCATGTCAGCGTGCCTGAAGAAACACAGCACCAGAAATGGACAGGGGAATGGCTCCCAGCCATGACTTGCTCATGACTGCTCCAGTCTCTTTGGATGGGCCTCAGCCCCTTTCTTTCCTCTTCCCCGCTTTGCAATGGGGCTGTAGACTCGGAGGGTGTGGGGGTGGAGGCAGGCAGGGGTGTCTTCCTGCAGCAGATGTAGACACGTCTCTGTATTAATCGTTCTCTCATTGAAGTTTTTAGCTTTGTATTGAGTCCTTTTACATGGAAACTTTGTATAACATCTTGGTAGAATAGTCCCTAAAACAAGTAAGGTAGAGATTGCCCTTTGGGGTGGGAATGGATAAGGCGGAAGGCGAGACCTCTGGGCAGTTGCAAGGGTTGGAGAGGGGATGGAAGCCAGATCCAAGACTAATGAGCCCTGGGAAGTGGGTCCATTGAAAGGAGACTGGACCTGTGGATGCCTTGGGGGTCAGCAGCAAGGGCCTGCTTTGGGAAGTCCCCTCTTTGGAGGGGAATGTGGCAGCATTGAGACACCCCTCCAGAAGCAGGCGTCACAGACGCTAACTGCAGATGCATGGGATGGCTCTCACAGATCTTGCACATGCAGAAGATGATAGATCTGCAGGAGTGGGGAGCAGTTACCCCCGGGCACTATGCTAGGGAGGTGCCAATTTAGTCCCCCTCTGCTTCCCCTGTCATCCCCGGCTTGCCTGCTCCGTCTCCACCTGCCACCGCCGGCTGGAGCCTCCTCCCCGCCTCTGACCCCAGCCCAACCCTCCTCCATCTCCACTGGCAAGTTAGTGTGTGTAGGGCCAGGCCCCAAACTGTAGGGGGTAGGGGAAGACGAGGTACAAGCTCCCCCCCTCTCCTTCTAGGGTCGGGCTCAGCCATGTGCCACGTTCAGGGCCCTGCCACGCAACAGCGGGGGAAGGAGGAGCATAAATTTGTCCTTTGCTCCCAGGCACATAACGCTCTTGCTATGCCTCTGCCTGGAGACCTCTTTAAAAAAAAAAAATTCCTCTTCCCCATCCACACACGCCTTTTTCCGAAAAAGGCTTCTTCCTCGTAGAAAGAGGTTTACCGCTGTTGGAAAAACCCCTGCGTTCTTTCAACTTTCTGTCAGAAGAACGCAATTGCAGTGTAGTGGAAGTGTAGTTTTTCCAGAAAAACTCTGCAGTATAGACATACCCTGTGACGCTGGGAACTGCGGAGGACATAGTGGCTAGCTTTGCTGAAATGGGCTTTCCATGCTGTGGTGGGGGCAATCGATGGCACACATATTCCCATTACAGTGCCACCCCACCTTGCCACAGAGTATATCAGTTATAAAGGGTAGTTCTCCATGGTGCTTCAGGTGCTTGTAGATCACCATGGGTGTTTCACAAACATCAATGCAGGGTGGTCTGGAAAGGTGCATGATGCACACAACTTCAGGAACACTGGCCAGTACAGAAAGCTGCAGGCAGGGACTTTCTTTCTAACCAGAAAATTACAGTGGGGGATGTGGAAATGCCCCTAGTGACCCTAGGAGACCCAGTGTATTCCTTACAGCCCTGGCTCATGAAGCCTTACATCGGGCACCTAGACAGCAGTAAGGAGCAGTTCAACAACAGGCTAAGCCAATGCCTTTGGAGGAATGAAAGATAGAGGGAGGTGTCTGTATGCCAGGTTGGACCTTTTGGAGGACCATATCTCCAAGGCAGTGGCCACATGCTGTTGCTCACATACTTTGTGTGCGAGTAAGAGTGAAGTATTTGGCCATGGTGGAACAATGAGACCAAGCGCCTGAGCACATACTTTGAACAGGCACTTGTGCTGTCAGAGTCACCCATGCAATGGCCATCACTATCAGGGAGGCTCTGAGGACCACTTTGACAATGTGGGGCATTGACATTTCTGTATTTTGAGGTTGCTTCCCTGCCTCATCCTGCTGCTCATCCTGAGTGAGGCATTCCCACGAAAAAAACGGTTACTTACCTCGTAACTTTTGTTCTTCAAAATGTGCTGCTCATGTCCATTCCAATTAGATGTGTACACGCCCCGTGCACGGATTCTGGAGCTTTTTCCCTTACCAGTATCCGTTGGGCCAGTCAGGGAGCCCCCTGGAGTGGCGCTGGTATACTGGCGCATATATACCCCTGCTGGCCCCTCACCCCCTCAGTTCCTTCTTGCCTCAGTCCTCCGTTGAAGGGGAGGTGGGTGGGATTTGGAATGGACATGAGCAACACATCTCGAAGAACAACAGTTACGAGGTAAGTAACCGTTTTTGAGTGCTTGCTCATGTCCATTCCAATTAGGTGACTCTCTAGCAGTGCCCTAGGAGGTGGGGTTGGAGCCTAACACTATCTACATCGCAACAGACTGCAGCACGGCCCTGCCCACGATCACATCTCTCTTGGCCTGATGAGTAATCGCATAGTGCTCCAAGAAGGTATGCACGGAGGACCACGTGGCTGCCCTACATATGTCAAGGATAGGCACCTGTGTGAGGAATGCCGTGGATGTTGCCCGCGCCCTCGTAGAGTGCACCGTCAGATGGGGCACTGGCCTACCCATGCTGTCATGGCACTCCTTAATGCATGAGGTAATCCTGGAGGACAGGCATTGGGCTGAAACCGGTGAGCCCTTCATCCTCTCGGCTACTGAAATAAAAAGTTGTGGAGATTTACAAAAATCTTTCATCCTCTCTCTATAGAACATTAGGGCCCTTTCTAATGTCCAGGCCATGCAGGGCCTGTCCCCTAGGTGAGACATGAGGCTTTAGAAAGAATACTGGCAAGTAAATGTCTTGTGACATATGAAATTGAGACACCACCTTAGGGAGGAAAGCCCGATGCGGACGTAATCGAACCTTGTCCTTAAAGAAAACTGTGTATGGGGGCTCCGAAGTGAGGGCCCTCAGTTCTGCAACCCTCCTTGCCGAGGTTATAGGAACCAAGAAAGCCAATTTCCACGACAGGTGTTTCAGAGAGCAAGTGGCTAGTGGCTCAAAAGGTGCCCTCATGAGACCCATGAGGACCAGATTAAGATCCCAGGATGGCACTGGGGGGGCGTGTATAGGGAAACAACCTGTCCACCCCTTTCATAAAGCATTTTACCATTGCATTGGCAAACACGGACTTGTGACCCGCCCCAGGGTGAAAGGCTGCAATCGCTGCTAAATGCACCTTCAGCGAGGAAGTCGTGAGGCCCTGGTGTCTAAGGTGTAGCATATAGTCAGGGCAGCCCCATTTAACTTGGCGCCCAAGGCGAGCGCCTAGTTTGCCTATATGGACGGGCCGCCCCTGCATATAGTCCAAGATTAGGGGGATTGTGGCATGCATCAGGCTTATCTCCCTTTGCTCTGTCCACAAGGCAAAACGCTTCCACTTGGCCTCGTACAGTACCCTGGTAGAGGGTTTTCTACTCTCTAGTAACATCTTCTGCACCTCCTGTGAGCAAAATTGTTCAGCCCTGTCAACCACGCAGGTTCCATGCTGCTAGGTGAAGGGCCACTAGATTCGGGTGGCACAGCCTCCCTTCTCCCAAATCCTGGGTGATCAAGTCTGGGTCTACCAGTAGCATTACCTGGTCTTCCACCACCATATCCAACAGGGTGATGAACCAGTGTTGGCAAGGCCACGCTGGTGCCCCCATAATGACTGCTGCCCCGGAACGCCTGTTCCTGATGAGGGCTTTGTGAATTAGCAGGAAAGGGGGAAATGCATACAGCAGCCCCCAGGGCCACTGGGTATGCACTGCATCCCCCTGAGACCCGAGACCTTGGCCCATGAACGAGCAGTAGCTCTGGCACTGGGCATTCCTTCACGTAGCGAACAGGTCCAGATGGGGATAACCTCACCTCCGGAAGATTTCCCCTGTAATATCTGGCCAGATGGTCCACTCGTGGGCCTGAAAGGACTGACTGAGCTTGTCCACCAGAACATTGCTGGGCCCCAGAAGATAAGTTGCCTCCAGGTGGCTGTTCCGGGCAATGCACAACTCCCACAGCTCTAGGGCTTCTTTGCAAAGGGGAGAGGAACGAGCTCCACCCTGTTTGTTGATATAATACATGGTGGTCGTGCTGTCTGTCAACACCGTGACCACTTTGTTTTCCAGCTGGGAAAGGAAGGCCTGGCACACCAACCTGAGCTCTTCGACATTTATGTGTAGGAAACTCTCCCCCGGGGACCATATACCTTGAGTCCCGAGACTTCCCGTGTGGGCTCCCCAGCCCATGTCCGATGCGTCTATATACAGCTGCACCAATGGGCTCCGCTTAACAAACAGGACCCCCGCACAGACCGCCCCCTCCTGCAGGCACAAGGCCAAGGAGCGGAGCACCGTCTCTGGCAGTGTAACCACTGCATCCAGAGGTGACCATGCTGGGTTGTGGACATTCCTCAGCCACCTCTGTAAGGGTCAGAGCTTCCGCCTGGTGTGGCTTACCATGTTGGTGCACGCTGCCATGTGGCCCGGTGATCTCCTACATGTCCTTGCTGTGGTGATAGGGGACCTCTGGAGGTCCGTGATCATCAAGCCCATGATCATGAACCAGCCCCTGGGCAGGGATGCCCTTTCGATGGTGGAGTCTAGGCGGGCCCCCACAAACTCTATTATTTGCGTGGGGTCCAGTGTAGACTTCTCCTCGTTTATAAGGAAGCCTAGCTCAGAGAACAACCTCCTGGTTATCGCAATATGGGTTATCACTTGCTCTTGGGAATACTCTCTTAACCAATCATCCAGGTAGGGAAAGACCTGGATCCTGAGGCGCCTCATAAAGGCTGCTACCATGGCCATACTTTTAGTAAAGACTCTTGGGGCTGTGGAGAGGCCAAATAGCAGGACCGTGAACTGAAAGTGATCCCGACCTACTGTGAATCTGAGAAACTTTCCCAGGGTGGGGATCACTGCAATAAGAAAATATGTGTCCTCTAGATTGAGGGCAGCATACCAGCCTCCTTTCTGTAGGGAAGGGATGATGGAGGCTAGGGTGACCATCCTGAACTTTGTTTTCTTTACAAATGAGTTCAGGTTTCTCAAGTCCAAAATAGGGTATAGTCCCCCTTTTGCCTTGGGAATAAGGAAGTAGTGGGAGTAGAAACCCCTTCCCCTGAATTCTTTGGGTACGGGCTCAACCACGCCCAGCTGAAGGAGTGTAGACACTTCCTGTCTTAGCAGAATCTCATGAAAGGGGTCCCTGAAGAAGGACAGGAAGGGAGGATGGGAAGAAGGGAGGGAAAGGAAAGGGATAACGTAACCCTTTACTACTAAGTCCAAAACCGATTGGTCGGATGTTATCTGGGACCAGGCCCAGTAGAAAAGAGACAAACGGCAACCAAGAGAGGGTGATGGAGGTGCGACTGCTGTGCTGTCCTCAAGCGTACCCTCAAAATGAAGGTTTGGGTTGTTGGCTTGGAGGCAGGGCAGATCCCCTATCTGAGTCGGATCTCGAGCCCCTGCGCCTGCTCCTAACTGGATCGTTCTGACCATTATTATGGCCCCTCCCCCTTCCCTGGTCCGAGCTGAATCCATGTTGGAAGGGCCTCGTGTCTGACCTGGCGTTGAGAGGCCTTCTTTGAGAGGCTGGGGTGTGGATCTCCAGAGACTTCAAAGTCGCTCTGGAATCCTTAAGACTGGGCAGCTTTGAGTCTGTTTGGTCTGAGAACAGGCCCACCCCCTCGAAGGGAAGGTCCTGTAGTGTATTCTGCACCTCCGGAGGGATGCTCGACACTTGCAGCCACACACTTCTCCTCATTACTATAGCCGTGGCCATCGTTCGGGCCGCTGAATCAGTGGCGTCCAGGGCTGCCTGTAGCGCTGTTCACGCAACTGTTCTGACCTCCTCTGTTATAGCCCCAAATTCTTGCTGTGACTCCTGTGGGAGACGGTCTTTAAATCTGTCCATGGCTGCCCCAGGCATTGTATGCGTATCTACACAGCATCACGTGCTGATTGGTGATGTGGCGCTGAAGACCCCCCATGGCCTAGGTTTTCCTTCCAAGGAGGTCGAGCTTCTTGGGCTCCTTAGATTTGGGTGTGGGACCTGGGGGGCCCTGACATGCTTTCTGCCCAGCAGCCTGGACTACTAGTGAGCCAGGGGGACAAAGTGTGTGTGAAGAAGTGTTCGTGACCCGCCTGGGGGACAAAATAACGCCTTTCCACCCCCTTTTGTGTGGGAGGGATTGTGGTCGGGGTCTGCCACAAGGTGTTAGATAATTTGTCAACAGTTTTGTTGAGTGGTAACGCGACTCTGCCTGGAGTGGCCACCGAGAGGATAACAACCATAGGGTCAGACTCCTCCTGGACCTCCTCCGCTTGGACCCCAAGGTTAACT
This sequence comes from Rafetus swinhoei, assembly GCA_019425775.1. NCBI lineage: Eukaryota > Metazoa > Chordata > Testudines > Trionychidae > Rafetus > Rafetus swinhoei. The sequence goes on along the minus strand of CM033424.1, from coordinate 199,778,286 downwards.
GCCAATCTCCTAAGCAGATCCTGGTGTGCCCTAACATCCATTGATGGAAGAGGCGGGACAGGGTCCGCTAAGGCCTCATCCGGTGAGGACAACAACTCTCTAACTCCCAGTTGCTCCTCTCCCATTTCTGCAGCCTGTGATGCTGCTGTCACTGGGGGTGCCATCTGGCCTACCTCTGATGGAGGCACCATGGCTCCAGGACCTTCCCCTATTACTGGGGGGTCTTACTAGGTCCTTGTCCCCGGATGGATGGCCTCCAACGGGGGAGCTCTGTGAAGGGGAGTTGCTGGGGGGATGTTCCCTGACGTGATGACCCCGACACTGACGCCAGGGGAGGTGGGCTTTGAGCCTGGTGGTATGTCCATGGAGTCCAGAATGGCCACATGGGATGTGGCTGCCAATGGGGTGGCCAAGTGCACGTATTTGAAGGGCTCCTGCATCGCGAACTATGATTGGAGCAGGAGCAATGCTGGGACCTCGACCTGTTTGAGGATCTCACCGAGCATACAGATTCGGCCTTTGACTCCGATGAGTCATCAGAGGCTGATCATGGGGGAGCTGTTGACATGTGCTCCCACTGGTGTTGGGCAATGGCCGTTGGCTTCCCTCTGTGCACCGGGCTTGGTGCCAGTGGAGGCATTAGCGGTATTGGATGCAGTTGTTCCATCGGTACCAGAGAGTGCGGCATTGCCGGGGTTGAGCACACCGATGCCAGAGATGGCAGTGGGGAGGACACATACGCCGGTGCTACCAGAGCAGTCTGCAGTGCCGAGCCTCCCAGTGCTGTCTACAGAAGCGTGGACATTGGCCACGCTACAATTGCCAGTGCCAGTACCAGTGGTGGTATTGGCACCAATGTTGGTATCAGTGCTGGTGTCGGTGCCTCCCATTGACTCGGTGCTCGCATGGATGTCGGTTCAGACAATCCCAGAGCTACTTGTGGTGTTGGAGATAGCAGTCTTGGCACCTGCAGTGCTGAGGCCTCTGCCTCTGGGGAGGTCAGTTCGATGAGCTCCCGTGCCACATCGAAGGTCTCTGGGGTCGATGGCTTTCTCTCTGTGTAGGGCTATGTCTTTGCCTTGGCAGTATCGGGACATCCTGGAGTGCCCTCGAGGCCGAGTGCCCCTCTTAGGGCACACCTTGTGGCCACGCCTCTCCGGGGATCTTCCCCTGGCATCCTTAGCTCTCCTCAGTGCCTCCAGGGCTTCAAGGAGGTGGTCTGGTGCCTGAACGGCACCACTGAGGTTTCCCACACCGAGGATGGTGCGCTGCACACTGACGGAACCCACTCTGGAGCTGGCGGCTGTAAAGTAAACTCTATGAAGATAAGCTTGAGCCTAGAGTCTCTCTCACGCTTAGTCCTCGGTTTAAAACTCTTGCAGATGTTGCAGCTTTTAGTACGGTGGGCCTCTCCCAGACACTTAAAGCAAGTGTCATGCGAATCCCTGCAGGGCATAGGCTTCAAGCTCAAGGCACACAGCTTGAATCCCTGTGGCCCTGGCATCCCCTCCCCAGCCGGGGAGAGGCCAGAGAGGAGAAGCCCTCCTTATCTAAAACTATTTACAGCAACTAATGAACTACTAATTAACTACTAACAAACTAATACAATACTCAAGAGATAAGTAGAACTATGCACAGGCTAAGGGTGAGGACTATCAGTCTTAACAGCGCTCCAGCTACCATCGGGGTGGGTAAGAAGGAACTGAGAGGGTGAGGGGCCAGCAGGGGGCTCCTTGATATATTGGCGCCACTCCAGGGGGCTCCCTGGCTGGCCCAATGGATACTGCTAAGGGAAAAAGCTGCGAAATCTGTGCATGTGGCGCACGCACACCTAATTGGAATGGACATGAGCAAGCACTCAAAGAAGAACCAAACGATATTACAGGCTTCCACAGGGGCCAGAGCAACTGGCTTGGGCTCTATCACACAAAACAAGCTAATGGAAACCTGCATCACTTGTGTCTGATGCTGATCGGTTAATGGTGTTGGTTACGCTCAGTGTCTCTTGGGGAGGTGGCTTTGCTGCAGTAGCCAAGCTTCTTCCCTGGGAGCTAGGCAGGCAAGAGCTGCCCACTCTTCTTCCAGGGAGGCGGCCCCACTCCTAGGGAAGATTTGCTGCAGGCTCTGCAGTATAAAGCTTATATACTTTATACTGCAGAGCCCTTAGTGTGATTTGCAGCAGTTACATGGTTACCTGTTTAACCGAATTTTAACATCCTGAGCTATGGGACGTAGCTACACTCTCCTTGGAGGTGGATATGGTGTCGTCCCCCCCCACCCTGGGCTGTGTCCAGTTCTTTATAAAAATGGCATGTTGTGGGCACCAGACCAGCTGTTCGCCTCCTTTGCCTTCTGGTACGCCTGCTGTAGCTCCTTTATCCTGGCTTTGCATTATAAGGTGTCTTGTTCATATCCCTTCTCACACAGGACTCAGAAATGTGACCATACGTCACATTTGGGACCATACAACACAATTCATATGGGTCACTCGCAGCTGTGATTGCACTGGCTCTTCACCCCACACACTGACAAGATTCAAAAGCTCTGGGGTGCTCCAAGCAGAAGAGTGTCTTGAGCGCTAGCCACCCCCGTTTCTCTGAGAAGACGCTCTGAGGACTACACTACACAATGAATTGTAAAGTTCCCAGGATTTGCAGGTGGGAGGGTCACATCTTTATGCAACTGCAGAGCAATGGTGTTCAAAGTGCTGGTCAGAATGCTTAATCGGGCATTGTAGGAAACATGCTGGAATTCAATAAATTTGACAAAAAAAACCCAACTACTGTAGTACACAGTGCATGACTATGTCTAGACTGCCACCTTTTTTCGGCAAAAGGTTCGCAAATTGCGCTTTGCAATTTGTGGACCTTTTTCCGATAGTTTTGTTGGAAGAGGCTTTTCCAAAATTCGGCCTGTCTACGCTGGGCCAAACTGTAGAAAAACCTCCTCTTTCGGAAGAGCCCTTCTTTCTCATGGCACGAGGAAGACAGTTCCGAAAGAGCGTGTCTGCTCTTCCGCAAAAAATGTTGGAAGAGCAGACGCATTCCCTGGACACTAAGAAGTTTTTCTGGGATACCTGTGGAAAAACTCCGTAGTCTAGACATAGCCTATGACTGTTGGCAGTAAAGGGAGGGGGAGAGACAAAAGTACCTTGCAGGGCTAGAAGTTTTTTGTGGCCAAAACTGTGCACTTATGACTTTTGTCGTGTTGCATTGTGAACACTCTCTAGGGTTTGTTGCCAAAAAGGATTACTGTCTTCCCAGGTCTGTTATACCACCATATGGTACTCTGGGGAGAGTACACCCCATCTTCCCTGTTTATTCTTCTTGCATCAGCGACTGCCGGCAGGATGGTGTCAATGAAGGAATGGAGTGAAGTAAAAGGGCGGACAAATCACCCATTCCTCAAAGCTGTGTGAAACTGCTTTTACACAAACTGAGGCAAAAGGCCAGTTTTCATTCTTTGCTGCTGGCTGTGAGTAGAGATTAGCCAACTTTTAATGAGTGTACCCAATTTGTTAGTTATTTGTATTACTTCAGCAGCACATAGGAGTCCCAATCATGGATCAGGACCCAGTTACATTAGCTGCTGTACAAACACAGACCCAATAGTGATACATTTCATTTGCATTGCCATTCAAACAACAAGTACCATGTTTCAAGTGGGGAGGAGAAGGATGCTGGTTGGCAGAATGTTGGCACTGACATTCTGGAAGGTTCTGGCCATGTGGGATGGAAAGAGAAGCAGAATGAAGGCAGCAGATTTCCTCTCCCCTTCCCCTACCCATGGAGCGGACATAGGAAACAGGCAGTGAAAGAAGGCTCAAAGGAAGTAGCGTAATGTGTGTAGAGCAGCTGCATAGGGGAAGTTACAAGTGTGTTGTAGGAGGGGGAAAATGAGAGGGACTACAAAAGAAACAACAAACGGAACTAAGGAGAAAAGGACACAGAAAGAAAACCAAACTGCCCTACCTCCTCCCCCACCTCCAGATAAGTGATCTGCTCTTCGTTACTGCTGGTTCCTTGAGCGTCTGAAAGGGTTGAACTGCTGCATAACCACTCTTACTTAAATATGAAGAGTCAGCCTTAACTGCAGCGTTAAGCGATTGCAGATACTATTATAAAAACCTCACTGTTTTTTCACACTTGAACGGTCTTGAAGGCAATCATTTATTTTGTGAGGGATAAACAGGTTTAGTGGTTATTACTACGTATTCTGAGGTATTTATGGATTGTGCTGTGGTTATTTGGTGCTGCAGCAATGACTCCTAGAAAAAGGGACTCTGCATAATCTGTTCTTTAATTATCAGCCCTGCTTAATTAAATACATGTGGAATTCTTAAATGCAAGCAGGCAGCTTTTCCAGAAGGTAGTAAATAATCGTTGTTATCGGGACTAAACTTTTGAGCTGCCAGGCAGTAGTCTATTTCTATGCCAAGCCTACCCAAAATGTAGATTTATCTCCTCATCATATTGTCCACTTGGTATTAAAGGAAAGAGAGGATGTCCACAGCAGACTGAAACATGTTTGTAATTTGCACTCCACTCCTTGATTTGAGCCTATCCCCAGGCAAAATGAAGTATTATTTGGAGTAGGGTCCCTCCTCAGCCTGGACATGAGAAAGCCAATCAGGACAAGGCATAGGTTATGCAATTGCTGGAAGGCACAGGGCTCTGGTGACAGAGCAATGCTGTTTGTGACCTGTCAACTAGTCTTCCCCTGCTAAGAACCCATTGGTCTTGAGAAAGAGGAACTACTGAAAATAGTCCCAAGGAGTCACACAAATATGGGTATGTCTACACTGCAAAGTTAATTCGAAATAACAGCTGTTATTTTGAATTAACTTTAATAGCGTCTATACATGCAAACCGCTATTTTGAAATTAATTCGAAATAGCGGAGCACTTAATTCAAATTTGGTAAACCTCATTCTACGAGGAGTAACGCCAAATTCGAAATAGCTATTTCGAATTAAGTGCTGTGTAGACACTTAATTCGAAATAGGGGGCCTCCAGCCCTTCCCAGGGAGCCCTAGTGGCCACTCTGGGCACAACCAGGAAAACTTACTCTCCTCTCCCCCAGCCCCGGAGCCAAAAAAGGGGTAGACCCTGCCAGCCGAGAGCCAGCAGTGGCCACCGCAGCCCCTGACCCAGTGGCCCCAAAACATGAGCCAGCAAGCCACTGGCAGCCAGCCCTCCACCGCTCCCCAGGAGCAGTCTGCCAGCTCCCAGGAGCCTGACAGGGGCTGGAGAAGGCGGGCACCTTCCTGGTCCAGGGTGGAGATCATGGACCTTATTCAGGTTTGGGGGGGATGCCCCCAACATCCATGATCTCTGCACTAGACAGAGGAATGCAGCCGTCTATGGCAGGATAGCTGCCAGCCTGGCCACCAAAGGCCACATGTGAACCCAGGAGCAGGTTTGCATGAAAATCAAGTTGGTCCGGCGAGACCCCCAACCCTGAGCCCTGAGCTTCCTCCCCTTCTTCCCTTGCTTCCCCTTCCAGCTCCCTCCTCCCAGGTTTCCCCCTCCCCTCTCCCATCTCCTTTTCCCAGTCTCCCCAGAGGTTCATCCCCCCGTTTTGTTCAATAAACCCAGTTTCTATTTTTGAACATACGTGTCTTTTGTTTGACATCAGGAAGGGGGGCTAGGGAGGAGTAAGTGGAAGGACGTGAGGGAGAACGGGGCACGAGCCCCCGGTGGGGAGGACCGGGGTGGCTCTGAGGGCTCCTCGGGGTGGACGCTCTCCGGCAGGGCCTTCTGGATCCTGACAGTCCCCTGATGGACCGCCTGGATGGCAGCTTGCAGCAAGTGCAGCCGGGCTGATGGCAACGACCCCACGAGACGCACCGGTGTGCCCAGGGGCAGCTCTGGCTCCATGTGGCCGAGTGCTGTGGTGTCCCGAGTGCGGGCACTCAGGGCACTCCAAGACAGGACTGCTTTGCTGTCCCTCATCAAGGTAGACAAGCAAGCGGGGAACCCTGAGAAATGTCTGTCCTGGGTGGGGTTAGGGTTCCTTTAAGCACTGAGCTCAGTTAGCCTCAGGCAGCAGCCCCACACACTAAGTCCTAACCTGATGCCTTGCTGGCACTGGTTCTGGCCAGCTTTAACTTTGGTTCAGGGTCCACTCAGTGTTGATGCGCTATTTCGAAATAGGTTTTGTGTGTAGTTGTGTTAATTGGAATTAGCTTAATTCAAATTAACTATTTCGAATTAACGCTGTAGTGTAGATGTACCCTATGATTCTCCTGGAACTTACTGGGCTGAAGCCTCCCACTAGCACACTTTCTGTTTTTTTTATTTTTATTATGCCATAGTATTTCCCCTGAGACAAGCTTCTAAAGACTTCGACACACTTACTGGAAAAATAAACTACTGCACACTGTGTAACCCACAACCTGAACCTGCTACAATACATGACAACTCTTAATGAAACAGAGGTGTCTTTAAGACTGTTGGATTCTCGTTAGAAAACGACAAATTTAGAAGTAGCTGCCAGGCAGTGTTTGTGCCCAGAATTTTTAAATGCATACCAGACCAGCAGATTGTTCTTGAGGTAACTTCCCTCTGCCCCAGTCTCATATATAAAGTATGATAGGCTGGAGGAAGAGGAACTGTTGGCAATTAGAAAGCAGAAAAGTTGCTGCAGTCCACCTCATATAATAAAACAATTTCTCATTGCCCATGTGGTAGCCACTGAACTTGTTGAATATGTGCTAATCCAAGTTGGAGTTGTATATGATCTTTTGTAATATTAGCTGATAAACTACAGTTTTCGTATAGGCAGACATTGGTTTTTTACATAAAAAAGAGGTTATTTATAGAGCCCAAACTACTGAGGTCATAGTCTGACCACCTGCATACACAAGTCATAAAATTTCCACAAACTGATGTCTTTGGGAAAATACGTCCAACCTTGATTTTAAAACTCTCAGTGATGAGACTCCACCATGACCTTTGGTAAGCTGTTTCAATGGTTATTTACTCTTACTGTTAGAAATGTATGCCTTATTTGCGGCCTGAATTTGTTTAGCTTCAAATTTCAGACATTGGATTGTGTTATACTTTTCTATGGTAGATTAAAGAACCCATTATTAAAATGTCTGCTCCCCACGGAACTATTTAGAGTGTAATCAAGTAACCCCTAAAATGTCTTTGTTAAATTAAATAGATTGAGCTCTTTGATTCTACCACTAGAAAGCATGTTTTCTAATCCTTAGTCATTCTCATGGCTCTTGGCTGAACCTTCTCCAATTTACCAACATCATTCCTGAATTGTGGACACCAGAACTGGACAGTATCCAGTAGTAGTCATGAACTCCCAACTAAAGATGTGAAATAATCTCACTACTCGAGATTCCTCTCTTCAGGTACCCAACAAATGCATTAGACCTTTTGGCCACAGTGTCACACTGAGCTCACATTCATCTGATGATCCACATAACTCCCCCACCCCCCTTCCCATCTCTTTCAGTTACTGCTTCACAGTTGAGTCCATCTATGTTCTTTGTTGGCAGATATGTTTAACATTTAACTATATTAAAATATTTTTTTTTCTTATGCTCAGTTTACCAAGTGATCCAAATATCTGTCTCGTGGACATGTCCTTTTTATTATTTACAACTCCTCCAATTTTGGGGGCATCTGAAAACTTTGTTTTCTTTTACTCATTATTAAAAAAATGCTAAGTAGGATAGGGACAAAACCAGATTCGCCACAGGACCCAATACAAGCATATCTGTGTGATGATTCCTCATTCACAATTACATTTTGAGACCTATCAGGCAGACAGATTTTAATCCATTTACTTACCCTACTCATTCTTGTTCTCTGTATGTATAGTGCCTTCATAGAGCCATGCAGTAGGATTGTATGCCTGGTCCCACAGATCTTTTATAACTGGACAGCTAGACACTCAAATTCATGAAGCCTAAGGTTTCATTGACCACAGATATAAATATCATGAATGCTTTCTAATCAGCCTTCAATCCCTCTCTCCCACTTCGGGACCTTTAGGGGTGTAAGAATGAAGCAAAGACAATCAGTGTGGCTCTGTGGAGGTGATGTTGAAAAATGCATGGTGTGATATGAAAACAAAAAAGGATTGTCTAACAGTGCCTCAACAGCACTATGCCAGAGAGAACTATCTGGCCGTGACAGTCATTAGGAGATGGGCTGAGGCCATCACTTGTTAAACATTAGCTAAAGCCCTGCCCTTTTTGAAACTAGCATGTTGTTATTTGTGAAGGTGTGAACCACACTCCAGAGAGTAGCCCTACAGACTTATGATAAGGGCACACTGAGAATGAATATTATTGAAGCAGCCATCCTCCAGATTGTTGATTCCTTCCTGATTTAGAGGAGAATGGCCACTAACTCAAGAGAATAGCCAAATTGTAGGTAAGTCAGCTCTTCAGAGTCTGAGCATTTAACTTGAACATTGCAGGGCTCTTGGCATAATATAGTGCCCCATCTCAGAACTTATGTGCAGGCTTGAACTATTCAAGGTGAGTATACAGATATATCCAAGAAGTAACAGAGTCACATGTGGTACCATAAGAACACAAGGCAATAAAAATTCCTTTGGCTCGGTTTGCTCTTCTGAGCTATTCATGCCAACAACAGACATATGCCAAATAGTATATTTGATTGAGCATGAGACTCTCTGTGGTCTCTGTATTTTAGAACTTCATTCAAGAAAAATGCAGTTTGAGAACTGTTTGAGACAAGTAAGTTGGTCTGATGGGCTTCTCCCATCTGCACTGTATATTTGAACTCCAGCTCCCTTGTGGAGAGAGTTTGGTAACTCTGCAAGCCAATGTGACAGCTGAGCTAGTACTGGACAAGTGTATCCAACACAAATTTCCCCACACACAGAGGGTTTGAAGAGAATAAAATTTGATGGATTAAGCTGGCTGAGCTGTTGCTCTGAAGCAGGATGGAGTTAAATTTCATTTGAGGGTAAAGAGTCTCCAGCAGCACTGACCACTGCCCCAACTCCAATTTGTAATCATGCTATGTTTCTTCCTGGGCCACTTACCATGATGTGTCGAGACCCATGGAGGTGCCTCACTGCAACACTGGTACATCCACAGTTATCTTTGTAGGGAGCACCTCTTGCCAGCACTTCCCCCTGGGAGAAGTTTAACTTGTTCCCACATATCAAGGATTATAGTTATTTGTGAAGAGCATTACCTTCTGCCATGGCTTCCTCTCAGCAATCCACTTGATTAGGGTGGATTGCACATCTGATGTACAATGCTAATTGAATTGTGTCTGCATGCATTGTGTCCAGAAATGTCAGCAGCTGAGAAACTGGGGCAGTTGGGATTTTATAGCACATCTGCACCCTACTTCTTAATACCCTGCTAAGAGGGACACAAGATCTCAATCACAAGGTGGGATGAGGTGATCATGACACCACTCCTCTGTGCCCAACATTCTCAATTATTCTGGCTCTCTGATATGGCAGGGTGTAAAATGCCTATGGTTGGAAAACATCCCCTTAAAGCAAGAAAGCGAGGATTTGTGTATGAGATGGTTGCACTTGTGCCTGCCTGAGAAAAAACGTTTACTTAACTTCCCTGTCATTCTTCGAGATGTGTTGCTCATGTCCATTCTGATAGGTATGCATGTGTGCCAGGTGCAAGATCATCTGAAGGATTTCCCTAGCTGTGGAGCCCTCTGGAGTAGCCCAGGTATGGCAGCATATATATACCACTGCCGACCCACCGCCTGCTCAGTTCCTTCTTGGCAGATCATCTCCAACAGAGGGGAGGCAGGCAGGATTCAGAATGACTTGAGAGGTAGGTAACCTTTTTTTCTTCTTTGAATGCTTCCCCACGTCCATTCCAATAGGTGACTTCCAAGCAGATCTCCTGGAGGAGGGGCTGGAGTTCAGTTGGTTGCTGATTGTAGGCCTGCCCTACTGAAGGCAGCAGCATCCTTGACATGCTTACTGATGGTGTAGTGGGCTGCAAAGGTATGCATGGAGGATCACATTGCTGCCCTGGGACATGCGTGAGGAAGGCCGCAGATGACACTTGTGCCCTCAGGAAGTGTGCCATCAGCAGTGGAAGTGACCTTTGCCAACACGACTGTATACGGAATCATACATGTATCTCAGTATGATCCATGCTGAGATACACTGCGAGGATATGGGCAGACCCCTCATCCTCTTGGTGATGGCAACACAGTGTTGAGATGATTTACAGAGTGGTTGTGTTCCATATAGAATGCCATTGCACATCTGGCATCTAGCAAACGTAGTGCTTGCTCCCTCTTGTTCACCTTGGGCTATGGTACGATCACGGGAAGTAAAAAGTGATGGAATTGGGAAACTACTTTGGGGAAGGAAAGTGGGATAAGGACACAGCTGAACCTTGTTTTATAAAACACCATATACAGGAGCTCAGACACTCATAGTCATAGCAGAAGTTATCGGCACCAGGAATAGTCTTCCAGGAAAGCTAGGAGAAAGGACAGGTGGCTATGTGCACACTTGCAAAGCAGGAGTGGATAGCTCAAACCACCATCACTGGTGATTAATAAGGAACTGGGCAGGCGGTGGGTTGGCAGTTAGCATTATACAGTGCCATACCAGCACCACCCCAGGGGACTCTGGCCATCCCAATTGACACTGCTAGGGAAAACTTTCCCACCATTGTGCACATGGCATGCGTGCACACATCAGAAAGGACATGAGCAAACACTTGAAGTATTGTAAATACACCTTTAGCCTGTACTTAACGTTGTAGCCTTTTATATACTTTATAGGCTTTAGTAACATTTTCTATTTTCCTTCATTTTAGCTGTCACCTTCCTTAGTTTTTCCCCAAAGAAGAATGTTCATTTGGATGTGCAGATATTGGGCATCACTGCCAATTATCCGTGATACAGCTCTACAGCTTCCAACCACATGGCTAAGAAGCAATCATTTTGCAGAGGGTACAGCTGTTTATCGACCTTACACCTGCAACTTACACATTTTAGAAATTGTTTTTGTTCAACCATTGTTATTCTAAGTGTGAATTTAGACCTCGAAGTTGTGGAGAAATCTGCAACAATCCTAGCTTGCATAATAGGAGACTTACCCTTACTTTTGAGACCTTTCCTCTATTACTAAATAGGAGACTTACCCTTGCTTTTGAAACCTTTCCTCTATTACTAATTAGTGTATCAAAATAATTGGATGGAAAGAATCTGACCTGAATATTTGGTTCTGATTTGATGTCTGATTTGGGTAACTTGACCTGCACAAGGGCAGGGTGTATGTGTGTGTAAGAATGACTGCCCACTTTTGACTCTTTCAGTACCAAGGCCTTTTAGCAACTATTACTCTATTTCAGCAACTATTACTCTGTCTAAAGAAGCTTCTGTGGAAATGCAAGAGTGGTATATTGTGTTCAGACATGATTTTCTTAATTGTTCTTCCATGGGGCAACTGTGTGTTGCACATCCTCAACTGGGAGCAGACTAATCCAACAGAGGCATGTGGTAGCATTCATTTGGTGTCAGAAAGAACTGCAAGGAAGTCCTGGAATCTGAGTCTACTTTCCTAAGTTAGTTAAGCTCCCAGTTAGGAGGGACCCTTGGATCTTTCCCAAGTAATCTTTGCTTTTCTTGAGTGTCCTGGGATGAAAGCTAGAGTTCTTTATGTATCTGTTTTTCTGGACACAGGCAGCCCCGAACACTCCCTGTCATGTGAAAATGGGGGAAGGGAAAGAGACTCCTCTCTAGCCTTTGAGCCCTTTTGCCAGTTTGAGAATAAAACAGGTATGGACCCCACCCCACTTTGCAGATGAAGAATGGCTTGACTCTAAGCTTCTTTATATTGTCTCAGAGGGGTAGCTGTGTTAGCCTGTTACTTTGAAAACAGGTAGCCTTGAAGCACCTTAGAGACTAACAAAAATGTATATATAGTATCATGACCCGCTTTGCTCATCTGAGAAAGTGGGTTTACATATAGTATCATACAAGTTTACATAATCATCTGAGGATGTAGGTGTTTTGCCTACAAAAGCTCATGATACGATACATAAATTATTAGTCTCTAAGGTGCTCCAAGACTACTCCTTTATATTCTAAGCCAACATTATTGCATAGAGGATTGTGTGCCTGAAGAGAAGTTGACTCCTGCCATGTCACTTAAGACTTCAAGTTAACTGTGACCAAACAAAGTAGATTAAGTAACAGTTGGAGCTTCCTCTACAGTGAGGCCACAGGCCAGTATGAAGACTAATGGTGCCAGGAAACAGACATACTTGAACTACTGATCCCCTTAGTAAAATGTAACATGAATAACAAAGAACTTAATAAACAGAAGAGGAGATGGACATGCCCAGTCAGTCCCTTTGGTGAATCTCAGAAACAGAAGATCGTAGACAAACATTTTTGAAAACGCTGAACACTTAAGAATGTTTCATAACTCGCATGTTGCTTGTTAAAATTAACAAGTTTAAGAAACATAATTTACATGCTTCACATGTGGTGAGACTCAAATTTTCAAGCATAAAGTATGGATCTACTATGTAGAGGCATTTTCAAAATGGTAGTTTTAGTAAAGCTATTTCCCTTGATAGCAAGCATTTAGACACAACCACCACCATTTTTCTGAGAACTTCTGTATAGCTTTTTAAAATGGCACCTTCTAGGTGTACTGTGGTCCTGCCTCAAAGTCCCTGATTAAGGATCAAGAACTCCTCATGCAATTACTGGTAATGCATAAGCATTATACCCAGAAAAACTTCCAATCAATACTCTATGAAAGCATCCACTCCTTCATTAGTGTCATGTCTGCTTACTTTATAACAATTCTTATGTTTTACTCTTGTTAGCCCTGTAGGACTAGCCATAGCTATTGGAAATGGATTTGGTTCCTTGCACATCAGAATTATTCCACTATTACAGCAATGCAAGTGCAATGAGAGTTTCATAGGTGTCACTAAACACTAATCTCTACTTCCTTTTCTTGTGGGCAACCTCCACCCCCCATCAGTAAAATGGCTTATTACTTAATTTCTTCACAGCAGTGTTTGAGGCTTAATTCAATTTGTTAACATTCTTTTGAAAACCTCAGTTAAGGCACTGTACACATACAAGTAATTACTGTGGAAGTTTTTGACAGATTTGGAATTAAAAGGAGGGTTAATTTCAGCCCAAAATTTAGACAAGTCAAAACTCTAAGAAATGAAGTAAATTAATTTCCTGTGTTAATTAGTAATTGTAAGTTTTTAATTACTTGAATGTGGAAAAAATTAGCAAGGTAATACTTCTTTCAGAAATACTAAGTCAATGCAAATAAAGTGAAATCTAAATCTAGTCATGAGAGCTTAACGAGTCAGCTGATTCTTGGCATATGGATCTTCCCCATCTCTAGCTCACCGATTAGAATTTTGCCAATAGTAGTAGCTGAAAGCTGCTTCAGCGGCCCAACTGTCCAAAGTCTGGTTTTAAGGAAAAAGGTATCCAAACAGCATATATGGCATCCTTATAAAGCCACAAACTGTGTGAAAATGGAGACTGAATTCTCCTCTCTGATTACTCTTCCAAGTTAACAATGGGGTCAAACTTGAATTGCAATTCACTAATTTACCTGACCTGCAGACTGAGCAAAATTGTTTTTGACCAACACAATACTTTTCAGAAATGGAATACCAGCTCTTTCCATTTCACAGGCATAGTAGATATGGAAACTCATGGAAATTGGAGGAAGCTATATGCACAAGGGGACATCACTGAATAACTGTTTTATGCATAATGTGAAAACAACTTTATTCATAAAGTTAAGGCCAGAGAAGACTACCTAACTGAGCTCCTGTAGAACAGTCCAAAACTCAAAAGAATTTCACAGTTGCTCCTGTACTGAAATTGGTAACTTGTTTGACTACAGCATGTTTTCCAAAAGATCAAATCTTGATATGACAATTTTAAAAAGGAAATTCCATTACACTTCCCTGGTACTGTAATTTGTTGCAATGGTTAATTATTCTGTTAAAAATCTGTGTTTTCTAATTTGAATTTGTATTGCTTCATCTTCCAGTCATTGCTTTTGATGCATTTCCCTGCCAAATTAAAAATCTAATCTAATTCACCACTCTTTGATAAATTAAATCTCTCAGCATAACAGTAGGTTTCCAATTCTCACACAAGACAATGCAACATAAGATTCTGAAAATGCAAATGAAAGCAAATTATAATATCCTTTATCAAATGGTAACTTGTCTGATTATCTTTTTATATCCGGACAACATGTAAATGCAGAACAGAAGACATGAAAATCCATTTAGGTGTAATTAACTTTATTCTGAGGAAGAAGAGCTTTATATGTGTAATTGTAATTTCTCTATCCTTAATGGCAACTCCAGAAGGACTGAAAACTAGAACTTCTTTAACCATCATTGCAATACCAACATGAGTTTCTATGAACAGCAAATTATAGAACTAATTGCTATGTTCAATAAATATTTTTTCCTGCACTGATTAAGGGGAAATATTACTTTGAGTTAAACAAAAAAAAAAATCAGAGTTGTAAATCTTAACTTCAAATATTATCTACTAAGTAGAAGTCTAGAAACTTTCATCTATAAAACACAACTTTATCTTCAATGTACATGAATCTGTTTTTCAAAAGAAGTTGAACCAAATATGGAATTTTACTATAGTTTTAATATTGTACACTCAAAGCAATTTAACCAAAACCTGTTGGGTTCATGACTATCTAGAAAAATTTGTCATTACAGAAGAGGTTCAGAGTGTTGCTGTTTTTCAAAAATTAACCACCAAACATTAACAGAAAAATTAACAAGTTATTTGGAAACACAGGTTTATATTCAAGTATCTAAGTGTGTATATTACACACCACACGCACGCTTTAAAAACAATCAGTGTTCTCTTCTCCTCATTAGATTAACCAAGAGTACAATAGCTTTAAAAACAAAAACAAAATGACTTTACAAAATGTAGTAACACTTTGGGATTTCTATTTAGTTTTTGTTTAAAGATGTTTAACTACACAAATCTACAACCATTACGACTAAGAATATTACAATAAAAAGGGGTGGAAAACAGCAATATTTCAACTGAAAATATGTATCTTCTAAATGAACCAAAGATCTTATGAAAGAGACTTGAGGGGAAAAAGAAGGGGAGACCAAAGGGAAGCTAAGGGAAGAACTTTATTTAAAAATCAAGTCCACAATTGTAATTCTTCCTTTCTTCAGTAACGTCCTAAAAAATTAAAAAGACAGTATTAGTATAAAAATAATTTTACTATATAAAAGCATTCTAACTTGCAATAGCCAAACTTATACAAAGGTGAATTTTCTGTTGCCGTATTCAAGATTTCTCAATGATCACAAATCTATTTTCCATTAAAACTAACATATCAAGTCCAGATGCACTAGAATGATTCATTACAGATTAATTTCATATACTTACTTGGGCTATAGGAGCGGGATCTTGACCGTGATCTATATCGGCTATAATAAGGTGAAGGTGATCGTCTCCTTTAAAGAGAAAAAGTTTTAACTTTGTTAGGACACCTTATTTGCAATCACTTCTATAGGATACACTTGTTCCCCATGATGCTGGAAGACTTGAACTGTATAGTTGATTTAAATCTGATTTGGTAGTGACTCGCAATGAAATATATACGGCACTCCTAGCTTTAGTCTCAGTATTATATTTAAACGTATACATTCATTGAGACAATGCTTATTATCCTCTATGATGCTCCAACTGTTTACTGAACTTCTGCAGACATGTAGAAACAAGTCCTTATCTCCACAGAATTCAGTTTAACTAAACAACTTGACGAAAGAGAAAGACACAATATTTTTAAATGGATTTAACCTCATACTTAACCATCCCTTTAGTGGCTTTTATTTTCAATAGGACATTTTCCATTTTGTTTTAATCCCCATTTGACTTTTATTTACACCCTTATTATTTACATCCATTCATGTTACCTCACCTTTCTATTATATTAACCTATTCTCCAGCAGCCTAATGACATGGTTTTCTTTTCTCCCCCACTTATTCCTCTAGAAATTAGTGAGTTGGAAGTCTCCCCATGGCAACTACTTTTATTAAAACTTTAATAAATTGCAAGAATCAAATGATGAGTCAAACTGGTTACCTGTACCGGTAGTCATATTCTTCATATCTATCATACCCTCTATCATATCCCCGATCATAATAGGAATCACGACGTCGACCTGCTCCTCCACCACCTCCGCCACCTCCACCTCCACTGCTATTTAAAACAATAAAAAGGAAGCATAAAGTCTGCATTTTTCTTAGTTTTAAATTCTAAAATTATCTTCAGCATCCTCTCAAGTGACAACTATTCCCTTTATAACTCAGATGCACTAGATTCTACATTTAAAGAAAATCGCTAAGTGCATTAATTGAACAGAGAGGGGTGTGGTTTAGACATTAAAGAACCTTGGAACAAATTTCCACCCATTCTGTTTGCTTTTAATATATTCTTCAATCAGTAAGCTATTTGTCTCTTAAAGATATGTTCGTCTTGAGTAAAAATATAATAAAACAGGATTTAGTAGAGTACTTCAAGAGCAACTGCAACAAACCCATCCGGAGTGCATGCAAATATATCAGAGATAAGGAATAGCTTTAAAAAAGGCAAACAAGATTTAAATCGTCACAATATAGTGCTGGTAGTTAGTTTAACAAGTTCTGAAGTCCGTTTACAGAGACAGAAATTGCTTACTGGGTTGGTCTGCCCATGTAGATTCCCGGGGTGGGAGTGTGCGCTCTTTTAGTGATGGAGTAATCCACTCGAATCCTCCTGCCGTCAAGTTCCATGCCATTTGCATGTTCCATCGCCTGCAGGGAAGACAGGGGCACGGCCATTAGCTCGCGAGCTGCTACGCTAGTTAATGAACACGAGATAAAATGAGCGCGCGAAGCTCTCCAGTAAGCGGCGCAAGCCAGAACAAACGGGCTCTCCTTCGGGCTAGTCACTACCGCCCCGCTGTGGCGAACAGCGGCTCTCGGCTGCGGACACGCCCGTCACAGGCGGAGTGTTGCAGCGCTCTGCCTGCACTGGGGCGCTGGAGTTACGTGACACGCGATCCCTGTGCTAGCCATTAATACACAGACGCTTTACCCAGACTTCGACATTTAGCCAACAAAAAAGTTAAAAAGCAACAAAGCAGCTCTCCCTACAAACTGCATCTTTCCCAGCTCCTGTCCCGAAGCGGAGGGAAAAGCGCATTCAGAAGCCGCGCGCACAGTGACTTCCTACGGGGTGCATATGGCCGGATTACTGTTAGTCGGCTGCCATTTCATGCTCTCTCTGCCTCCTGCCATCTCCCTTACAAGGACTTACTCCAGCATAGCTTAATAAAATGGCGGGTTCAGCCTACATGGATACCTAATTACAACCTTCCTCTCCACTCGCATTCTGCGTAGCTCGCTAAACGGGTACATATCAGGGTCTGTTCAGGAAAGCTGCGCCCCCCTACAAAGGGCTTTGGAACCCGCGCGCACAGGCATTGGCCCCCTGCTACTCTGGGTTGAATCAATACAATGGCCCCTAACCCTACTCCCAATCATGCAAACTGTAATGCAAAATTGCACTTGAAAGAACTACCTGACTATAATCTGAATACTTCAGTCAACACAAGATCAGAATTAACCACCACCGTTTAAATATATTTATTATGTTACACTTAAATGTTATTTGCAGTAATTTATGTCCCCTTACATCTAGGGGCGGTCTCAGATGCTATAAGTTGTTTTGGGCTATCAGTTCATACTAACAACTAATTTTCCTGATTTAGATTATATTTTCCTTCTCCTATGTGAGCTAAATAAATTAGCATGCCACACGTTGTATGTATTTTAAGTTAAATACAACATGCCACATTTAAAACTGTCTTAAATTATATACAAAACATTTTTACTGACCGAAAAGAACTAAAATTGTAACCATTAAAACAAAATTAGAATACGAAATGGTCCCTTTCCATACAACTCCCCTCCCCATTCTTGTTTTGTATAATTTAATGTTAAATCAGTGCAACAGGAATCTACAAGAATCCACATGATCACTGTTTATATCCCTATCAAACTGGAAATAACAATTATCCACTAACCTATTTAATCCCATTTAGTTAGCTCATTTATAATGCTGTTTACATCTAGACTATATCGCCATCTAGTGATATCTATTTGAGTTAAAAAAATGATAGCTAGATTTAATACACTAAACAGCAGAGCAAAACCAGGAGAGGATAATGAGCAAGATCTCACTCTTTCAATATCAGATTTAAACATATAAACACAAGGATTTGAAGTGGGCACATACTCAATCTTTTAAATTACTCCTATACAGACATAAAATAAAAATGCTGTTTACCAAAGATGCACAACCATACAAAAAAACCAACACATTAGAACTCAACTGGTATACATTTTGATGGCGTATCTCAGACACTTGATAAAATTATAAACAGTGGGGTTATTTTATATTAAGATGGAAGACATTTTAAAAACCCAGGAAATATGCACCAGCAATTTTGGTCAAGTCTTACAAAGCAAATATGGTTCAAGTGACAGTTCACAAATACAGAGTTCTGATGGGGGTTTTTGTTTAACTGAAGAACTCTACAGAAAAAAGAACTTCTATTTAAAAATGGTGCCTCTCCTTTCTGGAACAGATGGGGAACTTTTTTTGGATTGGGGGCTCTTGACTTACAGAAAAATCAATTACTCTTTAATGTAAAAATTACAGTTTAATTTTTAAATTCCACAGCTCTTCAGAAAACCTGAGTGGCCTGTATAAAGTTTATCAAAAACAAAAACAAAACAAAACCAAACAGACTCCTACCCACCACCTCCCTGAAAAATAACCACACAAAAATTATGGTTGAAAGAACTGTCAGCATCAACTGTCAGGATTTTAAAAATAATTTTAAAGCAATTTCCTTTTTTAAACTTATGTTTAATGCAGTTTTATAGACTTCTATTTACCACCCAATAGACAAGAACAAAAAGCTTTTTTTAATAAGTCAAATCATTTCCATAACCTGATCCCACCTTCACACAATAGTAACTCTTCTTAAACACTATCAACAGCACAAAGCAATTAAAAGAAAAACTCATGCAATGATAGTTCCTGAAATGCTTTTGGCATGTAAGGATCTTTGCAAAACAAGTTAAAAAAGCCCCTTTGAAAATCGGTTTCCAATCCCTGTTTCCTCATCCAAAGGTGAGTGTCTTAAATTTGCACAGGCATTATTACCAGGGACACACTTTAGGAATACTAATATAATTTTTGTTGATATTGTTTGCATTTCTGTATCTCAAACATCTATTTGTACTGTTATTTTGTATCTGTACTCAAAATGCACGTTCATTTACTAGTTACTGTGAAGTATATAATAAAGTATGTTAATTTTTCTTTCGCAAAGTTAATCAAATTCTTTAAAACACTTGGAGCAATTATATTTTCATATAGGATTGTACATCTATACAGTGCTAAATCTCAAAAAACAAAGCAGAAATTTGTTTTCACTTTTCTTGTCAAAAGGAGGGAAAACATTGATTTGAATGTTTGGAAAATCTTTAATAAGATACCCAAATTTAAGGAGCAATTTTGTTAAAAATGAATTTTGGATTTAAACATCACTGTTTACTGCCCTTTTAGAAGGCTGTTTTCCCCTGCTGATTTTGTCCTTTATTTCAACACTGATTTTCTCCCCAAAATGTTTCTAGAGGACCTGAAATCATCAAGGCTTTTAGAAGATAATGCAACAAACAGAGCACTGTCCTACAGAAACAAGTTTTAGTAGTTTACTTGTGTAGATTCCATGGGAAAGTTTCATTTTGTAGATCACTATCTTCACCGAGGGAGAAAAAATGGAAGCACACGAACACTGGTAACCCGCATGCGAATACTTCAATTCTAAACTACTACCTTAAATCTGGATCAGTTTAGTACAGAGGTGTGGACCCCCACTTGCCCCAAGGCTCAGCTCTGCCCCTCCCTCCCCCCATTGGGGAACCTGTGCTGGTGTTCCAGCATACAAAGTCTACTAGGCTGGGCTTCCCTAGGCTCTGGGAGGGAATGAGGTTGTTTTTTCCTCCTCTCTTGTGTGTGGCTCCAGACTGATTTTTCTATAGGTCAGTGGCCCCTGGCCCAAAAAAGGTTCCCCACCCCTGGTTTAATAGCTGTTCATATCCCTATGGTTATTCAGTCACCTACTTACTTCAAGTTGGTAGTTTGTGTAGATCCTCCTACTGGACTGGTATACACACATTTACTCTAGGTTTGGTGTGGGCAATAATTTTTGGTGGGGGGCCACTCCAAGATTTTGGTAAATGGTCATAGGCTGCACTTTTCTGTGGAGCTGGTGCAGGGTCTAGGATGGAGAGGCTGAGTACAGAAGGACGCACAGGGTAAGGGACTGGGATACAGGAGAGAGTATGGGGTCTGAGAGGGTGTTTGGGTGAAGGAGGGGCTTGTGACCTGGGGCAAGGGTGTGTGTGCAGACCGCTTGGATGGTGACCTGGGGGAGGGAGTTGGGGTGCAGGAGGGGCAGGGCTGCCAGATACAGGCTCTGGCTGGGAGGCACTTACCCAAGCATCTTCTGGCCTGTAAGTACCCCCAATACAGGCTGGGCTCCCTACCTGCTGTAGCCCCAGACTGCTTGAAAATATAGGCTGTTCCCTTCATGTGGCTTTCAGCTGGGATGGGGGAAGAGGCTTACCAGGCCAATCTCTCAGCTCTGATTGGCTGGATGTTTCAGCCAACAGGAGCTGACAGACTAACTGAGATCAGTTCTTATTGGCCAGTTGTTTCTGGCCAATAGGAGCTGAGCATTGGGCTGGGACAGGAAATCACACATGAAGTGTGCCCCCAACAGAGCAGAGAAACATAGGGACTGCACTTTAAACTGTGGTAGCTGTGTGCCTGAAGACCAGCAGGGTGCTCTGTGGGCCAGATCTGGTGGCTTGGCAGGCCGCATTCGGCCCCTGGGCCATATTTTGCCCAGCCCTGCTCTAGGTGATGATGAGAAAGAATTCAACAGGCAAAAGAATCAACTATCCTTTCATCCCCTTAGAACAGGGATTGCCAAAATGTGATATTGCACACATACCCCTGGGGATACGTGAGAGAAACAGTGCAATGATGGGATTTTATTTATTATTTTAAATATTGCATTTTCGTAAGACTACCCAAACAAAGCTTTAAAACTCCATGGGAATTAGTTATATAAAACAGGTGCATCTTGGAATAAATTAACTATTCTAACAGAACACAGGTACAAAGACTTTGTCCTAAAGATCCCTCATCTTCAATCATCATACAGCACTGGTTCAGTTGCCCAGCAGCTCTCCAGTCTGAGCTCAGAACTTAATGACAGGTTTTCAGTTGTATACTGTCACACTATAAACTATATCTGCATTTAGCAGTGAAATATGGACAGATGGCTAAAGACCAGTAGTGTTAAGAACACAAAACAGTGATGAGAAAATTAGAAGTAAACAAGCAGTTAGTCAATCTGGAAAGGGATAGGTAATAGAAGTTTGGAAACTTCTGCCCTAGAAAAAAAACAACCTAGGGGAGGACTGAGCCATGTGTTACACTTATTCAGCAAATACAGGATTTCACTTTGTAGAGCTGTCATCACCTTTCATGAGACCTAAAGGCACTAAAAATAGTTGTGGCAATTACATGATGGGTTTTAAATAAGAGATACCCAAAATACAAAAAAGATCACACATTAGAGGCCTTTATTTGTCAGTCTCTCATGAACTGCTATGTACACCTTTAAGAACTAAAAACTGTAATTTCAAAATAGCAATTATGAAACAAATATTTCTACATATTTATTTCTGTTACTTCTTTAATAAAATTGTGATTACTTACATGGAAAGGATTTCTAGTAAATCATTGGCTTCTGTTGCCTATTTCTTAAGTCTTTCCTAGGTTATAGTCACATTCACAACAAAAAATTGTGATACAATGGACAAAACTGTGATACAATGGACAGAATTAAAATGTGATAGAACTAGACCGTCACAATGACTGAATTAAACTAAACCTTTTATGAAACC
Source organism: Rafetus swinhoei (assembly GCA_019425775.1). Lineage (NCBI taxonomy): Eukaryota > Metazoa > Chordata > Testudines > Trionychidae > Rafetus > Rafetus swinhoei. The sequence continues at coordinate 199,756,199 of CM033424.1, read as the reverse complement.
AATATAATGTTTAATATTTAATACCAATCAAAATAAAAATGTAAGCAAATTAAGCATGTAAAATAACTCGTTACTTACTGTTATCTGTCAAGTCTTACATTCGGGACTACGTCCCTATAAGAGTCTGAGTCCATTTCCTGTTCTGGTGTATGTATTTGCAATGTTAAATGTTCGAAATTACAAGCAAGTCTGCATTTTACATAGTTAAACATCCTGCGAAGACTATAGAATCCTGTTTTTTAAAAAGCTTTATATTTATCTACCTCAAATTCTTTAGAGTATAAACTGACATCGCTAGATGGAATTCTATTCTAATGGTCTATGACTGTCGACAGTGTCAGGACATTTTCCAATCTGCAAACATGTTTTTTAATCGTAATTCCATAGGTGCAACATTCTCTTTTGATATCTGCTCGCATATTTTGTTCTCAAGAGTTTCTTCTATAGGACTTCTTAAAAATGTGAACATATCTTTAAAGCAATCACTGTATAATTTATATGAGAATTTTTGAAATGTATAATACACTATATAAATTTATTTCTGAACACAGCCATAGGAAAGCACTGATGGGAGTAATCAGCATTGTTAAGACCACTGTTAACTATGAATGAATTAAGTAAATATTTGATCAGAATATTTGTGATCTTTTTGCATTTGAGTTAGTGTTTTAGTGCTCAGAAAAGGTGACTGATCATCCTAAAGTTCTCTATTTGCAGAAAAACCATAAAGCACATCTAGAAAATGTCAAGTTCATGCTTTATTAATAAGTTATGCTGAGCTAGGGATGTAATAATATAGGTCAATTAAGGTTAATATTATAGATTACATGCATTTACCCTCCTCCCCTGCCAGTACATTTTTTAGCAGGCTGACCAGCAACCTGGCTTAGTCTTGGCTTCTGCTGGGTCCAGGACCTACTCCTGCTGCAGCTCTGCATTTAAAGTGTATTAGGCAGCCTGGCTCAGTGTTGGCTTGCGCCAGGTCCAGAAGCTCAGACCCCCCCGGACAGGGGCTGCTGCCACCCCACACTACCGCCTCTGTATCAATTAACTGATATTTAACACCCCTATGCTGAACCAGGAAAATTAATTTATAAAGGTCAAAAAACAGTGCAGTTTCTATTCCTACACTACCTACCTAGTCCTTAGTGCCTTTACAACCTCTTCTAAAAGTAGTTTTTAAAATGAAGAAAACTAGAAATTTCACAGCACTGGCACTGATAAAATTTTAAATTCCATATTACCACCAATAACCTGAATTGTCCAGTCTCTCATAGCTACAACAATTTTCCTGGTATGTTACTAACAAATACACAATGTATTCTGAAGAAAAGCAGGTCGGAGGTTGGCAAGTGAATCAACTCTGCCATATGTAACAGCATGTTAGTACAGGCCTCCTAAAAGCTTATAGCAACAAGAAATGTACTCAACACAGCCTTTGTACTAATAGCAACATCTATTCAGTAGTTACTGTTGAATACAAACAGCTGGGTGGATTAAGGCTATTCAATGGCTTATCTGTTGGAAACATTGTTGCATCTGTTGAAAACAAAGATGGGTTTTGTCAGTTGACCTCATGGTGTCTTGTAAGCTTAGCAAGTAGACGACCTTTTACAGTACTCCACATAAGCTTTTGGGAAGAAACTACCGGTACTTACTTTGTGAGCTATCTGAGGTTCTTTGAGATGTCTCCCTCTTCAGGTGCACATGCACACTTCAACCTCTTCATCAGAGGTAGTTAATGTCCATTCAGCCCAGAGAAGTACCCCACACCTCCTTGCGCACAGTACCAAGGCTAAGGGACATGCAGGTAAAACACCCTTACTTTCTTCTCCACCCAAACAGGAATAGTCTGAAGCAAAGGGGAAAGAGGGCAGGTAGAGGAGCAACCACAGAGACACACATCTCAAAGAACCTTGGGGTGCTGGAACAGGAGGGGTCAGGTGACCATGTTGGTCCCATCACTTTTAAAAGTGAGAGGGCATACCAGGCATAAGAGTGAGCAACAGGGTAGTGGGTGGGGCATGGAGGAAGGGATCACAGTTAAGGTGCTAGTGACTCCTCTCCCCCCACTTTTAGGGAGATTCAGCCGCTCCTGAAATAACCACAGTTGCTGCATAAAGTAACTTTCTTCTTCTTTGAGAAGTGTCCCTATGAGCGCTCCACTTCAGATGAAACTATCTCCCGTAGTGAGGGAGCTTCAGAACAGAGTCCAGAACTGAAGTTGGTACTGCACTGGATCTAACAGCATGTGGCAAGGCATATTATTTTGAAAATGTATGTAGAACTGTTACCTGGGCTTCAATATAATATTTGAGATACTACATTAATCAGTGATGCTGTAGATGCTGCCTGTGATCTGGCTGAAAATGCTATTACCTCTGGGGTGCAGATAATGGATAAACACTCTCAGCACTGTAACAATGGCAAATACATCTAGATATCAAACTTGATAGCCTGTGATAGAGATTGAGAACAATATGGCTCTGTCTGCAAAGGAAATTGTTTGGTCCCAACAAAATAGAAGGCCAATGCCCTTTTGACATCCAGAATACATAAACAAAAATCCTTTAGAGAACTATGTAGATTTGGAAAAAAAACACTGGCAAATTAATGTTTTTGGAATAAGGAAGAGCTCTGATAAAGAACCACAGGTAAGAGTTAAGGAAGTTGAACATGAGCAAATATGGAGAATTTTTCTAGCAGAGGATCAGAAGATATACTAGGGCAAAATCAACCTAATTCTTGTGGTACCAAACAGATCAGTAATGACATGGTAGATGACGCCAATGGTGGGAATATTGGTATAAAACCCAACGGTGTGTGATGCTGTTGCTTGTGGGGGCCAAATGCATGGGCACTGACTCCTTTGACTCAATGATACAGGCTGAACCTCTCTGATCCAGAATTCTCTCGTCCAGAAACATCCATAGTCCAAAATGATTTTAGTTAGCTGGTTGTCCACTTTTCATGGGTGGGGTCAAGTTTCCTGCTGTCCCATAAAGTTTGTTTACAGCCACCAGTCCTAGCTCTCAGTGCTCTGTGCTGTTGTTTAGCTCTAATTTACCCTTAAATGTCCTCTAACTGCAAAGCAAGCAGTGGAAGTGTTGGTAATGCTGCTAGACCATATTGACCTCTGTAGTGAGCAGGGGTGGCTGCTCACTGACCCTGAAGGGGAAGAACCCTTCTCTAAGACTGGGTGGATCGAACCCAATCCTGCCTCTAACTCCCTGGAAGCCAAGGGGCAGGTCGAGGCGTGTAAGAGCACAGCCCAGGAGCTCAGTAAGGCCCCAGCCACCAGAGGAAGGAGAGGCCTGACCTGAGCTCCCAAGCCAGGAGGGCCCTGAAGACACTGCAGAGGCTGAGGACTGGCCTGGATCACCAGGCCCCTGCTCTGAAGAGGAGACCTTCTTTACCGTGCCAGAGGGCGCAGACTGCGACAACCCTGAAAGCTGGCACCCTGTGTGGGGCCAGGTAGGGAGTCAGGAAGTGGCCCAGGGGAAGCCAACAACTGTCAGGTTGATTTTATAAAACTTTAGTGTGTGTCAGTGTGCTGCAGGCTGGATCCCCACTGATCTCAGTGGCAGCCAGGGTTGCCACTGCTAGGGTCCTGGCCTGGGATGCAGTGGGGTAAGGAGGGCCTGTGTCCACCTCTGCTACCCCACATACTGGGTGGCAGTATCCTCCTGCCCTCTCTTGCCTGGGGAACTGTGTTTGTTTTGCTGCCCCACCCTGTACCAGGGCCTGTGCCTTAACTGTGGAACTGCGACTGTGTTGCTGCCCCACTCTGAACCAGGGCTTGGGCTTATCAGATGTTGAATTACTATTTGTTTGTCTTTGTTTGCTGGGCTGATCCTGTACTCCAGGCCAGGAGTTTGAAGGGAACCGCTGGGCATTTGTTTACAGGCGGAAGCACAGGTCTGGAGCCCAGGATTAAACCAGCCACCTTACAACCTCCCATGGTCCAGAAAATTCTCTTTTGGAACTAGTCGGGTCCTGAAGGTTCTGGACTAGAGAGGTTCAACTTGTACTGAGTTAAGAAGCAAAGGTTTCAGAGACCATAGATCTCACCAGGTTCTGGATTTTTAAAAAAGTTTTTCCTTCCTTAGGAAAAGCCTGAGCTGAGGTAAAAGGGGCTCTGGCTCCGTCTGCAGACGGATGTCTTATGGGAGAAGGAGGGACGGGAGTGCATCTCTTCTGACCTGACTCAGCAACTGTCTGAGTTTAACCTCCCTCTTTTTCACTGCCTTGTACTCAACAGTCAGGAAGAAACTGCACTTCTGGAAGCCATGTGAATCCCCAAGCAACCAACACACAGAGTGGCCATCTCTCACAAGTGCAGTGCAGCCTCTGAGCAGGAGAGACAGTATCTGAAGCGTGGTGAGCCAGACAGGCCCTTCCAGAAAAAAAGTAAAAAATTCTCACTATACTAACAATTAAAACTCTTTACCACTACAGAAATATTAGAAAAGATAAGGTACACTCAAGGAAGGCACTCCAGGGCTTCGTCTCAGGCTACTGTAATTGGGAAGAAACTCAGAATTGTTACCCACACACCCCAATATATAGCCTTGGTATCTTGCCTGAGGCACAGGGATGGATGAATGGACTGAATGGACATTGCTAAGTTAACTCAACAATTACAGGCTTGACAGGTGCATGCACATCTACAGTGGAGCACCCACAGGGACCTCACTTGAAGAGAAGGAGCAGCTTTCTAACTCCTCACTTTGGGTCTTATACAGATGTAGTGTTATGCCATCTACTTTAGCTAGGCCATGCATCAATAGAACTAAAAGCTCAAGTAAGCGTATGGTTTGGCTTTTTATCCATAGCTTGAAAATGGCCATTATTTACTGCTGCAAGGACTGGCTCTCTCTCAAGAGATCTCAAGTCTGACAAAATTCACAATAGATATGGTGTGTGTGTGTGTGTGTGCGCGCGCGCGCGTGTGCGCGTACACACACACTGCCTAGGAGACAGTCATGTACCAAGACCCTGCTGCAACATGCGCTGCATGAACAAAACAAAAAAAAGGAAGTTCCTGCCTCAAGGAGCTTGCCATCTAATTATACAAGAGGCAGAAGTTTACAACATGTTGTACAAGGAATCAATGAGACAATATTGGCTAGCCTCACTGGCTACTGGAGACCATAGCCCAACTATTAAGTATTTTTGGGGGCATGATGGCAAAAGAATTTTGAGGAGGAATCTGAAAGGGAACAATGAAGCTGTTTTGCACATGGCTAAAAGAAGCTCCTTCCAAGCGTGAGGGGCAACATGGGAGAAAGTACAAAGGCTCGTTGTTTGAAAATCTAGTAAGTGGGTATGAGCCAGAAGTGGGAGTTGACATCTTGACATTTGGAGCAATGATAAAGTGGGCCTATTAAGTGATGTTGAGGTTGGTTGTTTTCTCTTATGATGTTTTTACTTAGAGAGAAACTGAGTAGCATATGAAGAGATGACAGTTGTATGTTCTATGACATGCTGGATGGACCTACATTTTACCATAATAGAAATTTAGCACTCAGGTGAAAACTGGAAATTTTGTAGCAGCTTCACACTAAAGAATTTTACTGAATTAAATATATGCACGTTAACGATAATTAAATGTTGCACCATAAATATCAGTTTTTAATTTGTTGCAGAATTTTGTATTGAAAATGCATAATCACACTGTGGAAGCTGGAGATGGTTAAGAGATAGCTGGGTGTTTTGGAAACTGGGAAACAATTTATGATTGAGAAAAGCATATTATCCAGATGTTTCTGCTAATGTGGTCAGCAGTGTAATAGTTAACAAGGCTGACAAACCATCATAATTAGGTTCTAGAATTAACATTCTATCAATCATGAGGATAATTCACACCTCCTAGATATACTCTGCCCACACACTTTGGAAGACAACACATGTTATACTAAAAAGTTTACATTCATGTCATGTTGTCTTCATAACCATGAGCAGGGCTCGACAATCTATGTAATCTACTCGCCTGTGGCGAGTAGATTACATCCTGGAAGAGCTGGGTTCAGGCGATCTGTGCATGCGCAGAACGCCGGACAGCGCGGCTGGCGAGTGGGGCTCGCCGCGGCTCGGCGAGCCCTGACCACGAGGGATAGAAATTTTTACATCTTAAATTTTGCTTAAGGTGGGGTCTCTGTAGCCAGTTAAGCAGTAGCAGAAAACATGGGTACTAAAAACTCAACAAACTGTTCAGCCCTGCCAGGGTCACATTAAAACTCAAATGACTCTTACACCACGTCTCCACTTACCAGAAGATCAATGCTTGGGTGATCATCTTCCAGGGTTCAATTTAGCAGGTCTAATAAAGACCCGCTAAATCGAACGTCTACCGTGGTACTCTCGCAGTTGCGAGGAATAAAGGAAGTCAATAGAGTTTCTCCCATCAACCTCCCATTTGTGGGGGCCACCCTAGAAAAATTGGTGTAAGGTATATCGACTCCAGCTATGCAGTTGTCATAGCTAGAATTATTTAGAATAGCTAGAATTATTTTCTCCACTAGCATAGACCTGGGCTTAGTGAAGTTTCAGATATGTCTGAATGTCTGTGAACCTGACAAATGATCCGAAGAGACTCTTGTCTATTTTGAACTAATTAATAAACTAAAGCATATTTCCATATTGAACATGATATAAAGTTCAGCTATTTACATGGATCACTTTATGGGTAATTCTTAAAGGTATGCAAAAATAGTGCTCTTCTTCCAGTTACTTCAGCTGAATGTGCAAAAAGAGGGAGCATGATCTAGTACTCTGGACTAGGGATCTTAGCTATCAGTTAACTGAACAGCTGACTAGCAGCATGAATTCTTAGTGATTAGTCGACTATTCTATAGTCCCCGGGGACAGGGCTGGCAGCCAGTGCGCTCTGGCCCCACTCTCTTGGACGCCCCTGCCTCCTCCGAATCAGAGGCAGCGGCATGGGGTGGCAGGTAGGACCTGGTCCGTGAAGGGAACCAGTTTAAAAAACAGCTCCCCTCAGACAGAGGCTGCTGGGAGGGGGCAGGGGAAGCTGCTCCAGCAGCAGCTCCTGTCTGCGGGGAGGTTCCAGCGTCCCTTGGACAGGGGCTGCTGCCGGAGCAGTCTCTGTCCATGGCCAGCACCAGCACAGGGTGGGGAAACCAGACTAGTTGACTAGATTAACTGATAAACCTAGGCTTATCAGTTAATTGACTAGTCGACTACTCGTTCACATCCCTACTGCGGATAAGAACTGTTCCCACCAAGGAGCCAATCACTGGTCACACTTGCCATTACAATCCAAAATCCCGCAAAAATTTGTGGCCACAAGAAAGTACAAATATAGGTTCCACAACAAGAAACTGGGGCTCACTTTGGAGATCGGGGGCAGTGTGTTGAGTAAGGTGCTTATAACTGTATGCTTCCCCATATAAGCCAACATCCTTACATCCTATTGTTTCAAGTTATTGTGGAACAAAAGAGTGAAGAACTGTAACTTTAAGAAACAAAGACTGTTTCTCCTTTCCTCTCTCCTAAAAGCTGCAGCCTTTGGTAGCTTTTTTCCTATCTCCCATTCTTGTCACATGAGCTCTTAATAAAACATTAATAAACTGATGTTCTACACCCACGAGGTGTTTCCCATTTTACTGCAACTCCTAAATCTATTATTCCCATTTTACAGTCAGAAAAGTTAACCTGCAAATTACTCATCCATGGTTACACAAGAAACCTGTGGCAGAACCACATCTCAAGTCCCAGTCCAATGATAACCACCAACTCATCCTACCTCTTTAAATTACATTTCCTTCTACCTTAGCATAGGAAACTTTGTTTCTCAGCCTCTGGAGTGCAGTCAATCTGGTAGCTACTCAGAGAGAGAAGATCCCTGCATATGAGAAGCATTAGTTTAATGGAGGGATCATTGACTGCAAACCTGAAATTGCTGATGTAAAACTGAAATTGCTGAAGTGGCATCTATTTTTCTTTATTTTGACAAAATGTTTAGAAAAACTAGAAATACAGTAACTGCAACTGAGGTGGCCAGAGCCCATAGAAGTTTCAATATAATTTGATATCTAGGAAGTAACAATACACCTTTTTAATTTTTTTTTAAATAGACACTATTTTTCTATAGTGTTCTGTACCCCTTGTGCAAAAAATTAATTTAGATTCTTGATTTCCATTCTTTCTTCCTCAACTAACCATATCATGGATAGAGAATGATCAGTCCCGGGAGCAAAGTGTATCAAATATTTTGAATTGATTAGTAACCCACTGACCACTAATGGCACACTGACAAGTCAAAGTAAGCTGTTCAAATCTTGTTTCTTAAAATAATGAGTGACAAAGTTCAAGACTAAGCAAGGGAAAGCAATGGTATTTTTCATTATTCTAACAAATTAATAGGGCCCGCTCAGAGAAAATAGTAGTGACTTTTTATTTAAAGGCAGATGTTTTAAAATGTTCCATAAAGTTTAAAAAAAATCAATATCTCTCAAGAGTTTATTTCCTTTTTGTAATAGATCTAGGGAGGCAAAACAGGACTTGCATTAGTGGATAGTTATAGTTGTGTAAATGGATGTATACTGACTGCACTTGATAGTATCAAGTCCAATAATGTTTGCACATCATATACCATTGCTTAAACAGCATATTGGTATATAAAATTTCAGCGTTTTAATAGCATCAAATAATTACTTTTCATTAATTTAGCCAACATACTATTTTAAATGTTGATTCTCAGCATTTACAAGTCACAACATTTAAATTCTTCAGTTTATAAAAATACTTGTAAAGACAAATTAGGAATTTTAATAAGAGTAAACTATAGGCAAGAGCCATAAACAAGCATTTACCTCTTTAGAATCGTCTATTCTCTCAAAATAAACAAAAGCGAATCCTCTTGAACGTCCAGTCCGCTGATCATAGACCACATTGACACCACTCAGAGGGCCATAACGGGAAAAGACTTCACGCAGGTCTCGCTCAGTGGTATATAAACTGAGGCCAAACACTCCAAGGCATGTGTTAGGATCTGGATTAGCCTGTTAAAACAAAAGTTCAAAATATATTCCATTAAAATGCTATTACCATCTATAAACCAATACTACTCATTTTGCTCAGTTACAAAACATGGTCATTCAAAGCTTAGCATTTCAACCTTAATGAGCTAAAAATATTTTCAGAAATTCAACTTTTATTTTTTGATAAAATCAATTACAGCAAGTTAGGGATGTAAATTTTTATAATAGATTAACATGGGATCTTGGTTAATTTGGTGTAGGGATATAAAATCCCATTTAAAAAGCTAATTTAATCAAATATAGCAAATGAGGCTGAATTCACAATACTCAAAACTGAAGCTCTTTATTTACCTACAAAATAAATACAATGTAGGCAGCTGCACTAGAAACTTGACCTCTCTGCAGACACTAGACTGTCACTCAATATTGGTAAATATTTAGCACAGGGGTGTCAGAATTCCTAATTTATCTTTTCCTAGAAATGGACATCTCAACTATTGCTAAACCTGTAATCTTCTCACAAGATTAAATATTTCTGTCACTTTCCCACCCACAATAATTCTCTATCTGTAAATATAAGGCTTAATTTAGTTTTCTATGGTGTATCTCTGCCCTATCCCTCTAAATCAGGAATGGGAAATAAGTAGCTTGTGGGCTGAATGAAGTTTGCCTTGGTTAGCCCTAGCATGTTTCCTTGGGGTTTTTTTTACCTGCACATCATACCAACAGGCTCACCAGCAACTGTAGCATTGCCATCAAGTGCCTCATTCTTATTAAAAACTGAGGCAAAGTATGTGTTTAGGTATTGCGTCATACTTATTTTTTTAATCTTCACCCTGTCCTCAGTGCTCATCAATCCCACTTCCTTCCTTTTCTTTTTCTTTTTATATGGTTAAAATATCCTCTCACTATTGGTCTTAGTATTCTTTATAAGGCCCTGGTCTGCTTGACTTTTGACACTTCTCATTTTATCCCTACCCTTTCTGACCTATGTTCACAATGCTGGGTCAAGGAAAATAGTTAATTCTTTCAAATAGCAAAACAAGTCCATTCAAAGTATTTAAAAAGGGGAGATTATATGATGAAAAACTTAGTGCTACTCAAAGTTAAACAAAAAGAGAAATGTGTAAAAATACATAATGTCATATACTATTAGAGGGAAATGATGGTAATCTATATTTAGACTTTTAAGTATATCCAATTCTTATAACTCTTCTCCCCGAAGTTGTAACACCTACACTGTTCACAGTAGCCCTGGCAATTTGGCAACTAGAAAGCCTTCAAGTAAAGTACCCGTAATCCCATGAAATTACTGTCAGATTTAGCAGTTACAAATAGTTAAAATAACTTCCCTTCCCTTACTTCTATTCCTCAAGAAAATGTTATCTGCATGCCAAAATATTAAAACACAGACATTCTAATGAACCAAGCCTGCCACAGCACTCTGTATAGCAGTGCTCACCAACCCGTTGATCGCGATCCACTGGTCGATTGGGAGGGCTCAACCAGTCAATCGCAAGGCTTTCGGGGCCCTCCCAATTCCCCCCACCCCCAAGAAGCCCCACTACCTACCTCCAGCGACAATGGAGGTAGTGCCGGCTTCCCGCGGGGTGGACGGAAGTCCGGCAGCTGCGCGCCACTTCTGGGGTTTCCGGAAGTGCGCTGCCTGCTCCCCTCCTTCAGGTCTGTGGCGCGCCAGGGACTTGCTGCGTGGGGGGAGGAGGTAGGAGTCCCGGGGAAGAGGCACGCCGGGGCTTCCCTCCTCTGGGGAGGGAGGGGAGAGGAGTTAGGAGTCCCCAGAGGAGGCGCGCGCCGGAGCTTCCCTGCTCTGCGGGGGATGGGGGAGGAGTCCTGGGGGGAGGCACGCAACAGGGCTTCCTTCCTCCGCCGGGGGGAGGGGGGGGCCGGGGAGGAAGGGGTGTCGGCCCCGAGGGGGCATGTGCTTCTCTGCTCCGCAGGAGGGGGGAGTTGGGCCCAGAGGATGTGTGCGACAGGGCTTCCCTCCTTCCCTCCGTTGGGGGGAGGAATCCTGGGAGGAGGCTGGTGCAGGGGACTCTCTGCCCCCACTGGCACCCTGCCCCCTGCTCCAGAACCCTGTCCCCTGCCCTCCCAGCACCCTGTTCTCTCCCCTGCCCCCAGCCACAGAACCCTGCCCCCACTGGCACCATCCGCTGCTGAAGAAACCTGTCCCCACTGGCACCCTGTCCTCGCTGGCAGGTAGCATCAGGCTGGCCCCAGCTCCGCAGGCAGAGTGCGGTCAGAAGGGCCAGGTGCAAGCACCCCCGGCCATCCTCTCAAGTCCCGTGCTTACAGTAACCCGCTGGCATACATTGCCACCAGGGCCCAGACTTCCCAGCTGGCGCACACTGGTGCCTCCTCTTGGACACTCCTGGCCAGACTGCTACAGCCAGGCTGTCCTGAGGATGGCAGCTGGTGCCTGGCCAGGGCAGGAGCTGCTAACAGTGGGATTGGGCCTGGCAGTAGGGGAGCCTGAGGCCAGCATCCAGCTGCTTGGCTGGGGTTGGCAGCCCAGCCGGGCCAGAGGCAGGGGGTCAGTCAGGGTGGAAGTGGAGCTGGCGGTAGGCTGAAGGCAAGGGTGTAGCAAATACCCTCATTCGGAATAGGGATGTGAATGGGTAACTGGTTAATTGGTAAGCATCGTCTTTACCAGGTAATTGGTTAACAGGCAGAGATGGGAGCCTCTTGGGTTAGGGCTGCTCCAGCCTGGCTAGGGTCCTGCTTAATCAGTTAATTGGTTAAATGTTAGGTTAAACCAGTTAACTCATTAAATGGGATTTTACATCCCTATTTCGGGACTGGTCAGGTCCCAAAGGTGCCAGACAAGGAGGTCTAACCTGTATTAGGAACAGCGGGGCCCTACCAGAAATTCCAGTAATACTGCTTAAGCAAAGAGCTAGAAAAGCACCTTAATTCTCCTGCCATAGCACATTGGTTGAACCATGAAAATCTGTAGATATCTGCAGACAATCTTTGCTGATTGGACACACATACAAATATTTTATTTGTTCAGCGATCTACACATAGGACTCAGAGACCAGGTTCTGGATCTACCTCCATCTGCCTGCTCTTAGGGGCATCACCGGGGCAGGCACTCCCTCAGCTGAGGAGGCAATCAGGAAGGGAGTGGAGATAATCAGGACAGGATCTCCACTTAACCCACTGACTCGTCACATGGCACCTGCAAGCCCAGCACTACTCTAGGGCAACTGCCTTCTGCGGCTGATAGTTAATATGGGCAGTTCTCAAGTAGCAGAAATGGCATTGCTGAGGGGGGTTGAGGTCTCAAATAATCAAAATCAAACTTCATGGGCAAGTCCTCTATACCAACTGCTATCTATACTGCCCTTCTAAGTATCTCCTATTTGCATACAGCAGTGGTTCCCAACCTTTTCAAATCTATAAACATTTCATGGACCCCCTCCCCCCCGCCCCGAGGGAGGAAAAAAAAAAAGAAAAATAAGGATCACATCTGATCCTTATTTTTAAACTTTCCATGGACCCCCCTGAAGTACCGACGTGGACCACTAGGGGTCCACAGACCACAGGTTAGGAACCACTGGCGTACAGTTTGCCAAAGACAGCTAAATCTTTACTATTATCTTTCTAATGTGACACAGAGAGCTAAGCATAACAGTAACTATGCAACCTTATCACACTGTAACCATATGTAATAGTTTACAATCCCTGTTACAGGAGATGAATAATGCCTCACCACCACTGCATGTGAGAATCCTTCATGTAAAACCAACAGGAATAGTGCAATCCCTAAAGGTTTGTGTGTCATCTTTGGCACTCCTCCATGTATAGGATAAAAAAAGTCTACTTGGGTATTATGTTTTAGATTTTATAAATTACCTTCTGGAGAGTCTAAAGGGTTTAACTGGGTTGAAAGGGGGAATTAGTGTTGCAAATGTGTCTCTTACTGTGAAAAGACCTTTTTAAGAGGAATTATTTGCAGTGTCTTTTCTAAAGTGGTAGCAGAATTTATTCTTGCATCTCCCTTCAGCCCTCATTTAAGATAACTAGTATACTTTATAAGTTTCATTATTAATTACAGCCATTTCTTCTAATTGTTATATTAATTCATATTCTCAACATTTTAGTGTAAATAACAACATTTGGTACTGTCATCTGCAAATTTAGCTAATTCTTCCATAGATAATTGATAAAATACTTGAAAATCAATTCCTACACTGACATTCCAAGAAGTCTTGCTAAAAGTTAATTCAGGCAAGATGTTCAAGTCAAACAAGATGCAGAATTATTTCTTAGGTTACAAATTTAAAAGGATTAAAAGATGACAGGATGTATTTGTCCAAAAGTGAAATTTCATTAAATAAAATTAATTTGCAGCATACTCAAGTGTTTTAGAGAAGTCTAGATATCTTTCATAAAACCAGGAGTCATGATCCTATTCTACCAATGTAATGTCTAATCTTGGGTAAATTTTAATCCCTCTATCAATCTCATATCTTGGCTTTGAGTAAGTAAGGGGTTTTTTTTGTTTGTGAAGTGCTTTGAGATACTTAAGCTACCACCATTCATAAGTATACATAAAGAACTGGTTTATACTGTAGCTAAATACAAGTGTAATTTATTTTAAAAACTAAAAATCCATGCCACTTTTAATCATTAGATCCCAACAGATTTGTTACCCCTTACATGCTATTGTGTTGCAGATGAGATTCTGGGGCTAGATTCTTTACTCCTCTGGCTAGAACTTTTATACAGGCAGATTTCTGAATTATATTCCCACATCCTATCCACCAGATGCACATAGCAGAACTGATTAAATTCCAAATGTACCAAGATGTGAAATCAGAAAGCAAAAAGAAATAGCACCTTAATTAAAAAAAAAAAAGGCACCTTAATAGCTAAAGGGCTATGGTTACCAGACTTGAAAGCGTCCTGAAAACAACACATTACAAGATAGGTATGGATAACTAGTCCGGAAATCTCTTACTCCTTCGGTCAGTCTTAAAGGCAGACATCTGGAGTTTCTCTTAACTTACTCATCTGCATACACAAAGAAGTGACTGTAAATTATTAATTTTTTTTAAACTAGCCGCCCTTATAATATAAATGTCTGCAGGCAGCTATATCTTAAGACATTAAAAAAAAAAAAAAAACTCAGCTGTGATTAATACCACATACTCTGCTGCCAGTGTGCCTTCTTCGATTAGACATTGGAGAATGACTGCGGCTCCTTCGGCGACGATATTCTGGTGTGTACGATCTGCTTCGAGATCGTCTCCTATGGGAATGAGAATGGGACCTGGAGCGAGTGTAACGTCTGTGAGAATGTCTTCTTGATCTGGACCTTCAATGAAGAAAAAAGTTTTCAGGTATATCATAGAATACTAGGACTAGAAGGGACCTTGAGAGGTCATCGAGTCCAGTCCCCTGCCCTCATGGCAGGACCAAATACTGTCTAGACCATCCCTGATGGACATTTATCTAACCTACTCTTAAATATCTCCAGAGACGGAGATTCCACAACCTCCCTGGGCAATTTATTCCAGTGTTTGACTACCCTGACAGTTAGGAACTTTTTCCTAATGTCCAACCTAAACCTCCCTTGCTGCAGTTTAAGCCCATTGCTTCTTGTTCTGTCTCAGAGGCCAAGATGAACAAGTTTTCTCCCTCCTTCTTATGACATCCTTTTAGATACCTGAAAACGGCTATCATGTCCCCCCTCAGTCTTCTCTTTTCTAAACTAAACAAACCCAATTCTTTCAGCCTTCCTTCATAGGTCATGTTCTCTAGACCTTTAATCATTCTTGTTGCTCTTCTCTGGACCCTCTCCAATTTCTCCACATCTTTCTTGAAATGCGGTGCCCAGAACTGGACACAATACTCCAACTGAGGCCTAACCAGCGCAAAGTAGAGCGACAGGTTTGGAATTATAGCTTCCCTGAAAGCATTTCATCTGGAGGATTACCATCACCAGTTTTTAGTTAAGACAAGGGATGTTAAAATGCATTTATATTGGTCAATATGTAACCACTGAAATTTTCAGCGGTTGCACGTTTACACTAGGAGGTGGGGGACAGGCAGGAGCCAGTGCTCACGGGGAACTGCTCCCTCCTCCCCCACTCACACTTCTGCCTCTGCAGCACAAGGGGGCATGTGGCTCTGTGGGGGCAGGCTCCCTGCGAGTACTGGCTCCCACTAAGGATGTGAAGGACTAGTTGACTATCCGATAAACAAAGTCGATAGGATAGTCGACTAGTCACTTCCCCCCCCTTGCTGTCTATCAGATGGAGCAGTGGTCTCCAACCTTTTTACACCCAAGATCACTTTTTAAATGTCAGGACAAGCCAAGATTCTTCGGTTCTTCAGGGTATTTTTGTTCTACAGAATGCAGGGATGCATGTGGCTTCTCTAAGCGACATACATCCTCCTATCAGTTAAACAAAAATAAGAGCAAAAAAGAAATTTTAAAAAAATCTCACTTTTTGTGTAATACCTTGTAGGGCAAATACACTACTTAATGCATCTTCCTACCAGGGCATGAAAGATGGTCTAAGTACAGAAGGGTCGTATTCAGTTTAGGGATGTAATAGTGTAACCAATTAACCGATTAACTGATAACCAAAAGCTTATAAATTAATGCTATAGACTAAACACATTTCCCCTTCTCCCCCCACCAATAAATTTTTTAGCAGGCTGGCCAGCAGCCCAGCTCAGTTCTGGCTTGTGCTGGGTCTGGGACCTACCCCCATTGCAGCTCTGCATTTAAAGCGTATTAGGAGCCAGGTGGGTAGGTAGCCCAGCTCAGTTCCGGCTTGTGCTGGGTCCAGGAACTCAACCTACTCCCCTTCCCCGCTCCAGACAGGGGCTGGTTTTTAAAACAGGCTCCCCTTGTGGACCAGCTCCCACCCGGCACGCTGCACTGTTGCCTCTGATATGGAGGCAGAAGCAGACTGGCAGAAGGCTCCTCAGGAGTGGCACCAAAGCACACTGGCTGCTTGGCCTCACCTCTGGGGCCCACAGAATAGTTGAGTATCCAATAAGAATTCATGAGGCTAATCGACTATTGAATTAACCAATATTTAACATCCTTAATTCAGTTCAGTTTTGTAAATACCAAACATCTAAAAAAAAAAAAAATATCTAAACAAAATCTTCATTCCTTACAATAATTAAACTAATTTTAGAACCAATTTTCTTTGGAACCAAGCATTTTCTCTGACTTGATTATCCCAAGATTTTTTGGGGGAAAATGGCATGAAAATTAACTTTGAGCAACTGTTCTACTTAAGTTAACATTATTTGAACTACAATAGCACTTTAAGACCTCAAATGAGACTACAGTGCCCTCTCCCTTTAGATCGGGGTGGGTAGTGACATGAGGCGAGAATATTCTCTGAGAATGAGAATATTCTCCAAAAGATTATTTCCCAAGAATTTTTGAGATTTTCTAATGTTTCATTTCCTCTTGAAATAATATATTGTATTCAACTTTTAGAACACCCTGAATGTTAAAGAGCTTTCTTGATCATTCAAGATAGTTTGAGAACGTTATAGAACATTCCAGAATGTTATGCAACTTTCTAGAACATTCATGAGTCAGAAATTCTGACTTATGGAACTTTCTGGAAGCATCACAAGAAGTATATAAAGAGGCAATAACACATTTATTCTCTTTTGTGAAAGGTGTAATTGTGTTTTCATCGGTATGAAAAGAAGAACTAAGCCTAAAAGTGATGTGTGGGATTATTTCCTTCATAAAACAGTTAAAGACAAAGTGTTATATGAATGTAAGTACTGCAAGGCTGAATACATCAGAAATGCGACAAGGATGAGAAAGCATATTTCCAACTGTTTGAAGACTCCTGGTTACATCAAGGAAAAGGCAACAAAATTCTAAGAGTCCAGAAGCAGATCACCTCAACCATCAACTGCATCAACATCTACAGAACACTGTGATAGTGGTAGTGAATTTACATCACCACCTTCCACATCTAGTTCAGCCAAGGTGTCTCACTCTATAAGTTGCTACTTTGATTCTATGAATGAAACTGAAAAAGTTTTGGATCAATTTTTTGCACAAGCTATTTTCTCATTGGCAGGGCTCGACAAATAGTGTAATCTACTCGCCTGTGGCGAGTAGATTACACCACGGAAGAGCCGGCGCGGAGCGATCTGCGCATGCACAGAGCGCAGAACCGCGCGGATAGTGAGCAGGGCTCGCCACTGCTCGGTGAGCCCTGCTCATTGGGATCGCCTCTTTCACTGGTTGAAAATGAAGACTGCATTACTTTCATGCAAAAATTAAGACCATCTTACAAGATGCCATCCAGGTACACACTTTCTAACAAACTTTTGGAAGCTGAATATCAACGTGTTGATGTGCTTATAAAAACAAAAATTGCTGAAGCCTCTTCTCTTGCACTGCAGTGTGATGCTTGGAGCAACCGAAGAAATGAATCTGTTATAAATTTTATTATAACAACACCCCAACCAGTGTTTTACAAGACAGTGGCAACCGATGTTGAACGCCATACTGCTGAGTATATGGCATTCTGTATGGAAGAAATAATGACAGAAATAGGCACTGAAAAATGTGGTGCCATTGTCACTGATAATGCTGCATCAATGATGAAATCCTTATCAATGCTTAATGAAAAATACAATCGCATTGCTATGTACACTTGTGCTACTCATACACTAAATTTGTTAATTGGTGACATCAGTAACTTAAAATCTGTTCAAGAAACTGAAGCTACCTGTATAACTATTGTGAAGGAAATTAACAAATCGCAAGTTTTACAAGCTCATTTTACTGCATTTCAAAAAGAGAAAAATCAAACTTGTGCACTTAAATTGCCAGTTAAAACTAGGTGGGGTTCTATTTTACATTGTTTGAAAAGCTTATTGAAATAAAAAAGTGTCTTAAAATGCCTTGCTGTCCATGAATATTTAGAGACTAAACTGAGCAAACGTACCAGGAATTCAATCCTGGATGAAGACGTATTTTGGGTACGGGTCCAAAAACTGCATGCACCGATAAGTCCTGTTGTTAAATGGATTACGCTGCTTGAATCTGACCAGCCAAAAATGAGCCAAGTTCCTGAATGTTTCAGGGAATTAAGCGATCATTTTGATAGGCTACTTCGGAAAAGTCCACTTACCAAACAAGAAAAACAGGATGTGATGAAAAGTTTTGAAAAAAGAAAAGATATGGCTCTAAAAGACATTCACTATGCTGCAAATATTCTAGATTCAAAATTCAATGGTGAGCGCCTTACTAGAAATGAACAAATACAAGGAACTGAATTCATCGATAAATTAGTCACAAGAATGTATAGCACTGATCACTCAGCAAGAGTCACTGCAGAGCTTGCAGAGTATCCTGCTAAAGAAGGTTTTTTTGGAAAATCATATGTAACAAAATCAGCTGGCTCAGTAGATGCAGTAACATGGTGGAAAGGTATTTGCTACAGATCAAAATTAGGGAAAGCAGTGATCAACATACTGAATATGCCACCAACAATGGCAGCAACTGAAAGAAGTTTCAGTACTTACAGTATCATTCATAATGCAAAAAGAAACAAGTTAACACAAGAAAAGGCAGGCAAGCTGACATTCATAGCCCCATAATATAAAGCTTCTTAAAAACCCAAATGATGCTCCGTTGAAATCCCCAAGAGAAAAAAGGAAACAGAACAGAGAAATGAGGAAGAAGAAACTGATGATGCTGAAGAGAAAGAAGAAGTCGAAGAAGAGGATATGGGTCAGATTCGGAAAGTGCAGATTCTGATTAGACTTGTATTCAATCCAGAGAGTTAAAAATATTTGTATCCTGCAACAGAAGATTTGTAATAAAAGTTCTACTAATTTAAACCTCTGTCTTTTTTTCTTTACTTTCCCGAATTTTCATTTTAACAATTGGAAACTTTCATGATTCTTGAAGTCTTATTAAAGAAAGACATTATTATAAATAGTAAAATTCTTTAAAAACTATTTAACAAGTATTTAAGAGAAAATTCTCAAAAATTCTTGCATTGGAGAATATTCTCAAGAACATTCTCGAGAATATTCTCCGAAAGTTTATTCCCGAGAATTTAACATCAGTAGGGGTGGGTAATAATTTTTGCAGAGGCAGCCACTTCGCAAATTTTGGAAGTGGCTGCAGGACACTCCTGAAGGGGCGGGGCCTCAGGAAGAAGGGGGATGTTCCTTCTAGGTGTGCCCGCCCCAGTGGAGGGAGAAGACTTGGCATGCTCCCCCCGATTGGCCTGAGGGCAGGGAAGTGGTCAACGTCTCGCCCCCTCCCCACCTGAGGCGCACAGAGTGCAGAGGGAACTGCCAGCTGTTCTGAACAGCTGATGGTTCTCTCTGCGCCCTGAGGGAGGTGGAGACTTTGCACACTTCCCCATCCCCAGGTTTTTATTGGCCCGGGGGCCGGGGAGCAGCAAGGCAGCTGCAGGCCGGATCAAATGGTTTGGCAGCCAGATTCAGCCCACATACCCTGTCTTGTCCACCCCTGCTTTAGATGATATTCACAGAATCATAGGACTGGAAAGTGACTTCAGGAGGTCATCTATTCCAGTCCCCTGCACTCATGGCACAGTATATATATGCATATACAAGATCAGTCCCTCCCACAAAAGTAAACAGATAGCAGACGCAAAGTGATATTTTATATATCAAGAACAGAAGCATACAGATGTTTCTGATGTGCCCAAAGTCACACCAAAAATCTGTGGCACCACTAGGAAAACTCAAGTCTCCGGAAACTTAACCATTCCACTATTTTTCTTTTCAAACTGTAGCAATGTATCATCACCTTTCTTAAACTTCCAAATCATGTACAGATCAAAACACCTCCCCCCACCTCCAAAAAGAGAATAAAAAAAAAATCCAAGTGCAAAAGTACAAAATAATCATAATAAAATTAAGAGAATACCCATTATTTATTTATATTGGATAGTGCTTAGAGGCACCAATCAGGAACGATTCCCCTATTGTCTGAAGAGCTTACAATAAACAAACTAACACAAAAATCTAATGAATACCACATATATACCCCAAAATGGACCCATGGATGAACTAGTAGAGCTCAGGACACTCCACAAATTTTCAGAGCATTGCATGTTTTCAGAGCAGAGCATTTGTGCATCTGTCTGTGAGTCTGTTTGAGAAGTCTTCCTAAATGGTAAGAGTGAGGACCACCAAATTTGATATGAAGTTTCCTCTTATCCTAACTTAAAGCAAAGTTAGGGTTTGATTGTGCCAAGAAAATGGGAAGTGCTGGGAATGGGACTGTTTTCCATAACATGGAAAGGGAGAGGCACAGAGAGGGACTCAATACTTAGAGTGGCTACTGAGGACAGTTGTACCAAGAATGGCACCCGGGCTCAGCCATCTTACCTGCCACCAGACCAGGTAAGTAGCCCTGCCCCCAAGCCCTTCCCCTCCTGGGACACTGGAGGGGCCGGGGGGGGGGAGGGGAGAAGGCTCCTGGTGGCCAGGGATGGACAGAATTGGGGGAGGAGGGGAAGATGGAAGGCCCTTGGCGGGGCCCCTAACTGAATTTTAAATTGGTACTCTAAAGATAAAGTTCAAGAGACACTGCTAAGTGCTCGGTCTCAAGCAGCGCTGTGCTACCACCCTCTATGTAACTTTCAGAGTGGCCTGAGATGAAGACAGTGTGTGAGACCCAGATATTACAAATCTCTTATTACAAGTGCAGGAGTGCAGATCCACCTAAAGTGGAACACCCACATGGATACTCTTGAAGAACATGATGTTATTTGAAAAACACTACATGTAGGCAACTTTAGTGCAGACTAACTAGCAGGGCCTAATTAATGCCTATCATAGTAAGTAACAGAGAGGTAGCCCTGTTAGTCTGTAACTAAAAAAATGTAAACAATGGCCCTGTAGTACCTTGTAGACTAACCACAAATATGTACAGATAACATCATGAGCTTTCATGGGCACAACCCACTTCTTCAGATGACAAATTAATAATTCTATTATAGAAAAATAATTATAATTTGTCATCTGAAGTGGGTTATGTCCACGAAAGCTCATGATACTATATTTTTTGTTTAGTCTCTAAAGTAATACAGGACCATTGTTGTTTTTATGTTAAGCAACTCTCTGCATTTGCTTAACATAAAATGCAATGTAAGTGACTAGTTGACTATCCTATAAGCATATGCTTATCGGATAGTCGACTCAACTAGTTGCTCCCCCTCCCCTTGTTGCCTCTATCAGAGAGAGGCAGCAGGGGGGAGAGAGAGAGCAAGGGCACAGTGGGGAACTGGCAGCGCTTCCACCTTTGAAATGTAGCAAGTGCCAGCAGGGATCCTGCTACATTTCAAAGGTGGAGATGCCCTTATTGACTAATCAATGCAAACTGCATCGACTATTTGATTAGTTGATTAATCTAAACATAACATCCTTAGTCTACATCAGTGTTTTCCAAATGGTGTTCCGCAGAATCCCGGGGTTTCGTGAAGTGAAAATAAGGGTTCCGCGAGAAAATTCCATTACAATGACCTTTTTTGATTTTTTAAATAACCCTAATATTTAAGCATTTATTAATTTTATTGAAAACAATTTTCATTTGTGTTTGCCATGATAAGTGTCCCTGTGTAATGCCAGCTAAGCCAGAGAGTGGGGATGATGTCACTACTCAGCGCTGCGCGTGCAGTCAGTCAGTCAGTCAGTGATGCGATCGCCTGCTATATACCACTGTAAATCCCCGTACTCACTCTCAGTGGCCTACTTTTTCAGCTCCATATATAAGACTGTTATTAGGGGTTCCGCAAAATTTTTTCAAGTTTAAAAGAGTTCTGTGGCCAAGTAAAATTGGGAACACTGGTCTACATTACTGCTTTCTGTAGCCAAGGCTTCAGATAAATTTCTGGTTTTTTTCTGCTGTTTATTGGGTGTAAGAAATTTCAGTATTGCGATGTTTTAATGCATTTCTTGGTCAAAAGTGAAAATCAGAAGCTCTAGCTTTCTTGCATCATACCCATGGATACACAATACAGAATTAATGTTTATCAAATTCAGTACATACCTGGATTTTGATCTTGACCGGGAGTGCGATTCAGAATGTTTGGAAGCCCTCGACGGACTACGAGATCCTGACCTGCTCTCCGATTTTACACGAGCAGGACTCCCAGCTGGAGATTTTGACTGGGAGCGAGACTCCTAACAAAAAAGATAGTATTACAAATGGTACTGGTCACATAAATGCCTAGCTCCTAACATTTAAAGTACCGTAATTATATTATTTGATTGCTCCTGAAAGACAAATGGTTAGACGACACCCTCCAGAACAATTTTCAGTCTGTTAACCCACTGTTAATACTGTATGCTTTCCTCAAATAATTCCCTACTCGAACCAGATCACCAATTCTCTATTAACTAAGTAATCATGCAAATTCATCTACAACTTGATCATACAGACACTGGAACATAAACCATACATTTACTTAACCTAGGACCCATTCATTCTTCCAGATTCTTTTAATTCTACTTCACTCTTGCTTTCTACTTTTCTTCATTCTTCATTGAGTTTTTCATTTTTCATACTTCGTGTATTCTTCCCCAATTCAAACAATTCATTATAGCCTTAAAAAAAACATTCAAGTGCTTCTATCTGACCAATCTTCTGTTCAATTTTTTCCCCCATTCAATTTTAATTTTCTGATCTTTAATACTTTTCATTAGCCTTCTTTTATCTTGATTTATCTTCCACATTCTTGGAAAAAACTCTTCAATCTCTTCACGAACATTAACCTTAATGGAAAAAGAACATTTAGTATATTTAAGCACTAGGGATTATAAAACTCTGCTGGAGTTCAGAATGTTATCTACCAAAATTGAAAAGCCAGCAGGTAAAGTGCAAGTAACTATGTTATAAAAACAATTAAAAAAAAAAATCTTTAAAGTTGTATTATTTCTAGGTTCTGACAATGAGTTTACTGATTTTCTCTAAAAGTTTCAAAGCTGCCCTCCTCCCCTTTCAAACTCTATAATTATCCTTATTTTTAGAACTTCTACAATATACAGACAGGTACTAAAAAGATGTTCCGGTGCAAAATGCAGATTTTTCATAAATATGAAATTTGCACTTCGATATTAAATCTCTCAAATGCTAGTCTTATAAGCTTTTCTTAAGCCATGTTAGTTCACTAGAACGTTAAAGTAGAGCTTTCCCACTCAAAAAATATCTGTCATGTACATAGATACATACAGGGCCCAAACTAAACCTCAAGTTAGAGATTCTCTAATTATTTTCTTCTCCTTACTGTTATTCTATTTTTCTTGAACACTAAACTCATACTTAAAGTAAAATGACTATTCTAGTACAAAGCAACCCAATAAGGGCCATTTTTACTTATATGAACACACACGAGAAATAATCAGGAAAACAAGCAAACAGAGCAGGCTAGGACTTTTTTTTCTACAATATTGGGGAGCTTGGCAACATGGGTTAAATTTGCTAATTGTAAATGTTTACATTTGGAAATGTATTAAATATGCACAAATAAAATGAAAGCATAGCAAGCCTTCCCCCACCTTCAATATTGTTTTCCTTTTGTTACATTTTGCTTTACTAACTCTATTTCTTCATCTAATCTTATGGCCCATTTCCAAATCCATCTCTCATTCTGCAGAGAACACTATGAATTTCTTAGTGCCTTTTCTCCTTTAAGGAGAGTTTCCCTTGTTTTTTCATAAGTACTAAAATGAAAAGATTAGTAGAAATAGATGTTAAAATTATCTACTGAGCCTCATAAGATGTAACCTTAGCAAGCTTCCCCAATATACCTCTACAAGAAGAGAAGGAAGGGTCAGCTACATTCAGACTGCTATTTATGACCTATGGAACATAGTATAAATTAAGGACTACATACTCCCCACAATATGCAACAGAATGTCCTCTGATGCTCATGTGAAGCTTTTACAGAGATCAAGAGAAGATGGTAGATTGATGTATTAGCAAACCTTATGCTATTCCATGCTTTATTCGTACATCCAGAGATCCCTCTGGGAACATACTCCCTTTCAGGCTCACAACTATTCCTCCTTTTCTTCCTTTCCTATTCTCTCTACTCTATTTCTCTGTCCTTTTGTTGTCTTTGAGAACCCTTCTACTCATTCCTCTATACTTTATTCCCTGAAGCAATTCCTAATCCTTACAGCAATCATTCCCACTGCCTTACTCATTAAAAGTGACCAGCAATTAAACTGACATATCAATCAAATTAAAAAGGGGAAGGAAATTCTTAATTTGAGTCCCTGTTTCAGACTATCCACACACTCAGGAAAGCACCACTGCATAAATTACACTGTTCACATTTTAAAGGTTCTCTCTACAGGTATGATTGTGCAGAATCAACAAGAAAACTTAAAAGCTACCTCAATGTGCCCTATGGGTCACAGCTTCTTGGGGGCCAGATGTGACCCATAGGCAATAAATTAAGACACCTCTGGCATAAGAGGTTTTAATTCAGTATTCCTACCCATTCTAACTTAAAAATTCTGCTGACATTGCCAGCAAGTTTTCTCATTAGTGCCATATTAACATCAATGTGTCTGCTGAATATTTTAAAGGAAACACCACCTCATTTCATGTCAAATTGTCATCCATTTGTTTTATTTTTTTATAAATTATTTGTGTGCAGCTAGAACAGGTTAAACTAACAAGATAGTTAAACTGTTTCAATTTTTAAGTGGCAGAGAGAATTGGTCCTTACAAGTTTCAAATCTCTTCAAATTCATAACAACTTGAGATATGGATTGCAGCTGGGGAGACAGCTATGATCTGTTGCATACCGGATGTCAGTGACAGGCATTAGAACATAATAGCAGCCATACT
The DNA here is from genome assembly GCA_019425775.1 of Rafetus swinhoei. Lineage (NCBI taxonomy): Eukaryota > Metazoa > Chordata > Testudines > Trionychidae > Rafetus > Rafetus swinhoei. The sequence continues at coordinate 199,731,320 of CM033424.1, read as the reverse complement.
GGGTCAGACCAAAGGTCCATCTAGCCTAGCATCCTGTCTCTGACAGTGACCAATGCCAGATGCCCCAGAAGGAGTGAACAGAACAAGGAATCATCAAGTAATCCCTCTCCTGTCACCCATTCCTAGCCTCTGACAGAAGCTGGGGACACCATTCCTACCCATCCTAGTTAATAGCTATGGATGGACCCAACCTCCATGAATTTATCTAGTTGTTTCTTGAACCCTCTTAATGTCCTTGTCTTCTAGTTTTGTATTCATCTGCTTCCTATTAATTTCATTTGGTGACCCCTAGTTCTTAATATTATGGGAACAAGTAAATAACTTTTCCTTATTCACTTTTTCCATACCAGTCATTATTGTATAGAACTCTATCACATCTCCCCACCAGTCTCATCTTTTCTAAACTGAAAAGTCCAGTCTTTTTAATCTCTCTTGATATGAGACCTGTTCAAAACCCCTAATAATTTTTGTTGCCCTTTTCTGAACCTTTTCCAATGTCAATATATCTTTTTTGAGATGAGGCAACCACATCTGTATGCAGTATTCAAGATGTGGGAATAACATGGTTTTATATAGAGGCAATAAGATGTTTTCTGTCTTATTCTCTATCCCTTTTTAAATGATTCCTAACAATCTGTTTGTTTTTTGACTGTTGCTGCACAATGAGTAGATGTTTTCAGAGAACTATCCACAACGACTCCAAGATCTCTCTATTTAGTTATAGCTAAATTAGTCCCCATCATTTTGTATGTATAGTTGAGATTATTTTTTCCCCAATGTGCATTCCTTTACATTTATCAACATGAAATTTCATTCACAGTCAGTTTTCTGATGCAACATAGAACATCACTCCCACAGAACTTCAAAGAAAGTGTTGAAAGAATCTGCATAATGGCTTTAAGATAAATTCTTCCTACCTGCGGCCTTTTGCTGAACTAGATCAGATTTTCAATCCCTGGTGAGCTACATAATATGGAATGAAATCTTCTGTTGGGAAGGATTTTTTCCAGAGATCTCGCCATTCTTATCCTCTTTCCCCAACCACTCTTTTTCACCCCCCAAAACCAATGTGGTATCTTTAAAGTTTTGCCATATACAACACAAACACAACAGACTTAGTGGTTTCTTACACAAGCATTTTATAGGATGGATATAAGCCACAAGCCTCATTCTGTGTTGTCCTACAATATAATCCCTGTCCTGGAAAGTAAGACTTTTTCCTTAGCACATAATTTTTAATAGACAGGAAAAAGTCTCCCAGCATGATTTGAATTGTCTATGCAGCTACTAGGTCATAACAATTATAAAAAGCACACCAAAACCAAAGACTTGTCTACATTTAAGCAATCAATTATTCAACTGGTCATACAGAACCGATGGAAACACCAACATGTCCACTCTCACCTCCCTAACTTGGTTTACATTTTCCCCTTTCATCCACATTCATCACAACAAATCCTAACTTCATGTGGCCACATTGCAGAGCCAACACTACCTACACTAGCAACAAGGAGTCCTGTAGCACCTTATAGACTAACAGACGTGTTGGAGCATAAGCGTTCGTGGGCAAAGACCCACCTCGTCAGATTCATGTAGTGGAAATTTCCAGAGGTAGGTATAAATATGCAGGCAAGAATCAGGCTAGAGATAACGAAGTAAATTCAATCAGGGAGGATGAGGCCCACTTCTAGCAGCTGATCTGGAGGTGTGAACACCAAGAGAGGAGAAACTGCTTTTGTAGTTGGCCAGCCATTCACAGTCTTTGTTTAATCCTGAGCTGACTGTGTCAGATTTGCAGATGAACTGCAGCTCAGCAGTTTCTCTCTGAAGTCTGGTCCTGAAGTTTTTTTGCTGCAGGATGGCTACTTTTAAATCTGCTATTGTGTGTCCAGGGAGATTGAAGTGTTCTCCTGCAGGTTTTTGTATATTGCCATTCCTAATATCTGATTTGTGTCCGTTTATTCTTTTGCATAGGGACTGTCCAGTTTGGCCAATGTATATAGCAGAGGGGCAGTGCTGGCACATGATGGCGTATATTACATTGGTAGATGTGCAGGTGAATGAGCCAGTGATGGTGTGGCTGATCTGGTTAGGTCCTGTGATGGTGTCGCTGGTGTAGATATGTGGGTAGAGTTGGCACCAAGGTTTGTTGCAGGGATTGGTTCCTGAGTTAGAGTTACTGTGGTGCGGTGTATAGTTGCTGGTGAGAATTTGCTTTAGGTTGGGGGGTTGTCTGTGGGCGAGGACTGGCCTGCCTCCCAAGGCCTGTGAAAGTGAGGGATCATTGTTGATGATGCGTTGGAGAGGTTTTAGCTGAGGACTGTAGGTGATGGCCAATGGTGTTCTGTTGGTTTCTTTGTTGGGCTTGTCCCACAGCAGGAAGCTTCTGGGTACACGTCTGGCTCTGTCGATCTGTTTCCTTACCCACACGAGGAAGTATCGTAGTTTCAAGAATGCTTGTTGAAGATCTTGTAGGTGTTGGTCTCTGTCTGAGGGGTTGGAGCAAATGCAGTTGTACCTCAGTGCTTGGCTGTAGACAATGGATTGTGTGGTGTGTCCGGGATGGAAGCTGGAGGCATAAAGGTAGGCATAGTGGTCAGTAAGTTTTCGGTATAGGGTGGTGTTTATGTGACCGTCACTTATTTGTACCATGGTGTCCAGGAAGTGGACCTCCCGTGTAGACTGGTCCAGGCGGAGGTTGATGGTGGGGTGGAAGCTGTTGAAGTCGCGGTGGAATTCTTCCAGAGTTTCCTTCCCACGGGTCCAGATGATGATGATGTCATCAATGTAGCGTAGGCAGAGAAGGGGCGTGAGTGGACGAGAGCTGAGGAAGCGTTCCAGGTCAGCCATAAAAATGTTGGCATATTGTGGGGCCATGCGGGTGCCTATAGTGGTGCATCTGACGAAGTGGGTCTTTGCCCACGAAAGCTTATGCTCCAATACATCTGTTAGTCTATAAGGTGCTACAGGACTCCTTGTCGCTTTTGCAGATCCAGACTAACACGGCTACCCCTCTGATACTTGACTACCTACACTGATTTCTATTTACACTAAGGATTCCTTAAAATAAAGATGTGGACTCTTATATCCGACTGCTGCTTAAGCCAGTACATATCCAAGTCTTGAGGAAAGTGTACTTATACCCCCTCACTTTCCACCCAAACATCTCCAAAGTGTGTCGGATATTCATTTGACAAGCTCATTCTAAGAACCCCATTTCTGAGATAAGACATTAAAAAAGATAAAACCAGAAATAGTAGTGTGTGCACGAAGAGAAGAATAAGGGAGGAAAAACAATTCTATGAAACTTCGTTATGGCTATGTCTCAGAATAGCCCCATAACAAATTTCAGTATGCTTGCCTTGATTTAAAAAAAACAAAACCAGATATTGTATGTAGAACAAAGAAAAAAAATCAGACTTCTATGTAGTCAACACTTTACTTATAAGAGTTTCATATACATTAGGGTTTTAATTTGATGAAAAGTCTTGTGAATTCTACTTTCACCATCCCAACCACACTTAAAACTTCCACTGAACCAGTCTTGCACATACTACTATTCTTAAAGTCTTTTCCTAGTACAAGCATAAGTAGCAAAGACTGACAGTTCTGATAATACACAATGCTATTCTTACTTAGCCAGGGAAAAGGAGTACCACAGCCTGGAGCAGTATTGTGTGAGGGTTTTTTTTGTTATTGCTGGGGAGTAGCAACATGCTCAGTCCTAGACTAAAGACAGGGGTAAATACAAGGGTGTAGCTTGCATCACTTGCTGGATATCACCCCAAATCAGTTGAAGGATAAACATCAAGAGTCTGGTTAGGGATGTAAAGCGACTCTCGACCATCTGATAAGCATATGCTTATCAAATAGTCGACTGGTGACTCAACTAGTTGCATTCCCCCCCCCCCCCCACACACACTTGCTGCCTCTATTAGAGAGAGGCGGGGGGGAGAGGGGAAGCAGCTTAAAAGCCAGTTTCCCCCAGCACCATGTTTGAGGGGAATGGGCAGGGGCACAGCAGGGAACTGGTGGGGCTTCCGCCTTTGAAATGCGAGAACAGGAAGGGAAAAATAAAAAGCGACATGATCAGAAAAGGGGGTTTTATGGATTTTGACAGCAGCCTGAGCCTGTAGTGTTAGATAAAACTTCTACAGGATAACATCAGTTAGAAAAGTCCCTTCAGTCACAATTATTAACTCAGGGATCAGCTGGAATGCCTTGCTACAGAATACAGCTAACTTTGCTCTAAACGAAGCACATTTCTTAAAGGCTATTTTCCCCCATATTCTATGAAGAGCTTAAAAAATATCAAAATATAAGAATGCAAATCCTATACTATGATATGGGTAAATCAAGTTGTTTACATACAAGTATTTCAACATATTTAAAAATCTCAGAGGGGTAACTGTATTAGTCTTTAACTTTAAAAAATCCACAAGTAGCTCTGTGGCACCTTAGAGACTAAAAATATATGTCTAGTATCATGAGCTTTTGTGGGCAAAACCCACTTCAGAGATCATCTCATCTGAAGAAGTGTGCTTTGCCCATGAAAGCTCATGATACTATATATATTTTTTAGTCTCTAAGGTGCCACAGGACTATTCTTTTTTTAATGAAAATGCAACATATACAGGAGCAAGATGAACAGCTGCCAACAAAGGAAATTTGCCAATTATATGGTAAAAAAATACTGATAAACATATTCAACTCACAAAGTTAAAGAGTTACTTGATTATCAATAGAAAGCCCTTACTACCTAGTGTTCAAAAAATTAACTGGAGCTAAATGAGTAATCCTCTATCAGGTAAGCAAGGTAGGAACAAATCTAATTTTTGGAAACATCACAGTCCTACTGGCTACTGTGGCATGTATTAAAGGATGTTAAGAGGCAGGTAACTGATCAATCATGTAGTCAATACAAATTGTATCAACTACACGATTAGTTGATAAGGGAAGACGCTCTGTCTAGGCTCACACAGTCCAGGAACTACCACTGCTGTGGCTCTGCAGTTTAAATGTAGTAGGAGCCGGGTGCACAGGCGGAGGTTGCTTTGCAGCAGCCTCCTCAACCCCCCCCCCGCTGTGGAAGGACAAGTATTACTGCAGAGATGGTGCTGAGAGGAACTGGCTTCCAAGCCAGCTCCCGTTTCCCCCTCACCTTGCTGCCTCTGATACAGAGGAATTTGCTTAAGCTTATTAGCCTTTAGCTTAAACTTATCGGGTAAGCTTATCAGGTAGTCTACTACTCACATTCCTAGCATGGATAGTCATTTAGGAACTACCAACATCAGGAACAAACAGAAAAACAATATGCAGACACCTAATTAATAAAAAATGTTATCTTCCTTTTTCATACTCAAACTCAGACCATGGGATTATCAGAGCATTTCTCAAAGAGCTGTGGGACTACCCATGTGTGAAAACTGCCATTGCCATCTCCAAAAGCTGCAACAGAGTATGTCCACACTGCTGTCCTCTAAAATTCTTGGAGGAGTATCTGGTCTCTACTGAGACAGAACATTTTTCCAGGCAGTTTGCTGGGATTCCTTTCACAATTTATCTGATCCAGCACAGGGATGTTAATAAAATTATTTTTAAGTAAACATGTAACCACTGAAATGTTCAGCCATTACACATTTACACGCCAGCAACAGGCAGCTCCCCACCACACACTGCTGACTCTGTATCAGAGACAGCAGTGCAGTGGTCTGCCTGTAACCATGCACATTAACAGTTAACCGTGTAAATGGTTACACTTCCACTTCCCTAATCCAGCAAAGTACTTAAGCATGTAACTAACTACACTGACTTCAAATGACACTGCTCATGAACTAAAAGCTATATACGCAATTAAACACTTTATTGAATTGTGGCCAATATTAGGGTTTGTACAGAGTAAGAAGAGATCTCAATTAAAAATCCCAAGGCATTGACATGAAGATGAGAAAAGATTTGACTACTACTACTACTTTGACGTGGTGAAAAACTGAATACCAATTCTTACAACATACAATCTGTCACTATTTGACTAGTAAGGTAAACAACTGCCGAAGACATCATTTTAGGAAAAGAATCCCAGTTATATGTGTCTAAATGAATGGTTTTATTGGTTATGTATGAGAAGACAACAGGAGTTGAGTAAATTGTAGTAATGTGCTTTTAACGTATTCCCCCTGCTGTGTATAGGATGTTTTCAGGGTGAAATAACAAATACAAGTATATTCACCTCTTTGAAAACAAACAAAAATTACATTTAAAGTTAGAAAAGGATATTAATCAAAGGATTAGGAATTAAACTGATCCTGAAATGGGAAGGAGTGTAGTCTAGAGCAGTGCTTCTCAACTGTGGTTCCTGTGGGTACTCAATTCATCTAGATCAGTGTTTCCCCAATTTTATTTGGCCACGGAACCCTTAAAAAAAATGCCCAGGGAAACTGGTCGACCCAAAAAACCCCCAAACAAACAAACAAAAAAACAACCCCACACCACTGGCCTGCCCCTAAGACTGCGGCAGCCAGCGTCCCTTTGAAAATCGTGGCCCTGGGTGACCGCAGGGGGGGGAAGGGGAAGAGTGATTGAATTCTCGCAGAACCCTTACTTTCCCTTGACAGAATCCCGGGGTTTGGCGGAGCACTATTTAGGAAACACTGATCTAGATCAAAGTTTCTCAGCCTCTGGGTTTCAACCCAGGAGAAGGAGGGGAAAAGGATGGTCAAGAAATGAGTTATGAAGGGTCACAAGTGGAGGGCCAGTAGTAGGGGGTGGCAAGCAGGGCAACTGTCAGGGCCCATGCCATGGGTAACATGCTTCAGCCCACGGTGGCAGGGCTTGGGCTTCAGATAAGAGTTACAAGTGAAAAATAGTTTCAAGTATCACGCTAAAAGTGTAAGTACAATATTTATATTCCAATCTATTTTATAATTATACTGTAAAAATTAGAAAGTAAGCAATTTTTCAGCATTAGTGTGCTGTGACACTAATTTTGTAGGCAAGTAGTTTTTAAGTGGGGTGAAACTGAGGTCTGCAAAACAAATCATATTCTTGAAAAGGATACAGTAGTGTGGAAAGGTTAAAAAACACTGTCTTAGCATACAGTCTATACTAGGGATGTTAAATTTAGATTCATTTACTAATTGAATAGTCGATGGGATTTCCATTGACTATTTGATTAGTCTATAAGGGCACCTCCGCCTTTGAACTGTAGCAGTTCAAAGCAGAAGCCCGGCAGGGAGCGCGGAGCTTCCTTTAGAAATGTAAAAGAGCCCCATTAGTGGGGGACTCCTCTGGCCCCGCCTGGGTGCCTCAGCCTTTGAAATGTACAAGAGCCGCAGTGGGGCTCTTGTACATTTCAAAAGGAAGACGTGTAGGGAGTGGCGGACCAGCAGGGCAGCCTCCCTGTGGGGCTTCTGCTTTTGAAGAGCCCCAGTGGGGCTCTTGAACATTTCAAAAGCAGAATCGCAATAGAAGCAGTTGAAGCAGAGACTGCTTCAGTCCCTGCTCGTGCGCTTTCCACTGTGCCTCTACCTCCCCTGCCATCCATGGAAACAGTGCTGTGGGGAACCGGCTTTTAAGCTGGCTCTCCCCAGCACCAGCTCTTGCTCTCCCTCCCTTGCTGCCTCTAGAGAAAGGAAGCAAGGGGAGGAAGCGACTAATCACATCCCTAGTCAACTATCTGATAAGCTTCTGCTTACTGATAGTCAACTAGTCTCTTACATCCCTAGTCTATACACTGCTTTGGAAAACCTCACTATGAAGCTACATCACTGGATACAGAGAACATGTTGGTAATGACAACAAGCTGAACACAAAGGAAACAAAGATTCAAAGTTTGTTTAAATTCTCTGTAATTTAGTACTAAATCACGCAAATTTTGCATAAGACGAATATGCCCATATTCTTTATTTCACCCTGAAAACATCCCATATTCAGTAGGAGGAATAGATTAAAACCACATCACTACAATTCGTTAACTCCGGTTGTCTTCTCATACATAACATATAAAACCATAGATATAGACATAGATAACTTTCTAGTGAAGTAGTACTCCCTGAAACAAGGAAGGCTTCTCTGCCTGAGACAGGGCAAACAATCTTACTTACAGTGTGAGGAACCAAAGGTAACGAAGGCCAAACTGGAGCTACCAGAATAAAATAGTCCTTTCCTGAATACATTAGCCTAGGGTATGAGTGGAAAGACTTATAAACCAGACGGAAATCTTGGTTTATAAGGAATATGGCAAAAAAAAAAATCCACTTGACCATCTGGTATCACCTGGAAGATGGAAAAGGAAGGCTTCATTTTAATATTGCAATTAGTAACCATCACCATATTCTCTTGGGAAGGTCTTCGTGTTGTTTGCCACATCAATTAGCACCTTCACTGAAAAGGTGAGAATATTTACTCTTAATAAAGGCTGCCTTTATATATTTATCCAAAATATCAGGCAATAAACAGTTTTAGTCACTCTGATTAAAAATCCTTTTCAAATTGCTCAGCTTTCATCTCTTGGCTCTAGTAGGGTCACCATTTCACTAGCTCCACAGTGTCTTTCAGAACAGGGGTATACATCATTTTTAATTAAAAAAAAAAAAAACAGAATTCCCCCCTCCTCCAGGTCACCCTTTAAGAGACACATCAACTTGGAATCTATTCAACAAAATAATTTTAAATAGCTTCAATTGCTATAAATACAAAGAGATGGAAATTATTTTCCTAATAAGATTTGTCACAACTCAGCTTCCATACAAGTATAAATACACCCCCCCACACACACACACATTTTCTTTATATCAGGAATGTTAAAACGTGTTTTATTTTTGTAAACTTGTGATCAATGACATTTACAGCAGTTACACGTTTACACATCGGGGGTCAGGCAGAAGCAGGCTTTTAAGCCAGCACTTGGCAAGGGCAAGCTCCCACCTCCTCTCCCTACCCCGCCAGAGGCAGCGGGGGAAAGGGCAGGTGTGGCACAGGTGGCTCCTCAGAAGCTGGTATATGTGGGGAGCCGGCTTCCCACAAACACCAGCTCCCACTTCCCCCCAGCCCGCCTCTGATACAGAGGCAGAGAGCTGCATGTAACTGTTAGCATCATTTAAGAGGGTACATGTTCACATACCTAATATATATGCACTATAATATTCTATATCCTATCAGTAATAATTATAAGCATTGGCCAACATGTTTACTAGTTCAAGCTCTGGAGATACATTTCCATCATGGTATGTCTCCAGAAGGCTAAAGAAAACGGTGACAAACGCTAGAAAAATCTTACTTTTTATGCACTATAACAAATAATATCACTGTTGGTTATTGGACCTTAGCTAAAATCAGCAGAAGCAGTTTAGGGCTGCACCATACTTTCTTATTTCACTTGGTCATATTTTTCCCTAGCTACTTGACTTGATTAAGCATCTCTAACCTTTTTACAGCACCTGGTGCTCAATTAACCATTTTTTAAATTTCTATTACTTACCTAAGCGTTCAATAAGGTGACAGTGGTATTTCCATGACCATTACAATTTTAACACAGTCTCTCTCATGCTCTAATTTTTTCTGATTGAATGCCTCAGACTTTATGTTGTTAAAATCCAACCAACATAAAAATATCACAGTTTACTTAAACTTAGATCTTATGTAGGCCTATATTCTTACCCCAAGATTTCCCAATTTTGTGGCTTTGCAAACCACATTTATCTTTAGTGGATGTGTTCCAGCCTACCATGTGTATGGGTAAGACACACCCAGAAACAAAGTCTTACTGATTATACAGGGAGAGTAGTATTTAAACTGACTGTACATAAAATGCTGTCAAATGCAAAGTAAAAGTGACAAAGCTAGCGAATTATTTTTCTAATCTAGTCCACAAAACTTTTTAAAGTACTGTAACTTTATTGTAGCCAGACTTATGACATCCACAACTGTGGTAATTCAGTTCAATTCACATTATTTTGTAACACAATAACATGTTCAGAAAAACATGCATCAAAGCTACATGACAAAGTATGGCTGGCTGGTTGGGCTGAGGTAGTGAAGAACACATACTTAACTAAGCAGCACCATACTTTAATGTTATTTTAATTAACTTTAGTCTAACTGACTTTTGTTGGATTTGGGACAGTGTTCAGCAGATGAATCTCCAAAATCATTCACAATCAAAAATGCAAGACACAGATAACAAGATATATAGATATTATTTTGTATAAAATAATATTTATACAAAAGAAAACCAGATAAAAATAGTGTAAAAAAGAATTAGTGTTTGTGTCTGTTCATACATATCAGAACAGAAAACAAAGCAGTAAACATATCACTAATTTTATCTGCCATGTGTTCAGCTTCATGGAAAACCATAAAATGGAAAATACACTGCTGCTTAAGAAATTTCATCACTGAAAATAAAGTGGGTACTCCGAAAAGAACTAAAGTAACACTAATGGCACACACTGACCAGTAAACTTTCCCCTATAAAATAGAAGTGGGACCAACTGCAACAGCAGTCACAAGAAAACAAGCTTAAAAAATGCTCAGATTCTGAATACTTTAAGTTATTCTCCTCTTAACATCAGGCAGTGGAAAACAGTAACTCTAAAGCTCATCAATTTCACCATCTCCCCAAAAACCACAGATCTGTCCAGGAAACTTAACAAGAATATTAAACCAAAGAAACTGATGTGAAGATATATTTCACATAATAAAAATGCATGGTTAAGCTCCTACTCCAAGAATTTAATAAACTGTAAAGAATTACTGACAAGTAAGCATGTTTGTTGTAGCCCAAGTTGTGACATTCACCAGAATAATCCACACCACAACTGTTTTTGTCTACCTCACCTGAGGAAATGGCAGCCAACTGTACAGCAGAGTATGGTGCTTCCAGCACAGGGATTATTTTTATTTAGAGTTACACAAGTAGCATTATTTCAGTAGAGACACTTGTTGAAACAACAATGCACTGTCAGAATTTAACTGGTCATTTCTCTAGGCAGCATCACGCTGCTGCAAAGCTGCTGTCTCTGGTTCATCAGAAAAGGTCATAAAAATCCTCTGAAGTTCTCTTCAAGAGCAACTCTTGAGAGGACTCCAAAGGTTTCCTACAATATAAAAGAGGTAAACAGGGATGGAATGAGGGCAGTAACCACTTGGACATGAACATCCGTCCCATATTTCAAATAGTTCCAGTTTCTAATTCTTGCCTTTGTTCATCAGTAAAAAGAGTAGGGACCATTCACACGTGTACATAAAGACTGCAGCAACCATTAGGGGTGACTGAAGCGCTCAGCCTAAAAAGGCCAAGGGCCACCACACCCAGCATGTGGCACATGTGGGAGAGCAGGAGTACAAACAATCATCGGTGAACTATACAGGGAAGTAAAAGAGACCCCCCGGTGACATCGGGAGTCTGGCTCATAGGAAATCCACGGGCTATCGGAAGAGAAAGGCTCGGCTTGCCAGGCGGGCTCGCCACTTACCCTCCCCTAGAAGTTATTCTCCACGCTCCTCAGACAGTGACACTGCCCGTCTCTCACACAGGCGGAGCCATTAACTGCCCGCCAAAGAAAGCGCAACTAGACCCGCCCTGACACGTCGGGATCCCCCCCGCCCCAAGGGCAGGCACAACGCCGCCTCCAACGCCCGGGTTCCGGGTAGAGGGGCTCCAGGGGCGGGCTCTCGTGTAGCGGGGGGCTCGGGGCGGGCAAATGGGGCTCGAAGCCACAGAAGGGCTCCGCGCTGCCAGGGAGAGAGACCGGCAGGCAGCGGGGCTCACCGCCCGCATCAAGGAGGGAGAGCGGCGGCGCCAGCTCCCCAGCGAAGGAAGCGTGGCGAGGCGGCGGGGAGAGAGGGAAGGTGTTGGGCATGGGGGGCGGAGAGCGGCCCAGCGCAGAGCCCGCCAGGCGGGGGAGAGTTAGCGGGAGCCATCTTAGGGAGACGCTGCTGCGCCACCCGGGCCGCCGACAAGGAGCGCTCCTCCTTCCCCCCAACCCCCCACTCACTCCCTGGAGGACCGGGCCGGCCTCCCCCCCAGCACGGCCCGGGCGGGCTCGCCACTCACCCTCCCCTCGAAGTTATTCTCCTCCACGTCGCTCATGGTGGCGGTGGCGGTGGCTGCGGCTCAGCGAACTGGGACGTGAGCCCCGGGTAGCGGCCTCCCTCCCCGCAGAGCCTCCGGAGCCGTCCAGCAGGCAGCGACAGCGGCGCAAAATGGCGCCTCTGCCTCCTCTGCGCCCGACACTGCACGGGGGGCGGGACCGCCCCGCCAATCACAAAGGAGACGCCGCCGCCGGGACTGGGCCGCTGTGCGGGCGGGGGATGAGAGGGCGCGGCCCCGGCCCGCTCTTCGGCTTCGGCGGGGGAGGGCTCTGTCCTCATTTACCCCGTCTCCTTAGCGGCGCGCAGCTCACAGTGTTTGCCACCAGGGGACTCGTGTGTGCAATCCCCAAATACACACACACACACGGCTGCTATAAACCGCCTCCCTCCACTACACGCACCGATGTGTAGGACCCCTCTACACACACACGCAGACAGAGCCCATAGCACCACATGAGCCCCCTTCACACAGCACACAGCAGTGTGTATAATCCCCCCCCCCCGCCCACAATGGTGTGTACAATCCCCCTTGAACATGCACTGGTGTGTATGAGTATGCCCTTAAAATAAAGTGGTGTGAGGAGGTGCCCACTAGCACACAATACCTGTTACCTTACATCAGTGGTTCTTAATCTTACAGCAGCCCACACCCCTTTGGTTCTCAAAATATGTTCTCACACCCCTTATTAAAAATCGTTGAAGAAGGTCAGTTTTAAACCTAAGATATATCATAAAAAACTGACGTGTGCACCCCAGGTTAAGAACCACTGCCTTACATGAAAGGTGTTTCAAGAAGCAAGTGGCCAAGGGCTCAAACGGGGTTTGTGAGCACCAGACTAAGATTCCAGTGGGGTAAGGGCTGATGAACATGTGGGTGCAACAATCCACCCCCTTGAGGAATTGCTTAACCAGCACATTCACAAACACCATCCTGCCCCCTTCGCCTGGGTGAAATGTTGCAATGACTGCTAGGTGAACCTGCAAGGAGGACGTGGAAAGGCCCTGCTGCCAAAGGTGTAGGAGGTAATTCAGGATGAGAGGGATGGGGGCCTGGATGTGTTTCACACACCCCTGAAAGATCCCCAAGGAGAAGTATCTGCACTTTCCCAGGTATGCAGTCCTAGTGGAAGGCTTCCAGCTTTCCAATAAGATCTTCCTTGCTGCTTCTGAACAGAGGCATTCTGCCCTCGCTAACCATGAAGCTTCCATGCTGGAGGAAGGACAGGCTTGGGTGGCATAACCACCCTTCCCCCAGGTCATGAGTGATTAGGTCTGATACTACGGGCAGCACCACTGGTTCCTCTACCGCTAGGTCCAGGAGGGTGGGAAATCAGTGCTGCTGAGGCCATGCCAGTGCCAACAGGATCACTGAAGTTCTGAACCTCTTGACCCTGAGGAGGACCTTGTGTATTAAAGGGAATGGGTGAAATGTGTAGAAGAGTTGAGGAGGCCATTCCACTCATAGAGCATCCCCCTTGGACTCTGGTCCCTGACCTAGGTAAGAGCAGTAGCTGTTTGTTGTTCTTGTGGGAAGCAAACAGGTCCAAATGGGCATAATGCCACTTCTGGAAAACATCCCACATTCTGTCCCCCCTGAGGGACCTCTCGTGGGCGCTGAATGACCTGCTGAGCCTGTTTGCTAAGAGATTCCAATTTACCAGAAGGTATGCTGCCTCCAGGTGGATATTGTGGGCGATGCAGAAATCCCAAAGAAGCAGAGCTTTCTGACACAGGGAGAAGAACAAGCTTCACCCTGTTTGTTGATATAGTACATTGCCACCGTGTTGTCTATCAGTATCAAGACCACCTTGTGACTCAGGTGAGACAGAAACACTTGAAAGGCCAGCCTGACTGCCCTGAGCTCTCTAACATATATATATGAAGGGAGCGCTTTGCGGGTGACCACATACCTTACCATCTGAGATTTGAAAGAAGGATGTTCCAACCTGTATCCGATGTGTTTGTGACCAGTTGCACCGATGGGCTCTGTCTGATAAATGGAACACCCTCACAGAGTACTGGCTCCTGCAGCCACCAGTCAAGAGTGAAGGACATCATTTGGGACTGAGTGTACCACATCTAGCGGGGCATGTGTTGGATTGTGCACTCTTGCTAGCCACGCTTGCAGAAGCCGGAATCACAGCCTGGCATGTTGCACCATATAGGCAGAGGCTGCCATGTAGCCCAGCAGTCTCATGCAGTTCCTTGCTATTGTGGGGGATGAAGTCTTGAGTCCCTTGATTAGAGCCCTCACAGCTTTGAACCTGGCCTTGGGAAGAGAGGCCCTTGCCGTGGTGAAGTCCAAATGGGCCCCCACAAAGTCTATTACTTGATTAGGGCTGAGAATGGATTTCTCCTCATTTATGAGGAGACCCAACTTGTGGAATATAGCCTTGCTGAAATATATGTCACAGAACCTGATCCCTGGATGAACCCCTAATTAATCAATTGTCCAGGTAGGGAAATACCTGCACCCTATGCCTCCTTAGGAAGGCAAATACGGCCACCATGCATTTTGTGAAGCCCTGAGGCACCATAGAGAGGCCAAAGGGAGGAACAAGGACTGAATATGATCTGGCTCGCTGATGAATCTCAGGAGGGCAGCGTACTAGCCTCTTTTCTCTAGAGAGAGAATAATGGAAGCTAGCATGACCATTCTGAACCTTGTCTTTTTTTTATTAATGCACTGAGGTCCAGAATGGGTTGAAGATCTCCCTTGGATTTTGGAATGAGGAAATACCAAGAATAAAAACCTCTTCCCCTGAACTCCTCAAGCATGGGTTTCATCGCCCCCAGTTTTAAGAGTGATGACACCTGTCTTAACAGGTGCTCATGAGAGGGGTCCCTGAGGAGGGATGGAGAAGGAGGGTGAGAGGGAGGGGAGAAAGGAAGGGGATAGCATATACCCTTTTCACCATGTCCAGCACCCACTAGTCTGAAGTGATCTGGGTCCAGGCATGGTAGAAATGGGAGAGTTGGTACCCAAAGGGAGGAGTTATTGCAGAGACTAGGACTGTCCTCAAGCGTAACTTCAAAACGAAGACTTTGACTGCTCATTAAGAGGCAGGCCGGAACCCCTTTCAGAGTCCAACCATGACCTCCTATGCCTGTTCCTCCTATTATTGCTATGATTATTCCTACCCCTACTTCCTCCTGCCCTCAGGGCTGTTGCTACACTCCAAAGGCGAAAGTGCTGAAGGGAGCACAGGGCCAATGGGAGACACAAGCAGTCGCCCACTGGCCCTGGGCTCCCTGTGGCATTTAAAAGTAGCAGTGCTGCGTGGAGCCCGGGGTCAGTGAGAGAGTCCCCAGCTGATTCCGGGCTCCACTCGATGCTGCTGCTTTGAAATGTCATGTGCAGCCCGGGCCAGCTGGGGACTCCCAGCTGGCCCTGGGCTGCACGCAGCATTTCAAAGTGGAAGTGCCGCGTGAAGCCTGGCCCCCTGGCTCCACACAGCACTGCCGCTTTGAAGCGCCCTCTCCTCTCCCTCCCCTTGCTGCCTCTTTCTGATAGAGACAGCAAGCGGGGGGGGGGGGGAGGAGAGAATGACTAGTCAATTGTTTGGTCCCCGACAGGGCATCGATTACTTGGTCCGCTGACTCCAGACACATACCTCCTCATGTGGGGTCAGCTGGCAGCCACCGACCGATTCCCCACCCTGCAGGGTCGGGTGGCAGCCCGACTCTGGAGTTTGTGGGGGGTGGGCAACAGCCTCGGATCCCCATCCCTGTGGAGCCAGATGACAGCCCCTGACCCCCACCTACCCCAGACCCCTCATTGTGCAGGGCTAGGCAGTAGCCCCAGAGCTCATTGGGCTGGGCAGCAGCCCCAGACACCCAAACCCATGGGGTGGATGGGAGCTCCATACCTCTGCCACATGGCTGCTCCAGACCCTGACTGCACAGTGCTTGCCAGCTGCCCTGCTGACCCAGGACTCTTGGCTGCAGGAAGCTGGATAGGTGCCCCAGAGCTTGTGAGGCTGGCTAGCATCCCAGTGCTGAGACTGCCCCAGACTCCCTGCCATATGGAGCCAGGTGGCAGCCCTAGAATTTGTGAGGCGGGGCAGCAGTCCTGGATCCCCAGCTTGCCATGAGTCCTACACTCCAGCTATGCATTTGTCTTGACCCTGGAGCTCATGTGGCTGATTCTGGAGCTGAGTGGGAACCTCAAACTCTACAGCCCATGGCCCTGAGGCCTTTAGCATACAATGGTATGACTACCTTTACTTCTGCACTGCTGCTGGCGACAGCACTGCCTTCAGAGCTGGGCAGCTGGAGGGTGGTGGCTTCTGGCCAGAAATCCATCTCTGAAGGCACAGCCACTGCCAGCAGCAGCACAGAAGGATAGCATGATATGTTATTGCCACTCTCACTTCTGCCCTGTTAGCTGCAGAGCAGTGCCCTCAGTCAGCACTATCCAGCAGCTCAGCTCCAAAGACAGCAGCACAGAAGTAATTGGTGGCAGTAACATAGCATGCCACCCTTCTATGCTGCTGCTGATGGCGTCCGGCCTCCAAAGCTAAGTGCCCAGCCAACAGCCACCATTCTCCAGCTACCCAGCTCTGAAGGCAGCAGAGAAGGATGGCAATACTGCAACCCTCCTAAAATAGCCTCGAAACCCCATTGCAACTCCCTTTTGAGTCAGGATCCCCAGACTGAGGACCACTAGTCTTCCCCAGGAAATCAGTTTAGCACAGGGTTAAAAAAAATTAAAAAAAAAATCACACACAAAAAAACAAATTTCACAAGGGGAAGGAACCAGATTTCACAGTCAGTCTCTGACATTTTTCATGTCTGTGAATTTGGTAGTATCTTAATCATGTCCCTTGTTACAAATGTTAATCTGCATACTGCTGTTTAATAAAAAGTTAGTATTACAAAAATAGTGATTCTTTGTGACCTGTACGGAGTGGCTGCAACAGAAATTCATACAGAATGGCAATTGGCACATTTGCAGACCACAGTTAACACTCAGGCAGGCATCACTGGGGTCATTCAATGTGGCACATAAGCAATTCTTGTCTCAGTTCAGAAGCCCGTGAATGGAATAGATAAAACTGCATCATGGGGTGGTGATCCCACTCCCAGGATGCTCTGCATTCCATTTCCAGAACTTCAAGCAGGAGGTCGCCATTTGCATGGTGCACTGCTTTCTCTGTCCCTGATAAAGCACCAACTAACGATGCATTTTGCTGGCACAAGGAGCATTGTGTGAACATGCACAAGCAATGTACTTTCAGGCTACGTCTAGACTGGCATGATTTTCCGGAAATACTTTTAACGGAAAAGTTTTCCGTTAAAAGCATTTTCGGAAAAGAGCGTCTAGATTGGCACAGATGCTTTTCCGCAAAAGCACTTATTGCGGAAAAGCGTCCGTGGCCAATCTAGATTGCCATTTTCGCGATCGGGCTTTTTTGCAAAACAAATCTCAGCTGTCTACACTGGCCCTTTTGCGCAAAGTTTTGCGCAAAGGGACTTTTTGCCCACGGGAGCAGCATAGTATTTCCACAAAAGCACTGATTTCTTACAGTAGGAAGTCAGTGCTTTTGAAATTCAAGCGGCCAGTGTAGACAGCTGGCCAGTTTTTCCGCAAAAGCGGCTGATTTTGCGGAAAAAATGGCCAGTCTAGACACAGCCTCAGTGTTTTATGATCGTTGACATAATTTGACAACTCTGTAGTGTACACATGGCCTTAGATTGACTAACACTGAGATCCAACTCTGCGTGCCAGAAAAAAAATTGGCTTGGGTGCCACTTGTGGTACTCGTATCGGGGGTTGCCAACCCGATTTAAGCTCAGTGGCGGAGACTGTTTCTTTTCTATTTTTCTACAGTTTCAGAACAACAGGGTCTCAATCTTCATTTGGGGCTCTTGGATACTTTCATAATGTAAATATTTACTATTAACTTTTTACTACTATCCCCTGGGGTATAAATACAGGGCTGCACACACTTATTTACTATTAACTTTTTACTACTATCCCCTGGGGTATAAATACAGGGCTGCACACTACCCTCACTTCACAGTAGAAATAAATTTGAAAAAAATATAACTATATGTCAACTGGAAAACTAAAGTTGCAGTTATAATTTATTAATTTCCAATTGACTAATGTTTTTGTATCCAGATTCACTGGGAAAATATGCTTACTGTTAGGACACCTACTTTTTCTACCATGTGCAGACAAACGCAATGGAAACAGCTGTCCCTGAACAACTCCAACTGCAGCAGCTGTCTCAAAATGTCCCATTCCCTGTAACAGTGACTATTATGATCACAATTTTATACTCACTGCCCAGAGGTCAAAGAGACCAGCACTCCACCCCAGACATACTCCAAGCCTCACCATATTTGAAATGCTTTTTCCTACAGCCCACCAGGCAATTCACCCTTGTTGCGTTAGGCCATATAGACACAGAATAGGGATGTTATCAATCGGTTATTTTACTAGTTGAGTAGTCAATGGAATTTCCATCAACTAGTCGCTAGATACTTCTGCATTCCTCCTTTGAAATATTCAAGAGCCCCCACTGAACTGGGTTTTCAAAGGAGCAGACCACACAGCTGATCCCTGGCTCAGTTGTACAAGCGCTATTGCCCCTTTGAAGAACTTCCCTTCCCCCCCTTTGCTGCCTCTGATAGAAGCAGCGGGGGAGGGTAAATCGACTAGTCGACTAACTATCCAGTAAGCATTTGCTTATCGGATAGTCAACTAGTCCTTAACATCCCTAACACAGACATCTACTAACAGATGGCACAAGGGATGCAGCAAAGGAGTACAACAGGTATTGGCCGCAGTGCCACAGGAAAGCCAAAGAACTGCAGCAGGAATACCACAAGATTGGGAGGCAGACACTAGATCTGATGTATCCTCACAGATGCAGTGCTTTCACGATCAACTCCATGCCACATTTAGATGGGCCCCTGCCAGCACCCCACCCTCGGGTCAGCTGCTGAGTAAGCCCAGCCACGAGCTCAGCTTTATGCACACACTCAAGCAAAGGTGAAAGTAAGCTGGTGCACCCCAGCGTGGCACAAAGGTAAGACAATGGTCGGCTGGAAGAAGGGCTTAATTCTGTCCTCTTCCAAAGTTGAAGCCAGCAGCTGTGATCCCCGGACATGCAGGGCACCCTGGAGAGCGCCCCGTCCACCCTTAGCTCCCTTCCCATGCCTACGAGAACTACCCCCACAGCTCCCATTTGAATAAGAACAGGGCAGGGTCAGCAAAGGGGACTGCCCCAGCCTAGAAGCTCCCATCCCACACACAATCACCAAGCCCCCTGTCCCGACTCCCGCACCTCACTCCCCACACATCTAGACCCTGCCCTGGGCCTCCCCACCACACCCAGCCCTGCTTCCTGTACCCCAAACTTCTGCCCTGAGCCCCTCATGCATGCACCCAACTCTGACCTCTGCACCCTTCCACACCCCCGATCTCTCTGCCCTGAGCCCCCGCATAAATTTCTTAACTGCACTGCACTGTCATATCACAAGCCCCCATTTCTCCTCTTCAGAGCGAAAGGGATTTACAGCTTAGGGCGCTGCCCAGCCTGCAGCGCACGCACAGGGGAACCGAACTCGGGCTGCGCCACCATTGCAGGCTAACCCCTGCACAGGAACCAGCGGGGAAGCGCTCGCCCCGCCCCTGAAGCTCAGATACGTTGCGGGCTGCTTGGCAGGCCTGGGCGGCAGAACAAACTTTCCCACGACCGCACTCACACGAGCGGAGAACCACCGAACCCTACGCCACCGAGCTGCGGCCCGGACTTATTGCGATACGATAACTAGGCCCCCTCCCTCCCCATCGCCTCCCGTGCCCGCGCACGCGCACCACGCCGCGAGACACGGGACTCCGGAGCGCGCGCAGTGGAGCAAGCTTGGGGACACGCATGCGCTTGGCTGAGGAGTCCGTTACCCAGCATGCGCGGGGGCGGAAGGGCTCCGGGGCGGGGCTGGAAGCTGTGGGATGTGCGGAAGCGGTGTCGGGAATGTGCCTGCCTGTCAGCCAGGTAGGGAAGGGCGGCCCCGGGAGTCGGGCGGCTCGGTGCCCGGGGGGGCGGGGACGGCCCGTCTACCCAGGGTGTGTGTGAGTGTTGGGGGGTGGCCGGGCGATGAGAGCGGCGCTGCCCTGTGCGCGCAGTTGGGATCTGGGGGGTCTGAGGTGACACGGGGGCTCAGGGAATTGCAGCGGGGGCTGGGATACCGTGTGAGCTCTGTGCACTGGGACAGCTCTAAGTGCGCGTTGGAGAATGCCATGCGGGATGGGTTTTGTGATGGATGAGGTGCTGGGGCATGGCACTCGTTGGGTAACGTGAGGCTATCATCAGCTTCTTATTTTGAGTCTTCTCTACAGATGTCTCTCTGGTCCAGGTGGTGCCCTTTTCTCTTCCATTTTCTCCCCTCCCTGCTCCTGCCCACTCTGTGCATGCAGTGATCAGCATTTGCTCTGATATGTCCTGTTTGCAGCATTTCTTGGTACTGGATTGTGTGAGCAGTGGGATTCTGATGGCAGGAGAAATCCCTTTCCTCCTCTCAACTCCCTGTTGTTAATACTAATGTAACGTTCCCTGTGTACTTGTAAGGGCGGTTGCTGCCCGTGCCTCAGTGCCGTGTTCCATGGGAGCGAGCTTCTGTGACTCAGCCTTATTCTAGCGTGGATCACTCCCCTGCATGTCTGTACTGCAATGAACCTGCGTTGTCTTGGAGTGAGTCGGAGTTTTACTATTTCTTTTGTATTGTTAAAATATATATACTTTCCTAAATTGTCCTTTTAGGGGCCACAAAATCTGCTGATCATGAATTTTAGATAGAGCCCCCACTTTCATCTTATATGAGACCATCACAATCTTTAATGTATTTGTCCTTACCACATCTCTGTGAGGTAAGGACTATCACTCTTCTGTGTCTACGCACAAATATAACAATAAGATGTATAAGTTATTGTTTAATTTGATTTGTTTTGCAGCAGAACGAGGGCTGTATTGAGGGAATGATGCATCAAAGTCTTCTCTTACTACCAGGGTTCCCTCTAAGCTGGGCGCTTGTGTGGCCACTCAGGAGAGATTCATGTGCCACCCAGATGATTAGCAGAGCATCCACAGCCAGGTTTTTGTTTCTCCTGGTGGTGCACATTCACCCATGCCTCAGTGCACATAACAAAATTTATTCCACCCCTGAATGGAAAAAAATCCACACATGGATAGAAAAGATTAGAGGGAAAATTGCTTACTATTCAAATCTAGAATTCATTCAGGATTCATAGATTGATGCTTCCTTAAAATATTTTTGTGTTTTTCTTCCATGTTTGTTACCAGAATCACAATTTGTAATATATATAATTCCTCAGATTTGAGAACTAACTATAGCTGCTGTGCCTTTGAAAAACTAAGGTGTTTGCTGTACTTAAGGACCCAATCATTCATAGGATCCAAGCATATTTCTTACCAGAAAATCATGGAAATCATTTATAAGTGATGATGATTCTGTTGCTGCTTAGTATGCTAGTCCACAGCCTACACTGTCCATACATTCGCACTTATAAAATATAATTTTGTTAATTACCACCGTATTTTCTGTTTAACCCAGTTATTAAACTTTCTCTATAAATCAGTCATTCACTTCAACTTCTTATTCAACTTTGCTAATTTTCTAAACTAGGAAGTTAAAATAAGTTTATTTTTGTAAATGTGTGACTGCTGAAAATTTCAGCAGTTACATTTTTACACACGTGGGGTGCAGGCAAGTACCAGCTCCTGCCTCTTATACGGGTGTGTGTGTGCACGTAACCATGAGATTTAACCAATGAGCCATGGCTTATTGGTTAACCGTGTACATGGGTACACATTAACATCCCTACTCTAAACTCCTTTTGTAAACCTCATTATTGAAAAGATACAGATAACTATAATGGAATATACTTTCCCAGTTGTGATATAAAGAAGGATGTTCTCTCTGTTTTGTGACATGACCTGAGGTTTACTTGAGCCAGTTTGAAGTAGTTTTGTAATCTAATGCTTTTTCTTGTTGGCACCAATATTTCTCTCCATAATCCAGGTTTCACTTTTAAAAATAAAGCTGTTGGGTGTTACATTTACCAACACCACTTTCAGAATCTGAACAGACTGTAAATTGATTCAGTTTTAGTGTACAGTTCTGAGAGGTGAGAGTTGTTCCAGTTAATGTCAGTGTAGTATTACCTCTGGAGCTAAAATATGGTTTAAATACCACTTTTGGTTACTACTTAAGAAACAAGAGGAACAATATGAAGATGTGCAAAATCCACTTGATGTGTTATCTCATCTTGGTGTAATGAGTGTGGGATTTGGTTTATAGCTAGAACGTGGAAAATTATGACTATTGTTGGCCCATGTTAATCGTCATGATGTGATTCCCCTGTGTAAAATATTGGGATTGGCCTCATGACTTCTTAATTTTGCATTTTGTATTAATGTTTAATTTGTTAATGTATTTGCTGTTATTTTACAGCTTCTGTTAATTATGCAAATTTTAGTTCTCTGGTCTAGTAAATATGGATATTTCCCCCAAAACGTGAATAGATAGTGTATTTAAACTGCCTTTGTGTTCCCTTTGCTCTAAGACAACTCATCCTGTATTCTAACTGATTGTTGAGTAAGTGGGAGGCCGAGATATTTCTTCTGAGCCAATTCTGACACAGTAAGGTATTGAAGGTCATTCTGCTGCTAGAAGTGACATCTTTCACTGAAGAGAGATACTGAGGTCATGATCACTTATATTAAAAATCCCAGTATTTTCACAAGATTTAATAGTGTTAATCCTTGTAACCTAAGTTATAACTTGAGTAATTATATATTGTCTACTTTACTTGCTATAAGTTTGGTCTACAACAGTGGCCTCCAACCTTTTTACACCCAAGATCACTTTTTAAATATCAGGGCAAGCCAGGATCTACCCCATCCTTTCCCCAAAACCCCACCCCTTTCTTGAGGCCCCACCCTCTCCAAACCTTTCCTCCGACTATTTGTTGCTAATGGAAACTCACATAAATATACCTGATCCATTTTGCTAGTGCTGCAGTTGGGGAGAATGGTTTAATTTAAATTAGTAAACAGATTAAGCATTTTACTTTCTCATGTTAGTTGATCAAACTTTATTTTAAATAAAGTAAAACATTATGTCCAACACAAAAGGTTTCAATGTTTTCTTTATTTAGGGCAGGAGTGGGGAACCTTTTTTTGGAAAAATCAATTGGGAACCACACAAGTGAGAAGCAAAAAAACTCCACCCAAAACCCCCCCAACCTTCACTGATGTGGCCCTCAACTGAGACACCTCACTCCTCTGGTGCTCAAGCCCCCAAAGGGCGAGGGGAAGGGGCAGGGAGGACTGAGGTTCAGTGCTTCCCCTAGGCCAGATTTACTTTTCTGGGGTTCCAGAGTTAGTGGATTTTGTGGACCCCCTTAGGCTCTGGGGTGGGAACAAAAAGGAGGGGCTCAATGTGTGGGATAGGGCTGCTAGTGAGAGGGATAGGGATGCAGGATCTGGGTGGGAGATGGGGTGCAAGGTCTGGAAGGGAGTTTAGCAGCAGGAGAGGGTGTGGGTGGGGAGGTATGAGAGGGAGTTTGGGGATGGGAGGAGGTTGGGGCCGTAAAGCAGAAAAAGGTGTGAGGGTGAGAATGCAGCCAAATAGATAATGTGGGGGGTAAAGGAAAGTGCAGCTTCTGCAAAGTAAAATTGTATGTCCCCCGCATCTTCCTTCTGCTCCACCCTTGCTCCCCTCAGCCCCATGATCCCCTGTAGCCTGATCCACTGAATCACCCCATGCTCCTCAGTGCAACCCCTGCCCCTGTCCATCCTGCCCTCGCATCCTCCTTTGCCCCCACATCCCTGTGCTCTGCGCGCACACACTGGCAAGACAGCAGCGCTGGGACTCACAGCCTTTAGGGAGCAGCGCTGGGGTGAGGAAGGGGAGGGGGCAGAGTCTCTTCCCTGCCCAGCCCTTTGCCTGCAGGCAGCGACGCTGGGGCTGGGGCTGGGGCTGGGGCAGGCAGAGCCCGGAGCTGCCCAGGCCTGGCTTCAGCTGGACCAGGTGCAGCGGGGCACTGCTCTCCAACCCCACACACACAGCCCATGGGGTAGCCCTGTCCCCAGTGCACCACATGTGCCAGTAGTCCAGTCCCCTCCCAGAGCAGGAGGCAAGAGCGGAGACACACCACATGCTCTTTATCCCCCTTTCAGCCAGCAACTTAACAAAGAGGGGCAATCCAGCCCAGCTGAAACGCGGCGCAGCCTTGTGGGCCACAGTTTTCACCCTGCTGAGGCTACACCGTACTCCAGCTGGGCTGGATCAAAGAAGGGCAGCCACATGATCAGATGGCCGGGCGGGTGCCCTGCTTTGATCCAGCCCAGCTGAAGCGCAGCGCAGCTTTCAGCCTGCCAAGGCTGCACTGGGCTGGATCAAAGAGGGGCAGCTGCCTGGCCACCTGGCCACTGCAGTTGATCCCTAGGGGCGCCGTGATCGACTGACCAATTGCAATTGACAGGTTGGTGACCACAGGTCTACAATATCTTAAGACTAATCAGTGCTGGAGATAGCAAAGATTTTATAGTAGAATTTATTAGGGCTTCTCAGGGTTTAATAGTTAGCTGATAATGTTGAATGCAATTTGTTCTGGTCTAAACAGACTACTAAAATATGTTCAGCATTGTGTAAGTTATTAACTTAAACACAAAATAGTACCGAAATTATCTATTTAAGTTTCCAAACTTTGTGCCATTTAAACTCTCTCTTTTGCCCTTATGATCACGGGGACGAGCAGACTTTTTCTTGATTATACTCCTGAACCTTGAATAAACTGTGTTACGAACAAAAAAATGCATTGTCACTCAAACCACTATAGTTCCCATGTTTACAATGTGATGTTGGCTTTAAGATAAATTGACCACTTCACCTGGTCAGGCTAGCAAGGGTAGTTCCAGAAGAACAACAAGCACTGTCTTTAACGCCAACTATGTGATTTTATTAAAAAAAACAAACACTTCTGTTGGGCCAGTATGCTGTATCACAAGTAAAACACATTTGAAAAAAAAGAAATTTTAGCTACTTTGACACTTTAGAGCAGGGGTGGGGAACCTTATTTAGGTCTGGGGCCACTGACCCACAGAAAAATCAGTCAGGGGCCGCACACAAGTGAGAAACAAAAAATCCCAAAATCAAAACAAAAAAAATGTGGCCCCTGGGTGAGAAGGAAAGAGACTCCCCACATTCTCCTTGCACACCAGAGCCTGGGGAGGAGGGGGGGGGGGCTTACCCTAGTAGAGTTTGTGTGCTCTAGCCTCGCAGTGAGGCAGTGGAGGGCAGGGGGAGTTGGAGCACCTACACAGGCTCCCCAATGCTGGGGGGAGGAGGGGGCTCGAGCCTAAGGGGCCGGGTCCAAGCAAGCTGGGGGGCCACATCCAGCCCCCAGGCCTGAGGTTCCCCACCCCTGCTTTAGAGGATTCTAAATTAACTGTGTAATCTCACGAAAGGTACCTGAACATTGTTGTGGGCAACTCAATGAAGACCTCGACTCATTGTGTAGCTATGGTCCAGCAGCCAAGATTTTAGAAGGCCTAAAGAATGTGATGGAGAATATGCCATTATATAAATTAATGCTGAGGGCTCACCTAGAGTATTATGTGCTGTACTAGTTACTTAATCTCAAATGGGATATTGCAGAATTGGAAGGGGTCCAGCGAAAGATAACGTGATTTAGGCATGAAGAAAAACTCATTTAAAGAGACTCAGAAAGGTAGCAGTGCTGGTCTGTAATTTTAAAAACGAGTAGTCCTGTGGCACCTTGAAGACTAACAAAAATACGATAAAACCCACTTGATCAGATGAGTCACTCTATGAAAGCTCACAATAATATATACAGGGCTCGCTAGCCACGCTGTCCGGCGATCTGCACATGCCGGCATTTTTAAAGTAAAAATTAATTTTAGTTTAATTTTACTTTAATTGCTTACAATTAGGCAATACTCAACTTTAGGCTCCTCCTTGAAAATTTTGGTCTTTACCTAGTATGTAGAACTTAATCTGAATAAACTTTGCTTGACCTCCAGAGTTCTCTTTAAAGATGTATGGCTGGTACTGCTTCACATCCTCAAAAGCTGAATATTTGATTTCTAATAACTGATATGTTCCTGCTGATCTCTTTCTTCCTGAAGTCCTAATCTGTAGTGGGTCCAAAATTGATAGCTACGGTAAGGATTACAAACGGATAATTATTAGCCAAAGTGCTATAAGCAGGTGTAACTTCATTATTTTTTATTAAGACAGTCACAATGTGTTTGACGCTGTACAAAAGCAAATGAGGATCTTGTTTAATAAACTTGGGAAATAAGCAAAAGCTGCAGATGAATTTGCAAGAATTTTTGTATGAAAATATGGTATTATAAACAAAAATCCAGAAAATATAGCTTACAAACTGAATAGTTTCTAAAGGGAAGAGTTTCACAAGTTTATATTTGGTGACACTTGCATCCTGGGATTGAACGCAAATGCACTTTACAAATTTAATGACAATTTCACTAATTTAAAACTGAAACAATGAAGGAGGCACTGAAGCAAAAAAGCTAAAAGACAAAGCTGTAGAAGTAAGTGAGAGAGATAGGTATGTTTTTTGCATAGATATGAATCCACAAAGAATTCTAGCATATCTAATATTACTAAACTTGGAACTTTTTGTTCTTTTTTTTGGTGAATGAACTTTTTGGCTAATCATGTAATACTTCAAATTTAGCAATCAAGAGACATGGAGAAAATGCGTTTAAGATGGTCCAGCCAGAAGAATTGTTACTTTGTGAAGATTTTGTTTTGACTAATCTGTAAATACCTTGACAACTTCAAATTGAATCATTTTTCTTGAAATCGAGACTTATCTGTTGCCTTCATCAGAAATGTTTTTAACATTTTCAAGAAAAAATATGTCCCAGAAACTGAGTTTGTTGTTGCTGATATTTGGATTCATTTGGGGCTTGATGTTGCTGCGCTACACTTTTCAGCATCCAAGGCACCAAAGCAGTACTGAATTGCGTGAACAGATATTGGACTTAAGCAAAAGATACGTGAAAGCACTGGCAGAAGAAAATAAGAACATAATGAACGGTGGTAATGGAGCCTCAATGGCAGGATATGGTAAGATTAAATAAACCTTGTTACACAAACTTTTTGTTCTAAACTGTCTTTGGTACAATTTTTAAATGGGTTGGAGCAGCGGGTGGGGAGCTTGCCAATTAACCATTCACATCCCTAAAGCGAACATGATGGTGGAGTTGGGGAGGTAGGGACTTGATTAAGTATGTAGCAGAATCTGACCCTTATTTTACAGTTGGCTATAGAGTGCTCCAAATTTAAGCCTCATTGTGTTGGCATTACCATATTCCCCTCTGACATCACTATGGTCTGTTACTTGTGCATTTGCTATACGACTACTGTCCAGGGTCGGGCAAAATATGGCCCAGATTCAGTCCGTGGGAGCCTCAGCCAGGCTTCCTGCCTGCCCAGCTGCCACATAGCACTCAGAAAAGCGGGCTGTGGGGACATGTGCTTCTGTGAATGCTGCAAACCATGGGGGTGGGGAAGAGGCTTCTCACTTAGCCTCTGCCCACAGCACAGTTTTGCAGCTCCCATTGGCTGGTTTCTGGTCAATATGAACTAAGGATGTTGGCTCATAGAGGTTTAAATGATTAACCGATAAGCCTGGGGTGCCAGAGCAGCCTCTGTCTGCAGGGACCTCGGGCCCCTGTGGACAGGGGCTGCTGCCATCCTGCGCTGCTGCCTCTGTATCCAAGGCAGCAGTGTGGGCTAGGAGGGGCTCCCTGGAAGCAGGGCTAGGAGCGCACTGGCTGCTGGCCCTGCCCCTGGGGACCATTTTAATAACTATGTAACCGATAAAAAATTGTTGTGGCTATACGATTACTAAAATACACAAAAGCTAACATCCTTAATATTAACTGCCTTTTTGCAGGACAGGCAGTATGTGAAGTACTTCTGCCCCCCTCGTCCCAGGCTTGTAGCATTCAGAGCAGCACACATGGCCCCTGCAGCTTCTCTGAGCACATGCAGGGGCATGAAAGGCAGGGTCTTTGGCTAAGGAACATGCTCCTGACAAGAACCTGCCTCTGGCACCCCAGCCCCTCCCTGCCTCCAAACCTCTGCTCCCCCTTCCTGTAGCTCTACTCTAGGTAACCCAAACCCTATGCACCCATGCCCATTCCCAGACCCTGCACCCCCTCCTACATGTCACTACCCCTACCCTTATCCTACCCCTGGTCACCACCCAAATCCCTGCACTCCCTCCTGCACCAGGTTACAACTCTCTCTCAGACCCTGTACCCCCTGCTGCACTCCTACCCCAGGTCACAACACGTTCCTTTGCCTAAGCTCCCTCCCAGATACCACACCCTCTCCTACACCCCAGTCCCTTACTCCAACCTCCCTTCTGCACCCAACCTCCGTCCCAGACCCTGCACCTCCTCTGTTAATATCATGGAAGAGTGCGGCATTTTACTGCTTACCAAATTTTGAGTGGCCCCCTCCATCAAAAATTATTGCCCACCCCATAGCTGTAGACCATGTTTATCTAGAGTGCAAGAGAGATCTGTGTAGAGCTTAGTTATTAAGACTTATTTAATGTAAACATTGGAAAAAATTCACTTAAAAAAACATAATACTTTATATTCTGCATTCCCCGTCTCATGATTTGTCTAGATGTTCTATCCTCCAATTTGACACATATACTTAAATTTTCTATACTCTTCTCCAGTGTTTTGTTCAACCTTACATTTCTGAAAACTAGATAGAAGAAACTAGTTGTGTTTCTGTATTCTGATATGCAGAACAAAAGCTTCTGTGAGGATACATGTAATATAGACTTAAATAGGAATTGGTTTTCCAAGAAGAGATAAATTAGGATTTTACATACAAAGAAACTCAGTACTATTCTTATTGCTCCTTCTTAGAAGGAACCTCTCTTTCCATGTATAGGCCAAGTCCAATATTTTTGTGTGTCAAAATCCTTAACAAGGCACTTTAAGGAGTGTGCGTGGTAGAGAGGTTAAATTTAAATTAATCAGCTAATTAAGTAGTCATTGGAATTTTCATCGATAAAGGGCGAGAGGAGCACTTGCTATCCCTGCTGCACCTCTGCTTTTGAAATATAACAAGAGCTGTGGGTAGCCCTTGCTACATTTTAAAGGCAAAGGTCCAGCGGGGAACCCAGACAGGGGAGGCAGAGATTCAGTGCAGGACCAGGAGCAAGCCGGGAATCAGCTGTCTCGGCTTGCACCCAGTCCCAGAAGCTTTGTCTCTGCTTTTAAATGTAGGAAGAGCCTGGCGTGTTGATAAACCGTCACTTAACCAAAAAATAGGAAGAAGGGAAAAGACTGTTATTTTATATTTTGTGATTCAATGGGCCAGTTCTCAGTTTGCTATGGTGGCAGCATTGTCTAGTATGGGAAAAAATGTATTACAAAATATGGACAGCTAGAATCCATATGTAGAAGAAAAATTAAAGCACACTATCTTTTCTCTGTTCTCTCCAAACAAATCCAGGAAAAAAAGAAAATGAAGATGTACATTAGATGTCCAAATCTGCAATTTTCTCACACATTGCTGATAATATAAATGAACAGTATTCAATGCTACTTTCTTTGTTTTGTCTTCTTCAGCTGACCTCAAAAGAACAATTGCTGTTCTTCTGGATGACATCTTACAACGTCTGGGGAAACTGGAAAACAAAGTTGACTACATTGTTGTGAATGGCTCAGCAACAAATACTACCAATGGAACCAGTAGTAATCTGGTTCCAGTAACTACAAGCAAACGTGTAAATGCAGCAAACATTAGATAGCATAGAAGATAACCTTAAGCTGCTTCATCTATCATAGATTTGATTCAAGAAAAGCTTTTTACCTCTGGCTAGGGCAAAGCAATAGTTGACACATATCTGTACACTGTTCTGCTATAGAATGTGCTGAGTACATGCAGTCCCAACTTCTATACATAAGGTTCTCAAAGGCTTAATTTGTTGCTTTCAGACAACTCTGTTAAAGCAATGCTGTACAATATTTAAAGATTGGTTGATGTAGTATGCCAAATGGGTGATACACTAATGTTTGAAATTAAACTAAAATGGAAAAAATATATATTCACTTCTAAAATATATTTATTTAAATAAAAACCTAACATCATTTTGGATAAACTGATAATATAGCTTAATCATTTTTGTGATGTTTTAAACATGTAATTAAGGATAATGTAATGTTAAGTTAGTGTATAACAGTACAATATTTTGTTACTCATTAATTTGCAAGTGGTACGTTGAGGATAACAATGAGAACGTTTTAAAATAGCAACCCAAAGAATGTCTTTATTTGCACTACCTGTTAGAATAGAGAGAATTTCCTGTATATAAAAATATGATTTATAATGAATATCTTAGGTAGCAACACTGTCCAGATATCTTTGCTCCAGAACGAGGTCAGTTAGATTATCAAAGGCAAAAGAGCCTGATACCATACATAGTTATTTTGTACAAAAATATTTAAGTGTGTGTATTTTATAACTACAGGTAAATTATTTAAGTGATGGAAGTCCAGTTTTCAGATGTGAATATTTTTATTCATTGCTGTTTCTTTAAATTTTTAGTATCTTGCAGTGTGACAAATATAACACATCATCTCCTTAACTTACTTTTTTAAACAGGAGGGAATAAGTAAATTAAGTTGAAGGGAAGCAGAGCATCTTGGCAAATACTAAAGAGATGCATATGTTAATGGTGTTTTATGAGGGACACGGGAATGAGCTAAGGTTAAATTGCCTTATATCCATGTTAGCCTTACAGCAATGAGAATTGCAGTGAGGGTGCCCTATACTTCAAAATGGGCTTTCTGCATTATAAATGCTAAAATGAAAGTGCCATTCAGACCTATGTTTTTTAAAAATATACTGAAGTTGGGGTATTTTTAGAATTATGTTCTGGAATTTTTGCTTGAAATATGCTGTATAATAGCTTTTTACTATTTTGTTTAGAAAAAAATTATTCAGACCAGAAGTGCTGGATGATCTCAAGGTTTTCTGCTTTTCTCCCTGATAGTCTAGACTGGTCTAGAGGAAAGTAGACTATATAAATAAAAACTTGAGTTAGTGTCCTAATGTTTCTTATTTTGTGTTTGACATACTGAGTGTAAATTTTTTTCAGGAAGAAAAAAATAAAATTGTATTTATATTTGGGAAAGGTTTTTTTTTTTTTTAAACTAGAAAATTTACCGGGCATTGCTTGGGTCCTTAACTCAAATACACTTTTTTTTCTTCATTTAAGTCATTGTTCTGGGGGTGGGGCTGGGGAGTCGGAATTCAGTATACAGGCTGCCCCAGGGACACAGGGCTATCCCACCCCTCTCTCACCGCAGCAGCTTGGGACCAGGTGAGGAACTGCTGTCCATGGGCATAACTGGGGAAGAGTGTATGTCCCCTTGATGGGGGATGGGTGCACACACAAACTCTGAAATGTACAGTAGATAGCTGTCCCTTTCTCCACACCTGCCAGCTAAATGGGGTTATGGATGTCCTGGTCCCCATCTCTGTCCCCTTGCTGCCCCAGTGGTCATTCT
The DNA here is from genome assembly GCA_019425775.1 of Rafetus swinhoei. Classification (NCBI taxonomy): domain Eukaryota; kingdom Metazoa; phylum Chordata; order Testudines; family Trionychidae; genus Rafetus; species Rafetus swinhoei. The sequence continues at coordinate 199,699,593 of CM033424.1, read as the reverse complement.
GCAGTTATAACTGTTTCTCGTGCAAGACCCCCTCTTTCCGTTTTATGAGAAACAATAACATTCCAGGCACATCTCGTTATCTTGGCACAGCCAAATCTTTGCTTTGCTTGAAGTTATATTAAGAGGAAGCTGCATACCAAATTTGGTGGTCCTCGCTTTTACCGCTCAGGAGGAGTTAACAAACTGATGCACATACGGACAAACAGGCACACATTTTGAAAATATTTAAATGACTTACCTTTTCCTGTTTTCTGTATGTGCTCTCCATGTACTTTGAGATTTTAAACTGTTGATCTTCATAGTTTCACTAATCATAAAGTTTGCTATTTAATTCATAGGTTACATAAGTAGAACAGTAGATATAACTTACTTGGTTTTGAAATCCCAATATTCTTCTTTCAGAGGTGTCTTTGTGGGTGCTTCACACTTGGTCTTGGTGCCATCCTGACACCTGGATCAGAGATTTCTCTAGCAGTCCTGAATGGGCTTCCATACCCCTTACTTGTAAGAGGGCTGATAGGAAGTACTATGTACCATCCAGGGGTTCAGAATTCCTTTTCACCCATTCCACTCCAAATTCCTTGGTGGTGGAAGCAGCACATCAGAGAGATAGGCAACATCATTTCCGATCGACCTCTGGTGACAAGGATAGTAAAAGGTTAGATCTCTTTGGATGTAAAGTCTACGTCTCCTCCACCTTACAGTTAAGAATTTTGAAATATTCTATGCTTCTGGCCAAATACTCTGAACTATGCAATACTAGGAACTATACAAAGCTCATGGACTTTGTAAAGGACATACCTGAGGCCAAAAGGCCACAGTTTAAGGCTATAGGCTTAGAAGGCCAGACTATCGCCCATGCAGCCTTGCAGGCAGCAGCCCTCCATGCGGCAGACACTGCAGCGAGATCCACTGCAAACGTGGTAAGGATGCACAAAGCCTTAGTTTATCTTGACCACATACCCGAGAGAGATACAGTCTACCGTGGAGGATCTTCACTTCAATGGGGAGAAACTTTGTGGGCAAGAACAACGAAGTCCTGCACATCATAAAGGACTCACATGCCACACTGTGTTGCCTAAGAATCCACACTCTGACACAATCAGAAGGAAGCTATATCATTATCAGCCCTATCAACAGTCCCGATATCCTCCACACAGGAGAGACCTTTCGATCAACCAAACCAGCAAAGACATAGACAGAGACCACAACATTGACGTCAACCACCAGGATCAGCACCTCACCCTCTGACACCCAATAAGCAAATCTGAACGTTTGGTCGAGGGCCTTGAAGACATCTCATCTTTTTCAGCACTATCCTATGTTTGTGGATCGACTACACTCATTTTATCATCAATGGACATCCATAACTGCTGTCATATGGGTTTTAGAGGTTATCTTTTCTGGATATATTATTATTTTCCTCTCCTTCCCCACTGCCCATCTACCTACCTCATCCCTTTCCAGGGATCCTTCCCATGAAATGCAACTTCATCAAGAGCTATAACATCATCTACAATTATGGGCAGTGAAACCTGTCCCTCCTCAACACAAAGGGAAAGGGTTTTACTCCCACTACTTTTTAATTCGAAAGAAAACCGAGGCTGGTATCCTATTCTTGATCTTTGCAGACTCAATGAGTATGTTCTACATGGTTACTCTCACCACCCTCATTCTGGTTTTGCAGTGGGGGGATTGGTTTTCAGCCTTTGACCTACAGGATGCTTACTTCCCTCACATAGACAATTCCTAAGTTTCACAGTGGGAACAGATCATTACCAATATTGGGTCCTGCCCTTTGGGCTCTACATGGCCCTTTGTGTCTTTTCCAAGGTATTAGCTGTTGTAACAGCATACCTCCACAAATTAGGATTAATTATATTCCCCTATCTTGATGACTGCCTCCTCAAGACTCACAGGTATGATGATGCAATATTAACCACACAAATGACAATTCAGTGTTTTCAATGCCTAGTTCTACAAATAAACTGGGAAAAATCCTCTCTACAGCCCACACAAACCATACAATTCATTGGCGCACACCTAGACTCCACAGTAATTCGAGCATCACTTCTGGATGAGAAATTCCACAGCATACACTCTGTAGTGACCACACTGTACTACTCACCATAAACCATGGCCCTGGAATATCTACAGCTCACTCTGTGGTGACACACGCTCTCCAAATGGATTGCAGACTGTACCCTATTGTGGTACCAACTTAAGGAATCTCAGTCTTTTGTAACCTGACAGTCCATTCTACAAGATCTATTTCTACTTGAACCACATACCTACATAACGTCCCTCTACTAGAAATCTGCAAAGCTGCCAAGTGAGCTTTTCAGCATACATTCGCAAACCATTACGCCCTCGCATATGGTCCTAGAGCTGATACTTATTTGGACAGAATGGTGCTTTCTTCAGCATTCTGACACACTCCAAAGCCCCTACCACCATAGGGGGAAACTGCTCTTTAGTCGCCAAGTGTGGAGCACCCACAGGGAAAACTCTCTCTTGAAGAAGCAAAGGTTACTCAACTTATGCAGTAACTAGAGTTCTTCAAGAAGAGTGTCCTTGTGGGTGCTCCACTACCCACCCTCCTCTCCTCTGCTTTGGAGATAGTGGCCTCTGATGTAGAGATGGAAATGGAGCGCTTGGACTGCGCACACATTATTCCAGCCACCCATGTTGGACTGCTAGTGAAATCTCTAATCCAGGCACTGGGACAGCACCAACATTAAGTGTGGAGCACCCACAGGGACGCTCATCTCGAAGAACTCCAGTTATTGCACAAGGTGAGTAATCTTTGCTTTCTCATTAACTTTGCCTAGGTTGGAGAGGAGAGAAGAAAATATGATTATGCAATAGTTTTAGCAGGGGAAAGCTTTCAAAAGCACGGAAGACAGCTTGGCACATTATCCAGATTTTTCAAATGCATCAACAGAAGTTATCTGAAGGCACACTAATTTTCTGGATACTGGTTAATTTCTCCAGGCATGCTATAGTAATATTTAGTAATGTGTATATAGAATCATAGAACACTAGAACTGGAAGGGACCTTGAAAGGTCATTGAGTCCAGTCCCCTGCCCACATGGCAGGACCCAGTACCATCTAGACCATCCCTGATAGACATTTATCTAACCTGCTCTTAAATATCTCCAGAGGTGGAGATTCCACAACCTCCCTAGGCAATTTATTCCAGTGTTTAACCACCCTGACAGGAAGTTTTTCCAAATGTCCAACCTAAGCTTCCCTTGCTGCAGTTTAAGCCCATTGCTTCTTCTGTCATCAGAGGCCAAGGAGAACAATTTTACTCCCTCCTCCTTGTGACACCCTTTTAGATACCTGAAAACCTCTATCATGTCCCCTCTCAGTCTTCTCCTCTCCAAGCTAAACAAGCTCAGTTCTTTCAGCCTTCCTTCATAGGTCATGTTTTCTAGACCTTTAATCATTCTTGTTGCTCTTTTCTGGACCTTCTCCAGTTTCTCCACATCTTTCTTGAAACGTGGTGCCCAGAACTGGACACAATATTCCAATTGAGGCCTCATCAGTGCAGACTAAAGCGGAAGAATGACTTTTCATGTCTTGCTCACAACATTCCTATTAATGCATCTCAAAATCATGTTTGCTTTTTTTGCAACAGCGTCGCACTGTTGACTCATATTTAGCTTGTGGTCCACTATGACCCCTAGATCGCTTTCTGCAGTACTCTTTCCTAGACAGTTGCTTCCCATTCTGTATGTGTGAAACAGATTGTTCCTTCCTAAGTGGAGTACTTTGCATTTGTCCTTATATATATACTGGTGATTGATTGCCCCTCTTGAGGAGCATGAAATCCAAAAGAAAATTGTCAAGGACTGTTAGACAATGGTACATGGTGAAAATGTTGAAGGTAGGCAGATGGATTTGCCCAGGCACTGTGTGTGAGGATTTTGATGACTGATGAGCTTGTGTAGACTTCTGTGCAATCATACAACTATTACAAAACAGTTCTGTAGTAAACACTCAGTTGCACTATCTTTCAGCTTTGTGTAATACACAACATACTCACTGGATATAGTTTATAAAATGCTAAATATTTAAGGAGAACTTGGAGTTAAATTTATAAGAGATAATACATTATTTTTCTGGATGGAACAAATATCTCACATTGGGTTTACTGTTTTAACAATACCATGTTATACTTCTCATTTAAATTTATGTCAGAAACCACAAAAAATGGGACTGTTTCAAATGGGTACAACACCGTTTATTTATTTGTTTAAGATAGTAACCACTCTGAAACCAACTGATTTTAAAAAAATTTCCTGTGATTTTTCTAATGGACCTGAATTTTATTGAAGCCAATACCTAAAATAAAAGGTAATTGTTTGCTAAGTAAGAATAGATGAGGAGAAAAAAAAAGTAGTCTTGGCAACTGCTACCTGGACAGCCAGAAGCACCTGGGAATCCAACACAACTCCCAAGAAGTTCCTGACCTGATTAACACGCACACGTGTCCAATTAAAGCAACTGAAATAATCTCTTCTTTTTCTCAGCTGTCTTCTATCTTTGTATAACTTCAGTTTTATCCTGTTTGAGTCCAAGCCTGTAAGCCTGCATCTAAACTCCAATCTCAGCAAGTCCATGGGTAACTTGGGCAATTGGACTGTCTGTCATCTGAACTGGAGACTTTAACAAACTGCACTCCCAATATGGCCAACTCCAACAGCTTTATGTAGATGTGTATACAGTACCCAACATAATGGAGCCCTAACCAAAATTTGGGACATCTAGTGTTATAGGGATGTTAAAGGGTAACTGGTTAAATGGTTAGTTGGTAAGCATCATCCTTAACTGGTGATGCTTACTGGGTAAAGGTTAACTGGTACCTGGGAGCAGCCCCCCCTGCATGTGGCCCACCTGAGGGCTGCTTCAGCTCTGCTGAGCCCCCCATGCTGTTACCCGCTCAAAATACTCTGTCTTTTATACATTGTAGGGCACCTACCCGTATCCCTTTCTAGGGCCTAGGCATAACTCTCATAACACGGGCACCTGCCAGCCCCTGATTCTAGGATTTGGCATAACCTTTTCAATATAGGCACCCACTGTTGCCCTTCTGCAGGTTCAGGTATTATGGGCAGGTTTGCAGGGTTTTTTTTTTTTTACCAATGAAAGAGCCTTACACAGTAATATCCTACTTAATCTTTCTTTATTAATCATCTAAACCAGAATGCACATGCTAGACATACAGTGCTCTCCACTCCCAATGTGAATAAGATGAACTTGTCTTGATGGCCAGTCAGGATCAGGTTCATCTGGGGGACTCCAATTTCAACATGGTGTCATTGACACAGGGTTGAGGTCTGGCAGCTCTGATCTTGGAGCTGTCTCCTGGAGTTGGTTCCCAAAGAACTTCCTTTTGGGTCCCAGCTTACATAGTGAAACCTGAGTTCTGCTTAGCGTTACTATAATCAATTGTTTTACTAAAATTTTACTAACCAGTCATAACCTACTGTAACAGAATTTACCTAGTCTATCAACCCCCATCACCTTAGTTGATTAACATCTAGCAAAATTAATTATACAGCAAACAGAAATAATTAAAACCAGACAGAGATCATATAGACAAACAATAGGAAAGTGAGGACCATAATCATAGAACGAGGATTACACAACTCCAACTATTGATAAGGAGTTTCTAAGTTTTCTTTACTCATCTTGAGATGTGTTTCTTTATCAGGTGATAGTGGGTGCCAGTAGGAGAGGATCTCCTTAACAACTGTGTATTATACTATTTTAATGCAAATTAGATGGAATGTGAATATGTGACTCCAAGCTTTACAGCTAATGGCTAGTGCTCTTCACTCTGGCTGCAGAGGAAGGCTTTAGGCCTTCCAATATGGCTACAGTAAAAGGTTGTATTCTTACAGTGCAGGGCTGCTGGCTTCCAGCTTGCATGGGGGCCAGCAGGTGTGGCCTATGGGGAGAGGGCCAAGAACCACAGAAGCAGCCCCTGCAGGGGTTGAGAGAAAGAACTGCCAAGCTGGGGCAGCCCCTGCCTCTGGGTGGGGGAAGAGGCACTCTAGCCCTGTTGGAGTAGCTCCCCCTTTTTAATTGGTTAATCTGTTAAATGCAGTGTCAGCACTGCATTTAACAGTTTAACCAATTAAAGAGGATTTTACAATTCCTAATTATAATCCAATTAACGTATGTTAAAAAACAGGAGCAGTGGCAGAGCCTTGTGCAGCCCCATGTTAGAAAAAAAATCAGTGGAGCATAGAAAATGCCCTTTCACCTCTAGGGTTACCAGATAGGTTTAGAAAAAATACCGGACACGCTTGATGGTGGGGGGGACCAGCCGGAAGGGGGGGCGCAGGCAGCGTGGCTGTCCTGGGGAGATGAGGGGCGGGGCTGGTGGGGCGGCTGGCCAGAGGAGATGGGGTCGGGGCAGTGCAGCTGGCCGGGGCAGATGGGGAACCGGGGCAGGGCTGGCGGGTGGGGGTCGGGGCAGCGTGGCTGGCCGGAGGAGATGCGGAGGGGTTGGGGGCAGCACGGCTGGCCCGGGGAGATGGGGGAGGGGTCGGGGGCAGCAGAGCTGGTCGGGAAGGGTTGGGGGGCAGGAGTGACCCGGGCACATGCAGATCCCAGGGCGCTGTCAGTCCTGCGCATGGTCCGGAGAAGCGTGAGTGAGTCCAGCTGCGGCTCCACCATGCACTCAGGAGCAGGGACAGGGCTTCTCCTGCTCCCCAAGGTGTCGGATGCAGCCAGGGCTCCCAGCGCTGATCGCGCCCCGCCTCCCAGCCACTCCCCCAAACCCTGCCAGGCTTCCGTCTGGTGCCCAGCCAGAAATCCATGAAATACCGGACATTGCACATGTCCGGTATTTTCTGGATTTTTTTTACCAGACAGAGGGCCCAAAAACCAGACTGTCCGGTAGAATACCGGACTCCTGGCAACCCTATTCACTTCAAATCCTCTGAGACCTCTCCTAAAAAATCATATCCATTGCTACATGGTCACAGAATCATGCTGATCTAGTTTTATTTTTCTTACATAAACAAGGATGTAGACCTAAAAGTAAATCTGGCAGAACATCAGTCCCTGGGGCATCCAGTCATGTGCTTTAGCCACGATGGTAGGTCTTCCTTTTTAATTGCCTCATTATTTCTTGCTTAGTCTTCTTATTCCTAAAACTTTTAATTGTTTGCCAGATTCTTTCTGTAAAACTAAGTTAACAGGGAAAATATACTAGTTTACTCTGAAAACACTTGCTAATAGGGAAAACAAGGATTATTTTGAAATAAATGAGAAGTTTATATTGTATTGCATAACAAAACCTGTCACAATACCCAATCCTGCAATATGCAGATGAACTGAATAAATGAGGTAATTAACACATGAAGTCATTTAAACCACATTTTAAATAAACATATGGCCTTAGTGCAGTTTTCAGCCTGCATCTTTAGGTGCCTAAATCTTTGAAAAAAATCTGGCCCCATGTTCTTCATCACTCTCATTCGTTTCCTCCTCGTTTTTATTCATAGATCAGTAAAGCTCAAACTGCTGACATCCGAGGGGTCCGGATGGGTGGGCATTGTGAGACACTTCCTAGAGGCCATTTACAGCGACATAATGCACAATGAATGCAATGTCTACACTGACCCTTTGTCAATATAACTTTACTGCAAACAACTCTACCCCTCTCATCTCAGTAAGGTGGTTTTAGTAGGTTGGCGCAGCAGGACAGGTGCATCCTGGAGAGGAGCATTTCAGTGTGTACGCTCTACTGCCTTGTAGACAAAACACTTTAGCGTAGCTACCCGCCAGCCCCAGGCTCGCTACAGGTCTACGCCGGCGGGGGTGCAGGCGGCAGCGCCAGTGAAGCGGCGCGGGGAGGAAAGCCCCGTAAGGCGCCGTCAGCAGCCTCGCAGGGCCCGCGAGCGCGAGAGTAACCGCCAGAGCCGCTCTCCCACCTCTGCGGAGGGAGGCGCGTCTGAGCCGGAAGCCGCCGGCGCTGCCAGGCGCCCCGGGCCGGGAAGAGCCGCGCCGATGGAGCGGCTGCGGCTGCAGGCGGGGGGCGCGGCGGCGGTGGACGAGTACCTGGAGTATCGGAGGTGAGGGGCCGCCTGTCCCGAGGGGCGCGATCGCGCTGAGCTGATTCCGGGGCTGCGGGTTATGGTAAGGCCCGTCCTGCGGCGTGTGGCTCAGACTCAACCGGCCCAGTTCGCAACCTCTTGCTCCTGCTGCAGCGGGGGGTGTTTTTGTGTGTGTCGGTGTCTCCCCCCCACTCCCTGCCCTTGTTGGAGACTAATGAGTGTGCGTGTGTCAGTGTCTCAGTCCCCCCTCTCCCTTGTTGTTGGAGACACAGTGAATGTGTGTCAGTGTGTCTCTTTCCCCCTTGTTGTTGGAGACAGTGGGAGTATGTATGTGTGTCAGTCTCTCCCCTCACCTCCATTGTTGGAGACAGGGAACATGGCAGAAAAGCTGAAATACCCTTTTACAATAGAATAAACATGAATCCCTGGCATGGATGCTTTGCAGCATCCTGGTAGGAGAGCCTCTATGCAGTGTCCAATATTTTTTAATTTAATCTCGCAGCCCCTGTGCTTAAACTCCTGGGAACCTGTTGCCACATAGCACAATTATTATGCCAACACTTTTTATCTGGAAAGGTTTTCTTCTTGTGCAAATCTGTGTCATCCAAATAGTCACCAGGATTCTTTTTGTTGATGTTGAGACCCAGGGGAAGAAAGTTTTTTTCCATCCAGCAAGTCTTCCCAAAACTAAAGCAGCCGAGTTTCTTGTTTAGCAGAAGGGAGGAGTTCTTTGCAAATAAAAATGTACAGCACCTGAGGTTATAACCCTTATGTTATCTGCCTTTTGCTGTTGGTCTTTCTTTTTCCACTGTGCAATATGGTGATACTGATTTTTAAGTTATCATTTGTTGAAATTCTGGCTGGGAGAGCTCAGCAAAGGTTAGGATTCACCAGTACTCTGGAATATTTTCGAGAGTTCTGTGGATATGTCAGAACACTTTAAAGCTTCAAAAATGTTTTTTTTTCCCCCCACAGGTAGGGAGAGGGAAATCTTCCAACTACCCCATGTAATGTCTTGGTCTCTGGTGCTATGACTTTATTAATATTTCATAGAATCATAGAACACTAGAACTGGAAGGGACCTCTAGAGGTCATTGAGTCCAGTCCCCTGGCTTCACGGTAGGACCAAAAGTACCATCTACACCAGGGATACTCAACATGTGGTCCGCGGGCCATATGTGGCCCACGGTCCATTTGTTTGCAGCCTGGGGTGCGGTTTGGGTTTATGCGAGGCTCAACACGCGGCCCACGGGTGGGATCCTTTGAACGTGGCCTCCACTGGGAACATGCTCCACAACGGCGAGTCAATATAATGGTCTTCTGTTGATATGCATTTTAGTAGTTAAATTCCTGGACTGTCATTGCTCATTAAAAGTGCTGTCATATGGGTGGAAATCGTGTCAGTATTGCATTTTATTAATATCAGCAGAACTGACTTAAATGGGGCCTGCATGTTGTGTAGTCTTGCCTTAATCTTTGTATTCATGCGTGTCAGTGTGAAAGAAGCTATTTGCATATATTTGCATATATATTTGCATGTAACTTATACACTTAAGTTGCGGCCCTTGGCATGTGTTTTGAGTTTCACTGTGGTCCCCAGGGCTTCCGAAGTTGAGTAGCCCTGATCTAGATCATCCCTGAAAGATGTCTATCTAACCTCCTAAATATCTCCAGAGATGGAGATTCCACAACCTCCCCTAGGCAATTTATTCCAGTGTTCACCCACCCTGACAGGAAGTTTTTCCTAATGTCCAACCTAAACCTCCCTTGCTGTAGTTTAAGCCCATTGCTCCTTGTCCTGTCATCAGAGGTAAAGGAGAACAATTTTTCTCCCTCCTCCTAACGCTCTTTTAGATACCTGAAAACCGCTATCATGTCCCCTCTCAGTCTTCTCCTCTCCAGACTAAACAAGCCCAATTCTTTCAGCCTTCCTTCATAGGTCATGTTCTCTAGACCTTTAATCATTCTTGTTGCACTTCTCTGGACCCTCTCCAATTTCTCCACATCTTTCTTGAAATGTGGTACCCAGAACTGGACACAATATTCCAATTGAGGCCTCATCAGTGCAGAGTAAAGCAGAAGAATGACTTTTCATGTCTTGCTCACAACACTCCTGTTAATGAATCCCAGAATCATGTTTGCTTTTTTTGCAACAGCATTACACTGTTGACTCATATGTAGCTTGTGGTCCACTATGACCCCTAGATCGCTTTCTGCAGTACTTCTTCCTAGACAGTTGCTTCCCATTCTGTATGTGTGAAACAGATTGTTCCTTCCTAAGTGGAGTACTTTGCATTTGTTCTTATTAAACTTCATTCTGTTTATCTCAGACCATTTCTCCAGTTGGTCTAAATCATTTTGAACTATGACCCTATCCTCCAAAGCAGTTGCAACCCCTCCCAGCTTGGTATTATCTGCAAACTTGATAAGCATACTCTCTATGCCAATATCTAAATCGTTGATGAAGATATTGAACAGAACCGGTCCCAAAACTGACCCCTGCAAAACCCCACTTGTTATGCCCTTCCAGCATGATTGTGAACCATTAATAACTACTCTCTGAGAATAGTTATCCAGCCAGTTATGCATCCACCTTATAGTAGCCCCATCTAAGTTGTATTTGTCTAGTTTATTGATAAGAAGATCATGAGAGACTGTATCAAATGCCTTACTAAAGTCTAGGTATACCATGTCCACCACTTCTCCTTTAGCCACAAAACTTGTTATCCTATCAAAGAAAGCTATCAGATTGATTTGACATGATTTGTTCATTACAAATCCATGCTGGCTGTTACCTATCACCTTATTTTCTTCCAGATATTTGCAGATGAATTCCTTAATTACTTCCTATGTTATCTTTCCTGGCACAGAAGTTAAACTGACCGGTCTGTAGTTTCCTGGGTTGTTCTTATTTCCCTTTTTATTTTCTGCCCCATGAAAGCTCATCACTGAATAAACTATCTTGTTAGTCTTTAAAGTGCTACATAATTTTTTCCCTTTTGTTTTACCAAGATCAGACTTAACACGGATACCTCTCTATTACTTTTTATAGATGGGCACTATATTTGCTCTTTTCCAGTGTTCTGGAATCTCTCCTGTCTTCCATATTTTTTAAAGATGATAGCTAAAGGCTCAGATACCTCCTCTATCAGCTCCTTGAGTATTCTAGGATGCATTTCATCAGGCCCTGGTGACTTGCAGACATCTAACTTTTCTATGTAATTTTAACTTGTTTTTTTTTTTATTTTATCTTCTAAACCTACCCCGTTTCCACTATCATTCACTATGTTAGGCATTCCTTCATCATCAGACATCTTGGTGAAGACCAAAACAAAGAAGTCATTAAGCACCTCTGCCATTTCCAAGTTTCCTGTTATTGTTTCTCCCTCCTCACTGAGCAATGGGTGCAATTTGTCTCTTCTAGCTTTGTCTCTGAATATTTTGACATGCAAGTACTTTTCGGTTGACATGTATAAACTCATCTTTTAGATATTTCTCAGTTGAAATATAAGTGTTTAAATTATGTTTCTGTTCCCAGTGTCTAGGCCTCCTCTTATACCTGCCATCTGTTCAAGAGTAAACATTTGTGAAATAGTGTGGGAGGACATTAAGCCAGGTCTACTATTATTTCAGGAAATACAGGTTGACACACAATTTTGACAATTATAAAATCCCAGTTAATCAGTTAACTGGTTAAACCTTTTTCTGAGCATACATGATGCAATAGATTACACACTATATTTAGATTTAAAAATGTTCAGTAAAATATGAAAGATGCAGGTAATCATAATTTTTATCCATATATGTTCAAAATGTTTTACAAAGGAAGGTAAGTTTCAATAAATTATGACATCCATATGTTGATGAAATATATTAGCACATGGTATTGGGATATTGTACATTACTGAGATATTGTGAATTTGCATATGTACGGTATAACTTACTGAAAAACAGGCCCCTGTTGTGGAAAGTATTAACATTTGTAACTTATGCTGTACATTTTCATAGCATTTTATAAACATTAATTAATTAAGTTTCATAACTCCATGAGGGAAGTAAGTATTATTCCTGTTTTACAAATGAGGAAATTGAAGGCTTTTTAGGGTTTGTCTTCACTGCAGAGTTAATTAGGATTGTAACTTGAGTGTTGCCCCTTGAGTTCTGTCCACATACACAAATCTGTAAGCTGGTTGGCCTCTTGGAATGTAGGTTATTGCTCTGGTTAGCATGGCTAACCAGTTTAAATCAGTTTATGTCAGTGGTTCTTAACCAAGGGTTTTTGTGTCCCCCTTCTTAGCGTATGCACAGATTCCAGGGGGGCACATCAGCTCATCTAGATATTTGCCTAGTTTTACAAGGCTGTATAAAAAGCCTGGCCAAGTCTGTACAAACTAAAATTTAATACAGCTATATAGGCCTGCTGACAGCAATTCTAGGCCTCAGGGCAAGTCAGTGGCCCCCACACATGCACAAGTTACACCTGCGTGGATGTGGTCTGCCTGACATTTGGACAGTGCTGTGCCTGTGCTGGCTGGTGCCTAGTAAACTGCCAGCTGCGCTTCTGAGTGTGCTCTTCTGGCACGGCCAGGGCTTCCACATGCCCAACCATAAGGTTGACAACTGTCTAACTGCACAAACCCAAAGACCCTTCCTTGCCTTGCCTCGCCTCTACCCCGTCTCCTCTTAAGGACCCGCCTCCCCTTCCCCACTCACTCCATTTCCCCTCTTTCCCTGTCGCTCACTCTCCCTCACTCTCTTTCATCAAAACATGTAGATGGTGGTATGAGCTTTCGTGGGTACAACCCACTTCTTCAGATGACTGGAGTATTAGAAGTCCAGATCTAAGAATAAATAAGGGAAGGTGAGGGGGAGAAGGAGAGGGGAAAAAGAAAAAAATTGTGAATTGGATTGCTCAGGTTACAAGAGGCTGATAACAATTTGCATCTCTATTAGTACCCATTATTTGGTTAAGTCATTAGGATGTGGAAGATAGTGTGTGTGACAGCCGATATCTTTATTTATTCCTCACTGATAAAAATCAAACTTGTAAATTAAGTTAAGTTCCAACCCTTCCCTATGTATTTGGCTTGTGGAATTGGCCTGAAACAATAGCGTGACTTAGAGATCCATTAATGAGTGCCCCGGCAGGTTAAAGTGTTCCCTGGCTCCTGGGCAATTACCCCATAGCTTCCCACTTGTTTGTGGACCTGTACAGAAAAAATGAGAAAGTAAGCAATTTTTCAGTAATGTGCTATGAAACTTTGTATTTTTAGGTCTGATTTTACACGCAAGTAGTTTTCAAGTGAGTTGAAATGGGATATGCAAGACAAAGTAGACTTCTGAAAGGAATACAGAGTATGGAAAAGTTGAAACCCATTGGCTTACCCAGTCACTTTGTGCTGCTAATGCAATCATTTGATACAACTTGAGTGTTATTTCATGGTGTGATTAGGGATGTGAAAGTGTAACTGTGTACATGGTTAATTGATGGGCCTGGGTTAATCAGTTAACCTTTACGGTTACATGCAGGCTCCTAGTAACTTCCCCTCCGTACCCTCCCGCGCACGCTGCTGCCTCTGTATCAGCTCCTGGGAAGCTGACTGCCCCACACATGTAACTGCTGAAATGTTCAGCAGTTACACAATTACTTAATTAAACACATTTTAACATCCCTAGGTGTGCCTACTCTCACGCAAGCTGGAGTGAACTTCAGAATAGTTAATTCAATTAACTCTGCAGTGAACACGCATCTACGGAGAAGTGGTCTCCAGATTTTTCAGGATCATGCCCATCTGTGCCCATGACCTTGTCTGAGCTAAGGAGGGGAGTGGGGTTGTGGCTTCTGGAGCTGGGATGGCGGGGTTGGGGGAAAGGAGACACGGACAGGGGCAAGGGGATGGGTGTGGTTGTGGGAGCAGAGCCAGGAAGGGGGCTGGGAATGAAGTCGCAACCAGGGGCCAAGGCTGGGCCAGGCTTGCAGCCAGGCACAGAGCTGTAGTGAGGCTGGGGCCAGGGCCAGGAGACAGGACTGGGGTCAGAGCCAGAGCATAGCTGAGGATGGAGTGGGGCTGGTTGGTGCTTCCTCTCTACCCCTTGCCCTGTGTGTGGGCTGGCCTGGCCCCTCTGCACCCAAATGTTCCTTCTTTCCCCCCAAGGGGTCATGTCCCACAGTCTGGGGATCTCTGCTATCCAGAGATGATGTGACTTGTTGGAGATCATGCAGGAAGTCTTGAGTCAGAGCTAGGAAGAAACCAGAATTCCTGTTCTGCAGTCAGTTTTCTTCAATATATAAAGAAACTTGATAGCTTGCCTCTACACTTTCTTCTTCTCTTCTAGCCCTTCTTGAGACACGTTTCATACTACTAAAGTCAGTTTAAAAGAATTTGTTTTGAGTACAGTTCCTTGCAAAGATAATCTCTAGGGTACTATTGGAAGATAAAATAATCAGTGTTGTTTATTAGTGCATCATTATATATTGTTTTCAGAATTGCAGCCTACCTTTGCCTCCCTCCATTTTACTAACAGTTAAATGTAATTAAAATATTATGAAACACAATTACATGTTGCAGAATTGTAGGTGATGATGATGGAGGGAAACTCTTTACCCCGGAACAATATGAAGAGTACAAAAGAAAAGTGTTACCAGTTCGATTACAGAACAGATTGTATGTGAGCTGGAGATCACCAACTGGCATGGACTGTAAACTTGTGGGCCCAGAGACGCTGTGTTTTTGTACCCATAGGTGAGATTATTTTTCTTGCTACTGAACTTTCTTTGTACTTAGAAAATGTAAAATGTTTATAAAAAACACTGTCATACCAGTAGTTAACTTGAAAATCCAGGGATGTAAAGTAGGGATGTAAAATCTCAGTTAATAAGTTAACTGGTTAAACCTTTAACCGATTAAGTGGGAAGGCCGGTGTGCATGGGGCAGGAGGTTCCTGCTTCCAGCCCCCCTCATCCTTCCTCCCTGCACACAGGCATCTGGCTACTGTTCCTAAGGCTCCTGGTTGCCCCTGCCACTCACTTCTATCCCCCACGTGGGATAGCTGGCTTCTGCTTCTGGACCCTCCCGTGGGGCTGGAACAGCCCTCTGCCCAAGGCAGGCTGGTGCTCTGGGTACTGGTTAACCGGTACCCTGTAAGGGTGATGCTTACCGGGTAACTAGTTAACCGGTTACCTGTTCACATCCCTAATGTAAATATTGATGTAATTTAAGGAAGCATTTTTGAAACCAAAGAAATCATTCTAAAGTGTTCCATAAATAAAGTTTATGCTTGCAGACTGTGACTGTGTCAGAGATGCCTATGGCCAGAGCGTAAATTGAAGTATTTAGAGCTTTGAATCTACTAGTATTTATGCTTATGTAGGTTTATGACCATGTGACTCCATTTCCATATAATGGTTTGAAAATATATACTTGAAACGGTGCCAAAATCAAATGTAAAGCTCTACAATATTTCTTCACTGGAGTACAACTTAAAAAGCACTTGAAACCCCACACAATGTTGAAAACTCTGAGAATGAGCACATTTTTTGTTTCTAAGAAAACTAAATGTATCTTTGCATTAAACTTGAAATCTAAATTATAAATTCCTTAAAGAAAATTTTAATATTAAATGCTGAATGTATAAGTACTAATTTTTTTCTTCTATTTTTAGGTATAAACAACACAAAACCGATTTAGAAGAGATTCCAAAAGATCGTCCTATTTGTCTACCCTGTCGAGTGAGCCGTTGTCCGTGCAAATCCTATCACTATGTTCCTCTAAATGGGACTCAGCCCATTCGTTGTAGATGCAAGCATTTTTCTGATCAGCACAGTGCAGCACCTGGATTTTCTTGCAACTCCTGTAAGTTAGTTTCCTATAAATACACATGCAGTATTCTTTACAACTAACTTAAGCAGCACAACTTTTAAATACAGGTATATTTTCTAAACTTAGCAGAAAATAGCACTTTGTTCCCACATAAAATTATTGATAACACTGATTTAACCAACCAATGGTTAAATCATGGTATATTAGAGGAAGTTTGGAATTGTCCCTAAAACAGGAATTATTAACGTTAGTCATTACATTATGTACTGATATTCTGTCTTTCATTTCTCTTTAAATGATATATTGATGGAGATTTTAGTTAGATTTCTAGATTGCTAGTAAATTACTTGTAGGAAGTATATGAAATAATTTGTACAGAAGGACCTCATAAACCAGTTTTGCTTGCAGAAGAGGGAGTAATATCTAACCGAATAATACACAACATTGATATAACATTTCAATTTTCCGTAAATCACGTGTAGCAAATTATTTTAAGTGTAATTGGGTTAGTTTCATCCTGACTCAACTTGACAAGTTTATGTGGGGAATGATATAATGAGATTGCCTAAAATGGCATGTGTCCCGTCAGTGATTACTAGTACCAGTTATTCCCAGTGGCTGGAGTTAAGACACTAGATGAGGAAAACTCTGAGTTACAACAAAGAATTCTCTCTCAGATGTATGGCTAATGGATCTTGAGACATGCTCAGAGTCAAACTGCCATTTTAGAGGCTGGGAACAAATTTTCCTCCAGGTCAGACTGGGAAAGACTCCAGGGCCTTTTCACTTTCCTCTGCAGCATGGGCCATGGGCCACTTGCACATTTAAATTAGTGAAAGTGTAAACATGTACATGGTTAACTGATGAGCCTGGGCTCATCGGTTAACTTTCATGGTTACACGCAGCCCTCCTGCTCCCTGCGCTGCAGCTGGGAGGGGCAGGTGGGAGCTGGGGCATGTGGTGAGTTGGTTTTTAAGCTGGCTTCCTATGTGCACTGGCTCCCGTGGAACCGCCACCCATCTCCTCCACTTACTGCCACTTCTAATACAGAGGCAGCAGTGTGTGGGGGGGTCAGGTGGCCCCATGGGAACTGTCTCTCATGGAACCGCCTCCGCCCTACAGGTACACGTGTAACTGCTGAAATTTTCAGTCTTTACACACTTACCTAAATAAACACATTTTAACATTCTTCGTTTAAACTAGAGTAAATAGTGGATTCTCTGTAAGTGGAATTTTTTAAATCATGATCTGAGGATGTCACTAACTCAGCCAGAGATTATGGGTCTGTTACAGGAGTTGGTGTCTGTGGCTTGAAGTGTGCAAGAGGTTAAACTAAGGTATATCTACACTATGGGACAAAGTCGAATTAAGAGACGCAACTTCAGCTACGTTAATTGCGTAGCTGAAGTCGAAGAAGCTTAATTTGACTTTTGGCGCTGTCTACACTGCAGGAAGTTGAAGGAAGAACACTCTTCCTTCAACTTCCCTGACTCCTTGTGAAATCAGGGTTACCAGCATCGACCGGAGTTCCCCTCTCACTTCGAATTAGCTGTCTTAACTAGACTGCTCATTTGAACCCTGGAAGATTGACAGCAGCAGCTTCAATCTTCCTCTGTAGTGTAGATGTACCCTAAGTTATCACAGTGGTCTCTTTTTGCCTTAAAATCTATGTACATGTAAATGACTTTCCCAAGGTCACACAGGAAGTCCATGGCAGACCTGGGAAGTGAACCCAGGTTGCCAGAGTCCCAGACCTGTGACTGATCAATTGGACCATTCTGATTTGGATACATTAATTTTTGGCTGGGCATATGTTGGGCAGTATGCTGCTACTTCTGGGTTACTCTGCCCATTACAAAGAACAGCTAAAGCCAGTTGACAAGGGAGGTTAAGAATTCAGAGCTGTTGCTGCCCCTTAGGGGAGCATTACAGGAGTGGATCTTACCAGTTACCTTGCCTGAAGCTACCTCCAAATTGTAGTTGTTTGACAATTTGTAGGAGCACAGTCCACAATCAATCCTTTGATTTTCCGAAGACTGATTCCAGGAGTAGAACTTAGATCTCCTGATTCCCATGATTTAACCGCATGTTTATCCTTTCTCTTGTAGAGCTTCTAAATGGGAAGTGTGGCTGGGTATTTATGCATGGAAGGCAATCAGCAGCGCTTGAGAAAGCAACAGGGAAACTCTCTTTCGCTTGCTGTGCTGATGAATGGATTACATTATCTAACTCTGAATACTTTTTATTTTTAATTTAGGTTCCAAATGTTCAGGATTTCACAGCTGTTTTACCTGTGGGTGTGGTCAGCCAACATATGCTCATGAAACAATTGTGGAAACTAAACAAGAGCGCTTAGCCCAGGGAAAACCTGTGGGGCAGGATGTTCCTTATGCTGCAATGGGAGGATTAACTGGCTTTAGTTCACTAGCAGAAGGCTACATGAGACTTGATGACAGTGGAATAGGTAAGTGCAGGAGACTTCAGATATCATTTTGATCTTTCATCTATTAAATGTTCATATGTAACAATCTGTTGAAATATTAAGTTTCAGGACAAGCTGAACCTTCCATAGGATGGAGACGCCAAATCACTGATTTTTAAAGGCCAGAAGAGATCATTATGATCATATTTTCAGAATTCTTGTAGAAAAGAAACTACAGAATTTAATTCAGTAATTTCTGTATCAAGACCAATATATTTTGGTTGACCGAGAACATACCTTCTAAAAAGACATTGAAAATGCCTACTTGTTAGTCCCCTGTTTATATATTCAAGAACTGAGTTGGTCTTTTTAGCCACAGTGTTATACTGGGCTCTCATGTACCACTTGGGTTTCTAACTCCTTGTCAGAATCAGTTTCAAAGGTACAGTCCCCCATCCTTCATGAGTGATCTAATTCTTTGTTCTTTAGATATATGATTTTGCATGTTATTTGAAAGAGCACAGTTTGCCAAATGATCCTGATTGCTCAGTATAACTGACTTACCACTATTTACCGCTACACCAATTTTTGTATCATCTGCCAAATTTACTTGCCATGATTTTGTATACTTTTTTCCAGGTCACCAGTAAAGAAGTTTCATCCAGGCACTCAAGACACCCATGCAAGGAGGGTGGGGGGCCACCCTACCCCCAACCTGACCTCCAGCCTGGTAGCCTGGACCTCCCACCTACTCTGGCTGGAGCAGCCTGGACCCCCTCCACCTGCGTTGGTTGGGTTAGCCCGGATCCCCCCTGTTGTGGCCAGAATGGCCTGATCCTGGAGCTCTCCAGCCCTGGAGCCTCCCTGCTGTAGCCTGGCCCTAGGCCCCACCTCCCACCACTGAAGTCCACCTGTTCCAACCTCACCCCAGAGTCCACATCCCCAGCCAGAGCCCTTGCATCCTAATCCTTTGTCCCAGTCCTGTGCCCCTCATCCCTGGCACCACCCAAGAACTTGCCCCTCCCCCCAGACATAGCCTTTGCACCCAACCCTCTGTTCCAGCCCTGCACCTCTTACCTCAGGGCCTGCACTCCGAAACAGAGCCCTCACACTTCTGCACTCCAACCCTTTGCCCCAGGCCTGAGCCTCTTACCACACTCAGAACCCCTTGACCTCACCCCCACACATTTATTTTATGTGCACCAGTATGAAGGTGATGAGTTGCACATCACCTCCATATTGGTGTACATTAAATTCATTCCACTCAAGGATGGAAAAAAATACAGGGAGAACTGCTCCCGTGTAATGTAGTTATGGATATTGGAGTCTTTTCAAATACTGTTGATATATAATTGTATTTTAAAATCCTGGTCCAGTCTCCAGGATCTTTCTGCAGTATAGTTCCTGTATAGTACAGTCACGGCAATAGTGAGAGCAGAGTTTGGCCATTTCATTTTTTTACAAGCTCTACTTTAGCTCTTTTACCACACCTATTTTCTTCTAGCGTGCTGGATGATACACTATGTGTAATTTCGTCATTCTATGTACTAAGTATCAGTATTATTTATTTTAACTGGTAGGTATGTTTGGTTTCCACCATGGTGGACTCCTAATGTCGATTGTGAAGCTGATTTTTTGCCCAATACATTTTCAACTAGGGACACCATCTGCTGAATTTCTAGAGTCACCTAGTAGTGGCATGGACCATCCATTTCTAAAAGCATTCCAAGGCCCATCCAGTTCTGCACAAGCCAACTTACAATTAACAGGTGAAATGAACTGACCATGCTTTTTTTCAAAACGTATATTGTATTATTAATATAAGATTAACTTTTTACTGGGTACATTGTATTAAATTGACTGTTTAATGAATTAAGGAGCACTTAAAGGTGTCCATTAGAGTTCAAAACTAATGACAGTGTTTAAGATTGTTTCTTCTAAGAGATGTGTACATAATTAATATACAAACTTTTCTGTAATCTGGATTTTGAAAATAATAGGTTTTTCATTGTTACATTATAAAATATTTCTCCTATTAGCTTATTATGCAATTAGATTTTCTTGCTTTTGATCCGTCCTCCTGCACCTCTTTCCTTCTTAAGAATGGAATTACATATCCCCTGGGGTACAATCTCTGTTTCCTAGTAAGAGATCATTTTCTGTGACTGTACATTGCATATGCATTTACTCAGTGTAATAATGTGCAATTGTTTTCTCCCAGTGCGGAGAGAACTGCTCTATTTTATGTCCCTTGGCTAGTATGATGATAGTCATAATGTAGCTCCTCTGAGGCCTCTCATCAAAATACCACTCTTTTCATTCCAGATTCAGTTAACAGTGCTGCTTACTTGGCTGGAGGAATTGCTTTGAAATAAAATAGGGCATTTCTCCCTTGGGAAGGCTGAAATTTTCATTTGAAAATTTTTCCCAACTATAAAACATTGAAATCAATAAAATAATAAGTACTTTTAATATACATTTGTGTTGGTTTATTTCAGGTGGCTCTAGTTCAGGAAAACAAGTTAGTAATTTAAGGAGTTCTGAAGAAGATGACATGGCTTACTTTGAAAAACAGTACCAGGAACGGGTAAGTTAGAGCTTAATACAAACAGGTTCCCTAAAAATAAAGAGGCTCAATTTAAGGTGCACAAACTTACTTGAACTTATCTATAATGGTGCACATTGCTTTAACTGCTATTCTGATCCTGAAAACTATATTAGCATTTCAAAATGAAGGTAACCTAATAGTGTAGGCCCAAACTAAACAATCCTGGAAACAAAAACTCAGTAGATGTTTTGGAAAATTAGAAGAAATGAAGAAAAAAAAAAAAGGAAAAACCAAAATCACAGACCTCTTTCTGACACCCCAGAAAGCATGCTTTGTTACTGTCAGGCACAAAACTGCTTAATACCCCATTAATTTATTAAATTATATATAGTCATTCAGATTCTGCTTTAACTTAGTAAAGGTTGAACCTCTCTAATCCAGCTCTCTGATCTGGCAGGATCTGTGGTCTGGCATGATTTTAGTTATCCGGATGTCCACTTATCATGGGTGTGGCCAAGTTTCCTGCAGTTCCATAAAGTTTGTTTACAGTCACTAGTTCTGGCTGTCAGTGTTCTGGGCTGTTATTTTGCTCTAATTTACCCCTAAATATCTTCTAACATACTAGTAAGTAATGGAAATTTTGGTAATGCAGCTAGACAATATTGACTTCCTGTGGTTCAGCAAATTCTCTGGTTCAGCACCGGTCAAGTCCTGAGGATGCTACAGTAGAGAAGTTCAACCTGTATTACTTAACTCCACCACCTTATCTGGAAGTGAATTCTACCCATTTACCAGCTCATCTGTCACACAACATTTTACTTAACTAGTTTTAATAAAGCCTGCTATGTACCTGATGTTATAATGTTTAATGTACCTGTATGTCACACTCCAGTGAGTGTGATAGACCAATTGCTGTCTTCCAAAGCCATGGTATATACATGCAAAATAATTGAAGGCATTACCACACTGAAATTGCAGTGGAATGAGTAAAAATCCACAGTAAAAATGGTAGACAGGTAAAGCACCGAGAACTCAAGAGAAGCTTTCTTTGTGACTTTGAGCATGCTAGTCTTTTGGTCTCTGTTCCACATATAAAATAGTGTTAATAGATTTTCTCTTCATCTAATGGGTGTGAGGATAAACTCATATTTGTGAGGTTTTGTGGTGTTGGGGCCAGGTAAGTACTAGGGATGTTAAACTGTGGAATTTCCATCAACTACTTGATTAGTCGATAATGGGGGAGTGCTCACTACCCCCTCTGCACCTGTGCCTTTTAAGCCGGCTCCCCTGCCCAGCACCGGCTCCTGCTTCCCCACCCTTGCTGCCTCCATTTTAGAGGCAGCAAGGGTGGGGGGAAATGCGAGTTGTCGACTCGACTAGGCTTACCGGGTAGTCAACTATTTGACTCCTCTTTTACATCCCTAGTAAGTACAAAAATGTCTATTATAAAATAGTATTTTAATTAGTACTGCATTGTTTGTTGACATGCTAGTTCTTGAATCATTGCTATGTTTTTCTTTATTAAAGCTGAAAAAGGAGAAGAGTGATAAACTGAAAGTTAAAGGGCCACTGCTGTCAAAGAATCCATGAAGATTACTGAAACACAGGAGATTTAGTAATACAGAATTGTTTATCGTATTTAAGTGTATTTTAATGGTGTTTATTGCACACATTTTCTAATGTCTCAGTACTAACACTTTTATCTTAAAGTACTTATGAAATTAATTTAAAATACTTGATGGTTCTGTTTCTTTCAAATAAAAGTGTTATGTTTTTATCATAGTAGCTTGGCATACCATCTAAGCTCTCAAATACTGCTGCAAGGATCTCACCTTTTATTCATGTGTCATAGACCTTTATGTTTTTTTAGAGATGTAATGAGGTTGAAACTCAGCACCACAACGCCTCCTGCTGGGCACACTAGGAATTAGCTCAATCCTTAGGAGGGCAACTCCTTCTGGCTGGCATCTTGCCCATGTGATGAGGTGGGAATTTAAATGGGGATTTTATTCTCCTTGTTATGTTGCATGTGAGTTCTATTGTCCTATAGTAACTGTGTGTGTGCAAGGTGCATGCATGCAAGGGCATGCAAGGCATACTTCATGCTTCAGTTTTCCAGGGTACTGCACCAATATTTAGAGAATTTTAGGTGCAACTCTCACTGAGGGAGGGTACCCCAGCCCTTGCATATACACAATGGCTGATACTCTTCGTAACCTGAGCCCAGGAGTGAGTGTGGCCATGTGACACCTTTAGCCTGGGCAGGACATAGGCCAGAGAAGGGACTAGGACCAGGCTGCTATGTGTGAGGGTTAGTCTCAGCTAGTTTGGAGTACAGGGAGAGGGTTAGGGCCCTAGCTCTGGATCCCCCTCTCCCAGAGATGGACTGTATTGACTACCGTGCTGACAAGTCTGTTCTGCGCTGTGTCCCTGTTAACCTTTTGTTCTACCTGCAGCGTGAGAGTCTCCTCTGACTGCAGATGGGGATGCAAGGACCAGGGACTCCTCATGCCTCAGCGACAGCCAGTCATCACTCTGCAATCTCACCATGCTTTGATTTTGGACCTGCATTGCTCCTAGGAGCAGTGTTTTCTTTAGGGCCATACTGGTCTCTCGACCTGCTTCTGGGGGTATCAGCAGTCCTCAGTATGTACACCTGCCACAGTGGCCAATTACAGCCCCAAAGTCTAGTCTGTCACTTCAGGGGCAAGCCCTAGTCTTCCAGGCCACTCTTCAATGTGGGTAGGTGTGAGGCAAGGGGGGGACCCAGGCACATCCACTACTCTGGATCCCAGCCCAGTGTCTTTCTGCTGGCAGTCTTGTCCTGGCCTCCTCTCCCAGTCTATTGCCTTGGGTTCCCTAGGCCACTTCTCCTGCAACCCCTGCACCTCCCTGTCCCTTGTGGCTGCAGCCTAGCAGGTATCAGGCTAGAGTCTCTATCTCCCCTGAGCTTGCGCATCATTGCTGTCTCTGAGGTGCTTCCTCTTGCAAACCAGTCCTGTACCCTCCCTGGTCATGAGCCAACTGCCCTCCACTCTGCTGAGCAGCTCCTTATAACCAGGGCTGCCCTGGCAAGCCACCTTCTCATTGGCTCCTTCTAAGCCCTTCCCTGATTGGCCAGGGCTCTGTGCAGGCTCCTGCTAACTTGCTCTAACCCCTTCCCGGCCAGAGTGGGGCAGCTTCCCCGCTACAAGAGTCTTCTGGAATTTTTCATTTAGACTGATCCAGCAAACACATTCTTAAGTGCTTTGCTGAATCAGAGCTTAGGACAGCAGGTAAAATATACATTCTACACTAGGGATGTAAGCAACTAGTCGACTACATGATAAGCAAATGCTTATCACGTATGTGACGGGGTAAGGTCACAGACGACCCCTCCCGGGGTGCTGACACGGCCACTGCCACTCGCCTTCCCGCTTTCTGGGGCTCCTCACTGTCTGGTCCTGCTGGGCCAGCTCCGCTGGTCTCCCCGAGCTGAGGTCCCTGCCCCCCACCGAGAATTAGTACAGACACTGAACCACTTCAGGTCCAAGAAGAGTGCAGTTTAGGGCCCAGCCTCCTGAGAGAGCACTCCGCAGATGGGATCAAACCCCAAAGAATTAGGTAAGCCCCCTTTAACAATGAAAGGGGGAATGTGCACATTGGTTGCCCCCCCCGGTAACAATCGCTTATACTGGGTTTGATAGAAAATAAAAATGGTTTTATTAAGTTGAAGCAGTAGGATTTAAGTAGTAATAAGTGAAAGTAGGCAGAGCAAAGTAGATTACAAATGAAAAGAAACAAAACCGCTTGACTAATTCTACATTGAAACCTCAGTACAAACTTAATCAAACTCACCCTTAAACCTCTTTTCCAGATGCCACTCTAAACCAGGGCTCTCCTCCCCATCCTGGGGTCTCAAGCTCCCTCCTTCAGGTGCAGCCCAGCCAAAAGACCCAGACCTCTCCTCTCCTGTTCTTTTTGTTGAAGGATTGAGGCCACCCCCTACCAACCACTGCTCAGGCTGAAGGACAAAAGAGATAATTTAACAGTTGAGGGTAACACCCTCCATGTCTCTCATTCATACATTTGAAACGCACAAATTATTCCTCACTCCCCGTGTCTAATTTTACACACACAAATGATACATACAACAGAGTACGATAAAGAGAACCAGTGGATCGTGACATGAAGATTGATGGGTTACACAAAATGATTCTCTCAAAACACTTTTGAGATATGTATATTCATGTCCATAAGTCCATTTCCAAAAGCATGGGCGGGGTATCCGTCACAACATAGTTGAGTAGGAACTCGACTACTTGCTCCTTCCTCCCCTTCCCCGTTGCTGCCTCTGTCAGAGAAAGGCAGCAAGGGAGGGAGCATGAGCCAGTGCTGGGGGGAGTTGGCTTAAAAGCTGGTTCCCCCTCAGCACCGTCTCCACAGGGGAGGCAGGGGGCAGTGGGCAAACAGCATGAGCGGGGATTGATGTTGTCTACTTAAATGAAGCACACGAGATCTTTTATAGGGGAGTATGCCGCATTTATTGAGAGTACAACAGTTGCATATGCTTTTCAATCACTCATACACACAAACAACATACACACAAAGTCTCGCCAGACAATGTCATAGTTACCAGTCCAGAGTCTATCAATCTAGTGGCCAGCTAGATTGAACACAGGGGGGAGCAGGGCCTTTGTAGGTCGATCGATCTGATGCTCCTCTGGATTTGTTGGCAAGACGAACCCAACGTTCCATAGCAAAGCACCCTGCTTTTATAATCCTTTTCTCTGTTTAAATCAATGTATTCCGCTCTGTCAGCTTGTGACCGGAACATTATGTCAGTGTTCCCAAAACATTTTCCAAGGCCCATCCTGTAATCAATCGTCTTTTGGGGGTGCCCACTTGCTTCAGGGTTCGTCAATCTGCCAATATCCAATCATCTTATGAGTAGGGGTACGCATCGATGGCTATAGATGGCTTCTTTGCCGCCAGGTGGTCTCGTCTTCACTCATGCTTGCTCCCCCTCCTTCTTTGGCCATCTGGTTCTGAGAAATAACTTTGCATCTTATCTCGACATATTCATTCCCCTTTCACACACACATAAGCAATGTTACAAGGACTTTCAAGGCTATGCGGCACATCAACATCTATATTGGTAAGACAAAGAGGCGTCGTAAATCAAGCAATTAAGGCCTCAGCCTTTAACATTCTTAAAATATTCATTAACACAGACACAATATGAGATCCTGTCTCTTTACGTACTAAAACTTTAGAACAAGGAAATATAGGAGATATATACTTTACTAAAGGATTTGACTTACTACAATCTTAAATATGATTATATATATTACCTTACATTACTACATTACTAAATCTAAGATAAGAAATATAAAAAGAATAAAACTTTCAGTTCCAACATTGAAACAGTCCCGCTCGTGCCTATCTGCCTGCAGCTCTTGTACATTTCAAAGGAAGAGGCACAGAGGGGAAGCTGTGCCAGCAGGGACTGCTTTGCTCCCCGCTGGCACCTTTCAAAGGGAGGGGCGCAGTGGGATAGCGAGTACCCCCTTAATGACTAATTGAGTAGTCGATGGAAATTCTATTGACTACTCGATTAGACGATTAATCAAAATTTAGCATCCCTATTCTACACCACATCACATTCTCAGACCTCCATTACATATTTGCTTCTTTATATGTGGACTTAGAATTCATCTTGTTCTTTGCTTTCTTTTCATTGTGGTAGTAGTATTAACAATGGAATTTTAATATTTTCTTAAAAGACAGACGCTGCACCCTTCACTAGCCTCCCATCTTCCACATCAAATTCAAATGCATTTTCCACAGCTTCAAGCTTCTGCAAGCTCTGTCTCTGCCAACATATATTCCATATACAGGCAGTCCCCGATTTGCAACGCAATCGGTTCCTGCTGAAGCATCACAAGTCGGGGGCATCGAAACTCGAACCAACATTTACAATAGGCGCCATGCACTGTCGTAAATGTGGGCCGAGGATGTAAATCAGGGGGTTTTGGCCCCTTCTGCACTTACAAAAATGGTTATAAGTGCGGGGGTGAGGGATCTCAACTCGGGCTGTCGTAACGTGGGGTTTTCCTGTATTCTTCTCACTTCAGGATCTATATTTAATTAATTCTGCTTCCCTTTATGCCTGATTTAGATCCTTCTAATATGCTCACCTCTGTTTTTTCCAACATCTTTCCCTATGCCACTATTCTCCTTAATCCTGTATGTCCTACAGACTCCTCAACAATGACTGTCATACTCCTGCCAAACTAATCAAATATAAATTAAGAAAGAGTGGACAAAATGTGTATTGCATGAAAACCAGCAATTATTTAATTTTGTTTTGTGGAAACCTTTTCCCTGGCTAGATGAGTTTTTCTGTGTCGTGCCTGTCTAGTTTAGACTGTAAGCTCCTTGAAGCAGGAGATGTGTGCTTTCTCTGTACAAGGCCATGCAGACCTGTGACCAGGGCTTGACAAATAATACAATCTACTCGCCCGTGGTGAGTAGATTGTAACCCGGAAGAGCCGGGTTCGGGCAATCTGCGCATGTGCAGAATGATCTGCGCATGCGCAGATCACCGGACAGCGCGGCTGGCGAGCCCTGCCTATGACATATGTAAATATGCATTAAGGATGTCAATCTGTTTAGCTAAAACACTTATTACATTCATTAAAATACATAATAGGATAACCCATGTCCATTTAATGTTAAATATAAATATATATTAAAAATCTCTGCTGCTGAGAAATTTTAAAATCACTTTTAAAATAAAAATAGCTTTTATATGGGACTCTTAAAGGTAAATTTGAGCTTCCCCTGTTGATTCCAGTGCAGTTATCTAATGAACAAGTACTACAACGTAGGCTGTCTTTGAAGTAGACATGAGGTTACATGTTCATTTCAAGCTCACTAGAATTTGGGACAGGAAACAATTTATAAATTGAAAAGGAGAAATAGGGAAAGACTTTAATCTTAATCTTCAAAGTGGATATTGCAAACTAAGTGGGGGTTTTTGTTGCCATTTAAAAATGTCTTTCTTATCTTTTGTTTGCAGTTGTTTAGGTGTGTGGGTCCCAGGATGGTAGGGACACAAAGGAATGAGGTAATACCTTTTATTGAACCAACTTCTACGGAGAGCTCTTAAGTCTGGGAAAGATATTCAGTGTCAGAACTAAATATGGAATAAACTGTTTAGCAAGTTAATTAATGCATACTATAAGAGGCTATTCATGGTGAAATGTCTTGTTAACACCCCGGCAGTCACGGAATAAAAAAAGGGGGAGTGCACCTTCAAAAAGTAAGCCTGGAAGCTTAAATACATAATTGTTAGACAGTAAAATCACGGATTTAATAAAAACACCAGATTTATGGCTTATTACAACACTCTTACCCACTAACTCCTCCCTCACACTTTTGGGGATCATCTCTTACAATATGTTAATATCTTGTGAATTATTTCTTTTTTGGATCGTCTCTTATAATATATGTTAATTATTTATGATAAACACTCTGTTCCACTTTGTATCTAGCTGTCACACTTTCACAGACCTAAAAAAGTAAGTCCCTGTCTATACTACAAACTTAGACTCAAGTTACATAGGCATAAAGTCACTATAAATAATATATTGCTTGTGCGTGCTCATATTGGCTCCTTGTGGCGGTGCTGCCCATACTTACTTGTGTCAAGGCTGTTCTCCACTCTGGCACTCCAAGTGCAGAAGGTGAGGGCCCACAAAAGAGTTTAAATATTCCTTGCCTCTGCAGGTTTCTGTTTAAAAAAAACTCCCCAAGGTTACAGATTCCCTGGCCTTGGGAGATAGGCTGCCACCATCAAGTGAATTAAGAAAAACTGTGGAAAACAGGGAAGAAACACTTGAACTTCTCAAGGCATACCCCAAGCTCGTTTGCCACAAGAGAGCTTGAAAAAAGAAACTAAAAACACAGAAAACAAACTCTCTCTCTGATAGCTGGCCTCTCAGGCTAGGCAGGCGCACACACAGACCTCCTATTACTTTTTTAGGACATAAGAATCAAATCATCGCCTTAAAAAGGTGATTTTTATTAACAAAACAAAAAGATATACTTGATTGCTAGGTGTTACAGAGCAACTGAGAAAAGAGCAGATTAAAACACAAAGAAAAAAATGGTATTTCTGGCACATCTTAGGTATAGGGGGGGGCAGGGGGCGGGAGGAAGGCACATGGATTTTACATAGAGAAGTTTAACCAAACAAAACAAAGAAAATTACCCTGATCGTGACTAAACATGCATCTCTCTCTCTCTTTACTCACAACCCGTACTGATACGTACTTCAAGGCTCAGTCCATTCCCATGTCCAATATTCCTTGTAGGCATGGTAATTCTGTCTGATTACTTCATCTTGCTTCCTCCAGCTTTTAACATAGAACTCACACAAAGGAACAGCAGCCAGGTATCTATATTCAATTTAAATTTCAACAATCTTTCCCATTGGTTTTCTACCAACACCCCCTAGCTACCTGAGTTTAACCCTGTAGTCACTGGGTGCTGGCCAGCACTCCTCCTATCCATCACAGCTTGTATCTGTGCACAATGTGGTGCACTGTGGGTAGGTATCCAAGTGCGCAACCTGCTGTTATCCAACGTACTGTCTTTTGGAAAGTTTAGGCAATGCAAATAGGGAAGAAATGTGTTGCCCAGGTATGACTGGGAGCAAGGGGTCAGCTTTGAAGCATGCAACTATCTCCATCCTATAATATTAGATATATTCATTAATTTTTGTGCCTTTTTAAAAAGTCCCACACATGTGCTTGGCCCTCCTTGCTGTTTACCATCTGACAAAAGCACAGAGCTTGCTCTGCACTGTTGTCATGAAGGTTGCAAAAACAAGACACATGATCCTCCAGTATTTGCAGTGCCACAAGAACAGAATCAGCATGATGATATCTTGGAGGACAAATTGCTTTGGGACATAGCAAGAACCAATTCAGGGTTGTTGATGGTATTCATAGGACTGCTGCAGATGGCAGAATACAGGTTTTGTGCTTGAGAAATGAGCAGTTACTGGTACTATCACCTGTAATGAAGGCTTGAGATGACAAACAGTGGCTGCAGAACTTCTGGATGCATAAGGGTATGTTCTTGAATCTGTGTGCTGAGCTTGTCCCAGTCCTCCAGTGTAGAAACACCAGAATGAAGAGCTGCACTGCCTGTGAAGAAATGAGTAGCCATCATCCTGTGGAAATTTGCAGTGCCAGTTAGCAACCAATCAGTGGAGAATAATTGTGGAGCTGGAAAATACATTGGGATGGCATTATCATGCAAGTAGGCAGGGCCACTAATTGTCTCTTCCTGCTATGCAGCACTTTAGTTCAGAGTAATGTGCAAGATGCAGTGAATGGATTTGCAGTAGCGAGATTCCCAAACTCTGGTGGGAACAATTCACAGAATGATAGCTCGACATACATCCAGCACTGAGCCTTAGTGGCAAATGTTCTTTGTGAATTTCCTGTTCTTTCCCTTTAAAGATACCCTTATGAGTTTTCCTTCCCTTTAAAAGTACTTTTCCCTGTGTAAGTAATGAAGTTCAGGTTACCAGTACATAAATATGTTTCCACAGATGTGGAATAAAACCAAACTTTTGGAAAGTGAATGAATATTATTTTCCAGCATACAGAAACTATTGATAACATTCAGAGATTGTGCCAATACTTGCATTTGCAGTAATAATCTGCACAATAATAATTACAAGGTTCATAGCAAGGTGCACCCCAATCTCCTGCCCCAGATCACAATACTCTCCTACCCTAGGTCACATCTCAAACCTCTGCACTCCAGTCCCCTGTCCTAGGTCACAACTGCTTCCTTCACCCAAACTCCCTCCCAGACTGCAGTCTCCCTCCGGCATCCCAATCCCTTACCCCTAGCTCCTCTCTGCACCCATCCTCCATCTCAGACCTGCATCTCCTTCAGTAACATCATACATAGAAGAGTGCGGCCCTCAACCACTTTCCAAAATCTTGGAGTGGCCCCCCGTCAATAATTATTGCCCATGCCTATGTTAAACATATTGTTTAAACAGTTAACCAGGGGCATCCACTGGTCTCCTCACCCACTGCTGGGCTGGAGCGGCCTCTCCCACTGCAGGCAGGGACTGCTTCAGCCTGGCCGGAGCAGTTCCTGTCCACTGTAAACCCCCGCCCCCCGCAGGGCTAGAGCAGCCCCCTACCCATGGCAGGCGGGGAGCTGCTCCAGCCCCCACCAGTTAACCAGTAAGCCTCACCAGTTAAGGGTGAGGCTTACTAGTTAACTGATTAAAGCTTCACATCCCTAACTAACAAAGCAGCACAACTGTAAATCAACTAAGTATATAAAAATAATTATTTCACAGCTAGTACAAGATAAATTAGAGATAGGAGAAACATACATTCATATTTTTCTGAACAAGAATGCACAAGACACTTTTATTAATGTAGGAATCTGACAGCTTAAGTATGACATGTTAAGATAGCAATGAGTTTCTGAGGTGTGAATCTTTATATTTTTTTTTAAAGAAAAGAGAAATTGGATAAGAACATAGGTGGTGATGGAAACTTTTAATAAGGTGGTTGCAGTTAATATTCATGTTAAGTTAGAGCTCTCTTGTACAGCATCCTACACAAACATAGAAAATAAATAATTCCTTTTCTGAAATGCTTGCAATCAAAAGGAAGAGGAGCTGGATACAATTCACCAGCAAACTGATCTGGTGAAAAATTGGTACAGCTGTATTTGTTACATGAAGCACAGTTTTGTGTTATGGTTGGTTAGGGCTATATCACATTCACAGCCATGAAAAATGCCTTAAGGACAGTGAAATCTAGTTTCCCACCATGAAATCTGGTCTTTTGTGAGCATTTACCCTTTACTATACACATTTCATGGTGGACACTAATGTTTTTCAAATTGGGAGTCCTGACCGGAAATGGTATTGCAGGGAGGATTGCAAGGTTATTTTAGGGGGGTTGCGGTATGATATTGCCTTCCTTATTTCTGTGCTACTTTCAGACCTGGGCAGCTGGAGAGTGGTGGTTGTTTGCTGGGTGCCCAGCTCTGAAAGCAACACCCTTGCCAGAAGTAAGGATGATGATAATATAACATGCCAGAAGGGTCTAAAGAAAAAACAAAAAAATCTGTTGTATCCCTGAGAAG
The DNA here is from genome assembly GCA_019425775.1 of Rafetus swinhoei. Classification (NCBI taxonomy): domain Eukaryota; kingdom Metazoa; phylum Chordata; order Testudines; family Trionychidae; genus Rafetus; species Rafetus swinhoei. The sequence goes on along the minus strand of CM033424.1, from coordinate 199,667,546 downwards.
AACATGTCTATTAGCAGTGGTTGTTCTGGTCCAGTAAAAAACTACTGTATTTTTCATATAAACATCCACAACACAAATCACAGAACGATAGATGATTTGGGGTGGAAGAGACCTCAGGAAGTCAACTAATCATGGCAATTCTATTTGACCTCTCATCATGAGAACAGAGCAGTACGGCTGCCACAGAGCATTAGGCTGCCAGTTTTGGTCGGAGGTATTCCTAGAGGTTTCCACACCTCTGTCTATTAGAGAGTTAATGATGCAGGCTTTAATTCCTGCAGACTCCAGGGCAATCTCGGAGGATTGGCACCACCGCATTACAGCAAAGACTCTCAAACCTGACAAAGTATCTTGTATAAGGGACAAACCAGGGGATACGCAGAGAGACCCGCCCGCTAAGGGTAGGCGGGGTGCTGGGAAGCGATACTGCAGGCTGCCATGGGCGGGGAGAGCCAGGTGTGCAGAAGGCAGAGCGGGGCAGGGGACTCGCCCCGGGCGGGCGGACGAGTGGGGAGAAGAGGTTCATTTACATTCTGTTTGCCCTGCCGCAGCTGCCTTAAGTGCACGTGCTGACAGCCGGTCACGCGGCCCTCGCTAAGGCCAGACACCCGAAGCGCAAGAGCCGAGCCCCTGCCGGTTCGCAGCCGCACGCGGCCCCGGCGCGCGCCCATCGACGCCCCTCGTGAGTGAGCTCGAGCAGCGGCGCGGCCGGGCTTCTGCGCGCGCATGCGCAAGGGCGTGGCGCGAACCGCGGCGCTTCTGTTTGCGTCGCTGCCGCGGGGAGCTGCAGCACGTGCGCGCGGGCGGTGGCAGCGCGGCGGGAACTCGCTGTGGGTAACCTCTCCCCCCCCCCCCCCCCCGCGGCGTCCGGGCCCTGCAGCCCCGGGCCGTGCTCCTGGGCTAGTGCTGGCCGCGGCGTCCGGGCCCTGCAGCCCCGGGCCGTGCTCCTGGGCTAGTGCTGGCCGCGGCGCCGGGATCGTGGTGTGTGCCGGGGCGGGGGGGCGCTGGCAGCCAGGGGATGCTTCCTTCCCTTAGCTTGAGCCCGCTTGGTTTGGCACTGCCGGGGTGTGCCACGTGCTAGCCCCTAGCCACGTGTGGCTCTTTGACTGTGGCTAGTTGGCTTGAACAGTGGCTTATTTGGCTGGTTGAGAGTGGCTCGTTAGCTCTAGCTGCTTCGGAACTGGTTGGACTCCACGGGCTTGCAGCGTTCCCGGGGGGGCAATGTAAAAGGGGGCGGGACGGCTTTTTGCAAACCCCAATGCGTGAGCTCTGGGAACCACGCTCCCTGCAAATGGCCATGGCCCTGCAGTGTGCACTAAGTGCTCCCGGCCTTGGGTTCAGCTGCCCTGGCTCTTTCCAGACGGGGCAGCTAGCGGAGCTCAGTTTAAACACCGGTTGGTTTCAAATCTCGGCTAAACTGCATTGCTGTAAATGCCGCAAAGTAAGCTAGGTGCTTGCACTGATGGAACTGCCACAGCTGAAGCAGGCTCAAGAAGTTGAAATGTGAATGAATGATCAGACACTTTAAAATATTTTCTGGAAGTTGGCCATTGAGGCAGTGGTTTAGGGTAGTAAGATAATCAGACAACTCATTACTGGAGGGATCTCTTTAAGATCACATTAGGCTTTTCCTGGGCTATAGTTGTACCTATGTTAGCAACCGTTTAGGTTAAGCAGGATTGGCTCTGGGGAAGTTGCTATTTTGCCATCTAAACAGAAATGCAGTCTAAAGCTCTTGTTTCTAACGGGCATACTCAAAATATGCACCCTTGACACACCCTTGTGGATTTGATGGTAACATTTCCAGATGCTATCCTAAATTATGTTCTTACAATTCTAATCTGGGAAAAACCATCCACGTTACTAAAGACAGTTGGTCGAAAGAAGCCCTTTGCTCATCTATAAATATTGGGGGAGGGAAGGAGAATGGCACCACTTAAATTTTTATGTCTTTAAGAAAAAAGCCCTCTCCTCCTTATGTTGGATCTGATTGCACTATTTAGCTGGCATTTTATTTCCTCATCTACAGTGTAATTCAATTGCTTGAAAAGAGATTGGAAAATGGCATTGTGTGGTTCTATGTCCGTCTTAGTGAATTCCAGATTGATTTTACTAGTAAAGAGATTATTTGTCTAAAATGGAAACTGTGAACTTTGACTAGGATCTGAAAACTCGTGTGGCTCTTTCTGATTCTTGCATCACCAGGATTATAGATCCAATACACAACTTATTTTTTTGACCAGGTAAGCAGATACGATTATGAATGTACAAAGGCAGTCGATCTGTTGAGTAAGAATACTGATGTTACATTGTAATTTTTCTTGGCATGATGACACTTTCAATCCCTAGTGCAGGTGAAAAAGATTTAGTGAGATTACTATGCCAGTTAAAGCTTTAATTGAAAAAGTATTAATTTGAGCTCCATTCCTTAAAAAAAAAACCAAAAACTTCCCCACTGGAAAGTATGAGAATGTTGGAGAAGTCATTACTGATTCTTGAATATACAGAGGAATCTCCACATTCAATATAAATGTAAATCAGTGCTTTAAAAGTGCATTGAAGTCATATTTTCATGTTTTTTGAAGTTGGTGCAAAGTCTTTTATTTGTATTGATAGTGCCTGGAGGCTTCCAACAAGTCAGAGCCCCATTGGTCTAGATGCTATAAATATTTATTAAATGATTGTCCCTTCCCTAGATTGCTCATAGCATCAAAACCAAGATATACACAATGGATGAGACCAAAGGGGGAAGAAAGAGGGAAGGGGGAGAATGGATGTGTTGGTGAGAGTGGGAGAAGTAGAGTAGCAAAAATAAGAGTTAATGAAACATTCAGAAATAATGCATAGTTTCAGAATCCAATGCCATCATTAAATGCAACAAGGCTTTGATTTTAATGTGTGTATACACTGGAGCAGTTTTCATAAAAATTCTGAAATATTTCATGGGTGTGTCTGCACATTAAAATAAAGGCCACAGTATACGGAACTTAGTACAGGACTAGGGCCCAACTCAGTAAATTATTACATACCTTAATTTCTACTATTAGGTTTAACTCTAGATGTTTTGTAATGTTTCAGGATTTGTCATAATGGATGAAGACACAGGATATAATAAAGGTATTGAGGGAAAATAGATTGTTTCCTTTGTTAACACTGAAATTCAGAATTGATTTAAAATATTTGTTTCCCTCCCAGTTGAAGATGTGGTTGGTTGTCATGTTGAAGATGCTGTGACATTTTGGGCACAGGTGAGGTTAAAAAAAAAACTCCTTCTTGGAAAAAGGTATTCCAATAAGTTGTTTGTTTAATCTGGTTTCACACACAAATGGCAGAGTTACACTTACCCATCAAGCATGTTAACTTTTGTGTATATGAATAAGAATGGAGATGGGGAAAAAACCTAACCTAGGTTCCGAAGATGAACATTCAACAATGTGGTTAAAATATTTCATCCAACTGTTCAGTTGCTTAACACTGATCTAAATAGAAGTCACATATTGCCTTCTGAGTTGGGTTAGAAAACTATTGACCATCAGCCAACTCAAATTTTGCATGGACTTATTACTCTATTCAATGTGCAATATGTGTTACTTACAATCTTGAGTGTTAGAACTATCAGTGTTGGATCGGGAATAGTATGGAACATTTACTTTGGGACCTTTAAACTTTTAACATGACTAACTTAGATGTTCTAAGAAAATAAAAATGAACAAAACAAAAATAATGGAAAAATCTATCCTGTTTCTCAAGTTAGAATGGGAAACAGCAGGCCGCTTGGCGATTTCTGTAACTTTGTGACTTTTAATTCTTCATGTGGAATTTTACATGGTGGCGGGAAGAGCAACCATTAAAATAGAGAAAATGATTGTAAAATCCAAAATTGGTAGGGGGACTCAGTGGCAGACACAGTACTTGAAACTTCTTTTAACCTTTTAAAAAATTCACTAGATATCCTGTTGGTGTCATTTTTAATTATAGTATTCTTAATTACTTACTGGCTTAATTGTACACAGGTAGTCACAGATTCATTATGGGGCATAAGAGTTTATTTAAACTATTAGAAGATTTACCTGACATTGGTTGGGTCCTTCATTCAGATATGTTTTGTTTTTCTTAATTTAAATAATTTTTTCTTGGGAGGTGCTGGGGATGAGGGATGAAGTATGCAGGCTACCTTGGGGGAGAGAGGACAATGCCATCCCTTTCTCACCACAACAGCTTGAGAAGTGCCTGTGCATAACTGCTGTAGTTGCAATGTGCACAGCCAGGGGAGGGGTGTATGTCCCCTGGCTGGGGGACAGACAGACACATAGACAGACAAACTCTCTCAAATACTTAGTATGTAGCTGTCCCTTACTCCACCTCTGCCTTCTGCTGCCCCAGTGGGGTTATGGGTGTCCTGGTCCCCATCTGTGTCCCCTTGCTGCTCCCCAGTAGTCATTCTGCAGTATAACTGTCCCTCCTATCAGACTCCTCCATTTCCATTTTATGAGAAACAATTGAATTCCAGTCATATCCCATTGTCCTAGCATAACCAAAATCTGACCTCACTTTAAGCTATGATAAGAAGAAGCTGCATGCCAAACTTGGTGATCCTAGCTCTTACCATTTAGGGGCAATTGTTGAACAAATGGACTCATGGATGAACAGACAGACAAAATTTCTAAAATATGTAATAGACTTAGAAATTTATGCACTGACTATTATAAGGGGTTCATTAGAGCTATCACTAGTTACAATGTCCCTCTTTAGAATTTTAATTTATGCATTCTGCAACTTAATCCTATAATTTTTCCAGTATTCTATACCCTGCTATTTTTTTAATGGATAACTAAGTCAATTTTATTACATTAATATTTTCTCTCCCTCTCCACATTCTGGATTTTCTGTTTATGTACTACGATGTATTTGAGAGAGTTTATCGGTCTCTGGTTCAAAAACTCCTCCTAAATGGTAAGGGTTAGAACCACCACATTTGGTATACCTGTTACCATAACTTAAAGCAAGGAAAGGGTTTGGTTATGACAGGAAAATGGGATCTGCCTGGAAAGGGATTGCTTCTTATAAAACCAAACAGAAAAGAGACAAAATCACTAGGCAGATGAAAGGGGCTTGCTAGGGGCATGCCTCCTCCCTTTTGTCATCTGGGGACTGCCCCAGTCTCGAGCCTCCGAGCACCAAGGCACCCTTTAGGGAGAGCCCCCGCCCCCCAATTCCTATGGGAATATTGTTGGCTGTTCCCCTTCATCAGGGAACCTGGGGAAAGTGCAGTTTGCCACATTGCTCACTCTGGCTGGGGAGTGCAGGATGCAGACGAACCTGAGCCTGCCTCATCTGGGGGTCATGCACCCATCTCCCAGCTGTACCTGCTGGAGCTACATTGGACATGAGGAGGCGCTTCTCACCTGGTCCCAAGCTGTGGTAGTAAAAGGGGGCTGGGGTAATTCTTTCTCCCCAGGCCAGCCTGCTTACTGAAGTCCTCATCATTGCAATGATTCAAATGAAGAATGTACGTTTTCATTTTATTTTCCAAAAAATAAAAATTAATTGAGTTAAGGACCTAAGCAATGCTGCATAAATCTAGTATAATATAATAAATGTCACATTTATTGTAGTTGATGCATTTTGATTTATCAAGTTGTAAAAAGCTGTAATTTAAAAGGATCTGTTCATATTAGTAAAACCAAAAAATTATTCTTACAAGTAAGAAAACCAGATATAAACATGTTGCTTTTTCCCATAATGTTGGAAGAGGAGTGCTAAATACATATTCCCAAAAATACTCGAATGCTCACGTTATATGAGTTTTTTATAACAATGTTTTGCAAGATATCTTAAGACTGTAATCTCTCAAAAAAGTTAAGCTATTAAAGTCAATATTTTTTTCAGACCAATTTTCTGCTAGAATGACATCTCAATATAGTTGGTCTCCTGATCCCTGAAAGTCAGTTTCCAGCATTTGAGAGAAATTGCAAATAAGCTTGTATATACAGTTCAGAATTTAGAAGTTGAAAGTTGTCAGGGCAGTGCAGTGGTGTCAAGATTAGTAGATGTTTTGACTTATTTGTTGGCTTTTGAAACATTTTAAAAGGCTTTCAAATTATAGCTAACTCTCTTTTTACTCTCCCATCCTACGTCTTAGAACATCAGTAGAAATAATGACATCTTGAAATTGAGTCATACATTGGCTGAAGTTTGTCCTCAGGCCAGCTCAGTTTTTGGCAATCCTGATTTTACTAAGGTAAGAAGTGTGTGAGAGTGATATATATATATTTTTTTTTTTTACACGTACATACAAATCTTTAAAAAACAGTGAATAGTCTTGCAGCACCTTAGAGACTAACAAAAAATATAGATGGTGGTATGAGGTTTCCTGGGTACAACCCACTTCTTCAGATGAAGGGAGTTAAGGGGTCCAGTTTCCAAATAAATTGCAGAGAAAGAGAGGGGATGGGAGGGAAAGGGAAGGGAAGGGAAAAAAATGGAGAAAAAAATTGTCTATTAGAGTGTCCATGCTAAATGAGGCTTTAAGTATTCTAAGTACCCGAAATTTAGCTTTTTATGTCATTAGGATGTGTAAAGTAGCGGCCCATCCAGGTAAGGTCTTTGTTTAAATCTCTATTCAAGGTGTCAGACTTGTAAATGAAACCAAGTTCTGCAGTTTCTCTCTCCAAGAGACTTTTGAAATTGCTTTGAAATATAGACACTTATAGATTCATTAGTGAGTGTCCAGGTAAGTTTAAATGTTCCCCAAGAGGTTTCTGTTTCTGTGTGTTACCTTTTTGAATATCTGATTTGTGTCCATTCATCCTTTATTGTAGAAACTGTCCAGTTTGGCCAATGTACATGGCAGAGGGGCATTGCTGGCACTTGATGGCGTAGATCACATTGGTGGATGTGCAGTTACATGAGCCTCTGATGTGGTGGCTAATGTGGTTAAGTCCTGTGATGATGTGGCTTGTATAGATGTGTGGACAGAGTTGGCACCAGAATTATTTGCAAGGGTGGGTTCCTGGATGAATATAATGGAGGTGTGCTGTGTGGTTGCTAGACAGAATTTGTTTGAGGTTAGGGGGGTGCCTGTAGGCAAGGACTGGCCTGTCCCGCAAGGCCTGTGGGAGTGAGACGTCATTTTCCAGGATAGGTTTTAGATTATTAATAATGCGCTGGAGGGGTTTAAGTTGGGGGGGCTGTAGGTGATGACAAGTGGTGGTCTGTTGTTTTCTTTGTTGGGCCTATCTTGAAGAAGCTGATGCCTAGGTACTCGTTTGACTCTGTCAATCTGTTTTTCCACTTCTCTGGGTGGGTATTTTAAGTTTTAAGAAGGCTTTATATAGACCCTATAGGTGTTTGTCTCTGTGGGATTGGAGCAAATCCGGTTGTATCCTAGGGCCTGGCTATAAACAATTAACTGTGAAATTTGTCTGGGATGGAAAGCTCATGATACCATGTACAATTTTTTTATTAGTCTCTAAGGTACTATAGGACTATTCACTGTTCTAAGTTTTTTTTTTTTTTTTCTGTTAGGCTATGTCTAGACTACATCCCTCTGTTGAAAGAGGGATGTAAATAAGACCGATCGAAAGTGCAAATGAAACGCGGATTTAAATATCCTGCGCTTCATTTGCATATTCGTGTCCGATTGCTGTTTCGGAAAAGGGTATTGCGAAAGCGCAGTCTAGACGCGATTCTTTGGGGGGAAAAAACACCTTTTTCTAAAGAACCTGTACTCCTGAAAAAATGAGTACGGGTTCTTTCAAAAAAGGTTTTCCCCCTCTCCCCAAAAGAACCGCATCTAGACTGCACTTTCGCTTTTGAAATACCCTTTTTCGAAACAGCGATCGGACACGAATATGCAAATGAAGCGCATGATATTTAAATCCGTGCTTCATTTGCACTTTCGATTGGGCTCATTTACATCCCTCTTTCAACAGAAGGATGTAGTCTAGACGAGCCCTTACAAACTAACATGGCTACCCCTTTGATACAAATCTTTGTTACACAGTTGAATTTTTAGATGTTTTCTCTGTAACGCAACTTTTATTTTCTCAACTAAAAAGTAAAACAGAAATACTCAAGGAAAAATGTTTGTTTAATGTTAAATCTTTCTGCCCTTTAGATTTGATTCCATTAAAAAAGAAACTGTTGAGAGAACGTTTAAAGTTGCAGTTAACCACTGGATTCAGGAAATGGCACAGTGAAATTTACACGTGTAACTTTAACTGTTCCTGTGTCCATTAGGCATTATAGTAACTAGGGATGTTAAGGACTAGTCAGTTAACTAGTTAATTTCCTCCCCTCCCACCTCTTGCTGCCTCTATCAGATAGAGGCAGCTAATGGGGGGGGGGAAAGAAGGGGTACTTCCCGGGCTCAGCTGTGCAGTGATGCCCCTTTTAAACGCTGAGGCAGCATTCAAAGTGGCAGTGCCGCACAGCTGAGCCCAGGATCAGGTATACAGTGCTGCCGCGCGTGGAGCCCGGGGTCAGCTGGGGAGTCCCCAGCTGACCCCGTGCTCCGTGTGGCCTTTCAAATCAACAGCATGGCATGGAGCCCAAGGTCAGTGGGGGACTCAGCGTCCCCTGCTGACCCTGGGCTGCATGCTGCACTGTTGCTTTGAAATGCACAAGAGCCCCCACTGGAGACTCAAAGCTGACATGAGCATGCTGTCCAGAGTCAGCGGGACTTCCCGCTAGCCCCGGACTGCATGCGGAGTTCCGCATTCCTCCTTTGAAATGTATAAGAGTCCCAGCGGGGACTTATGTACATTTCAAAGGAGGAATGCGGAAGTGACTATCGAGTAGTCGCTGGAAATTCCATCAACTACTCAACTAGTAAAATAACCAATAGTTAACATCCCTAATAATAATCTTGAATTACAGTTACATTATATTTCAAATGTACAGTTCTCTTCTATAACTTTAATTAACATAGCAAGTAGGATGTTGTAGAACTGAGTGTCATTCTGTGTCTGCTGGACAAATTGTTAATGACAGTCATTAATACAAAAGTACGGTACATGATACTTCTGCAATATATTACATATTAAGCATACAAAATAAAGTAATGGTGAAAATTTTCTAGCACTTCTGTGTGTTTATGTATGTAAATACATACATGAACACACTTATATGCTACTTAAGTTTACCTGTAACTTGCTTCAGTGTAAACTACCTCATCTTCTACAATTCTGTGTTCTCCTAAACTGCATGCCTTTGGAGGTAAATTAGATTATTTTTACAATCACTTTTTTATTTTAATTAACAAAGAAAATCCATACATCTCTGTGATACTGTGGTTGGCATTTTCCCTCTTTATATATATTATTGTCAGTAAAACTGCATAGCATGGTACATGTAGCAAAAGCTCTATGAATCCAATCCATCACGTTTTGCAGCGTGATAAAACATTGCCGTGAAGTATTGTATGACTGTTGAGGATTATATATTTTGAAGCATCCAGCATATGCTAGTGTAGGGGGTCAGAATGCTGGGTTAAGTGAGCTACCACTCTGCTTCAATATTGTACAAATATCCAGATTACAAACTTTTGAAAAATAAGGGTTGTAATGGATTATGATTTTTATATATATATATATATATATATATATATAAAAAAAAAATAATTTTCAGGTGCACTTATACTTAAAGAATTCCATTTTCTCATCTACAGCTCTACGGTGGATGTTTCTCTGAAGATAAATGTTGGTATAGATGCAAAGTACAGCAAGTGATCAGTGATGAAAAGGCAGGAAATAACCTTTAGGATATTATTGTTCTTTACAAGCAAATATATGGAAGCCAAAACAATATAGTTCTGAGGCGTATCATTGCCTAAAACCCATGAATGGATATTTCTAAAGATTGTTCTGATTTTTTTAAACTGTATACTTAATTAGTAAATACTTAGCTGTTTAAGCAAGCTACTAGAACAAATATACTGAAGATTTCCTTTGAGAAGACTGCGGTAATTTCAGGAACACTTACTGCCTTTTCTATCTCAATTTCAGTGTTTTTCATGTATGATACCATTTTCTTCAGATATTGAAATTTTAAGATACTTATTAGTTTGTCATAGGGATGTCAATGTGTAGTTGACTATACAATTAACCAGTAAGCCTAGGCTTATCGGTTAATCTTGTTGGCTACATGCGTTGCTGTAAACACCGCTAATAAATACTAAGGATTTTTAAACAGAAAAGCTTTGACCTTGGAAATGTATTTTGCCAACCATAAAAATGATACAACTTAGGACAACACATTTTATATTCATAATTTTATTTTTAATTTTCAGTTTTAATGGTGTAGCTTGAGCTGTGACTTCTTTTTGTGTAACAGATTTGCTTCTAAAGGCTTAGCTATCTCTTCTGTATCTCTTGATCAAACTCCCTTTTACATCACAAATATATAGTCCTCTTAAGTACAGTAAAAGTTAATCCATATGATTTAACTCGATTTGTAGTTGCTGTACTTAATTATATTTTGTTGTATTGCCACAGTGTCAGGTATTATACATTGATTATGGAAATTCTGAGATTCTAAACCGATCAGAAATAGTTGAAATTCCAAAGAACTTGCAGTTTCCCAGCATTGCGAAAAAGTATAGACTCTGGGGATTACAGATTCCTCCTGATCAAGATTTAAATCAATTTGACCAGGTAAGTTATAGACATCTAAGTGTGTAGCTGATGAACTGTGTAACAAATAAAACCAAATTGTCTACAGATTTTCATCCTCAGGGAGCTATAAAAGATAAATGGTGAGGATGTCTTTACCCATCAAGCTGAGACTCAGGAGGGTGTTGGTAAGATTGTCAGCTCTCCCACCATTAATGAACTTTAAAAGCCAATGTGGCCATTTTGAAAATCAGTGGAGATGCTCTTTAGACAGCCAGTAGTAGATGGACAGTCTTGGGAGCTCTCAGTTGTATTCTTGTCTCTGTCACAAACTCTCTCTGATTTTGACCAAGTTACATGTCACACTTTCTAGCCCAGTGTTTATTTTTAACAGGAAATAAAACTTCCCTAAATCAACAAGATGTTGATGATGTATCCATTGATGTTTGAGAGTTGCTCCTGTATTATGATGATGAGTGCCATAGAAAGTAAATACATTAAAATTCAGTGGTTGATTGTATGGAGCAAGCCCTCTTGCCGTCAGAGTGAATTTGCTTTCTCTTTGGCACTTCTGCATTCAGCTAGTGTCTTAAAGGAGGACTGGGCGATCATTGTTAATCTTATATTTGGAGGTAGTAACTGGCTATAGCAGTATTCTTTGTTGCAAGGCCTGCGAGCAAGTGAGTACTCACATCAGCCATAAGTAAGCTCTGGTTTCCTCTAATGTGTCTGGCTGCACAGCAGACTGTAAATAGCTGCTCTAAAGGGCCATACAGCAGGGACCTAGACAGGAGAGAAGTAGGGGTTGGTGGAAACTGGGTAGGGGAGCAAGTTAGAGCTTGCAGGACTACTGTGGGCCTCTCTTCTGGCTCTTGAGCTTTCTGTTGCTAGAAAGGAGAGGGGGGGCCTCTCCCCCAGACCTTTATACTACCTGCTGGCAAGGGGAGAGTGGGCCCCTTTCCAGGGCTGGATTAAATTTTCTGGGGGGTCCCCTAGGGTCTGGAGTGGGGCCAAAATGAGAGGTTCAGAGTGTGAGAGGGGGCTGTAGGACGATGCAGGAGGGTGAGAGTGGGAGGGAATGCAAGCTCTGGGTTAGGGCTGAGAATGAAGTGTTTGGGGGTGCGGAAGGGGGCTCCAAGCTGGGGACAAAGGGTTTGGAGTGCAGACAGGAGGTTGGGGTTGGTGGTGCAGGGTATGGGAAGGAGCTAGGGTTCTTGAGTGGGCTCAAGGTTGGGTGTGGGGTCTGGTCAAGACCTCATACTCCAACCCTGAGCCCCAGCCCTGAGTCCCTAATTCCCTCCCGAAATCTTTAAGGAGGCTTGGGGTGCAAGGTTTTGGGAGGGGGTTAGGGTGTGGTGGGAGGGGGCTCATGGCTGGGGGCAGTGGGTTGGGGTGCAGGATACGTAGCTGAGGCAGCTCCCCTTTGGTTGGGAGAAGCAGGTGGCTCAATGCGGCCTGCACTGCCCTGCACTTGCCTGTAGGCACCACCTCCTATAGCTCCCATTGGCTGTGATTTCTGTCTAGTGGAAGCTGTGGGGGCAGAGCCTGTAGGTGAGAGCAGTGTGGGGACAGAGCTTCCCCTGGTGCTCTCAGTGACATGGCTCGAGCCTGGCTTACATGGCAGCATGTGGAGCTGCTTCCCTTCCCTACCCTCCCCCCGTCCAGTCACAGCCAGATAATGTGCAAGGGGTTTAGTGCCTGCAGTTCTGGGCTAAGGGGGGCTCGCAAGAAGATCTGGACTTTTGGTAGCCCAGAAATGTTTTTGCAGGACCCCCCCTTAGCCCTGAAAGCCCCTTGGTTAATCTGGCCCTGCCCCTTCTCCCAGAGCACAGTGCTGCTTGCCAGCAGGGGGAGAGAGCCCCTTCTTCTGGAGCTAGCTGCTGCTTGTAGGGAGAGGGTTTGGGAGAATCCTCTGACCCCAGCGTTGGGGCAGCCTGCCTGCCTGCATTCCAAACTCCTCATCGCTGGTCTGGGACATTGCAGCTCTCTGCCAGGCACACTTTTACTCATCCTGTTTTTAAATTTTGCATTGTTCTGCTCTTAAACAATTTACTTGCATGGGTGCCTTTTTAATTCCATATATTTCCTGGTTATTTTACAAAAGGAGTATCGTTTTACTGTACAAATTAGACTTTGTGATAGTTCCATCAGTGGCTCTGTAATATTAAATCATTAAGGAGTAATAAGCAATGTGTTAAATTTAGTGGTTGATGTGACTCCTACATTGAAGGTTTTTTGCCAAAGTGCCTTCCCCCCATGAAGCGCATTGACCTATCATAAAGGCTGCCTGACTGCTTCCATTTACTTGTCTTTGCCAGAGATGAAAGTTAGCTGGTGCACCCCTGTACGGTATGCCGGCTAGAAATTGTCTGGTTGGGGCACTCAGCTGCAGTGGGAAGGGCGGGGTGCTCCCAGCCTGGCTCCCAACTTCCTGTGGCTGCTGCACTCAGCATCAGGCAGGCAAAAGAAGCTGCTTGGGGACCCTCCCCCCCATGGGCCTGCCCTCTCCATGAGCCTCCTCCCTCACTACATATACCAGGTCCCTGTTGCTTTTCTTGTTTCCTGTGACTAGGGATTGATGGGAAAGTGTACAGCCTGCTGCATTCCTCCTCTGCCCATTCCCTGTGCAGCCCCATCCCCTGAAACGGTGCCTTTAGGAGCCCCTCGCACTTGCTTCTGTACACCCAGGCTGCTGCCGTGAGCCTCCTGCCCTGAATCCTGCACTGCCATATCACATTTTGCCCTGAGCCCTCACACACTCATAACCCTCTGCCCTGAGCCCCTCTTCATACTCTCTCAGCCCTGACTCCTGCAGCCCCCTTCCCTGAGCTCCTCATACACCCAACCCTAATTCCTATACCCTCCATGTTCCCAGCCCTACACTCCCCACATCCTCAGCCCCTGTCCTAACTCCTACACCCTCTACACGCCAATCCCCTGTTCTGAGCCCTCATATACCCCAACCCTTTGCCCTGAGCCCCCGCACTCTACCCCACACTTAAATTTCGTGCAGGTACTGATGTATCACAACCCCTCCTCCCTGCTCTATGCCCACCACCTGGGAGGGTGGGTTGTAATAGGACAGTACCTGTCATAAATTTAAGTTACTTCCACTCCTGGTCTTTTTAACTGTAGGGCTAAATTTTTCCATAGCTGCTCTCTGCCTCAAGCTGAACTTTTTTTAAAAAACTTTATAAAAACAGCTTATTTGAAGAAATGACCAAGTTAACTTCTTAACAGAGAAAACTACTCTTATTTTCAGCCACTTCTTTTAAGGGATGCACCACATCCCATTCCTCTCAGCCTTCAAACTTGCCAATGTCTGCACTAGCCATCAGGCTAGTAACTGCAGTTTTCGCCTTTCTTGACTTGAATGCTTTGACTTTCTCAGTCTAGAAATTTCAGTGTTGACATTCACAATGTAGCTTTGTATATGTAATAATATAATTACATTAGTATTCCATTTCAAGTGGTGGATATGTAGCTAATCACACAATTTTTATATAACTTTCTCTGTAGTAGTGAGGACTTATTTAAGTGGGAGAGATTTGGTACTGTGATTAAACTTTAGCCATTTCATGTAAGTTACTATGACGAATGTGAATAAAATGTTGACAGCTAAAATTAAGGGGAATGGATTTCAATCAATGTCACAAATCACATTATTATTTATAAGAAGATCTTTTCCTGTATTACTGAAAGGTTAACCTTTGTATAATGCTGTTAAATACTTGGCTTGGTATTTTTAAAGTAGCCTAATGTAGTTTGGTACCCAACTTCCATTGAAACTCCTCTAGGCTCCACTGAAGAACAGATCTGTTTGATGGTGAAAAGTTAGTTAAGTTAAGCAAAGAGAAACTCACTATGAGCAGTTTTATAACTTCTGTACATTTATTTTACAGGGGAGAAAGTTCTTGTGCAGCTTAATTTTTGAAAAAGACATAAAAATGCGACACAGAGCCACATACCAGGATGGTACCATTATTGCCCAAGCAGAGTATGGAAAAGTGGATATTGGGGAAGAAGTGGCTAAGAAGGGGTTTGCTGAAAAATGTAAATCCCCTATAAATGCTAATAACTGCAAAGAGAAAAAAATAGATGTTGCTCAATACCAACCCTGGAATGCAAAAATTTCAGCTCCAGCGTGGGAGAACAGACCCAACCCTTCAGGATCCAACCGATTAAAAGGGCATTTTGGTGACCAGATCGGTACCAACATGAGGAACGATAACCATCCTGGGAATCATAGGCCTTTTGCAAAGTAAGGAGTAGGAGTTGGATAGTGTGTGTGTGTCACTACTGAGATTCATTACTGGGCAGTGTGTATTTAGGAAAGGAAGCTGGGAAAAAGGAAAAGAATAAATTTTCAGCTATTGCTAAGTTGATATTTTCCCCTAAAAGCTCCCTTAACTAAAGAAAATATTTTGGATTTTTTGTGTGGATTGTATTTCCAATGGTTGGTTAAGGATACCTTTTATTACTTTACTGTAAGACTCACTAGCATTGCCTGAGTCTAGCCTGGAGGGGAGGGGGCATGCAGGTGGTGCTCTGACCTGGCCCAGGGCTGGAGGTGGGTGGGGCCCAGGCAAATGGGGGGAGAAAGAGGGAGCTGTGCAGGCCAGTCAGCCGCAGATGCACTGGGCAGTCTAGCAATGCTAGGGGCAGGGTGCAATGCTGGTGTTGCTCCTGTGACAGAGGCCGGGGCTTCACTGCCTGGCCATGTCTGTGGGACTAGCAGGGCTTCCTCCCCACCCCCTCAAGTCCAGCACCACTTCCTTAGTGGTGCGGCTGCCCCCCCAGTGGTCACTGCAGGATAACTGTCCCTTGTGCTCATTGTCTCCAGTAGTGACTGAGCATAGCATCCCTCATGTTATAGAAAACATTTGGATTCCAGGCATATCCCATTTTCCTGGCATAACCAAACCCTGACCTTGCTTTAAGTTAGGATACGAGGAAGCTGCCTACCAAATTTGGAAGTCCTAGCTCTTACTGTTTAGGAAGTCTTCTTGAAGAAACAGACTCTGACACACAAATCTTAAAATAAGTATCGATATAGATAGATCAGTATTGCACAAAACAATAAATAGTTGCCGAGATTAAGTCATTTAAGTGCTTTGTTTTTGCCTAATCCCCAAAAGCCATTTGTTCTGCATATACTACAAAGCAAGAGATGTTACTGCTGCAAAACAACAAACTATATTTGGTGTTAAATATTAGTTTTGAAAATGCTATACTTATCTCTTGGACTTTCTGGGAACAAAATGAGTTGTTATGATAGCCTGTTATTAATGAATTGGAGCTTACGCTCCAAGGGCTGACTTTTTGAAACTCTACCCTTCCTGAGAGCGTGCTTAGCTCGCAGTTTAGGAAATTCCAGGGGTTTTCAAATTGGTCATCCAAAATCCCTGGACACTTTTGTAATCTTTACTTGCTGTGTTGGTCTTAATAATGTTTTTCTAGCTGCAACTTATTTTTCTTAAGTATTGTTTTTGCTCTGACTCTTTTTCACTTGACCTTTTTTTTTTTTTCTCAAGTGTTGTTACTCTCCTAGTCACACTTTTACTAATCTTTGCACTTGAGTAGCAGAGAGAGAGGGTCATGCAGTGCGAGCACAACTAATTCTCTAGATATTGACTTTCTGAAGAATGTTTTCCTCCTCCTCTTGGAAGAGCTTGAGGCCTGGCTGTTAAGAGGTGTGAGAGAATCTAGAAACATTGAGGAAAGTTGGGATAGTGGTTCCAAGGTAAGGGAGAAGATGCTGTGGGAAGTTATTTGAGGATTGAGGTGGCAAGGCATTGGTCCTTGCAGTGATTCTGCGAAAGAAAACACAGATAGGCATTTAAGTATGCATTCACACGTTTAACCTTATGATAGAGCATATTGGTTACTTGTGCTGGAACTTTCCTGATTGTCAGTCCATGTTAATTTACCTGGATACTAAAAAAATCACTGTCCAAAAATGCAGCGCATAAAAGTAAATCTTTTGACCAGGGACATCCCTACTAAAACAGACACTATGCAGCTGTATAGGGTACCACCAAATTGCCCCTAGCAGCTGCGTGTTGTTTATCTACTCTGGTAGACAGCCCCATCCCCCACCCAGACCCCCTCGAGGGCTAAGTGCCAACCCCATCCTCTAGCCATCCCTTGCCTGACAGGTTGCACCCAGTTGCCAATCACCAGGCATGGAGCAGCATGAGCCTGCAGGCCAGAGGACTCAGGAGGAGCAGTGGGCCTCCCACCCGCTTCCCTGAGGATGCAGGTGAACCCATCTGCCTTGCTGCTCCTGTACTTAACAGCTTCTGTCCCCACAATACCTTCTCCCTGCATGGAGCGACATTCTCTCCCTTGTCCCCTGTGGGGGTGTGTTGCAGGTCCTGGACTGTGTAGGGCACCAGCACTGCTAGGGATGGCCCTGCTTTTGACCTTGGTTGTCTGTTAGGGAGTACAAAAGCTATACGCGTATTAAATCAAACCAAGAACTACAACTGAAAATATGTGAGACTTTGTACCACTTGCACTTAGAGTGACAAGAGGTGGTGATTGTAGTCATAAATCTTTAAAAAGATACTTGTGTTATCTAGAGTTTCCATGGCTACAGTCTGCTGAAGAAGGGGGGTGTGGGTGGGAAAGTGCTGCTCAGCAACTGGAAATGTTAGGCAGCAGAATATATTAACATCTTTTAAAATCACATGTACACACACTCTAGAACATCACTGGCTGTTGATATTTTCCTGATCTCCTCTATTTACGAATTTATAGAGAGCCCATTGCTGAAACATCTGAGGGCATGAGTTCCCCCATTTTGTGTCCATTGCAAAATTGTGTTCTGGATCACCAGGCTGTTGATTCACATTGACGTTAGTTGGGATCATAATTTGGAATGCTGCTCAGCTTCATAGTAAACTGCCTCACCTCAATTGTTTTGAAGTATTCAGGACTATTTCCTCAATTTTAGAGAAGCTCAGAGACTGATTAAACAATCGGTTCTTGCTTTCGTCCTTCCTGCTGCCAGCAGTATTGTCTTCCAAGATGTCCAGATTGGTCTAGGGAAATGTGTACCTCTTGGCAGTAAGGAGATCCTAGCTTTCTACTTCTGTCCATTCCCTTGACTGTCTTTAATAATTCTCTGCATATTACAGCCTTTATTTAGCAAGGTCTTGTATACCTATGTTGATACAGGAATCTGAGGCATAAAGAAATGGTGTCATATCCAAAGTCACAAAGGAAGTTTATGACTAAGGTGGGAGCAAAACTGAGATCTTTAATGGACAGTATCTTTCTGATAAATCATTGCTCTTAGATTAGATTCCAGGATAATGTTTCTTGCCTGTCTTTGTGGAGAGTAACAAACACTAATTGTAAAGGGTTTGGGTCCATTTTATAGCCATTTATAGCAGGTTTAGATTTCCCAGTGCAGCAGTGTGATGTACTGAATCTTTTGTTTTTTGGGAGGGTAGGGGGCGGAGAGAAGAATTTGATTTAAAAACTTCTATTGAAAATACTTGAATGTAGAAAAAGGTTTGTTCCAAGCAAGTGAAACCAAATGAAGTGGTGTGGTGTGCAAATCTGTTTGAAGACTAACCTTGGAAGATCTCCCTTCTAAAAAAATGTGACATAACTTAATCATGTATAGTTGCTTATACAATAAATTTCTATTCTTGATCTGTATGACTAAGATCATGACTAAAATCATTCTTGACAATCATAATTAAAGAATTGTACCATTATAAAATGAACATCTTGATTTTATTAATATTCATTTTTAATAGGGAAAAAGTAATGGCTTGTGATTTTAATACGGGATCAAACATCAGTTTAGCAAAAATAAAAGAGCATCAGAAACTGATTGAAGAGAATGAAAAGCTCATAAAAGAGAGAGAGATTCTGAAGGGGGAGAATGAAGTTCTCCTCCAGAAATATAAAGAACAAGAATCAACAATTGATCAGCTGAACCAACTAGTGCAGGTATGTGGAAAAATGAGGGAGATTTTCCTGGTGCCTTTTCAGTCCTCAAGGTTGCTTATAACTCATAATCTTGTAGTATAGGTTGAACCTCTCTGCTCGCGCAGCATCCCAGGCTCATTGTTTAATCATTTACATGGGTACACATTCACATCCCTACTCATGGGTGGTCGGTGAAGGTAGGGCTGGGCAAGGCAAGCTCCCCCATGATGGGGAAGGGAGGAGGGATTGTGGGCATGTGCCTCAGCCTCTCTGGCCCCAGAGTGCAGAGGGCACGCAGCCCCCAGCCTCCCTGGCACCGGAGCATGGGGATGGGTGCTAGGGGCAGCAACTCGGCCCCCAGAACACCTACAGTAGGAGTTCTGGGGGCGAAATGTAGGTGAGGCTACACTTGTGGTTTCAGAAGGCAATAGCTTTCCCCACCTAGCAATGCCGGCTGCCCATGTCCCTACTGCAAACCCTGATCCAGGAGTGTAGCCTGATGTGAGTTTTTCATGTTTATTGATTTGTGGGAGTTCAGTCTAGCGGAATAATGGTATGGTTGCAAATATAGTACAGTGTATTGGCTTATCAATTGCTGTTTGTATTTGTGGTGTTCTGACAGTAAAGATGCTAATGGGGTTGTGGACTTGTTTTTGTTTTTTTCTGCATCAATGAATATTTTCAGTGTCAAATTTCTTGGCGGGAGGAAAATCTCAGTAAAATCTTAAATGCCATTAACAGTTAGGAAACAAAACTACCAAACATCCACTTCAACAATTTAAGACTGAAAGGGGAAGAAAAGTAAAGAATGAGCATTATTTCAATACAAACATATAACTTTTTAAAATCATGATTTTTCATCCATCATAGTTGCACAACTATATTTTAGCCATTTTGTCAGTGCTTGACACAGGTTTGTCTGCATTTCTGGTTACAAAGCCTAATAATATTGAATATTTTAGTAATCTGAAGCTAACAATTTAACCATTGTTTGTGTCCTTTGTTCCCCCTTCTTCTCCAAAAAAATCAATAATGCAGAAAGAAAAGGAAGCATCTATGGAAACCCTTAAACATTTGGAAAAAACTCTACATACACATGTAGGAACTAAAATGAGAAGTTTGGCTGCCCAGGTTGAGGTACTGAAAGAAGTTAGGTAAGTACAAGTTTGTCAGCTGTATTAAATTAACAATACTGTGATTTTTTTTTTTTAAATGAGTGCATGCTATTTGTTCTCTCATTTTTAATTTTTGTACTCATTTTATTCTGCTATTTTTATTTTAACAAAACTAACATGAAAAGGGTTAAAGAAGTCATTTGGACTTGCTCCTACAGGCTGGACCTCCCTGCTCTGGCACCCTCGGGACCTGACTGGTCCCAGATTAGTGATTTTTACAGACAAGAGGAGGTCATTTCAGGCTCCCTGTTGCTGGCTCCCCCCCCCCCAGGCTTCCTGGTTCTCCCCCTGCTCCCCAGCTGAGCTGCGTGCAAGCTCCTGGTCCCTCCCCAGCCCAGCTGAGCTGTCTGCCGGCTCCTGGCGCACCTCACCCCGGCAGCCCAGCTGAGCTGCACACCATTTCCTGCAGCCCAGCTCAGCCATGTGACGGCTCCCTACCCCGCCTCGCAGCCCAGTTCAGCCACATGCCAGCTCCTGGGTCCCCACCCCCGGGCAGCACGCTGGAACTTTTTGATCCTGGAGCATCTGTGGTCATGCCGGACCACGGATGTTGCCAGACCAGAGAATCCCAGATTTTAGAAGCGCAACCTGTGCAATCCTTGACTGAAATCTTCAGCTTTTTGTGTACACCTGTCAAGATGGTAGACTAGTTTCTGCCTTCCAATGTTGGTTGGATAGATCTGAAGAGTTTAGTTTAGATCTTTGTTTGTTTCTTACCATTGGCTAGCTATTGAAATTGCATACTGCCCCATCTGGGGTGAACTTATAGAGACCATGCTGCTATTGTTCAAACTAGCTAGGTCAGAGCTAGCTCAGATATGGCTGGGCATGTTGCAGCCATACCTTTGCAGCATAGAAATAAGTCTTTCAGGTGCTTCCCCCTCTGTGCTGCTTTGTTTTGTGTTGCCTTTCTGTTGCATTGTAGGTTGCAGAGTGAAACAAAATGAAGCAGTACAGGACATCTGTAGAAAGATGCTGTGCTGGCAGAAGTCTAGGCTAGAAGTGGCCATCTGTTTTAGTGAGAAGGATGTTGCTCTAGTGTGTGTAGTAGAGAAAATGGATGAGCTTTTCAAAGAGAGGTGTTGGGTTAGAGAATAAACAAATCGAAGAAAAACTAATAGACAAAATATAAAGGGAGGGAATGACAAAGTTCAGAGCAAGAGACACAACAAAAGTATAGCCTCTTACACTATTGAATATTCATGTATATCTGTAACTTTTGGCAGTATTTTGTTACTTTCTAGCAGATGTCATACTGTTTCATTATCTTTTTTTTGAGGTGAGAGTGGGTAAGAATATCTGCAGGGACAAGTGAAATGTTAAATTAGATTAATGTGGCAGGTTTTTAAAAACAATTATGTGCACCACTATTGAGTAATATTGTTCTAGTATTGTGTCAAGCTGTGAAGAAAAGTGTTTTCCAGCTAGTCGTCTTTAATTCCTTCTCTCCTTACCACCCAGGCTTGCAAATCTGAATGTTCATTTTGGAGATGACCTCTTCAAAGCTGTAAATGAGGTTACTGAAAGGTGTCTCATTGCTCCATCTTTTTTGGAAAATTTAGAGAAGACTTGGGCAGAATATAACTTGGCTCAAGAGATGATTCAGTTGTGCAAAAATGTGGTAGGTTGGATTTTTTTTCTCACAGCTATAATTTATAGGCTGTTGATAGAGTATATTAATCTTAGAAAATGAACTCTGGTATCATGAATAGAGAATGGGAAAATCTATGTTGCCTTAGGTAACCGCAGTATTTTCCATGAATGATAAATTTATAGGTTGTTTGTTTCATTTTAAAGAAAATTAAACTTTTGACACTCCCAATTTAAACAAGGGTTTTGGGGCATTAAAAGCCATCAGCACATAGCAGGTACAGATTATTAGTATGCTTCCTGCACAGAAGACAGTGAGGACCTGTGGTATGGGTTTTAACTAGGCTGCAGCTTTCTTAGCCATGTTACATTCAAGATTCCCATCAGGGGACAGTCCTGTTCAGTCACTAATATCCCACTGATCTTTTGCTAGTTCTTGGGGATCCCACTACAGAGGGAACCAGTCATCATACTAAGAGGTTCTCTGTGTGCCTCCACTCTCCCTCTAGTATGCCCGTTTGATGGTTGAGATGAGAGGGGGCCCCAGCCAACACAGCTATAAGGTCCTGGGGTAGTATCCTGGCCTTTGATTTGCACTTGCCTCCTGGAGGTTAGACACAAGCCCCATCTTGTAAGGAGCTGCCCTCAGGACACCCTTGGTTACCTTTTTGGATCTGGAGCATAAATGAGCAAGTTCCTGCACTGGGTACCTGCAAAAGCTGCAGCAAGTGAATTTCTCTCTAATAAATTCAAAAACTGTGCTATCTGGGAGGGAGAGAATCCCAGCCCTCTGACTGCTGAAAACTCACCCCTAGGTTTCACTGTGAGGAAGGTGAGAGAACCTCACCAAAGTCAGCCTTGGTCATTTGGTGGTATCTAGAAACATCCTTTCCCAGACCCAAAAGGATGACTAGCACAGCCCATAGCAATCTAGATTGCTGGGGGGGAGAGAGGGCAGAGAGTGTGGGTTGACTGCTGGAAGCAAGCAGAAGAAGTGGCCCTGAGCATGGGGCTCCTATCATGGCTACAAGTCTTCTGCAAATCCCCTGAGACCTTATGGTTCCAAATCTCACGTGATCTCAAGCCAACCCTGGACATTCCCAGGGAGCTGGCAATCTTATGGGATCTGCGCTGTTTGTCCTCTCTTGTTGCGTTAGCCATCAAAACTCTCTGCTTCCTAAACTTGGGGCCCTCTTGTGTTACTGTAATAAGAAATTAATTTCTTCTTTAATGCTGGAGATTCTGTGTCTGTCACACCCCATAAGTGGTCGTAGGGACTGTATTCTAAATACAGGAGAGCTTTGTGCTCCCTGCCTGTGGTAGGGAGAAATCAGAATGGTTAACAATACAGAAATGTGTGTGGTGGTCTAGTGTAGGACAGTGGTTGGCAGCCTTTTTACGTCAGTTAATTTGATTGGAGCTGGCCTGAGTCAGGGAAGGTTCTAGTTATGGGCTTCACTGGGGATTGTTGGGAAGGGCAGGGTCTCAGCCTGTTGGAAAAGGGGATCCCCCTCTTTGTGTCTCTTATGTATGGCTCCAGCATTGGGAGAAATCAAAGGGAGGAGTGGATGAAACCAGTGTCCTGTGGAGTCCTTAGGACCAGCAAGAGAAATCAATGGTGTGTATATATTTTGGGGACAACAATGAAGGGATCATACTTCAATTATCAGGAGGGTGCAACTAACTCAGGTAGTTCTGCAAAGCTGCCCCAAGGAATTGGGAAAGAAACCGTTATCCACAGCACCCCTCTCCCTTCCTAAGTGCACGTACACAGGCTCTTTTTCCCTGATTGCATTCCTGAGTGGTGACTACTGTAGGCTTCTTTTATAGGCCTCCTGTACTCCACATTCCTCTTCGGTGCTGGCTTGTGCTGCTGCATGTTCTGTAGTGTTTACTGACCTCATAATTCTGCTGTTGAGGCTAAAATAAGGTTTGCAAGGCATCTTCAGTTTTAGTATGGAGAATGCTGTAATACAGCTTTATCCATTGATCTCAAAGGGCTTTGCAGAGCAAGATAAGAGTACCATAAGTACAAAGTAACTTGTTCTTAGTGTATCCATCACTTTCTGAAAAACATTCCTACCTGGGAGTGCCACTAAGGCTGAGTTCAGTAGTTCTGCAGATAAAGTGAATCCTGAGGGTTAATCATTCCTAGAAAAGATAATTGTATCATATGAAATGGGAGAGCAGTAGAAAGTGTCATGAATTTTTCCCTAAATTTAAGAAGAAATTTTTTCAGTAAATCTATTTACTTCCCAAACACTGTAGAATTATACTGCAATGGACTAGAAAAATTATCATGAATAATTACTGAAATAGAAGTGAAACAAGTCTACTTTGTTCTTTGAGTAGTGTGTCCCCGTGGATGCTCCACTGAAGTTCCACTGAAGGTGTTGGGCTCGTCCTGGCGCCTCAGTCGGGAGATTTTTCTCTAGCAGTAGCCCCGGGAGGATCACGCATGCACAGAAGCCGTCTCGTGCCGTTCATGCCTTTTCTGCGTCACGTGATCTGTCCCACCAGTTCCTCCTAACCGTCCATGGTCTCAGACGGAGTTGGGACGAGCTCCTACCTCCGCCTGAGGAGAAAACAGAGTTACTTGCATTTAGCTGTTCTTCTGTCCCAGTTGAGCCCCTACCTTATAGTTAGTTAGTGTTTTTACAGTTCTAGTTAGTTAGTTTAAAAAAGACTTTTTCGTTATTGTACATACTTCTCGGTTACTCCGCAGACTCTCTTAGTTTAGTCTGACGGACGTCTTTCTTTTTGCCAACATGCCCGGCTCTCTGGGTTTCAAGAAATGTGCGTTGTGTGGAGACGCCATGCTGGCATCTGATGGCCACTCCAGATGCATAAAGTGCCTCAGGGAAGGCCATATACCCCAAAAGTGCACCCACTGTTCCAAGGTAACTGCCTGCGCCAGGCAGGATAGTGAGATGTGTCTTAATGCCGCTTTTTAACAAAGCGCTCCAGCTGCCGCATATGGAACTGCAGATGGACGCTCCGGCCTGTAAGTCCCACGAGACGAAGGGCTCCGCTCCGCCTTGCAGTGCAAGTACAGGAGACGCACTGGGCACTTCAGGCTTGCCGCCAAAACATTCCACGGGGAAGTCTTCCAAGGCCCGTAGTACTTTGGCGCCTAGACTCGTGATCTCCTCTGTATCGGGGCCGGTGTCTCATGCACCGCCCCGCCCTGAATCGGCACCGGCGACAGCACCACAAGGCCAGCCGGCACAGAGAGCGGCTCCGAGGCCCGAGCCAGCACCGTCAACAGCACAGAGAGCTGAGCCAGCACCGAGGGGCCATGCGGCACCGAGAGCAGCGGCACGGGGCAAGCTGACGCAGAGGGCTCAAGCAGCACCAGGTGCAGCGCTGAGACCCGAGCCAGCACCGAGACCCGAAGTGGTGCCAAGGGCGAAGGAGGCACCAAGAATGGCGTCGAGACACGAAACGGCACGGAGAGACGAGCCAGCGCTGAGAATGGATACGGCGCCAAGAGATGAAGCTGCGCCGACTGACCAGAGACATGCGTCAGTTTATTCAGCACGGGAGCCTGTTACCGCGTCACCTGGGCCTTCAGTTGTACACATGGCACTGACATCCCCAGTGCCCACATCATCGTCTGTGGACTGGGGCATGTCAGACGTGGGCTCAGTGTTATCCGCACCGGCTAGCCCTACACCCGTGGCTCCTCTTCCACCCTCAAGGCCCACCTTGCCAACCAAGGCACAGAGGAAGGCTCGGCATGTGCGTACACCATCGCCCAGCCCCGATAGGGCTGTTTTTTCTCCTGAGCCTTCCCCTTCTTGACATCATGGTATAGACAGGCATGATCACAGGCGCTACAGATCGCCACCTTGGCGCTACTGGAGAGCCCCACAGAGATCCCGCACACCTCCATGATACCATCGTTCATACCGTTCCCGATTTCCTTCTCATTACATAATATGGTTGGGATTTTCGGTGTCCCCACCGCGCTCACTATTCCCGCTATAGGAGTGCAAGTTCTTATTCTCCTCGATGCTCCCCACATCATCACCATGATAGTCATTATACCTCCTACTACCGGGACGGCCATACACACTCCTATAGTGTGGCTCGCTCACCATCGGTCTCACCAGAGTGTCCTCAATCTCATTCGCCGCACCTTACCACCCAGGAAATTCTCCCTCCGGGGCAAGCTCCCCCAGCACCCACGGATGACGCCCCCTCAACTTCCACCCAGCACGAGGGGGATGATAACCAGTCTTCTGTTTGCGAGGAGCAGCGCATGGACTCCCCTATCGACTAGTCATCCTCTTCACCAGACGAGGCAGTCTTCCAGGGAGACTCTTCCCCGGTGGACGACTACAAACAATTCCAGGACTTGTTCAAAAGAGTGGCCCACTCTCAGAACTTGCGTACCTCAGACGTGCCGAAAAAACAACATGCCCTCCTGAGGAATTTACAGCACTCAACCAAACCAAAATTGGCCCTGCCTTTCGATGAAGCCATCTTAGAAATATCTAACGATATCTGGCAAACTCCAGCTTCTGTGCCCCCAACAAACAAGCGCACTGATAAAAAGTACTTTGTTGATGCCAAAGATGCAGAATTCCTGTTCACGCATTCCCAACCCAACTCCATCGTTAAGGATGCAGTACAACAGAAGTGGAAAACAGCACAGGGCAGGAACACAGCGCAGGACAGGGAGGCAAAGCGCTTAGATCTGCTGGGTAGGAAGGTTTACTCCTCAGCCACAGCAACCCTCAGAATGGCCAACTATTCGGCCCAGCTGGCCAATCACGATTTCGAAAATTATTCCAAGTTGGTACCTCTGTTAGAATATTTGCCCAGACCCAAGAAACAGATCCTCAAGGCTGTGGTGCAGGAGGGTTACATGGCAGCGCGCACTGCCCTCCAAATTGCCCTTGATATCGCTGACGCAACCTCCCGAACAACGGCAACCTCTGTGGTCATGCACCGCGCTTCCTGGCTTCACTTGGCCTCTGTGCCCAAAGACCTCCAGCCCAAAGTTGAGGACTTACCCTTGGATTGGCGGTCTTTGTTTGCGCAGAATACAGATCAAGTCTTCCATTCCAGGAAGGACTCACGCACCACCCTGAGGATGCTTGCGATGTACACACCGCCGTTCAGACGTAAGAAGTTTGGCCCATATAATAGACAGAGGCCTTTTTCATATGCAGCACCCAGATTCAGGCCCTACAACCAGACGAGGCAGAGACAACGGCCACAACGGCGACATCAACAGCCTAACAAGACATTGAACCAGCAACAATCCAGGCAGCAAGTTTGATGCGTCAGTCGAGAGACTGCGCACTATTCTCCTTCGAGAGGCTTCTCACGAACGCACCATGCTGCTCCGCCATCGCTTAAGACCATATTATCCCCGTTGGCGTGCCATAACTACAGATCGGTGGGTCAGAGAGGTCATCACTTCCGGTCTCACCATTCTCTTTTCTCTCGGCCCCCTCCCAACCCTCTCCTCCCGTCCCTTTTCAGGGACCCCTCTCATAAGCCTCTCACAGCAAGAGGTTTCAGGTCTACTTACCAGCGGGGCAAGTTCAGAGGCAGAGGCTTCTATTCTCGGTACTTCCTCACCCAAAAGAAGTCTAGAGGATGGAGGCCTATCCTGGATCTCCGCAAGCTGCATCGGAATCTTGAATTTTTACGGAAGCAAAAATTCAAGATGGTTACGCTAGCCTCTATCATTCCAGCACTGAATGAAGGGGACTGGTTCATGTCTCTTGATCTCCAGGACGTGTACTTCCATGTGGCGGTGCACCCAGCCCACAGGAGGTTCCTCTGTTTCATGCTGGGCGACGACCACTATCGATACACAGTGCTACCGTTCGGCCTCTCAGCAGCACAGAGGGTGTTTTCCAAAACCCTGGCTGTTGTAGCTGCTTACCTCCGCCGGGCTGACATCACAATTTTTCCTTACCTGGACAACTGCCTCTTAAAGGCCTCTACTGTGGACAAGGCGCGAATGGCAGTCAATACTACCAGGGACATATTCGAAGTTTTAGCCTTATCGTCAACATACCAAACATACCAAAGTCCTCATTGGAGTGAGACTGAACTCCAAGACTGCTACTGCGTACCTCCCTCTCGACAGATCTCAGACTATTCAAGAACTAGCAAATATCCTGTTCACCGCCCCCAAGTCTACCATACTTATGTGCCTGAGACTCCTATAGCACATGGTGGCCGCCACTTACGTCGTCCCCCACGCATGTCTTCATTTAAGATGCCTTCAGTATTGGGTTCTCTCAGTATTGGGCCAGCCGGTTCTCCACCACTTCCGCACCTGATCTTCCCCGGCCAGCCCACCTGCACCGCCCCCCAAGCCCCCCCAGCTCTGCTTCCTGCCAGCCCGTTCCTCTTCCTGATCTCTCTGGCCAGCGCCGCTGCACCTCTCCCCGCCCCTGCCAGCTCTGCTTCCTGCCCCCCTTCCCTCCCGGCCACCCTCACAGCCCCTGATCACCCTCAGCTGTGCTTCCCGCCCCCTTACTCCCGGCCAGCCCCGCCCCTTCCCCTGCTGATATCCCATGGCCAGCCCGTTCTGGCCGACCCCTCTGCCCCACAACCAGCCCTGCTTCCCATTGGCCCCCGGCCAGCCCCGTTGCCTGCCCCTCTCCCCGGTTAGCTGTTCCCAGGCCCCCTTCCCGGCCAGCACCGCTCCCTTCCTGGCCGGCTCCGCGCCGCCCCCCCCCCATGAAGCGGGTGGCCGCGGGGGAGGAGAAGGGGGTGGGGCGCTGATGTACACAGCCACTTGCCGCCGCTTGCTCATCCGCCGCGGCCCAGCTGAGCGGCGCAGCGCTCGGCCAAGCTGCCACGGAGGGAGGGGAAGGAGGGCGGGGCGCTGATGTATGTGGCCAGAGGGCGTGGCCGTCAGCATTACAGACTCACAGACACTGGGCTACTATATATATGATAACCGCGTCTACACGGCATTTTTTATCTCAAAATAGGGTATTTCGAAATAGCGGCCGGACGCGATTATGCCAATGAAGTGCGGGAAATTCAAGTCTGCGCTTCATTTGCAATTTCATTTGTCTGCTTTTGCATTCCTCTCTCGAAAGAGGAATGCAGTGTAGACATACCCTTAGAGACTAACCAATTTATTAGGCCATGAGATTTCTTGGGTAAAACCCACTTTATTGGATGAGTTGGAGTGGAAATTACAGGATGCGGGAAATATAACCGCAAAATAAGTTTTTGGTCAGTTGTAGGAACAGTGTTGATTAAGCTAATTAATTCACGGTGGTCATGCCTCATTGACAGTGTTTGGTGTGGAAATGCAAATATCAAACGCCCTGCCTTTGAGCATGGCAGCCTGCAGGAAGCGTGCCCAACCTCCTCCTGCTGCTAAGTGTCCCAGCCCACCAGCTTCCTGCTGGAGTGCCGCACAGGGGCGCACCGGCTTACTTTCACCTCCTGAGAAAAACCACAGATTACTTGAATAAATTACTTTTTCAGTTGTACTTTTTCACACAGTGCATACCTAACCTGTGGAACTTGTTAGGGGTTGTTATGAAAGCCAAAAAGTGTGAAAGGCTCAAAAAGGAGCTGGGTAAGTTTGTGGAATAAAGATCCGTGAATGACTGAGAGCCAGGATAGTTAGGCATCCCACTCAGTGCTCAGGGTGACCCGAAAGCTCTGATTATCAGAAGCCAGGCGCGGAATACAGGGGTGGATCACTCCATGATTGTCCTATTCTGTACACTCCCCTGAAACTCTTGTTTTGGCCACTATTAAAGACAGGATACTGGGCAAAACATACCGTTGTCTACCCCAATGTGGCAGCTCTTGTGTTCTTAGATAGGCCGGCACTGGTTCCAAGTCCCATCTGATGCTTTTCTTAGTGTAGTTTTGTTCACAATTTGTTCTGTATTCTTGATGTTTGAGGAATTGTTTTGTTTTGTTACAACTGTCTAGTGCTTCAAGGCAGGCAGTCTTTATCTATTTATAAATTTGCCTGTCACTTTGCATTGTTACACAGATGTTTTTGTAAGAATGAGTCATTTGTTTTGAGGGGCAAAAGAATTCGATGCCTATACAACAAGGGTGGGCAAAAGAGCCTCGACAGGCCAGATCCGGCCCACCAAGTAAGTTGATACAGGCGGGGAGAGCAACGGGGCCTCCTCCGCAGGCCAGATCAACTGACTTGGTGGGCCGGATCTGGCCTGTCGAGGCCCTGTTGCTTTCCCCGCCCCCACGCCAATCAGGGCCTGGGGGGGAAGCATGCAAAGTCTCCTCCTGTTGGGCCCCCACCCTTCATGCAGTGCGCAGCTCTTAAAAGCGCTGCACGCTCCTGGCAGGGCAGGAGGAGACTTCGCGCATCCCCCTTCCCCCCACTTCCAAGTCCTGCGGGGCTTCCTCTTTTGAACTATAGCAAGAGCCCAACAGGGCAGAGGTGCCCTCCCTTGTAGACTAATCGAATAGTTGATGGAAATCCCATTGACTATTCAATTAGTTAATTAATCTAAATTTAACATCCCTAGCCAGGAGTCACTTACGTGAGGCAGCTCCCAGCCAGCAGTCCAATAGGGCCCCTGAGGCAGGCTCCCTCCTGCAGCAGCCCCAGCCACATGGGTTCCCTCCATGTGCTCCTCAGGGCTGCACATCCCTGGGGGGCAAGAGACTTTGTGTATGCTCCCCTACCCCCAGGCCAGTCAGGTTGTGGAGATGGGGGGAGTGCACAAAGTCTTTTCTCCCTCCCAAAAAAAACCTTTTTCCAGGTCATTAATGGATACCATTGGGCTAAGAACAGGTTTTAGTGAGATCTTGCAGGAAATACCCTGCTGTGGATGTTTCTTTTATTTACTTTTTGAGCTGATCATTTAGCCACTTTTTAATGCATTTAATGTATACTATATTGATTTTCTGTAGTGTTGATTTTTTAAATTGAAATATCGTGCAGGACTAAATCAAATACCTTATAGAAGTTTTCAGTATATTATGTAATAATTACTTTTATCAACCAAACTTTCAGTCTTTTCAAAAAATTATCAGGTTTGTTTCATAAGGTCTATTTTCCATTAAACCATCTTGATTCACATTAATTATGCTACCATTATTTAATTCTTAATTGTTTGTGTCCTGTATCCACTTTTCCATGGTTTTGCCCAGGATTGATGTCACACTAACCAACAAATAAATGCTTGTATCATACCCGTTGTGTCTTTTAAAATATTGGTTACAGGTTGGCTTTGTGTCATTCCAGCAGGTTTGGAAAGCTGTAGTTTGGTTTTACATTCATATGTCTGTTAGACCCTAGAGAAAAATCTTATACTTCTGCTGATGTGACACTTAATAGAATGATTTTAATTCTTAATTTATTGAAAAGTAAACAAATTTATTACTTGGAGGGAATGCTACAAATGTACCATTGAGTTACACACTGAATTTCCCTATTTAATAGACACATTCTTTCTTCTCTATTGTATTCTACAGTGGGGTTTCTCTTTTGCCTACAGTTTTTGTTGGCAGAATCAGCCCTGTCAATTACTACATGGGGACTTAACTCTCTCTCGTCTGGAAAATTGCCCTTTATTTTAATCATCTTCTTGGCAAAAAGCAGCAGGCAGCTTTCCAGATCACCTTCCTCCCAAACTACAGATTGTGGAAGGGAAAAACCTACTAAACCATACATTTGACTCCAGCATCCTATTCCCTTTGTTTTTGCTTGCTAGGTGGTTTTTTACCATGTCTTGACTTTCTGGAGATCCTGCTTGGTTTCTGACTCCTGTACACTGAAGACAAAGACAGTGAAGAGTTCTCATCAACTAGGCAGCAAGAAAGAAAATGAGAAAGCAACATAAAATAGGCAGTCCCTTTTATTCCCCACTCTGGCACTACAAATGCAGAAGGTGGGGGGAGCCTGCAAGAGAGCTTCAAAACCTTGCCAGTTTTTGTAACACTGGTTACAAAAACTTCCCCTAATACAAATCCTAATACACAGATTTTGGGAATTTCGACACCATCAAGTGCTTTTTGATTCCTAAAAAAACCAGGGGTGAACACTTGAAACCACCCCCAGGGGTAACCCAAGCTCTTTTGCCCAAAAGAGCTTGAAAAAGAAAAGAGGAAAAACAAGCTGTAGTCTCTGGTAGCTGACCCCTCAGTCAGAGGCATGCTGATACTCAGTCAGACCTTCCAGGACACAAGAATCCAACCATCACCTTAAAAGAAGTGATTTTTTTTATTACAAAACAAAATATAAACTTGATAAAGTATACTTGGTTGCTAGATGTTACAGAGCAGGCAAGGAAAACATTAAAAAAAGAGTAAAGTCTCTGCACAATGCTTAGATGGTGGTAAATGGGGAAGGGAGGCATAGATTCACACAGAGCAGTTCAAACTAAACCACAAAATAAAGAAAAACTACTCTGAACGAGACTGGGCTCATTTCCCTGGTACTCACTTCTAATTTTTTCTTTGTCCAGTCCACTTCCATGCCCTGAATTCCAGGGGGGCCGGAGGCGGGCATGGTAGTTGTGCCTGGGTTTAAATCATTCTGTCTCAACTCCTGGTTTACTTCTCTCAACTGCTGGTTTAATTCTCCCACACACACAAAGCAGGAAGTGAATCCAAATTCCAAGCCTCTATCTCAGTTGGCTCTCCTGGCCCCCTGGCTGACCCCTTTGCTCGATACCTGAGTTAAACCCTTAATCACTGGGTGCTGGTCAGCACTCCTCCTGTTCGTGACGTGGCTTTTTCACTGTTGATACTTAAGAGGCAGGTAACCGGCTAATCATGTAGCTGAAGGTGCATCAGTCCTGGCTTGCGCTATGCTGGGGACCTACCAATACTGCAGCTCTGTATTTTATATGTAGTAAGAGCTGGGAAGGCAGGCAGCCTGACTCTTAACTACATTTAAACTGCAGAGCCACGGGGAGGGGGGGACTTAGCAAGCCCGACTCCCCCCCAGCACTGGCTCCTGCTCCCCCTCCGCCGTGCTGCCTCTGATACAGAGGCAACAATGGCTGTGGGAATGCAAGTAGTTGACTCGATTACTTACTTGAATCCCTAGCTGATACCAGCCTCTCTCTCCTGGATGGTGAAGACATGGTTGGGAATGGATGTCTGTTGTTTTGATAGTCCCCATTTTCCTGACCACAGAGATCTTGTTTCTTGTATCTGATAGATCTTTCCTTGCATTGCTTGCTGCATCTATGGACAGCAGAGTTAAAGGCAATAAGGAGTTTGAAAAGTATATTGTGTGACTGGGTCAGGCTGGAGGGCTATAGGAGAATGATAGGAAATATATTAGCCTTAGTTCACAGGGTAAACTAACAAGGACTAATCTTGAGCCAGCAGGAACCTGCTAGAATGGGTCATGGCAATCAAACCAATTAAAACACCCAGAGCCAATTAGGAGTTTTCAAGAGTCAAGTGTGTCAGATTCATTAGAACACCTGAGGGCCAATTAAGAGTGAGTTGAGGCTGGTTTAAAAAGGCTTCCCTTTGGTTAGCTCATAGTGTGTGAGGAGCTGAGAAGAGAAGGAACTACGAAGGATCTGAGAGGAGCAAGTGCAAGCAGCTACCAGGAGGAAGAGCCTACAGTAAGAAAGGTTCTGGGGAAGCCCATGGAGAAATGGTCCAGGGGATTGTATCTGTCATGCAGCTGTTACTGGAGACATTTGCAGGCAGCTGCTTTCACAGGATACCTGAGTTGGAACCCAGAATAGAGGACAGATTTGGGTTTCCCCCACCACCCACTCCCTATTTCAACACTAGAAAAGAACTGACTTTGGGAAAATAGTTTGTCTAGCCCTGTGCCACTTGGAGGGGCGACAGAGACTGCGGAGTTTGGTTTCCCCTCTTTTTTCCAAATGCTGGCCAATGACCAGAGTAGCTCAACAAACTGGAAGCTGGTGCCTTAGAGAGAGTGCCTCAACTGAGGGCTGCCAAAAGCTTCTGAGACAAGCAATCCGCCTGACAGCGCGGGACCCACCAAGGTTGAGGAGAAGCTTTGTCAAAAAGAGAAGCAAAAAGAATTCTGACAATGATACTGGTCCATTACCACATGGAAATGGTAGAGTTATCAATAATAATGCAGCAGATGCGTTCAATAATTATTTGTATTCTGTATTTGGAAAGACAACAGATGATGTAATTAGCATGGGATACCACTCTGTCCATTCCACTATTATTTCATGAGAATATTGAACAGCAGTTACTCAATTTAGACAATTTAAATGAGAGTAACTTGTATCCAAGAGGTTTTTAAAGAGCTGGCTCATGAGCTACTGGATTGTTAATATTAATTTTCAATAAGTCTTGGAAAACTGGGGAAGTTTCAGGAGACTGGAAGAAAGGTCATCTTGTTCTAATATTTAAAAGGAGCAAATGAGATGACCCAGGTAATTATACTCCTGTCAGTCTGATATTGATCCTGGGCAGATAATGGAGCAGTTAGTAGGGAATCAAAGAAGGGTATGATTAATGCCAGTCAACCTGGGGTTTCTGGAAAATAGATCCTGTCACACACTTGATTTTTTTTTTTTTTTTTAAGATTATAAGTATGGTTGATAAAAGTAATAATGTTTGTGTAACATACTTAGACTTCTGAAAGACCGTTGACTTGCTACCATGTCTAAAAAACTAGAAAGAGATAAAATTAATATGGCACCCATTAAATGGATTAAAAACTGGCAAACCGATAGATCTCAGTGTTACACACAGGGAATCATCATCAAACAGGTATTTCTAGTGGGGACTTGTAGGAATCAGGTCTTGGCCCTGTGCCATTTAACATTATTAGCACTCTAGAACAGCGGTTCTGAAACTTTTTGGGCTCTGGAGCCCTTTACATGCATAAAAATTTATGCGGAGCCTCAGCCGTCCACTGATTGTATGTGTTGTACCTATTGATGTTTCCAGTTTGTCAACCTCGCGGAGATGTCTCGTGGAGCCCTGTGGCTCCGCGGAGCACAGTTTAAGAAACACTGCTCTAGAAGAAAACACAATTATCACTGATGAAGTTTGCAGATGACCAAAAAATTGGGGGAGTGGTAAATAATGAAGAGGACAGGTCACTAACACAGTGATCACGATCAATTGATAAACAGAGGGAAAGCGGACAATGTGTTTTTTAATATGGCTAAATATAAATGTGTACATCTAAGGATAAATGGGAGACTATGCTGGGAAGTAGTGACTATGACAAAAAAGTGGGTGTCCTGGTGGGTAATCACACAAAGATGAGCTCGCAGTGTGATGATGTGGCCCAAAGGGTCAATGCAGTCCTTGGACACATAAACAGGGGAATCTTAGTAGGAATAGAGATGTTATTTTACACCTGTATTTGTCACATGTGCGACTACTACTGGAATATTGTGTCCAGTTCTGCTGTCCACATTTGAAAAATGATGTTGGTAAATTTGAGAGATCCTTGAAGAACCACGCGAATAATTAAAGAGAAAACATGCCTCATAGGGTACGTCTAGACTACAAGCCTCTTTTGAAAGAGATCGTCTAGACAGCCACAAGACTTTCGAAAAAGCGATTTGCTTTTTCAAAAGAGAGCACCCACGCAATCTGGATGCTCTCTTTCGAAAAAGCCCTGTTTGCGTTCAAAAATGCCATTTTTCAAAAGAGCTCTTTCAAGAAAAGGCATTCTTCCTTGTAAAAGGTTTATTGCTGTCGAAAAAACCGCCGCGTTCATTTGATTTAATTTCAAAAGAAAGTGACAGCAGTCTAGACGCAGGTGAAGTTTTTCTGAAAAAAGGCCACTTTTTTTCGAAAAAACCCTGTAGTCTAGACATAGCCAGAGTGAAAGACTCAAGAAGCTCAATCTGTTTAGCTTGCCAAAGAAAAGTTAGGGGGTGATTTGATTATCTTACTATTCGTTTTAGAAATGTCTGTCCATCTGTGAGTCTGTTCAAGAACTACCCCTAAAGGGTAAGAGCTAGGACCACCAAATTTAGCATGCAGCTTTCTCTTATCAATAACTTAAATCAAGGTAAGGGTTGGTTGGGCCAGAACAATGAGATATGCCAGGAAATTGATTTTCTCATAAAATGGAAAGGGAAGGGTCTGGTAGGCGGGACAATTATATTGTAGAATGTCCACAGGGAAGCAGCGAAGGGCCAGAGATGGGGACTGGAACAGTTAGAACCCCATTGGGCCAGCAGGAGGAGGGGTGGAGAAAGGGTCAGCCTTCTCCTATATATTTGAGAGAGTTTGTCTATGTGTCTGTCTGTCTCCCCCAGTTGACATGCACCCCTCCCCCTACTGTGTCCTCTGCAGTGACCATGAGCAGGTGCTTCTAATGTGGCCTCCCATGGCCCGTCAAGTCACCCCTGTAATGAACGGTATTACTTAGGGCAGGCCTATACTACAAAGGCAGGTCAATCTAAGCTACACAATTTGAGTTACATTAGTAGCATAACTCAAATCTGTGTAGCTTAAATCTACTTCCTGCAGGGTCCATGTTGCAGGGGGTTGACAGGAAAAAACTCTCCTGCTGACTCCCTTTGCTCATCTCGTTCTGCTGGAGTACCACAGTGGACAGGAAAGTGTTTGGTCCATTTAGTAGGTCTTATGGAGATCAACCACTTTGTTCTTTACTAACTTGTCTTGTAGTCATGCTTAGTTGTAATGGATATGGCATTTCCAGCGGTGCAGATAACAGGAATGTTGATCAAAAACCTATAATTTCATTTGTCATTCATTTCTATTCAAGTATGATTCCTTGTAACCAAACAAGTTAAACTAACCTTATATAAATAAGAAGCAATTTTACTATATAAGGAATCTGAAAGAAAATACTTGATATCATTTTTGTTACATTGAGCTTGCCAGGAGTTTTGATATGATTTCTGTCTGCTGTTCCTTTTACATAGAATGAAAGTGATGTCTTGATTCTTAAGAGAAATGAAGTGCAACAGAATTTATACTCTGCAGTAGAAGAGTTCATTCTGGAAGTGGATAAGATACCTCTCTCTGAACGTTTAACTACTTTGCAGGTTGGAAATAAGCTTTTTATTACTATTATTATTATTAGTAAACACGTCTAATCTGCTCTCTAATTTGTCTGAAGTTCAGTGTGTTAGAATTGGAGATTTCAATAGCAATATGTTGAGCTTACTATTACATGGTTAGGCAGTACAACTTACCTCTATAGTTTGATTTACTTCAGTAATTGCAGCAACTTGCAGTAGACTCTTGAAAAGTTCTAGTAATTTTTGTTGAAAATGTGCACTTAGTTATGTACTTTTACAGTGTATACTTTGAGATTCCCTGTAGTGTGGTTTTTTTCTACATGAAAAAAGGGAAAGTAGTGGGATATTACTAACAAACACTTTTAAAATACTCAAACAGTTCAGTGCTGAAAAATGGTATCAAGGCTCTATTCCTGTTTTTTGTGTAGTTCTTTCATTTGAAGGCAAAAGAATAAGAAAATGAAGAATTGCCATAATACACAATTATTAAACACTTCATTTCTGTTTTAACCCCCAACTGGTAACAATTTTCTGTACAGATCCTTAAACCATTAGGAAAATAACCAGTTGCTAAATGATTGTAAGTGGTGTGTCCTTGTATCCCCAGAAGCTCTTCAGTTGAATGTTGAAAGGGGGTGGGTGGTGCTAGTTGAGGCAGAGAAAAACATTAGTCAGCACATTCCCAGAAAGGATCACTGAAACCAAGCTTTGCTGGGTCTGTTATGCTTTCTGTTATAATCGTCTGATCTCTGTTAGCTGTTAAACCATTTGCAGCACCCTTAAAGTCAGGTAAAATTGGTAGACAAACACTAATGTGTGTGGCTTTTCATATCAAGTGTGAACAAATGTCAGTCAAGAAGGTATAACTTCTGACAATAAAGCCCAGTTCCCGTTTAATGCAAGATTGCTATGAAACCAGGTCTGTGAAAGTGAGTGTTAGTATTGCACTAGGAATGTTAAATTTAGATTAATCAACTAAGCAAATAGTCGATGGAATTTTCATCAACTACTCGATTAGTCGATAAGGGCGCCTCCACCTTTAAAATGTAGCAAGAGCCCCACCAGCTCTTGCTACATTTCAAAGATAGAAGCGCTGCAGGGAACATGGGGTGAGCAGGGAGCAGGAGGCCAGCGGGGGACTGCTTGAGTCCCCTGCTCACCTTGTGCTCCCTGCAGCACTTCTGCTTTTGAAATGTAGCAAGAGCTGAGCTCTTGCTACATTTCAAAGGCGGAAGTGTTGCCATTTCCCCGCTGTACCCCTGCCCCACTCCCCATGGAGACAGTGCTACAGGGAGCCGGCTTTTAAGCCTCCCACTTGCTGCCTGTCTCTGATGGAGGCAGCAAGTGGGGGAAGCAGCTAGTCGAGTCACTAGTTGACAAGTCGCTTACATCCCTATATTGTACATTAGCTAATGGCTGCCTAATGCATATCTGCATAATTTTTTTCTATTTTTTCCCTTTTTTTAATTCTGTTGAGTCATTTAAAAAGTGACTAAGTTGTACATTAGCAAATGTTTATAACTCAGATTCAGTGTGTTTGAGGGATTTTAATGAAGAGCTTATCATAGAGAATAATGACAAGCAAGCAGCATTTGTCATTAAGCTCTACTACTCAGAATTGTAGAAACAATCAGTCATCTGTGTACATGTAAACAAATTTGACCGTAAACTTCAGCCAAGCTGTTTAAGTCTGGCATGGATCTGATCAATAGTGTATCCATAAAAATTAGCATTCTTGAAATCACTTGAATTGGGAGTATTTTTAAATAGTGCATTCTGAAGTATGGTTAGATTGTCTTAATACTTGTTTTTCTCATTCTGCTGCTGTGTTGCAGAACTGGGTTGTTTTTGATTGACTAAAAATGAATTCATATAAATAGAATATTAGGGTCTGGCATGATAGGGAAAAAATGATATATGTCTGGACCTAATAGTTTCAAATAGAATAAAACATATTTCCCCTAGATGCATTACAAGATTGTGCTGCTTTAGTTCCACTAGATGGTAGTCTTTAAACATTTTTAGTTGCAGTACTGGAGTAGAATTGCAGCAAGATTTTTTTCAGGTATTTGATAGTATCTTGAATGTTGAGTGCAGTGAAACCTTCTATTAGTTGTGTTCAACAAAATAAACGTGGTTTAACATAAGAATGGCCATACTGGGTCAGACCAAAGGTCTGTCCAGCCCAGTACCCTGTCTGTTGACAGTGGCCAATGCCAGGTGTCCCAGAGGGAGTGAAGCGAACAGGTAATCATCAAGCGATCTCTCCCCTGCCATCCATCTCCACCCTCTGAGAAACAAAGGCTAGGGACACCATTCTTTACCCATACTGGCTAATAGCCATTTATGGACTTAACCTCCATGAATTTATCTAGTCCTCTTTTAAACGCTTTTATAGTCCTAGCCTTCACAACCTCCTCTGGCAAGGAGTTCCACAGATTGACTGTGTGCTGTGTGAAGAAGAACTTCCTTTTATTTGTTTTAAACCTGTTGCCCGTTAGTTTCATTTGGTGGCCTCTAGTTCTTATATTATGGGAACAAGTAAATAACTTTTCCTTATTCACTTTCTCCACACCACTCATGATTTTATAGACCTCTATCATATCCCCCCCTAGTCTCCTCTTTGCCAAGCTGAAAAGTCCCAGTCTCTTTAATCTCTCCTCAAATGGGACCCGTTCCAAACCCCTAATCATTTTAGTTGCCCTTCTCTGAACCTTTTCTAATGCCAGTATATCTTTTTTGAGATGAGGAGACCACATCTGTACGCAGTATTCAAGATGTGGGCGTACCATGGATTTATATAAGGGCAATAAGATATTCTCTGTCTTATTCTCTATCCCTTTTTTAATGATTCCTAACATCCCGTTTGCTTTTTTGACTGCCGCTGCACACTGCGTGGATCTCTTCAGTGATCTATCCACGATGACGCCAAGATCTCTTTCCTGATTAGTTGTAGCTAAATTAGCCCCTATCATATTATATGTATAGTTGGGGTTATTTTTTCCAATGTGCATTACTTTACATTTATCCACATTAATTTTCATTAGCTATTTTGTTGCCCAGTCACTTAGTTTGGTGAGATCTTTTTCAAGTTCTTCACAGTCTGCTTTGGTCTTAACTACCTTGAGCAGTTTAGTGTCGTCTGCAGACTTTTCCACCTCACTGTTTACCCCTTTCTCCAGATCATTTATGAATAAGTTGAATAGGATTGGTCCTAGGACTGACCCTTGGGGAACACCACTAGTTACCCCACTCCATTCTGAAAATTTACCATTTATTCCTACCCTTTGTTTCCTGTCTTTTAACCAGTTCAGTCCATGAAAGGATCTTCCCTCTTATCCCATGACAACTTAATTTACGTAAGAGCCTTTGGTGAGGGACCTTGTTAAAGGCTTTCTGGAAATCTAAGTACACTATATCTACTGGATCCACCTTGTCCACATGTTTGTTGACCCCTTCAAAGAACTCTAATAGATTAGTAAGACATGATTTCCCTTTACAGAAACCATGTTGACTTTTGCCAAACAAATTATGTTCTTCTATGTGTCTGACAATTTTATTCTTTGCTATTGTTTCAACTAATTTGCTTGGTACTGACGTTAGACTTATCGGTCTGTAATTGCCGGGATCTCCTCTAGAGCCCTTTTTACATATTGGCGTTACATTAGCTATCTTCCAGTCATTGGGTACAGAAGCTGATTTAAAGGATAGGTTACAAACCATAGTTAATAGTTCCGCAATTTCACATTTGAGTTCTTTCAGAACTCTTCGGTGATTGCCATCCGGTCCCAGTGACTTGTTACTATTAAGTTTATCAATTGATTCCAAAACCTCCTCTAATGACACTTCAATCTGTGACAAGTCCTCAGATTTGTCACCTACAAAGGACGGGTAAGGTTTGGGAATCTCCCTAACATCTTCAGCCATGAACAGTGAAGCAAAGAATTCATTTAGTCTCTCCGAAATGACTTTATCGTCTTTAAGTGGTCCTCTTGTATCTCAATAGTCCAGGGGCCCCACTGGTCGTTTAGCAAGCTTCCTGCTTCTGATGTACTTAAAAAACATTTTGTCATTATCTTTTGAGTTTTTGGCTAGCTGTTCTTCAAACTCCTTTTTGGCTTTTCTTATTACATTTTTACACTTCATTTGGCAGTGTTTATGCTCCTTTCTATTTACCTCACTAGGATTTGACTTCTACTTTTTAAAAGATGTCTTTTTATCTCTCACTGCTTCTTTTACATGGTTGTTAAGCCACGGTGCCTCTTTTTTAGTTCTTGTACTATGTTTTTTAATTTGGGGTATACATTTAAGTTGGGCCTCTATTATGGTGTCTTTGAAAAGTGTACGTGCAGCTTGCAGGGATTTTACTTTAGTCACTGTACCTTTTAATTTCTGTTTAACTAACCTCCTCATTTTTGCATAGTTCCTCTTTTTGAAATGAAATGCCAGGGTGTTGGGCTGCTGAGGTGTTTTTCCCACCACAGGAATGTTAAATGTTGTTATATTATGGTCACTATTTCCAAGCGGTCCTGTTATAGTTACCTCTTGGACCAGATCCTGCGCGCCACTCAGGACTAAATGAAGAATTGCCTCTCCCCTTGTGGGCTCCTGTACCAGCTGCTCCAAGAAGCAGTCGTTTAAGGTATCAAGAAATTTTGTTTCTGCATCTCGTCCTGAGGTGACCTGTACCCAGTCAATATGGGGATAGTTGAAATCCCCCACTATTATTGAGGTCTTTATTTTGATAGCCTCTCTAATCTCCCTGCTTTAAAATCAAATAGTAGAAAGGCATACTATGCTTGCATGAAATTTGCTGTGCTGCACATGTGTAATATAAAGGTCTAATTGTGGCACTCTATAATCCTGTAAAATACTAGGTATATGTAATGAGGCTAATCTAGTTCTTAGAATAATTCTTAACCATCCCACTGTACTAATGGGTGGTTTTGGTTTTTTTTTGTATTACAGTATTATATGTTATGGTATCTTGCAGTGCAGTCAACAAAGATTTACATCTGTATTAGGGATGTTAAATTGTGTTTTAATCAGCTAATTGAGTAGTCGATGGAATTTCCATTGACTACTCGATTAGTCGATAAGTGGGGAAACTGCAGAGCCGCAGTGGGGTTAGCTTCCAGCCTCTAGGAGCTAACCCCACTGCAGCTCTGCCTTTAAATGTATTAAGAGCTGTTTAAAAGGCAGAGGTGTAGCGGGGAGATTGGGCACAAGCTGGGAATCAGCTGATTCCCAGCTTGCACCCAGTCCCAGACGCTGCGCTTCTGCTTTTAAAATGTATTAAGAGCCTCTAGGGCTCTTGCTACATTTAAAAAGCAGAGGTTCAGCAGGGACCGAGAGCAAGCTGGGAATCAGCTGTTGGCTTGGAATCAGCCTGGCAGCTCTTACTCCATTTAAAAAGGAGAGACGCAGCATCTGGGACCTGGCATGAGCTGGGAATCAGCTAATTTCTGGCTTGTGCCCGGTCTCCCCGCTATGCCTCTGGCCCTCCACTCCTGCAGAGACCTTTCTGGGGGGAACCAGCTTTTAAGCTGGCTCTCCCCACTGGCTCCTGCCCCTCCCCACCCCCACCCCGCTGCCTCTCTCTGGTAGAGGCAGCAAGGGAGGGGGGAAGCAACTAGTTGAGTCACTACTTGACTACCTGATAAGCATATGCTTATCGAGTAGTTGACTAGTTGCTTGCCAGTCCAGATAAATAAGATCAGCAGTTCACCTTCTTCAAAGCTGATGGTAGGAGCTTGCAAACTGATGGAAGATGTTTAACAAAGGAATGTAAGCGACTAGTTGACTGTCCGGTAAGCAAAAGCTTTTTGGATAGTCGTCTAGTCCCTCGACTGGTTTCTTCTCCTCCCCTTGCTGTCTCTATCAGGGGGAGCAGGAGCCGGTGCTGGGGGCAGCTTAAAAGCCGCCTCCCCCCCCCCACCCCCCGCCATCTAGGCAGGAGGATAGCGGGGACTGGACATGAGCCGGGAATCAGCTGATGCGCCTCTGCTTTTTAAACATGTTAAGAACCTGTCAGCTCTTAATATGTTTAAATGGCTAAAGCGCAGCAGGGGGGACCCAGCATGAGCTGGGACAGCTGATTCCCAGCTTGCAGAGGATCCCCCATACAGCTCACCAGCCTTTTGATACATTTTAAAGGGAGAGACGCAGCGGGGTTAGTTCTTGGACTGGGAGCTAACCCCGTTGCAGCTCCCCTGCTTATTGACTAATGAACTAGTTGATGGAAAATTAATCAACTACTCAATTAGTTGATTAAACTAAATTTTACATCACTAGTTCAACACAAACTACTGTCAGCTATTCATATCCCTTTTTCTGTGGAGAATTTTATCTTTTGGGCACAGAAAATCAAATGCCAGGATCAAAAAGGAAGGCACAAATATTCCCCACAGGGAACTTCTTATCTAGAGACACAGCCCTAGGTTCAGAAAAAGAAGCTTCTTGCCAGGTTGTGTCAGAGAATTGACCTAGCATTTTCTTCAATTTATTTAGCAGACATTTTTTTTCTTTAAAAGTTTGGGTTTGTCCCCTAACCTTTGTCGTGAAAACCATCTTTCTCATGCTGACTTAATTTTTTTCTCCTCAAGTTCCACGTAGGGAGAGAGACTCCATGCTTCAGG
The DNA here is from genome assembly GCA_019425775.1 of Rafetus swinhoei. NCBI lineage: Eukaryota > Metazoa > Chordata > Testudines > Trionychidae > Rafetus > Rafetus swinhoei. Next base: position 199,624,635 of record CM033424.1, on the reverse strand, counting down.
TATTGGTTATATAACATTTAGATTGAACTAGAAGGTTCAGTATTGGAAAAGTCCTGTTTGTTAGGGTCATGAAGTTACGTAGCAGTAGGTGCATCTGATACTGCAGTTTCTGTGTGGGACTGTAAGCTTAGTTGATAATCAAAATTGCTCAGGAGAGATTTGACTTGACCTCTGTCCCCTGATATCAGTTTAGAATGTCAGAGGTGTTATGTGGTTGGTATACCTCACTATCCACTCAGAAGTGGGCTTGTTTGCTGCATTTGGTGAGCTCTTTAGGGAGCATTCTAAGGTGAATCCCTTTTTTTTTTTCCCCCTTAATACTTTTGGTCATATCCACACTCAGTTCTTCGTCATGGGGAAGAAGAAAAACTAATTTATGGTAGTCTCTTTTCTCTCTCTCTCTCCCCCCTCCCCCTTCTGAATTCAGCTTCTGTCCTATCTTTCTTTTGAATATTGTTAAATATGTTTGGAAGTGCTTGATTGGAAAGGTAGGAGCCTGGTCATGTAGATGCCGCCACGATTAACAGATTTTTGTGCCATCTTACCTGTGGCAGGTGAGACAGAGAGCAGAACCAGTTCAGAGAGGAAAGCTGAGAACACACTTACTAGTCAATAATAGTCTAATATGCAACTTGCATAGGGGTCTAGTTTTTTTGTTTTTGTTTTTTAAAGAAGTGAAAAGTGCTGTAGTGAGTCAGCATATGAGCTTAATTTTTTCATTTGTGATTGTATATAGAATGACTTTAATTGACTGTTGATAGAACATCCATCAAGTTCTTTTCTGCTTGCATACCTGCTATTTTTTTCCTTATGCTTTTCCTTATTTTTTTCTTTTCTGCTTGCATACCTGCTATTTTTTTCCTTATGTACAGGAGCTGTCTGGTTCTCTGCAGGCGGTATATGGTCCAGCTAGTGAAGCGGATGACTCTGAGGAGGTGTTTCTGCAGTTTTTTGCGTGGAAGCAAACCAAGCTGGAGGAATTCAGTCGGGTCAGAAGTGGTACAAATGCTTCTGTTCAGAGTCTTTCAACATGGTTCAGTGGCATAATAAAGGTAGAACAGACTTGACATCTAATCTGTAATGTTATGCAAAAAGGACACAGTTCTGCATGCAGACTGTAGTCTTGTGCAGTAGATGTTAGGGCTTGATAGGTGGGCATTATAGGAGAGTTCAATATAAGTTTCCATAACTGTACTTAAGAAGAGCATGACTAGGTGCCAATGTTTGTGCAAAGAGGGCAGTGCTCAATGAAGATGAGTTTACTATCTTACCTCAGTATCTAATACATACTGGAGTCAGCTGGTCCAAAATATAAATGCATGCTCCCGGGTTAGAGGACATATTTCATGGTACAGTTAAGTGTTTTTCTGGTCTGACCTAATATAAATATAGTATGGGGGAGAAAGAATTGATCAGTGCATTAAAATAATATGTTCAGACTTTTCTAGCATTTAAAAAACATCCTCGTTGCTTCAGTCATACTGCTTTTGAACTAAAGACTTGAGGGCAAATCAAAGGAATCTAATCAAACATTAAGGCTGAAATAGTCTGAGAAGGGAGGAACAAAAACAAGGATTACCAAAAGAATGAACAGAGCATTTTAAAATCAGAAATGGTCTAGGTGCAGATTACCTTTTCTCTTTCCTAGAAATATTATGTGGAGGAATTAATGCACATTGGGAGGTTGTCTAATACTACAGTATATCTAGTGTTGTTCCTGAGCTGATGTGGTGTTTTAATGCTATCTTCTAGCTCCTTATGACAGTGCTTAGTCTACATCCAGTTGTTTCTCCTCAGTACATTGGGTAAGGGTTGAGTTACCTTCCAGTCTCCAGCTCCCTCCAAGAAATAGAAGAATTGTCTTCAGAAATTTGCTAGATCAGAAAAGTGATCCTTGCACCACTGATATAATATGTGTTTTAAGTGCATACCAAAAATAAAGGGCTGTTTTGTTTTACTGGCCGTCAGTTTTATTTTCTTTGTTAAATGGAGGTAATGGGTGCTATAGTAGTTTAGAAGGTGCTTCTGAAAGGTGCTGTTACAGCATTTTTCTTTAAGCTTTATGGAAACTAGTCAATAATATTATGAAGCAGCCTTCTGGGTATGTCTATGCGGCAGTGAAATGGCTCTGGCTGGCCTGGATCTTCTGACTCAGGCTGCAGTGCTGTAAAATTGCTGTGTAGAAATTTGGACTGGGACTGGATCCTGAGTTCTGGACTAGGATTGTTAAGAGACGGGTAATTAACTAACTGTGTAATCAATTAACAATTTGTATCGACTACACAATTAGTCAATAAGGGGAAGGTGCTCTGTCCCAGCTCACCCCAGTCCAGGAGTTACCCCTGCTGCAGCTCTGCAGTTTAAATATAGTAAGAGCTGGGCACGCAGGCAGCCTATATCCTACTACATTTAAACTGCAGAGCTGCAGCCAGGGTAGGTTCTGACCTGGCGCAAGCCGGGAGAGAGCCAGGACCACTGCAGCTCTGCATTTTAAATGTGGTAAGAGCCACCCACCTCTTACTTCATTTAAAATGTAGAACCACAGTGGGGGGTAGCTTGCACTGGGTCCAGGACCTCTGCGGCTCAGCACTTTAAACATAGCTCTTCCTATTTTAAATGTAGCTCTTAAAATGCTGCGCCGTAGAAGTCCCAGAACAGCACAAACCGGGACTGCTTGGTCCCAGGGTGCGCCAGGTCCAGCAGCCCCTGTTCACAGTGGCTGGGGCTGGCTGTGGACATGGGCTGCTGCCAGAGAAGGCTCAGCCTGCCGCAAGCAGAGGCTGCTTTACAGCTGCCTCCCTGCCCTCTGCTGGGGGAGGTGGGGAGGGGAGGCTGTGCCATGGAGATGGTGCTGGGGGGAATGAGCTTTTAAGATGGCTCCCCCCCAGCACTGGCTCCTGTTTTTCCTCCTCCTCCCCTTTGCTGCCAAGGGGTAGGGAAAGCAAGCAGTTGAGTACTCGACTCAACTACCCAATAACCTTACTCAACTACTCGCTTACCTCCCTATTCTGGACCCCAAGAGAGGGAAGGGTCCCAGATCCTGGGCTCTTGCCTGAATCTGAACAGGTACATCACAATAATACAGCCCCGCAGCCTGAGCCCTGCAAGCCCAAGTCAGCTGACTCAGGTCTGCTGCAGGGGTTTCATTGGTATGTGGATGTGCTCTGTTAGTCTGGAAAATGTCAGGCAATGGCTGCCTGAAGATAGCTGCTTTTTAGGAGCAACTGGACAATGGTTTGGAACCAGGAAGAGGTAACATTAAGACAATGAAAATGACTCGACTGTGCAGGGATGATTTAAAAGTGAAAAACACAGTGTGCTTGGATGAGGAAGGATAATATTGTTTAGCTGTTGATTAACCAGTAAATAGTTTCAGCCATTTAGGCCTACTCTACGCTACAGATATTTTACTATGTCTAACTACTGCTGTAAACCTGACATGATGAATGCTTTTTAGTAGTTAGAATAGACTGGAGTGGGTTGCATGTTCAGTATGATGTGAGTTAACATAATTATTCAGAACGGTGTTGAGTTGTATTTCAAGTGTACCAGGCATTAGAAAGACAGTTACAGTTAAAGCAGCCACACAAAATATTATCAGTTACACGACTATTTGATAGTCCCCAGGGGCAGGGCTGGCAGCCAGTATGCTCCCAGCCTTACTCCCAGGGAGCCCCCAGCCACCCCGCACTGCTGCCCCTCTATCAGAGGCAGCAGCACAGGGTGGCAGATGGGAGTCGGTCCACGAGGGGAGCCAGTTTAAAAAACAGCTCCTTGTGCAGACCGGCTGCTTGCCTGATACAGAGGCAGCAGCATGGAGGTAGCAGCAGCCCATGTCCCTGGGGAGTCCCAGCTCCCTGTGGACAGTGGACACCGGAGAGCTGGTGCTTGTGGAAAGTGGCTTTTAAGCTGACTTCCCTCAGCACCAGCTCCTGCCTGATCTTCTCTCCCCCCCCACTGCCTCTATGGGAGGTAGCAAAGGGAGGGCAAGCGTGTCTGTGGGAGCTAGGCATGGGGAGCTAACTTGAAAGCCGGCTCCCCGCACATATTGGCTCCCGCCTTCCCCTCCCCCTCTCTAGCAGAGGCAGTAGTGCGAGGTAGAGGGAAGGGGTAGGTGGATCCGGTGCTCGTGGGGAGCTGGCTTTTAAGCCATATCCCCACAGGCACCGGTTCCTGTTCCTCCACCTTGCTGCCTCTGATACAGAGGCAGCAAGGTGTGGGGGAATGCGTGTAGTCATAAAGATTAACCGGTGGACCTAGGCTTATCGGTTAGTCGTGTAGCTGTCTACAAGATGACATCTCTGTACACGATCCAAAATAGTAATATTACCAAGGGATATTTTTGTGTGCCAATATGGCTGCATGAGCTGATGCATTCATACAAACCTAAACTCCCCGGAAAATAGTCCAGGGTGATGAGGAATTTCCAGATTTATGCAGCTGTGGTTTTGGATGGGTGGTGATGTGGGAGGAAGCTTTTCAGCCCCTAGACCTTTCATCACTTTCGGTTGTGCTACTAAGATTACTTTGTTGTAATTGGCTAGACATTACAGTTGCAGTTTTATGGAAAAGGGTGAGCTAACTGGACTGAGGCAGTATTTTAAATTCATTATTTTAGATTTTTTTTTTCCTTTTGTTTTAAAGTTCCTTTAAATGTTAACTACTTTCATTTAAAATCTGTCTTTTTCCATGAAACCTACAATGGAAATGATAGTCCACAGCAGAGACATTGTGGCTATCATTTTCAGAGGTGGTGATCATTTTCAAATGTACTCCTCTAGAATTTTTGATCTGATGCATTGTTCCAGTCTGCATTGTTACATACCTATTATAATTTTAGCTTTTTAATTTTTAAAGTGCTTAAAATTAAAGCAATAACACATTTTCAAGAGCTGCAGTTTCACTGAATATACATTTTTATTAGATTTGAATGAATCTGAATAGGGCAAGTATGCCATATAACTGTATCTATGGTGCATAAACTTTGTATTAATTACAAAGATAAGATTCCCATGTTAGTGTGGTTGCTGCTGCTAGTTTAATACTCATACATGAACAATGAGAGATAACACAGCTATTTATCTAAAACATTTGGCATTGCAGTTAATGTTCAGTGTAACCACAGGCTAATCTTGCCTCATTGATTTATTCTCTGCTCTGTGGCATCCTAAACTTCAGGCAGGGGATAGTTTAATTGTTTTCTTCGCAGAAAAATCCCGTACTTCATGTTGGGCACATCTATGAGATCACAGAGCGCAATGAACTATTCACTTGTATGCTCCTTTGCTGTGATCTCTGAAGTAGCTTTGATTATAGAATATATAGAATTCCATCTTTTTTTCAGAACAACACCTTGCTCCTTTACTTCAAGGCTCTCTAGAATGTTTTCATTTTGGAAATCTGCAGGTCTTTCCCCCTTTTTTTTCCTCCTCACCCACCAGCTGTTAAAATGTATCATTGACCTCAAAATACATTCAGACAATCTACTTTTTACTTTCCATTAAAATGTTTAATTTGCTTAGTTCAAAGGAACAACATAGGGGAAAGAGAGAGACAGGAGAGACCTGAATTATGGAAGTTCTGCTCAAAAGATTATTGGGTTAGAACAGTGGTCACCAACCAGTATATCGGGATCTACCAGTAGATTTTGGAGCCTCTGATAGGTGATCCTGACTGGTTTGGCCAGGAAGGTGCTGTCATTCTCACAAACACACACTGTCTTTCACTCTCATCTCCCAACCCAACACGTATGCAGGGGGTTGTTGTGATTTCTTTTTCTGCTTGCAAAGTGGATTATTTTTGGTTTTAGACTGGTCTTTGCATTTCATAATTTTCATTTCTCTCTTATGCTTAAATTAAATTCTTTGAGTAGTGAGTTCTAAAACCTATCGTGGCTGGGGTAATTATCCCTGTGGTAACTGCTGCTCCTGGAAGTGGCTGGCATGTCCCTGCAGCCCCTGAGAGAGGTAGAGCAGGGAGTCTCCACATGCTGTCCTTGCCTGCAGACACCACTCCTGCAGCTCCCATTGATCAGTAATGGTGAATTGTGGCCAGTAGAACCTGTGGCACAGTACTTGTAGATATGGGTCAGCACATGGTGCCCTGGAGACATTGGTGTATATGTCAGCTGCTTTCATGAGTGTTGTAGGGCCAGGGCAGGAGTAAGCCTGCCTGCCTTAACCCCACTGTTCCACCACCTGGAAGCTGTCTCAGTTAAAGTGGTATCTGCCAGAGCCAACCCTGTCCCAGTCCTGAACCCCCTCCTGCAGCCAGCCTCCTGCCCCAGATGTGAGTCCCCCTGCACCCAAACTCCTTCTTAGAGCTTGCACCCTGAAACTTCTCCTGGACCCCAATCCCCCACCCTTGGCTAAGCCCAGAGCCCATCCCACATTCTGAACCCTTTTGCCAAAGACTAGAACCTGCATCCCAACCTCCTACCCAAGCCTGGTGAAAGTGCATGAGGTAAGGGGAGGAAGTGAGCCAGGCTGAGGCCTTGGAGAAAGGGTAGAGCCTCAGAGAAGGGGCAGGAAGGAAGCGGGACAAATGTATTTGGGTTTGAGGTAGATCTTACATTGCACTTAAATTGAAAAAGTGATCTTGTGGTTAAAAAGGCTGGAGACCACTGGGTTAGAGAATGCAGCTGTTTCTTACAATCAGCTAGTTATATGCTAGTTCTTAACATACATTTCTGAAATAATTCTCTTAGGTCTTCTCACCTGCTTGCATGCACTTGTAATCAGAGGTGAAGTTTAGAAAGGTTTAAAGGAAGCTGATGAGCTACTACAGTGACTCTCAATCTTTCTGGACTACTGTTCCCCTGTGATGAAACTACTTGCTTGCAAAATTAGACATTAAAAATATAAAAGTGTCACAGCACACTATTATTGAAATGGCTTATTTTTTCGTAGAATCTTAGGGTTGGAAGAGACTTCAGGAGGTTGAGTCCAGCCCCCTGCCCAAACCAGGACCAATCCTAACTAAATCATTCCAGCCAGGGCTTTGTCAAGCCAGGACTTAAAAACCTCTATGGATGGAGATTCCACCACCTCCCTAGGTAACCCATTCCAGTACTTCACCACCCTCCTAGTGAAACAGTTTTTCCTAATATCCAACTTAGACCTCCCCCACTGCAACTTGAGACCCTTGCTCCTTGTTCTGCCATCTGTTACTACTGAGAATAGCCTCTCTCCATCTTCTTTGGAACCTCCCTTCAGGAAGTTGAAGGCTGCTATCAAATCCCTCTTCACTCTTCTCTTCTGCAGACTAACTAAACCCAAATTCCTCAGCCTCTCCTCATAGCTCATGGGCTCCAGCCCCCTAATCATTTTGATCGCCCTCTGCTGGCCCCTCTCCAATGCGTCCACATCCTTTCCATAGTGGGGGGCCCAGAACTGGACACAATATTCCAGCTGTGGCCTCACCAGAGCTGACTGAAGGGGAATAATCACTTCTCTGGAACTGCTGGCAGTGCTCCTCCTAATGCACCCTAATATGCCATTAGTCTTCTTGGCTACAAGGGCACACTGTTGACTCGTATCCAGCTTCTCATCCACTGTAATCCCCAGGTCCTTTTCTGCGGAACAGCTACTTAGCCAATCGGTCCCCAGCCTGTAACAATGTTTGGGATTCTTTGTCCCAAGTGCAGGACTCTGCACTTGTCCTTGTCGAACCTCATCAGATTTCTTTTGGCCCAATCCTCTGATTTGTCTAGGTCACTCTGGACCCTATCCCTGCCCTCCAATGTATCTAACTCTCCCCCTAACTTAGAGTCATCTGCAAACTTGCTGAGGGTGCAATCCATCCCCTCATCCAGGTCATTAATAAAGATGTTGAACAAAACCGATCCTTGGGGCACTCCACTTGAAACCGACCGAACCATTGATCACTACCCATGGGGCCCAACAATCTAGCCAGCTTTCTATCCACCTTACAGTCCATTTATCCAATCCATACTTCCTTAATTTGCTAGCAAGAATGTTGTGGGAGACCGTGTCAAAAGCTTTGCTAAAGTCAAGGTACATCACATCCACCGACTTCCTCATGTCCACAGAGCCAGTTACTTCTTCATAGAAGCTAATCAGATTGGTTAGACATAACTTGCTCTTAGTGAATCCATGTTGACTATTCCTGATCACTTCCCCTCTTCCAAGTGATTCAAAATGGATTCCTTGAGGATCCCCTCATGTTTTGTCAGTATTAAATTTTAGTTTGTACTGACTTTGCTAGTGGTTTTTATGTAGCCTGTTAAAACTAGGAAAATATCTAAATGAATTGATATACCTCAGAGTATTGTTTACCTCAGTTTAGAACTGGGCTAATATGTTAGTGAAAATATTTTAATCCTGATAGTACATGAAAAAAGCTGAGCTCAGCACAGTTTCACCACACTAAGCTCAGTAACCAAGTAAGCTCTGATAACAGCTTTTGTTTCTATAATGAAAATGGGTAATAGAATACATCAGCTGTCCATGTATCTATTTCACTTACAGTTAAGCACTATGCAAGAGCCAGGTGTACCAAAAGTTCATGTGCTTTTGGTACAAATCTTGTGTTGTAGCACGAGGTAGAAACCAGCATTTTGACCACTCAGGAATGTACCAGAGGTTATGAAGAGCTTTTTACTGTTGGAATATTAAAAAAAAAAAAAAAAATCTTACAGCAACTTAGAGCTATTAACAGCTGGTATATAGACCAGTATAAACAAGTTATTGTATGAAATTGTAGTTTGTAGTGACTTCACTTATGCTTATGCTTTTCATGTATCCTATTGTAAAACTAGGCAAATACCTAGATGAGTTGATGTTCTCCTTGGAAGACCTCTGCTTACTCCCAGAGGTATACATTACCCCAGATTGAGAACCATTGGATTAACCTATGAGTTTTGTCATAGTCATTTTCTGTTTCATTGTGTGGGCAAGAAAATACGTTGTTTTCAACATCAGAGCCTCAACAGGTGATGGATTTGTGGTTCCACTGCCACTTAAAAAGCGACAAGGAGTCCTGTGGCACCTTATAGACTAACAGATTTGTTGGAGTATAAGCTTTCGTGGGCAAAGACCCACTTCGTCAGATGCATGTAGTGGAAACTCCATAGGCAGGTATAAATATACAGGCATAAGAAAAGAGTACCAATCAGATTCAGACTAACACGGCTACCCTTCTGATACTCTGCCACTTAAAGTAGTTTTAGTTTTTAATACAGAAAAAATCAAGGTGGGGTTTCAAAAAAGGCATCAGAAGAGGGCAGAACTCGGTTCACATTTCTCTTTCGTTGATGAGGTACAGTCTGTGCTATACATTTTCTAGGAGTTGTCACTTAAGTTTCACTCAGTTTCTTATGGGCTTGCATTGGACCCTAATGGCCTGCATTCTAGAAGTGCTTGGCATTTGTGCCAAAGCTGTGTTTTCATAGGAGGTACTCATTCTTTGTTAGTATTGTGCATTAATTTGTAATTACAGCATTCAGTTCTTTTCCCTCAAGTTTTTTGACCTGACATCAGAAGTATCTTTCAAGTCAGAAGAGGTGGTTGGCAACGTGGATGAAGTCCTTGAAAAGGTTGAGTCAGATATCTGCAAAGAGTTGGAGATTTCTCTAGTTGTAAGTTCCTAACTTGTTCATACTTCTGAATGTTTTATTCCGTTCTGATCCCAGTTACAGCTTTTAATTTATGGATAGGTTGCTATTGATCACTGCAAGGCAGCTTCTCTTTCGCAGAAATGAGATGGAGAAATTTTATATAGCTTGTCCCCTGGTGATGTATGCCATCATGTCTGAGCACGATTGGGAACTAGGAATGGTGGTGTTCTAATCTCAGCTCTATCACTACCTTGTTACGCTGCCTTGGGCAAATCAGTGTCCCGTCTGTATAATGGGAATAATCTCTGAGTGCTGTTGTGAAGCTTAATGTAAGTGTGCTCTGAAAATGCTAAATGCATAAAGTATTGTAATAATAGTAGATGATTTAGCCCATCTCCATGCCAGTTCTTACTACAGTGTATTCTCCAGTGCTTTGTCCAGTCTTAAATGATTTTCACTGCTTCCCTTTAAAGATTTACTCCATTCTAATTTTATTAGGAAATATTTTCTGATGTTCAGCCTAGTTTTTCCTCTTCTGTTGTTTATCTTTTATGATCAAGGGGATTTCTCCACTCTAGGGATATGACAGGTAACCGGGAGCAGCCATCGGGGTGGAGAGTCAGGGGCTGGTCACCCTGTGCGTGGGGTGGGGGGGGATGCTAGCTCCTGCTGCCAGCTTCCCCGTGCATGGAGGGGGAGGAGGGAGCGGGTGGGAGCAGGAGCCAGCAGCCCTGTGGGCTTGGGGCTGCTCCACCTGGGCTGGAGTGGTTCTCCCTGGGATCCTGCTTAATTCTAAAGTTAACCAGTTAACTGATTAATGGGATTTTACATCGCTACTCCATTCTCTTTATTTTGGTATTTCTTCTCTGGACTCCTTTCACTGTCTCAACAGTACACGTCCTTGTTGTTCCAGACAGAGAAAGCCAGGAATAGAAATTCAATCTGTCTCTTGATAATCCAATGCTGCTAGAACACTAGTTCAGTCAACACTTATTTTGACCACAATCTGCAACAGAGCATGTGACTTGCTTTTTAGAGGTTGTGGTGATACACATCTAGACATTTAGGTTCCATTTAAAAAAAAAAAAAAAACCCCAATCTGTTAAGCTCTTTTATACAACACAAAATATAACATGACAAAAATGAAGCTTCTGGGTGGAAATGTGGATCAGTCTTTATTTTACAGCAACTTCTTGGTGAACTCTTAATACTTGTGAACTTTCCATTTCCAGTCTCCTCAAGAAGAGAGATAAAAATCTGACAGTAGAGCCATTCTATTAACATTGATCTTTTCAGTAGAATTTTTTAGCTTAGCTGTTGACTTACAAATTAATAACTGTAAGCCTTTTATTTACTTATGTATAATTTAACTCAGGAGCAAGACGAGGCAGATAAGGAAATAATCTTAAATGCTTACAATAAAGTTATAGAGAAGATACATCAGGAGCAACATCTAATCACTGTACTACAGAGCAAGTATTTGGACAGCATTGAGGTTAGTTTACCCCTTGCCTGCTTGTCTATCACACCATTCATTATTTTCTGAACTCATTTCTTTTTTTTTTAAGGATTTTCATTAACTTTTTTTTAAATTGAACAAATGTGAACATGTGTCTGGTTATGGAGGTGTAATTTGCTTTTATTTTGGTAATGTGAGAACTGATGGTCTCTTAAAATTTAGAAATGCTTTTTATAAATAAGTAACTTAATATATGAGCCTAGAAACACTCTTTAAAAATTAATGAATTATAACTGTTAGTAGATGACTTTTTTCCTGAAAAATGGGATTTTAAGATTGTACTTGTGAAGAAGCTTGCTTCTATAGGCAAGCAGTAATTTTTCCTACAAAAACTAAATTAAATAGTAAGTTCTGCTAGTCTGCTCTTAAATGCATTAAGAGATGTATGTAAATACATTCACTAACAGTTTCCTTTTTTTAATTTAGTTTAAAAAGCAGATTGTGAAATGGTTGAATAAAAGTCCCAACATTGACAATTTGTTATCAATTAAGAAGACTTTGAAAAATTTAAAGAGACGACTGAGATGGAAGTTGGTTGAAAAGAACAACTTGGAAGAAGTATGGAAATTTTCCAATTTTTTTTAAACATACTGCAGATACATTAATTTGCTTATCCCAGATAAGCAGTAACCTGTGGTTATAGTTGCAAGATAGAAGAAGTTTGCTTTAAATTCTGACTAAACAGGCATTTGAAGACCAATTTTAAGTTAAGCAGTTTTGACTACTAAGGCTGAGCAGAAGCTTTCAAATATTAGTCTGGGCCGGAGTTGTTCTGAAGTATGGAGATAGTTTTGTGTAGTGACCTAGTCGTATTTCATGTCCTACTAAGCAAGAATATCTCTCTTAGTTTCCTGTGTTCATTATGTGATCCCTTTCATCTTACTTGGTTTCTCACATTCCTTTTTTGTTCACCTCCCTGTGGATTATACTTTGGCGTTCCTTGATCACTTGAGGTTTTTATATGAATATTTTTGCCTCTTCCCTATTTAAGTGTGGGGAATCAAAAAAAAAAAAAAAAGATAAACATACCAATATTGTTGTTTTTCTTGTTTTGAACTCCTAATGACCTCACCGAGAGCAGATAGGTCCTGCTCACTGGTGGAGCATAACAGTCATTTTTTTGCCACAGCTGTCAGTTCTTTTTCAACCGAGTGAGTCCTATGGTGTGTAAGTATTACCCCAGCGCTAGCAGGGAGAAAGAGAAGATAAGCATACATCTTAGCTGCACAAACATGGGCGTTTTGTGCGGGAGAGTGAGAACCAGATACACTTAATCAATATTCTCTAAACTCAGGTCACTAAATCACCCTCAACCTCTCCCTGCCAGACAGACAAAAAAACAAAAAAATAGGCAGGAGCTAAATATAATACGGGCTGAAGTCCATTATCAGAATGAGGGCCATCCAGTTTGTTGCAATGAATGCAACTTACATGATTTATCTGCCTTGTGGGCAAGTGGAATATGTGTGCACATAGCCCTCACAAACTGAGTATGGGCTCTTGAGACCAAAATTGGAGGAGTAAGGGAGACAGAGGTACACAGAAGAGACTTTCCAGGACACAACAGTGCACTCCTAGTCTGACAAGCTCTGTGCTGTTGAGAAGGATGGAAGTTTTTTGGGGAAGGAGAATATCAAACTGGAGTAGAGTGAAACAATATTATAGGATCCACGTTTCAGATAAAGTCATGATACCTTCTTGCACTGAGTATATTTCTTCAGGGGAGGGAATTCCAGTTGCTAGGAAGAGACAGGTAATAGTAATGGGGGGTTGATCATTGATTCATTGGAAATGTACATAGGTGGGTTTGTGATGACTGGGAAAATCACATGGTGAATGACGTGCTGGGTTCAGATCTCTGAAGACATATAAAGATATTTGTGCTATGCTGGGGAAGAGCTGGTGGTATGTGTAGGAAAAGTAGGAGGGAGGTCCTAGAGACCAAATTTAGGTTGCTAAGCAGAGGCTGAAGTACTTGACCACTATATGGGAGCATTCTCTGAAATGCTTCCAGTTCTTCTTTGAGTGCTTGCTCATGCCCATTCCATGTTAGATGTGCGTGCACTTTATGCACAGATGCTAGAGGATTTTTCTCAGAGCAGAATTCATCAGGCTAGCTCTAGTGCCCTTGGGTGTGGGGTGCACATGTCCTGGTATAAGGCCTTGATGATTCCACACCCTCAGAGTTACTCTTTGCCAATCATAACGGTTGCTCAAACAACTCCTCTTGCCTGCAGGGTTGTTCTTCTAGTGGTTCCATTATTCCCTCCTGACTTCACAGGTTTAGTTATCTTCACTTTTTTTTTTTTTCTTTTAATAGTAGTGTCATTAGTTGAAATCCACAGTTGTTTAGGGTTAGATTTGCCCCAGATTCTGAGCTTCAAACCCTGTCCCTCCTGCTGTGAATGACCCACAGTCCACCTTTCTAAAGTGTCTGCGGGAGACTTGTGTGTAAGAGTGTTGTCAGATAAAACCTTGTATGAGAGAGGACTGGGAGTCTAAGTCTAGGCTGAGGTCCAGTCTGATGGAAGCTGCACTCAGATTGGCATCAGAGCCAATTTGGTGAGACTTGACACTGAGTACCTCAACATCGGTGTGGAGTGTTCCTATGGCAGCCCAGGTTTCTTGGCCCCTTCCCTGGGACTGAGGAAACACAAAAAGCAGTGTCCCAAGAAGGGACATTCTCTGGGACTTGAGTAAGGACAAACAGGAAGGGTCGTGGAGTGCAACGTGCATTAGGCCACTCCTTTACCCCCACTTTGCAAGCAACATTGATGGTTCTGCCCTGCTCATAGGTGTTTGAGTCCAGTGCAAGACCATCCACCAGCATTGGGGAGACACTGTGACTCCCATGGGATCTCCATGCTATTTGCCCTCGAAGTGTTTGCAGCAGTCAGGGATCTGATGGCTCTCACGGTACCACTGACCCTGGAGAGGCAACTGAGGGCCGGTGAGATTACTGGCGAGAAGGGAGGATGTTCCCCCAAGCTCCTATCTGGCACAGGGTAGTCTGGTACTGACCAGAGGGAAACCAATCCTGCTGATGTCAGTGAAGACTTCCCACTGTCACCATTCCTCAGACATTTGGCAGCAGCTGGTGGAAGTGAGGGGCACTGATCCCCATTTGGAGTCTGAGGAGGAGTTGTGCATCCAACCACGGGGCTGTTACCAGTAGCTTGACCTAGGCCTTGTTGAACCCCAGTATGGGTGCCTTCCTAGGCCCTGTGGGCAGGTCCAGGGCCTTTTTGGAGTTTTGGCGTTTCCCCCCAGTTCTGGGACTGCCTTCCAGCCAATCGTACTCAGTGGTGTCTGAGAAAAGGGCCCACCTAAATCATCTGGCATCTGACCCAGATTCTGATACTGAGCCTGTACCAGTACTTAGGACTTTGGACTGTGTGATGTGGTCAGTACAGAAAAAGAGGTGAAGGTCCTGTATTGGTGCTGGCTGCCTCCTTCCCAGAGAAACCTGTGTGGGGCCCAAGAAGCTCGGTGTCTCAGGGCAACTTCAGAACTCACCAGGAGCTATTGAAAAGGGTGGCTTGTAAACTCAGTGTAGTTGTGATGGCCTGTCAAAGGGGGACTGTGCCCCTCAACAAGGCCATTATGGGTCTAGTCAGGTCCCTGTGGCAGACCCCATCCTCTTTGCCCCCCACTTCAAAAACAGCAGAGGAAAAAAAAGGACCATGTTCCTGCCAGAGGGTATGAATATCTGTATACCCACCCCCTACCCCTTAAGGTTACAGTGGCCAATGAAAGAGACTGGCAAGGAGATTACAAGCTTTGTGTCGTCTCCCCCCCCCCCCCCCAGCCAAAGGACTCAAGCTGGACCTGTTGGGTAGAAAGATTTATTCTACTGGTGGGTTACAGCTCCGCATCTCCAATTAGCAGGCCTTGCTAGAGAGGTATGACTATGTCCAGGGCTCCATGTCAGAATTCAAGGACTTACTGCCTCAGGAGTTCAGTCAAGAATCCTCTGCTCTGCGCGGGAGGGTGGGCCTCCTTCCAGGCTACCCTAGATTCATCTGATATGGTTGCCAGAACAGTGGCATCGGCGATGGTTATGAGAAGGTGCTCATGGCTTCAGTCCTTGGGACTGCCACCAGAAGTTCAACAGTTGATTCAGTTCCTTTCATCTGAGGGAACTTCCCTCTTCCTCAAACAGATGGATGCAAAATTCCTAGGCCTGAAATATTCCAGGACTACTGTCAGGTTCCTGGGTCTCTATTGCCTGGTACCTTTTGAGGAAACACTTCAGACCTAAGCAATCAGTCCACTGTTTAGCTCCACTACCTCACCAAGAGCTGGTTAAGAAATGGAGCAGGGGCTATGAGAGCAGGCATCTACTCCCTTCCATCCAACTCTACTACTTTAGCACAGCATGGCCTAGGAATGTTAGGGAGCATGTAATCCAGTAACCATGCAGCCGACAAAAGTTTTATTGGTTACACAATTAACTGCTGTCGCTCTGCATTGAAAGGAGCTTGGGAGCCGGTGCGCATGTAGCCTGGCTCGGTCCCGGCTTACACTGGGTCCTGGCAGCTACCCCCACTGCGGCTCTGCTTTTAAAGCCCTTTGGGAGCCCAAAATACTTTAAATGCAAAGCAGCAGTGGAGGTAGCTAGTGGGACCTAGAATGAGCCAGGACTGAGCCAGCTTGCCTGCCCACTGGCTCCTAAATTACTTTCCTTGCAGAGCTGCAGCGGGGGTAGCTGCTGGGACCTGGAGTGAGCAGGGATTGAACCAGCATGCCTGCCCGCTGGCTCTCAAAATACTTTAAATGCAAAGCTGCAGCAGGGTAGTGTAGCCGGTGGTGTTAACCAATATGCATCTGGTTTATCGTTTAACCAGATATACACTATTACATCCCTAGCATGGTCTCTCATCACTTGGCACTGTTGGCTGCAGTGTACAGCAGAGGAAGGCTACACCCTTCTCCTCTCTTCCATCCTCATTCTTCTTCAGAGACTCTTCTTTTGAGCAACTTCTAGGCCAGGAGCTACAGCACTCAGATCTATTCCTCCAATCCAGGGACCGGCATGGAAGAAAAGAACCTCAGTGCAGCGATGGGGACCGGGGCCAGCGAGACGGGCCTCTAGGACTGGAGTAGCTTGGTGCCTGCGAATATCTATGGTGCAGTGAACAGCACAGTTGATGTGGCGAGTAGGAGACCCACTATCTCTCCGGAGCCTTTGCTGCTGGGAGAGTGCGTGCCTCTGGAGGTTTGCACACTGGCAACGAAGGAGCCTACACATTGTGCGCTGGCCCCCCTCTCTAACAGAGCTCTGGGGACTTAGAGGTGCAAACCTATTGGACGCTGGAAGAGAGTGGGACTGGGCGGTACCTGGTGACTGAGGGCCAGACAGTGGCTTCCCCCGTACCGAGGTCCCATTGATGCCAGGGATGGTGGTACCACCATGGTATGAATGTCCTGTGTGGTCTGGACCGCCTCCAGTGTGGAGGGGAGACGGACTTGCAGCACCGGGGAAGGTGACTGGGTAGGAGGGCTCATTGCCACCTTACGCCTTCTCCTGCCTGTCAGCTGACTGGTCACCTTTCTTCCCCTGGTCTTTACATGGGGACTTATCGCTGCCTGGCTTCCTAGCTTGTTTTGCTGGGATCGTGGGCAGCAAATGGTACTGAGCCGTCCACGCTGGTGGTGCGCTGTGCACCGATGCACTGGTGCTTGGTGCTGAGTCCGACCTTTGGTCTCGCGAGGAAGTGTGGATTCCACTAGAAGTGCCTGGAGCCTAATGTTCCTTTCTTTAATGGTGCTGGGACAGAAGGACCTGCAAATTCTCCCCTTGTCCAAAATGTGTCCTTCTCCCAGACAATGAAAGCAGTTAGCATGCGGATCGCTGACTGGCATAGGCCTGTGGCATGCAGCGCAAGCTTTGAAGCCCCTCCCGCCCCAAAATCTCTAGGAGAATCAAGAATTCAACTATGTGTAGGTACGTAAACTAATGATAGAACTATTTACAAAACAATAGGATCAGGGAATGCTAAGGTTGGAGCATGCTGATCCAAGCACTGTCACAGGCCGTAAGAAGGAATTAGAGGGAAGGGCTGGGGGAGGGGCCCTATATAGCGTGGCATACATGTGCCGCTCCAGGGGGCGCTGGGATCCCAGCCCCTACAGTTATTGCTTAGGGAAAAACTTCTGGCACTGGTGCATGTGGCAGGTATACCCACATACCTGTGTTGAATGGACATGAGCAACACATCTCAGAGCACCAGTTACAGAACAGGTAACTGTCTTTTCAAGCAGTGGCACGGAATAGGGATGTAATAGTGTAGTTGATTAACTGATCAGCAAAAGCTTATAGGTTAATGTTATAGACTACACACATTACCCTCCCCCCACCCTTGCCAGTACGTTTTTTAGTAGGCTGGCCAGCAGCCTGGCTCAGTCCTGGCTTGTGACGGGTCCGGGACCTACCCCTGCTGTGGCTCTGCATTTAAAGTGTATTAGCAGGCGGGCAGGCAGCCCAGCTCAGTTTCGGCTCACGCAGGATCTGGGAGTTCAGACACAACCTAGACGGGCTGCTGCCACCCCGCCCTGCTGTCTCTTGATCAGAGGCAGCAGCACAGGGCAACAGGCAGTCAGTCTGCTAGGGAAGCTGGTTTTTAAACTGGCACCCCTTGCGGACCAGCTCCTGCCTGGCATCTTGCACTGCTGCCTCTGATACAGAGGCAGCAGCATGGAGTGGCAGGGAGCTCCTCGGGAGTGAGGCTGGAGTGCACTGGCATAGGCCCCACCCCTGGGGACTGTAGAAGAGTTGACTAACTGATAAGAATTCATGAGGTTACTTGACTATTCAATTAACCAATATTTAACATCTCTAGCACAGAAAACTACAACCAAATTGGAGTGTAATTGCAATATCACTCACTTAGGTATGATCTGGCTGCCCCTGCATCATGCCAGCTGGGAAGGGGCTTTTTTGATACACCGCACAGTTCTGTATCAAGGCCAGTGAGGGAGGAATGGGTTCCCCCTCCTGTTGTGTGCCCTGTGTTGATCAAAAGATAGGGGCTTGCTGGAGGGTATATGAGAGAAAGTGTCTGCGTTGCATTCTGGAGCTTTAGGCTCTTGCACATCCTTTCTTTTCCAGCCTCAATAAACAATGACAAGGAAGAAAGTAGTCTCAAGGAAATTTCACACCTTCTACAATTATTTGTGACAGAGGCTATTGCTCAAAGCAAAAATTCCATGGGCTCTAGTCTGTTTTCGTCACAAGAAAAAAAAAAAGAAGTAATGAAGTTCAGGCAGAGTTGGACTTTAAGAGGCTGAGTGGGTTGGAGAAGACTGAATACAGGATATGGACTTTCACTTCTCTATTGCTGCACTCTAAGAGAGCAGATAATGGACCTGGCAGGAGCTTGTCTGCATAGTTGTGGAAGGCCCTGACACCTGCAGTTATTTCAGGATGTTTATAAAATAGCTGCTGTTAGTAGAAAATGTTTCTATGCAGTTTGTCCTCCCCACAGCGAATGTTCACACAGGTCCTGCCTAAGGAGTTTCTAGGGAGTCCAGATGCATCTTTTTTTAAACTACACTCATCCCATGCAATCTTGCAAGAAGCAGCCTACCTAGACTGTCTCTGTACTGTAGGCACGTGTGTGGTAAATTTAAAAAAGAGCTTCCTGGTTCCCTTTCAGAGGACCATCTGCCTTGGAGTCAAGCTTTACATAAGAATATCAGAATGGTCATACTGGGTCAGACCAAAGGTCCATCTAGCCCAGTATCCTGTCTTCCAGCAGTGGCCAGATGCCCCAGAGGAAGTGAACAGAACATGGAATCAAGTGATGCCTCTCCTGTCATCTGTTTCCAGCCTCTGACAAACAGAGGCTAGGGACATCTTCACTAATAGCCATTGTTGGACCTAACCTCCATGAATTTATCTAGTTCTTTTTTTAACTCTGTTAAAGTCCTGGTCTTCACAGCATCCTCTGGCAAGGAGTTCCACAGGTTAACTATGCACTGTGTGAAGAAAAACTTCCTTTTGTTTTAAACCTGCTACCTATTAATTTCATTTGGTGACCCCCTAGTTCTTATGTTATGGGAAACAAGTAAATAACTTTTCCTTATTCACGTTTTCCATACCAGTCATCATTTTATAGACTTCTATAATATCTCCCCCCTTAGTCTCCTCTTTTCTAAGCTGAAAGGTTCCAGTCTTTTTAATTTCTCTTCATATGGGACCCATTTCAAACCCTAATCATTTTTGTTGCCCTTTTCTGAACCTTTTCCAATTCCAATATATCTTTCTTTAGATGAAGAGACAACATCTGTACGCTGTATTCAATATATGGGTGTAGCATGGTTTTATATAGAGGCAATAAGGTGTTCTTTGTCTTGTTCCCTATCCCTTTTGTAATGATTCCTAACATTCTGTTTGCTTTCTTGACTGCTGCTGCACATTGAGTAGATGCTTTTGGAGAACTATTCACAATGACTCTCAAGATCTCTCACGCAAGTAGTTATAGCACAATTAGGCCCCCATTATATTATATGTATAGATGGGATTATTTTTTCCAGTGTGCATTTATCAACATTATATTTAATTTGCCATTTTGTTGCCCAATCACTCAGTTTGGTGAGACCTTTTTGAAGCTCTTCTCAGTCTGCTTTAGTCTTAACTATCTTGAGCAGTCTAGTATCATCTGTAAATGTTGCCACCTCACTGTTTACCCCTTTCTGCACTTCATTTATAAATAGGTTGAATAGGATTGATCCCAGTATGCATCCTGGGGGGACACCACTAGTTGCCTCTCTCCGGTCTAAAAACTTACCATTTATTCCTACCCTTTGTTTCCTGTCTTTTAACCAGTTATCAAACCATGAGAGGACCTTCCCTCTTATCCCATGACAACTTATTTTACTTAAGAGCCTTTGGTGAGGGACCTTGTCAAAGGCTTTCTGGAAATCTAACTACACGATAGCCACTGGATCCCCCTTGTCCACATGTTTGTTGGCCCCCTCAAAGAACTCTAGTAGATTTATAAGGCATGATTTCTCTTTACAGAAACCATGTTGACTTTTCCCCAACAAATTATTTCCATCTATGTGTCTTACAGTTTTATTCTTAGTTTTGACTAGTTCAGTTAGTTTCAACTAATTACATTTAAATTAGTTTCAACTAATTTGCCCGGTACTGACATAAGACTTACTGGTCTGAAGTTGCCAAGATCACCTCTAGAGCCCTTTTTAAGTATTGGTGTCACATTAGCTCACAGCATAGGAAAGGTTTGACAAGATTAGAGCATTGCTATCCATGGTGTTGAGGAATACCTTGTGCATTCATCCGTGCCTTTGGCTCCTAGGTTTTACAGTCTCTTTGTGCTAAAGGTTATTTCATTGGTAAAGTGACACTAGAAAGGATAAAGGATTAATATTAAGAGTCTGTAACAGGTTTTCAATAGAAGAGGGAAAGGAAAGTGAGGATACCATATAATGATCAGGTCCCTAAGCTGGTGGAGAGAGCAAGTCCATGTGTTGGTAGCATCCTTCCTACACAATCCAGAATCCCAAATTGTCACCATGGATAGTGATGTTGTAGGTAGCCTGAGACACCACAAAGCACAGGAATGTCATCAAGGTCAGAAAGGTTCCAGATAAACTAATTCCAAGAGAGAAGGGGGGTACTCGTTGAGACTTCCAGGACTGTACGATGGAGGAACTTACATTGGCTCAGTTAGACAACTCAGTGCCTGACAGACATAAAATGGCAAGGGAACACAAGCAGGTCAAATCTAAACAGTGAAGTAATACACAGACTTTTCTTAGCAGAATGTCATCATTATAGACATTCACGTAAGAGTGATGTTGAACACACAAGCACACAACTACTGTAGTTAACAACTTAACCATTTAAGTGGTCATTGAACCCAGAAGTTTTCCATATGACATTCAAGTATCACCCCCGTGTACCAGTCCAAGCACAAGTATGAGAGTTGTCAGTGGAGAAAGGTAGTCAAAGATCACTAGAAACAGATGCTGTAGCTAATCTCATTTCTTTATCCTTCTAATTTTTCCTTACAGCTTGCTACATTCCACATGTCTTGGTCTGAAAGGAAAGCTAAGGTCCAGAAAGGACATGTATTACCTTTCTATTACTGTCTTCTCCCCCCAGATCTATCCCACTCAAGATAAATCTTCCAAAAGTATATTTTGTGATGGATGGTCTCTTCCACGCATGTCAATAATATCATGAAATAAGGCTTTACTATTTAAATTTAATCTGCTCATAGGAATAGTGTTTCCATTCAACATTGGAAAATACTGATTTGGAGAGAGTATGCAGTATTGTAGTCATGTTTGTCCCAGGATATTGGAGATCAGGATAGGATAGGTGAGGTGGTATCTTTTAATGGATAGTTGTCTGTTGGTGAGAGAGGCAAGCTTTCAAGTTACATAGAAAAAGCAGTCATGTAGCACTTTAAAAACTAACAAGATGGTTTATTAGGTGATGAGCTTTCGTGGGGCAGACCCGCTTCTTCAGATGATATTCTGGTCTGCCCCACGAAAGCTCATCACCTAATAAACCTTCTTGATAGTCTTTAAAGTGCTACATGACTGCTTTTTCTTTTTTACCAAGATCAGACTAACACGGCTACCTCTCTGTTAAGTTACACAGAGTTCTTCCTTAAATTTCAGAGGAAGTGTTCTGTGTAGCTTGAAAACTTTTCTCTCTGACACTGGTCCAGTGAGAGGTTAACTGGTTAACCAGTCAGCTTCACGCTTAATGAGTGATGCTTACCAGTTCCAGCTAACAGTTAACCATTGGGGCTGGAGCAGCTCCCCACCTGCTGCCAGTGGAGCAGCTTCTGTCTGCGGGAAGCCCAGGTGCCCTGCAGGCAGGGGCTGCTCTGGCCAGGCTGGAGTAGCCCGTACCTCCGGTGGTGGTGGGGTGATCCAGCCCAGCTTCAGCAGGCGGACGTGTCGTTCCAGTCCAGTGGGGCTGGAGTGACCCTGGTCCTCACCCAGGCCCCCTTTGATTGATTAACTGGTTAAACATAATGTTTGACTGGTTAACCAATTAAGCCAGGTTTTACATCCCTCGGTCCAGCAAAAGATACTATCTTATCTGCCTCATCTAGAGAGAGGGCAGAAGAGGTTTGTTCAGGTACTACCACCTCATGGATAAGTCTTACTCTCTCTGGCCTCAGTTATTTGCAGGAAGAGATGCCTAGTTTGTACTTACTTTTTTTTTAATAATGAGAGGGGGAGAGAGAGGTCAGTACAAGAAACGAAATAATCCCGTAACTTAAGTTTCCAGATGATTCACTGCATAGGCTAATGGAAAAATTGAAATGATAATATAGTTTAATTGGAATAGGAGGATACTGTTAGCTAGCCAGTTTTGGGTGGACTGGGCAGTGCTGTGTGTAAGGCTTGGAGATCAGAGGGGAAGAGGTAGAGGTAACAGTTGACATGGGATGGTTAGGGAATGGATGAGTGTTCTCACTGTTAGGATGCCAAGGACAGGGCAGATTGTCTAACTGTGCAGAAGAGGCGTTAACAAGTTTTGGGAAAATGAGTGAGGAGACCAAACTGATTTAAATTTATAGTTGGTTAGAAAATGCAGGTTAGTTAAAACCAAAAGATTTCTTGAAGTTGTGTAGATTTCATTGAAATTTTGCTGCTTGAAATTTTTCTCTTTTCTACAGTGTCAAAATACTCTGTTTCTACATTTCCTGAGCTAAATATTTTCATTTTTCCTTTTGAAAGGGCTTTTGTTGCTCATTTTTTATATTATATATTTTAATAAATTGAGAAAGTCAAAATGAATATGAATGTTGATCTGAAACAGTTGTTGTTCAGAATTTTCTGTGACAAAGAATTTTGAAACTTTCAAGCTTTGTTCCAAATCACATCACAAACTGATTTTGAAATCTCAGACTCCTCTGTGAAATGGAATTTGCATCTCTTTCCTGAGCTCTATTTAAAATATTCCTATTCCAGTATACAGGGCCTAATTTCCAGTTGCCTGGTAGACATGTGTTTGCATTCCTATTCAGCAGGTGCCACCTAGCTTGATAAGTGTATGCTTAGTTTCATATATACACAAATGTTGATTTGCATATTTGCATCCATATTCATGGTTCATTTTCCATATACAGAAAACTTTCAATGTATTTGTGTCCCTCACACTTCTTTTTAGGACAATGTGTCTACTCTGGCTTCAGACATAACTGTGTTAGTCTGTTTCAGCCAAAACATCAAGAGTCTGGTGGCACCTTAACAACTAACAATTTTAATATGGCATGAGCTTTTGTGAGTTGCAACTTGATGTATCTGATAGAGAATGGTTTTAAAAAAGTTATATGGAAAAAAAAAGTTCCCTTCTCCTCCTCAGAGATCTCCCGTGAGCACTACTAAAGTGAACACAGCCTCTACTCTGATTTCCAACCCCTTTTCCTTGTCCAGGTTCTGTGAAATATATTTCTAAAATTTAGCAATGGCCAGGAACCTTCAGATGATATCTAAATCTGGTGACGTATCTTATCCAGTAAGTCACCAGGGTAAGGTGACCCCAAATTTTCTTGAGACAATATTTTAGGCTGCCTCCTTAAGTGAACTGAATGCCCTTTTTAAAATTCAGATTTTACTGATGCCAAGAGGATTTCCAAAAAGGAAAAATTATTAAAAAAAAACCAAAAACAGCAAATAGATCATTTAGAAAACCAAAAAGAGGTCTGATGGTGTTAGTGACTTTTCCTTCATACTACAATACTTTTGAGAGTCAACCTCAAATTATAATGTGATTTGGAAGCTGCTTTTTAGGTCTTATGTACTAGGTGACATTATATAGTATGATATCTTGAGAGGATTATATGATGGTAATTGTGGTGTTTCTGCACACAGTCTGATGATTACAGTGAGCATGAAATAACAAAAATAAGAGAAGAAATCACTGGACTGAGAAATAATCTCATTCAGGAAATATACAAGGAACAAGAAGAATATGTAAGTATCAATTATGTAAGCAGCTTAAACTATGTACTGGTATGAACCACATTTTACATTTCAGTTGTTTTATTATATACATTCATTCTCAGTAAAATCTAAAGGATGAATGTTACAGTACTGAAAGGAAAGACTATGCTCATATTCTGTAAAGCCTCTGAAATGAAATAGTACTCTCCAAGGTGGAGGGAGATAATCAGTTTTATTCTTTATCACCTGATACAGTGTTTTCAAAATGAATGGTAGAGGAAAATCTGGAAGTACGAGCCCCAGTCCTCTCAACAGAGCAGCAGGAAGATGATTAGATAGCCCAGTAGCCAGGTGCATACACAGGGGGGTGTGAACGTTCCCTTCCCCACAGTCCTTCATGGTTTGCCATGGGGCTGATTCTGGCCAACCTAGGGAAGGCAGGGAGGTGCACTGCCCCAGCCTCGCTCCCCTATGTTCCGGCCATCTGAGGAAGGGGGGAATCAGCCCCAGCCTTCCTCACCTGGGGGCGAGGCTGGGCCATGGAGATGGGGGCGGCAGCCACCAGCCCCTTCCACAGTTCGCATCCCCCCCACAGAAATTCCTGCGTATGGGCCTGGTAGCTGAAGAAAGCCTTTTTCTGTGGGATATGAGGAATAGGATTAGGGTTCCCTTACCGCTTTCAGGACAGTGAAGAGGGAGGTACTTCCTTAGGCTATGCCTACAGTTGCCGAGTTTTTCTGCTGTCAGTTTCACCAGTGATAGGAAACTGGTA
The DNA here is from genome assembly GCA_019425775.1 of Rafetus swinhoei. Lineage (NCBI taxonomy): Eukaryota > Metazoa > Chordata > Testudines > Trionychidae > Rafetus > Rafetus swinhoei. The sequence goes on along the minus strand of CM033424.1, from coordinate 199,599,828 downwards.
AAAGAAGAGTTCTCGTTTGTGTATTTACTTCCCCAGGCTTCAGAGAGTGTTTCCAGTTACAGCAGTTTCATCACTAATGGGAGCACTGCCCTGAGGTCAGCTGTCCCACAGTGCCGCTCTCTTGGGAAACATGGGGAGTGATCGCGAGGCATCCTGGGCAGGGTTCCCTCTAACTTTTTCCGTGCGTGCGTGGAATAAATTTTATGTGCTCTGAGGCATGTGTGACTATGCATCACCATAGAGAAACATGCTGCTGGCTATGGACACAGCACCTGAATCTCTCTTTGCTGGCCTCCCAAGCACTCAGCTTACAGGGAACACTGATCTTGGGTCCTTGCATAGCCGCCTTTCCCCCAAACAGTAGCTCAGAATTGCTACAAGCAGGGGATCATTTGCTTCATGGAGCAGATATTGGCACCTAGCCAGATGGTAAGTGAGCACTTGGCAAGAAAATAGGAAGGGGAGTTTCAAAGTTCACAGAGCTTTACAGGGGAGAAGTGGACCCTTGGTTACCTGGTGTCAGAGCAGCAGAGGTACTGGCTGAAAGTAGTGGTCGTGTAGGCACTATAAGATAGCAGAGTAAACAATTGGAATGTGTCTTCACCTGCACATCACTGCGAAAGCATCACCGGTAAGAGCTGTATGTCTCTCATGAAGGTGGCTTTCTTTTTACAGTTAACCTTCTGAGTCTCACTGCAAAAAGTCAATGGCAAGTGTAGATGCTCCTATGCGTTTTACTCAAAAAAGGGATTTTTTTGCTTTAAATGACAACTGTAGACATGTCCTCAAAGTTGAAGGCAAGAGAAACACCAGAGATCTTTCACTTCCTAAATACTCAGTGTGGAGGAAGGAGTCCAGAATTCATGGCCACTCTTCTTAAATGGGGGTATCAGGAAGTTCCTAAAATTACCACACAAATGCTGTTTTTAGAAATATATCCAATTAGGCTGTTACAGTATTGATGCTGTGAAAAAGTGAAAGCCAGGTGTATTCTGAGTGATATAAGTGGAAGAGGGTAGGTTCTTCTCTTCATATTTTCAGAAATCAATGGTTTGTGAGCATACAGCCCAAATGTCAGTTAATTTGTTTTCTGGTATTTAGTTGTATGTACTGCTTGAGGGGGTGGTAGGCATTGATGAATGTATCCATAATTTAGGAGAGGCTTACTTGGCTGGTGCAGAAATGGTTCCCTGAGCTGCCACTCCTTCACCCGGAAGCAGGAATTCTGGAGTATATGGTAAGAAGCCCCTGCCGTGTTTCTAAGGGCAGGAAACTGGAACTGCGTGTTTGAGGGCAGGGGAAGTGGCTTTGTAAAATATCCCATAAAGCAAGAGATGCTAAAGAGTCTAGTAAGTAGTGAAGTCTTTAAGGGTAATAGTCCAATTACAAGTTTAACAACTGAACATATTGTCATGGGTCATATGAAAGCTTTAAACAAGATGTGAGAGATTTCATTATTCACATCCCCTAGAGACTTCTCTCATACATGCACTTGCAGTGTTACCTACTCAAGTCAGTCACTAGAACAGGGGTGGCCAACCCACGGCTCGCGAGCTGCATGCGGCTCTTCAAAGGAAAAATTGCGGCTCCTGCACCTGCAGCTTGGCTCCTGAATCCATGGCTGTTCTGCGTTCCCCTTCTCTGACATTTTTTTCTTGTCTGGTCAGGGCGCTGCTTGGGGCAACAAGATCTGACGCTACAGCTGATGGAAGTATGCTTGGGCCACACGTGGCTCTTAAAGGGACAGCGTGGATCTTTTTGCTCAACAGCTTCTTTCCCTCGGCTCTTTGCGCTGTATCCACCACTATTTTGGCTCTTTGTCTGTAACGGGTTGGCCACCTCGGCACTAGAAAATGAATTCAAATATGGTATCCAGACTGCAGCAGAATTAGACTCAGGTTTACTGATCATGTTGTGATTTAATGCACCAGCAGTAACTCCTGAATGCTGGCCCAGTATGAAATGCTCACACTGTCTGTGTCTGGGACAGAGTAAAGGGAGGAGAAAACAAAAACTGGTGTGTGTCAAGAGCTCATGTTTTTAATGTATATGAAGTAGACAGGGGGTTAGTGGCTCATGTATCTGACACTGACAAATTAAGTCCAAATTGTGTGTTGAAGAAATAACAGTCAATTTAATATGTTTACACAGGAGAAAAAAAACCAAGTGGAATCATTCTCTTTATTTAAAAAAAGGCTCATTAGTTTAAGCTTATGTTTGACATTGCTTATGTTCAGGGCTTGACAAATCACTGAATCTACTGGCCCATGGCGAGTAGATTTCAGCTGGTCGCCCCGTTCACGCAGATTTCGCCACCGTTTGTCAAGCCCTGCTTATGTTATTGTGTCATGTATTGTCCCTGGTTGCAAAGAATGTTTAAATGTATGAGTGTTTGGATTATTAAGTTAGTTTGTAACATTTCTGGTGTGTGTGTGTGTGTGCGCTCCAGAACTCTGGGGGACTTCTGACAGTTAGCTTGGAACGGGATCTTCTAGATGCTGAACCCATGAAGGAATTGAGCACTAAGCACCCATTAGTGTGTGCAGCAGTTCAAGAACAGAAGGTTCTTTTAAAGGTAATTTAATATCACTAAGACTTTCAGTTCTTAGTTGTGTGTGGAGCTCCTGGTAGCGCAGCATATATTGGTTGATAGTTGTGCTTGAACTCAGTAAGTGCTGCTTTAGCATTTATAAGGTTACTATTGAAATAGTAATAATTCTGGCTAGCCTCTTGGATCGCTACCAAAGAAGTGGGGTTTTTTCCCCTGTTTGTCTCTGTGTCTCTCCTCCTCTTTTACTTCTCTGTGGACAACTCGAGCGTGTCCCTTTCTTCTGCTGACTGCCACTTCTGTGAGTCAGTGCGCCTTACTCTTTCTGGCTATCACTCTCTACTCCTGGTACATTCTGTCCCCATCCTACTCATACCCCTCCCCCCCACACACCTTCCCTTCTGATTCCTGCTTTCCACTACCGTGGAAAGTTCTCTGCTTTCCACTACTGTGCTTCTCCTCCTACCCACCAGCATTTGGGAGATCAAGTAGTACAAATTTAATGATGAAACAGTGTAAACACTGATCCTTAATGTAGCTACAATACTGGTTGGACAATAGGAACACTGGGCCTATATCGCTAGTCCAACAATTCATGAACATTTAAAGAACATTTGGGACTGATTTCTCAAATCTCAAATTGAGAATTATAATACAGTGCAACAGGAAATCATGCAATAGAATTTATCATGTCATTGTTCTTAAAGTAAAATGTTGTAATTCCACATTTAACCGCTTTAATCATCTGAAAATTCTTTGATTTCAGGGCTATTCGGTAGATGTAAACACAGAGTCAAAAGTGATAGAAAGAGCAGCCAAATATCACAGAGCGTGGAGTGAATTGAAGGAGAAATCTGGATTATTACAATTGATGTTCCTTTTTTTGTGCAAGGTAAATTCCAGATTGACATCCTTTTTGAATGCTAGTTTGCATCTGAAAACATTCAGAATTTTGTTCAACTTATTGTTTAACTAAAGTTTGGATAAAAAAAGCTTTCATGCAGAACTGATGTAAACAATAAAATAAACTGATTTGGTTTAATGAGGACTTAATATTCACTAAATGTGTAATAAAGTTAATTTCACAGTAAGTAGATATATTAACTGGAATTGCTTTCTTTATCCATCTATTGGCTTGTGGGTTTGTGTTTTTGTTTTGTTTTTTAAGTCTGATCCTTTGGCATATCTGATGGTACCATATTACCCAGGAGCAAGTCTAGGAGCATTGCAAACTAATACACCTTTAACTTCAGAAGTAAGTAACAGTGTAATTTATTCAAAACCTTGGCAAGGATTTTTATGAAATATTTAAACCAACTTGATCCTCTCTTCTCTTACTTCACCTTTTCTTTCTCTGCTAGCCAGTGATGTGGCAGTATAACTTGCATTCACGTGAGTACTCTTGATAAAACCCTGCAAAGAAATAGGCCACTTTGTGGTTTTTATGAGTATTTCAGTTGAGTGTCCAGTCAGGGCCCCACCGGCTGTGCCCAGCAGGGCTGCCCCTAAAGGTTTCAGGGCCTGGGACAAACCTCCCCCCTCCACCCCTGCTGTGACCCAACTGACCTCTTCCTGCCCCTGCTCTGTCCCTGCCTCGTTTCACTCCACTTCTTCCCCCATGTCCCCCCTCATCTGGGAATGCTTGGCGCTGGCAGAAGGGGTTAGGCCTGCCCCCACGTTCACTGGCAGTAGTGAGAAGTGGAGTGACCCATCCCTAGCTTGCTCTGCGCCCCTGGCTCCTAGTTGCATTACTCCGCTTCCCGCTGCCAGTGCATGCAGGAGGAGGGGGGGCAGTCCCACCCTTTCTGTTGAATCTCCTACCCTGAGCAATGTGGCTGGGAGCTAGCACAGCGGGCTGAAGCCAGGTCACTCTGCTTCCAGCTGCTGCTGGTGAGTGTGGAGAGTGGACCTGACCCCTGCTGCCTTCCTACCCTGCTCCTGCCCCCCACGGCTAGTGGCCCTGCAGCCCTGAGTGTGGTCCCCACTACAGAGTAGCTGCCCCCCATCCCACCGAGCACTTGCCCATGGAGGTTTGCAGATGCTTGGGCTACATAGCGCACCCAAACTGCTAAAGATGGCCCTGTGTCCAGTCATGGGCTGGCATTTTCAAAGGACTCAGGAGGTGCAGACCTAATTTACTTACGCTCCTTCGAACATTACCGGAATTCGTTTTGTTGGTTGCTCTCCTTTAAAAATATTGGTAAGCAAATTTTAAAATACTATGGACATGATTACTCTTGTCTGAGTTCTCAGCCTGTCATTTTCTTTTCTACCTTTCCTTCTCCAAAATGATTTTCAACTGTAAACAAGCCATTTGGTCTTAGAGCCTTCTAAATAAATGATCATGAGTTTTGTGTATAGCTTTTTTCCTCTTGAATTGCTCATCAGGCGCTAGTTATGAATCCACATATATCCCAATAGGTATTTATATTGTTTTTTCAAAATGATTAATCCAGGTGTGACTGGATTCTTTTTTTAACTGGCTGCACAACTCACTAGAATCTTACCAAGTGTGTGGTGTATTTTCCCATTCAGAATACTTGCTGTGGTTCTGGACTGGAAGCATGCTGAGTTTTTTTTTTTTTTTTTTTACTTGACTTCTTCAATTTTTAAAATTGTTTGTTTTCATCAGGAAATTTTGAAAGTAATGAAAGGAGTAGCAGGTGGTCTGCATACGCTACACAAAGCTAATATAGTTCATGGATCTCTGCATACAAATAATGTGTTTGCTTTGAATCGAGAACGAGGAATTGTTGGAGATTTTGACTTCACCAAATCAGTGGTAAGAGTAACAAAACATTTTCAAGTATATTCAAGGATTTCCTTAAATCTCACTCAGAATTCTTCATTGTGAGTTACTTTGTAAATGCCTTTTCTATTTTCACAATAAAGGGGTACCAGAAGACCGCAAAGTAGGTTTTATTGACAAATTCTTCATTTGCCAGTGTATTGTGAATACTTCATTTTGAATATAATCTGGATTTCCCCAGTCTGGCAACACTCTGATCCAGCAGTTGATGACCCCATGGTTGCTCCAGGCCTGGAGTACTCACGGGGAAAAACTGGCAGGCTGGTGCCAGGAACATTGCCTGATGAAGGAAAAATGGCACGCTGGGGCTGGGGCTGGAGCAGGGGAGACCCAGTGCCTTGGGGACTGGCAGCCAGAGCAGCAGACTCTTGCTGCCCCGGAGTTTGGAGCAGCAGAGTCCTGGGTGCGACAGCTGGGAGCGGAGCCAGCCAGCGGCTGGAAGTGGAGAAGTTGGTATTGCTGTCCCCTGATCTGCCAAATTCCCTGGGTCAGGACTGGTCAGGTCTTGAGGATGCCAGATGAGGGAGGCTCAATCTCTGCATCAAATGTGAAAGCACAGTGTATGCAATGATTCTGAACAATTCCAAAATAGTGTTAGAAGTACTGGTGGGTGGAATAAGCACTATCACCTGTATGGCCCTGGTTCAGCAAAGCAGTTAAAAAAGAACATGGGTACTGTTGTATTGGGTCAGCATAGTCTAGGTCTGTCTAGTCCAGTCTCCAACAGTGGCAGCTAAATTCTCTGAAGATTGTGTCTGCAGGGGCTGGGCAGAATTTTCCCCTGCAGTTGCTGCTGGCAGAGTTATGCTTCTAAGCAGCACACAGGATCTTTTCTAGGGGAAAAGGCAATATGCCATGTTTATTGAAAATACAAAATGAAAAGAGTATATGCGCGCGCACGCACGCACGCATGCACACGCGCGTGCGCGCGCACACACACACACACACACACACACACATCCTGCAGAAAAAAACAACAAATGGTCTGGTAGCACTTCATAGACTAACAAAACATGTAGATGGTACATGTTTTGTTAGTCTATAAAGTGCTACCAGATCATTTGTTGTTTTTTTTTCTGTACAGACTAACTCGGCTACCCCCCTGAAGCTTACATCCTGCAGATTAATTCATCCTTCAGTGGTGTTAATCTCATGTTTTCCACAGTTATCCTTTGATGGTTATTGTCAGGCTTCTCACAGATGTTTCTCAGTCTTGGGCGTGTCTGCCTGTTTCCAGGGTTCATCAACGCTACTAATTCAATTCAGCCTCAGACACAATGGATGTTTCCTGGTTATCTTCAAGGTTCCCACTTCTTGACCATCTGGGTATCTGTGATGGCTTTCACACCTACACACATCTTCCACTCATGCCAAACAATTTACAGAGTATTCCAGATAAGGATTACATAGTTACTAGAAGACACAGTTTAGTTTATAATTCAGACATGAGGTACAACTTAATTTGTAAAGCTAACAGGAAGCAAGACCTTACCTCAAACATTATCTAATCATAAGAAAAGGGTGAAATAGACACATACAGAACTTATGAGCCAGTCATTATACGTCATACTTTTATTCTTATACCAGTACTAAAATATTACAGCTTGGCTATAGCAGCCATGGAGTGTTATTGTTCTGGGCACGAGAACTGAGAGCAGAAAGTCTCTGCTCAGCTCTAGGTAATTCTCGAGTCCAGGCAGCCAGCAGGAGGAGAAGGGATGCAGCTGACTCAGATGGGGACCTGAGTCCGAGACAGAAAAAGCAGGAAGCCTGACATAACTGAGATCAGAAGCTAATTCTATGGATTCCCAGTTCAGTGCTTTTATAAGACTCCCACCTTCCTTCTCTGGGCTGTCATTGCACGCCTCTTCAAATTTCTTCAGATAAGACTTTTGATAAGTGGGTCCTGTGTGCCTTAGCCTATTCATCTGGCAGGGATGTAAGAGTGTAACCATTTAAACGGTTAACCGACAAGCATCAGCTTATCAGTTTCCATTATGGTTAGATGCTGGCTCCCAGCCCGTGAACCGGCTGCAGCTCCACCCTGCAGACTGCAGTATAAAGCTTTTATATATTCATTGGCTGGCCCTGCTCCTGGGGATCTGGCTGCTGCCCTGTGCTGCAGGCTCTTTATCAGAGCCTGCAATGCAGGGCAGCACCTGGCTCCCCGAAAGCAGGGCCAGGGAGCCCACAGTGCGTGAAACCATGTTTAATGGTTAAATGGTTATTTTAAACCTTTTTTTTTTTTTTACATCCCTACTTTGTGGGATGTTCTAGAGTTGTATGTTGCCTTCAGAGTTATGTCTATTTTAGAATGGCTTTTAGAGAAACCGAGAATAGTAGCTTCTTGAATTTCCTTTATATTAGCATAACCTCTTAGTCTGTATTTCTTGTGGTACTGGAGTTGGGGGTGCTTTCTTGTCACGTGTAGTTTTTGGTACTAGAATTGTTATTTTTTCATGAGTGAGAGCAGGAACGAGCTAGTTCTGTATTTAAAGAGTGATGCCTCATTATCTTTATTTTCTGTCCCATTCCTGATGGTAGGAGGCCTTTACAATCCCCTGCTTGGGCAAGCATTGAAGGAAAAGGAAGGAAAAGGTGTTCGTGTGAGACTGTGGGGAATGGGAAGGAATATTTACTGTACTGCCGGGTTGGGTTAAAATTGCTGATTGTAATGTTGTCCCTTCTAGGAGCAACGTACCTCTGCAAACACTATGACAGTGGGTAGCTTGAACTTAATTTCCCCTGAATTAAGAATGGGACATCTGGCATCTTCATCCTCTGACATGTATGCCTATGGCTGCCTTCTATTCTGGGTATGTTATTGCGTATGAAAATGACTTTTTGTTAATATCGTGAAAATATAGTAGGCATTATAAATAGCAATATATGCTATGTCCCTCTTCTGTTTTAACCTGTCCTATTTTAATGAATTCTCATATTTTAAATTGAGTGCTATGGGCAGAGGAAGTGGGAATTAGGTTTTGTGAGCAGAAGAATGCATTTTTCAATACAATTTACAGCATGGCTTGTCTCCCCAAACAGCAGCACTTAATAAAATGAGGCTTTTGTTCTGTACACTGAAGTTTGTCATTACTATTGTATTTCTTATCCTTTTTGCTTTCTCTAACTTCATCTGCAGGTCAATAGATAGTTGCCCTCATTTTCCATGCCTTTTGTTACCTGAATTAAGAGTGGGATTGACAGGTGCTCTGTTTTCTACAGTATCTCTTGGATTTTCATTCTCTTACCCTATGGTATCAAGTCAGAGAAGAGAAAATGCCCCATTATCAGTTAGTTACTGGGTAGTGCCTGGTAACATGCACTGCAGTGGTTTGTGCTGCCTCCATCTATCCTGGTTTTCTGTCATTTTACTGCGGTGCCCTCTTGCTAAGGGTTCTAAGGAGTGTAAGGACATAAATATGGCAATTGTAAAGCTGTTTGCGCACGATTATAGTTTAGAGAAGCTCCGTCAAAAGGGTCAGTGTTATGAATATAGGAATTTGGAGACATGCCCAGGGAGCAGGGGTGGAGAACACAATGTAGCTGTTCACAGCAGTCCACCAAAAAAAGCTCTCTGGTTTGTTTTTAATGAAGGATTTATTCACGTCTCATTCAATGGGTTGTTGTTTAACGGGAGCCCCAGGATGATGATTATGCTGTCAGAAGTGCCATATGGGAAGGAGACTAGTAAATTTGAGGTTTACGCCTGTGTTTGAAAAGCAAAGGGGAGCACGTGGAGCAGCAAACAGAGAATAGCAAAGGCTCTTTTACGTATTTTATGAGCACAACAGTAGCTTGACTATCCTAAGGCGGGAAGAAGGCCAGAAATGGATGTGTTGCAGCCTCCATCCGGTCTGCAGTTGTCAGGCAAGCTGCAGAGAATTGCAGAAAACTTTGACGCAGAGGAGAAAAAATTATGGAGTGAAATCATCAATCTTTTTGATGATGTTGGTGTGGATGCATTGAAAAAGAGGAAAGCATGAGATGAAACTTTTGACTACATGTGAGGAACATAGCATTCCAGAAAGGAATGAGATCTTTGAGATGCACACATTTTTAAATACATGCACAAAACCTGGGAATATCAAACTTCATTGCACTGTGACTCTCTTTTGACAACAAAAATTACTACATTCCCTTAGGAGGGTAGCCTGAGGTCTAAGAGCCCCCTGCCTAGGGCTGAAGTCCTTGGGCTTTGGCCCTGGATGGTGGGGCTCAGACTTAGACTTCAGCTCTGGGCTCTAGCAAGTCTCAGCTAGCCAGCCAGCCCTGGTGAGCCCATTGAAATGGGGTTGAGACCCATTTGGGGTCCCAACCTAGAGTTTGAGAACTGCTGTCATAGAGCAATATGTCATAGAATTAAGGTAACTCGAGTCATTCCTGTGACTTCGGAGAGCTGACAGAGATTTTGGTTAGAGATAGTTTGTGGCATTAAGGACATGTTAAGAAAGGCATTGCTCTATGAAAGAGGTTTAATTTTAGAAAAAACTCTCTAGATATGCAGGGTAGCAGGAACTATGAAAATGCAAACCAAAGAGCTGAATTCATAAGTAAAGGTTACCTACAAACTAAGTAAAGAGTATAGCCCGAAAAGATCAACTCAAAAAGTAGAACTACTCACTGTGAAAATCACTGCTGGGGAAAGGCTGGGAACAGAAAGTTAAGAGGAAGGTGTGGATCACAACATGGGGCCAAACAGTGTACTGTATTGCCTTTGGGAAACACTGTCATAAATGTGGGGGAAATATTCATTTTGCAAAATGTTGCATATCCTAAATGCAGAAAAGTCGAGTGCATTCAGTTGATGACAACTTGGTTGAGCAGTTTTACAAAGAGGTACTGTGATCCAGCAGACCTGAGGAAAGGGACTGCACACCACCTGTGAAAGCAAATGTAATAATTATTCCACTCCAAATGGGCATAGGAGCTCAGGTTAATATTCTATCAGAACAAGATTCAGACTGAAAATAAGACTAAAACTGGGATCAACAAAAATAAAAGTAACTCTTTATTTTGGAAAGTCCTTTGGGTGGTCATGTGAGTCTGTATCTGTAAAAACAACAAGAAGTCCTGTGGCACCTTAGCACTGGTTTACACTAGGGATTTATTTTGAAATAACCCCCTTATTTTGAAATAGTCAGTAGAGCATCCACACTACCAAGCCCATTATTTCAAAATCTGTACTCCTGCTTTTCTCAGGAAATAAGCTTATTTGAAGTAGTTATTTTGGGAGTTATTTCGAAATAATTTCCTAGTGTAGACATGCACTTAGAAACTAATAGATTTATTAGGGAATAAGCTTTCATGGGGAAAAAGCCCACTTCATCAGGTGTAATAGAGTGGAAGTAACAGATGTATAAATAATGAAAAAGTTGCTTGTGTTTGAGGCTAATCAAGTCAGCGTGGAAGTGGCTTGTTGACAGCATTTGTTGTGGACATGTGAATATCCAAATTGGGGAAACCTGCCTTTGTAGTGTGCTAACAAATAGACCACTATCAACCATAAAATCCCCATATACGGGTTCCCATTCGTTCTAGTCCCCAAGAAGGTATGCCAATTTTAGGCTTTGCTTGCTTGTGAAAAACTCAAACTGTGGTATAGTGATGACAACTTGATTGAGCAGTTTTACAAAGAGGTGCTGTGATCCAACTCTTACTACAGGATCATACTGAATCTGAGTATTAGGCACTAATTTGGGAATATCATGATCTGTTTCAAGGGTTGGGTTGTTTTTAGGTTGAACACTCAGTCTATAGAAACAAGCAGGTCCCTCCAGTTTTCCATCCATATGGAAAGTGCCTTTTGATATACTCAGTGCTGAGCTTACAAGGATGGGAACAATGCAAGGAATAGAAAAAACAGAGGTGCCAATGAAATGGGTGAGCACATGTGCTCTTGGCTATTATTTTTCTCATTGTGGAGAAAAATAATGGTAAGCTGCACATTTGCTTAAATCCTACAGACTTCAATAAGGGTATGAAAAGAGAACATTTCAAATTACATCCAGAGAAAAGATGCTTCCATTTTTTAAGTCCACGATATTTCAATGCATTGGATGCATCCTCAGAACTTTAGCAGCTAAAATTAACCAAAGAAAGCTCAAAGCTATATGCATTTAATTCCCTATGTGGAAGATACAGATTCTTCTTCATACCCTTCAGCATAGCTTTGGTGCCAGAAGTGTAGCACAAAACCATACATATGATTTGTGAATTTATTAATGATGTCAACACCTCAATGGATAGCATCATCATCAGGGACTCAATTAAAGATGAAACAAAAAACAGGACTATGTAGCACTTTAAAGACTAACAAGACTTTAAAGTGCTACATAGTCCTGTTTCAGCTACACCAGACTAACATGGCTACATTTCTATCACTCAATTAAAGATGATCATGGTTACAGGTTCCAGGAAGTCTTGATTGCAACTAGAGCAGCTAACTTGAAACTAAATAGGCAGAAATGTGTGTTAGAGGTTACAGAGGAGATTTCTTGTTGTAGATATTTTTTTTTGCAGTGAAGGTGTAAAACCAGATAAGGTTTCAGCCATTGAAAAGATGCCACCTCCTCAGTCAAAGAAAGATGTCCATCGATTCCTGGGAATTATTAATTATCCTGGAAAACTCATACCTAATCTGTCTACAAAAGCAGCGGTTTTGAGGAAACTCCTGGAAAACCAAACATGGTACTGGGGTGCAGAACAAGAGTAATCTGGGAAGGCTTGGAATAACAACTGATGCAAAAGCTAGCGATGAAGTTCTGTGCGGCAGTCAGGCTCCTATTAAAATTCCAGCAGATGCTTCACAGTCTGGGTTAGGTGCAGTGATTTTACAGAAACATGAGGAAACATGAGGACTGACAACCAGTGTCCAATCCAAATCACTGACTGAAAAACAAAATCTGCACAGATTAAGAAGGTGCTTTTAGGAATATTATTTGCCTGTGAGTGTCAGTCAACATATTTATGGCTAGACTGCAGATGTTGAAATGGTGTTGCCTGAGAGTGAAGTATAATAGAATTTATGTGGGTAAGGCTCACCAATCTGACTAGAAGGTTCTAGGTTTTGTCCTCCTTCCCCAGGTCACAAAAGCTGAGAATATGAAGCTCTATGTTTGGAGGTGGATCTGGGAGCCCACAGCAGCAGCCACGCTCACAATGAGGATAGTACTAAATTAAAACTATCTACATTATGACAGATATTAAGATGGCAAATAAAACAAAACAGAGCATACAGCACTGATCACACAGGTCGATTCAATCACCTCTGAGGGTAGCATTAAAAAAATTTGGTTATACAAATTGTACTTATCTAAGTATACAGATAGTTACCTAATCTAGTACCATACTCACATACCCTTCTAACAGAAGACTGTGTGCGAAAGGAACCAGCCTCCCTCTGCCAGTGGGACTTCGGTGCAAGGTGAAGTCTGGATAATTTGTAAGCAGAGCAACTTAGAAGCAAAGTAAAGTAAAGGCTTGAACATGAAAAGAGAAGATACTTAATTAGGAAGAAGAGAGAGTTTGTGCTCAAGCCCTGAGCTTCCTTATTCCCATAGCTTTTATTAATCTTTTTGCATTATTAATACCCAGCCCCTAATTACCATAAGCAGATTCTGCCCCAAGAGATTTTGTGGTATACATGCTTGATTGGACTTGTTCCTGGACAAGGGAAAAAGCGAGAGAACCTGCAGTTAGGTGCAAAAAGGCCTGTTTCCTTACTCTTAAATGTCAGTTGCTGGGTCTTCAGTTTTGGACCTATTTTAGCTCTCACGAGGTACTGAGTCACATACCCTATCTCTGTACTGACCCAACTGAAAACTTCGCTACAAAATCTTTCACAGTTTCTAAAGAAATATTAATGATATTCAGTTTAATTCCTAAAAGATATTAACCCTTACTTATCACACTACACTACTACAAAAGCCAACTCATATAGGTTAAGTCAAGTCCTACAGGCCTTGCATTACTGGCATCACCAAAAATATAGTAAAGGGGGTAGGATAGGAAAAGATGTAGCTTAGCAGGATACAATGGACTAGGGATGTTAAGTTGCAGATAATTGACTATCGAATAGTCGATGCATTTTGCATCTACTTGACTAGTTGATAAGGCGTCTCCGCCTTTGAAGTGTAGAAACAGTCCTAGGGCTGTTGCTACACTTTAAAGGTGAAAGTGCCACGTGCAGCCTGGGGTCAGCTGGGGACTCCCCGCTGACCCTGGGCTCTGTGCAGCACTGCTCCTGTGAAACGCTGCGGAGCCTGACGCCAGGCTCCTCCCAGCGTTTTAAAGCAGCAGTGCCACGTGGAGCCCAGGGTCCTTCACGTCCCTATAATGGACACCCACTAGCGTTATTTGGCAAACGACTAAATAGCAGTATCTCAGGATTCAAAGCATGACAATAAAGCTGCAAAGCAAAACTATGATTTGGTTTTAACCTATACAACTGGTAAAATGAATGTTCACTGCAGATGCACTTTCCAGAGCAGTAACTCCCATTATTAAACCAGAGAAGATCTTGGAGACAGAGGTGCCAGTCTACGTAGATTTGTCTCAGGAGCAGTTGTGTTAGTCTGTATCTGCAAAAACAATGAGGAGTCCTTTGGTACTTTAGAGACTAACAGATTTATTAGGGCATAAGCTTTCCTGGGTAAAACCCACTTCATCAGATGAATTGGAGATGAGTATACAGAGTCATGGGTGTATATATATAGAGATAACAGAAGAAAGAAGGTACTTGTTTAAATGAGGCTATTCAAGTCAGGGTGGAAGTAGCTCAGTCACAGCCATTGATGTGGTTATCAAGAGAGGAGAAATTGCCTTTGTAATGCGTTCACCAGTTAAGATTCTTATTTAATCCTAAATTGATAGTATTGAATTTGCAAATGAACTCCAGTTCATAGTGGATATACACCTACATTAGAAGACTTATCTGGGATTACTCAAGCCCTTAACTCAAATAAGATTTATTCGTCTTCATTTAAATCAATGTTCTGGGGTTGAGGGCTTCAGTATGCAGGCTGCCCCAGTCCTCTCTCACCATAGCAGCTTGGGGCCAGGTGAGAAGTGCCTGTCTATGGTTGCTGCAGCTCTAATGGGCACAGCCAGGAGAGGGAGGCATGTCACCTGGCTCAGGTACAGACAAACATAGACAAATTCTATGAAATATATATAGGCAGCCCCTGACTTGCGACGTGATAGGTTCCTGGGGAAGCGTCGCAAGTCGGGGGCGTTGTAACTCGAACCCGCATTTACGATAGGTGCTGTGCGCCATCGTAAATGCGGGCTGAGGACGTAAATCGGGGTTTTTTTGGCCCCTTCCGCACTTACAAAAATGGTCATAAATGCAGGGGGTCGAAACTCGGGCCATCGTAAGGCGGGGATTTCCTGTAGTAGATAGCTGTTTTGTTCCTCCACTCCTGCCCCCTGATGGCCCAAATGAGGTTATAAGCTATCCCAGTCCCCATCTCTTTCGCCTTGCTGCCCCTGTGGTCATTCTACAATATAACTGTTCCTTCTACCAGACACCTCCCTTTCCATTTTATAAGAAAAAATCAAATTCCAGGCACATCCCATTGTCCTGGTGCAACCAAACTCTTATCTTGCTTTAGGTTATAAGAGAAAATTGCGTACTAAATTTGGTTGTCCTAGCTCTTACTGCTTAGGAGGAGTTCTTGAACAGACTCACAGATGGACAGACAGACAGACAGACAGACATACACTTCTAAAATATATAGTAAGATGTACGTATAGAAAAGCTAATTTTTAAAGGGGGAGTATGTGGGGATATGTTTGTGCAAAATTATAATTTAGAGTGGCTCCTTTTAAGAGTCAGTATTATGAATATAGGAATTAGAAAGCATGCCCTGGAGGCAGGGGTGAATAAAAGTGTGTGTGTGCTCAGCAGTCCTCCACAGAAGCTCTCTAGTTTATCTTTAATAACTTGTATTTCCTCTCTATCATTTATGGGTTTGTTATTTAATGAGTCCTAGGAATATTACAGTAATGGTAGGGTATTTAATATGGAAAATGACATTAAATAGCTGTGAGTTAACAGTCAAACATCCACATCCCCAAGCTGTGATTTTTAGTAGGAATGTTCTTGACATTTCATAACTGTCTTGCCAAGGGCCAGTTACAGTTGGAGATAAATTACTTGGGTTTTCTGAGAACTCTCAGCAGGTTAGAGATCCCCCTCCATCAATTGCAGTGTGATAGGTTTGATAATAACTTTTAAACCAGAGCCTAATAGCATGCTTAATTATAGACTTCACTTTGATAATGCACCCCCAGACTGTTGAAAGGATCCTTGCAATGAGGAGATCTTAGCTCTCTGTGCTGAACAAGTAGATCAATACAAAGCTATTTGTATAGTGGTTAGGCTGGTAAGTTAAATTCACTTTTTAACATGTTTGCTTCTTGATGATTTGTTTAGGAAATGTAAAAATTAAGTAATCTTTGTGTTTGTAAATGGTATTATTTCTAGTAAAATAAATTCTTAAATCCAAAACTAACGGTTGTTTAATTAACATGATAGCAGCTAGTTGCAATTTAGTAATACATCAGGGCTCATGTATTTTAGTAGTTTAAAGCCACATTAAAGGTGGTTGAAAAATACTTTTCATAGTATAAGGAAGCCGTAGGCGCTTGGCATAATAAGTAGGTTAAAGTATATGTATTCCTTCACGTAGGGAGTAATGTTAATTTTACACACAAAACACAATTCTTAGAAGAAATAAAAAGATTGCAACAGAAGCTTTAAGTGAAAACACTTTCAATCCTAAATTGAGTGCTGACATAAGCAGCTGCCCCTATTTCTCAATATTGTGGAAAGAAATTTAATCGATAAGGTTAAGAATGGAGTGGTGACATTTACTGTGCCTTTATCCAACATTGATTGCTGCACAATGCCAGCGGCCACTGGAATGTTACTGAAGAACGCTTTGGTACTGGACATGTTTCTTCTTGGTGAATTGTAAATTCTGTATTCTTGGCCTGCAGAACAACTGGGAGTGTGTATGGGGGGAAGGAAAGCACCTGTCACTTTTCATTTAAAAAAATTCCCTAGTCACTTTAAAATGTTCATTGCTATAGGAAAAATCAGCTAGGGAGTTGATCTTGGGTGCAGGAGTTAGTGGTAGCCAAGTGGAGAAGAGCGAAAAGATGTGTAGTGGGCTGTTTGTGTGTGCGCTGAGGCGTGGTAGACAGATTGGAACATGGTCAGCAGCTGCAGCTGTCTGTGTCCCCGGGAAGAGGCAGGAGAAAGTGGCCAATATGGGTGCATGAGGGAAAGTGAATAGAGGTGCCAAATTGACTGGTGAAGGCTGGTTCAGCCTAAGAAGGTTTGCAGTATGATGTGACAATAGCAGCCCTCGGAAATGTCATCAGTTCCATAGGTACAGCTGTTTCCTTCACAAATTCCAGATTACTACACATGTAATCATTTCATTTGCCCCTTGTAATTCAATTTGGTATGGTAATGTCACTATAGCTCACTAGGTTATAGCTGAGAATTCCAAATTCAGAACAGACTGCTGGGAAATAGGGCAGATTCATCCCAAGCTGTTGGTTATCCTTTCATTGTATTGTACAAACATGAACTTTTATATCATCACACTTGTTAGGAAGAGGTCAAAATGCAGTATCTATAGGCATTCCAGTCCTTAACTTACCACTCAGATGCTGGACTTCACAATGAGTGATTACTGAAAAACCATTTTATCAGATGTAGGGTTCTTCCAATCCCAAGGGATCAGCCACATACCCAGGTCAATATATAAATCAGATCTTATCCAATAATCATGCTAATACCCAGGGCTTGACGAACCGCGGCGAGATCTACTCACCAGCCCCGCACCGCGCATGCGCCAGACCGGCACTGCGCATGCGCGCAGCACTGGTGAACGGGACGACTGGCTGAAATCTACTCGCCATGGGCGAGTAGATATAGCAATTTGTCGAGCCCTGCTAATACCAATCCTTTAGTAGCTAAAAACTAAAGGGTCAGTAATATAAAAAGAGGGAAAAGAAGAGAGTTACTGAATGGTTAAAGGATCATATGCATACATGTAATTTTTAGTGTTCATAGATCAGGATCACCGCAGGAATGGAATAAATTGTTGGCCTTAGACGTCTCTCTGGAATCATATTGGGGGTCATAAATCCTTGTTTAAAGCTTTCATGTTAGAAATCCAGTCCAGAGAAATTAAGCAGGGAATGAAGACAAAATGGAGACATTTCAGGGATCTTTTATATTTTCTGCCTTGTGCATGGAATTTTACTATCCAAAACCATGCCCATAGCCCTGTTTGTGGAAAGCTTTAGTGGCCAGAGATGGAGTCCAGGGCCTTATGAGCATATCACATGTCCTTGCATGGTTTGCTGAATCAGAGAGGTTGGCCACTGGTCCCTTGGTGTCTGAGGCATCTTCAGCAAGAGCTAATTGAGCGGGATGAGTTTCTTCTATGGCCTGCTGTGAGAGCTGTGTGTTCTAGATGGGCAATTAATATATAGGTGTCTATCCTTGATGTAAATTTATTTGAGAGGTGTCACCCAGGAACAAACCCATTTGAGATACAAATCCTAGCTAATATTCAGAACTTGAGATGATACATGGATTTAACCATCATATCGGCTGGCTTGTAACTTTGCAATTGACACCTTACATGACACACTTTGTGGCAGTTGTATAGAGTGATCATATCAATTATATAAATGGTCGTAGTCAATCCTACATCATCACAGGTCATATTTATTGTTTGGCACAAACTGATGTAGTGATACTGTGCAACATTAAACAGTTGCCACAGTTTTATCCCAGACTCTGCAAAAAAGATGCAACATCTCATTGATCAGACCTGTAGATTGCCATTTGCTATTGGAGACAAGGTTAAGTCTCTGTTTAGTCACTATTATGTCATCACTTCCCTTCAAAATTTAAAAAAAATTGTCAGTATTTCTAGGGTTCTTGTGACATGGACCAGCCAACAACTAAGAATTGAGACATTGCTATTCTCACCTTAGTCTGTGAGATTTTTAAAGAGTTGTGGGCTCAAGCACTATTTCATACAATAAAGGCTCATAGGTCTGGTATATATACACTTCCATCTTGGTCTGAAGATATTTCTCCCACAGGCTTCCTTAGCTCATAGTTCAGATTTTTTTACAAGGCAGTCATAAGAACCTTGTTGCACCTGTGGGTAGGATTCAGGTGTGACTTATGGATAGGATACAGGGTGGGAAACAGGGCTCATCCTCTTACAATATGCTAGTGGGGCTTCTTCTAGTAGTAGACCTAAAACAAGATCCATGACTTTGGAGTTTGAATCTCATTTTTCAATGGCTCTGATCACTTCGCTTGGTGCCTCTACTGGCTTTGTCTTCTACTTTGATACTAAAAGTAAAATTGCTAGTGGTTATTATATCTGTATGGAGAATATGGGTGACATGGAATCTAAGAGTCTGTATTTAAGATGTGTGGAGATTTTTATTCCAAAGGTCGTATTCCCAATCCCATTTCATTTGGAAAAAGATTTCATTGATCGGCTTTTACTCCACTGTAAAGATAGAAGTGAGATAGTAGCATGCTTTAGAGATTAGAGACTATAAAATTTTCTGTGAACCATACACAAGAATATCTGAAGTTATGCAGGAATCGTATTTTTAACTTGCAGCTGTTCATTGGAAACCAAGAATTTAAAATTAAAGAAGATGGGACCCCGGAAGTGGATGAATTTGATATGGTATGTAAACTCACTTATTTGGCCGCTAAGTGAGACACACAGAACATAGGCCAGTGCTGCTTTGGTTTTACGCCCCCTGGAGTTGCACCCTTATAGTGCTGGTGTATAGCATTCTGTCAATGTGGTGCCCTCTCAGTTTTTTCGTACTGACCATGATGGTCTCTGGAAGTTCTGTTTGTCCTTGTTGTCACACAAGTACCATTCTCATTGGATTCCTTTCTCCTCCCCGAAAATATAGCTAGTTATAGTGGTTAGAATTTACAATTTTGTGTTACTTAGTAGTTGTTGAATTAGAACCCTAGTAAATGGCGTTGCCCCTTCCCAAGCAGTGGGGCATGCCTCAGTCGCTAGGGTTTAAGCCATGTGTGGCTTACCATAAGCTCATGCCCATTAGAGCAGGGGTTTTCAAAGTTGGGACGCAGGCCTGCCCAGGTAAGCTGCTAGCAGGCCACAAGACACTTTATTTATTTAAGCATCCCTAGGCACGGAGCCTTGTAACTCCCACTGGCTGCGGTTTGCTTTTAATGTGTTAAGATTTTGGATTGTAGAAATAAATCTTCTAAGCGGTGGTATAAATGAAGGTCAGATGATAAGTTAGCCACTATTGGTTTACTTTCCTTTCCTTTTTTTTTTTTTTTTAAATCTGTCAGAGCTGGGACTAAAGTGAAAAATAAATCTTGAACTTGATAAAAACTAAAGTAACTAAAATGAATGAAGTGGAGGGCATATGAGTTTTAATTGTCCTCTTGATGTTCAGGATTTCCCTAATGATATCAAATAAAAGCAGTTGAAAGTATTCATGTATAATGGCTGTGGGTAGTGGCGCACTGAACACATGACATATTGAAAGTCTCAGGGTAGCTGTGTTAGTCTATAACTAAAAAAAACTTCAACAACAATGGTCCTTTAGCACCTTAGAGACTAACCAATGTATACAATTAGTATCATGAGCTTCTTCAGATGACAAATTAGCGAGGAACTTGCCATAGTGTTAACAAGTACCACCTTTGTTTAATGTCCTCAAAATTGGCATTGTTAGGTCAGCACTATTTTTTTTAATTTTATTTATTTTATTTTTTTTGCATGTGTGAGATATCTGAGCTTCAAATGCTTGGAAGATGCATTGAGGAACTATTTGATTTGTTAATGGGGCTTTATGGAGTTGGAGGCCTGTTTGTTTCTCTTGCTAAGTAACTCTTTTCTCTCACCCTTACCTTTTGTTTTCCCTTAGGACCACAAGGTTAAATCTCTACTCTTGAATCTGACCTGCAGTAATAGAATGACTGCTGAGCAGGTGCTGAATCATGACTGTTTCTTGTTGCCTGTTGTGATCTCAGCCCCACCACACAGTGAATCTGGTGAAGAAGCTGAATGTGAAAAGAAAGAGGAAAAAGGCGAGGACATCATCAGCTCCGACAATGTAGATGACAATGAGGAAATAGACCCTTCTCAGTAGGCCTGAGGGACTTGCCAGTTATTTTTTGCTGCAGTTATTTTTATTTTATTTGAGTTCTTAAATAAATAAAAATAAAAACGTAAAGGGGATCTGAAAGTAGTTGTCCTATTCTCAAATATTCAAAATATAAAAGGATTTGATAATCTCAATCATTTTTGTGTAATTATAAAAGTGTGGTCCCTTCATTGGGATTTCTTTCAAAAATATATTTCTAAACTGTTTGAAGTTAAGAGCATGATGATGCTAATTGAGGCAATAGCAAGGAGAAATGCTCCTAGGTTTGTCAATGCTTTGGCTTTTTCACTTTGACCATTCTGAAGACTCTTTGAGGAGACGTTAATTAATGATGGTAGAGCTATTAGCTAGATACCAGGAGATTACATGCCTGTTCATGCCTGCTATCCTCTCCCTCTTTTCTCTTCTCTTGCTCTGCTCCCTTCCAAATTGTTCCTGTTAAAATAGATGGCTGCTACTGTTAATGAGTGGCTAGTGATGTTTTTTGTCACATAGCTAGGCAGATATTCCAACAACAGCCTCTGTGACAGAAACCACCTGTGGTGCCTTGGAAATTGGTCAGCATGGTGCACTAAGTGGAGAGAGCGATCAAGCCTATTTTCCCTATCCAGAGATCAAGCCAAATATGTTTGAGCCCTTCTGATTGAGTTGGCAAAGGGCCAAATATATTGTGTCTATTTCATACCATACCACCTGGCTTGCCAAATAAAATACCAGGTCTTGTTATTTCAAGAGAATCCTGCATATCTGTTTATAAAAGTGTTTGTGTGTGTGGGGGGGGTGTTTAAGCAGGAAACCATTTTGTGTCTTCCAAGTTTTAATCCTGATAAAAATAAATACAATTTCTGAATGTTTGTTGAAACACATTTTGAAAACTGCAGATTTTCACCATGGGTGGGGGGAGGTGTTGGAATAAACAAAAAATAAAACCTCAAAGTATTATGCAAAAACTGGAACAAATCTATTTATAATTTCTGGGACACAAGAAATCGGTCCTGAATTGAATGTTTATTGAAGCCACTGCTAGGCCACTCATTCAGTAGTGTATTTGGAAACCTAAATGGAAAAGAGGAAGTAGCAATGGAAAAGCTCAGAGGCAGAATTCCTGTAAAAATATATCTGGCCACCGGGTGTTGCTCTTGCCTGGTAATATTGCTCATGGACAGCCGTTTAGCCAGAGATTGTGTGTAGTGGAACTTTTAACAGAATTACTGTAGTAGGTCTTTACCATTTGAAGACTGTTCAGTGTTGTAGTTTTTGTTTTGGGGAAGACTGAAGTTTCAGGTCCAGTGATACTTAACATGCAATCTTGGAATTGCTTCTGTAACATTAAAGAATGTTTTGGCAGAGGTGATATTTCATCTTTAATTGATATTTGTTTTTCTGACTGTTTTATTGCAGATTAAAATGTTCAGTCTTATTTTTCCTATTAGAGGGCGCTTATCAGATATTTGTAACTACTGTATAATAAAAATTGGTGATAGCAAAATCTTTGGAAAGTGGCTTTGGTTTCAGAGTTATTTAGGGTTGACAAATACATTTTGATTAAAAAAAGTTAGATGCGTAATATATTAAACTGTATTATCACAGTAAAAACCAACAGAATATGCAAACATTTTACAACAGTACTTACATATTGTTGAATGAAGCTTTTATTAATTCAGGGATATGTTTTAAATAAATGATGCAGTAAGTATCTAGAGCACTAACCTAATATTTGGGTTTTATTTTCAATACTGCATTGAAGATTTGGGTTGAGGAGGTATGTGCGTATACGTAACTCTCCCCAAGATGCTTTCTTGAGCCCTAGAATTTTAACTATAATCTTATTATTGCTTATATTATGATTCACCTTGGAGCCCCAGTCATGAAGAAGGACCCCAGTGAATGAGGTGCTGTACAAACATGAACCAAAAGATGGTCTGTACCTCAAAAAACTTGCAATTTGTAACCAACATAGTGACATTGGAGTTTGCAGAGAGCCTGAAACAATAGCTCTGAAAAAAGGAAACCAAGTCATTTTAATGAAAGCATCAATGCCTAATGATAATTTAAATGTCATTAACTCACTTACTGATTAACAAAGTGTGTTAGGAAGTAGGGGCAGGGTGGTATTATGAATCCACTGTGGATAACATCTCATTCAGGCACCACGAGGAGTAGTTCTTATGAGAATACCACTACTTACTGTGGAAGCTGTTATCCAAGATTATTCAGGTCTGCGTCCCAGTGAAAGAGAAACCAGTGATGTGGACTCTGAGTATATTCTAAATGTGACTTGTTTTATTTAAACACATACACCAAATCTGGAACAGTGGTCACAAACGACATGCTGGCAATCTTTTATTTCAGAAATTTCAACCTGCCCTGTTCCCAGAAAGCAGAATGGATGAAAAGTGCTATGTAAGAGCTAAATGGTATATTTATTACTTTTATTTTATTATTGCAGATCTTGTCTTCATAGTCCATACAGTGTAACTGATACAGAATTAAAAGTTACTTTCACAAGATCGTGTTTTATTGTTTTCTTAGGGAGCTGAAGATTCAGGTTGTTCTCATTCTTCCTTGTAATAAATGTGTAGCTCTAGGTAAAAAAGTTAAGTATTCTCAAGCTGTTTGAAGAGGTGTCTTCTCCTAAATATAATATTTAAGTTCAAATAGTCAAAATGGTTGTTTGCTATGTCCCAGAACTGACATGTTAACAGATAAAGATAGACAGAACATGGATTCTGTTGCAGTATCTTGCCATGGTATGTCTAACACTTTGAATTATTTGGTGAGTACATACCTGTAGAGTGAAATTGATATATTGTTAGAGACTCAGGAGAAGGGTACAGAGACTCTGGGGGATTACTGCTTGAGTTATAGCTATGACATTGTCCCACATACAGATTCAGAAAGTGTAAGCAAACCACATCTCTCCAGTTCCTCTTTTTTTTTTTTTTCCTGGGTCTTGAACTAGTCTTTGGGAAGGTAGACAGAGCAATACTACGTGGAAGAATTTAGAAACCATTCTGGGGTCTGGAGGTAAATTGATGTTCCATTTACACTAGTCTTTTCCAGACTCCTGGTTCAAGATAAATTATATTTGCATTCCTTTGTGATATCAGTGATGCAGGATGCTTCAATATATTCAAATATTTTGTTCTTCAGTTCACAAAGTGATTCTGAAACTGTTCTCTTTGGTTTGCTTATGATCAAATATCTGAAATGGAGAAACTGAAAGCAATTCCCTAGCCAAACCATTTCCTCTTTGTAGTTAAATACTTAAAACTGTGGCATCATCTGACAAGAATTAAAACCGATGTTATTGCTGCTTCTCAGTTGTAGAATAGGAAGAGAAACTGGGATTTTTTTGCGAGAACATATTGATTTATGAGTGCTTTGATCTAACTTTCATGAAGGGAATGTGATAAATTTCCCCAAATACATGCCAATTTATAACTATCCAGAGTTACATGAGATGGCTGATATTTATACAAGCCTCTCTGAAAGTGCTTATATTTGCCAACAGGTCTTTTTTATGATAACTTTTTACAAATAAAAAGGTGACAGTTTTGTAGGAGACTCAGATCTGTGTTTCATAATGTATGGAGGTCCCTCAGTGATTAAGAGGAAAATCATGATGCTTATTCCACAGAAACTGTGCCAACCTTCCAGTTGATGCACCTTTCCTCAAAATACTTAGAATACTTTTTTCTTCAGTTGAAAAGTATTGACAAGTGAGTACACCTGCAAGCCTTGGATCCAAGTCCTGAAGTTCTTCAAAGCAGTATCCGCTGGCCTGCATGTTTTTAGTAGCTCTACTTGTGCTACTGACTGAGGTATGGGTGGTAGAGGTTGGCACCTCTCCATTTTCTCCTTATTATCTCATGGCCTGCATTGAAATCTGGTCCTCCTTACCTTTGTTACATAACCTATATAGAAAACATTTATAAATACTTAGTCTTAGGCTTTGTCTACTCCATGGCTTTTTGCCAGAAGAGGCTATGCAAATGAAGTGCTGATTAGCATTTTGCCACGCTTCATTCGCATAATCTATTCTCAGCCGTTTTTGCGTAAGGGGTTTTTGGGCAAAAACAAGCAGTGTGGACATTTCTGTTTTGAGCAAAAAGGGTTTTTTGCACAAAAATGGCCACAGCCACACTGCTTGTTTTTGTACAAAAACGGCTCAGAATAGATTATGCAAATGAAGCATGACAAAATGCTAATTAGCGCTTCATTTGCATAGCCTCTTCCAGCAAAAGCCATAGTGTAGACATAGCCTTAGATTGGTAATTAAACATTTATAGTATGGTGTAGAATATTTTTCTCTTGTTGGGGGAACTGCTCCACTGGCTCCAGGACTATACCCCAAGTCTTGGGATTCAAAAATTGCATCTCCTGCCCTGGAGAAATGGTCTGAAGTAAACAGGATGAAAGTCAATAAGGACAAATGCAAAGTACTTCACTTAGGAAGGAACAATCAGCTGCACACATATTAAATGGGAAACGACAGCCTAGGAAGGAGTACTACAGAAAGGGATAAAGGGCGGGCTGGGGAAGAGGGGAAATCATAGTGGAACACAAACTAAATATGGGTCAACTGTGTGACACTTGCCAAAAAAAAAAAAAAAAAGCAGCAAACATTCTGGGCTGTATTAGCGGGAATGTATATAACAAATGACAAGTAATTCTGCTCTATTCTGCACTGATTACACCACACTGAGTTTTTTTTAAACCAGTTCTCGGTGCCACATTTCAGGAAAGATGTAGACAAACTGAAAAAAGTCCAGAGAAGAGCAACAAAAATGATCAAAGGCTAGGAAACATGACCTATAAAGGAAGATTGAAACAACTGGGTTCCTTTAGTCTGGAAAAGAGAAGACAGAGAGGGGGCACAATAGCTTTCAAGTACCTAAAAAGTTGTTACAAGGAGTAAGGAGCAAAATTATTCTCCTTAATTTCTCTGACCAAGCTCTTACTTGAACTTGGTGAGTCCTGTGCTTTCAGGTAGACTTGCTTGCCTCAGAGAAACCGTCCAGTTTAGGCACCATATTTAGGGCATTAGCTTGCTGGCTGTTGAGATACTATCATCATTGGCCAGCATAAGTTATAAAAGGAAACCAAACTCCACAGTCCTGTTGGACCCATCTTCCTCCAAGTGCTTTCTACCCTCCTTCCTTCTCCCAGCACCTTCTGCATGCTGCTGAACAGCTGATTATCAAGGGAGGGGGAAATGCTGTTTGGTGGGGCCTGCTGGCAGGCAGAGGCAATGAGGGGGAGGAGGAGTTGATTGGGGAGGTTGCCAGTAGGTGCTGATAACCCATCTTTTTTTCCCCCATGGGTGCTTTAGGGCTGGAGCAGCTGTGGAATCAGCATCCATGGTACTGAAATATAAAGATAGGTGCAGTCTGAGTGTGGATCCAGACCCGTCATCAGCGCCACCTCATCTTTCTAAAGACCATATGGTTGCGCAGATGCACAGGATCCTTCAGGCTGAATTGCCAGGACCTCTTGGACACCAGGGTGTTTTGAGACTTATATAATGCTGGAGGTTATATGCTTTATCTGCAGTCTCTATTCTTTTTGGGCTGGCCCTCCTAAGGGATGTCCTTACTCTGAAGGAGAAGTCTGTCACAGTCCCAGGAACGGTTTCTGATAACAGTGGCATTACTGTTATTGATAGAGCAGTTCACGAATTTGGTTGAATCAGTGTAGATAGACCCTCAACATGCCTCTTTGGGTATCTTTCAGCTGCAGGGATTGAGTAAGGTGGCTCATCTCAACCACCAGTGAAGAGCCACTTTTGACATTTTTATCAAGACCCGTGTAGCACTTATGCTAATGACTTTGTCCCCTGTTCCCATCTTGCACTCTTTGCCTACAATTGGAACCTGACCACCATGGACAGCAGGGTTCTGGATATAACCCACCAAGGATACTCCATAGTTTCTTCTCCTCCCACTTCACAAACCCTGTTCTTGGTCCCTCTTTGGAGACCACCTTCTTATGGGGTAATTTTTCAATGAGAATCAGAATCCCACCTCAGTACATGGGAGAGAATTCTATTCCCCATATTTTCTAGTTTCTAAAAGAGGCAGAAGGTAGACACCTATCCTGGACCTTAGGCAACTCAACATCTTTAATGTAAACTGAAGTTCCAGATGATTATGCTGGCATCTGTAATCCTTTCTCTTCAAAAGATGTGGTTCATGGCTCTGAATGTGAAGCTCTCCTATTTCCCTGTGACCACTGACCCATCACACCAGAAGTTCCTGTGTTTTATGGTAGGCCAGGAACATTTTCAGCTTCAAGTCCTTCCCTTTGGGATGGGTGTAGCACCCAGACTATTAACAGAGGTTTTCTCTGTGATAGCAACTTAGATGAGATGGCTATATGGTATTTCCATACCTGCATGATTGACTCCTGGGAGGCTGATCTTGTTAGGAGGTCAAGTTGTTGACAAGGGTTCTCAATCAACTTTTAACTGTCCTAGGAAAAAAAATCCATTTTGTTACCAATACAGTCAGAAAACTTTATAGGGGCAAGGTTGGACTTGTCTTCTGTGGGAGCATCTTCTCCTCAGAAAGGTTTCATTCACTGAGCATGCTGATGTCACACACTACTCTAAGACCACAAACCACAGTGCCTCTCGCTGTTAGGCCACATAGCCATGTGTACCTACATATGCACCAGAATGCACTTATGGTGCCTGTAAACTGGGCTTCATTTGACCTATCAACCAAAGAAGGATCATCAGAACTCCAGAGTGGTCATTTCTGTTGAACTTTGTTGCCCTTATAACTTAGTGGCTGAACCAGGAAAGGTCACAGTGGAAGCTTCCTTCATCCCTCATACCCTCAGGATTGTCATTGCGATGGGAGGGACAGTCAGTCTGCTCAGGGGCCCTGAATCCACTAAGAGGCCAGACTACATATAAACTTACTGGAACTCAAGGTGGTCTGTCTTGTGTGCAAGGCCTTCCTTTGCCTTCTATGCTTATGTGATGTTGCACCCCATATTTTCTATGGAAATATGCTTATGAATATGAACAGGGCTTGACAAGCGGCGGCGAGCCCCGCTCACCAGCCACGCGGTTTGGCATGCTGCGCATGCGCTGATCGCGCTGCGGCACCATGCCGGGCTAAAATCTACTCGCCACAGGCGAGTAGATTGCCCTAATTGTCGAACCCTGAATATGAATATACATAACTGCATATTGTATGCAAAATACATCTTGTAACATATCACTAGAAAGTTTATAATCTGCTGAATGTGTATATTCTATTTGTGTGCATGCATCATTCCTGTATTTGAAGTTAGAAATATGAAGTGTAAACCGGTTTGTTAATTTTGACATGTTAAGTGAGGGCCATTTAGCAGTACTTAAGGAACTTAATGGTCTACTACTCGAGTCAGTGATCTGTGAAGAGTCTTGTTTTGCATATAAGCCTAGACTACGGTTGGTCCTACCAAGACATGTGGCCAGGTCACCTGATGCTGGTACCCATTTTAGAAGCTGTATGTTTCCTCTGAAAGTGTATTAAACTGAATACAAGGGATTTCTGCCTTTGGCAAAAGAGATATAAAAGTGGGAAACCAAACAATGGTGGTGGCTTCCAGATGCTAGGACAACCCTGTTAAGATGACTCAAGATGACTGCTGGAAACATTGAAGACAGAACAGGGGGAAAGATCAGGCCCAAGTTGGATGCTTTCCCACTTGTGAGAAAAGATGATTAGAACTACTGTTAGGGTAAGAAATTACGGGTAACAAGTTTCTTAGAGGATTAGGCATAGTTGGCATGCTTTTATTTTGCTTAAGTAACTTGCTTTGAGCACATCAAGTGACAATCTCAAGGGGATCTCAGTGATCAAACCTGTCACACCTTATTCCATATTTGTCTGTCTAATAATATCACCGAAATTGTCTGTGTAAGCAAACAGGGCAGAGTGAGATCTTGTTCTCTCTGATGGGAAGTTGTCACTTTGGAACTGGTGCATTAGAAACCATATCACTACGCAAGCCGGATAGCTTCTCAGTATTTACAACTCCCTGGCAGGCTAGTTAAATAGAAGCTTCTTGATAGACCACAAGTGGGAGATTGACAATACAGTTGTGAGTGGCATGCTCTGCTATGGGATCTCATTGCATCCCAAATGAAAAGAAAGTTCTGTCTTGCTCTGGGGAGCCTGCGTTATGATTTTCAAGGTGATGCTTTGCTGATGTCTTAAATTAACAGCTCCAGATACGCCTTTCCTCCCATTTCCATTTCCACTGGTTGCAGAGCAGACATAACACAGTCAACATCATTCTTCTAGCTCTCCCCAATCCAGGGTTATGCCATCTCATGGTCTGTTTTTTTGGAAGGGCGTCAGAAATAGAAATTCATGTTCGACCACAGTGCATAACCAGAATAGAAGAGAAGTCTACTAGAACCTATCAAGCCAAACATTTAGCAGCAATTAGTGACTTCCTCTTTTCAGTGAAAGGATGCTGTTTTCACTCACCCCGCTACAGTATAATTCCTGAAAGGCCTGATTGGGACCTTCCTACTAGTGCTTAAACATGCCCCTCATTAGGACCTTAACCTGTCCTGTCCAAGCTCACTATGGCAATTTGTGCCATGGCCCACCTGTCCATGAAGGTTAGCAGTGATCATGTCATCTTGGAGGGCAGCAAGCTCAGAGCAACAGTGGCAGACTCTCCTTATATAGTGTTTCACAAAGAAAAGGTTTCTCTTAGTCTCCACTACAAATTTCTCCCCCAGATTGTTTGAGTTTCACATCAATCAAGTGATACACGTCAAACTTTCCCCCAAACACCACACTTTCTCTGAAGACAAGAGACTTTTTTCCACATTCAGCATGCTCTGGCATTCTACTTGCAAAGAACCAAACCCATTAGGAAATCACAGAAACTCTCTGTTACCATAACAGAGAGGTAGTGTGAGCAAACCATATTTTCCCAGAGAATTTGTAGGTGGGTTTCGGAATACATCGGTGTTACAAGTTAGCAAAATGCCTGCCCCTGGGGGTGTTACATCTTGTTCCACCCATGTACAAGCTGCTCCCACAGCATCCCTATCAGTCCTTGCCTTGCAGGACATCTGTAGAGTAACCCCTGGAATCTGAGCCACATATTCATGCCATTCTGTTCCCTAGTTCATGTCTTGGCAGTGGTGGGATTGGCAGTTGTGTAAGCATCTTTGCTGCGAGCTTCCTTGCATCAGTCTTTAGACTGAACACTGCTTGCAAGTCACCCACATGTGGAATACACATAGAGACCAGCACCCAAAGAAGAAGTGGAAGTTACTTAGTGTAATTGGAAGTTCCTAGAGATTTGTGATCCATCTGTGTATTCCACTGCTCCCCCTCCTCCCCCTGTGCTTTGAATCCTGTTGGATTTGTGGTAAAAAGAACTGGAGAGGTGTAGCCCTACACTGCCTCTTATATCCTTATTTGGGAGCATGAGGACAGCCACTGCACATGTGCAGACCATTGGACATTACTTGAAGAACTTCTGGACTTGGGCACATGGCAAACTTGCATACCCATGTATGGAATACAGATAGGGACCACAAATCTCAAAGAATGTCCAGTTTCAGTAAGTAACCGCAACCTCTCTCTCTCTGTTTAAAGCACTGTGTTTACACAATTCTGTTAACCCAACTACTATGGCATTACTCACATGGAAATGTTAAGTGAAATGAAAAAAAATTATAAGGTCCCAATAATATATGGAAGGTTAGCATTAGTTGTGTGTGAGAATATAGAAATTTGATGCAACTCTGTGGCTCCTGGCAAGTTGCTAATACAGCTGTTGGTGCGATAGTTTTGGTACCACTGGTCTTTCCTTCATCCCACTACATTGCAGTGTTTCATTCTGTACTTTGTCCTGTCAGATGTCCCTGCTGGATAGACCACTTTGAGCTGCTGCTATATGCTTAGCTTGTCACGTTTCTCAAGAATGCAGCTACTGAATAAAACAGTGAAGGAATTGAATGTATGAAGGATTCATTGTTTAGATGGCTGTTTGGGCTAGCTAGTAAATAGTCACTGAGTTCAGTAGAGCCGGGCCTTCAGTGTGGGATGGACATGCACTATATGTGGTGCTATGCATGTGTTATGACACACTGCATTGTAAAGAAGCCAATAATCTTAGCATAAAAATGGGGGTTGTAAAGTTGAAGCCAACTCTGTTCATAGGCTCTTTACCCAGTGATTGGTAGAGTGAGGCCATGTGAGACCAAAGGAGAGCTGGTTACCAGTACACAATAGTTGTGTTAGAAATACCTTTCATTCTTTCCTAGTAATGGCATTTTTATAAAAGTTCCCCTGAAAATGGAGTGAGATTGGGAAATATGCACCAAAACGTATATTTAAGCAACTCATGATAAGAGAAGCTTTGAATGCACAGCAAAATGTTGCTCCCTGAAAGTGTGATTATTTTACATTGGCCAATCGTTCTCTAGGAGGTATCCTTCTTCCTTTCACAAGAACTCCGTGGTGTTTTATAGCTGCCAGAAGAGCCAAACTGATGAACTCAACAAATTATTGGAAATGTAAAACGTTTTCTAGTCGAAAAGCATCGGCAGGCCCATCTGTTCTGTTAATACCTTGAAGTCTTTATCACTGCTCTGAGGTACAGTTCAAAGTTAATCTTTTGACAGTTTTATTTGCTATTTTGTTGAACATCACGATTCATTTTTATCTTTTAGGAATTCCATTTATGTCTGTCATTTAATTGGTGGTAACGACAAATTATACTAGCAGCAGAGGAACACATAAAAGATGCAAGTGGTGTAATTTGGAACGTGGTAATCTTAGGAGGGTGACTCATGGATTGCATCATCCACTGTAGTTAGTATCATTTTATGATTCATAAGTTTGTTCATTTCTTTTTTGGTGTGTCATCAGATAAATATCTCAACTGCGGAATGGTAAAACTATTGTGTGTAGCCTGGGTGGCAGAGAGAATGTGGTTCTCACCTGCTCCTTTGTGTACACAGTAAATTTGTCCAGCTTTCACGTAGTCATTCAATAAACCTCTTCAAAAACATAGCAGCTTCCAGGGACAGCAAGGCATTTTCAGTTAAAATTACTTTATTTCCAGGGCACAAAGTGACTGAACAACTTAATTTTAAAATGTCTTGTTAAAATTGTTTTTACACTTGTTTTACACCTGCTCAAATAGGCTATTACTGGTGATTAGTGAAGCAGCACAATATAAAACAAGTTAGGGGAGATCTGAGCTGAGCGCATTTGCTGCTTTGTTGCCTGCAGTACAGACAAGTGCAGATGGACCCTTGAATAGCTGCTGCTAGTATCTTAAATTAAAAGTAAATAAAACATTCTTTATCACACTGTTCGTTCACACTTGTCCTAAGATTTTTAAAAGTTGTTAGTAACTAGGTTTTTGGGCAGCCTGCTTGAGATGCCTTAAAGCTGCCAAGCACCTGGTTTCTGACAATCACTCTCCCCTGAAGGTATCTTAAATTGGAAAGTTAGGCACTCAAAAATTAAGGCAACCAAAATCACTTGTCACTTTGGAAAATCACGGCCTTTGTTTTTAATTGTAAAAGTGAAAATTACATTCACGAGAAACATCTGCTATAGGCAGCATCCTGCTTTTTGGGACCCCAGGGCAGAGTGGGGAGGGAAGTAAGGTAAATTTTATGGGGAGAGATACAGTACATCTATAGTGTGTATATATTTCTGGCAGATTTATAAAGTCAGTATATTTCCTTTCTGTTAAGCTTCTAAGCTTATGCGAATATAAATCTGTTATATAAACTTAATGCCTTGGAGGATTAGCTTTAAGGCACTGGCAGACACCTTGATAGCCAGAAGTAACAACGTAATCATGGAGTGCCAGCAAAAAGTAACTTTACATTGAAACCAACCTAGTTTTATAAAATACAACCAGAACCATCTCCTATCATGTGTTTGGTAACATTTAGTGCAGTTAAAACTGTACCCTTTCTATGTAATGTATGTATGTATTTAAATTCTACTATAGGATTTATTTTTACAATTTTAACTTCATATACATTTATTTCTCCATTCCAGAGATGTGGTACAAATTTGCAATTGAACTATGTACTTAGAACAGGGGTGGGCAAAATATAGCCTGTGGGCCAGATTCAGCCCACCACTGTCCCATGGTTCAGTGGGAGCCATGGGCAGGTTCCCTGTCTTCTGTGCCCTCACACACTGCTCAAAGTGGCTGGCTGTGGGGGCCATGTGCTACTCTGAGCGCCATGAGTCCCTGGGAGGCGGGTTCATGCATTGCTCTGCCCCCAGTACAATTTCACAGCTCCCATTGGCTGGAAACTGGTCAATGGGAGCTGCTTGGGCTATACTTGTGGCACAGGCAGTGCACAGACCTCCCCCCTTCCCCAGGCATGTGTTGTGCAGAGAGAACATGGCTCTCAGCCAACCACTTTGAGCAGTGTGCAGGGGTGCAGAGGCAGGTGTGCTGGGCTGCTAGCTGGGAGTCGCCTAGATAAGCACCTCTGGGCCGAAGCCTGCACCTGGCACCCCAGCCCCTCACTCCCCCAAACTGTCTGCTCCCCATCTTGCATCCCTGCCCCAGGTCACAACCCAAGCCCACTGAAACCTTGCTATTGCAGTCATACCTCTTCCCAGACCCTAAACCCGTGCCCCAGGTCACATCCCAAGCCCCTGAACCCCTGCTTCAGGTCAAAACCCACTCCCAGACCCTGCACTCCCTCTTCCAGGTCACAAACCCCTCTTCCACCCAAACCCCCTCCTCCACACGAGTCCCCTACCCTGATCTCCATTCTGCACCCAACATCCATCCCAGTCCCCACACTTCCTTCATTAGTATGGAAGAATGCAGCCCTTGATCACTTACCAAATTTTTGGAGTGCTCCCCCATCAAAAATTAGTGCTCACCCCTGACTTAGAATGACTTCTCTGTTAATTATGAAATGACTCACGAGATGCCAGCTGCTCTGGCCAAGACCTTTTTGTCTTTCGTTAATTTCAATAAATAAAAAACTAGCTCAGCAGCTCGCTCTCATTTGTGCAAGTTGCCATTTGTGTGTGTTTTGTCTATTTACCCCAGGGATCTCTTTAGTTAGTTAGGCCATCATTTGCTAATTTAATCCAAAATTGTTTGTTTGTGAGTGAAATCCGCATTTTAAAACTAATCTTCTAGGTGCTTTTCAAACACACCAGGAGACGGTCAAGCCCCAAACATATACATTTAGCTTCTTATTAGCAACTGAATATTTTTGACTTGTGTTGTCTCAAAGGCAGACTGACATTTGCAAAGATCTGATCTCTCTGAATGTTACATCCTGCCCAGCAGGACGAGTTTAGTAAATACACTGAATAAGACTGAACGATTGATATATTTGTAAATCAGTTTTATGGCATTTTAATTTACTTTACAGAGGTCTGTTTTCTTGAGTTATCAAATGACTGGCTCTAAGCAATAACTGCCTTCTGTAGCCAGAATTTTAGGGATATTTGATTAGTAATATCTTGTGCCTTGTTTTGATGCAGTTCCTAAAACACCCACTGATGCCTCATTGAAATCTTTTAGGGAAGCATTTAATTTATAGACCTTTCTGCCTGCATATCAAATCTCCCAGGGGGGAGAATTGTCAAAAATCCCACTCTCTTGCAATGAGTAGTTACTGGGCATGGGGGACTACATCTGAATCACTATTGCACCATCCAACAAGGTGATCGTAGGACAAAAAAGAGTAGAAAGAGGCATCAAAGCATAGACTGAACTCTGTCCCAAGAGAAAAGCTATTCAAACATTTCCTGTTTTTATTCCCTTTCTTTACTACAAGTATATTTTATATGAAAAGATCCTTTTCTCTTTAGATCATCAGCCTCTGCTGTTGATACCCCCCCACTTGATAAAACTAGCATGTTTTGATGCAGCATAACTGTTTGTCATGGAAGTGGTTATGATGATGATCTAGTCACAATTGACTTCAGATGGGAAATGAACAGCAGGAGCTCAATTTAAGGTGAGGGAATGAACAGCAAGAGAGGAACTGCTAAGAAACCTGAATCCTGTTTTTTATTCATCTGTCCCTAGTAGCTGCATAAAAATAAACACACACACACACACACAGAATTGTTTCTAAATGAAATAATTTGCCAAGAGTTCCAGAAGAGGTCAATAATAAAACATTTTAAACTATTATCTCTGGCTTGAGTCAGTGCTATTAGGTTTTCAGGTCTAAAAATCAAAGCTTGAAAGACTCAACAGTGGGGCTGGGGAAATGTTAAAAGAAGAAAAAGCAGAAGGAAAAACCCTGTTTTTTCAGTCACTTTCAAATACCTTAGTGATATAAATAATAACTACAAATGTTTCCTTCTCACATGCAGGGCTAAATGGGAACCTTAAACAGGGCTTTTACATAGTTTGTGCAGAACATAGCTGCTGTGATTTTGCAGTTAGTTGATTTGAATTGAAAGTCTTCCAGTGCCTCAATAGGGCATGTTCCACTGGGACTTAGTGACTCAGATTTTAGGTTAATACCATTTGGATGCTCTAATCCTGCCAGCCCCACCATGCCCATTCAACACATGCAGTGTTCTCACTCCTTCCCATTAAGGCCTTCATTCAGCAAAGCACTTCAAGAAGCTTTTATGTACATATTTAACAGAAAAGGATGTAAATGTGGTTGAGATGCTTTGCTGAATCAGGGCTTATGCCACGCTGTGCCCTGCCATGTGCTCACAACTGTGCAACACAAGCCCTGTGATTGGGAGGTCTGACACAACCTTTAATGTGAACCCTACTTCTGTGTTATGCAGTACATGTGTTTTTTCAGAGACCAATCATGTCTCCCATATTATGCACTGAGCCCCTTCTTATGCATTTCAACTATCTTTTTCTTAAGACAAAATCTACTATATATTTGAGTGAGTTTGTCTGTGTGAGAGTCTGTCAGTCAGTGTGTGTGTGTGTGTGTGTGTGTCTGTCTGTTCAAGACTCCTCCTAACTGGCCAGAGCTAGGATCACCCAATTTGGTAGACAGCTTCCTCATATCCTAACTCAAAGCAAGGTCAGTGTTTGGTTGTGTCAGGAAAATGGGATGTGCCTGGAAGGGATTGCTTCTCATAAAACCATACAGAAAAGAGACAAACAGCAGGCTGTCCAGGACTGCCCCAAACCCAAGCTTCCCACCCCTCAGGTGCCCTAGAGGGGGCTGAAGCACCCCCATCCCCAGATTTGTATGGGAACATTGCTGGCTGTTCCCCTTTATCAGGGAATTAGGGGAAAGTGCAGTTTGCTGCATTCCTCACTCTTGATGGGGTGTGTGTGTGTGTGTGTGTGTGCAAGGGGCAGACAAATCTCGATCTACCCTGGCTGGGGAACACGCACCCCTCCCCCAGCTGTGCGCACTGGAGCTGCAGCAGCTATAGAAAGGCACTTTTCACCTGGCCCCAAGCTGCTGCAGTAAGAGAATGTTGGGGTAGTCCTCTCTCCCAGAGGCAGCCTGCATAATGAACCCTGCAGCCCCACCCCAGAGTCATGATTTTAAATGAATGTAAGCAGGGGCTGAACTGCTGCTTGCTATCAGCCAGCTAAAAGGAGGGGTGGGTGTGCCCGCTACAATTGTTCAGTTCTGCAAGGTAATTAACTGTTAGCTGTTGATATGTAAATACAGCTCATGCCAGGATGGGGAGAGAATACGAGGTGTGGCTATGTAAATCCCATTCAGCCAGGGCTGATGGAGGGTCAGTGTTGGAATGGAATGTGGAGAATTGTTAATAATTTGGGACTGTTGTGGGGGTCACTAATCATGCTACCCCTAAATGTGGGAACTGTAAAACATGCCACCAGTGCTTGCAGGGGAGACACCACCATCATTGTAAGAGGTCTCTGAGGAACAAGCCTCCCCCCTTCCAGAGCTGAGTGAACTGAGCTGGGGGGAAGTGTTAAAGGGCTTGAGTCAGCCTGCTTCACACCTGCCAGGTGTGAGCTGTAAGACTGGCCCAACTTGTCCCTTTCCCCCTGGCTGTGTCTACATTGGCAAGATTTTGCGCAAAATCTTGCCACCTGTCTACACTGGCCGTGATTACTTGGCGCAAGAACACTGATGTTCTAATGTATGAAATCAGTGCTTCTTGTGCAACTGTTCTTGCGCAAGAGGCCAGTGTAGACAGGCAACGTTAATTTCTTGCGCAAGAAATCCCGATGGTTAAAATGGCTATCGGGAGCTTTCTTGCGCAAGAGAGCGTCTACACTGGCACAGATGCTTTTGCGCAAAAGCACATGCCAGTGTAGACGCTCTCTTGCGCAAATACTTTAACGCAAAAACTCTTGCGTTAAAAGTATTTGTGCAAAATCTTGCCAATGTAGACACAGCCCCTTTGTGTTAAGGACAGACCTAAAGCTGACTCCCCTGAGGACTCTTTTCTTTTGCTAGTCCAGTGGAAGCTGGATTCCTTTGCCAGTCCAGCTGGTGGCTAAAGAGTTGAAATCATTGAGAACTGAAATCACTGGTTTGGCTGAGAGCCAGACCCATTGCAGCTAGTGAAGCAGCGGTGGCCAGCAGAGTGGCTGGTGGGAATCACTGGCTGGTGGCGTAACGTGGCAGGTGAGGAGCGGCGACCAGCGGCATGGCACGGAGCGGGCGTCAGGCGAGGAGCGGCGACCAGCGGCGTGGTGTGGACTGGGGCAGGCGAGGAGCGGCGACCAGCGGCGTGGCGTGGAGCGGCGGCAGGTGAGGAGCGGCGACCAGTGGCGGCAGCAGGCGAGGAGCGGCGGCAGGCGACCAGCGGAGCGTCCGGTGGCGTGGGACGAGACAGCTGGTGGAGCGTGGCGGAGTGTCGTAAGGTGCCCCCTATCTATCCCCCCACCCCCATTTCTACCCAGGTTGGGAGGTGAAACCCTGCGGGTGAACTTTGGGACTCTGGGTGGCACTGACCAGGGACAGAGACTTTTGGGGTGTCGGACTCTTTGGACTTCAGGTGATTCTTGTCTTGGGGGGGGGTGGGCTTAGCTCATGTTTGGGTTATGAACTCTGTTTGTGATGTTTTCCCCAAGTTAATGCCGTATGACTTCTCTGTTTCATTAAATGTTTCTTTCCTACACTCAGACTCATTCCGTGCGAGTGGGGAAGCATTGCCTCTCAGAGGCACCCAGGGGTGTGTGAATCTCCCAGATTACTGGGTGGGGGCTCGAGCCGGTTCTGTGTGAGATGGACCCCAAGATATTGAACCCAGCCCTGGTTACTGCCAGGCCTACCCGGCAGAAGGGTTACATGAAGAAAAACAAAAAACAAAAAAAAATCAACTGAGTTAAGGACTTGAGCAATGTGGGCTAAATTTTCTAATTTACTATAAATTGCCCCCAAAATGCTGAATCTTATCTGTATGGAATTCTACACACTACGTCCATTTCTTTTATTTAGACTTTTAGCACCAATATGCTACTTTGATGTTTAACACAGTGAAACAATTTTCAGTACAGAAATTCTGTCCTTAATGTTTTATTCAAACTTCCATGTAAATCCCTCAACTCAAACCTTTCCTCACATCCATCCACCTATTCCCTCCCCTCGGGCCCATGTAAACAGGAGAATTTTGTGCTGTGCCTGGAGGGTTAACAGATTCGGACTCTGGAGAACCAAGATAGGGAAAGGAGTGCCAAAATCAAGGGGTCTTCATGGAGAACCCATTGTGGTAGCCACCAGTCGAGCAGGACTCTAGTTGGATTGCAGTTGTGATTATATTGCACTCGCAGAAATACAGTTTTTCAGGTAACCTGGTCTTTGGGCTTTATTCTGGCAGGATAAAAGAAGTCCCTTGATTTCCCCTGGGACTCCTATTGCTAGCCAGGGCAGATAGATGGTGAAGCGCAATCTAGCATGCTTTCTCTATGATGCGGTTTTTAATAAGCACTCCACACTAGATCAGTTTCCAAGTTCTCTCAATGTGTAACTTCATATGGAGCATATACTTCTGTCTCATACATAAACCTATTGAACTGAAATTGGTGTCTTAATAGGGTGGAGGCAGGTTTGGGAGAGTGTGTTCTGCTCAAGAGGACCTTGCAATGGAATGCAGCATGAATGTTGGCATTGCTGACCAAAAGTGAAATGATTTTCATAGCTTTCCTGATCACTTCCACATTTTATACACTTTACCGCACATAAGAAATGAACGAATGGAGAGTTATCACTAGGAGAATTGTTAAAAATGCATTTTAATCTCCAATAAATAGGAAAAAATGTAGTGCCGGGACAGCATCTAGGCACACGGGCCAGCAGCATCTCTTGTGGATTTGGTTTCGTTCTCCTGCCAATCCAGTGTTGTTAGAGGTGGATTAAAAGTGAGACAGCATTCTTGTAATTTTTCTTGCCTTCTTGGCAAAAAGCTTGGTAACTAAGTGAAGCATTGAAAAGAAGATGAAAATTCACATGCTGCTAATAGAAAACAGCATGGGAGAAGTGTGTGTGCTTGGAGGGAAAGGAGGTTTAAGGCTGGAAAGGCTCCTTCTTTAAATTTGTTACAGATGATCTGCCAGTAAATGCCTGTTAAAATCCCATATTGAAACAGGATACTCTTGAGAGGAAATTTTGCATTAATACAGTGAGCTGCTCATCATACTACCTGATGTCTGTTTTGTGAATACACCCTTTTCTCTGTAAAGTTCTTCATAAAACAGACTTATCATAACAAGGAAGATCTGTTCTGTGCAAGGCACTTCATACCACATCGTTCTTTTATTATTATTCAAAAGGATACAATGAGCTTATTTGAGAACATTTTTATGCTGAAAAATGCTTTTGAAATCTAAAGTAAGATCTTTGGGATGGTGTGGAGGGCTGAGCCGTGTTTTTTCCATAGCCAAATGGGGGGTGGGGAGTGGCTGGTGATAAAGATCTGGGATGCTAACAACGTACATTTTAAAATGTGTTTTTGGAAGAATATTGTATGTTATCAGCCAGAAGGTTCTGGTGTAGTGGTACAAAAATATTGTTAATCTAATAATAACTTTATGTTGATATAAAAGTCTTCATTCATAGGTACATGCAAATATTTTATTCATACTGGAGGTATTTATAGGGACAGGATAAGCTCTATAGCTGTACATCTTCCTTATTTTTGAAAAGCCTGGCATTTCAGTAAGTTTTCAGTTACAAATTAGTCATTTGAATTGATTGTATGGGGTTTCTCTCACCTATTTGGACAACTGTCTTAATATTGTTCTAGCTCCAGGTAAGCTTTGGAAGGGGGTTTAAAAAACCCTGGATTCTAAAGAAACATAAACCTATAAACCTTACAGAGACAGATTTTTAACTAGAGTACATTGTTTTTGCAGCACTTCTCAAATGAATTTGTAATAATCTTATCCACAGACATTTGCTGCTTCTTGGTAATGAAATTTCTGCTCTAATTAAACAAAATTATGAGGTACCTAATGATGTGGAAACTGCAACAGTCACCTGTACATAAATCCATTTGTGGCTTCCACACAAGTAATAAATGAAACAGGTTGAATCTGGGTTAAATTTTTCTGCAGTAACCCGTATAATGTATGAATAGGTTTCATTATACCAAACCTAGAAGCTTGCAGAAATGCATCAGGAATTAAAGAAAAACTGGAAATGTTTAGTCTCTGCTCTATTCCAGGTAGGTTTCTACAGTTTATTTGTCTTCATGGAAACGTATTTCAATGGAGCAGTTTGACAATAGGATTGCATTTATGTGCCCTGTGACTTCCACCAACCAGTGCTCTGTACCATGCAGGATGAGGTCCTACATGAATTTCTTGTAATCTGCAAATGATGCATGTTGCTAGTCTATAGAAT
The DNA here is from genome assembly GCA_019425775.1 of Rafetus swinhoei. Taxonomy (NCBI): domain Eukaryota; kingdom Metazoa; phylum Chordata; order Testudines; family Trionychidae; genus Rafetus; species Rafetus swinhoei. The sequence continues at coordinate 199,559,454 of CM033424.1, read as the reverse complement.
GATGTATCCTATTACTTGTACAGTTTTCTTCCCTCACACTTAGCATTGATTACAACATTCTTCTTACCTTTAATTTGATCATAAGCTCTTAGGGGCAGAAGCTCTCTGTTACTGTTTCTAACAGCACAAAGAGGAGCTCTACATGTGCACAAAGGACCACCAAAGCTCCATTATCTTAAATGGGCCCATGCATGGCTGCAGAATTCATTGCAGGGCCAGGATCCTAGTTACTACTGTTATGAATGGATTCACTGGTACAGTTTTGCAGAGAGCTAATTAATTTCCTCAGTAACTGGCATCTTTTCAGCTATGCTTTAACATGTATAAAATGCTCAATGACAATAGAGCTTTGTTGTAGTGAGTGTTGATTTTCTTTGGGGGTGCTGGGGTTGAGAAGGGAATTAGTTTTTCCTTTTCCATTTGCTGAGTGAGGATGCCAGAAATAAAAACATGGTTGCACAGTGAGTGACAATTTCATTTAAGAACCCATGAGTATATGTCTGTCTTCTGTTTTTGTGTTGTGACCCAACACAGCTATTCTCCTTCAGGAGTCCCTAAATGTTAGGGAAAAGCCTATTTGCACCTCAGATCGTCAACTCCAAGCTCAGCTGCTTACAAAAACACCATGAGACACTCAAAAATATCCAATCTGAAAGCTGACATTTCAGCTTAATCTTCCCCTGATGTGAACAACTCAGGACATGTCAAAGCAGACATCACAACAGTAACAAACATATTTGTACATATGCACTGCGTGGAGATCTATCTATCTATCTATCAGTGATAGGCATGTGACAGATTGTGGAACCTTTCAACAAATTAATTTACCATGCCTCTTTGACTACCTCTGTGGCTATGTGTGGGCTAATCCCGTTCTGGGATTTAGTCTAATATTCCAATACCCTGAACAGCCTTCAACAGCTGACATTTAAAACAAATATGTCATCCTGCCACAGGAGTGTTTTACTTTTCCCTCAAAAGAAAGGGAAAACTCATTTCCAGAAATTCAAAATCAGGATATTTGTGCTAGGGGAGTTGAGGATTGCTGGTCCCCTGGGCTGTTGAGGATTGCTGGGCCCCTGGGCTCTGTGTGTGTGTGTGTGTGGGTAGCTCCGTTTCCTGGAAGGGGTGGGGCTTTGGGTGAAGGGGCAGGGCCGAGACAGTCATCCCCCAGTGCTGACCGAACAGCCCTCAAAGCCCACAAGAGCACGCAGCCCAGGGCTCCGACGGTGATTCTAAAGGCCCTGGGTTCTGGTGGTAGTGGCAGCCAGGAATCCCAGACCCCTTAGAATCGCTGGGCCCTGGGGCAACTACCCACTTTACTCCCCCAGTTAGCGGGCCTAATTTGTGCGCACACTTGGCTAGTTAGATGACCATTTGTATGTGTAAGTACCTGTTTTGTGTGTATAATCTTTAACTCTGCATACTGTATTGGTATCTGCACATCCACAGTTTTGCAAATGGAGCCCTAAATATTTGAGAGATAATTGGATTAAAATTCTCTTTTGTCACTTGCCTGAAATGAGAAACTGCTCTGGCAGTGACGTAGGCAATTGGGTGAGGAATTCTGAGAGTTGTAATTGAATCAGAGTACAGAGATTTACTGCAAGTTCTTCCATGATCTCCACAAGAAATTGGAGATGGAATGATGGCTAGGCTGAGCAGTAGTTGAAAATATAGAACCTTTACATTTATTTATGCACTCTAAAATTGATGTAGATCTGCGGACTGATCTCATAGCTAGACAATAACCATATGATCTTTCCACGGTTACTTGTCTCCTCCCCCTTCCTATATTATTTTACTTTTTGCATCATGTTTGAAATTAGAACATAAAATCTTTGGGACAGGGCCTCATGTATCATTCAGCACCCAAAACAAGGAGGATCAGAATCTGTGTGGGGTGGCTGGGTGCCATTGCAATACAAACATAATAACTTGCATACTGTACAGGTACTGAAAACTGTCTAGTATCTCTGTGCTCTGGCTGGTTGAGACTATTCATTTTCAAAATGTAATTCAATATGTCACCTGTTCACTTCAATAACAGTGTGTGTTTTCATTCTAAAGCATGTCACCTGTGAGAGAAACTGAGACAAATTTGTCAGGTTATATCAATGATGGTCAACCAAGGAGCTTTCTGTGTCTAATTAAGCATATTCCCTCTCCCCCACAGAACAATATAAAACTTGTATTCCTTTTATTTCTTTTGATGCAGCCAGCATGTCACAATTTTAGTTTTGCTGTTTTATTCTTTGATTTTTTTATTACTTTAGCTTTAAGGTTTGTAGAGTATTTGAAAGACCTTCATTTGGTCCTTTTATTCAGGTCCATGGTATCTGAGTGCCTCTTCATGTGGCCCAGCACCTTTTCTTGTTGTTTAGAAACATTTTAGGTGCTGTTTGCCTGTAAAAGTGTATTTATGAGACACACATTTATATCTGCAGGCTAGCATATTGCAGCCAGCTATAACCTCATTAATTGTCCTCAGTCATGACAACATCAGGCTTCCATAGCTAATCTCTGCAGAAAGGCACCAGCAATGCTGACATTCAGGATGACTTGCTTTGTCAGTTTATTGCCACAGAACCCAATGACTTGGAAGCCTGGTGCTTTTGCACCAAATGTAGCTAATGATTGGTTTTGAAAGATCTTGAGAGAGAGAATGTTTTTGCCAAAGGAGCTTATTTGAAACAATGTCAGATTTGGCTCCAATTTCCCATAAAGCCAAAGGAAGTACACTGGTTCTGATGAAATAAATTAAACTTTTGGGTGACAGAACAGGGGCCTATGGGTTTTTTAAAATAATTTATGGCACTCAAAAACCATAACATGCTAGGAATTCCTTGTAAAACATATCTGTAGAAGTGGTTGTGTCACATAACAGGAAAGGACAGGTTATTTTCCATAAATCTATTTTGAGTGGCATTATTTATACTACCTTTCTTTAATTCTTTTGAATCTCATACCAGCTGCTCCATTAATTTGCCTGAAATCAGTGGCAGGCCTATAATTACCAAGATCATCTGTTTATCCTTTTTAAAACATTGCCACAATATTAGCTTTCTTCCAACTTTCTGGAACTTCCTCAATTTCAACATTAATGGTTCAGTGAGCTGTTTAAGAGCTTCCTGAGTTGCCAATTTAAGAATGGACATACTGGGTCAGGTCAGCAGTCAATCTAGCTCAGTGACTGTTGGAATGGAAAATGTTTTATCATCATCATGTGATATGACTATGTAACCCTTCTGCTGGGTAGGGCTGGCAGCAGCCAGGGCTGGGTTCAATATCTAGGGGTCCATCTCAAGCCCCCCCCCCCCCGTAGCTTGGGATATTCACACACCCCTGGGCAAGCACAGAGTCTGAGTGTGGAAAATAAACTTTTAATGAAAGAGGGAGAGAAGTCACATGGCATTAACTTGGGAAAATACCACAAACAGGCTGTATCTACACTGGCGCGATCTCACGCAAAAACGGCCGCTCTTGCGCAAAAACTTGCTGCCTGTCTACACTGGCCGTGTGTTCTTGCACAGGTAAACTGACGTTCTAATGTATAAAAACAGGGCTTCTTGCGAGAGAACTCTGACGCTCCCACAAGAGCTCTTTCAGAAGAGGCCAGTGTAGACAGGCAACATGAATTTCTTGCACAAGAAAGCCCTATGGTTAAAATGGCCATCAGAGCTTTCTTGTGCAAGAGAGTGTCTACACTGGCATGGATGCTCTTGCGCAAAAGCACATCTCTTGCGCAAAAGCACATGCCAGTGTAGACGCTCTCTTCTGGAAGAGTTTTTGCAGAAGAACTCTTCCGCAAAAGAGTTTTTGCGTAAGAACGCGCCAGTGTAGACGTAGCCACAGAGTTCATAACCCCCCACAAGTAACCATCCCAGCTCCAAGGGATTGAGCAATGTCCTTTGCCCCTCAGGCTCACCAGTCCAACAATGTAAGGGTTCCATTCACTTACCCAAACTTTCTCCGTACCCCACTTCAAACGCCCCACTTACAGCTCTGTCCAGTCAGTGTGGACCCTGATGACTCCACCCATTGAGCCTGAGGCAATTCCACCTTTGTGCTGCTCCTGTGGTCCACTTGCTCCGTCTGCCGCCATGCCTACCGGCTGCCCGCTGGTCGTTCCCACCAGCTGCTCCACTGGCCGCCTGCCCCTACTGGCCACCCGCCGGTCATTCCTGCCAGCAGCTCCGCTGGCTGCAATGGGTCTGGCTCCTGGCCAAACCAGTGACTTCAGCTCTTAGTGATTTCAACTCTTTAGCCACCATCTAGGCTGGCAGGAGAGTCCAGCTTCCACTGGACTAGCAAAAAGACTCCTGCTGGAGTCTGCTTTAGATCTATCCTTAAACCCGGGGTGGGGAGGCAGGTTGAACCAGTCTTACAGCTCACACCTGGCAGGCATGAAGCAACCTGGCTCAACTCAACTCTGGAATGGAGAGGCTTGTTCATCTGAGACCTCTTACAATGATGGTGTCTCTCCTGCAAGCACTAGTGTCATATTTTACAGTTCCCACAACAGCCCAAATTAGTTATAATACATTCTGTTCTAACAACTGATCCTCCATCAGCCCTGGCTGAATTGGATTTACATAACCACACCTCAGATTCCTTCCCCATCCTGGCATGAGCTGTATTTACATATCAACAGTTAACAGTTAATTATCTTGCAGAGTTAACCCATTTGAGTGAGCATACCCGCCCCCAGGTCAGCTCTCTCCTTTTAGCTGGCTGATACCAAGCAGTAGTTCAGCCCCTGCTTACATTCACATCATTTATTTTTCCCCAAATATTTATTTAACTCCTCTGCTTTGTTTGCATTCTTACTAACAATTCCTAATGCAGTTAACAAATTCTAATCTTCAGCTCTTCTGGCTGTAGAGTTACCCCTGTGTCCTTTTGCTTCCTTTATCAATTTTCTATAATTCCTAGCTTCTGATGTATATTAATTACTACCAACTTCTCCTTTTTGGGTGTGTGTGTGTATATATATTTTTAAAAAATCATCTGCCTTTTTCCCCCTCTCAGCAGGTGTTTTTTTTTTTAAACCAGCATTGTCTCCTTTCTCTATTGTGGCTTTTGGGGCATCCTGTAAAATGTTCTTAAGCAATTCCTAATTATCATTTACATTTTTTCTGTTTAAGTTCTTTCCCAACTGATTTGGTTCCTAATTGTTTTCATGTATGTGAATTTTTAAAGAAATCAGTGTGTATATATTACTGCTTTGTACTTTATTATGTTTCAGTATGCTCACTTGGACTTGAGCTAGCATTAACTTTTAGTTCTGTGATCGATTCCGCTTTATCTGCCAAGACAAGATCTAATATAGAATTTCCCCATGTTGGCTGTGATGCTTTTTGAGTTAGAAAATTGTCACCTCTAATAATTAGAAATTCTGAGGATATTTTGGAAATGCTAGGAAACCTCCAGGGTATTTCACTCAGATTGAGGTCCCCATGCTCATGTAATTTTTTTTCTCTACGCTTTCTAGATAAATGCTTAAAGAATATCAGTTCCTTAGTGTGATTTGATGGTCTGTAGCAGACCCAGTGGTATCCTATCTTCTGCTTTATCTATGAAGACACAGATCCATAGGCATTCAAGATAATTTTCTTTTGTATTGTCAGTGACTCAGAAACAGGTAATGTCATTTTTGACAAATCATTGCTTTTCCTCCCCTTTTGTTCACTCAGTCCTTCCCAAATAGGTTATAATCATTTATTTTAACATTCCAGTCATGCAACTCATCCCATCAGGTTTCAGTAATACCAACTAGATTGAATGTATGCTCCTAAAGGAACAATTCCAATTCTCTGGTTTGTTATTGGGACTCCTAGCATTGGTGTATGGGCAACCAAAGCATTTCTTCTCATCAGGTCCTTTGGTTTCTTGATTAATTTTATTCTCACTATCCTGATGTAGTGCTAAATGAAAACTCATTTATTCCTCTTTTAAGCCTCCTCTTTTGTTACTGGTTTTCTGACTAACCCAGTCTTTCCCCAAGGAGACTGGTTTCCCTGAGGTACAGACCATTCAAACTGTACAACTTCCTGTCCTTATAGGAGATGGACTAATATTCCACAAAATGAAAACCATCTATCTTACACCATTACCGAGACAGTAATTCACTTCCAGACAGGGTGATGCTAGAATAATTAGCTTGGTGGAGTGAAGGAGTGGTGAGGGCCTTTATTAGGAGAGCAAAGATTTTGCTACATACGCTTTCTAAAATGGGGATAAGTGTTTCAGTTATTTGATCATGCTCTACCAAAAGGGCATGGTTACTGGAGTCTGAATTATCTAAAAGGGACTGTTCTTCACTTGACACTTCTTTAGTCAAAACGTATTCCTGAAGTTTTTTAGGCAATTTTCATACATGTCAGTATATTTCCTAAACTTCAGACAGCTTCAAATTATTTCCCAAAGTTATAGCAACAGCTTCCCCATGTATTTAAACTGCTCCAGGTAGTTAAGACCAAAACAGACTATAAAGAGCTTCAAAAAGATCTCGCAAAACTAAGTGATTGGGCAACAAACTGGCAAATGAAATTTAATGTTGATAAATGTAAAGTAATGCACATTGGAAAAAATAATCCCAAATATACATACAATATGATGGGGACTAACTTAGCTACAACTTTCAGTATTTCAAGTCACATTCAGCTGCTTGCAAGAAGACAGACAGATCTTTAAGTAGTTGAAGAATTTTTGTGAATATGTAAAGGAGGACAATGAAGTCAGATCTAATACTGAACTAAGAACTCCTGCACTCACTGCTCTGCCACCTCCTTGACATATCTCCAGATAGTACAGTGGGTGTGACAAAGAGGGATGAAATTGTCTTTTTTGCTGCATTTCAAGTAGAAACTTGGCATGTCCATCCAATGTCTGATATTCAATTATAAGACTTTATTTTTGGGTTGTACTTTTTTGAATGACTCTGAATTTGTGTATAGCTGAATCAATAAGAATAGTGTACAGTTTTTACAGGATAGTGAAAAAAATCAATCCATGTTTGTTTCCTTTGCATTCATTGGCAATAACTAATTTGAGCCTGCAATTGAAACAGTTAACATACAGTACTTGATGTACTTTTTCCCCTAGAGAACTTGATCATCATTAAAGTTTCCACTCATAACATTGGCACTATCATAAGTTAGGCTATACAGATCCATATCACACTGTGTCAATGAATTCTTGACATACTCAAGTAGACTTTGCATCAAGTGACTCAGCAGGTTGGAAACAAGAATATACAATGTGTTGCAAATAATATCCCAACACAACTGACACTTGTTCTGTTTCACAACTGTGTATATTGTCATCAACCACTATAGAGAAATCTTTATCCTCTTTCACTTCATGGCTTCTGTAGTCAAGTACCATTTCTGACATAATATGGATGATTTCATTTTGTGTTGACAAATGAGTGCATTTTGCATTGTGTGGTCCACTTGCAGTTTTCTTTCTTTCTTATTTGGTTTTTAGATTCAGGAGTGCCAAGAAGATGGCCTTGTTGCTGCTGCTTTTGCTCTCATCTTTTCCTCTGAGCAGTCCACACAAAAGTAGTGAATCATAGGACATCTGCCACAACTTCAGTGTACACGTGGCTCTCCTTCGAGAGATGTCCCTGTGGATGCTCCACTCAAGATCAAGGTGTGTCCTTGCACCTTCGATCGGAGATGTTGACAGCAACTCCCCTGAGGGCTGCGCACATGCAGTGCCTGCCTCTCAAGCTGTCAGAGCTTGAACAGAGTGTGCATGTTGCGGGCTCCTTAGCTCCTTCTCCACTGTCTCTGGCTAGAGACGGAGTTCAGCAGTCTCATTTCCATACCTCTATTGCCTATACTTTTCATTCACAGTTAGTTATAGATAGTCCTGTTTCCAGTTGATAGATAAGCTTAGTTCATTTTTACAAAAAACATTCCTTACCTCAGCTTGCCGACATGCCTGGTTCCCCAGGCTTTAAGAGGTATTTCAGATGGCCATTCACGGTGTGTATGTTGTTTTGGGGAATCTCATGTACCCTAAAATGCGTTTTCTGTAACAAACTCAAAGGACAAACATCGCCTCAAACTTCTATTGGAAAATTCACTCTGACCAGCATCTGACCTGGGCCAACAGAGCTTTTCTCATAAATCCTCAAAGGACAAAAAGCCAGCAAAAAGTGTCTGACTTCCTTTCCCCTCAGAGGACATTCATTCTTTTGCATAGAGATACGCCGGTTGGGCCAATGTACCTGACAGAGGGGCATTGCTGGCTGGCACATGATGGCATAGATCACATTAGTAGACGTGCAGGTGAATGAGCCCCTGATGGTTTGGCTGGTGTGGTTAGGTCCTGTGGGGGTGTCACTAGAGTAGATATGCGGGCAGAGTTGACAACAGGATTTGTTGCAGGGATTGGTTCCTGCATTAGAGTTTCTGTTGTGTTGTGTGTTGGTGGAGGTGAGTATACTTCCTTAGCACTGGTCGTCCACATAGTAATGTAACACAGCCATCTTTGTATGTATATATAAATCCTTGCCAAACTGAAGCTTCCATTTCATGTATCTGATGGAGTGAGCTGCAGCCCATGAAAGCTTGCACCCAGACAAATCTGTCAGGGTAGGTCTACACTACAGAGAAGATTGAAGCTGCTGCTGTCGAACCTCCAGGATTCTAATTAGGAGGTCTAGTGAAGACACGCTAATTCAAACTGAGAGGGGCACTCTGGTCAATGCCGGTAGTCCTATTTCCACGAGCAGTAAGGGAAGTCGAAGGAAGAGTGTTCTCCCTTCTACTTCCTGCACTGTGGAGAGTGCCAAAAGCTGAGTTAAGGCACTTCCACTTCAGCTATGCAATTAACATAGCTGAAGTTGCATCTCTTAATTCAACATCATCCCGTAGCGTGGACATACTCTCAGTCTTTAAAGTGCTACAGGACTCCTCATTGTTTTTACTGAAACAGACTAATATGGCTACCCCTCAAAGGCATCACCAGTGGATCCTCCCATTGACTTCAGAAGATGTTCTGATCTTATGTCACTACAGCAGGAGGTTTCTCTCCAGAGAGTGAGAAGGGAAAGGTGAGCATGTAGAAGAAGATTTTATGCACTGAGAAGAAATCCAGGGGACTGCACATTTTCATTAAAATGTTTTTTCCACATTGGCTTCCCCACTCCAAACCAAGCATTAGTAAAGGAAGAAAACATAATACAAATTATTTTGAACAGAATTAGAAAAGTATTTGTCATCCATCCATAATGATATGGATATAACCCACCTGCAGCAGCTCACAACCCCTCCACACACAAACTGCAGATACCTTGTCTAAACAAAACCCAACAACTTGACTTTCCTGTACTTGAAATTAGTCACTGGCTCTTCCCTTGCAGAAATGGCACTTACAGATGACAGCTATTCCCCTGGACCACAGATGTCATCGCACTTCTTCGGACTTGCAGTCCAGCTCATCCAGCAGGGTCGCTTGTGGCATCTGCTTGTCAGACGTTGCATCTCTTCTGATTTCAGGGTGCCTTGTGAGACTCCTGGTATCTTCCGATTTGGCAGCCTGCCTTTGGCCTCAGCATGAGAACAATAGCTTGGCCTTTCCTTGGGCATGGGAATCATGAGTGAGTCTACTCCAGTCCTGACCGCCTTGGCAGAAGACCCCTCCTTCCCCAGCTAATTCCTTTCCAAGAGACTGTAGCGCTCTCACTGGAGAATTGCTGCCTCCCCAAATGTTTGCTTTTCCTCAGCCAGCAGGAAATGTTCATGCAGTCAACAGCTTTTTTTAGGCCGCTCATTCAGTGAGGCACCCAACTGTCTTCCCCTCCTCACACTCCAGCTTTCTTAGCAGCTGTCTCAGGTGCCAACGTTCCATTCTGCTGCCGACCTCTTCAGCTTCAGTCAAGAGACCTCTCGGGTGTACCCTGCCAAGGAGCCACCTCTGTCAGATCCCATTGCAAAGTCCTCTGCAGCAGCTCTTGCAGTGCAGTGGCCTCAAGCGTGCATAATATTCAGGAGGAGAGGGAACTACAGGTTGAAACTCCCTTATCTGGGATTCTCTGGTCAAGCAACATCCATGGTCCAGCATGGATGTTACAGGATCAGAGAGTCTGGTGCAGGGCCAGTGGCAAGGATCCCTGCAGGGCCGGCAGGGCAGGAGGCTGCCCGCAGTGAGTCTGCCATCAGCGTGTGGCAGAACTGTTCAGCAGGGTTGGGAGACATGCACGTGGCTGCCTGGTGGAGATGGGAGCTGCGGTAGCTCGGTGGGGAGGGATTTGTGGCATGCGGCTGCCCGGCAGGACCTGGAGCCAGGGCAGCGATGGCTGCCTAGCAGGGTCAGCAGGGCCAGCAGGAGGTGAGGAGCCGGGTGGGAGGCCAGTGGGCCAGGCAGGGGCGGTGGGCGGGGAGGGGAGGAAGGGAAGGGGGGCAGGCAGCAGGGGGTCCAGAAATGACCTTACTTGGTTCGGCAAAATCCCTCATCCAGGACCGGTCAGGTCCCAAGGGTGCTGGACTGGGGAGGTCCAACCTGCATGTAGGACCTTTGAGTAGACTCCTTGCCACAAGATACTTATCCCTTTCATGCCTCTCAGTTCAGTTTCATGCCCAAGAAATTCTGAGTTTATCAACCATTGTGGAGACTCTCAAAGAATCACTGGAAGGATTTTGGTAAGAAGCTTTATGCAAAACGCTGTGTGCAACCCTCTATTCACTAACAAATGGGGTTAGGCAGCTCGGTTCCTTCTGGAGCAGCTGTCCTTCTGGCGTTCTGGGTAAGCAGCTATTGCAGATAAAGCGGCGCTATGGCTATTCTCCCTTCCCCCACCCCGTCCAATTCACCAGCAGGTGAGAGCAGAAAGCTCCTTACTCTCTAGCACTCCCAGTCTCAGGCTTGCGTGTGACACTGATAGCCCAGGAGTTCCAAGGTCTCTCTCTTCATGAGACAAGCACAGCGGCAGTGCAAGCTGTACAATGCGACCTCATCATCATGCCTCAACTCTGACTGGGAAGGGCCACTTTGGATGGACTCTGAGGCCTTTGATTTATCTCTGTATCTGTTCTGCCCCTAGCAGCTCTGCTGAAACTGCTCCAGAAACAGGCTGGAAGAGACAGCTGGAGTCATGGCCAAACAGCTGCTACAACACAGTATCTGTTGCGCAGCCTGGGTAAATTGTTTGAGAAGTACCTACCAGTTTCTAACCTTGATGGTGTGAAGACTTTAAAAGGTATTTTGAATTTCCCAAGCCAAAGACTCATTTATTTTTAAAGGAAAACATGGGTCAATCAAATTAGTTGACAAACCAGTCATCTCATGACATTTTAATTGTCGGTGTTCTATTCTGAAAATAGAGTTCTCTTCAAACCCTTTTTGGTAAGCAAGGATGTATACACATAATTATACGATGCTTTTGTTGTAAAAAAAAAAGTTAAATGAAATGACTAATCTGTTCTGATGCTAGAAGTGACAGCTGTAACAAACCTGCTGCTCTATCAGCAATACTCTTTTATCCCTGCCTTGTACTAATGAATAAATCATTTTATTATTACATAAAATTACATTCTAATCATTCCCACGTCTGTCTATTTCATGTTAGACCTGAGCAATCCAAGTCTCTCTTGATGCTTGGGTTTTCCCCTTCTGCGTTGTTGCTGAGAATTCACATTTACAAGCACTAGGGAAGGGACTAAGTGTGGGAACTAGAAGAAAGGGAAGGAGAGAGAGAAGTAGGGAGGAACCTAAGAGGAAGAAGGAGACAACAGAAGAGAAATATGGTGAGAGAGGGTTTGAAAGGAAATAGGGAGTGAGTGGAGAAAATGTGAAGTGGGAGGTGAAAAAAAGGGGCATGGAGAGGGAAAAATAAGAATAAAAGAGAAAAAGGAAAAACCTGGAAGTATATACAGATGAGGAAAAACACCATAGAAATCTAATAAGTGGTGAGTGAGAGGAGAAAGAAGATGAATCATAAACATGTGGGTCATGGTGGGGGGCCTTTTACGTGGAGCTGCTGAAACTGAGGGTTTCGATAGCAAAAATGTTGAGATTGGCCACTGATTCATGCAGGTAGCAGAGTCAGTAGGCAGGTGATGTGCTTGAGAAAGTGCCAGAACACAAATACCAGGAGGGCCAAGAGATGCTGTTCCAGCTCCCCCCCAAGAGTACCACAATGGCATCCAGGAGTGTTTGGGAGGGATCTGAGCCCGGTACGGGGCCTCTTTTAGGTCCTGTGGGATGCTTTTGAAACCAACGAGCAAAGATTCTAGCCCTGCCTCCTGCTGTGTGGCACGTGTGAGACAGAAATGGCACTGTCCTGAAGTGTCCTTATGACCTGTGGAGTCCATTGTATTGAATGAATGGCTTATGTAACATTGTGGGCTGGGATTGTATGTAGCCTCTCAAAGGGGGAGGTGTCAGATGTGAAACCTGGATTTCAAAGCCATTTATTGAACAGTGCCGCACAAGAATGTTCCTTTGGAACAAAACTGTTAAGTAGTTTTCCTGGGGAATAGCTGGAGGGGGTGGGAGTGAGGTGAAAGGAGGGTGTTGTGTTGTTTTTCAGGTCGCTCCAGACTGTGAATCATCTTGTTGCCACCTGTCTCCAGTGTAAGAGAGTCTTGCCTGTGCCAGCTGCATAACATCAGTCTGTCAGCAGATCAAGCCCTGTTGTCTGGGCTATACCAGCCCTCTGTATTGCCAAGAGGCAATGGTTCTTCCCTTTAGGGATTCGGAGGCAATAAGCACACAAATTGGGTGAAGGCTTAAAGATTTTACTAAGCACATATTAAGGTAAAGTACAATGCTTAATATTAGAGTAAAATGCAATAAAGCAAAGCTTAGAATAAAATACAATACTTATTAAGCCTAAGCAAATCTTAGAATAAAATGCAATGCCTATTAAAAAAATACAATACTCATTAAGCCTAATCAGATCTCAAAATAAAATGCAGTGTCTATTAAAAAAGTACAATGCTTATTAAGCCTAAGCAAACCTCAAAATAAAATGCAATGCCTACGTCCCTTCTGCTGCTGGGAACCCCCTGAAGAAGGACAGCAGACAGACCCCAGTGGCCAGTGCATAGCACCTTCTGTGGCTTTGGTCTACGCCGAGGTTCCAACGTTAGAAATATCCCTGGCACTTATATACTGTTGGATCTATAGTAATCATGCCTGTTGTTTTGAGAACCTAACAAGATCATTGATACATTGCATATTTTCCCACATCCAATAATTAGCTTGTTGATACTGTGCATATTTTCCCAGGCCAAATAATTAGCATTATCAGGTGGGAAACATTCAGCAAAGATAGCTATGTGTTCTTCCCAAGCTCTCCTGCACTCCCATACCAGGTGCATAGACTTGGGACCTGTCCCAGAATTTGTTGAAAGTCAACAGTGCATTCCTACACCGTACCATCTTGAGCAAACAGCTAACTCTTTGAGCATAACAAAAGAATAATAAGAAGCAAAAAGCACAAATGGCTGCCTAGAGCATCCAGGCCTATAAGAAAATGCAGGCACAAAAGGAACGATTGTGGTACACCACCTAATTTCCTCGACCTCACAATAGTTTTCTGCATTTCCACTACACCCTTCTGGTTGACAACAGATACACCCTACCTCTGAGTCCCTTCAAAGTGTCCCCTTGTGGTATGCACTGCTTGATGACTGGACACGCACAGGAATTTTGGATTCTGCATTTCCCCGAGGAACAGTGTGCCCAGGTTTACCAATTTTACTGTTTCTCATAGCTCCTGTATCCCACACAGCACTTGTGTTTTATTGTTGCAAAACAAAAGGCAATTTATTTTAAGAAAGAATTCAAATAGAAACCAGTGTGAGTGATGGAAAGAAATGGCTACATAAAACAAAATTATAAAACATGAACTAGATCTTATGCTTATTAATAGCTACCTATTCTAGCCAATAAATTATATTCTCAACCCGAAAGTCTTTTTTTGCAGTGTTTACTAGCTGTAAGGACCGAAGGCCCATTCATACCTGATGTACCTCTGCTCATCAAAGTACCTCTTCAGTGAATGAATGCAGGTTCTTTGTCCCTCCTGCCCCCCCCACAGCCTGTGATACACTGTGACCCATTAACCTCTCAGGCTACATCTGCACTGCAGGCTTTTTGCACAAGAAGCTTTTTGCAGAAGAGCTGGCCATCAGAGCAGAATGGCCATCAGAGCACCTGTGCTTTTTGTGATAGGCTCTTTTTGCGCAAGAAACCCGTTGAGCATCCACATATCCCTTTTTGTGCAAGAACTCTTGTGTAAAAAGGAGTTATTCCTCATAGACATACCTACACCGCAAAAAGACCTCTGTTCTGCCATTCTACTGTAGATTTTCTTGCGCTAAAACGTGCTTGAGGTGTGGACGCTCTGCAGGGTTTTTCTGCAAAAACGGCCATTTTTGGCAAAAACCCTGTAGTGTAGACATAGCCCAGTGACAACTGACAAGAAGGTTACCAGAATAACCTGATTCTGGCATGTACATATTGGGTCACCAAAAACTATCTTGTGAAATCCAGGGTTGCACTGATCATTAATATTGTGGTGAAAAGTACATACAGATGCTATGCAAGGAGCGATACAAATCTATAGGTTGATGGTGTCAGGGTGTTGACATCCTGGTAAGCACAAGCAAGGCTTCTTTTTGCTGGAGGCTGGGGACTAACAAGGTGATTCTCAGTCCTGAGTGCCTCAAGAACCATGACATATTGGATCAGTCTTTTGGATTTACAGACAGGGCGACTCCTTTGCTGTCATTTCCTTCCTTTACTTTTCTAAGTGGTTTCAGTGTTTATAGTCTGTCTTTAATAGACATTGATTTCTCTGGAATTTGCAACAGTGAACAATCAAGTAATACATTAAATAATTAGCTAGACAGGAGGACTGACCACTCCTTCCTGTTTAAATAGCCCTGCGCCAAGACCAAGTTACATTATTCCTTAAATACAACCCATATACACATTTCACAGTGATTATGTACCAATAAGTTACAAGCTTTCAGTAAAGACATCAAATGACAGCCTTTATGGATAAATACAGTACCCTAAAAGCAATATATTGGGTATAGTGAGTCTGTCAGGTCTGAGACAGGGGTTGCTTGTAAAGAACAGTGAACCCTTTGACAGTTGGCACCAGCTGCCCCTGTGTCACAGAGATGAATTCAAATTCCCCATCTCCTGGTATGCAAAACCCCAGCCTTGAAGCTACACTCTGAGGAACGGGCCATTGTCTGCTGGCCACCCATTACATGACATCAAGATCAAAGGGCCAAGCTGTATAAGGCCTAGTTGTTTCATTTCTAAACTTGTGACCCTGGGGAAAACCCAGTAGTGCGTTTTGAAAGACTGACACCTGGCAGAGTCCAAGGTTGGAGCTGAGGTGACTGTTGATAAGCTTTTTAGCATGTATGTAGGCTCTTTTTATTTATTTGTTTGTTTGTTTGTTTTCTCTCCCCCTTAAGAATAAATATGCTTGTTTAGAAAGAGCTATGTGGTGACTTATAACTATGGACCATTTGTATCTTGTCTAACTTGTTTGTCCCAGAACACCGTATGGACGACTGAAGCACTAGTAAGATTATGGCAATGCAGACAAATGCATCTGATTAACTGAGAGAGGGAGTGATATTTTAATTCAGACTGAGTGTTTATTATTATTATACCTATTAATTTAAACGCCTGCCAAACAGTTGGAAGAAAGACTCATGTTGTTAAAGAAGCAGAACCTCTACCCCTTCACTAACTGCAGTGAAAGCTCCCCATGTATTTCTCCAAGTCCTTCAGAAGAGACAGAAGAGAAAAGACTCAACATTTCCAAGATAAATGACAAGCATGAAAAAAAGTATTTTATATAACACAACATAAAATCTTCAAGCATTCTTTGTAAAACATGACAAAACAAAAACAGGGCACAATCCCTATTTTTCCTTTGCAGGTCATCTTTAAGGAATATCTATGATATTGTGACTAGTTTCCAGAGTGGTCAGTTCCGTCAGTAGTTTGCACAAGTACTGTGTTGTATTCACAAGTTTTTTCTTATTTGCAAAAGAAAAAAGCTTTTATTTCAAGACTTTTATTTCAAGAACAAATTGTTTTATTCTGTTGGGTAGAGGAGGAGAGGCAGGATGGAAAAGTGTGTGCACGCACACAGTGGTTTAGTTCAGTTCCCCATCATTGTACTCTTAGCCCCTGTTATTATGTTAAAAATCCAAACAGGAGCTGAACAGAAACTGGTCCTCTGATTATAGTAGTTACAATAATAACACAAACAATCTGGATTTTAATGTAATTAGGGATAGTGATCTGCTTCTGATCATGCAAGTTGATTATAATTCCAAAATATAATTTTGTGCACCAAGAATTTTCCTCAGTTGTTTCTAATTTTCACACCATTTATCATATTAGAGTGTTGTGATTCATAGAGATTGATGGAGCATTAATGCTGCTTTAGCAGATTATGTATTTGAAAGGCTCTTTCTTTAGCAGTTTTAGTTTGTATTTGTTGCATTGTTTTTCTGGCATTTAGTCCGTATTGTGATGTAATTCTAATGAAAGTGTAAAAATTGTATGGGTTCCTGTTAGCTGTTTTCTCTCTTGTGTCTGTGTACTGAAGAAGGGGGTCTGTAATAAGCATGTCAATCTGAATTCTATGGGTATTCACTAATGACTGCTCCCTTTTCAGGAGTCTTCAGTAACACCAAACATTCTCATCTCACTACTGGAATATTCTTGTCCAGTTGCTGCAAACACACTCTTTCAGGCAGACTTTTTTCTGAGTCTCTTCTCATTTAAGACAATAGGAATTTTTGCAGTTGACTTTGGTGGGCACTGGCTAAGGCTCATTACAACTCATGAAAAGAGAATGGGTTGTAAATACAATGTATAAACGTAGGGTCATAAGGATAGATGATGATTTTATAATATGTAGAATCTGCTGTCTCCCTGGAGTCAGCAGACGCTGGAAGCAACTACTATTTTTTGTGGACATATGAAGACTTTGGCAGAAAACCAGAACAAGAAAAGAATGAAGAGGAAAGAACGGATGATAACAACTAACACTACTACAGCATGGAGCTGCACCTACTGTAGCGGAACATGCCTTTCTCGCATTGGTCTATTGAGCCACACAAAACATTGCAAAAAGTGACCAGTTTAATGCTGCATCCCCACTGTCTTTCGAGATGTATGGAGGCCATGATAATGAAGAACTTGAATTTGGGCTGGTGGTGGTCAGATTCAGAGCAATCAAAAGAAAAGAAAACAAAACAAAACAAAAAAAAGGGGGGAGGAATGAAATAGCATAGACATATAGGTAAATGAGGCATGAAAGAGCAACATGCTACAGCAGTGATAATGAATTAAACAATGGGAAGTATTGTATACTTTAAACAGAATTAATCTGATGTCTATCTACAAAAGATGATGAAAAAGACAAACTGGAGAAACCTTCTCTCTTGTCTGGAAGGTGTATGTAACACCTTGGGGATTAATAGGAAAGGATGCCAGTTGTTTAGAAGAGATAGGAAATGACGTTAAGGAGATGAAATGACCTTTTTTGCTACTGACATCTTGTCAGGCCCTGAAAGAGAGGAGACTGAGAGAGAAAATGGGTTTGCAGGAGCCAATATGCATTCAACTGGGGATGTTTCAGGGGTGGCTGACAAATAAAATTCCCTCCAGAGACTGCGCTGGTCTAGGAAAATCTGCTTGACAAGTTTTTGTTCTGTGATCGGAGACCTGCGAAACCTGGCAGAAAGTTTTGCACTTCTCAGCTGCCATCACTGTAAATTTAGGAGTAAGAACTCACACGAACGACCAGCTAATCTAAGAGTAATGGAATACTCTAGTTTTTAGCAATTAAAAATAGTCTCCAAAAATGGCCAGAGTGGCATTGAAGGAAGATTTTAACTACTCAGATACAGGCTGAAATAGTGCATATATTAAATGGCAAAAAAACCAGACTTAGTTCTAATAGAAGGAACGATTTCTAAAGCCAATGTCTGACTTACAAAACAGGAATGGAACAATACTGGACTTAGCACTGAATAATACAGAGAATATAATTGAAGGCATGTGCTGTTGGCAGGCATGAATTCAGGAAGCAGTGATCAGTGTCTTAATAAAAAAGGCAGGGAGCGGATGAAAAGCTTAGTCTTTGGAATAGGAAAGGGTCATAAATTATGGGGTATAGTGAATAAACCGAAACAGAATGCAGAACCTCAGAAAGCTTAGGGAAGGAAAGAAGAGTCCAAAAATGGAGGCTGCCCAAAGAAAGCCCCATGGGTAAGTAAATAGGTCTTTGCATTAACTGCATTAGGGCCAAGATTTTACCCTGCATGTGCCTCGAAGACACACTGGGCAAGAATGGGTAACCAATTCTGAAGAAAACAAGAATCAAGCTCAGTTTTTATCCTAAACTAAAGCTGAAACCTTTTTCAATTCCCTCCCCTTCCTCCCATTCTTGACGAAGTAGAAGGATCTAAATACGGAATGAAATTCTTTTGTCGTATCTGTGGCCAAAATAGTATCAGGAAATCTGATAGCCCAGTGTGGTTCCAGCCATTTGGTTATAGTTCTGATATCTGTGCTTTTGGACACTTTTTGACCAAGAGGCACATAGACTCTTGAGATTTCTCCAACATTACTTATGAATAATTTTAATTTTTTAAAATTCTATGTGGACAAATTAAGGATATTTAATTAAAAGTCAGTTCCTAGAGGGAAAACTCTCCTTGACTTCAGAAACACTGAATAAGAGCATAGGATTTGACCCTTACAGGGTTAGCTGTCTCTCATTTTAAATCAATGAGAAAACATTTATTGGTGTTAGTAATAGCAGATCTGTAGATCACAATCCTGCAGCTGACTCATCAGAACTGAACTTGTATGTAACCAGTTGCAGAATTGGGCCTTTAGTGATTAAGGAAAAGTAGGCAGCTTGAGATGTTTGAAAAATAACAGGCACCTACAGGGAGAAGGTAGGTTGAAAAACAAAATGGAAAAGAGCTAAGCAGCAAATGAAATGGAAAAAATAACAGTGGGAATAGAGATGAATTGGTAAGATGTTGTTTAAACATGTAAGAAACAAGCTGCCAGGTACAGTGTCAGTGGGGCATGCATTAAGTGACTGAGTGGGAAGTTAATAATAGAGGAGGTTAATATTGTTGAAGAACCCAGTTCATTTTTTGTGTGTTAGAATTCGTGAAAAGAACACAGGGTCATTTGGGGGATGATGTTTTTCTTGGGGAGGAAATTGCATGTTAAAAGGCTATATGACTATGTCAAATCAGATATATAAACAGTTGGAATAATTAAATATAGGGTAATGCATGGCTAGTAACCATTACGAACCTCTTACTCATTAGGGGAGTTCTGAAAATATAGAATTATCAACCAAAAGAGCAACGTCAATTCATGTGCAGCTTAAGGAATGGCCTGTGTATTAGACTTTGTAATAGTGCTATATTAAATATTAAAAAATAGAATGTAACACCCAAGGAGATTACCTAGATCCTGGGGCTCTGTCTGCTGGCAGCTCAGAGAGAGGCACACTGTCCCTGGTAGGGAGGGGGAGCCAAGCCAAACTCAGAGTCTGCCCTGCAACAAATAGGGAGTGAGATGCCCCTCCCAGGAGTTCAGGAAAGGGGAGAAGCCGTTGTTTTTTATGAATCAGTCTAGAGCCAGCCAGGGCAAGGGTAGGACTGGCTGTGTGGGGAGCTGGTAAGCCCCAGGCCTGCATGCAGGGTACCCCCTGAGAACTGGCCTCTAGGGACCTGAAAGCAAGATCCCTCAGCTGGGTTTTCCTTCTCCACTGATGATTCCCAGTTTGTAGAGTTTGCTGGGAAACTTCCCCAGCCAGGCTGAGTTAGCCCTCCAGCTCCCTAGGTGAGACCAGTCACCTCATGGTCAGCTCTGCTCCGCCTGCTAGTTCAGGGCTGCTGCCTGCTGTGTGTGTGTCTGGGTGCTGGGCTAGGAGACTACAATTTGGATTTTAGTACAGTTGTGTAATCTGCACCTTGAGTCCTGCACCCCTTTGTGGTGAGGGGAAATCCTGGGACTGAAGCAGCCTGATTCCTGCCTGAATAGGATCCCTGCTAGCAGAGATCAGCCCCTATGTAGTGACTGAGGAGTCCAGAGTCATCTCTGAGCCAGAGGATCATTCATGGAGTTTGTGAGTGCACCATCTTTTAGTTAGTCAGGGAATTTGTTTTGGGGACCCCTACTCCCTCAACTGTGTCCTCAAGCCAGGGAGTAAGGGTTTGGGGATTTTATAACCTGCTGCATATTAAACCTGTGGAGGGATTTACCACCTTCTCCCACTTGTGAGTCCTTTGGACTGTACTGAACCCAGTCAGCCACACTGCTAAACCACTGCAGAGAAGAATTTTGTGGTCATAGCTCATCAAGGGCCCTAACAAAGTACGCGTACCAACGGGACACTAATCTTACATTTGCTACATCAAATCACGTGACTGGGGAAAGTCACAGGTATTAGCAGCGTGGGCACCGATGAACCTAAAAATAGTGTTTTACCCTGTTATAATTGTTTCCTGTTTAATATAATTATCGTGTTGAATATAGTGTATATGCTTGTGTTATTTTTTTGAAGTCTCCCAACTATCTGGCAAGTAAGTGGGGATTACACTGTGGTTAGAATTTTCCTCCCAAACTGCTCTGCTGACCCTGCCAGGAAGGAGTGAGGAGGGTGGAGGCACCACCAAATAAATTCATAGGAAAAATAAAGAAGATACACCCTGCTGATACACCCTGCTGAGGCGGGATCCAGAAGAACCCAGACCACCGAAACCTCTAGGCAGATTGGCATTAAAGAAGGTAATTGGGTGGAGAGGGGTGCTACAAAAAGATTTATTTCTGTTAAAAACCACACACAGACACACACATTAAGCATTTGGCACATTGGAAGTGTACCTGATACACTACAGAACTCAGCTAACCATGGATGGGTCAGAGCGGTCAGAATCTTGAGACTGATTCTGAAGCAGGGTTCTGTAATTGGCTTTAGATATACTGATCCCTAAAGTGGTTGTGGATTTGGGATAATAGCAGATGTGGCCAAATTAATGCTTCTCATTCCATCTCTTATTGGTCAGTGAGTGAAAAGGAAAAGACACAAGAGGAAGAGCATAATTAGTAATAAGATTTGTGTACATAATCTCCCAACTACTTCATTTTCCATATCTATCCTTACCTGGATACTTCTGCTGGTCTGGGTTTGTTAGACTTGTGACTCCTTGGAGTCAGACCTGGACAAGCCTCTCTACATGCATAAGCAGAAGGAACAAAGTAGCCTTAAACTACTGAGTCCAAAAAAGTGATGGAGAGTGAAAATTGATCAGTACATTCCATCATAACAAAGTACTGCAGGAATAGCCCAAAATACAGGTGGTTTCATGAGTTTCACCAAAGTGGTTAGATGCTACAAGGATAAGTGCTATAAAATACCGAAAATTGATAAGATTACAGATCTTTCATCTTTTGGATGCAATCTGGATGCATTATCTACAGTCAGATATCCACTGATCTCCAACTCCACTGTCAATGAACAAAGGCCTGTGTAGTGCCTACTGCTATGAACAGTCCCACAGTGGGACCTCTCTTGGTGCTTGCCAGGGTAGGCACTAGGCCTGTATCTTTATTCACAAAAAAAGTGCCCTCCTCGCCTTTAGTCATAAAGTCATAGCCTCCAAGTCACCCCTGAAGGGGTAATGTTCTTTAGTGAATCTGGCATGTCTCCAACAGTCAACTCCAGATAGGCAGAGATTGTAGTGTGACTTTTTCTTCTCCACTGTTGTTCGATGCTTCTAATCAGCTAACTACACAGCCCTTTTATATTCCACCTGGAGGTGCTTGGCTGTGTTTTCTTGGGACTGTCTGGATCTACTCTGCTTGACAAACTGCTGAAAAATCTGGCATCTGAAGGAGGTGGAGGAAAAGTTGTGTTGCTGCACGATGGGGGGTGGAGGCTGGCTGGAAGGACTAAAGAGTGGAATGAGTAGGAAGTAAAGGGAAAGAATATGAGGGGACAACGGAATGACTGACAAGGAATAGGAGGGCAAGATGGGAGATATAGCAGCAGACAAAGGTTATCCTTCATTGTGTTCCTCATTTCAGGGAGTCTTAGTCCCCTATTGCTAGTCTGACAGGTATGTCCATTCCTGCCATGTACTACCTGCCAGGACAATGTACTGTAGGATGCTGGTCCAGGGCTATGACTATGGATCTGGGTTGTTTATTAGCTAACGCTTCTTCATTCTATCATTTGTTTCATTGACTTGGAGAACACCAAACTTCAGTGAATACAGCGGAGGAGAAATCACTCCACACAAACCCTGCATTTAGACCTGGTACATCTTGGGCAATCCTTCTGGCTCTGGACTAGAAAAATCAATCCAGATGGAGGGTTTGCTATGTCAGGACTTATTAATCACACCTTTAAAAATATCACAAGCTTTTAATTTAATTTAAAAAATTCTAAACTATTTAAAAGCAGAAAGTTGAAACCCTGCTAACACACCTGGAAACCACCTACTCCTTAGAAATATGACACCACTTTTACTGCCATGTTTTAATAGCCAAAGCTTCAGGGAGTTTTGTTTCGTTTCCTCCCATGGCTCTCTTTATAAGACAGAGGGAGAGCATTTATTGTACATGGCTTGCTGTGTGGCCTCTTTCTGGTCTTTGTTCTGCTTTGATAATTTTGTCACACCATTTAAAAATCTCTTCATCTGTCAAGGTAGCAGCCAAGAAAACATGCCCTACCATTCCCTGATCGAGGCAGAATTATTAAATCCAATGCCTGTCTGCTGAAAGAAATTGTTGCCCTCTGCTGAATGGATAGACTGCTTCAATTTTATAATGGAAAGCTGCATGTGGGACATTCCAAGACTGAAGGCTCACACTGATGGATAGATCTACCTGCCCTCCCCACACTTTTTGAGAGAATGGTATGCTGTAATCAGATAATTGGCTCTTTAAAGGACATCTTTAGAACTCAAATATCTCTTGGCATACTATTTGAACCATTGGCTTGAGAGTGTGACTAATTTATGGTTAATCATTTCAGCTTTGCTGTTGCCATTTTGTCTGAAGATAATTGCTCAGACCTGAATTTCTCCTCCTGATGTCTTGATTCATAAGAACAAATCAAGTTGCCATTTTGCAGGTGAGTGTGCTACTTCATTTAGGGCAAAGAGATCACACCTTTTCTGAATGCAATTCCAGTCTCTGAAAAATTGTTTAATCCTGTTAAAGAACAGGCTGCTAAGAGAGGAAGGACATGAGTCGAATTCTGGACTGCTGCAATGATGTAAATCTGAAGTAACTCCATTGACTTCAGCGGAATTAATCTTGATTGTTCACCAATGAAATTTGCTCAGACTTTTGCATATTTTAAAATACATTTAGGTTGAGAAGATTACTGCAATTTTATGGCAACATTTGCAATATTTCCTTCAGAATATTGACCTTGTTCTGCCCTTTCTAATAGCAGGCTGATCTCTTGTTGCCTCATCAATAAAATGGAAGTGACACCATATGATTCTTCCATTTCAATTATGAAAAATCAGTGTTCTGTACCCTTTGTTAACTGTTAGTTTGGGCTTTTAAAATGAATTTTGTGCATGTAAAATTTTTGAATGTTAAGTCCTTAGACCATGAAATCCTCACATTGTCAAGAAGAGAGGTTCAACATCAGCAATGGCAGCTCAACCTTCTCACGCTGCCCCAGCTAGAATCTTCACTGGAGAAGGTGAAAGGGATGGAGGTGAAAAGTGCTTCCTTCTCCATGGCCCACAGACGGCCTCTCTCGTTTTGTCACCAAAGGCACCAGTTATAAGACTCTGGTGGTTTTTGTGTTTGAGGTGCGTGTGTTGTGTGTGAGAGATATAGATTCTGGTCCACCACAATTTCTGATGGGCACAGGGGCCTCTGAATTATTCATAGATTGAGCCCAAAAGAGATCACTGTGATCATCTAGTGAGACTGACCTCCTGTGTAATACAGGCCAGGGAACTTCCCTGAGTGAATTCTGGTTTCAACCAGAGCGCATCTTCCAGAGCAAAGGAAACCTGCACAAACACTTTCAAAAGACAAGCTTGGAAGCTTAAATTCATAACTCTGTGAGAAACTAAAAGCCATGGACTGAACAGAGACACTGGGTTCATGGTTTATTACTACGATCTGCAATCCACTAACCCACTTGCTTTGTCCTATGACTGTGGAGGTGTTAACGGGCCACTCTACCTTGACTGGTGTCTCAGAATATGTGCTAAGTACTTATGGTAAACAATCTGCTCCACATTGCATTTAGCTGTGATGCTCAGCGGGCTGATCTACACGGATGTTTGCTGATATTACTTCTTACACAACTTTCATAACTGAAGTTGACATAACTTAGGTTAATTTACAACGGTATGGACACCACACTATGTTGATGGGAGACACTGTCCTACTGACATAGCTTGACTCTTGGGACATTGGAGTGCAGATGTTGATGGGAGAGCACTCTTCCATCGACTTAGCGTGTGTTCAGCAGACTCACTAAACTGACACCGCTGCGTTGATCACAACAGTGCCGATTTACTTGGAAGTACAGACATGGTATACATGGAGTACATGGTCTCACGAAGAAGTTTGCCGCTCTCACCAACAGAAGTTGGTCCAATAAAAGATATTACTTCACCTCCCTTGTCTTAGTTTATAGCCACAGTCATCTGAGCACTGAACAGCACTGATATAGGGCCAGACTAGTGCTATTCTGTATGATCAGATCTAGATTTCAGATCAGTTGAACACTATCCAGTATATCAACAAAATTAGTTAGGTATTAAATTTTATACTTGAATTCAAAATAAATTATATATCTCAGTTCTGACTCTGTCTCAACTGAAGATCAGAGTGATGTTTTAATTTATGTTAAAATGAAGACAAAACTAATAATAAAGTGATGACACAGAATGAGAAACAGGAAAATAGAAAGGAAAAATTCCGGAACAGGTGAAAACGCACTAGAGAGAAAAATGCCTTTAGACAATTGCAGCAGCAACATTTCATTTAAACTTTCTTAAGAGAATAAGACCACAGCCTCCAAATTAGAACAACTGTGTTTTCTTTTTCAAATAACTAAATTCGAAGTCTTAGCTGTGAGCAGAAGAACATTTTCTTGAGCTTTTTCTCCACACCTGTCAGAAACTTAAGCAGGTTCCATTTGCCCTGAAGGAGCAGAATTATTTCCAGATCTCAATGTCTGCTTTAAGATAAGAATAGCTGTAATTAGAACATCTTGAAAATTTTCTGATGGAATAGTTTGCTATTGAAAATTGCAGTTTAGTCAAAATTGACATGTTTTGAGGGAATGAGTTGATTTCAATAACACTTTTCTAAGGGAAGAAACATTCAGTTTTGACAGTGTCATTTTGATTAATTTCATTTAAATAATTATTTTATTAAATAGGATGTTTATATAATATTTAATATAAAACTCTACATGAAATGTATTAAAGTGACAGTATTGAAATTAAACATTTTGATGGTCCCAAACTGAGGGGTGTTTTTGAATTTTAATTTCATAGGAAATTTTAATGTTTGTTCTAATTTGGGACAGAAACTCAGGTTCCTCATCAGCTCTAGTTGTAATGTCTTTCATAATTCCTATCATACCCTTGCACAATCATTGAATGTTTATTTCAGGTATTGCTTTGTTACCTTAAGAAGATTTGCTCTCTGCAGGGATATTCCCTTTTCTTTCTCATCCAGATTGAGCCTTAATATAAATAACTCTGAATTTATCCATCATTCTGTGTAAGTATTCAAAATATGCAATAGCTCTTGCATTTAGAAAACCCTCAACTACTGTAACAGCCCAGCAAATAATATCTGCTGGAGCAGAATAATTTAAAAGTATGAAGTTTAGTGTTCCATTGCCATGTGGCAGCAAAAGGGGATTTACTCAGGATGCTGATAACAAACATTTGTAATTCACACAATTTAACATCCAAACTTTCAGTGTCAGGTCATGCAGCCATAATATTTACATTTCCTGTACGCAGAACTGCATACCCATCAGAAAATCCTCCTTAATCATAAAAAGGCCTTGAATTTCCTTCACTCTGTCAATAATTTTCTAAAGAGTTTACTGAAACTCCATTAAGATGTCATGTATGTGTTTTATATCTTTTTCCTCCTTCCCATTATTGATGAGTTACCAACCCATTTGTGTGTAAATAACTTCTTTTTATAATCTGCACCCTTCTTTTTTCCTTTGTGACATGGTTCTTAAAGTGGTGGAGGTCTAGGAGGTGATTCCTTCTACATGGCAGGTCACATCTCAATTTTTTAATTACTTCTTATTCACTCCTTACTTAGGACATTTCCCAGAGTAAGTCCTCAGGATCTAGTCCTCTACTTTGCTTTCTCCAGGATGTTAGTCCCACATGTGGATGCTCAGTTTAGGTACACATATTGAGAGGTATCTAAAATAGACATGTATGCATGTGTGTGCTGATTTGGCCAGGGAATATCCTATTAAAGATCTGTGTTTGGAAAATGAGTTCACAGACAGCTCTGGAAAGTTAACTTTGACAAGACTGGAGCTAAAAGAGGCTAATTATCCACCCAAAGGATGGTATCCAGCAAGAGTGTGATCCCACCCTCAGTGAACTCAATGGCAAGACTCACATTTACTTCATTGAGTAGGATCATGCCATAGTAGAACAAAGAGATGATTTCTTTACAGTCTTTACCAAAAATTTCCAATCAAGACAGACAATTATATGCACAAGATCTACATCCATGGTGTCCAACCAGTTCTGAAGCAGTAGCCATTGTCATGGTTACTGCTATAGTGAACTAGCCTCATTCAACCGACCAAATATCCGTGTGTGGCTAGTGGCTAGCATGTTGGACACCACAGATCTACATTATCGTTTATGAAAATATTATCCGTTGAGATAGAATACAATGTGTTAATATAGCTAAACACACTCAGGACTTTAGACGGGCCCAAGCCATGAAGTTCTGGTCCAATTTTTTCCAAGTTCCAAGGAACGTGGGTCTAGGATTTGGGTTCAGGCCATTAAAAAGCTCATTGCCATATATGAAGTTTGGGTCTAAACAGTTCAAACTGATGGGTATTTGGATACAGGATTTTGGTTTGGGACCCAAAGATTTCCTAAACCACAGTTGTTTGCCATCACTATATAAAGGAGTAATTCTTTATAAGGTGCTCATTTTTAATCATGTGAGTAATTAATCAGCGGAACAACTTAATTAGGGACATGGGAGATTCTCAAGACTTTAAATCAAGATGGATGTCTTTCTAACATCTATGTTCTAGTTCAACCAGAAATGATGGGCTTGATTCAGGGACCAGTGAAATTCTGTGGCATTTGTTATACAGGATTTCAGGCTACATGGTTGTAAGGGATGTGCCTTAAAATCCACAAAATTCTTCAGTAAATGTTACAGTCTCACCTTTAAAACAGCATCTTAATATTACTTTCCTCATAAATAAATGATGTAATTTCTTTATGACCAGAGCTACAAGAGACTCTTATGGATTCAGATTTTAAATTAATAGTATTCATTATAAATGACTACAGGATTATAAATTTATAGCTTGGAGAATATACTCCCAGACACGATTAGGTGTGTTTTAAATGTATTACTTATAAATGGCAAAATAAATGATTGTTTTGTCATCAGACACTCTTAATTCATTTTCCTTTGGGCAGGGTCTTTTGCTGAGGAATTTATTTGCACTGTAATGTATGGGTAATTTGTTTCTATAAACATATGAGAGAAATCTGATGTAATCTTTAAGCCTTTTAGTCAAATAACCCTAATGGGCCTCACTATTGTAACATCTGTCCTAACATTATTTTAGAACCCCTGACGCAGCTAATTAACAAACTATAAGGTAGCACATAATTTACATTCTTCCATATTGTTATTGCCTCGTTAGCATTATCTTGTCCTCAGATTTCTCAGTCAAGTTATGATTGTATATGTCCTTATAATGTATTTGGCAATACATTAGACGTGTCCTTTAATGTATTTGGCAACCATGTTGTGGCAAAAATTGCTAAATTGCTACCAGTTAGTTTCTGGAAAGCTATCTGCTCCCAGAATAGCTGCATTCATTCAGTTTCTGAGCAGATGCAATATAAGATGGATAGTGGAGCTCTTTTTCAGTGAAAACCATCTCTTTCCCACCAAAATTGAATTCTGACTGAGCACATGCCTTTGAGACAATTAAAAATCAACCCAACCCAACCAATCAATCCCAAACAAAAACACCTTTCAGTCTGGGCAAGAAACCAAGGAGGATTATATACCCAACTGTGCAATGTGCTGACTGACCTAGGTGCTGGAACTATGGGTGCCTGTAAGTGGGTTCCATTATATAACAGGGTTTACAGCTTCAATGGTTAAATGGCTCTCAGCGCCCCCACTGTAGAAATTGTTCCAGTGCCCCTGAGCGCTAAGCACCCTCAACTCCCATTCATTGCAATGGCTCTTGTTGACCTGGGATTAAGCCCCAAATGGATTAGGTCCCTCGCTTGTCAAGCCATCTGGCAATAGCAGAGAAAACAGCTTGTCATTGTATTTATTAGAAAGTGGCAGGTTACAGTGAAATTCTGACCCCACTGAAGTCAATGGGAGTGTTACCAGTGACTCCAAAGGGCCAGGATTTTACCCTTAGTACTTCATTAAATAGTGGATTATCAATAGTGCACTAATTCCAGGACTGGGATGTGTTCTTTTGTATTTCTGTGGTATTTCCTTCTAGTTTATTTGTTCTTATTCATGCTGAAGCACCTGCTTTCATTTTAAACTGTATGAAAGGCTGATGAACAGAGGCTGGGAATTACAAAACCTCTGATTTATCACTGGTAAATGATCTTTGCATAGCTGTGGTTGCTACTAGCCCAAAGCAATTTGTTGTGTCTTAGACATTTATTTGGTCATTTTCCTCCTGTGCTTTACATGTTTATAACAGCTAGCTTGATGTATGTCCAAGTGGACATTTCTCCCCAAATGGCCTTACCTTAAGTCCTTTCTCTGATGTGGTTTTTCTGTAGTGCTGTTAACATGTACTGTATTGTGAGGGGCATGTCAGATATCTTGTCAACTAAAACTGCATAGATGTGACTGCTGCAGTGCAAAGCTGTTGGATGCTAATAGAGTTAACAGGCATGTTACAGGCACCCCTCTATACTAAACAACTCTGTAATAAATGCTTTTTTGAGTGCAATTCTAACAGAAAATGGGGCCATAGATTTATAGGGTGCCCAGAAACCAAGGGCAAATCTATTTCTGATATATGACTGTTTGATGAGTCAAGTAAAATGTTGTTTGTCAGCCCCCAGCATGTATATTTGAAGAAGCAGAAAAATGCACAGTGGCAACCTGCCTTACCCCGCTTTCAGTGATTCATCAAAGGTTTGTAAGTTAGTGAATTTTGTGTTGTTAATCAAATAGAAGCAAAAAATAAAAGAAAGCAACACCTCGTGGCTTTTTATGAAACCGGTTTAAAATTAGGTTTACCTCCCTTGAGACATTGTATTTTCAACTGAATCATATATTTTTGTGATTGCAGCCGCTGAAGCTGATTTCCTGTCTCTATTAAAATCTTCTTTTACGTGCATTATTTTTGCAGATTCTGATGGGGACTAGCTCTTGACTGGTCTGATGGCCCCGCCCTTAGTGGCTTGTTCACTGGTCTGTGTCTGTGGATTCCAGTTATTCTCTGGCCAGGTCACTATAACCGTTGATTTTGGGTTATCAAATTCCACTGGGCAAACTATCGCAACCGGGTAGTCTTCTGATTTACTGCCCACTCTATGCCCTTTCCCAGTGGCCGGTAGGGGAACTTGGGCCTGCCCACTACACTAGATTCCAGCCCAGGGACCGTATGCCCAGCAAACATGGTTTGCTTGAGCTCCAAACTTGTTGCTGTTTCCCTGGTTCCCTTCCTACTTCTCTGGAAGTGACTGCCTTTCCCCTCTGACCCATTTCTAGGTTACCGAGGGAGCTTCCTCTGCTCTCAGTGGCTACTTCCCCCCCTCCTCTGAGGTTCTTGCCAGAGTCTGTAGTCCAAGATAGTATCCCAGGCCTCATCCCCCCAGAACTCCTCCTTACACCTAGATGACTCCCCTCATCTCTAGAGAGTGACCAGGGGACTCCTCCCTGCCACATTCTTGCCACCCATTTCCTCTCTTCATAGCTATTTCAGCATCTCCAACCCCCCCAAAGCTGGGCTTCAGACATGATTCCTCCTCTGGACCTGGCTTCCTTCCAGGTGCAGCCTATAAAGTTAATTAGCCTAATTTAGCTTTCCAGATCTTGCGTGGGGTGGACTCCCCTTCACAAGAGATGAAGATGAATGTAATTTCCCCTTGGCTCTTTGCTTTGATTCTGTGCCATGTATGCTATTGGAAGTTGGTAAAACAAAAGGAAAAACTAAGTAGCACTTTAAAGACTAACAAGATGGTTTAATAGGTGATGAGCTTTTGTGGGCCAGACCCACTTCCTCAGATCATATTCTGGAAGAGAATTGGCATGACCATATATACCAAAGGAATACAGTGAAAAAGGTGAACACATTATTAAACTGACAAATCAGATTTAGTACAGAAGGTGGGGTGAGGGAGAGGGAGGGAATAGCCAGGGCTCGACAAATCGCTGTTTCTACTCGCCCATGGCGAGTAGATTTCAGCCGGTCGCTCCGTTCGTCCCGTTCACCAGCGCTGCGCGCATGCGCGGTGCCAGTCTGGCACATGCGCGGTGCAGGGCTGGCAAGTAGATCTTGCCGCAGTTTGTCGAGCCCTGGGAATAGCTATTTATGAGTCAATGAATGGCTAATCAGGGGTGATAAGTGGGGAAGCTGTCTTTGTAATGGGTAAGGAAATTAGCCTGGATGAACAGGAATATGTGTTCTTGATCATATAACTGACATGGTTAGGTCCAGTGATGGTGTCACCAGAGTAAATATGTGGACAAAGTTGGCAACGGGGTTTGTTTCAAGGGAAAGTTCCAGGGTTGGTATTAATGTGGTATGCCCTGTGGTTGTTGGTAAGAATCTTCCTGAGGTTAGGTGGTTGTCTATAGGAGACTATGGGTCTGTCCCCCAGAGCCTCTCGGAGTGTAGTATCCTGTTCCAATATAGGTTGTAGGTTATTGATAATGCATTGGAAGGATTTAAGTTGGGGGCTATAGGTGATAAGTGGTGTTCTATTGTTGGTTTTCTTGGGCCTATCTTGAAGTAGATGGTTTCTGGGTATTCGTCTGGCTCTTTCCATTTGTTTTTTTTATTTCCCTCGGTGGGTAATTGAGATTTACAAATGCTTGATAGAGATCTTGAAGTTTCTGGTCTCTGTCAGTGGGATTAGAGCAGATGCGGTTATACTCAAGGGCTTGACTATAGACGATGGATCGTATGGTGTGGAACGCATATTCCTGTTCATCCAGAAATATAATTTATGCCATCATGTGCCAACAGTGTCCTTCTGCTATGTATATTGGACAGACTTCTCAGACACTTCGCCAAAGAATTAATGCCCACAAATCAGACATCGGACATCTTCACAAGGAAAAACCAGTTGCTTTTAATTTCAACCTATCTGGACATAGTCTTAACGACCTTACTACATGCATCTTACTTCAAAGAGACTTTAACACCAGATTACAGAGGGAAACTTCAGAACTTTCATTCATGCTTAAATTTGACACTTTACGAATGGGCCTTAACAAAGATGCTAATTACCTTACCCGTTACGCTCGGGGGGGTGCCAATTCAGCTGCCAAAAGTTATGTTGATAGCTGGACAGTGGAGGGAAGGATGGTGCTAGGACCCTGTGGGCGCTGTTTGCTTCCGCACCTGCAGGAAATCAAAACTGAGCACGAAGCGCCCGGCTGGGGTGGCGCACAGGATGGGGGTTCAGGCTGAGCATGTGCAGAATGCAGGTGGCGCACAGGCCCCGTCTGCGACTACAATCCCCACAACCCCCTTCCCTGCCAGTCAGTCCGAGGCGCCGCCCATTGGGCCACAGCTTCTGGATCCTCGCCTGTAGCCCACCCCTCTGAGAAACTGCAGCTGCCAATTGGCCAGAGGGCGTGTCAGTCTGGCTGGAATTGGAACAGCCCCATGTTCGGGAGGGAGCCCTACATGGCGGTAGGACAGGCAAGAGGGAGTTTGATGGGGAAGGGGAGTTCATTTTTTAAATTTACGTTCTTATTTTTGCTGACTTAGAAATAAATAACTTATACATAGTAACAAATGATTAGGTGCTGCAAATTTTGCCTTTGCCCCTGGGCGCATAACACCCTCAC
Source organism: Rafetus swinhoei (assembly GCA_019425775.1). Taxonomy (NCBI): domain Eukaryota; kingdom Metazoa; phylum Chordata; order Testudines; family Trionychidae; genus Rafetus; species Rafetus swinhoei. The sequence goes on along the minus strand of CM033424.1, from coordinate 199,527,108 downwards.
TATGCCACTGCTATGTACGCTTTAACTCAGAATACATTCCTAGGATATTGGAGACCTGGTTCTAGACACTCTCTTGCCTGAAGATAGAGGCTGTTGAACTTTGTTCACTAATTTTGTGGGAAAGTACCTTACCCATTGAGCTATGATATACTGTGGTCTGAGGTTTTCTCAGTCTCTCTTCTTGGGACTCTCACACATTTTTTAAGAACTTAAATAGTCACTGCAGCAGTAACTTGAGGTTTCCCACAGGCAAAGCCATCCTGTCCGTATGATAGTTAGACCCTGCACTTTGGGGAGCTCTGTGAGGACTGCCGCAACCATCCTATGAACGGGATGTTCCCTCATATTTATTGTTAGCTGTGGGGCCCCAGAAAGCCTGGGAGATTACTTGCACTCACCAGCTCCATTCTGCTGCCATCTCCCAGCTGGGTTGCTCCACTTCACAGTGGTGGTGGGAAGTAGAGTGTCCTGGCTCCAGCCCTACTCTACTCCAGCCCACAAGCGATGCTTTCCCTGGCTCAGTGGTATTCATTGTTCTTTACAGTGGCACTTCAGAGCCATTCATGAAGACAATGAATAGTTAATGGGCTATGGAAAAAAGTGAAAGACTCCAGCAGTTGTCTATCTGAAAGAGAGCTACCGAAAGCAAACTTTGAATTCCCTGGAGTAGATGTTTGTATTATCAAAGCTTTGAGAGAAAGGATGGTTTAATAGGGCAGGGGTTCTCAAACTTTGTGATACCGCAACCCACCTCTAAGTTGCTCGCAACCCCCCGGGGGGTCGGGACCCACAGTTTGAGAAACACGGAGTTAGGGCATTAGTGTAGGACTGGGGAGACTTTGAATTCTTGCTCTGCAACCAACTTTTTAGATGATCTGAGTAAGTCACTTAGGGTATGTTCACACTGCAATAGAAGAGCCACAGCATAGCTGGCTGGGTCAGTTGACTGGGGCTCAGGCTGTGGGAGCTAAAAATTGCAATATAGATGCTAGGGCTGGAGCGTGGGGTCTAAAACCCTCACAAAGGTGCAAGGTCTCAGATCCTGGGCTTAAGCCTGAACATCGACACAGCAATTTTTTAGCCCTGAAATGCTGAGTCAATTGGCCTAGGCTCTGAGCATCCATGCTGTAGGTTTTATATTGCTATGTAGACACATTCTCAGCCTCTCTGCTCCTTGATTCTCCATGTGTAAAATAAAGCAAATAGCACCTGCTTTCTTCAGTGAAGGGGTGTGAGGCAAAATACATTAAAGCTTGTGAGGCACTCAGATAACAGGACCATATAAATAACGTAGATATCTAAGATAGATCAAAGTACAGAAATTCTGACTGGACTAAACGGTTTGTCAGCTGTCAGGCACCAACTTTTTTTGGAAGGCCATCTTTAGCGAGAGCAATTGTTCTGTATAGGAGAGGGAGAGGGAACAGTTAGTGCCAGTCAAATAGCTTCTTCCTTAAATGGTGAGGTTGTAAGCAGCAATTTTCTCCTTCTTCACAACCCTCCTCCATCATCTTAATGCTTTTTCTTTCAGTTAGTCTTGTTATGGCGTGACTATAACTTCTTCTATTAGGATCACACTTAGGGGGATAAAACTAACAAAACACAACCAGATCTGGAATTCTCTAAACACAGGCTTTACAGTTTTAAATGCTACAAATAAACTATTAATGTAATTATTAATTGTTGATGAATTATCTACAAGTAGGGTTTGAACGAATGCTTCCTTGACAGCTAGCTGGGAGGGGGAGAGACCTTGGGAATGTTTATGTAAATACAGTTTCCTCCTGCTCTGCTTATGTATTGAATAGAGCTGTGTCAAAGTGATCAACTTTGACTGGTGCTGGGTTACAAATCACCTTAGTACTGAATGAGGGGTAGTGACATATGATTGCCAATGTTGTAATTATTGTAAGAATATAGGGAAATGGGACTGTGCTTAATCTATACCAAATGAGGGGGCACTTTCAATCAAGGGAACCTCATTAAGCCAGGGGCTAAAATGTCAGAGCCCCGTGAAAGTAAGAGGGGTGAGGATAGGTGCCACAGCCAGGAGGCTGCAAACCTGCCTTAAGGGTCCTCCTTGGACTGGTTCAACTTGTTCCCCACACTGTTCAAAGAAAGAGCTAAACAGGCTTCATCAGGAGTTTCTTTGTTATGTTAAATGCTCAAAAACAGCTGAATGTGGTTGTGGTAGGACTGTGTGTCTGCCTTGCGTGTTAAGAGCTGAAAATTACTAAGAGGCTGATGTGCAGAGGTCACAGCAGAGAGGCAGATGGCAGCAGAAGGTGACTGACAGTTAGCTAGTGAATGAGTGGCTGGTGAGGCGGAGAGGCACAATGAGAGGCACATCTCCCACTGCAAGATGGCAGTGAAGTGTGAGGAGCAGCCAGCAGGGTGGTGGTGGAGGGGAGTGACAAGTAGCCAGCAGGGTGGTTGGTGGAGAGGCGCAGTCAGATGAGTGAGCAGTAGCAGCTGGCAAGCAGCCAGCAGGGTGATTGGAAGAGAGGAACAGGGAGTGAGCGCCCAAGTAGCAGAGTGAGTAAGGTGCTTCTTTACCCGCCCTCCATCCAGGATGAGTGAACTGTGCAGATGCACCAGAGAATTCTGGGTCTGTACTGACCAAAGATGATAACTGTGAGTGGGGTGCAAAGAAGGGTTGGGCATGTGAAAGGGACCTTTGGGTTGGTGGACTTAACGAACTGAAGGGAAAAGGACACTATCCAACCTATTTGGGGGTGAGACTTTTACTTATGATTTATGTTTATGAACCCTGTTTGCCGTGTTTCCCCAAAGTAATGCTGAGTTACTTCTCTCCTTTCATTAAAAGTTTCTTTTCTATACTCAGACTCTGTGCTTGCGAGTGGCAAAGCATTGCTGCTCAGAGGCACTCGGGGGTGCTGGAGAGGAACCCCTATATATTGAACCTGGCTCTGATTGCTGCTGGATCCACTTGGCAGAAGCCTTACACAGCTTATGTAATATGTTTAATGAAGTTTTGCCCTATGTGTTTTAACGTCCTTTTAAAAAGCTAATTTAAAGGGGGGAAATATGCCCCACCTCACTACCCCCACGTCTTGGGGATGAGCAGGCATGGGAAGGTGCTGGCCAGACTGGGAGCCTGCTGGCAGGAGAGGGGCCACGGGGCGGCTGGGCTTCCCTCTGTGCCGCTCACACACCGGGTCCAGCAGTGGCGGCGTCCCACAGGGAGAGGACTTGTATCCAGAGCTGGATTACCCAATAGGCAGACTAAGCACGTGCTTAGGGCACCAGCAAAGCAGGGGCACCAAAAAAAAAAGAAGAGATTTTACAGTATAGCATTGTTTTTATTTTGAATTATATATGGGGGGGCACCATAATCTTTTCAGTGCTTAGGGTCTCTAAAGGTCTTAATCCGGCCCTGCTTGTATCCCTGGCTGCTGGAGGAGAGGGGGACAGTGTGTTGGGGAGCAGTGTGTGTGAGCAGCAGACCGTTCTCTGCCTTGCTGCGCTGTCCCCGGGGGTGGATGCTGTCCCAAAAGTGTGGGAATGCCTGTATGCTGTGTGTGGCACTCATGAGTGTGTGTGTCTCCATGTCCACAGCCTCCTTCCAGTGGTGGCTTGTGGTGGGAGGATGTCCACCCCGCTGCTGGGACCAAGGCAGGCCTCTCCAGTCACCCTGTGAGCCAGAGCGCAAGTGTCCTCTGTTGCAGCCTCTTATGGCTGTGTGCCCCAGACTAGCCCTCCACGTGCACTCATGGGCACAGGCTGCTGCATGATCCTCAGGCTGAGAAGGCTGACGGAGGAACGTGCAGCAGCCCCTTGCTGCCTGCCACCTCCATCTATGTGTGTCTAGGGAAAGTAATGGCACTCACCTGAGGAGCCTTCCCTGGCTTCAGATGATGCCCGGGAGACATCCTGGGAAGAGGGTACTGGCTGCAGGGCAAGCATGATGTCCAGGCTGGCAACCATGTACTTGGTGTTGGCCTCGTCTGGGAGGGCGACAACGAGTGTCTTCAGCCCAGAGTCCACAACGGGGGGTGGGGATGGGACTGCCGTCCACTCCCAGGACGTGATGGAGCTGCCTGTAGTAGGGGCAGGTCTGGGATGCCGCTCCTGAGTGGGATCTCTGCTCCTTGGCCTTCTTTGACCTTCACGCGCACCTGCTACTGGGTGCGCATGTGGCCCTTGTGGCCCAGGCTTTTGGCCATCTGGCCATAAATGTCCGCATTCCTGTGTCTGTTGAGGAGATCCCGCTGGTTGTTCTTCTCACCCCAGAGCTCAAGGAGATCCAGCATCTCCGCACCAGACCTGGAGTGTGGACAGAGCAGCCAGCAGGGCACCTGTGGGATTTCCTGGAGGCCACTTATTTCGAAATAACTCCAGCTGCCCCGTCTACATGCGCCCTATTGTGAAACAGCTATTTTGGAATAGGCGTTATTCCTCCTAGAATGAGGGTTACAGAATCCAGAATAAGACGCCCGTTATTCCAATATTATTTCAAAAGGGTGGGCTTGTTGTGTAGCCGCTTGCAGAGTTATTTCGGAATAACGCTGCTGTGTAGATGTGCCCTCTTTCGAAATAAGCTTATTCCTCTTCACAAGCAGGAGTTATTATTTTGAAATAACAGAGTTGGTAGTGCGGACACTCACCTTGTTGTTTTGAAATGTAGACATGCCCAAAACTGTGCAATGAGAGATCTTGACACCATTGTAACATTCCTGTTCTGCCATAGGAATGTAAGGCTTTCAGAAATGGCTGATCCCAAAATATGGTGTCCACAGAAGTTCTTGGAAAAGCAAAGCTCATAATCATCCTGTGGATCATTGACTATCCCCTATATTTGGTGGTGTGCCTGCTTGTGGCCAGACTCGTTCTGCTATGGTCTTCTCTTCTGTGTACTCTTTTTAAATCTCATAACAGAATCCTACAGACTTGTGCCAGAACTGACATTCAGAACCTGGCGTGAACACAATGACTGGGTGCAGAATCCTGATCCTGCAGGCTGACCTGTCAGGTATAGGACTGATCAGGACTATTCACAGAACACAGAAAGGGTCCTAATGAAATCTGAAGTGTTGTGAGGTTTAGTAAAACTGCTCCCATTATGGAGGCAGGAGGCAAAGTGTGTTGATGCACTTTCATAGGTTAAGGAAGGTCTTAGAATGGAGTGACAAGAACATAATCAGGGCAGGCTTGGGCTAATTGAGAGATGTTGGTTTATTAGATTGACAGCATCAAGAGAGCACTACTTTGGTTTTGGAACAAAGATTAACAGGAAGAAAACTGTCTAATTTGAAGCAGCATTTGCTTTCTGAAATGGCAGATAACAGCTGAGTGGCAAGAGGACTGTATTCATATAGACAGGCTCATTATGGAAAGGAAATAGAAGATTAAGCCACTGTTGATTCTCATTGCTTTGGCTGACTCAAAATCCAAGAGCTCCTCACAGTTTGCATTCTGTAATCTTGCCCTCCCCTCTCCTCCTTGCCTTTTGAGAAAATTTCTTAATGTGCAAGGCAAAGGTTTTTATTTAGACTCCTTCTGAGACTGAAATGGATTGACAAGCTGAATGTGTCAAGGATGCTTACGTATGTTATTGCCTAATAATAATAACTCAAAACCACTGTGTGGCTTTTCTGTCAGGCCTGCAGCTCACGCAGGGGACTTGAATGATCCTGTACAGTGTCGAGTCACTGGGACACCACTGTCCTTGTGGGTAAGGTGGTGATTAGCTTTCTGTTCTAAGCCCAAATTTGAACCTCCCCCCATCTCTCCAACAAAAATAATTCAACGTGCCTGAAGGTTGTCATGTTTGATCTTCTATTTAAGGGTGAGGGTTTTTTGGTTTTGAAAGAATGGTGGAATCTAGGCACAATTTTCACAGAATAGGAGATTTTGCAAACTTTCCTTGCCTTTTTTTTTTGGTAATATAGCTATCAAAAAACAAACAAAAACTCAAAAGCAAATAAAACCTTAGCATAGAAACTCCAAATCTGATTTAATTCTGTTGTCCTCAATGTGGACTGGTGCCTTCAAATAATTTCTAATTTTCAATAAATTGGAGGGATAATTTTGAAGTTAGTTACTAATTCTGCTTTTGAACTTATGAAAACTCTGTAGAGTTTATGAAACTTGCAAATTATACTGGTGGATTTCATGCAGATTGAAAGGTCCAAGTAAAAATCCAAACTGTTTAGACCTATCCTGCTTCTAAATCGGATTTCAAGAAATAGTATTCTATCTAATTCCACAGAGATTCCACTGCAACTGTGTAGCACCAAATAAAGTGTCAAAACACAGAACCAATAAAAGCTAAGACAGAATTGTTATATATTAAAATAAATTGGTTATACCCAAAAGCCATGATCTAATTTCTAGAAGCTCAAGCCATTGTTTCTAACATCTGAAAACATACCATATTATCCAGTTAAACTAAGAAATAATTCTGAATTGAGAAGGATTAACTTCTCCTCAGCTCTTGAAAGGGTAAGAGGCTAATTTCTGTTAAGTAGCAATGAAATCCTACCCCTTTACTGCAAATACTATAGAAATGCACCATATGTTTGAAGGGGAAGTTATTTAAATACCTGAGGCGCCAAACTGCTTTGTGAACTCGGGGCTTCCCACAGACAGAACAATTTGCAGGATTGGGACCTTAGGTTATAAACTCTTCCCTCCCCCGCCCTCACGGAGTGTGTGCTGTGGCTTGCAGGTAGAAGCTGTGAGCTTCTAATCAGGGTTTGAAATCTAGAAGCCTCTGCTCATTGGTTGAGCTTTAATCAGGGGGAGAGGCTAGGGCTTTATAAAGGAGTGAGTCAGTGACCAGGGAGCTTGCGAAACAGGGGCTGTTAACGGAGTTTGGAGAGGGAGTTAGGAAGGGGAGAGGGAAGGGGGTGAGATACACTCGCCATTCCTTAACATCTTTTCACTACACTCCTTCCCTTCAAGGAGGCATTTAATAACAACTGAGGAATCTCTCAGAAGGAAGGCAGGTATGGGTGGTGATAACTCTGCTGTTGTTACCTGCACATGCTGTGCCATGTTTGTCTTCCTCCCAGAAGAAAGAAGGGATTTCATCTGCACTAAATTCAAGCTGGTCACCATTTTGGAAGAAAAAATTAGAGGACTGGAGGCCCACGTATCGACCCTACGTTCTATCAGAGAGGATGAAGACTTCCTCGATAGAAGGCAGCGTTTAATCCTGCAGGCACAGCAGGCTGAAGAGCCAGTCAGGGCAGTACAGGACAAGGAAGAAAACTGGCAGCATGTAGCCTCTAGAAGGAGAAGAAGGCCAGCTCAGGTATCCCCCATCCCTGTAGAGGTAAGTAACCACTATCAGGCTCTCTCCACAGGCACTGTGGTGGAGAATGATTTGGCAGGGACCTCTCAGGAAAGAAATCAGAAGGGAACACCATCTACCAGAAGGCATGGGATGCATAGTCCTAGGGATGGGGGTTCCACAACCACCACCCCCAAAAGAAGACGGGTGGTGGTGGTCGGGGACTCCCTCCTAAGAGGGACTGAGTCATCCATCTGCCGTCCAGACCTGCAGTCTCGAGAAGTGTGCTGCTTACCGGGAGCTCGCATTCAGGATGTGACCAAGAGTCTTCCAAAAGTGATTAAACCTTTGGATTGCCACCCCTTCCTGCTTCTCCATGTAGGAACTAACGATACTGCCAAGAATGGCCTTGAGCGGGTCACAGCAGATAATGTAGCGGTGGGAAGAAGGATCAAGGAATTTGAAGTGCAAGCGGTGTTCTCGTCCATCCTTCCAGTTGAAGGAAAAGGTCCGGGTAGGGATCATCGAATTGAGGAAGTAAATGCGTGGTTGCGCAGGTGGTGTCGGAGAGAGGGGAAAGTCAGTGGATGTGATCTACCTTGACTTTAGCAAAGCTTTTGATACGGTCTCCCACAATATTCTTGCCAGCAAGTTAAGGGAGTATGGATTGGATAAATGGACTGTAAGATGGATAGAAAGCTGGCTAAACTGTCAGGCCCAACGGGTAGCGATCAACGGCTCAATGTCAGGTTGGCAGTCGGTTTCTAGCGGAGTGCCCCAAAGATTGGTTCTTGGACTGGTTTTGTTCAACATCTTTATTAATGACTTGGATGAGGGGATGGATTGCACCCTCAGCAAGTTTGCAGATGACACTAAGCTAGGGGGAGAGGTAGACACGCTGGAGGGCAGGGATAGGGTCCAGAGTGACCTGGACAGATTAGAGGATTAGGCCAAAAGAAATCTGATGAGGTTCAACAAGGACAAGTGTAGAGTCCTGCACTTGGGACAGAAGAATCCCAAGCATTGTTACAGGCTGGGGACTGAATGGCTAAGTAGGAGTTCAGCAGAAAAGGACCTGGGGATTACAGTGGATGAGAAACTGGATATGAGTCAACAGTGTGCCCTTGTAGCCAAGAAGGCTAGGGGCATATTAGGGTGCATTAGGAGGAGCATTGCCAGCAGATCCAGAGAAGTGATTATTCCCCTTCATTTGGCTCTAGTGAGGCCACATCTGGAATATTGTGTCCAGTTCTGGGACCCCCACTATAGAAAGGATGTGGACGCATTGGAGAGGGTCCAGCAGAGGGTGACCAAAATGATTTGGGGGCTGGAGTGCATGGCCTATGAGGAGAGACTGAAGGATTTGGGTTTGTTTAGTCTGCAGAAGAGAAGAGCAAGGGGGGATTTGATAGCAGCCTTCAACTTCCTGAAGGGAGGTTCCAAAGAGGATGAAGAAGGGCTGTTCACAGTAGTGACGGATGACAGAGCAAGGAGCAATGCTCTCACGTTACAGTGGGGGAGGTCTAGGTTGGATATTAGGAAAAACTATTTCACTAGGAGGGTGGTGAAGCACTGGAATGGGTTACCTAGGGAGGTGGTGGAATCTCCATCCCTAGAGGTGTTTAAGTCTCAGCTTGACAAAGCTGTGGCTGGGTTGATTTAGTTGGGATTGGTCCTGCCTTGGGAAAGGGGCTGGACTTGATGACCTCCTGAGGTCTCTTCTAGCTCTATGATTCTAAGTGCACTTTTAGTTGCGGGAATGAATGATAGAACTAGTGAGTTTTACACAGACCCAAAAATATTCTAGGTGTCCCACAAGCAGATACAGCATCTGCCCTGTAGAGTTTATGATATAAGGTCCCAATCCTGCAAATTGTTCTAGGCTCCAAAAGCCGGTTGTGCAGAATACCTGAATATATCAGGCTGTCTTCTCTGCCAAAAAAACTGGTATATTTTCACATAGAGATAGTTAACTTGACTTAAGTATCTGAATATGAAATGTAGCTAGTTGAGGTCAGCCCTTTACCTCAAGCTGGTGTTGACTTTGATTAGTGACATTGAAGTAAAAACTATCTGTGCCTTGTCTCCACTAAGACTTGGCATCAGACAGATGTCTTAGGTTAGCTAGCTTGATGTAAAAACCTGCTTTTTTTGCAGTGAAGATATTGCCTTAAGTACAAAGATATTAGACTTTTTAGAAATACTTTAATTTTTTCTGTTCCACCATTTTTAGTGGAGGTTCATCACAAGGTAATCCCAAATTAATGTACTATTTTAATTGCAGTTGTAGATGCATGTGATCACATGATGTTTCAGTGTATGCCCCTCAAAATTTCCCCCTTTTTTTCTTGGTACTCTATCACATATCCAGAGTCCTTTATGTCTGGTTGGCCTGTTTTGGTATCTCCTCCTCAGTGAGTGTCTACAAGTGATGATCTTTCCTCAAATGTACCACCATCCACCTTTTCAAATTGAACCTTTTTGGTATGAAATTATAGGTTGCCAACATTTGCTAGCCTTGAGGTTCTCCATTCTCCTTGGTGTTCTTAACACATTCCAGTTCCCTGCATTTCTTTCTTTTTTTTTTTTTTTGTATTTTGATGTGGCGACTCTTCTTCTGATCATTAGTAAAGACCAGAAGAATATTATGAACTATAGCAAAACTTTTTAAGTTAGACGGTGTTTTGACTACATGCTGGCTTCCCATGGGCTGAATAGCTGGCAAGAGGCTTTTCTTGACTCCAAGATTGAGGCTTTCCAGAACCTGCAAGTCTTGTCACAAGTATGGTAGGATATCACTTTTCATAGTACTGGTTAGAAGTGACTATTTATCTCAGGTATTTTTACTACAATATTTATCTTTGTCTTTTAATTATAATTAATAATTTGACTATGAAGCTTACAGGCATGACTAATACCCTGTTGACTTGCAATGATATCTGGAAATTGAAAATATAGGACAATAAGTCACCACAGAAATCCTTCCAAGCAAATAGTTTGCGACCACAATACTGCTTATGTTTGCTGTCAGCTGTTGAAACAAACGGTGTGCTACAACATAGATGACATTACTGTTTTACTACAGTTGTCAGTGATAGGATCTTTTACAGGTTCTTTGAGCCACAGTTGCCAAGTAGTGTGATGTTAGAATTCACTTTGTTGGCATCTTATTATCAGCGAGAAGCTGGTACATCAGCTGTATTGTATCATATGTTTAACTTTTTATACTTGAAAGAAAAGTCATCAGTTAAATTACTTGCCTAGAAGTAACAAATAAAGTATACTGCAAATTGCATTCCTTTCACCTCAAATTATGCTTGTAGCCTGGCACAAATGGGAAGAAAAAAAGGTTGTTTGATTTCTGTAGCATTAACAAAAAGATTGAGAAACATGTTGGACGGACGCCAAGTATATCTGTCAGGTGCATCAAAGCAATGAAGAGACGATAATGTACTTTCGTTTTCATGAAGGAAAGGAAGCTGTTTCTCTCTATTACTTTTATCAAAGTCATCAACCTTAGAGATGCTTGTGCTTACAAACTGGTTTGAGACCTCATGGAGAGTGTATTACCATTATGCAAGTCAATACAGTTTTCTGTTTTCTTCCTTGAAAACTTTATTAGCTGTCTTTGCATAGCATCTTGCATGTTTGAATTTCCCCATTTTAAATGTTTTATGACATGGTTTAGAGGTATAATAACTGATAATGCATGTTCGGAAGCTTCAGGGGGCAGCTGAGTTAGACATCTGTTGATAATGCATGCTTAACAATATCCCATAGTAGCATCACAGCCTTAATTACAGGATGACTATAAGTTTTGCTATGATGAATATCAGACAATGAGGACTTACTCTTGCAAGAATACATTATTTTATTATTCAGCAGGCACTTATGAGATTTTTGGTCTCAGAGGAGATCTTTTGGTAGAAACCATAAACTATTCTGATTTTGCTTCACATCTTCTCTAAAATGTATGCAGCTTAATAAAAGCTGTTTGAGAGACTGGACAGAAGGCAGAGAAAGAAAAATATTTGTGTGTTTGTTTTATAATTGTGGGAGATGCTGAGATGCTGTGGTGATGGGTGCTACAAACTTACATGGCTGGATGACTTGAGTTGCTAGTATTCCCAGTTTCAGCCCAAACCTTCTCCACATTGTTTCAAATGTTACTCCTTTTGGATTGCTTAATGATAGGCTCTAGATTCAGCTGCCTAGTGGATCATGCCTGTTTATTTGATCAATAAGCTCACACTTGCCTCAGTCAGTCCCCTGAACTCAGTAGCACCCACCTGTAAGGGTCCACCTACAGCTGGTCAATAATTTCCCCTTGGAACTAGTTTTGAGCTGAAAGACAAAATATTGAAACATTTCAATTGAGGTTTACTGCTGCAGTGCCTCAGGGAGGTTTAATTCACTTGCCTCATGTTCCCATTCTCCTCTGTGGGCATACTCATGAGCTGAACTTTATCTCCCATTGTTCAGCACAGTCATGGGAACCTCATGATGCAACTGCCACCCTCATTAAGAGGGGAGACTGTGGTGCATCATTGGAACTGTAATTTGATCAGCCGGGACCCCAGCCTGTAGAGGAGAATAGGAACTGTAACTCCTGTGCTCCACAGCACCATTTCTGGATTGAAATATTTCAGTGTTTGATTTTTTTTTAACTGAAACGTCAATTTTCCATAGGAAAATAAACCATTTTCAGCCAGCTTCCATTCTGACACTTGGTGACAGGCAGGTTCAACTAAAGAACCCAGCTGCCCTGCTATAGACTGATTGTGTAAAGCATTTGCAAAAATACCTTTTAAAAAGAAATTGAAATCAAACAAGATATTATTTTGTCTTAAAATGTTTAACCTGCTGTCTGTGACATGAATAAGAAAGCAAGGGATTTCTACCCTGTTTTCATTGCTTGATAGTTATGAGGATGAACACAGAACATGACAAATCAGGAAGGGCAAAGTGTATGTGTACCCATGAAAAGAGCCACATGGGCACCTGATAATAGCCTCAAAAATTACAGGCTTTCATGCCTTTGTATTTTACCGTGTGATCCTTCAGTGACAATATAAAGTGCATTAACCAAAGGGCATATTTTTCTTTGGACAAAAACAAGCAACTCCCAGTAGCGTTAATAAGTGATACACAGTCACATTGTGAAGCTCCTACAAGTTTAAAAGGAATTTTATTTTCCACATTGCGACATAATGTTTTCATGGGCACAGCTTTGTTGTTTTGCTGAAAGAGTAGAACGAGAGGTTTATTGAACAGTAAACAAATACATTAAGAAGGACAACAACTGATGCAAAATGTGTAGGGAAATATAGGGCAATTGACAAGGAGATGTTCATTTGAATTAGGCTGGGCAGGTACCAGCTTGTACTCTAGTTCTCTGCCAGTGGATATGAAATTTGACGAAATGAACTAGAAGCAGCCTGCATGCTATCATACTATATACACCTGACCTTTCAAATACATGTAACCCAAGGTCTGGTATGCGTCACAGTGAAAGCCCCACTGGACATTTCACTACTTGATGGGGACACTGGCTTGTGGGAAGAAGCAAGAAATGGCGCTGTGCCATTGCTCCTCGCACAGTGCAGCAGCCTCCTCCCCCTGCCCCCTAGCAGTGTATGTAGGGCAGTCGGGCTGGCTTCTGGTGGTGCGCAGCCCGTCCCTCTCCCTCTCCCCATAGGACCGCCTCTGCTGTGCGGGGTCCTGGTTCAGTGGCACCACCTCCTCCTCTGGGCCACCTTGGAGTCCTAGCAGGAACCGCATGGAACCTGGTTGGGCACGGCGAGGTGCGCTCAGGCTTGGCAGATGCCAGGACTGCAGCAGAGCCTGCCCGCGGTGCTATTTTTAGTACTGCGGTCTGGGTCCCGGTGGGCATCCCTGGCTCCAGCTGGAGTCAAGTGGCAGCCACATGAGGTGCATTCCAGCCGGGGCAGCCTCACTGGAATGGGCCTCGTGCAGCTGCCACTTTATTCCAGCTGGAGCTGGGCAGCCCGTGGGGACCGGGAGCATGGTACTAAAAATAGCACCACGAGGGGCCTCCTCTGCAGTCCCAGCTTGCAGTCCTGCTCTGGGAGCAGCTGGGGCCGTGTCCGTGGCGGCTTTTGGTGCTGGACCACAGTAATAAAAATAGCGTCACAGCCTGGCTCCAGCCTGGCAAACTGCTTTGCACATGGAAGATAAAAGGTGAGGGAAGGGGCAGGGGGAGAACTTGTGAGGAGAAGAAGGGGCTTGAGCTGAGGGGGGCAGGACAGGAGAAGAAAGGGGAAGGCATGATGGGCAGGGTGGAGGAGAGACAAATGCCAGGGGGCCAAGAAGAGAGAATTGGGCAAGAGGAAGGAAGAGGGGAGGGGAGGAGTGGGTGTTGGGAGAAGAGGGGTTGAAAGAAGGGCTGGGCATGAGGAAGGCAGGGGATGGAGCAAGTCATGTGTGAGGGCGCAAAGGGGCGTGAGGAGAACTGGGGCAAAGGGTGTTGGAGTGGGCACCAGGGAGAAGGAGGGCAGAGGCAATGAGGGAAGGGGGCGGCATCAGGAAGGTGTAGGACTAAGAGAAGGTGCAGGTGCCAGGGGATTGTGGGGGTGAAGCAGACAGGCAGACGTGTAGGGGAGGGATGGGCACCAGAGGAGAGAGGCAGGGCAGGTGGGTAGAGGGAGGTGTTAGGAGAGGGGATGGGGAGGGGTAGCTAAGATGATCAGAGTGGGGCTAGAGGAGGAGTAGACAACGGGAAGAGAGAGGCTGGTGCAGGGGAGGGGGCAGATTCCCCAAAGGGCTGAGGCGAGTGAGAAGGGCAGAAGCAGCAGAGGAGGGTGAGGGGCAGGGGCAGCAGGCACCAGGGGAGCAGATGAGGGTAGGGGTGGAGAGGGGAGGAGAAATGGCAACAGAGGGAAATGGGAGAAGTTTATAAGATATTTATTAATAAATTGGGTGCCACAGGGGCACACATCCGAACAAGCGCACAGGGACTCAATACTGGTGCACAAGACAAAATTCACTCCGCTCATGGGAGGAAAATCTTAGAGAGAACACTTCTCCCAGCCTCTCCCCTGAGTTAATGCAATGCTAATTGGGTTAATGCAGTTGTAGGCTAGTTGCATGGAATGTCCTGTGGGGGCCAAACCCATCCCTATTGGTAGGAGGACAGTGGGAGGAGTTCTTAGAGGGGTCACACGACACCTTTTACTTATGGTCATGTGCCCATCTTGACCTCGGGAGTACTACCTCCAGGGATGGGATTTCTTGTGGCGGGGGCATGGCTAATGGGGGTCAGGGGATGTGGCTAATGGGGGTTAGGGGACATGGCTAACGTGCCCCTGATTTTCGTTCAGAAAATATGGTCACCATACCTATGTTGAATAACTTTATGCTAGGCCAGTGAGCAGGAGGGGTTACGTACATATACAAATGCATGTGCTTAACTGTACATTTTCATTGTGGATGACCATTTTCTTGTGTTAAATCTCATTCTCTACTAACATTTCAATTCTCTCCATCTGTATAGATTCAAACATCCATTTTCAAATTTGGATAGACTCCAGAGAAGTTCTGTTCTTAAACTCCGGATGACTGGAGGAAAACTTTCAAAAGAGCTAATCTTTTTTGAGGGGGGGAGGAGGAGCTCAGCATTTTAAATATTTCTAAAAATATTTGTAGGGAATTGTATTTGAACTGTATAGCTTTACCAGATTTTGTTCTCTGAATATAGTATGAAAATTTACTTTACCCTACTTATGCATTGTGTGGGTGAGCCTATGCACAAATTTGATTCAGGGCAATATTTTACAGAGTATGATTTCTATTACAGCAAATATAATTTAACTAGGTGAAAATATCTCCCTTACTGTATAAAATCATAAGTTAAGACCAGTTTAAAAAAAGCTCACCCTTTCTGTAGTATAAATACATTGTGGTAAAATGTCAGAAACAGCCTTTTTGGTTTTAGGGGAAAATTCAAAGCAAGAATGATGAATGTTTTGCTCTTCTACAAACCCATGAATATGTGAAAATTCCCAGTAGAGATTTTTTTTTACATAGCTTCAGGGGTGAATTTCTTGCTTGTTTCTTTGGAAGATTTTAATGTGAATAGGATTCTGCTTGGGGTGGTTTTTAGCCGGTGAGACCACAGAAGAATATCATCCTTAGTGGGGACTTTTAATCTTGGCAGTGCAGGGAAAGGGAATCTTGAAGATAATCCCCTTGTGGCTGGATGACTCCAATTTAAATTCCATAGACTTCCCACTAAAATCTTTCTGAGCTGGCAAGAAAGGATTTTATTTAAAACACCATTTTTCCAGAAAAACTACACTTATGTCCACACTGCAATTGTGTTCTTTCAACAGAAAGTCAAAAGAATGGACGGGTTTTTCCGACAGTGGTAAACCTCTTTCTATGAGGAAGAAGCCTTTTTCTGAAAGAGTTCTTTCGGGGAAAAGGCATGTGTGGACGTGAAAGAAGCTTTTTTTTTCAAAAGAAGAGGCCTGCAGGAAATAACACAGGTGCCCTGGTGGACACTCCATCCAAACTAATCACAGTTCTTTAGTTCCTGTCCCCTGCCAGCTCTTAAAGCTGCAGGTACCCTGGACAAGCCTTGTGGCAGGAAGCCAGCCCTGGGAGCAGCACTTGACCGCACAGCGTCTCTGCCACAGGCATTGCCACCCATGGCCCAGCCATAAGCCCCTCCAGGCCCTCACAGGGAGCACCATCAGGGCTCCCAGGACCCTGCCAGGGGTAGCAAACGGCAGGCGCCCTCCTGGTCCACAGTGGAGATCCTGTCCCTCCTTGAGCTGTGAGGGGAGGAGGAGACCCTGCAGGATCTCCACTCACGGTGCCGAAACGCCGACATCTATGAGCACATGGCCGAGGCCCTGGCAGACAGGGAACACCCCTCCCAGGACCTTAGAAAATAAAAGTTAAAGAGCTCCTCCAGGGCTATGCCAGGGCTAGGGAGTACAGCTCTCGCTCCTGCGCAGGACCCCACTCCTGCCCCTACTACCAGGAGCTCCACTACATCCTGGGGGGTGGGGAAGCCCTTTCCACACCCGTGGTGGTGGACTTAGGGCTTGAGATGCCTGTTGTTGCCTGCCCAGAGATTGCTGTGGAGGAGGAGGAGGACGACGAGGGACAGCAGGCGCAGGAGGAGGAGGAGGACATGGCCAGCACTGTGACACTGACCCTGGAGCCAGTATCCCTAGGCCTGGAGATCTCCCAGGCATCCTTTCATGGCGGGGAGGGGCCATCAGGTGGGTGCTCTCAGTTTTCCCCACACACACAGGATGGGGGGGCGGGCGCAGAGGAGATGGGATGCAATCGTCGCTCGGCCGCGACATTGTGTTCGTGCTGCAGTCGGTGCACATGGAAGCACATATAGCGCCAGTGTGCACCACGCGGCCTCAGGAGGCAGCCCCAGAGCACCCCCGGGATCCTGCTCACAGGCTCAGGGGAAGCCACATACACATCTGACCCCTGGGGGTGGGGAGGATGCTCTCCCACCACCAGTCACTGCTGGAAGTAGGCTAGGCACAAGGGTGCACGCACGACCCCATACACACTGAGGAGTGCCGCACACAGCACATGGGCATGCCTCCCCGTGGACAGTGCTGCCTGGCGTAGGTGTGTGTGTGGGCTCCATGGAGGGCCGGTCTGCTCCAGGCCCCTCTCCTGACTGGAAGAGCTTGCAGTCTAGATGTAGCCTCAGAGGTCTGCTCAGCACTGAGAAGCATTGCAGTCCTTAAACATTTCAGAGGGGTAGCCATGTAAGTCTGTAACTGAAAAAACTTAAAAAATAACCAATAGTCTTGTAGCACCTTAGAGACTAACAAAACATGTAGATGGTACCATGAGCTTTCATGGGCACAGCCCACTTCTTCAGATGAATGGAGTTAAGGGTCCAGTTTCCAAATAAATAGCAGAGAAAGAGAGGGGATGGGATTGGGGGAGACAGGGGAGAAGAGAAGGAAAAAAAAAGGGGGGGCAAAAGTTGTCAGAGTGTCCATGCTAAGTGAAGCTGATAGAGTGGGTACTAAGTGCTCTTAAGTACTCTGTGCTTGGTTTTTTATGGAAGCTTCAGGGGGTAGCCGAGTTAGTCTGTACAGGATAAACTTAAAAAACAACAAATGGTCTGGTAGCACTTTATAGACTAACAAAGCATGTAGATGGTATCATGAGCTTTCGTGGGTACAGCCCACTTCTTCAGTTTACGTGGAATGTAGCGGGCCGTCCATGCAAGGTGTTTGTTTAGACCTCCGTTGCAGGTATCAAACTTGTACGTGAAATTAAGTTCTGCAGCCTTCCTTTCAAGCTGGCTTTTGAAATTGGCATGCAATAATATGGTAACTTTTAGATCCAGTAATGAGTGTCTGGGCAAGTTAAAATGTTCCCTAATAGGTTTCTGTTATCTTTTCAAATATCTGATATGTGTCCATTAAATCCTTTGTCGTAGAGACTGTCCAGTTTGGCCACTGTACATGGCAGAGGGGCATTGCTGGCATAGATCATATTAGTGGATATACAGTTATGAGACTCTGATGTGGTGGTTTATGTGGTTAGGTCCTGTGATGATGGCACTTGTATAGATGTGTGGACAGAGTTGGCACCGGAGTTGATTGCAGGGGTGGGTTCCCAGACGATTATTTTTTAAGTTTATTCATTAAAAATGTTAAACATTTTTAAATCCACACACACGCACCATGGAAACTGTTGGAAAATACATTGCTGTGGAAACGCTAAAGGAATAACATTTGAACTCTTCCATTTAACTCTAGCGTTAATGTCCTATTACTTAGATAGCTGTGAAGAACTGAACAACCCAGACTCAATCTTCAGCTTAATTTGAGGAGCTCTTGGCACCGGTGAGGAGGTAGGTTATATGTGGCTTTTAGCTGTCCTGCCACTCTCCACAATTTGTAAGCAAGTCCTGGCACAGAGGGACTGCAGCAGCAGTCAAAAAAGCAAAAGCAAACAGAATGTTGGGAATCATTAAGAAAGGATACATAATAAGACAGAAAATACCTTATTGCCTCTATATAAACCCATGGTATACCCGCATCTTAAATATTGTGTGCAGATGTGATCCCCTTATCTCAAAAAAGATATCTTAGAGTTGGAAAAGTTTCAGAAAAGGGCAACAAAAATAATTATGGGTATGGAATGGCTTCCCTATGAGGAGAAATTAATAAAACAGACTTTTCAGCTTGGGAAAAGAGATGACTAAGGGCAGGGATATGATAGAGGTCTATAAAATCATGACTGGTATGGAGAAAGTATATATAAGGAAAAGTTATTTACTATTCCTCATACAAAAACTAGGGGTAATCAAGGCAACAGGTTTAAAACAAACAGAAGGAAATACTTCTTCAGACAACGCATAGTCAACCTGTGAAACTCCCTTCCAGAGGATGTTGTGAAAGCCAGAACTTTAACTGGGTTCAAAAAAGAACAATATAAATTCATGGAGGATAGGTGGATAGGTCCATCAATGGCTATTAGCTAGGATGGGCAGGGACAGTGTCTCTAGCCTCTGTTTGTAAGGGCTGGGAATGGGTGACGGGGGTGGATCACTTGATGATGACTTGTTCTGTTCATTCTCTGTGGGGCACCTGGCATTGGTCACTTTCAGAAGATAGCATAATAGGCTAGATCAGGTCTGGGAAAAATACAGCCTGCGGGCTAGATCTGGCCTGCCAAGCCACTGGATTCGGCCCGCAAAGGCAGTGTGGAGCCCCAGGCAGGCTCCCCTGCTTGCCCTGCAGCCCCGCACGCCGCTCAGAAACATGGCTGCAGGGAGAAGGGACGATTCAGACGCTGCTCCCGCCTGCAGCACAATCCCATTGTCCGGTTTCTGGACAGAAACTGGCCAATGGGAGCTGCCTGTTTGAATAACAGGCAGCTACGGAGCACAATCCTCCGGCTCAGTCACTCATTCAAGCACATGTCTGAACAGGCAAAAACATTTTAAGCTCTGCAAGCCTTTAGCTCTGCAGGGAGGCAGGCTATTTGGCTGCTGGCTGGTAAGTCTCCTGGCCAGAACCCACTTCTGGCACCCCAGCCCCTTCCTTCCCCAACCCTCTGCCCCCCACACCTGCCCCGCTACTCCATATGCACCCATACCTCCTCCCAGCTCTAGCATCCCAATCTCCTGCCCAAGATCACAATCCCCTCGTACCCTAGGTCACATTCCAAAACCCTGCACCTCAGTTCCCTGCCCTAGGTCACAACTGCCTCCTTCACCCAAACTCCCTTCCAGGCTCCATTCTCCCTCCTGCACCCTAATTCCTCACCCCAAGCGTCCTTCTGCACCCAATCTCCATCCCAGACCCCGCACCGCCTCCATTAATACCATGGAAGAGTGCGGCCCTCAACCTTTTTCCAAAATCCTGGAGTGGCCCCCCATCAAAAATGATTGCCCACCCCTGGGCTAGATGAACCTTTGGTCTGATCCAGTTCTTATGATCTCTACCATGAATCAGAGCATCCTGAAGACTGACTACAAATCACTCTGAGGGGTATTCTGACAGCTGGAAATTACTGGGCAAAGGGATAACATGGTTTATCCCTTTTCCTTGGCCGTTCCCCAGTGCCTGTGGCTATTATATTTAATAACAATAGTTTGTTTCTTTCAGAAGGATGCCAAAGCTCTTTACAAGATATGGTCTTGGTCCCACACTAACATCCACACAGCTGGACACTGATTTGATGCCAGTGATCAGCGTCCATGCAAGCAGAAGACTGTCCATGCACAGCCAAGCCTGGAAGGACACTTTTGCGTAAGTGCACCCCCAGATACAATTGCCTAAGATTCATGTGCCCCAGAGATTCGAGGGCCTAAATTCACCCAGAGTGAACAAAAATGATCAAGTGTAGTGCAGGAAAAATGCCCGTATAATCAGTTAACAGCTAAGAATTTAACTGCAGAAAAGGCCAGGTAATGTTTCCGCTGCAATATTAATTGTCACACCACACATGACATATAATAGTGTAGCTTGTTTATGTTTTGAAATGTATGCTGTAATATATGAGTGGGGATGGGTCTAAAAGTGCTGTGAGAAACATAGTGTCTGAATTTCCTTTTTATTACTGGTTAAATGGTTGTCCTACACATTGTATTGCCTTTCCATTCCATGGCCTCATAAGAAATGAACGTGTCCCATATAATCCTCTCTCTAATGCCAATACGTTGGCCCCCTGTGACTATGCCTTTGCCTTCTACCAACTTTCACACTGATGCTCCTGCTTCTCTGACTAGTCCATGATTATTCGAATTCCCTGCTTCCCGACTCACTCCATTCCTCTCTTCTAGTAACACGCCCTGACCATTCCTCTTCCTAGTTAAAGAATTCTCACAGGATTAATCCAGAACACTGGGTTTAACAAATTGCTATGGAATAAATAATGCCCACAAATGTGTCTGCACCTCAGTTTTACCTCTCATCCCCAATACAGCACTTTCAACAGCCCAGTCTTTGCTGACACCATGGTGACAGGCTATGCAAGGAGCACGCTTCTGAATCACTAACAACGCTCAAGAAAGGTTCTAGACGTCCCTTGGCAATTGTAAAAACAAGCTATTCCATACTCACACTGCAGCTTTGTGTTACCGTAACTATACTGAGGGAAAAACTTTCAGTGTTCACACTGAGCAATCATGCACTCCTATGTACATATGTTTTACAAAGCAAATATACAGTGTGTGCACGTAAATACCTTATTTGAGTGTGTACTTTGAGATATATCTTATAATAAAAAAACTGGCTCTAAAAATATAGGGTAAACAGATGAGGTAGGTGTTAATTTATTCATGTGTAAAAGCCCCTTTGAAAGAGAAGGGGACAAAATAGCTTTTACCAAAACTTGATCAATTGATTTGATCTCTTGAAAAATGCTTCATTAAATTTGAATTAAAGTGAATGACTAAAATATTTTTATGTTTGATGCATTAAATAACATTAAGATAATGTTGCGGTGTGTTTTTTAGGCTATTTTTCAGGGATTCATTACCACTTTCCAGCTATATTGACAGAGTTTCTACAGAGGTACTACAGCCTGCATGTACAAAATGAAGAATTTTTTAAACAGTAAGTCAATAAATGCCTCCACACTTTCTGTAACAAAGAGGGAAAGATTGCTACCAGGAGTACTTGTTCATCTTGATGGTAAAATAGCCCAGAATCTGGTTTATTCATGTGCCTGAGACACAGAGATAAGAAAAATAATTTACTAGAGTTCAGTCATGGAATCTGCCATAGCTTTAATATCAATTTTACTTTCTCAGAATAGTAAATGGTTAAGGAAACAGGAAACTCACTGATCTTAAACCTTTAACATTAAGGCTGCAAGCCCAGTTTTCTAACTAGAGGGAAAGTTGTTTTTCCTAATTCTTAATTATTTCCTCTGAAAAGCAAACAAAACCATGCAAAAATACAATCAGGTCTCAAGGAAAGAATTATATGCAGTATAAATTCTATTACTTGTAGCAATTGACATGTAACAGTAGTTAAATTCTTTCTCTATTAATATGTTCTTCGTGGTAGGCTATTGGTTTCTCATGGTTTTCTCTCTCCTTTCTCCCTCCAAATCAATGGCAAATTACAGAGGCCACGCATTTGAATCCTCAGCAAGGTACTCTCTGGTGTAGGGAGTGCAAATTTCATAGCCCCAAATGAGGAAAACATATCTAACCAAAAGATAGCACATTACAGTTTTGGGAGTTAGAAAGAACATTGCAAAATAACAACCTGAGCATATATGTAAGGGGAAGACAGAGACAACATCCATGTGCTCTCTCATCAAAAACTGCCTTGTACACCAGCTACCAAGTTGTTGCCAGAGCTAGAGAGAGTTTTTCTAAAATGTGAATTTCAGTTAAAAAAAGTCTTACTTTTATTTCTGCTTCTTTATGATAAAGAATGTCTAAATGTTTATTTTTAAAAATTCTCTGCTTGTTTTTGCTTTTTACCTGTGAATAATCAGATATATCAGGTACTTGCTTCCCTCTCTTTGCTGGAAGACAAGATTTGAAGGATCTGAACAGTGAGAGAGCTCTCCAGAAGTTAACCTGAACTGCAGGTATCCCTCTCCTTAGCTTAAAGGAAAGAAAATGTTGATTCTTGAGAAATGCCAGAAAAGAAAATATACAAGAAGATAAAGTGAAGAAAATGGAAGATTTTGCCTGTTAATTGGGAGGGTGTGCTGCAGTATTTCAAATTACCTCATGGTTTTTTACCAACTGCCTTTCAAACACCTATGTACCTTGATGGTAAAGATGCTTTACAATTACAGCAACAAAAATTATTATTATTAGAGTTAAAAGAACTCTGATTAGAAAATGAAACTTTTCAGTGTGCACCTTGGGACATCAAAACCCTATCCAATTCCCAATGAGATCAATGTGAAGACTCTCCTTCATGACAATTGGAGTTGGATTGGGTTCCTGGCCTCACTGGAGACAAAAGCAAAACCTTCTTTACCTTAATGGGGCTGAAATTTCACTTTGATCTTGGTTGTGGACCCACAATGAGAGAGGTTACCACTCTGAAAAATGTTTCATTATTGACACCACTCATTATTGCTTAGTAGAGACTAAATTGTTCCCAATGGAGATGATGAATTTTGTGGTTTCTTAAAATACACTGATCTGATAAGATGAATGTAATGCAACCTTTCCGTGTATAAGCAATTTACAGAACAATCTGTTTATGTTCTGAGACATGTAAAAGAGCCTTTGATTTTTATTCTGATATTGTTAAATGTAGAAGAGAGAAAATGATATAACAAATGCAGGTTTTCTTCTTGATGTAGAATCTAGAAATTGGCTCTGAGCTTAGGGCCAACCTATCTTTTTAAATGTTTTTCAGAAGGAAAGAAGATAAAGAACCCTACTTACGTACTTAAATATTTATGTCAAACAGTAACAAGTACAGCACTTTTGGAAAACTGAAATGAACACACAGACAAAAATTGTCAAACTTGGGAAACTAAAATAAGACCTGTGAATGTGTGTATGGCCATCTAAACCAGTGATCTAAATTTCAAAGGATCTGAGCACCCTCTGCTCCTATTGTATTTCCCCTGTTCAAATCAGGTATTGATTCAGGTACTTTGCTCACTAATCCCACTCTGATAATGTTGGTCTTGTTATTTATCTGTAAGGGCCAGAGGCTGGTACCTTAATTAAGGCTAAGATGAGCATTATTTAGTAAGTAGTCCCATTAATTTCAATAGGAGCTGAAGGATAAGGCTGTAGTATTTAATCATTTATACTAATGGTTTATCAAACATGGCTTAGTCTGTTGCAAAATCTTATATATTTCTTTATAATAAAATATACCACAAAGGAAACAATAAAGAGAAAGAACAATAGTTTAGATACAAATGAAATGGGGGCTGAAGACACTAAAAGAAGTCAACAAACCAAGAAGGGAGATGGATTGCAAAAGTTTTGCTTCATGTATTTTTACTGGTTTCAATTAATTTGCCATTGTTTCAAGAAACCAGTTACAAAGATACAAGAAAAAATACTAAGCAGATATCTAGCAGAACACTCAGGTTGCATCTACACTGTACAATTTCCCCAGAAAAACAATACTAGTGTCCACACTGCAATTGCGTTATTTCGACAGAAAGTCAAAATAATGGAGGGCTTTTTCTAATGGTGGTAAACCTCAGTCCACGAAGAATAAGCCTTTTTCCAAAAAGCTTTTTCAGAAAAAGGTGTGTGTGGACGCTCTATTTTGAAATAAGCTTTTCCAGAAGATCTCTTCCAGAAAAGCTTATTCTGAAAGAAGGTTGCAGTGTAGACGTACCATTAGTGTATTCATCTTCATAAGAAATTAGGAAAAAGTAGATTGGAAGGAAACTTTTAACATCTACTGTAAAAACTCTAGAAATTCTGAGGTGCAGCTTCCAATACGGGTTGGGCTTCCCTGGTCCAGCACCCTTGGGACCTGACTGGAGTTTGCTAGAAATCAACGCTGGCTCCTTTACTCCCAGCCCAGCAAGGCTCTCAGCCTCGGCTGTGCTGCCGGCCTCATTGCCACCATTCCGGCAGGGCTACCAGCCCCAGCAGAGCTCTCAGCTACTGGCCCTCCTGCTGCCAAACTCCTGGCTGCCACAGCTCTCTGGTTCTGGAACATCCATGGTTCTGCAGGACCCCAGATGTTGCCAGACTGGAGAGTCCTAGTTTAGAGAAGTCCAACTTGTATTACAAAAATGGCACTGCACAGCAATTTTGCATTGGTTTGTAACGTTGGCAACGATATATTGGTAGGAGTCTATTTTCTGTTATGTCTGATTTGGATTTTAGTTTCCTCTGTTTTTAATAGTTTGTAATAGTTTTAATAGTTTGTATAACTCAAGCTTTTCCTGTGCAATTTGAGGGTGAAGGAACTGAAGCATGAACTGAGAGAGAAGATTTGAAAGTGTACTGTTCAGCAGCCAGCCAGAATTTCCAAATGTTTCTGGCATACAGTCCCATAATGACAATATGAAGCATTCAGTGTTGAAACAGAGAGGAGGTATAGAAATTAGAGAACTTGGGGAAAATATTCATAAGAAGTTGGGAATTTGTGCTTCCCTGGTAGTTCCATGTCCTGATTTGACTTTGAGGAATTAAGAGTTTATTTTTTCCTTAGTTTTAGAGGAACAATATGTGGGTTAGCCAGCTGTGCAAGGCCTTCTGCGACCCAAGGTAAAATGTCTTGATGTAGAGCTTAAACCAAATGTTTTCTTTCATATTTTTTACTAATCACTGAAGTTTAAATTTAAAGAAGAGTTCTTCTTGTGGACATTCACTTGTATAAACAAAGTATGTGTACATGTGCTCTAGAAATAAATCCTAAGGAGCCATATGTTAAAACTGATGGTGACAGCAGGTTTTATAATATAACGAAAACTCTACAAAGGATCGGCATAGCCCATTCCAGTCCCAATGTGCTCCTGTGCTAGTAAGAATCCTCCACTGCCATCTGAGGCTTCCCTTTGGTTTGGGGCTGGAAACTCCCCTGCCGCTTTTGTGGGGTTGGTGCAGCTGGATCAGACACCAGCTGATTATTCTTCCCACTTTGAAGGTTTGTTCCCAAGGGTGTGCTGGCAACATCTGTGGCCCTGGTCCTGGCCTAAATAGACTTGGAAGTGTTGGATTTTTATAGTTAAGTGTTGGTAAATATCAACTTCACTGTACACACATAAACCAATGAAAAAATATTACAGATGAACATAATCACAATTTACAAATAGGCAAAGTAAGAAAGATGTTACTTGAGAACTTGCAAAAGTTTGATTTAATGATATTTACTTTGTATTTTTTGACAAGAATAAGGATCGGCGAAGTGAACGTAGCCTTCGGTAAACCTAGGAGCACTTGGAAACTTCATGCCATAGCCTTACATACAAAATTAAGTGTCTACTCAGCTGTCGTAGCTATAGCAACCTATGGCAATGAAGCCTGGTAACGTAAGAAAACAGGTGCTCAGAAGTTGGATGTGTTTCATCTAGGGATGTTAGATTTAGATTAGTTGGCTAATCGAATAGTTGATGCAATTTGCACTGACTATTCGATTAGTTGATAAGGCCTTTGAAGTGTGGCAACAGCCCAGCCCCATACTTCAAAGCTGAAAGCGCTGTGGGGATCATGGGGCCAGTGCAGGATTCAAAGCATTCAAGGGATTCACCTCAGGCTCCATGTGGCACCCCTGAACTGCACGCAACATTTCAAAGCGGCAGCACTTCTAGGAACCCAGGGTCTGGCCCCGGGCTCCACACGGCGCTGCCGCTTTGAAGCATCTCCTTCTCTACCCCTCCACTCTTGCTACCTCCTTCTGATAGAGGCAGTGGGGGGGGGGGAGGGGAGCAACTAGTCGACTAGTGTGTCAACTATCTGATAAGCATTTGCTTATCGGATAGTCGACTAGTCGTTCACATCCCTAGTTTCATCATAAGTGCTTGTGTAGGATATTAGCAGTAAGCTATGAGGAAAGAAAAATGAACGATGAGGTCAGAAAAATGGTTAAAGGTTGAAGTCTCCATTGCAAATAATTTGTAAGAGAAGGCATCAATGGCTGGAGCACGTGTTACAAATGGATTGTAACCAACTGCTGATTATGGCTCAGTTGGAAACCAGAAAATCCAACAAGAAAGAGGGGTAGACCTAGGATGACTTGGAAGTGTACGATTATCAACGTCACAGAAAAAAATAATGTGGAATGGGAGGGGTTAGGCCACATGGCAGCTAAGGCAACATGGGGAATGTGGGTAGCCCAATGTTCTGGAAGCACAGGATGGACTAAGGCCTAAGGTAAGGATGTTGCCAATTTGTGTTTTAAACATTATAAAACTTCAGCTTTTTAAATCTCAACATCTATTGTCATTAAATAGTTATTGTGTGATGTCCCTACAGTCTGACCCACATACAATTTCCTTTAATTGTGAAAACTGAAATGATTAAACATAGAAAAAAATACTTAAAATAAACATAGGTATTAAATCAATTGTTTGCCAAGTCTACTTATAAACAAGTAGAACAGCCTCAATTCTAGTGCTACTGAAGCTGTGTATTGTGTGTTTAAAAATAGAGATATAACAATAAGAAAATTAATATACTCTATATTCATGCCCCACTCTAGGACAGCATGGGTCACGAAACAGACTAAAGACTGATAGCAATAGTGCAGCGTTTTAAATCTCTGTCTGCATCTTTTGCCTTGTTTTCCTATTTCACAGAGGCTGACCTTGGATGAGCATCATCATCCGCTGTCATGAAAGGTTTGTGTCGCATCTTTAGTCAGAGGTATAGGTAGCTGCCAGCATTTTTAAAGTGCAGGTCATCTAGGTGGATGGAACCTAGGTGGATAGAACCCAATGCTTAAGGTGCTGGCATCTGCCAATACCTTATCTACGTTAACACTCTCACTGGTGAGGCTGAATCAGTGGGAAATTTTAGCACAATGTACCTCCTGTAAACGAGACTGGACACACTTTACACGGAATCAGTTTAGAATTGTAAGCTCAGCCAATTACAGTAGAGTCCCTATCATCCGACCTAAACGGGACCGACACATGGTCAGATTGCCGAATTTGTCGGATGATACGAACTCTACTATATAGAGCAACGGAACAGCTGATGCGCTCCTGCCGCGGACGGCGTCGGCAGAAGCGGCATCAGCTGTTCCGTTGCTCTCTAGGAGAAGCTGCTGCCGCTCCTGCCGGGGCTACTTCGTCCACGGCAGGAGCGGCAGCAGCTGCTCCTAGAGAGCGACGGGGCAGCAAGCGGGGCTGTTCTCCCGGCCCGCGCTGTATTCGACCCTGCAGCTCCCGGGGACAAAGTCTGCAGGGTCGGATAAAGCGGAGTGTCAGATTACCGGGTGTCGGTTAATCCGGACTCCACTGTATGTAGGTAGTTTGGCCACCAGCCACAGTGTGGCAGTGTGTTGTCCCCAAGCATGCCTCTGCTGTGGCATGATGTAGCCTGGATGGAACCTTACCTTGAGTTCTGTCCTAGCGCTCTCAATAATTTACTCACCGTCCAGAGCCCTTGATAGATTAGGACCCAAGAAGGGGAATGTTTAAATTTTTATAACATACAGGTCTCTTTGGCCCTACTGGCCCAAACCCTTCCCTCTTGGGATTTCCAGTTCATCCTTGTTCACAGACTTCAGGTTCCCACTGAGTGGGGGAGCACTGTCAGTCCTACTGCAGCCCCTGGCCTCTCTGATGTGTCTCTCCCATTCTCCTTCTGACCTGGTCCCTTGACTCAGCTTCTTCCTCTTGGTTAAGGGATTCCACAAATCTCCTTTTTGACACTTTCACACAAGTCATATGTGGGGTCTGCAGCTTAGCAGACCTAGGATGGAAGTTTTCATCCCTGCTGTACCCAGCTTAGCATAGTGTGGGATGCTGCAAGCCCAAACAGCAGCTGGGCTTTATCAGCTCTAACCCGTGCCTTCAGCTGGGAAACTACTGAGCAGTAAATAAGTTTGACCTCAGTCTCAGCTCATAAGAGTGATAAGAATGGCGTTGAGCCAGGTACTTGCACACTCGGTAAATAACTATAGTGTAACTAGTGTAGAAAGTCCCATGCCCATTGAATCTCAACAGGGACCTAGACCTCGAAGGGTGTCCTGAATCCCTCTAGCTGGAGCCACGTCCACTGCGGCCAGGTGCGAGGTAACAGGAACAGGACTCCCCGCAGACCTGAAAGGGCGTAAGCACTTCCAAGTGCCTGTTACTCTTATATGCATTGCTCTGCCTATGCTGATTTGTATTACTTTGCAGTAGCTGTGTAACCATCTGGCAGTATTAAGCCTGTAATAGTAGTGACGTAGTGAGATTAATAAAAACAACTATCTCTAATCGACTCTGCCTTGAAGCGAATCCACAACCCTGTTGGGCCCTGGCCCTGCGAATTGACAGGCACTTTGCTGTGATTCAGGCAGGCTTCCCCAGCCCACCAGTTGCCCTTCTGGGTTTGGTTCCCATCCCAGGGATCCTTTCTTCTGACTTGATGTCCCCTGTAATTTTCCATTCCAGGCTGTCTGCCTTCTCTTCTCTCTCAAATCCCCTAAAATCTGGCTTTTATCATGTTAAGGAGGTAGCTCCCCTATTGGTGCCTGGCTCTTTCCCGGCTAGTTTGCTGCTCTCTTGAATACCAGTTTCCTAAAAGAGGCCATGTAATGAAACAGGGGTTGAATGGCCCTGGGCTCTCTATCCCTTAACAGGGACGGACCACCATGTTTCACACAGCAAGCTGCGCATCTTGAGGCTTTTGGTGCAGACCTAGAGTTTGTGGTAAGAATTGTTTTTGAGTGTGAATATTGAGATTATCAATTCAGAAAGAATTTTTAACTAAAACACTCTTTAAAGCTAATTTGTCAGAGGAGAAATAAGGACCCATCATTTAGTGCTATATTTTTGAGGCAGATTTAAGTTCTTATTTTCCAATGTTTCTCTAGACCTCAAGAGGTCATCCATAGAATTTCTGGGAAACTATTCGTGAGGATCTGTTCATAGTGAAATTTGTCACTGAATGCCTTAATAGGACCACCTTGTCTTTAGGGTCATATGAACTATAGCTAATATCTTTCCAGGTTCTGCTAGGAAGTTTTTAGCCATGCCTCCTGGATTTGCACCTGCCAGGAGCACAGCAAGCTCTTAACCTGGTTGCTAGGGAACTCAGCAAGCTCATTTTGTCCCAATGAGCCCTCATCAAAAATGGTGCCTTCTGATTGGGCAAAGGACCCAGTGGCCTGCTACTTGAGTTTTGCTGCAGCAGCACCACAGCTACTGGCTGTGTTCCGTGCTCACAGATGCACTTGGCCTGCTCCTGCTACAGTATCCATTCCTTGCTTCAGTCCTGCTCCTGCTTCTGGTCCTTGCTCCAGCTCCTTGTTCTAGCCTGCTCCCAGTCCTCACTTCAGCCTTGTTCCAGTCCCAGTCCAGCCTTGACTTTGTCTGCTCCAGTCTAATCTTTGTCTCCCTTCCCTACTCCTGATTCTGACTTGAGTTCTGATCTGTGGCTTGGCTCCTTGGCCCAGACTCTGGCTTCAATCCCTCAGCCTGGTATCAGACTCCCAGATCTATTCCTGCCGTTACCTCACGCTGTCACTGCATGCTCTGAGAGCCTACAGCATGCAGAAATCAATAAACCAAGAGTTCTTAGGTTACAATTAGACTGTGCACTATTTTTATTTGGGATTAAGTTCCCTACCACATCCACTATGTCTCTGTTTCACCTGTTCCTTTCCTTTCTACATGAGCAACAATTGTATTCCCTGCTGCTTTGATGCTTCACTTCATTAATTTTTCTAATATATGTTTCCAGTGTATTCACCAGACCTGTATTTAACTAATGGGGACTGCACTGAAAACTGCAAACCATAATTGATTTTTTTTTTCATTTTTTCCTCACTCAAATTAGAACAACAAAAATTCGTTTTGGGTTAAATTAAATGTTTTGTTTCAGTCTGTTTTTCTTGTTTTCATTTTGGCCTATTGTCAGGTGTGTTTCACCTTATTTTTATTTTAATTTTTGTTGTTCTGTAATTTAGCTACATTTCATTCCAAAATGAAAAGTTGATATGAAGTGTTCTGGAATGGCTGAAATGAACTGTTTTGCCTTTTTTTTTTTTTTTTTTTTTAATTTAATCTAAATTTGTGCATAGTTTTGGTGCCCCCTCAGGTACTTTTTTTGCCAACTTTATTATTCACCAAAAAGAATTCAACCAACTCTAATGCTATCTCTCCTGTAAACTGTGTTTTTAGAGCTCTGAATTTGAATGGTTATATAATGCATAACATGGAACACACTGCACAGTGAAAATCCTCCCTAAATCTATAAATCTATACACATTACAATACTAAATATTAAAATGGTTGTTATTATTTTTAAGGTTTATGCACTGTTTGTACGTGGTTGGCTTCCATTTCAATCCCCCTCTATCACTAAGTGGAAACAGACTCTTTTTCTTAATGTCTCATCCATTTATGGTCCTGAGTGTGACTATAAATTGCATCCGAGGGGAGGGCCTGATGGCAGTGTGGTAGGGCTACTCATGGTGGGGCTGCTCCAGAGCATACCACAATGTTGCAACCTTCAGGAGTAAGTTGAGTACAGGGTGCTTCAAACCCCGAGGCCTCACTGCCTTGTGGGTATTCCTTGGTTGAAGTAAGGTTAAGGGACACCACCCTGACAAACACACCCTCGTTGAGGCATTAGGCAATCAGTAGCAGCTCTAATCTGTTGCTTTCTGATAGAAGCTACAACCATTGAAGCACTGAATGTCTGGACTCCATCTGATGCAGGGGTGGGCAATAATTTTTTGCCAGGAGCCACTTCAGAACTTTTTTAAGTGGCCTCAGGCTGCGCTGAAAGGGGTGGGGCTCTTAAGCGGAAGGGGTGGGGCCTCAAGCAGAAGGGGTGGAACCAGGATACTCCCCTGCTTCCCCACCCCCAGACCATGATTGGTCTGGGGGTGGGAAAGCGCCTTTGTCCCCCACAGAGGTTTCTCCAAGGTGCCCATGCCCCTGGTAGTGGGAGGAGACGTCGCGTGCTCCCCCTTCTGCCCCCAGGCCAATCAGGGCTTGGGGGCCGGGGAGTGTGTGAAGCCTCCTCCTACCCTGCCTGGAGTGGGTGGAGCTTCTAAGTGCCACGTGCTCTTTGCAGGGTGGGGGTAGGGCGGAGGAACCTTCACACACTCCCCCAGCTGCCAGGCCAGTTAGGGCTTGGAGGCAGGGGAGAATGAGAAGTCTCCTCCTGGCATGGTAGAGGAAACTTCATGCGCTTCCCCCTGCCCCCAGGCCCTAATTGGCCAGGGAGGGCAGGGCCTCCGTGGGTCGGAACAACCGACTTGGCAGGCCAGATCCTGTCCACAGCGGCCCTTTTGCCCACCCCTGATCTGGTCTTTGAATGCTGTCTGAATAGTCTAAAGGGGGCATGGTAAGTCTAGGGTAGCCTCTACTCCATACTCTTGCCTAGGCATACATGTTGAAGCTAGGATTGCTGGGTGTCTGGTTTTTGACTGGGATCCTGGTGGCTCTGATCAGTTGGCCCCAGTGGGACTGGCAGGCCCTCTGCCCAGCTCTGCATGGCTCCCAGGAAATGCGGTCATCATGTCTGGGTCCTAGGCAGAGATTTGGCCAGCGGGCCTTGCTGCAGGTGATGCCCCAAGCACCAGCTCAGCAACTCCCATTCACCAGGAACCGTGGCCAATGGGAGCGACAAGGCAGTGGCTGTGAGCGGGGGCAGTGTGTGGAGCCAGCTAGCTGCCTGTTTACCTAGGAGCTGGAGAGACATGTTTCCGCTTCCTGGGAGTTGCTTGAGGTCAGTGCTGCCTGGAACCTGCATCCCAACCCCCTGCCCTAGCCCTGAGTCCCTTGCTGAACCCATACTCCTTTCCAGAGCCTGCAACCTCCTGCCCCAGCCCTGAGGTCCTTTCCCACACTCCAAACCTCTTGGTCCCAGCCTGGAGCCCCCTTCAGCACTCCAAACACCTTCCACATGGCCCCACCCCAGAGCCCACACCCTTAGCTGGAGCACTCACCCCCTCTTGCACTCCAACGCTGTGCCCCAGCCCAGAACCCCCTCTCACACACCAAACCCTTCAGCTCCAGACAAGATCCCCTTCTTGCACCCCACATTCCTCATACCCAACTCCATCCCTGAGTCTGCACCCCCAGTTGGACCTTCCTGCCCTTGTTCACCCAAATACCCTGTTCCAGCTTGGTGAAAGTGAGTGGCAGAGGGAGGAGGGATGGAGTGAGCAGGGGCAGGGCCTCATTGAAAGGGAGGGCCAGGTCCAGGTCCTGGGGGCATGGGTGGGGCTGGTGGTGAGGCAAGGGAGATTGGTTTTCTTTACTTAGAAAGCTGACAACCTAGTCAAAGGGCTTGGTGTGATGGCTGCAGAGTTCTGTATGGTGCATACAGAGGGGTGCAAGGAGTTCTGCAGCATCTCCAAGTTTTGGGAGTCCTGGCCACGTGCTTGCTGCCCAGGTTCCAGCTGCCAGCCTGCGCCCCTGCTGCCTGGGATCCCAGCTGCCAGGACTGCTCCTTCCCAGGAGCTTGTCTGCCTGTCCCAGATCCTCCTCAGCTGTTGGCCCCAGGTCCCACTCAGCTGCCAGGCCTGGTTCCTGCTCAGCCAGTGGCCTTGCTCACTCAGGGGTTCTGCCACCAGGTCCCACATGCGAGGCCCAGGATCCTAGTTTCTGGCCCTGTGTGTAGGGTCCCATGTGCTGGCCCCAGCTCTAGGGGATGGTGAAAAGTGTGGACAGGAATAAGGGGCTGTGCAGCTCAGCATCCCCACTCCAAAAGTTTTTCCAGTGCCACTGGGGGCATAAGGAACCTGAGCTAGCTACCAAGGTGTCTACACAGCCCTATTTGGGGTGGCCTGCTCACCTCCCATCCATTTAAGTTCTAATGCTCTGCTCGTGTATGTAAGAAATAAACAAAATAACAACAACAAAGTGGTGTAAACATATTTTCTGACCATAACAGTAGCCATTTCAAGGACAGACTTCGGTGATTGTGATTGCAAAGGATAATAAGTCAGCACAGCAAAACTGAATATAAACAGGATGTCATACATGCAATGATTATCCATTAGACATAGCAGCGTATAGTTGTTTTTATCTTTGATTTGCTAGCTATAAACAAATTGAGCTACATTAACCATTCTGTTACGATACAATCTAAAGAAAGTACCTGAAATGAGGTATTATTAGAAGATTCTTAAAAATATCAGAATAATTCTTGGAAAATCAATCTAGCATGTATTTTACCTTTTACTTCTCTTTGAGAGAATAATTGCCCCAATAGATGACTGTGGACTGTTATAAGATGTAATTTTTTCTGTCAGTTCTCTGAAATGTCTTTCAGATTAGTGCTTAAGAGCTGGCATTTACAAACCTCCTACTGGAGCTGATCTGTAGCAGTACTAGATACATTTTTTGATACAGCTATTTCTAGAACTGCTTATGTTGTCTGTTTAAGCACGTGTAGATTTAAAATTATTACACGGTTCTCTGAACTCTTTATTAGGACAACAAACAATGGAATTGATCCGGCAAATACATACCACAAGTTCCCTTGAATTTAATGGGAACTTGCAGAGGACTAAGGGACATCATATGGGGACCTGTTTTCAGGATTAATCCCAATGAACAAGTTTTCAGCTGTGCAGATTTATTTCAGAAGGGCTGGTGAGCCTTGAACTATTGTGGTGGTGATTGATTACTTATTTATATTCTGGTACTGTCTAGAAGCTCCAGTCAGGATCAGGGCCTTGTTGTATGCTGAAAACCCTCATTAAAAAAAAGAGACAGTCCCTGCCTTGAAGAACTAAAATATCTAAATAGCGATTGAGAGGGAAAGGTATTAGATGCAACATAGAAATGAGTGTGTGTGTGGTAGCTCTGCTTTTATAAATAATTATCTGAAATATTGTTGGTTTGGTTTTGTTTAATAAGGGCACAAAATCCAGGGGCTAAGTTAACTAGATCATAGGAGTTGGAAAAAGAAGGGAGGAAAGGGCAATGCTGAGGCTACGTCTAGACTACGGGGTTTTTCTGGGATACCGGAGGTAACCTAGAAAAACTCTGCTGGGTCCAGCGAACGCATCTGCTCTTCCACTTTTTTTTTTTTTTTCAGAAGAGCAAACACACTCTTTCAGAAGCCCCGTCTTCTTCCTTCCACGAGGAAGAAGGGCTCTTCCGAAAGAAGAGGATTTTCTAAAATTTGCCCGAGTGCAGATGGGCCAGATTTTGGAAAAGCCTCTTCCGAAAAAAGCATGTTGCATATCTTTTTCCGATAGAGGCTGTGTCTAGACTACAATGATCTGAGAGAAGAGGAGGATGAAGTCTTTCCTTGTAATTATAAAACAGAAAGTCTGGCCAGGTCTCAGTCAGTTCCCTGATGAACGAGTGGCTATAACACAAAAGTGACCACCACAATTAACACTGATTTGCTGGCAGCCTTGCTGGCAGTTTTAGGAGCGGGACAATAGGTTCTGAAGTCTATGTAGCTTGTATCCCCCTAGAAATGATCTTTTCAGATCCTTCCCTTGATTTGGGCATGGTGATCAGGGCACCTTTCACTGCATCTCTCTTTGCTCTGTCTTTGCTATGTGTAAATAGAGGACTTTGATCTCAAGGACTGACAACCTAGCACCTATTACTGGTGAGAAAGTAATTTGATTTTTTTTGCATTAAAAGTAAATAAAAAGAGCTTTCGTATAGGTGGTGGGAGCAAGTATTGTGGAATTTCTAAATCTAATCAATGCAGAATTTTTATGGTTAAAAATTGGTGTATTTTAGGATGATATAAAAGACTTCCGGTGTGTGTGTGATCCTGAGTATATTAAATTCAGTAGATTTTGTAACTGTTTTGTATTTTATGTTGCAAATCAGGCTTTAGTGTCTACCATATTTTTCAGTGCCAGCATAACTTGTCCCCTCACTGACAGCCTCTTAATAGGCTTGCTTATTAAAAGAACATCTGCTTCCTATGTTTTCTGGCTCATCACTTGAGAATTCAGGCTTAGTTCTCAATTTTCTACATGGTTGCTTTTAAGATTTTGAAGCTGTACCTGGACTGGTTTGTCTGGGCCTCTGGTTGTTTGAAATACAGCAGTAAATATATGAAAAGTTCATGTTAGCACAAATGTATCCACACTTGAGAGACTTGTTGAAATTAAGTTTTGACATCAGGAAGAATTTAGACTTATTTCTTGACCAAAGTGGTGTAGAGCTAGATATGTAGATACAGAGTTCTATAGTGTAAGAAATGAGATTGTAGGATGACTGTCAGATGACTCTGGTCACCTGAAGAAGTGGGCTGTGCCCACGAAAGCTCATGATACCATCTACATGTTTTGTTAGTCTATAATGTGCTACCAGACCATTTGTTGTTTTTTCTGTACAGACTAACTCGGTTACCCCCTGAAGCTAGTATTTTCTTAGTGTACCATGCACAGCTAAATTGAAACAACCTATTTCTGGGCTGAATAAATTACTCTGTGTACAAAGCACTCCCCCTATGGGAGGGAAAGCTGTTTGTGAGAATGTCAGGCACAGATTATTGAATCATGATTGAAAACAAACAACAACAACTGAGGAAGGAAGGTTGTGATAGTCTATTCAGTCACAATCCTCTGGTAACAAAGGCCAGAATCCAGATTTGCCTGTAGAATAGATGAACTGGGACATGGAAGGTACCCACCTCTGCAGACTTCACATGTGCTACTCGTGTGGATGATGGTCAGTTCCAGGAGGAATTACTTAGAGAGCACAGAGAGAAGGAAGATAAGCGAGTGGTAGGTATGGAGAGACCTTTCTGCTTCCTTTTCCCCACTCCATAAAAGCCCCAGAAAAGGGCTGAGGGGTGACACTCTGTTCTGCATGCTGCTCTCTATTTTCTCAGCTCCTCTCTCTTAAGATGAGCTGATTAGTGACAGAAGTACAGTAATAGCAATCTTCAGAGTTGATCACTCCTAGCAATCTCCATATCAACTGTGTGGCAGGCACTGCAGGCCACATGTTTCGAGTGGACCTCTGGAAAAGCAAATAAGGTTGCAGAGGAACAATGTCTGTGCTGCACTGAACAAATTCATATTACCCTATTTGGCAACATCAAGAGGTAGGTTGCAAGATATCAAATGATACATAACATTTATTACATTTCACTATGACGTCACAAGATGCCTCTTGTGATATTATTTACATGGCACCGGTGTTGTGACAGCAGAGGTTCCTTGACAGACTTACTACAGGAATGTCCTATGGCACAGCTCTTAATTATAATTCATTTAGCCTTGCAGCAGCAGATTTGCCCTACGTTGAAGTTAATCATTAAAGGAGACATTAGTCATTTACTACCTTTAAGCTGTCTCAGAGACTTGAGAATGGCTCTGGCTACTAAGAAGATCCTTCAATCTCACTATGTGGAAAAAATACTAATATTCTATATGAGATTTGGTGGAGCCATGCTCTCTGGGCTGCTGCTAAATTTGAGATGGCATCCTTAATCCAGGTGATTAACTTCCATGTTCCCAAGAAGATTATTGCATTTAATTGCCAAGCAGAGCTGATTCATTTTTATGTGTGTTAATATAATAGAAAAAGGGTAGTTATAGATAGAAGCCTGTCAATCTAAAAGTTTGGGGCTGTATGGCATAAAAAATGCAGGTCATCATGTGAGTGCGTAAAAAAGGCAAGAGACTATCAGGGCCAGCTTTCCAGAGGCTAGAGGAATATAGCTCTGCCAAACCTGATCATTCCCATAAATGATCCTGTTATCTTGTCTGTTATCTTGTCTCTGACAGTGGCCAGTACCACTTAGAGCTATTAGTTATTGGCTTATGCTGTGAAGCTCAGAGTTATATAACTTTCTAATTGTTTTAGTGTGTCAAATATTACTGGGGTAATCTGATTTTCTGTGAAGATATGCAAACTTGTGGAGTTGTCCTGAGACCTTTTGTTTCTAAGATGTCTTGTGGCGAGGAGTTCTACAGGTTAATTTATGCAATGTGAAACAAACCATAATGAAACTCTGAATTGCAAACTAAGTGAGTCACTATCTATTTTCTAATCACTACTTTATTGCAGCCTTATATTTGATTTGCTATTTGGCCAGTACTGCTCATTGTTAAAATGTTTTCACTAGGCTACTCACTAGTCTTTTTTCCTTTTGTTGAGTGTATTTTGCCCATCACATGAGAGCGGCGTGTTAGGTAAAGAAGATTTAGTCACATTGTTGCTGTGAAACTGCACATTTATGTCAAATAAATATTTATATTAACTATGCTATTTCAAACTTCTTCAGTCAGTGGTGCTATTGAGGGTAAACTGATTTTACGTACCTCTCGCTTGGGAAATACAGAGTTTAGATTAGTTTACTGACTTCTTTTTTGGATACTACATACTGTCTGCAGTAAACCATTCTGCAATCAAATCTCTGTAGCAAAAGTAAAATTAGGTCATGCAACCAGACTGCTTGAAACTAAAAATTCCTCTTCAAGGAACATTTGTGATTCAAACTGGAATAGGAAATTGCAGCATCCTGGTACCAGCAGGTTTGTTTTATTTTTCTTCACTATCTTTTCTTGTCCTTTTTCAAGTTGATTTTCTGGCTCTGTTTCTCTACATAGCCATTATGTCAAGAGAAAGAAAGAAAGAGGTGAATACACTACTAATTGTACATATTTTCTTATTAAATTCCCTTCCTGCACTTTGATGTCTGATTATCTGTTGTTGGTTGTTCAATGAAGCAGAGAGAACTCAGAAGCGTGAGCAAGAGGCTATAGGATTTAGCCACACAATTCCCTTTAATTTCAGTGGCAGCTGTGTGGTTGTCAGCTTTGGAAATCTCTATCCATGTGCTTGGTGTTATAAGAGGCTGACAGTCTCAGCCCTGAGGAGATTACAGTCTAAATGAGAGAGTTTTAGGGTGAACAGGACACCAAGGGAATGAATTGTTAGATTGTATTTTAAAATTATGGCTAATATTACTGTTGATCCCCTTCCTGTGGGCCTTGCAAATGGACGGCGTCATTGGAAGGGGTAGGTATGGGGAGAAGGCAGTAGCTTGGAGAACCAAAACAAGGAGAGAATTCCATGTGTAGAAAGGATGATAAGGAGGACTTTATGGGAGAGACATAGC
The DNA here is from genome assembly GCA_019425775.1 of Rafetus swinhoei. NCBI lineage: Eukaryota > Metazoa > Chordata > Testudines > Trionychidae > Rafetus > Rafetus swinhoei. The sequence goes on along the minus strand of CM033424.1, from coordinate 199,488,703 downwards.
AGAGCACATCAAGAGTCCCGGTGGAGGCCTGGTGGCTGAGAGTCCTGTGGGCTGTCAGAGCAGCGGGCTGCCTGTAGTGAGCTGCCTAGCATGTGCCCCAGGGGTCTGACAGGACAGCAGGGCTGGCGGCAGGGGAGGAGACAGCCTGAAGCTGGTGACAGGGCCAGGGCTGGGTGACTAGTGTCGGGCGGGGGGCAGAAATGACCTCCCCAGTCCAGAAAAATCCCTCATCTGAGAATAGTCAGGTCCTACGGGTGCCAGACCAAGGAGGTCCAACCTGTACTAGAAGATTTACCCTACGTTGCTCTGGTCCTTAAGTAAATTATTTTTTTCTTCATTTAAATCATTGCTCCAGGGTGGGGTTGGGGCTGAGGGACTCAGTATGCAGGCTACCCAGGGAGAGGGGACTACCCCATCCCGCTCTGCTGCAGCAGCTTGGGGCCAGAGGAGAAGCACCTCACATGGCCACTGCTGATGCAGCAGGCACAGCCAGGGGAGAAGTGCTTGTCCTCCGCTGGGGCAGGTCCAGGTTTGTCTGCCCCCTGCACTCCCCAGCCAGAGTGAGGAATGCAGCAAACTGTGCATTTCCCCCTGGTTCTCTGATGAAGGGAAACAACCAGCAATATCCTGGTACAACTCAGGGGGCCGGGAAGTTTCAGCACTCCCCCCTCCCACTCCATAAAGGGTGCCTGGGGGTGGAAGGCTCAGACCTGGGGCAATTCTGGATGGGGGAGGGTGTGCCACTAGCAAGCCCCTTTCACCTATCTAGTGATTCTGTCTCCTTTCTTTATGGTATTATGCATACTTGTATGCATGGAGGGGCGGGGAGTAGTTAGGACCTCCATGCACATGCCCCACACATCCCACAGATTGCACAGGATGGATCACAAGATAGAAAATCAGAAGTTTTGTAACAACAAAACTGATCCAGCCCAACATTTGAGTACGTACTTAAATTCAAGGGCCAGGAACAAGTACCATTGATTTCTGATGGTTCCTTCTGAAAAAAACACTCCTCCGTACTTTTCATCTTCAAAGCACTGCACAAAGGCTAACAAATCCTTAAAATATCCCCAGAAAGTACCATTCCTATTTTTCAGTTGGGAAAGTGAGGTGCAGAGAAGTTAGGAACCTTTTTGGAGGTAATGCAGCGACTCAGTGGCAGAGCCAGCTATAGACCTCTTATACTCCATCTATCATAGCATGCACTTTTGTGTTGTTATACATCTTTTGCCTTTGTGAAGCTAAGAATATTCAGTTCAACAAGGATTTGTTGTTGTATTTCAGCTTTAGAAACTAAGGAGCAATTTTCCGTAACAAGTTTATTCTTTAATAATCATTTAGGTGGGAGAGGTGCTTGATGCATTTCTTGTAGAGAGTTGATGTGGTTTGATGCAGAGAAAATGTGATCTATGAGCAGATGTCTTTGGCTGTGCGTTGCTTGAGAAGTTTCTATTGTACACTGAAAAAGAGTATGGGTGAGAGAGTCTAATGAACAGTTAGATTTTAAAAACAACAGAGAAGGAATAAACAGATACATTCTGGATCATGAACAATCACCATATAATTTTCTTGGGAGAAATGTACTTATTTCTTGTAGACATTAAAAACAGCAGGAGTTAAAACAGAATCAGTAAAATATATGAAATGGTGTGTCCTTAGTTTTCCTACAGTGCTGTTTGTTCTCCATTGTCAGGCATACATGTGACTGCTTCTTAGCATTAATGAGAGTTGCGTATAATCATCGGGGGGGAAGGGTGTGTGTGTAAATGCCAGAGCCTTGGAGAAAAAATAACGGTCCCAACCTCATAGACTGAAGTGCTTGCTTCTTTAAATCTCTCTTACCATGGTAAGGAAAGGAGAGGCAAAGGAAAGCAGTTCTAAGAAAAAGTTATAGCTAACAGGAAGCTGTTAGTGGAAAAGAAAATATTAAGGGTGAGAAGGTGCTGCAGGTGGAAATGAGATGGTGTATGGATAGGACACATCTGTAATTATTCACAGTAAACAATGCATGTATCTTTTCTGACTATGCTTTCGTAACTCTTCTTTCAATAGTGTCGGCAGCAGCAAGAGTAAATCCTTTTTGGGAGGTATTCTCCATAATTTCAGATGTTTTGGCTTGAGTCCCCACCCAGTTATCTGGGAACCTATAATTACTCTGGGCATCTCTGCTAGCAAATCTGTACCCATTCACAAGCACCGGGGTTTAAACAAACTTTTTTGGGGGAGAGAAAGAAAAGGGAAAAGTCAGGCTGAATCGGGACAAAAATATTTACAATGTAACACCTTCCACCACCATATACCTTAGTGTGCACAAGTCACAGGCCCAAACAATTGGAGTCTGAATGGCTGATTCAGTTTGCTCTGTCTCCCACTTACAGTTCCTGGGTCCCCTGCTTCCTCACTCACATTTCGTGGTTCCAAGAGTCTAGGAAAATCAGGGTCCCTGTTTCATTGGCAGCTGTGGGGCTCTACCACTCGTCCTGCTGTAACAATTTCAGCCACCACGACAGCGAGGCCTCACCAGAGTCTCTAGGCTGATGTAGACAGTTGCTATGAATACACCTGTTCCCACTGCAGTGGACACAGCTTCTCTACTCTGCTGCACCCGTGCTGGAATCGTGTATACTATATTATTTAGTTATGGCAAAATACAACATTTTAAAAACTTTGTAGCTCAATGTATAGTGATAACAATTCTTCCAGAAATATAATTGAAATCTAGTTAAATAAAACATCTCCCTTTCCTATTTTTTCCAGGACATTTTTCTCTTTAGTGAATCTTGGGGGCTCGAGGCGGGTGGCGAAGAGTAGAACTGAGCCCACTGCTAAGCTGTAATCCATGTTCTTTGTGCACATACCATCTGTGGGTTAGAAGATAATGAACTTTATTGCTATTGATAAAAGGTAATTTTCTATCAAACCAACGCTAATATCTATCTTACATCTTCATACACCAGCTTCCTTTCACTGATGTCTTGTTTATAGAATCTGAAACAAATTGTGTCTTTAAAAATGACCACAGCCATCCTAAATGAAACTTGAAGGTCCGTAAGCAATCTGAAAACAAAAAATTAAAAAAAAAATTCATATTTAAAGCTGTCTTTAGAGATATGGCTATTCTTTGCTATTTTTTTTCTTTACAGAGTCAGATTTCTTATACTAAAATAAATTGAGTTCTGATTTCTGAAATGCTGTGTAAGTTTTTGGGTCCATACATTTAAAGTCTGACTCCAAATAAGAATGCTTCAAGGGAAACACATGATAAGGACCACACTGTGAAGAAAGGCAGGTCTGGCTTATCTAAAATTTGAAATTAAACTGTACCAATAAAAGAGTGGCATGTCTTTCTTTTCTGGGCTGCTAACAAGACATTTTGCATGATTTCAGGGGCAATTTTAAAGCTATCTCACGGGAAAATACCATCGGAATGATGAAAATATGATTATAGATCAGATCAAGATCTTTAGACATTTTTGAAAGGGTAAACTTAATGATTTCTTCATCAGAACTGTCCTTATGTTCTCTTGATCCTGGCAGATGAGATATTTAAAGGACATAGACAAAAACAGATTATCTGAAAGTATTTGTGCTGCTTTGAGAGCATTTTCAAAGCTTTAGTAATGTACATTTCTGTGAAATTATCCTTATCCAGGGGAAAAAGAAATTGCTATAATTTAGAAATACGGGTTGGACCTCTCTAGTCTGGCATCCTCAGGACCTGACTGGTGCTGAACCAGAGAATTTGCCAAACCACGGTGCGAAGGAGTCCCCAGAAGGAGTCCTCTCCCCTCCACTCTGTCCGCCCTTGATCCAAACCGTGACGGGTTGCTTTTATTCTTGGCGGTGCACAACTCCCGAGCAGGGGTGTGAGGGGAACCTGGGCCCGCCCTCTCTCCAGGTCCCAGCCCAGGGCCCTAAGGTGGGGGTAGTCACCTCCCCCACCTGGCTGGCAGGGTTAACCGCCGACACTCGCCAGCCCACAGGAAAGACTTCTTCTGCCCGCCCTGGGCCACTTCCTCACCCCCGCTCTCTGGCCCTTCCTCAGGCCTCTCTCCCCTGGCCCGGTGACCCCTCACCTGCCTCCACTCCTGTCGCTCCCCCTCGTTGTGCCGGCCCCTCCCATTTTATGGGCCTCTAGTCCCCTCCCTGGTCTGCCCCCAGCGCGCATGCACTGGCGTCCTCCGGATCTGCCTCTGACGTGCATGCGCCAGCGTCCTCCAAACCCGCCCCTGACGCGCATGCACCAGCATCTGCCAGATCCGCCCCCAACACCCTTGACCCGGTGCTCCGTGGCCTGCTCTCCACGCCACATGTGCCGGCGTCCACTGTGCCTGCAGTTGCCACACAGGCGCCCTCACCATCCTGGCGCGGCCCAGCCGCCGCCGCCTTTCCCGCCGCCACTGGGAGAGCCGGTCGGCCGCCGCCACCTTCCTGGGTCCTGCCTGTGGCAGTGCAGAGTTTCTTCACCCCATCACACACGGGAGGTCAATATTGTCTAGCAGCATTATCAACACTTCCTCTGCTTACTGGGTTCTTAGAAGACATTTAGGGGTTAATTAGAGCTAAATAACAGCTAAAAAACTAAAGAACACTGAGAGCCAGGATAAGTGGCTGTAGACATACTTTATGGTGTAGCCAGACAGGAACCTCCCTGTCACATCCATCTTTGCTTGCCCCTCTAAGGTGTCTCAGAGCACACAGGACACAGAGAGCAATAAAATCAGCATAGTCTTTGATGCCTTGACAGAAGGCCCGGATATGCTGGCTCATCATGACCCTGGATAACTGTAAACATAGATAAGAGGGCCATCAAGCCAGTCGTTGACCAAGAGGCTGCAGAAACTGCCCTTGGCTAGCACCGATATTGATACAATCACACAACCGTCCCGGGAGAGGAATCTCCTGCTGAGTAAAGAATGTCCAGTACTCCCAATTTAGTTATCTCTCTCTTACAAGTGTAAATTACATTCACAACTCCCTTGTAAGAACTGGCGTCACAAAGACGAACCAGCACAATTTGGCACCTTAGATAAGAAAGAGAATACGTGACCCCACGGGTATAAAGATGGGCCCAGCAACACACTCACTTTGAGTATCCATCCATCAGCTGCCTGCTGGTCAGGCTAGGTGATTGACTCCCGAGGTCCACATGGGGACGCCCAGCCTTGTATTCGTCTTTCTGAGGAATTGAGTGACCGATCCTGGCCTGACACGCTGGAATCGAGAGACGCAGAAGGGGGTAAAAATTGTACCTGTATGTGTCCTTTTCTTTTGTCATTGTGCACGTATAGCATTAGAGCTCTGTAAGGCTAAGTTGTCATTTTGGTACCATTATTTTGGTGTGTTTTGTTTTCCCTCCTTCCTTTGTAACCACTTAACACCTGTATTTGCTAGCAGTTAAGAAGTAGAGCAATAGCCACTGTAACCGTATGATTATAACTTTCTCTAAATAAACCTGTAACTGTTTAAGCTTTTACCTGACTCCTTCTGTTGCTGTAACAGAACCAGACACAATTAAAAGAATCACAGCCAGTCAGGGGTAAACGCAGTAAGAGCTAAGTGTCGAGTCATGTCGCCTCCATGGGGCAGACTCGGGGCGCCCGTCAGCCTCCCTGGCTGCCCGCTGCGAAGGGACTTTTGTCCTAGCAGTCAAAGACTCAGGTGTAACTAGCTCTCTCTGCACCACCTTGGGGCATCCGTCAGCCTCCCTGGCTGCCCACTGTGAAGGGACCTTCGTCCTAGCAGTCAAAGACTCGGGTGTATTAGGGCTCACAGACCACTCGCTACACCGGCCACCGGCTGACATATGGGAATGCAGGAAACTTGGCTACACCCATGATAAGCGGACATCTGGCTAACTAAAATCATGCCAGACCACAGATGTTGATGGACATGAGAGTTCAGGACTAGAGAGATTTAACCTGTATCCAGTTTCTACTGTTTGTTCCACAGTATGCATCTGACGTGTTTTCCACATGTGCAGTACTTACGCAAAAGCACTTGAAGTTATTAGGCCAAATTCATCTCTAGAGCATCTTCATCAATGCCCTAGAATTTCTCAAAGGATAAAATTAGCCATTTTAATTTCTGTATATATTTCAAATTTATAGTAAAGTTTTAGATAGCAGTAGGCCAGGGCCGGATACTGGATAGTGAGTTATCCCAACCAAATATTGTACATATAATTTGTTTCTTCTTTGTACTTTTTGTTTAATACTAAGGAGAAATCTCCTAAATGACGATTTCACTATCTCGTTGCTAAGTGTAATTAGACCGAACGTTTGGAATAGTTTTTAGACATTGGTCATGGAGAACACAGCAGCCTACTCTAGCAGTTCTTGGGTTATTGTGTAAATCACCCTGACCCTGCTCCAACAGAGGAGCCCAAATGGGGTAATCAGTTCTCCACAATTAAGACAATGGAATAGTCAAAGCTCAGTGTTTGGTTATTTTACTGTCCATGAAACTGGTAATTCTTGTGGATTGGCTCAGACTTTTATGGCTGCCATGGTAACACTGTTTTGTCCCAGATAACTGTAAGATTCGCTCATAAGTTTGGACATATTCTGGATCTGCTTTTTGTATTAGAGTTGGGAGGGAAGAATAATTCACCCGTTGTTATAGACTGAGACATTGTCTCCTTTGGATTCTGTTTGGAATACACCTATCCCAAAAGGGTGAGGGACCTGTTTTAATGATCCACCATCAGAAGGTGATGAAGCCAGAATGTTCAAGGTAGCTTTGAATAATAAGGTTGTTCTGATTGTGCACTCTGTTAATTGTTCAGAAGGACTTTATCATAATGAAAATTTATTTTCCACTACCAATCAATCCAGTAACCCCTAAATTCCTTCTCTCCTGGTCTCTGCTTCACAGCTCACTATGTCTGCAGCAGATAATGAGAGGCAACTAGAGTGCCAATGACAGAAATCTCAGGCACTCAGAAGATGACATGCTGTAAATGTTTTTTTTCCAGCTCCTTCATAGCATCTGCAGTCCCACACAGCAGAATTGTTTCAAGTGGTTGGCCACCTACTTGGAAGTCTTGCTGCCTAGGCTTTGTTAGAATGAAACTTTTCTCACTGTGCCTCAGCTAGCCACAGTTTGAAATGAGATTGTTGTTGAAGTGGGACTACATGTCAAGACTGCTCATTAACTGAAGCTAATGTAGAATGCTACAGCCCATTCATGAAATGGAGTTTCATTGAGCTAGCATCTTCATTGATTGCCATTAAGTTTCTAGCTAGTGTTAAATTATAAAGTCCTAAAAAGTTTGAACCCATTTACCTGAGACACCACTTCTGTCCTGGTACCATACTGCCACTGTGCTATAGAGACAGTAAATACAAGCTGGTGAGTACCAAGATGGATTTGCAGAATAACATTATTACTCTATTGCTGGTTGTCAATGTGATTGACAGTTCTTTATATCGTATCTTGTATTGTATGTATATTTTTATTGATTGGCTATACTTCTGTTAAGGCTTTTATATATCTAAAGAAATAAGAAAAATAAAACAGGAAAAGGCCTGGCATTCTCTTTTGAAACCTTACAATCCAACACAATATTTCTAAGTAGTTTTACAGCTATTACTGCAAGATTTAATGTACTTTCTCCCAGTCTCCCTAAATTGAACTAGAAGATGAAGTGCAGGCCAATTATCCATTGTAAAATATTTATGCTAAGGTAAAGAGCTAGTAGGATAGTGAAAACTGATTTAATGGGAGATAGAAGAGTTCCTAGGAATCCTTGTTTTTTACCTTATTGTTATATTAGCCACTCTTAATTACTTTCTAGTTACAGGTTGGATCTCTCTGGTCCAGCACCCTGCTGGACCATGGATGTTGCTGAACCAGACAGACACAGTTTTGGGAAGTCCAACCTGTACTTTAAATAGTTAGATGACCAAGCATTTTAGTTCAACATTTGAAGTGTTGCTGTTATTCCCTTATACCAAGTATTGGGTAGTTTAAGTGATAACTTTATTTCTTTATACTATGTATACTAGGGCTCAACATACTGGCTAATGTAGCATAGAAACAAGATACAATATGTGCCATTTTGCCAATATGTACCATTTACAACACTTATCTCCCTTTGTTCTGTAGAGTCTGCTTCGGGAAATTGAAAATTTCATTTTTAATGAGCACTTTTCTTGATCCACGTTTTAGATCTAAAGTTGTGGTTATGTCGCAACGTATCTGTTCACATTGTTAATGATAATATTTGGAAAGTATATACAATGGTTTGGTGGTTATGACATTTCCCAGAGCACTGCATGTATACTGTAACTGCTCTAAGGCCAAGCAATGGCACACAAATTGTTTCTGCAGAAGGTCTTTATTTTTCCCCAGTGTTATGTATTTGTAAAGCCCTGCAAATCCACGGACATCTGCTTTATATCTGCAGTTATCTGCATTAGCAGATGTGGATATCCAAAGCTCATTTTTGAGGATATGGGTGGGTACAATTTTTGTATCTAGAACGCTGTAAATGTGGGTACAATTTTTGTGTCCAGAACACTGTAAATTTGTGGATTTCCACTCTATATCTGCAGGTATCCACATCCATAAAAATTAGTCGCACATATCCGCATTGACATCTGTGGATGCGGATACCTGCAGATATAAAGCAGATATTTGCTGAGTTCTAGATACAAAATTCGTATCCACATCTGCATCCATATCCGCAGCTCGGACATTTGCAGTTCGTTTTTGGGGGTGCGGATATAAATTGTGTGCGTCTGTGTGTCTGTGAGTCTGTTTGTTCAAGAACTCCTCCTAAATGGTAAGATCTAGGATCACCAAATTTGGTATGCAACCTCCTCTTATCATAGTTTAAATCAAGGTCAGGGTTTGATTGTGCTGAATATAGAATACATAATTGATAGCACCTTTCAGCCAAGTACCTCAAAGCACTTTGCAGCCCAAACTAAACCTGGCGCGCTGCACCCCTGGCCAAGGATCAAATTCTGATTATTCTTACTGTAATATATCTTGCCTGTATGTTTTAAAGGGCAGAATTTGAATCTAAGATAGTTCGTATGGTTAAGGCAGCATAAAGGTTTAATTTGTGACTTCGTCATCAACACAAATTGACCTAGTGCAAAAAGTCAGGTTACCTTTCTCTGTCATTTTCCCATTTGTAAAATGACGCTAATACCCAACTTGCAGCTCTGTTATGAGGTGTATGTTATGTTGGTAAGCATTTTACATTCCCCAGATCACAATGTATAAAGGCTTTAATGTTTGGGGACAGAATGTGAACCCTCTTCCTATGATAAGAAAATTACTCAGTGAGTAATCCCAATAACGTTAGTGGGGTTATTTGTGTGAGCAGATGCTTACCAGTTTGAGTAAAAAGGTTCACAATTGGGCCCTTAAATGTCAAGATTTATTTTGTCTTGCAGTGTTAATTATCTTAAATATTTGTATTTGATGCTGACCTGTGAGCTTTTCCATTTCTACTTTCTGATCAAATGAATGTTTGTGTTTGCGTTATGCAAATAAAGCTTCCGTTGGGTCATTCTGGTGGAGAAGGTGGGAGAAATTCATACAAATCAAGCAGTTTCCTTTTTTCTTGTTATGGCATCCATATAGTGTGTTCAGCAATTACCTTATTACTGCATGACAGTCAGTGTATTTATCTTAATGGATCTTTCTTTAACTCTTTGATTTTCCTCTGTCATTAACAAAGATGACCGAGTGGTTGTAGAGTTAGATGATAGTTTCTATTACGACAACATCTATCTTGACAAGAACATATTTCTTAGTGTGAGGTGGATACCATTTGCTTGGACTACACTGTTTTTTTCTTGCTTTCAGGATGTGCTACACGGAGAGCAGTTTCCCTCAAAGGTTACATTTGCATTATCAGCAGAGAATATGGAAAACTGCACAATTTTAGCTGATTACAAACTAAAGAATCTTTAACTAGCTCTGTAATTTTAATTGCTTCTTGCTGGGTTCTTCAACAAAGTCTACCAGCTAATTTACGCAACCATATTCAGCTGTGAAGAACTGGAGATCAGTCAGAGGCAGCAATAACTTCCTGTTTCCTTTGTTTGAAGCATCTGTTATGATAAAATAGTAAACAATTTATTTTTTGAATAATTCCCAAAGAATTCATTCAGCGTAATTCATCCTAAGGAAATCTTAGAGAGCACACAGACTCCCTTTGTTCTTCTACAACTTCACATTATTAAGAATACATTCTATTATTGTGCATGATGCCAAATGGGACCTATTAAACAAATGAAACAGGAGTATGCCAATTACACTGCTGTGGGGCTGACCTTTATTGAAGCTAAACACAATGAAACGTCAGCCATTCAACAACCAGCTTTTTTGGAGCCACACAGTAAATTTTTTTAAAAATTCAGCTTCCATGGGGGAAAAAAGAACCAGCTTCTGCATGAACCACAAGAAAATGTTAGGCTCTTAACTATGCCAGAATGCCATTATAGGACTATAAGCAACAATTACTTGTACGACAGAAATAAAATTGTTGCTCAGTCTTTTCAATGGACAAAGATTTAGGCCTTTCCCCAATTTATTTTTGATAAAAATCACAGCTTTGTTTTGGCAAATTCTGAGACAATATTGTATTCCATTGGCCTTAGTTTTTTACCAGAATTGAATCAACTTTCCTTCTTTACCTACAGGAATTTACCAAAATATTATGCGATTTAAAATGAATGTGGAAAAATGTACTTAAGGTCTGAATGTCTCAGGGGTCTAGAAAGGGAATGTTCACCAATATAAAATGAACCCGAATACTTATGCTAAGCTATGAACCAAACTCTGGGTACGTCTAGACTACAGGCTGTTGTCGATAGAGGCTTTGTCGACAGATACTGTCGACAAAGCTTCTGTCTACAAAGAGCGTCTAGACTACAGCAAGCCGCTTTGTCGACATGAGAGTGTAGATGCAAAGGACAGTGTAGATGCAATAACGCCTTCTGTCGACAGAACTCTGTCGACAAAAAGCGTTATTCCTCGTAGAATGAGGTTTACTGCCGTCGACAAAACTGCCGAGTTCTGTCGATGTTATGTCGATAGAACTCGGCGATAGTGTAGACACAGGTATAGTTTTGTTGACAAAAGTCCACTTTTGTCGAAATAACCCTGTAGTCTAGACACACCCTCTGACATTCTTTCGCATCTATGCTAAGCTCAGAGTAAACTCTGTAAATGCTCTTCTTTGTTCTATTGAGCTGTCAGAAACAAGAGGTATGTTCTGTTGAGGTATACCAAATATGAATGATTAGTGCCAATGTCTCTAATACTTATTAATATCCAAAATGTTACTTTGTGCCTGCACAACATTCTAGGAAGGATTAGTACAGAAGCCTAGTCCCTCTGAAAAATAGATAGGAAAGTAAGCTAAGGAAAAAGGGAGTGAGGTATTAGTTTCTTGCTTGTTATAAACAAGTACTCTATAAATATAAGTTAAATAAATTCATTCTTTGAAACAGAATTAAAGATGCTGTGAGCTGTTCTCTGGTCTGGTGAAATATTAACCCTTGCCTTTCCATTTGTGCTGATTTTTTTGGTGTTCAGTAACACTGAGCCTGGTTTATCTGATGTTTCATCGATAAAATCCTTAAGCCTTAGAAGAAATATAGAGCTTTTTGGCTATTGATTGAAAAGGCTATTGACTTACATTTGCAGACTGCTATTTCGATGTGAGAGGAATCACAGCACAAGGTATGACAGGGGTGAGGGAAAGCATGTTTGAACTGTGGTACAGTCCAGCACTGATGGGAGTTGGCAATTTAATTGGTTAAAGTAAGTTGGTCTAGAGTTAAAAATCTGTAAAATAAATAATTTTGGTTTTTTTAGTGTTAGCTCAAAGCTAAAACCCAAATTAAACTGGTATTCATAGAGTAAATACCCTATTGTAACTTAGAGACGGAAGATTAATCTACTATACTGGGGTGGCCAACCAATTAGAGACTAAGAGCCAACATAGCTGTGGATAGTAGTGCAAAGAGCCATGTATTATATATTTATTTTTATATATCTATAAGGCACATATTATATATTTATTTGTATATGTCTATAACCCTAAGGCATCCCCTGTCTCCCTGCTCTAACCCAATGCCCTTCCCCTTCCCCCAATGCCAGGCGGCCCCAGTCTCCTCTCCCGCCCCCCCAACGCAATGCTCCTTCCCTTCCCCAGAGCCAGGCAGCCCCAGATTCTTTTATTAATACCCTGGGTATCACCAGAGCTGCCGCTGCTGCAGCCACGCACTTTTCCCTCAGGCACTGCAGAGCAGCTGTGGACTGTCCAGGTGTGCGGCTCTGAAAGACAATCGAACATTCCCGAAGGCAGATGCTGCCGGCCCCTCCCCAAATCCCGGACATTTTTTGTGTTTTAAAAAAGCTGGACGGACAGCAATTTAACATGGGAAAATGAGGACATGTCCAGGAAAAAACGAACGTATGGTAACCCTAATAAGAGCCACATTTCTATGAGCAAAGAGCCACATGCGGCTCAAGAGCCACGGATTGCTCACCCCTGTACTATATGTTTTGAAGAGTGAGTTTGTGGATTTGTTTGTCCAAAATAGTCATACTTTGCAATTACCTACAGATACCAAATTTTTCATAAACAGTCCTGCCACTTAAATAAGCTGAATGCGCTACTTTTTACATTGGAATATGCAGGGTGAAAGGTTTAAATAATTATTTTTGTTTTTCATCGGAAAAAAGTCATGCCTATTATGATTAGAATTCATAAAAATATTTGTTAACAAAATTAAAATCGAGTCACTTATTCAACTGTCATTTTAGTGCAAAGAACATTTTTTACTATTACAAATCACAAAATAATTCAAATTAGTTACAGAAAGAGTAATGAAAGCTTTACGAGTTTCTGATTCAAATGTACTATGTATGGTAATTGTTCAATAACATGAAGAATGTTTGAAGTTGAAATCCTACAAATTTAAAACTGTTCTTTTACTTCCCTTTTGTAAGCACATTAATAAAAAATTCTATTACATATATTGAATTTCTTGAACTTTCCTATAAATGTAATCTATGCAAAGTGACTTTGCCCAGACAACGACGGGCCTCACCGGCTAGTAATAGCTCAGTCAAGATATAGAGCAATTTATAAGTTGAACAGAGTGCAAAATGTAAGGTTACTTTCCCTGTGACCAACTGGCATATCCATGTACTGTACTTAGCACGAGCAGCTCATGTTCCTCAGAGCCCAAGCAAAACTCTTGGGCTACGTCTACACTGGCATGAATTTCCGGAAATGCTTAAAACGGAACAGTTTTTCGTTATAAGTATTTCCGGAAAAAGAGCATCTACATTGGCAGGATGCTTTTCGGAAAAGCCCTTTTTCCGAAAAGCGTCCGTGGCCAATGTAGAAGCTTTCGCAAAAAAACCCTGATCGCCATTTTCGCGATCGGGCTTTTTTATGAAAACACTACTGTGCTGTCTACACTGGCCCTTTTCCGAACAGTTTTCCGGAAAAGGACTTTATTCGAGCGGGAGCAGCATAGTTTTCGGAAAAGCAGCTGATTTCTTACAGTAGATCATCAGTGCTTTTCCGGAAATTCAAGGGGCCAGTGTAGACAGCTCGCAGCTTATTCCGTAAAAGCGGCTGATTTTCCGGAATAAGTGGCCCAGTGTAGACACAGCCTTGAAGTCAGAGTTGCTAAACTGGTGGAGAAGAGAAACACACAAGCATTTATAGATAAAGCACCCAGGATCATTGAGGAGCAGGCTCACATCAGAGCTAGCTGCCCTGTCCTCCAGGCTGCCAGTGTTATGGTGGGAGAGGGCCAAGGTTAGAATGGATGGACAAACACCCTTAAGTGGGATCCATTTTCCATTAAAGGCTGATCATTCCTCCCATGCTGTGGAGGTCCCTCCAAGAGATTTTCCTCCATATCACAGTATAGCCTGGAAAAGATACAGTTAACAAGGCATTCAGTTATTAGAAGCATTGATAGCTGAACTAGAGAAGGGATAGGTAGAGGACGTAGAAAAATAATAGGGCATCAGGAAAAGCAGTTAAATAAAAATAAACACCTCACCAAAATGAATGCTTATATACTAATACTAGAAGCTTAAATTCAAGATAAAATAGTTAAGTTAGAATGCCTGGCAATGGAGGAAGAACCTTGCTATAAGAGGCATTTCTGAAACACTGATGGATTGACTGAAAGCAGTGGAATACTGATATATTTGAGGTATGTTCTATACAGAAAGGCCAGATCAGGTCATGGAGATGAGGGAGTAATTCTATACTAGAAAATGTATAGACTCCAATGAGAGAAAATTTCTTATTAGAAAGAACTGTATGCAACTGTTTGCCTACATGGAGTCAACTGCACATCAGGGTTTAAATAGTCACAAGCTGGGAAGTCCTGCAGCACCTTAGAGACTAACAAAATAATGTAGATAGTATCATGAGCTTTCGTGGACACAACCCACTTCTTCAGGTGATGGAGCAAGGGGTCCAGAGATACAAATATATAGCAGAAAAAGAGGGGAGATGGGGAGGGAAAGGGAAAAAAACCCTTGTCAATTAAAGTGTCCATGCTAAATGAGGCTAATAGAATGGGCTGTAAGTGCCCGATACTTAGCTTTTGATGTCATTTGGGTGTTGAATATAATGGCCCATCCAGTTCATGTCTTTGTTCAGTTCTTGGTTAAATGAATCAGATTTGAGTATGAAGGCAAGTTCTGCAGTTTCTCTCTCTAGCTAGTTTCTGAAATTGCTTTGTAAGAGGATAGTCACTTTGAGATCCATTAGTGAGTACCTAGGCAAGTTAAAATGTTCCCCAGCAGGTTTCTGTGTGTTACCATTTCGAATATCTGATTTGTATCCATTAATCCTTTGTTGTAGAGACTGTCCAGTTTGACCAATATACATGGCAGAGGGGCATTGCTGGTGCTTGATGGCATATATCACATTAGTAGATGTGCAGTTGCATGAGCCTCTGATGTAGTGGCTTCTGTGGTTAGGTCCTATGATGATGTCGCTTGTGTAGATGTGTGGACCGGGGTTTATTGCAGGCATGGGTTCCTGGGTGAGTATGATGGAGGTGTACTGTGTGGTTGCTGGACAGAGTTTGTTTGAGGTTAGGAGGTTAGGCGAGAATTGGCCTGTCCCCCAAGGCCTGTGAGAGTGAGGCGTTGTTTTCCAGGCTATGTTAGTTGTAGCTTGTTAATGATATGCTGGAGGGATTTAAGATGGGGGCTATAGGTGATGACCACTAGGTGTTCTGTTATTTTGTTTGTTGGGCCTATTTTCAGCTATGCCACATGCTTCCTATGAACTTGCTCAAATCTCTTAATCACTCCATGCCTCAGTTTACCAGCTGTAAAATGGAATGTCTTCCTTTCTCTCCTCCTTTCTGAATCTTACCTATTTAAGGAGAGATTTTCAAAGACTGTAGGAGGTCAAATCCTGTATGCAATCCTAAGTCTCATAGGCATTGTTGAAAATTGATTCTCAGAAGCTGTAAACATTTTGGGACCCAGAATATATGTAGGCACAGTGCTTAGGCATCATGGGGTCCCAGTCTTGGTGGGGTCTCTGCATTAATGTAATTCAGTGTTTCCCAAAGCGGTCTACAAAACTGCCTTGAGAAACCTGTTAACTGGCTGCTCCAGCGGTGTTTACTTAGTGGCACCGTGGCCATGGAGCCTCGCAGCTCCTATTGGCTCTGTTTCACCATTGCAGCCAATGGGAAATGTGGAAAGTGGCACCGTGGCTGCGGTGCTGGTAAATAAACACGCCAAAGCAGCCATTTAACAGGTTTCTCAAAGCAGTTTTGCGGAGCACTCTGAGAAACACTTGTGTAAATAATATCACCATTACTTTTATTCAAGCTCAGCAAAAGTGGCCATAATAATGACAATAATCCAAGTGTTTAAAGAGATCTCACCACAACTTGCCAGACTAATAATTCAGGTCACAGCATAGAAGTTACTTCATCTATGTTCTTGAAGCCTGTGACAGCAAGACAAAGGGACTGGCTTTTGAAGATCAAGACTGAGGAAGTGTGACCCATTCATTTTCTATAGCCAATTTGTTCTGATAAAGGATTAAATTGAATGCTGCCATTGAATTGATATGTGGGTCTGGACAGAATTTCTCTCCTGTCTCATTTCTAAGATATTTGCTTTGAATGACCCTTCATTAATAGTCCGAGGGGACTAAAGTGTCAGTTCCTGGGAGATTTGCTTCTCACCGGCTGTGTCATCATTTCTTCATAAACCTTAAGTGACTACTTTAATGTGCAATGCGACTCTGAAACATCAGCCTGTCAAAAGTGAAACTCTCCCCCTCACAAATTTCCATTGTGTTGCAGGGAAAAACTTGTAGGTAGCTCATCTGTACAGTCAGATATGATTACTCATCATTATTTATGCTCCAGTGTTGAGGGGCTTCTTGGAGAAATCAGATATTGTATCTGAGGTAGCTGAAATGGTTCACATGAACCAATATTAATGGCTAAACAAAGTAAGAGCTGGTTTTATCGCCTCTCCCCAAAACAGGATGGGATTTATGCAGATTAATTCTAAATAATGCAAAAGTGACCACCATCACCCCTACCACCTTGCTCATGTGGAGGGGTATGGATCTCAAAGTGCCTATTGAGGGAAGGGCCCTTTTAAACCTCAAGTGAAAGTTCCTGAAGTAACTAATGTCACATCCGTTTAGAAGCAGATGTTTTACCAGTGCAAAATACTGTAATGACTGACAACCCTTAAAAAGGGGGACTACTTCAGACAATTCCAACTTTGAGTGTCTTCATGGAACATATCCTACTTCTCCTTGCATCCAGAAATGCAGCCAAACTCCATTTTAAAAAAAATCTGTCTAAATTTTAAAAGAACCAATGAATCCATATTTTTCATTTCAAGTGTTCATAGATTTAAAAAAAAATCCAATTTTGTGTCTGTATAGCATCATTCTATGGCCATGCATGACTATTTTTACAGAATAAAAAGCAGACCCTAAAATTGAAATATATATTTTAAAAGTGCTTATGTCATTGGGTAAATATTTAGCTAAATTATCTTGTCATTTTTACTGGCATACTGGCATACATTTTTAAAATGGAAGTTAGGTTCTGATTTATTTATTTATAGTTTTTACTGGCAAAAGTAGATTTACTGAGAGTTGAATGGCAATCCAGTTTGTCTCAAATTTAGGGCAGTTTCAGAGTACAGTGCCTAGTACAGTAGGGCCCTGATTTTAGATTGAGGCAGTACTGCAAAAAAAAAATTATATATATATAATTTACAGTGGGGAAGATATTTAGCTTTTACTAGGTAACTGTTGATCAAGATTCATATTGTCCAGCTTTGGAATTTGCACGTTTAGGAAAAGCTAATTTTTTTTTCATTTGGTGTAGCAATGTCTATTAGCGTACAAAATGTTATCGATTTCTTCAGATAACATTTCATTTGAGATCTCATACTTTTAGAGACATAAAGGGAGAGTAACTTTTGGATGAGCTTCACATGTCTTCATTTTTTAGAACCAATATTTTAGATATTTTAAAAGTTGAATTCAAGTAATAAGCAATCATTATTTCTACATTTTCTGGTAACAGTTTCTGGCAACCCATATGAGGAAAAACTGCCCTGCTTTTCTTCTGTACCTTCCTTAGTAATTGTATATAATTGTAGGGTAACTTATCCTTTTTTGCAATTTTGTATATCATCCTTGTAAAATTCCTGCCAGTTGAACTATGTATTGCGTCATAGCAGTTTGCTAGTTCATTTCATTAAACATTAATTTAATGATCTTTAAACATGCCTAAGGTTAGTAATCTGACAAAATAGTTATCCATTAAACGTGCAGGCAGCAAATCTACTATCTCTTTTGAGGCAGTTATAATATGCCACACAACTAATTATCTAAAATCTGAATGTACTTAATTTCTTTGAACTGTAAGATGAAACAATTAATCAAGAGAATATTTCAGCTCAGTTTCAAAAGGAAAAGCGATAGCTTTTTAAGCCTCTAAAACGCTTTAGAAATTACGGCTGCACTTTGTCGATGCAGCACACTTATATAAAGCATTTGTGCATGTCAAAGAAAAGCTCACCCCAACTTTAAAGATAATAATACTTTACACTGACTGTACATAGAACCTTTTGTCTGAAGTTCTCAAAGCACTTTACATATGTTAATTCTTCCCCTCACCAAAACAGGCAGTAAATAGACTTTAGAGCAGCATTGCTAGAATGCTAAAGTTTGCATAAAAGTCAGACTTTTGAAATTGAGTAAATTCTGAGCTAAAGAAAAAAACCAAAATCCAGTATTATAGTTCAAATCACCCTAAATGTCTTGTGCACAAGTTTTCTGGCACCCCTAGTCCCTTATTCTAATTTGGCTTCTCTATACTTGTGAAAGAAGCCCATCAGCATCTGGCCACTAAAAGAATGTGTTTTCTATTGTGTATACAATTTAAATCATATATCTGTCAGAAGGGACATCAAGGCCATCTGCTTCATCTCCCCATGCTGAGGCAAGATTAGTCACGCTATATAGTATGTTCTGTTGTACAATCCCACAACTTTCACCCACCCATCTAGTCCATATCCAGGTTAGGAGGACCTTCAGGATCACCTTAGAAGAGTGTGTGTGGCTCTGCATATATTTGTGGTCACATTTCAAGACAGGTGTTGAAAAAATTATTTTCTGACCTATATTTGGAATATAATGTCTCTGACTGATATTGGGATGTTAATGGGAGAGAGCTGCATATCTAGCCCAGAGTGATGTCATGAATGAAGAAGGGTCTTGTGCAGGACATATACAGAGGGCCACACTGAGTTGTGCTGGAGATCTGATATCTTTTTATTGCCTTCATTTGGTGAAGGGTCTGCTAAATAGCAGGAGCCTCACGCTGTGTATGACTTCAGTTTTATGCTATGCCTCTATTAGAGGCAGCAAGGGTGGGGAGTAGGAGCTGGTGCTGGGGGAACCTGGCTTAAAAGCCGGTTCCCTCCAGCACCATTTCTGCGGGGTGCAGGGGAGGCAGAGGCGCAGCGGGGGATCGGGCGCAAGCAGTTCCAACTCGCACCCAGTTCCCCACTGCGCCTCTGCTTTTTAAATGTAGTAAGTCGCCTTATATGTGAAATGTAAGACCAGGTTCTCCATTGTGTTATGCCAGTGTGAGTCTATTGATTTTAGTGGAGTTACACTGGTGTAATATCAATGTAAAAGAATGGAGAATCAGCCCCCAATATACAAATGCATATGTGATCTTAAATAGCATATAAAAGGGATCATCTAGTATTCCAAAGAAAGAACAAAGTAATACTTTGTAAGAGGAAAAATACGTTCATAAAATTAGAAGAGTGGGGAAGTAAAGACAATATTAATAATATCAGTATTTATAAATATCAGCATGCTATTCTCACTGATGATTAATTTATTTATAAAGTACCACAAATATATATAGTGCTTTATATATTCCTGCACATAGGAAGGTAGGTAATTAAAGAAAAAATACCATTCACATTAGTAATGTAAATAATTGTGCTTTTAGATGGGAAATGAAAGCTATGATCCTGTTTTAGCTTTCTCTCTCATAAAGTACAGTCTTCTGAAATGTCTTAAATGAGAAAATACTCCTTTGTGAAGATTACTGCTTTATTATCCTTTTTTTGAGAGAGAATTTTGTAAGATTTAAAGAATCCTTCCAATGTATTTTCCTCATGTTACCAATCCTAGATTTTTTTTCTTGTTTAAATTCCCAAAAATCCTTCTTTGCATTTTTTCAAAGAAAGCTTCTCTCTCAATAATTTGAAAACAACGTAATCAAGGGCAGTGCTGCCTATGACATGGCTCACACGCACATCTAGCAGCTCTGTTGTCTTCATTCTTTATCAGCCCTTGCCAGATAATAAACAGAATAACTCTGTAGCTAGTGATTGTTTAATTAATTGAAATTCTTTTTTGTTGCTTTTCTAAGGTACCAATTTGTGGTAGGAAGTGTAAGAAGTACTGATATAATTTGGCTTTTCTGTTCTTTATGTGTATCAGGGAAAAGCCCACGTTATTATTAAAATTCAAGAGATTGTAAGTAATGAATTGTTACACACCTCAATATAATTAAACAGGATTAGTAAGCCTGTAGAAGTAACTCATTAATTTTATTTTGTCCATTTCCTGAAAATTTCCAAATAAAAGTGCAGAAACCTAAAAGCAGCCCCACTAGGGAAGAAAAACAAAACCTAAACAAAACACCAACCCTCCCCTCCCCCCCCAACAAATAACAATAGGAGTCAATTTTTCATGAACGTACTTTATCAAGCTGTATCAAGCTGTGAAAGCCTATCTCTTAACTTGTAATGACACGGCTCCAACCACGCCACCCCATTGCTCCCCCTAGCCGCTTCCCCCCCACCACTGGGTTTTCTTGGGTTCCCCCACAGCCTAGCTGAGCTGTGCACAAGCTTCTGGCCCCTCCCCAGCCCAACTGAACCATGCTCCCGCTCCCAGCCCTCCACCCCCCGCAGCCCAACTGAGCCACACACTGGCTCCTGGGGGCCCAGCCCCCTGCAGCATGCCAGAACTCTCTGATCCTGGAACATCCATGGTCATGCTGGACCATGGATGTTTGCCGGACCAGAGGATCCTGGATTTTAGAGGTACAACCTGTATCAGTAACAAATGTGTGATCAGGCCCATCCTTAGGATTTATGGGCTTTATGCGATACAGTCAAACTGGTGCTCCATGCCTAATGGCAGTGTGATGTGGGGGTAATGATGATTTTTTTAGAGCTGTGATTTTATAATCTTCACCAGCACACTATGAAATATTTTAAATTAAAGACTTGTACACTAACACAGTAAACTGACAGCATATGATATACCTGGAGTTAGCAAATGCCTGTTAAATGGTGGCATTACTACTTGAATGGCTCTTTCAGAGGTTCAATGTTCTGCTAATAGGCCTGGCAGGCTTTTCACTTTTAACTAAATACTCTCTGGAGGAAACAGCCACAGAACAGAAATCGAAAGAGGCAAGTGAGTGAACAATAAGACTTGGTGATGCCCCGAATTTTCTGATGCCCTACGCAGCTGCATATTCTGTGTATGGGTAAAGACGGCTCTGTGTGTCATCAAGTGTTATGACATACTGTATAATTCACTGTGGAAGCATAAACAACGAGAAGTCCCGTGGCACCTTATAGACTAACAGATTTATTGGAGCATAAGCTTTCGTGGGCAAAGACCCACTTCGTCAGATGCATGTAGTGGAAATTCCAGAGTCAGGTATAAATATACAGACACATGAAAAGAAGGGAGTACCAATCAAGATGAAGGTCAGAGATGACAAAGTCAATTCAGTCACGGAGGATGTGGCCCACTACTAACAGCTGATGTGGAGGTGTGAACACCAAGAGCGGAGAAACTGCTTTTGTAGTTGGCTAGCCATTTGCAGACTTTGTTCAATCCTAAATTGATAGTGTCAAATTCGCAAATGAATTGTAGCTTTGCAGTTTCTCTTTGAAGTCTGTTTTTGAAGTTTTGTTGTTGTTGCAGAATGGCTAATTTTAAATATGCTACTGTATTTCCAGGGAGATTGAAGTGTTCTCCTACAGGTTTTTGTATACCACCATTCCTTATATGATTTGGGTCCAGAAGGGGCTGGGCCTCAGGCAGAAGGGGCAGGGCCAGAAGAGTTTGCATGCCCCCCTGCCCACAGACTCTGATTCGCCTGGGGGTGGGGTGTGCATGAAGTCTTTGCCTCCTGCCCCCATCCTGCCACAGGTGTGCGGTGCCTAGAGGGAACTGCCAGCTGTTTTGAACTGACTGTTTTGTTTGAACTGGCTGTTTTGGATAGCTGATGGTTCCCTCTAGGCACTGCACACCCCTGGCAGCAGGAGGAGACTTTGCGTGCTTCCTCTGCCCCCGGGTCTGACAGGGGTGCACTGTGCCTAGAGGGACCCGCCAGTCATTTTGAACAGCTGGAAGTTCCCTCTGGTGTCACGTGCCCCTGGCAGGGATAGGAGACTTTGCAAGCTCCCCCATCCCCAGGTCTCGATTGGCCTGGGGGCGAGGGGGTTGCAGGGCGGCCATGGGCCAGATCAAATGGCTTGGCAGGCCGGATTCGGCCAGTGGGTGCTGTCTTGCCCACCCCTGTTCTAACACACTGTGTTTTTCCAGTGTTGGCACTGGCTAGCTTTAAACAGACCATAATATCTGATGTTCATCTTCATGAAGTTTCCGGATACTAGCAAATCTATCTGCTCTAACAATTCATAGCTCTACCCACTCCCCTGCCTTCAACATCCAGTGACAGTTCATGCCGCCCACTAGGCATGCCTGTGTCGCTAATCTCAACTGACTCTACCCACTCTCTCTCCTCTAGGCTTCTAGTAATTTCTACAGCATTGTTATTGTTTCCTAACAGGCTTAACGATAACCTTAAACTTCTTAGTGCTGCTTCTTTAACCTTTTGAAGAGTCATTAAAGTTTTCTTTTATGGATTGAAATCAGATCCTCAAGATTAATTTCCGGTGTGAAAAAACATCCAATGCATGTTATACTCATATAAAAACTTCAGTGTGATACAGTGACATGTTAAAATTCAAGTGTATAAAACCCTAACACACACTTACTACAAACTTCATTGGACTGGGCTTATTCCTGGAAATAGCAATTCACCCTCCCACCAATAATGTTTTTAATCCATTCTAATTAGTAACATAAAAGGTTTTCAGTGGCCCAGAACAAGTTCACAAGTGGATACAATCTGACTTTCATTTGTGCACTGTCCATTTGCCACTTGCAAAAATTTAAAAACAAAATGTGCAAGATTGGAACCAAAAAAGTGACTCTTCTGCATACGAAATAACCAATAATATTTTAATCTTATTATCATTTCGAGTTTTTTGAGTTATAATTTGAGCCATCAAAAATCTATATTCCATTGGTAGTAAAATGATACATTTTATGTAGCATGTCACTAGTGAAATTATTCTGCTGTAATTTCTAACCTTAATTTTAAATACTGTCAGCAGCAGCTAGAATTTCAAACAAATGGAACAACTCATCACCATGCTAATTGAACGAAAAATGCTCCATGATTTAAATACCTATAGCTTCATCATTTACACAGTTTTATGCTTCCATTTTGTTAAGCATGAGGTTGGTGATTAAACTAGATGCATAATTATTAGCAACAGAGAGACTGTTGTCATATCTTGTAGTTTCCTGACCAGGTGCAGGCTTCTCAGATTCATACTGAGCTTGTCTGTCAGTCTTTTGAACAATCCAGCAAAATAAGTGACTGATTTCTCGTTATAATCACAGCAGCACTTTTCAGCAGATTGTCACACTAGACCCTGTTTTTTGAATGGTATAATGAACATTCCAATGTCTGAAAAAATGTGTGTGTTTTTATATATATAAAAAGACATGTCAAAATGGTATTTGCAAACCAATCCCAGTTTATCAATACAACTCACTCCAATTTCTGTGTTAATGATGCATCTTGCAACAATGTTGAGGAACAGAATCAAGGCCTATTGAATTAACCCAGTGTGATGAGAACTTCAGAAGACTGAGGTTCTTTGCCCTTGTTCTACAAAATTATTTCATGTTTAAAATCCTTAGCATCAACCAAGTGAATTAACCATGTGGATAAGAATGTCTTTCATGATCTGGAGTTTTAGGATTGTGATCCTTTCTTGTTGCAATCCATACTATGCCATTCCTTTAAACAGGTGTAGTAGCTGGCCTCTGACTAGCAATGCACTAGGTAAAAAGAGTTTTAGAATGTAAAAGTTATATGGAACAGGAGTTAGAAAACATGTTTTGTGATCACTAAGGGTATGTCTACCTGGAAGAAATAGTCCGAAATAGCCTATTTCGAAATAACACGTCTATGCTACAGGGAAGCCTCAAAATTAGTCCGAGGCAGGTTTCCCTAATGTGGACGTGCTACCTTGATTTAGAGCCTTAGGAGGCACCTGGGAGTAATTACTTTGAATGGTCCTGGGGAGGAGCTATTTCAAAATAGCAGCAGTGGAGCGTCCACACTACTGGTATTCCGAAATAGCTATTTTGGAATAGGCATTATTCCTCGTGGAATGAGGTTTACAGAAATCAGAATAAGCCATCTGTTATTTCAAATTTATTTTGAAATAACGGCATTGCTATGTATACGCTCACATTGTTATTTCAGAATAACAGCCGTTATTCCGAAATAAAGCTGCTGTGTAGATGCACCCTTACAAATATTCTGTGTTGCCAAATTCTTCAGCCTTTATTGAGGCAAAACCCTAATCAACTTTGAAACTAATTACATGAGAAAGGACTGCAGGATTTGCTCAATAGTTTGCAAAGAAGCTTCTATTTCAAGATAGAGTAACATAGTTATTTTGTTGGCTCTTTAAATTTTGCAATAATACTTCATCCTATCCAGTGGGAATTTTGCCATTGTTTCCAATGGGGCAGTAACTTCAGATAACTCTGTTAATGTCTTCTTAGATTAGGGTATTGGTGAAACTTTTGTATGGTTTTTGTTATTAGAGCCAGGTAGTAGTCTGGTTGTAAAATCTAAAATCTGTTCTTATAATGGAACTTGTTCCCAGTTCTTAATTGGGAGTTGCTGCTAGCCAGTATAATGTAGGTATAAGAGAAGTATAATATGCCAATTTTCCTAATGGGAAGGAAGGTTGGTTTAATTATCATTGCAGACTAGCTGGAAGATACAGGTTACTAATTCAAAAATAACGTTCAGAATCATAAGTTTAAAAAACCCATGGGTTTCAAAAGCTGCTCCTTCTGAGTCTAGCTGTCACTTTTCAGAATGTTCCTTCCTTCTCCCTGTCCTGTTGCTTCCCTTGCACCCTTCTCAAGGACATGCAGTTCCCCCTTAAGTGATATGAATAGTCTGTTGTGGGAGAGCACTGTAGTGATATCAATGCCCTGACTGGTTGCTGGTTCATGGCTTTTGATCCTGGCTGGATTGGATTGAATTTCATGTTGGGCAATTTCAGAAAGTTCCATGGGACACCCTAATGTGGCAGGCTGTACTGGGGCAGGACTCCAAATGATGGGGTTAAGGTGAAGGAGCTGGAACTTAACTTCAGAACCTAGTGGGAAGTCATAAGAGAAGCCATAGGGTGAGAGAGGCCTCTTTTTTTTCAGCCTTCTGAGGCACATAGCTCAACATTCCCAGCCTTTTAAATTTGCCACTGCAGTTAACAGAGATGGATACTTGGTAGTCTGTTTATTGGATGGGCAGTTATATCTGTTTATTTGTAGATTTATCTTGTGTTCTGATATTCCTGGAAATGGAATTGATTGTACCCAAAGCTGCTCTGAGTGTTTATACTGCTTTCTTAGGTCTTCTTTTATTTAATTTACGTAGCACATGAATACCCTAACCTCATAGATATTGCATAAACAAGTATCATGAGAGAGCAGCCAATCCCTGCCCCAGGGAACATTCAGTCTACGTGTAAGAGTCAGCAGCAAGATGGAAAGAACAGACAAGAGAGGAGAGTGGTGAGAAGATGAGCTAACAAAATGACCAATGAACAGATAAACAGGCCTCTCAGCTTGTCACTTGCCTAACCAAATTATTATTCACATTAGCAATGTCGATTAGTCATTGAATCTTAAAAACATAGAGATAGAGATGATCTGTTAAGCCATCTAGTCCATTTTTCTCCCTATCATTGTGTGTGTGTGTGTGTGTGTGTGTCTGAGGGAAGAATTACAGATAAAAATCAGACATTATGCATCCTGTACACTAGACATACCGCTAGGGAGCAACGGAAACAATAGTCTCTGCAAGGGTGGTAGATGTGCCTCCATGATGATGGCTCATTACTTGTACAAAAAGAGCCATGGCCGGAGATGTAAGTAGCTGTACTCCAGATCTGTCACCTGCCCCATAGCTAATGTGCTTGCTTGCATGCTGTTGGCAGAGATGTGTCTGAGGGACAATTTTGCCCTGCAGTAGAGATAATGTGTGCCAGTGGATATGTCTTTGAGGTTGACCCTGGGCACCACAGTAAGTTTGCAACATGTAGGTTGTGATTAGGCAAGAACGACAACCCACATGCACTTTTTATTTGAACATGGTAAATAACCTTGTATTCTTGTTTATCCACAAAAACAGGTACCTGTCTTACTGGTGATGCATTTTTGGGATAATAAGGGACAGATGCTCAGTAGTTTAGATCAGTAGTAATAGTGTGTTTCTGTTGACTTGGTGCTGATTTACAATAGTTGAGATTCTGGCCCAATATATACTCCAATGTAAAGGGCCAAAAGTTGTTATTTAAACTGCACATACAAAATTTGAATACACTTCCACTTATGTGAGAAATTTTTCTGTCTGCAGATACAAATGTGCATGGGCAAAATAGGGTATTACAAATTGTGCAAGCATGATTTAGGCGTCAACATAAATCTGAACATTTTGCTCAGACTCCGTTTAGAGGATAAGACTGTTCAGCGTAACATTCCTTTTTGTCACTTTTCCAATGTACCTAATTTTGCCAGATCAATCTACATTTAAATGTAGAATAAACATCCAATCTAAAAATCAAGTCTGCTCAGTAGGAAGATAAACATTTTGTAAATGTGCTATTAAAATGTTATTCTGCGTGATTAAAACATCATGTTGGAGAAGTTGATCTGTACCTCATGTTTTCCTGTTTGACTCCATTATAAATTAAATTCTCCAGAGAATTTGTCATTTCTGCTTCTCATTGAAAATGTTAATCTGCTCTACCAATATGGAGCTAACTTAATGGTGGAGCTTTCAAGTGCATCCTACATGTCCCATGAAATAGAAAAGCAGACCAGAAGTTAATATGCATTAATTTTGTACTGAACAAATCTGGTTGTCCTCTCCTCCTCCTCTTTCAAAATATACACCCTTGTATTCATATTTTCCCAAACACAACAGTAATCAACTCTAAATGGGCTTAAAATTGGTTTAAAAATCAGTTTAATTTCATTTAATGTAAGTATGGCAATACTATCATATTGCTGAGAAATATGGTTCTACCAGAGAACAGAAGTATCCTGAAGCTCTAAACCCTGTGAAAAATGTATTTTTGTTTACGTTAGTACAACGCTCCAAAAGAATAAACCCAACTTAAAAATCAGGGCCGTTTAAAAATATTGATTAAAGGAGCACTATTCAGTAAAAAAATGTGTATATATAAAACTAACATACTTGCTTCTTTTTCTAATAGTAACCTATAACGTAGTTGAAATAATTTTATTTTTCACAGTTTGTCTATTTTTTGCTAGGGTAACATGAAAGCTCATGATATATATTTTGGTTAGTCTCTAAGGGCACGTCTACACTGCAGCGTTATTTCGAAATAACTGACGTTATTTTGAAATAACATAGTGCACGTCTACACAGCAAGCTGTTATTTCAAAATAATGTCGAGATGGAGGACTTCTTACTCAGACTCTTGTAACCCTCATTTCACGAGGAGTAAGGGAACATAAGAACATAAGAATGGCCATACTGGGTCAGATCAACGGTCCATCTAGCCCAGTATCCTGTCTTCGACAGTGGCCAATACCAGATGCTCCAGAGGGAGGGAACACAACAAGTAATCCTCACGTGATACCTCTCCTGTCACCCATTTCCAGACAAACAGAGACTGGAGACACCATTCCTACCTATCCTGGCTAATAGCCATTGATGGACCTAATCTCCATTAATCTAAGAGTATTCTTCCTGCTGTGTAGACAGCGCCAAAAGCCAAATTAAGTTATTTCCACTTCAGCTACGCAATTGACGTAGCTGAAGTTACATATCTTAATTCGACTTTTACCCTGCAGTTTAGAAGTGCCCTAAGCTGCCACAGAACTACTCATTGTTTTTGAAGTTACAGACTAACACAGCTACCCCTCTGACATTTTTAAGGTCAGGTTAGTTTATTTCCCTTTTTGTTTTTTGTGCCTTTTGCTTTCTGATTATCTTGGACTTGCACAATAATACATTATTTCAGCTGCAACTATTGGAAGGAATAAATGTGTAGGTTCAAATCACTTCCCCAGGTAAACATGAAGCACAGAAACATTTCTAATAATAGTAGATTTAGACTTTTTGGGGTCATGGCTTTGAGCGCCTTGCTAAGGGCGATGATAGTTGTGATCTCTATTCCCAGATAGGGATGTTGACACTGGACAGCGTGGGCATAGGGAGAGCTGAAGAAGCTGTAGGATGCTATCTGTCTTTAGTCTATGTCCTGAAGATTATATATACTATGTGTATTTTATGACTTTTAAATCAAGCTTTGTATTTTTGGTAATTTAACCATTATAACCAGAATTAACCCGTGTATTAGAATCATTTTAACATTAGCTTTAATATAGCTTTTCTCTGGCTCTAGTTACCTTTGCATCTCAGTGCCTCACAGTCTTTAATGTATTTATCCTCGAAACATTGCTGTGAAGTGTGGAGGTACTATTATCCCTATTTATTGCAGGGGAACTGAAGCACTGAGGGTGTGTCTAGACTATAGGGTTTTGTCAACAAAAGTTGGCTTTTGTCGACAAAACTGTACCTGTGTCTACACTACTGCCGTGTTCTGTCAACAGTAAGTCGACAGAATGTGGCAATTTTGTCGACAGCAGTAAACCTCATTTTACGAGGAATAACGCCTTTTTTTGAAAGTACTCTTTCAAAAAAAGGTGCTATTGCATAGAAACTGTGCTTTTTCGAAAAAGAGCATCTAGACTCTCTTTCGAAAAAGCGGCTTGCTTTTTTGACAATACTGATCGTGGTCTAGACGTTCTTTTTTGACAGAGGCTTTGTCGTCAGTATCTGTCGACAAAGCCTCTGTTGAAAAAGGCGTGTGGTCTAAACATAGCCAGAGAGGCTAAGTGACCTGCCCAGAGGGCATGCAGGAAGTCTGAAGCAAAGCAGGGAATTGAATCCCTGTCTCTCAAGTCCTAGATTAGTATCCCAGCCACAAGAGTGTCCTTGCTTTCTGAGAAGCTCTTTACACACTAGGCTAGTTATGGCTTTGCATACAATATTTCACAGTAACAACACAAGCAGCCCCTACTGGCACAGGTAGAGAAGGAGACTAGCTCTAACAAAGTCTTCGCCTTCTCCACGGCTGAAAGAGGCTGCTGTGGTGTAAGGGACTGCTGTAGAATGCAATATGATGCTAAGAGGACTAGTGGTATGGGATCTGGAAGAAAAAAAGGAGGTAGGAGGATCTGTAATATCTCTCTTTTTCCTGGAAACACTTTCCCATCCCTCTTTCCTGCTGGTTAAGCCTCCCCTCTCACCCCCCATGTTCTAAAGGGGGAGAGAGTTGTGTCCTATAACTGAGTATACTCAAATTGCTACAAGGTCAAGCAGGGCATGTGAACAGTTAAAATCTTTGAGTGACTGATGCATGATGAAGAAGTCAGAAGACAAAACTCAAATTCAGGATTTTCTGGTTCTCCGTGGCCCACAATCAATGTGTGGGATTATGGAAATTAGTTATGTCTGTCAGTTACCCTGTTACAAATGACTGCATTATATTAGATTGTTTGAGAAATAACGTGATCAGGAAATTGAAGACGGTAAGTAAATCAGGCATACACCTAAAGAGACAAACTTAAAGCTGCATGTGAAACCTTATCTTAGGGATTTTCAGACTTTTGAGTGCTAAGCCGTGCAAACTCTATATGTTTTTAACAAAGCTGCTTTTTTTTTTTTTTTTTTTTTTTTTACAACCATATTGAATGAAAATCTCAGCTTTTTAAACCTATAGAGGAAAATGCTGCTCAAACATTTGAAAAAAATACCCTGGAAAAAATTAGCTTCAGTGCTTTTTATAAATGTTTGTCTTTATTTAAATATCAGTATTATTAATTTAAGGCACTGATATCCATTGTTTCACAGACAGCCTTTGAATTGCAATTCCTCCTCCAACTCTTTCTTGCTGTTGGGGATTCGATGGGGGTAACAGTTTGCTCTGTGCATTTGTTACTCTGGCCATGAAGTAGGGGGAGAAGAACTAAGGCAGTGTTCTTGGGGGCAGCAGGGGGGAGAGTAGAGAGAGTTCCATGGTTTGCGCATTGACTTGCTAAACCCACCATTGTAAGTTCAATCCTTGAGGTGGCCATTTAGGGATCTGGAACAAATCCATCAGGCATGGTACTTGGTCCTGCTGTGAGGGCAGGGGTCTAGACTCAATGACCTCTCCAGGTCCATTCCAGTTGTATGAAATAGGTATATCTCCTTATATTATATTATATTTATTATGCCCTAGCCTATTTGAACTGGAGAAGGGCATCAGCAGGTGAGTAACTACACTTCTATGTATTTGCACCACGTTCTGAGTAGTCTACATAGGAGTAGGGGGTTCTTACTCCCTCTTTTTGTTGTGATTGAATATATAGAACCAGTCCAAATCTAGCCCTTAGATATTTCTTTTAAGATTAATTCTCAGAGATCTATTAGAAAAACACCTTCAAAAGAAAGTATAATCTAGGCAAAATCACAATGTTATTTGCCCTTTCCAGCAATGTATTTGAGCTGTACAGTGATATTTGAAACCCTTTCTCAAAGATCTATTTTCTTTCTATAGTAAGTCAGAAAATAAATTAATGGTTTTCTGAAAACAAAGAGGCAGCTGGTAGTTTGTCTAACAGAAAATGCCAAACAAACAAGAAATTCAATTTAGTTTTTATCTCTTACTGACAAAAAGTGAGCGAGGTTTCATTAGGGTCAAATATATGAACTACCCAAAAGGCACAACAAACAGAAATATTCAATAGATTTGTAATTTACCCTTGAAAGGGCCTGGTCTGATTGAAAGTAATGGAGTCTTACTGTGCTGGGGTCAGCATGTTATTCTTTGTTAATGCACAGCTAACCAAGATCAACCATGCACGGAGATTTAAAAAAAAAAAAAAAAAAAACCAATTAGCCATTCCAGAAAGTATATTAGCATTGGAAGATAAAATGTCCTGATTAATCTGGTAGAATATACATATTTCCTTAGTTCTGTAACTCCTGTTTGACTATGTTCATTAACAGTTCTGAGTGAAATAATTTAGTTGTTGGAGGTCCCAGCAGAGGTCTTGGAGCCAGTTATAAGTGAATTCTTCTGAGAGAATGTATGTATGTATATGTATCTATGAATACATAATGCCAAATATATTATAAAACATAGAAATGTGTGTATGTGAGTATGACTAGAGGAACAAATAAATTTCATTTACTCTAGTGAACATCTTAAATACAATTATTTAAATATTATGTTGTTATACTGGTTACAGTTTTATTAGTAACATACAGAAAACTTCTGTCTTGCAAAATTTACCACTTTGCAATAGTACCGTTTTAATCAATTTAACCTTTTTTTATACTGGGTTTTAGAATACTTGTTTTATTCAATCGATTCCTGAATGAATCCATTTTCTCCTTTGGGTTCCCTATGCTACCCTTGTCCTGTATGGCATAGGAAGCTTTTTAATATGTATAGCTGAAAGTGCATGAGAAAATGGATTTGTAGTTAAAAATATGAAGTCAAGTAAGGATGCATCTACACTGCAAACAAACACACAAAACCTCCTACAGTGAGCCTCAGAGCCTGGGTCAACAGATGGGATTGCATTACAGGTCTAGAGAAGGTAGCCCTGCTAGAGCCTCGACTTTGAGCCCTTTCCTCTTCATTGGGTTTTGGATCCCAGGTTCCTGCCTGAGCAGAAACATCTATCCTGCCATGTTGGCCACACAGCACAAGTCCCATGAACTCAAGCCAATTCACCCAGACT
Source organism: Rafetus swinhoei (assembly GCA_019425775.1). Taxonomy (NCBI): domain Eukaryota; kingdom Metazoa; phylum Chordata; order Testudines; family Trionychidae; genus Rafetus; species Rafetus swinhoei. The sequence continues at coordinate 199,456,926 of CM033424.1, read as the reverse complement.
CTGAGACTCCCTGCTGTGGATTTTTTCTGCAGTGTCACAGTCACAATTGGAGTAAGTTACTAGTCATGAATTTTTCATGCACGTTTTTAGCCTCCTTCTTGCATTAGATTTTGTAGAGGAAGAAGCACACGCTGCACATGGGTGATTGTAATGTAAATGAATGACTGTCACTGCCTCACCAAATCATTTAACTGTAAATATCCCCACCTATGTTATCTGGCAGCTGACCTATCTAATACGGAGCTCTTTAATTACAAACTGCCCACATCAGGGTGTGGGACAGGGGGGAGAAGGAATCCAGTTACAGCTTATCTGGTTGCCCACAAAATCCACCTAAATTGTACCTTTCTACACTGAGAAGAGGGTGGTACACAGGGGAGAAAGGAACTTAAATTTCTTACAGGTACTGTCCTAGTGCAACCCAGGTCCCAGTCAGCTCTTTAAATAGCTCCCTGCTGGCTTTTGCTGCAGCTCAACCAGCTCTTGCCAGAGCTGCGAACCTGGTCATATCACCTCACTTTCACCTCTGGTGGTACATAAGCTGCCTCACCACTGGAGTAGCCGATGGAGGCAAGGTTATGTTGCCAAGGTTACCCTCTGAGATTCAGTTTCTCCTCTCTTGTTCTTTGTCTTGGTTACTGCAGACTTCTTAACGGTGAAGCTTATTTTCTCCTTCTACCCAATCAGCTACTTTAGCCAGTAAGTGGAGAGGAATGGGGCCCATTTTCAGCTTGTTACAACCTGAGATTTTCTACACTCTGGATTCAGGTAACCTTGTCACCACCACCTACCTATGTGCTTGGAAATTTTACCTGGTGTCACCCCTCACTCTGCTCCCTCCTTCCAAAGATGTTGTCCCCATGAGCAGTGTGATCACTGATAAATATGATTGGTGTTCTTCTATGGCCACTGCAGGAAAACCCAGGCACCACAGCTCCACTCCGGATTTGATTAACAAACTCGTTATTTCAAGTAAGCCCACAAGTAAACTAATTTAGGATCCCTTCCTGGCTCCTTCAGCCAAATCCTGGAACAAGTCACCTCCAGCCAGCCAGGCTCAACTCTCCTTCCCAGCAGCCCTTGCCCAGCAGCGGGAGTGTGAACAAACATTCCAAGGTCACCAAGAAATGTCAACCGAGTTCAGAGTCCTCATGACTCATGTCCAACTCCAGCAGCTACTTCTACAATCCCATACACTGCAAAACAGTAACTGAACGTATCACCTAACTTTTTCCACACAGCCCAGTCCTAGTCACTTGCTCACAGGAGGGAGTGGCCAAAGAGCAGGGGCTGCGCTTCATGCCAGGCTCAGATTAAAATTCACAAAGGTTTTATTCAACTGAACAAGATGGAAGGGTCTTCTCTTCAGCTGAGCAGCAGATGAGGTAAGTAAGTGATTAGTAAGTAGGGGACAAGCAAGGCAAGGGTGCAATATGGCCCACTGGGATTAGATCACAGAGCAAACTCCATTGCTCCCTTTCATCATGCTAAGAATTTGGACACTAAAATGTCAGTTTCTTATCATTGTTGAAGATCAATGCATTTCCCATTCCCCTAAGTTACAGATGGTATAATGCAGGGACACTTAGTTATGGCTCACATCATTGTTAGTGAATATTAACTCAACTAAGATCTGCTATTGTTATTAAAACATTATACTAAATCTGTTAAGTTACTGTTCACTCTGCATGACAACAAAAATAGTTACCTTTGTTTCTGAGAAACCTGGAAACGAGGCAGGACGAAGTGGGTCTTTGCCCACGAAAGCTTACGCTCCAACACTTCTGTTAGTCTATAAGGTGCCACAGGACTCCTCGCCGCTTTTGCAGATTCAGACTAACACGGCTACCCCTCTGATACTTCACAGCATACTCTATGATGCAAAGTCTGATTTTTGTGTGTATGTTAACTAGCGTCACCTAATTTTGATATGAGTATGTAACTGCATATTCTAGGAAACATATTCCCAGGCAGATACATTTAGACGAACAGCAAATTTTACAGACAATTTCTATCTTGAAATCCAAATATTAGTACTAGAAAGCTGATTTGAAGAGTAACACTCATTCAACCAGAGAAAGGAAAAATATCCATCTAGGCAAAATTAGCCAACGTTACTTAGATTTTGAAAACAGAATACTTATAATAAACTGCTCGTCAGCACGCTACAGACCAAGAATTCCTGAAAGATTATTTCCTTAATAATTTCAGTGTATATATTTTAAAGATGTGCTCCCCCTCCTCCCAATCCTCTGCCCTGATTCCTGCATCCCCCACCCCAAACCCCTCCTCACCCCCTGCCCTGACTCTTGCTCCTGCCCTGAGCCCCTCCTATTCCCCCAGCCCTCACTCTCACACATCCCCATGTCTCCAGACCCTTGCCCTAAGCCCCGCCTCAACCTCCATGCTGACTCCTGCAGTTAATGCTCCCAGCCTCCTGCTCTGAGCACCCCCACACACACATCCGCAGAGCCCTGCCCTGATTCCGCAGCCCCCATACCACCAGCCCCCTTTCCTGAAGGACCCAGGCAATGCCAGCGAAATCTTCTGGTCTTACTATATATTTAGAAATGTGCATCTGTCTGTCTGTCTGTCTGAGTCCGTTTGTTCAAGAACGCCTTCTAAACAATAAGACCTAGGACCACCAAATTTGGAATGCAGCTTCCTCTTACCATAACTTAAAGCAAGGTCATGCCTCAGCCCTGATTCCGGCGCCCCCCATGCCCTCAGCCCCCTGCCCTGAGCAATGCTGGGTAAGTCTTCTAGTTTTAAATAATGAATAAACCAGGACAAGCACAAATTGTTTGCAGGTAATTCATGAAAAGAAAAAAGTAATCTCTCTATGTGGACCAGTCAGTAGAGATAATTTGAGTGCCTGCCCTGACATGTATGTGCGAAGGCCCAGATCCTACAAAGACTTCATGCAAATTCTTAACTGTATGCACTGTGGATGAGATCCTCACCACTGCTCTGGCTTCCTTACCAGTAAAAATGCCAGAGTGGGCTAACTGGGGCCTTAAAAGCTCTCGTTCTGGCCGTGGGATGATATCGCATAGGTGCTATCATGATGTCTTCAGATGAACCCTTACAACACTGACATTAAGGTCTGTCATGGGTGGGGCTGGAGAGCAGGAGGTGAGTATCAGGGTAGCTACAGCACACAGCACTGTGGAGTTTTGGGGCAGCATGGTGAGGCTGCTATAACGTCCAGGCCCCCAAGGCTAAGTTATACCCAGGGCTGCCAGTGGAAGAGGGGGACGCAAAGGGGGCAGTTGTCCTCTGGCCTAGCAATTTAAAAGGGTCCTGGGCTCCAGGCTGCAGCTACCACATCACAGGCGCATAGCCACAGGTGGGTCTGAGTGGGCCGTGGCCCGCCTGCTTTGTATCCAGGTCCATCCATCTAGCTCTCCTCAGGTCACTGCTTGCCACGCTCTTCCAGCCTGCACCACGCTCCAGCCAGGGAGCTGGGTCAGGGCTTGGGGCCTTTCCTTGCCCTGCGAGGTGCTGTAGCTGGGGAGTGGGGTCAGGGAGCTGAGGGTCACCCTGCTCCACCTGGCTCTGCAACTGGGGAGCAGCGTTGGGGCTCAGAGGCTTACCCCGCTCCACCCAGTGCTCCAGCTAGGGAGTAGGAGTAAGCAGGGCTAGCACCTGCACTGAGACACCGCTCCTGGGCTGAAATGCCAGGCAGGCGGGCGGAACAGGTCGATCCCCTATATGCAGACACTGCAGGCTGGTTGGGGTAGCGGTAGGCGGCCCCATTCCTCCTGTTCTCCTCCCTACGCCCTCCATCACTGCCCTCCCACCCAAACTGATATGTGCTAGTTATCTTGCTGAATGCCCTCCCCGCCCTTTACTGGCAGTCTAGATATAGCTTATGAGGCACAGCATGAAACACTGAAGGTATTTCAGAGGAGTGACTCTATATAACGTTAAGAATGCATATAAGACTCTGCAGGATTGGGGCTAAGGCCAATGGTTTACAATGGCCTCTGCTTTGGGGCAGATGTCTCGGGGTGTGTCTAGACTACAGGGTTTTGTCGACAAAAGTGGACTTTTGTCGACAAAACTATACCTGCGTCTACACTACCATCGAGTACCTAGTATTAAATGAGGAGGTTGACATAATAGGCATCACTGAAACCTGGTGGAATGAGGAAAATCTGTGGGACACAATCATACCGGGATATAAAATATATCGAAAGGATAGAGCAGGCCGGGTGGGTGGCGGAGTGGCACTGTATGTGAAAGATAATGTAGAATCAAATGAAATAAAAATATTAAATGAATCAACATGTTCAATAGAATCGCTATGGATAGTAATTCCATGCTCCAAAAATAAGAAATTAGCAGTAGGGATATATTACCACCTGACCAGGACAGGGATACTGACATTGAAATGCTGAGGGAGATTAGAGAGGCTACCAAAACAAAGAACTCTATAATAATGGGGATTTTAATTACCCCCATATTGACTGGATACATGTCACCTCAGGAAGAGAAGCGGAGATAAAATTTCTCAATGGCTTAAATGACTGCTTCTTGGAGCAGCTAGTGCAGGAACCCACAAGGGAGAGGCAATTCTCGATTTAGTCCTGAGTGGAGCGCAGGATCAGGTCAGGAAATAACTGTTACAGGACCGCTTGGGAATAGTGACCATAATATAATAACATTCAACATTCCTGTGGTGGGAAGAACACCTCAGCAGACCAGCACCCTGGCATTTAATTTCAAAAGGGAATTACACAAAAATGAGGAGGTTAGTTAAACAGAAATTAAAAGGCACAGTGACTAGAGCCAAATCCTGCAAGCTGCATGGAAACTTCTTAAAGACACCATAATAGAGGCCCAACTTAAATGTATACCCCAAATTAAAAAACATAGCAAGAGACCTAAAAAGAGTCACGTGGCTTAACCACCATGTAAAAGAAGCAGTGAGGACAAAAGGCATCTTTTAAGAAGTGGAAGTCCAATCCTAGTGAGATAAATAGAAAGGAACATAAACACTGTCAAATCAAGTGTAAAAATGTAATAAGAAAAGCAAAAAAGATTTTGAGGAACAGCTAGCCAAAAACTCAAAAGAAATAACAAAATGTTTTTAAGTACATTAGAAGCAGGAAGCCTGCTAAAAACCTGTGGGTCCCCTAGGCGATCGAACTATAAAAGGCGCAATCAAGGGCGATAAAGCCATTGCGGAGAAACTAAATGATTTCTTTGCTTCAGTCTTCACGGCTGAGGACGTTGGGAGATTCCCAAATCTGCACCGTCCTTTGTGGGTAATGAATCTGAGGAACTGTCCCGGATTGAAGTGTCATTAGAGGAGGTTTTGGAACAAATAGAAAAACTTAATGTTAACAAATCTCCGGGACCGGATGGCATTCATCAAGGGTTCTAAAAGAACTCAAATGGGAAATTGCTGAACTATTATCTGTGGTTTGTAACCTATCCCTTAAATCGGCTTCCGTACCTAATGACTGGAAGGTAGCCAACGTGACACCAATATTTAAAAAGGGCTCTAGAGGCGATCCGGGCAATTACAGACCGGTAAGTCTAACTTCAGTACCGGGCAAATTAGTGAAACAATAGTAAAGAATAAAATTGTGAAGCATGTAGAAGAACATAATTTGTTGGACAAAAGTCAACATGGGTTTTGTAAAGGAAATCCTGTCTTACTAATCTATTAGAGTTCTTTGAAGGGTTAACAAACATGCGGACAAGGGGATCCAGTAGATATAGTATACTTAGATTTCCAGAAAGCCTTTGACAAGGTCCCTCACCAAAGGCTCTTGTGTAAATTACATGGCCATGGGATAAGAGGAAGGTCCTTTCTTGGATTGAGAACTGGTTAAAAGACAGGAAACAAAGGGTAGGAATAAATGGTAAATTTTCAGAGTGGAGAGGGTAACTAGTGGTGTCCCCAAGGGTCAGTCCTAGGACCAATCCTGTTCAACTTATTCATAAATGATCTGGAGAAAGGGGTAAGCAGTGAGGTGGTAAAGTTTGCGGATGATACCAAACTGTTTAGGATAGTCAAGACAGAAGCAGACTGTAAGGGACTCCAAGAAGATCTCACCAAACTGAGTGATTGGGCAACAAAATGGCAAATGAAATTTAATGTGGATAAGTGTAAAGTAATGCACATTGGGAAAAATAACCCCAACTATACGTACAGTATGATGGGGCTAATTTAACTCGACAAATCAGGAAAGAGATCTTGGAGTTATCGTGGACAGTTCTCTGAAAACTTCCACACAGTGTGCAGCGGCGGTCAAAAGGCAAATAGGATGCTAGGTATTATTAAGAAAGGGATAGAAAATAAGACCGGAATATCTTACTGCCCCTGTATAAAACTATGAGTACGCCCACATCTTGAATACTGTGTACAGATGTGGTCTCCTCACCTCAAAAAGATATTTTGGCCTTGGAAAGGGTTCAGAAAGGGCAACTAAAATGATTAGGGGTTTGGAGCGGGTCCCATATGAGGAGAGGTTAAGCGACTGGGACTTTTCAGTTTAGAAAAGAGGAGACTGAGGGGATATGATAGAGGTGTATAAAATCATGAGTGGTATGGAGAGGGCCGATAAAGAAAAGTTATTTATTAGTTCCTAAATAGAAGAACTAGAGGACACCAAATGAAATTAATGGGTAGCAGGTTTAAAACTAATAAAAGAAAGTTCTTCTTCACACAGCGTGTAGTCAGCATGTGGAACTCCTTGCCAGAGGAGGCTGTGAAGGCTAGGACTATAACAGAGTTTAAAGAGAAGCTAGATAATTTCATGGAGGTTAGGTCCATAAAGGCTATTAGCCAGGGGATAAAATGGTGTCCTTGGCCTCTGTTTGACAGAGGCTGGAGAGGATGGCAGGAGACAAAGCGCTTGATCATTGTCTTGGTCCACCCCTCTGGGGCACCTGGTGCTGGCCACTGTCGGCAGACAGGATACTGGGCTAGATGGACCTTTGGTCTGACCCGGTACGGCCGTTCTTATGTTCTTATGTTCTTATGAGTTCTGTCGACATAACGTCGACAGAACTCAGCAGATTTGTCGACGGCTGTAAACCTCATTTCGGAATAACGCCTTCTGTCAACAGAGTTCTGTCGACAGAAGGCGTTATTGCATCTAAACTGTCCTTTGCATCTACCTGCCATGTCGAAACCAGCGGCGCTTTGTCGACAGAACTGGATGTAGTCTAGATGCTCTTTGTCGACAGAAGCTTTGTCAACAGTATCTGTTGACAAAACTTCTGTCGACAAAAGCCTGTAGTCTAGACGTACCCTCGAATTCGTGTCCCCATATTGGCTAATTAATTCAGAGTTATAACAGTTTCTCTGATTAACCACTGGCCCAGTTTAAATACATAATATCTTTAGCAGATGGTTTATTTGCATGCCAGTTCCCATGTTCTCCTCCCTGCTCTTCTTTATCTGTGCTGAGTTCTGAGCTCGGTGGAAAAAAAAATCTAATGGTTTGGACATGTGCATACGTTCTCTGAGTTCTTGCCTGTGTGCTTAGCAGCAATTTTAAGATATTACTCGAGATCATTTATGTTGATTAAATGAAAACCTGTTCCTAATATTGTTGCTGTATAAAACATTGAATGACATTACAAGAAATCTGTTAAGTTACTGTTCACTCTGCAGGAAAGCAAAAATAGTTCCTTTGTCTCTGAGAAACCTAGAAATGAGGCAGGAAACCAAAGCATGCTGTCTGATAGCTAGGTTTGGTTTCTGTGTGTATGTTCACTAGTTTTACCTAATGTTGTTATAATGACGTAAAACAAAACAAAAAAAAGGAAGTCTCCATGAAAATGCCAGGATATGATCAACAGTTCCATGAGGTAGTGTTCTGTTGTTTTTCAGCGCCATCAATTATATTAGATTTAAAGGTTTCAAATTTCTCCAGGATCAGTTATGAACCTAAAAATGATGACATTGGCAGAGGAGGTATATATACATTCATAAGCTTATTAACATTCAATAAGCCTATTGACCATAAGGACTGCTTTTCATCATATGTGGGGGCCCAGACCAGAGTCAAGAGGGTCAACTAAAAGATAGGTAGAAAGAGCTATAGGATTAGTGATGCTTCTAGTTTGTATAGAGGATGGATGGTTTGTTACCTTTCACTCGAATGCATCCACGTCTAGAATAGGAATGGCAACTTTAAGTTAGTAGAGGGCCAAAAAAGTACTAAAACCCTTTAGTGGACCTTACATTTTCTTTAAGAAGCTAAATATTGCATAACTTAGAAATGCTTGCTACTGTACAATATGCTTATCATACAATTAACTGTGTATTAACAGTATAACTAACTCCCCCCTCTCCCCTCAAAGTTCAGACGAGTGAGAGAAGGGGGTTTAATCAATGAAAATAACAAAAAATAAGAACATCCTTCTAATTTTTTCTCTCTGCTGCTTTCCAGCCTCTGCTGCCTTATGAACATGGTCCAGCACATATAATGGAGCCCAGGAGTGGAAGCAGGAGCACATGGACTGGGTTTCAGTGCCACTCAAATCTGGCCCGGCCATCCCTCAGTCATGCCAGAAGGATCACATATATTCTAAGTAACCCATCTGCTGTTAACGACACAATTAATTCTCAGGTTCTCAGAGCATTAGTAAAGTGTCTTGATTTTGTAGACGCTAAAACACTTCTTATGAATTACCAGCTAACACTGTGGAAACTGATCACTTTTTTAGAAAGCCTCACCCATCTTAATCTGCCTGGAGCAATCAAGAGACAATACTATTAATCAAAAAGTAATTAGTCATTCATTCATTTAGTTTGTAAAATTTTCTCAGTATTTCATTTCAGCCTTGGGCTGATTTATGTACTTGATTGAGCTGACAAACTGTGTGGCTTTCTTTCTACCATTTAAAAAATAAATAACACCTTTAAAATTGCTTTATCTTCTTGCTCAAGGATAACAAAGGATGAATGTATCAAATAAAGTTTATATTACTGCAGAACCACCCTGTGGATGCAAGACACAAGCACTATTTCTGATATATAAAACAAATATAATTTTAATTTTTTTTATTTTGAGGCATAGACATAATAATTAAAACCAGAAGTAATCTGGTATCTAAAACTGAGTTTATCTTTACACAGTAGAGGATAAGATAAGAATGTATATAATTCTGTCCCTAGATACCCTATCCACTCCATTAAACTTGTGCCTTAAACTTTTACTCTGAATTGCATTTCATTTGTTTTGTGCTTTTGCTCTTTTTTGTCAGATGTGGTTAAGGATTTGTGGCATAGCACAGATCTCAGTTTACAAGAAGCCATGTGTTGCTGTTGCACAGGTATACAGACTGGAGAAAGACCACAAACTAGACTCATCTTCAATATTTTGGGAGCTTATGATTCTTTTGGAAGTGACATCACATTCTCTAGCAATCCACCAGCTATTTTATAGATTAGTCTGGAGAACATGAAAGACTAAGTTGTGATCATCTTACTCATATAAGTAGAGACAATGTGTGTAGGAGGATCACGTGTGGTCATGTTTTCCCCCCAATTTCTACCAAGGTTTCTGTGTCCTGTCCTGGACCCTGGTGCATACCACCAGAAATTTTAAATTCTTCCCCTTCTCCCCCCATACCGCTATCAACAGTTACATGTCATCTCTGCTTATAAATCATCTCAGTGAGCATAGATCCAGTGAAGAAATTGGTTTTCTATTTGCTGGGGCTGTAAAAGTCAAAACCAAACTAAATCATGAGATGAAAAGCTTGTCTTGATCATGCTTGAAGACAACTCAGGCACTGAAGTCTTTAGAATCACTGCAGAATAGCTAGAAGTCTCCACGTATTGACTGAGTAATAGCTCTGCACATGTGATGCTCACCAAAATAGGCTATAGTTTCAAAGACTCTCCATTAAACATCATTTGTTGACAAATTCTAATTTGACCATTTATCTTTTTCATTGTATACCAAAAGCAAACACCCACACCAAACAACAGTCTGGGCCAGATTCACCCTGTTATAATTCCACTGAAGTATCTCTATTAGATTTGATACCTCTTTTTTTTAAATATCCTTACACACTGGCAGAGCATATTGAGTGGAGTCCTGCAGGAATCTGGATCTGATTCTGTTCAGTATCTTTATCAGTGATTTAAATAATGGCATTAGAGAGTACACTTTTACAGTTTTCAGGATAGGGTTGAATGTGCTTTGGAGGATAGAACTGAAATTCAAATGGGCTGGGCAAACTGGAGAAAAGGTCTGAAGAAAATAGGTTGAAATTCAATAAGAACAAATGCAAAATATTCCACTTACGCATGAAAAACTGGTTGCACACGTACAACAAAATGGGGAAAAAACTGCCTAAGAAGGAGTATTGCAGAAAGGGATCTGGAGGGTCACAGTAGATCACAAGCTAAATCTGAGTCAACAGTGTGACAGTTGAAAAAAAAAAAAAAAGCAAGCAAACATTCTGGGTTGTGTTAGGAGTGTTGTAAGCAAGACAAGAGAAGTAATTCTTTTGCTTTACTTTACACTGATTAAGCCTCAATTGGAGTATTGTGGCCAGTTCTGGGTGCCACATTTCAGGAAAGATTTGGGCAAATTGGAGAAGTTCCAGAGAAGAACAACACAAATATTATAGTTCTAGAAAACATGACCCATGAGGGAAGACTGAAAATAGTAGGTGTGTTACATCTGGAGAAGAAACAACTGAGAGGAGACACGACATCAATTTTCAAGTACATAAAGGTTGTTACATAGAGGAGGGAGAAAAAATTATTCTCCTTAACCTCTGAGAATAGGCCAGGAAGCAAAGGGCTCAAATTGCAGCCAGAGCAGTTTAGGTTGGACATTAGGAAAACTTCCTATCTGCCAAGGTGGTTCAGCCTGGTATAAATTGATTAAAAACTTGTGGAATAGTACTGAATCTATGAGTGCAGGGGAGTGGACTAGATGACCTCTCAAGGTCCTTTCCAGTCCTGTGTTTCTATGAACTGAGTCAAGTCTATAATTACAAGATCTGTTAGGAAGTCTCTCTCTTTTATGTTTATTTTGCACTTGCCATTGTTAACAGCAAGTCATTTGCTATGTTATTCACATTCCAGCCACTGGCTTATGGATATTTCTGGGAGATGAAGAGACTGATCTGAAAGAAATTGAAATCATAAGGCTCAGATTAAAAGCTATATGCAAATAAACAGATTTTAACCATAGAAAGGCTGGAAACAGTGGGTGAAAAATAATTTATTTCATCCATTTAATGAAATAGAGACCACGACTAGAAGGAGATTTGTGTGCTTAAATTGTATTTCAAATTATGTACAATATGATGCGGATTTAGGTTTAGTGTTTTTCCTTATTACAAACCAGATACTATTAAGAGTTATTCATTTAATCCCATATCTATGCCTTCTCTTCTCAAGAATCTCATATTCACACCTATCCTACAAGCACCTTCCTGTGCTCTTTACTGTTAATGGCTTTTTGGTAATAGATTTTAAAATGTTTTATTTAGCTGTAAAAATGCTTTATTTTGCATCCTCTTTGATTATCTGCTGTAAATTTTCCTCTGTAGAGCTAACATCTCTCTCCTTCCCTTGCATCACTGTGCTGCTTGCACTGAGGTGTTCTTCAGGGACATGAGGAAAGGAACATCTTCCAGAATCCACCACTCCAGTGATCCATCTCCATTGGGGCCAGAGTACTGGTGTAATAGCAGTCCAAGCCAGAGCGAATAAATGTAATCTAGGGCTCAAGGCATACCATGACAAGCAACCTTCCAGAACTCTACCTCTGTGGCCCTACTCCCAACTTGGAATCATGGTGGCAGGCCCTCTCCCACACACTTACCCCAGTAGCCAGGGTGTGGCTACTGAGGCAGGTGCTCTGGCTGCACTCTTCTTTTCTGCCTTGTAGAATCTTCTGCCAGGATTTTGTTAGTCCAGAGCAGTGAGTCTTTGTGTTTACACCATTGAGAAGTCTGGGATAGCGCTTACCTCTCAGAGCTATTGTTTCAGACTTTCTTCAGATGCAGGCAGGCTTCCGTGTGTAACACTCATTTCACATTTTTAAACTTTCCTTTGGAACTATGATGGATAGAAATTTTTGTTTAAAGTTGTGATTTAGATGCAATCATCTGACTCCAGGATCTGAGTCCCTAGATACGGGCTCACAGTCCCTATGCCATAATTGCAGCCTTGCCACTGTTTTCTACTTGCCTACCGTTGGTCTACTCGTCCAGCCTCTTGTGCAGGAATGCATAGAGCATTCTCACAAAGCTGAGTTCAGTGTGCTTAGTTGGCATGGACAACCAGTGGAGATGCCCCACATGTTGTAGAATTATACTGTATCTGGGGCATCTAGGGGAGGCAGGACTTATTTCCTGTTTCTGAATCCTGACATGCGACCTTTGCCTTGGCAAATTAAGAGATGCTAAAGGGGCTAATAAGTTCCACATTAGCTGAGTTTTTGTAATGTGTTTTTTGACTGTTCTGGGATTAATTCTTATAATGTCGTAGCAGTGTTTAAGTCCTCCACATGATACATTTATTTGCCCAGGCTGCCTTTGTCTATCCCTTTCTCTTGCCGCCACCGTTGTTAATGCCTCATAAAGAAAGACCTTTAGAAAGTTTTAATTGTACTTATTAAATCTAAATAATAATATTTGGAACCTGATCCAAAGCCTACTGAAAGTAAATGGAAAGACTCTGAGGCTATGTCTACACTACAAGGTTTTTGCACAAAAACAGGCGGAGCGTCCACACCTCAAGTGCGTTTTTGTGCAAGAAAATCGACAAAACAGAGGGCTTTTGCCGGTAGAGTTATTCCTCTCCCCACGAGGAATAACTCCTTTTTGTGCTACAGCTCTTGTGCAAAAAGGCAGGTGTGGCTGCTCCGGAGGGGTTTTTGCGCACGAAACTCCTATTGGAAAAAGCACAGGTGCTCTGATGGCCATTCTGCAAATGGCCATCAGAGCTTTCTTGTGCAAGAGCATCCATGCAGTGTGGAGGTTCTCTTGCACAAAAACACATCACTTTTGCGATGCGCTTAGAGGTCTGGATGTGCTTTTGCGCAAGAAGTTTTTGTGCAAGAACTCTTCTGCAAAAGGCTTCTTGTGCAAGAACCTTGCAGCGTAGACTAAGCCTCATTGGCTTCAGTGAGCTTTGGATCCATCCCTTGTACTGACAATTGACTTTAAAATTACATTGATTACATACGTTTCATAATATGAATAATTTTGGGTTTACAAATGAAACATGAACACTTTAAGAACTATGTTGGAGTGATGAGAAAAGTTCAGCATTTCAGACAAGTGTCTAAAATGACTAGAGAAACTGAAAAAAAGCAATGATGTAACTCACACTGCTAGGTTCAAATCCGGTTGGTGGCTGTTACACTAGTGTTTATACAAAGCTTGGGGGTTAAAAACAGATGAGCTGGGATGCTATCTATAATGTTGCCGTTCAATACATATAGAACCTGTGTACAATAAGAGGGAAATTATCTTGGCCATTCTACTATACAGAGCTTTAATCAAACTGTGCCCTATACATAACATTTAAAAACCTCATTACGAGTCTACATTGTGCTTTAAAAACATTCACAAAATGTGTATTTCATATAAAATGCTTCAAGAGTCTAACATCAACATGTCCTTCATGTGGGTATGATTTGCTCATAGTATGCTCTTCAGCAATGATGTTTTTTTCATTTAAGGGACACAATTTCTTCCATATAGAAATGTATTTTTGATAAGAGAAAGTGCTCACTTTATCAGTGGTGCTAGAGCTCACTGTGTGGAATTCAGAAATTGGTGATAGACATAACTAACATATTCCTGTTGCCAGAATGTAAACCTGCTCACCTAGAAGAAAACCCAAGTCAGTGAAATTGCAGAGAATCTGTCACATAATATAAGGATGAGTCTTTTTTCTCAGTTTAATTGCATTTTAATTTAGATATAGTGTGTTCTTACAGTATTAGCTTCTCTCCAAAAACCTAACACTTGGATTCTTGATGCAGTTTTAATCCACTAAACCACGTAAGATTTTCCTGATTTTTCTCCGATATTTTGCAGGTTTGGGACCCACTTTTCCCCTGTTATATCATACTCCATTGTAGAATGTGGGCAAAATCTTGTCCCCTCAAGTTCAGTGGGAGTTTTCCAACTAACTTTAATGGGGCCAGGATTTCATCCAGTGTATCTGTATAGTCCTTTGTATTTGGATGACGTTTAGTATGTCCATGGCAAGGGTTGCTGTTGGTGGAGGTTTCTAAGAAACTGCATGATGTGGTTCTACTGTATGGTTTGTTTCAATGTGACATGGGAGTCTTCTCAAACATTTAAGGAAGCCTCAGTCTATAAGAAAATGTTTTACAAAAGCACTGTACATTGTTATGATTATGGTATTTTATTTTGAAGAAAGGAGGCAAATTCATGTAAAGCAGGACTTAAGAGATTTGGGTTTATTCCCAGCCTTGATACAGACTTTCTGTGTAACTTCTCTATCAATCTGTGCCTCAGTTCCTCACCTGTAAAATGTGAGACTATCACTTCCCAACCCAACAGGCATATTGTGAGGATGTACTCATTCATGTTTATAGGGTGTGTGGAGTCTAGAGAAGCAACTAGAATAAAGAGTGCAGAAAATCTGCTAAATAAATGTGATGCAGTGGAGTTGCCCCAAGTATAAATTTGGCCAGTGAAAGTCTGGATGGACCAAACTTTGCTGTATCAAGGCAATAAATGAGGGATGTAGTTCGAGTGAGTGGCAGATATATTTACACCCAATGTAGTAATTTTGCCTTAAATGTTGCATGGCACAAAGATCCTGCCCAGAGGTACTATGGTGCCACTCCTTACACACTTCTACTTGTGAAAATTTCCTTCTGCCTCTTATAAGGCACTCCGCATCAGCATTTTGGTGCTGCTCATCCTATTTTGTCGTTCTTTAGACTCATCTGAAGTCCTGGAACCTACTTCTTAATTATGCCATTTTACAAAACATATGCAACTAGACAGTTGAAGGGAGTTGATTTGCCTGCATAAGGTCTGGGCAACTGGGCCCTTTATTGGGGAGTCTCTGTGTAGTTTGTTTGTTACAGTTTTGTTATCCTTCTCTTAGAGGGATGGCAAATTAAGATCTGGTGGAAAAAAAACATGCAGGGTAGAATTGGTTTTCAGTTTGTATTTGAAGAAGGTATTCTAGTGTGATTTTTAAGCATATCTTATGGAAGAAATGTGTGGGTTAGGCTGACCAGACAAGCTGTGATTTAAATCATGTGCTATGCTTTAACCATATTTAAAATGAGTTCCACTGACACTTCAATTTCCTTTGAGTTGGGAATGTTAAAATGGTCTTTTCCTGCAGGGAGAGTTTACAGCTCCTTCAAAATCCAGCAGAAATCTTCAATACAATAGACTAACTCTTCCTAGGGAACCTATCAAATTCTGCAGGGATTGTACAATGAATGAGTTTTTGATCTAACAAAGGGCTTTTATTATGGAATTCCCTTTTTGTGTCTGTCTGATTGGTTTCTGGGGACTTATTTTTTTACTACAGGTTGAACCTCTCTAGTCCAGCACCCTTGGGATCTGACCGGTGCAGAACCAGAGAATTTACCAAACCACAGGAGGTCAATATTGTCTAGCAGCATTATCAACACTTTCACTGCTTACTGGACTTTTAGAAGACATTTGGGGGTAAATTAGAGCTAAACAACAGTAGAGAACACTGAGCTGAGGTCTATACTAGTCCCCACAGCTTGGCTTAAGGTATGCAATTCCAGCTATGTAGAATATGTAGCTGGAGTCGATTTATCTTAAGCTGAGCTTGGCACACAGTGGGAGGCCGATGGGAGCAAATGCTCCCATTGGCTTCCCTTACTTGTTGCAAAAGGAGGAGTACCGGACACCAGCTAAATTGAATTCCGGAAGATTGATCATGGCAGCGGAGATCTTCTGTGTAATGAAGACAAGCCCTCAGAGCCAGGACTGGTGGCAATAAACGAACTTTATGGGACTATGGGAAACTTGACCATATCCATGATAAGTGGACATCCAGCTAACTAAGATCATGCTGGACCATGGATGTTACTGGATGCCGGACTAGAGAGGTTCAGCCAGTATAATCTTCAATAAAACGTTTAAAAATTAAACATTGACAGCTCAATTAGATTAACATACTTGGAAATACAAAAATATAAACCAATCCTGCAGTACAATGATGACCAAATTAAACTACAAATAAATGGGCTAATCCATCCTCAGTATAACACCACTGAAATTGGTAGACACTCAGCAGGGATTTGTATAGCTCAACAGCTTTAAATAATAACTTCTATTTTCCTAAGGTGCTTTTCTTTGACCCTATAATGAGGACAAATAATTTGGGAAATTTTGAAAAATATGGAAATACTGGTGTTCTCTAAGCCGTTCAGGGCATAACTGTCATCAAGACAAATGCCAGAAAGTCTTTATATTGCTTTAGAAATTATACCAAATCTTGTAAGTGTAAAAATATTGACTAGTTTTATAAAAGATAAGATACAAAAAGGCAGAAAATTAAAACACAAGTGGCGCATACTACACAATCAAGGTTTTGCTCTCTGAAAGCAATGTGTCATGTTAACTCTTTTTTAAAATATGAGAGAGGCATATTGTATCAGTGGATGCAGGTGGAATTATTTTGGGTAGTTTATATTTATGTACATGGGTATATATGCGTGTATATAATTACAGAAGCTCATATACATTATATAATCTGAAGCACTTAACCACTTTAGTGATGGGTACTATACAAAATCATAAAGTAGGTATTCTGGAATTCTTCCTTCCTGCCACTCCGCATCTGGATGGATAAGCTGAAAAACAACACACATTAATAAGAAGGAGAAGAAGCTGATAGTGGGCTACATTGCCCTTGACTGTGCTGTGAGGAAGGAAGATAAAGCTTCAGTATGTGACAGCAAAATCAACATAGGGAGATAAGTTGATGGACTGGCTGCTTAGCATAATGGCCAGGAGGCAGCAGAAAATGTCAGCCATGATGTTAGCCACTGTCATGCTGCTATCTATATCAAGTGGCTTTCTTCTGCACTATCATGTCACGCATTCAGAAGACAAGCGTGGGTGGGGAATGAACATGGAAGAGGTGCATGTAATGTAACTAGTGCAAATGGCCAGCCCAGATGTACCTATTTCATTCTAATCAAGCACAGCAAAAGGAGAAGGAAAACAAGAGGACCAGTTCCATCATTTCATAGAAGCATAGAAAAGTAGGGCTGGAAGGGCATCACAAAGTCATTCAGTCCAGCCCATTGCACTGACGTAGTACCAAGAAAACGTAGACCATCCTTGGCCAACCTGTCCCTAAAAGCCTCCAGTGATGCAGATTTCCCAACCTCTCTTGGAAGCCTATTCCAGATCTTAATTTCCTTTATAGTTAGAAAGATTTTCCTAATATTTAATCTAAATCTCCTTTGCTGAAGATTAAACCCATTACTTCTTGTAGTAAGTGATTTTTTTTTCAGGGTAGGGGGGAGAAGTCATTTCTTTTTGTTGCAATTTATTTATAAATTGCATCTTCACTGAGCCGAGCAATAGCATTCTTAGTGGCTAAGTGGAGCTCTCAAAGCCCACTGCTAAGTTTGGTTAGTGGGTATTTTTCAACAATGTGCATTACTGTTTGATCTGTGCCACAGCTGCAGGTTGGATTGTCTGGAAAACCTCAACAGTACTGATTAGCTGCACAGATGCCTTGCCCAGTCTAGAATCAGTTAAGAAGAGTCCACTGACAATGTAGTGAGTCAAAGCCAAGTGGACAAGCATTAGGGCTTTTGACAAGGAACCGGTGGTTGGCATTAAGTACTGATCTTTCCACCACAGTAACTCTGCTGTAGTATTCTGGCATGGCAGCCTCAACCATAATGGGTGTAGTGATGTAAGACATGTAGCTTGTGGACTAAAAAAATCATTGAACAAGGTTGGGTTGGCATGTACCTTTTCAACCCGCTTACCATTGGCAATCTCCCTCTGCTTATGTGAGGGGGAGCAATGTGGCTCAGATCTGTAAGCCATGGAAGATGAGTCTGTTGGAGAGTGCCTTGCTGATGCTCATAGTTGAGTTGAGTTACATGTTAGTAAGTTTGATGTGTGCTAACTGACTCCATACTGCTGCACAGTATTCTACTATTGAGTACGAGATGGCCAGGCCTGAACTCCTATGGGTTGAAGCATTTCCTCTCCATGAAGAACCTGCCAGTTTGTCGAGAATGTTGTTGCATGTCTTGACCTTCACTGCCATCTTGCTCAAGTGGCTTTTATATGTCAGTGTCCACTTGTTGCCATGACTTTTATATTGTACCTTGACTCAGTTTTGATTTTAGTTTTTGGTGTTTAATCAGCAGCTCCTGGTGTTATTGTTTTCCAATCAATGGACACACAAATTAAAGAAAAAGCTTTTAATAAAATCTCAGTTTAAAAATACATCTGGTTGATTACTACATTGGTAAATATTATGCCATATATTAAAACACACGGGTATATTGCTATAGCTCTCCAAACCTATGGTCACATAATTTCCTCTTCCAATTTACAACATTTCATATCCTTATAGTAATTCCTCCTGCAATGCAAGAGTACAGGCGCATAGGGCATCCCTTATGTCCCTTTCTCTCATGCCCTGCACCTTTGCTTTCTGCTTTTCATGCAATGTGAGTTGCATTAACAGAATCTGAAACAGGTCTCTTCCAGAATTGAACCCAAGCTGTGTCACTGGTTGTTTGCTTGACTGAAGTGGCAAGCCTGTGCACTGTAGACAAGTTCTCCCACAATATGCTGTGAATAATTACATAAAGCTGTTCAATTTAATGCACCACTAGGAACCATGGGAAATCCCACCAGAAATCATCCCATCGTACTGGCTAGTGCAGCACTATTATTGCAGATACAATTACATGTTTGACATGGGTAGTGCTTTTCCAGTGTGCACATTCCCCATGTCACAATTATAGCCCAGGCTTATACTTGATCAGTCACATCAATCTCCAACATGAAATCTTATTTTAATGTTTGCCAGTGCTACAAATTTAACTTTGGATTTGAAAGGCAATCTGATTTTAATCTGGCATAGAAAATTATGAAACCACACTGACTCCCATGAACTCTCTCTTGGTTGAATTGGCTTTTCAGTGCTAATGAGTAAAAATAAACCTAAATGTAAAAACTGATTTTTATCAGCAAAATAAGGACATTTGACTCTGATTACACCTGAGTTATGGATCTTTTAGGAAAAAATATGGCATTTTATATAGTTCATTTTCTAACCCTAGCCATGTTCTACACAAAAGGCTGTGTGGTTTTTTTTTCAGCTTCAGTGCCTTAAATCCTGATGAATTCATTTCTGAACACATATGAGCCAGTGGCAACGTCCTACTAATAAACATTCTCAGATTTCTTTTAAAAGCTTCAGTAGATGTTTTCCTTGTCTCTCCCTCTTTAAATTACTGCCTGCAGGTAGGATGTCTGACAATCCTCTATATGAATGCGATTGGTTTTCTTCAGTCTTTGGCATAGTCCCATGATCCTTTGAAATCTCTTCCATTTCAGACAAGCCTTTGAGTTTGTTCAGTTGCGTCATTTCAGCAGACTTGTGGAGCCTGCATGGACTTCTCTCTCTCTCTCCCTTCTTTTAACTACAGCTGTGTTATTGTACATTTTAGTATTTCTAGTTGTCATTGAGCTACAGCAGTTTTCTCAATCTCTCGTCTTATACTTTTGCAAAATCACTTCCCCTCCTGAGCCACGAGATTGTATTTCTGCCATGAAACCCAAGTTTTATTTTATGTCATTGCTCCTTATTTTTGGTGATAGCAGTTGAGCGTTGCCAGAGACCTTGTTATAGTCTCTACATGCTCTTGAATGTGTCTGTATTTCTGTGTGGTCTTCAGGGATGGAGGTATCAGGGAAAACTCTCTAATGTTTTTATTTTGATGCTTTGGTTTGTATGGTTGTGTTCCTGTTAAACTGAATTTCTATACATTTCCTGAGAACTGTAACTGATTCCCTCTGGCTTCAGGACAAGTTTCAGAATTTTGGAGTTTTGTTGTGTTTTTGCAAAACAAATTATATTTTTGAAAGGTTCCACTGAATCAAAGTTTCACATTTCTGAGCAGCACCACTTTAAATAAAATAGACTGTATCTCTATTAAATCTTGAAACTCCATCTCCAGTCCAAGCAGTTTAAATAGAATCATTCAATCATTACTGAACATAGTTATTTTCAAGGATGTTGCCTTTGCTTTTGCCTAAAAGGGAGAGCGGGCAGATAGAGATACATGGTGGCCTGAGTGTCTGTGGGAACCTAGGTGTATAATTTTTCTTTAAAAGTGACAAGGAGTCCTGTGGCACCTTATAGACTAACAGATGTATTGGAGCATAAGCTTTCGTGGGCAAAGACCCACTTCGTCAGATGCACGTAGTGGAAATTTAATATTTGTAGACAGAGAAGTGCTATGCTTTAAGACTGAAGTTGCTAGGTTTGAATCCTATTGATGTGTAAAATGATTAACATAAAGGGGGTCTGAATATATTAAAAAAACCCTAGATACATCCTTTGGCCTTTGGAGAACCCTGCATTAAAAAGGAGAAAAAGTGGATATTGGCTAGTTGTAGTAAAGTGCCATGAAAGAGACTTTTCTAGAGGTATTTTTAAACTGATTGAAACCAGCAATACAAGGAATTTTGTGCATCTGACGAAGTGGGTCTTTGCCCACGAAAGCTTATGCTCCAATACATCTGTTAGTCTATAAGGTGCCACAGGACTCCTTGTCGCTTTTGCAGATCCAGACTAACACGACTACCCCTCTGATAATTTTTCTTTAGTTCATTATTGTAGTTCTACACCTTAGCATTCAATATGAACTCAAATTCTATGGTGCTTGAGGTTCCAATTCCCTGTCTTGGTCAATGAATATCATTGGCCTTTGGTGTTGGAATATTCAGTTACTTTGATGATGGGTCCATATAGGAATATAGATCTAGATTTTCAAAGGTATTTAGGTGGCAAACTCTGTTTAAAATGAATGGGAACTAGCCATCTAAATACCATTGAGGGTCTGGGCCATAGTATTAAATACCTAAGAGGAAGCTGTCTACAATTCTCAGCACTTGGCTTGCATTTTTTGCACTCTTCTGAGCATGTTGCTCCTTGAATAGCTTGTGCTATGCCCCAGCTGTATTCCTCACTTCTTTGTGTGAGCATAACTTAAAAAGAAGGTGCCATGGTGAGTGAGCATGGGAAGAGGGATATCTTTTGCCTTTTAGTGAAATATCAGGAATGTTCTCAGATATCATGAGCTTTTCCACTACTTGCTGAGTTATTGAAAATGCTCCTTTAATATTTGTAGACAGAGAAGTGCTATGCTTTAAGACTGAAGTTGCTAGGTTTGAATCCTATTGATGTGTAAAATGATTAACATAAAGGGGGTCTGAATATATTAAAAAAACCCTAGATACATCCTTTGGCCTTTGGAGAACCCTGCATTAAAAAGGAGAAAAAGTGGATATTGGCTAGTTGTAGTAAAGTGCCATGAAAGAGACTTTTCTAGAGGTATTTTTAAACTGATTGAAACCAGCAATACAAGGAATTTTGTATGAGAGTCTGATTTTGTGAAATTATCAGCTCAATTTTCTTATCATGTTGGTTCAGATAAGTTTATATATCATCATCATCCATCATCATCATCATCATCATCGACAACAACCATGGACTCAACGCCCGTTGGTATCCAATGCCTCTCTCACTATTTGCTTCCATCTTTCCCTGTCCAGTGTGGAGTGGCTTAGTTTCTGTAGACTAGCTCCACACCAATCTACTATATCATCTATCCATTCTCTGTGGAGTCTGCCTCTCCTATTTGGCCCATCCATTATGCCGAATACCAGGGTCTTAATGTTTCGCTCATCGTTCATTCTGCAGATATGCCAGAATAGCTGTAAATTCCATTGTATAACCTTCTGCAGTAGGTTCTCTTTTGGCTGTATCTTCCTATATAATTCCTCATTGGTGACCTTCTGCATCCATCCTATTCTCAGGATCTTCCTATAATAACTCCTCTTGAACACCAATATCCTTCTCTTATAACTATTGAATAATCTATATATTTTAGAAATGTGCATCTTTCTGTTCGTGAGTCCATTCTTCAACAACTCCTCCTCAATGGTAGGAGCTAGAACCACCAAATTTGGCATACAGCTTCCTCTTCTCTTAAGGCAAGGTCAGGGTTTAGTTGTGCCAGGAAAACAGGATCTGCCTGGAATGGGATTGTTTTCTATAACATGGAAAGGGAGGATGCTGATTGGAGGGACAGTGATACCGCAGAGTGATCACTGGAGGCAACTGCACCACTGAGAGCTGTGGCCAGGGCTCATCATCTTGCTGGCCATAGGACCAGATAAATAGCCCCCATACCCCAAACCTTCCCCTCCACCGGGCCCTTGGCTGAAGTGCTGGAGTGGGGTGAGAGGAGGGAGAAAGACCTGCTGACAAGCAGTCCTGCTCCTCTCCTGCACTGCCACACCAACTGCCCTGGGAGAAGCCAGAGGATGGGTGCACAGCCCTTACCATCCTGGGAAGAAGCCAGCAGGAGGGGTGTATGATCCTCGCTGCCCCAAGCTGTTCCCTGGGAGAAGTCATTGGCCACCCTCACCCCTTGTCCTGAGCCCCCCTTCCCCGAACTCCCCCTCCTCCCAACCCCTTGCCCTGTTTCCTGCACTACCACGCCCTACCCTGGGCCCCTTTTGCACCTGCTGCCCTAACTTCTGCACCCCCCCAACCACTACCCTGAGCCTCATCTCACCCCCCAATCCTCACTTTCACACCTCCAGGGCCCTTCTCTGAGCCCCTCCTCAACTCCCCACCCTAACTCCTGCACCTCACACACCACCAGCCCTTTGCCCTGCAGAAGCCGAGCAATGCCAGGTAAGTCTTCTAGTAATTATACTATTCTTATCTGTGTGAACTTCCAAAATTTCAATTCTAAAGATTCAGAATTTCTGGAAGGTTTGTTCAACTATAGAAACCTCTAGGGAGTCATTTTAATTCTTAACATGTTAACTTCAAATTACCATTGTCAGTCACAAAGGAGCACAGCCATCATCAGCTGACTGATACCATCTGCCCTTGCCAGGTCCTCCATATCTCTTGCGACTTAGGCTGGAGCTTCTGTTCTTACTCTCCTTGTGCTAGGTGAAATGTTAATCTTGTTCTTGCATTTACAACAAGTGCTGTTAATGAGATCATTGATGCATGATACCTCATTTTGTTTTAGTGAAAATTTAACATTTTGTTTCTTTAAATAATAAGAAAACCCCTTAATTCATTGGCTACATATTATGAATAATAGTCTATCCAATCTACAACTTAATCACACTACATATCAGTTTAATCAAGCTCTGTCATGCCCCACATTTAGTGCAATCATATATATCATCTTCAGTAAATGACTTAATTTTTCATTCACATTTATGGTACTTGCAAAACAATGTAATCTTCAGTAAGTTGGCACATTGGAAGAATTCAAGTTCTCATCTTAGTCTGAAATTGTTAATAAACAGCCTTCTATTGAACTTTTAAATTCCATAAAATTAAAATATAGTAAATGTGAAATTTCATATTCCTTTTGCTTTTTTTTTCTGAATGCTTGTATTTGCTAGCAACTTTGAAACAATCTTGTATTTCACATTGTACATAGTGTTATATACCATAGGGGCTCTTTGACTGCTTTTTCATGTCACAACTGAAATTACCCTGTACCGGAGAGTTCAGGCATCTACTACAGAGACACCAACATCCATCCACATAATGGGATTCTTGTTTCCAAACGAAGGTAGCTTGCTGATGTGAATAAACAATATGACACAGTAGACTGATACTGGTTTTATTAGCACATCGTATGTGGTCCTGCACTTTATGTAGTAATATCTTGAAGTGAATAGTTGCTCTAAATAGGTAACGCTACTATTTAATGTATTGATTTAAACAGGATATTTAGAGTGAGAGTGTGTAGACCTCATTTAGAGAGTGTGATGAACAGAGTGAACATGTACTTATCTTGCAGCTACATTTCTGGGGGCATGAATTTGGCAGAGTAAATGTAAATAACTAAGCTGATAACACACCTGAACCTGTTTTTTTTAAATCTCCCTTCCTAAGCTGCACTTGAATCATTCCCACCTGTCTAGAACTCCCTAACTGTACTCTTTTCCTCTCATTCCTCTCTAGCTTTAATGAATAAGTCATCTCTTCTACCTGCCTTCCAATGTCACTCCTCCCCCAGAAGTTTCCTCCTCCTCTCATGTTTGCCGGAAAAGGGAAACCATAAGCACCAGCATGCTTGATGTTGGATGTCCTGCAGAACATCAATGCAATTAAAGCACCCAAGTGGGAATACAATGTATGGATGATTGTGCATAGTGCATAGTGAGCCTTAAGCCTGCCGACGTTCCAAATTCCAATTGAAATCAATGGGAGTTGGAGAGGGACTCAGCCCCACCAAACAATCTGGCACATAATTGCCTAAAATAGGTTCCTAATTTTAGATACCAGGTTTGCAAATGTTAGCCTTCCCATACTATTTTAATAGCTTCAATACCTAGTAGATGGGGATTGCAGTAGTTAACAAAGCTGTTCCTATGGAAATAGATGGAAGTTTTTCCATTAGATCCAAAAGGAAGCTCCTTGAGGCTTTCAGTGTTTTGAGAAATAAGACAAGAAAAACAGTGTGATAAAACTGCAATAAACAGTTCTAGTGAATTATTATTCCATATGGCCCTAAAACAGGAACACACCTTTAGTCAGGAAAGTACTTAAGTACATGCTTCATTTTAAACATATGCTATGGAACTTACATACATGGATTTCCAGTGGACCTTCTTCGGGGAGTCAGCCAGTGTTAGTATGGTTCTGCAGAATTAATAGGATAACTCTTTACAAGATAACATGCGTATTATGTCTCTCTTTACAAGTCCTGCGGGATTTGCGCTGCGCAGAGCTCTATGAATCCCTCTGCAGATCTGCTGATTTTTAGGAGCCAAAGCTCCTGGCTGTTCTATGGAAAAAGATCAGAGAACTTCAGGCATGGAAATTCACTTAAGTTGTTTTAAACATGGAGTAAAATATAACCTATGGTCTCTCTTTCTGGTTCATGGTCAATACTTTACTGAATGCTTTACTGAGCTTTTGGGTAACATATTGGTGAGGGCCCTGGGCCTCTTAAACTTGCTCCCCTGCCTTGGTCTGAAATAACCAGAATTGGGTGAGCTTCCAGGCATGATACATAAATAAGGCACTTGTTTGACAAGGTTTCTGAAGAAGGTTTTTCACTATGTTTTTGAAATAATGGAGGTGGAAAAGAGCTTTTTTTTTCAGATGGTTGGCTGGCTGAGTTAATTTGTTCCTGTTTGATTTTTAACGTTGCCTGGTGTATTACATTGTTGAAAGATTAATTGTCAGGGGGCCTAGAGGTCTTTTGTAGGCATTTTTATTTTACTATTATTTTTTCTTTATATTTAAATAGCTGAAATAAAATTGTATTAGCACTGAAGTGAGAGAGGGGGGCTAAAGTCAATGATTTGATTTTAAAGGCTGGAATCACCTCGTTTAGTAACATATTTTCTATATTTTGATAGGCTACTGAATGTTAATTTATAAAACCTCTCCATAGTTCCACAAAACTACTTCTAACAAAAAGTCTGAGCAGCCATTAGAGACCTATGCTACATCCACTATAAGCAATTTTTCAGATTCAGTAGCCACTGCCATGGTCCAAGGAAGTTCGAGTATTAGTGTCCCCTGGAACTCAGAGGCGCCCAGTGTTTCTGGCATTACAGAGCTTACTCCCATTAGATGGTGAACATCCTGTGCTGTGGAAGAGACATAAGACATACTGAAAAAAGTCATGTTTACTCTGGAATTCCATATGGGGAATTATATTAGTAGAGCTACAGCTGATCAATCTCCCTGAGCCCCAAGGCTTCTTGATTTTGAGGATACAATAGCTGGGTTTGTGGCTATAATTTCGTCAGGATCCAGGTGCCAAATCTGGATTTTTATGATGCAGTTGTATATCAAGGGCTGGGGCCTTTTGGTGTAATAAGAACAATTCATCTTGTTCTGTATATAAGCACTGAAATTTTGGGACTGGGGTGACAAATTGGCTATATCAGCAGTGCAAGTTGCCAGGTGTTTTATTTTTGGGGGGTTTTTTTTGGGGGCATGATGTGCCAGGATGCATCAGAAAGCAAGTGCCTTAGTTTTGTTTTGGGGTGTAAGAGGCCTAGCTCCACCTATGCTCTACTTATACTGTAAAAGTAGAGGATTTGTGCAAAACAATGGCTGTATGTAGCTGGCAGGATTCAGGTGGAAGTTCCAGGGCATCCAAACCACCCTTGTGCCCACATGTACAATTTTTATCACTGCAGTAGGAGCAACTACACCTCAGTTAGGTTTTGGAATCTGGGGGGCAGCTGCCCAAAAAGAGGAGATCCAGCAAGACAGCGGGTTTGCACCAGCCTTTGGGACTGCCTGGGCCAGGGGCCAGGGCTTTTTCTGGTGCAATAGGAGCAGCTGCAGTTTTGACAGTGCAGTGTGGGATTTTGACACGAAAAGCGGGAGGCTCTATCCGGAGCCAGGTAGCCTCAGCTTCCCCCTGTTTCTGCGCGGGGGAGGTGCCCGGTGGTGGAGGCGGGTATGTGGAGGGGAGGGCTGGCTTGGGAGCTCTCTGAGGCATCAGCAGCCACCCCGCTCTCCCCACACCCCCTGGAGCCCCTATGCCGGGGAGGGGGAGATGTCAGTGTCAAGAGGCAGCAGCAGCTTCTGATGCCAATCCCGGGGCAGGGCGCAAGCAGCGAGGGGATTGGAGTCACCGAAGCGTCAAGCGTGATCGCCCGAGGCCCCTCCTGCCTGCTGGGAAAGCCATAAAAAACCCCGGCGAGGCGCCCAGCCGCACACTGGAGAGCCGAGCCACCGGCACCAGAGCGACGCCGAGCTCAGCGCAAGGAGAGCCCGTCTAGAGCCCGCCGTGAGTACCTTGGGGCGGGCCGGGGGCTCTCACCCAGGGCCGGGGAGCGCTGCTTTGAGCCGCTAGCGCGGAGTGTCCCGGGGCGCCGCTCGCTCGGCGCGCGTCTCCCGCCCGTTTGCGGGACACCGGCTCAACTCGCCGCCAGGACGGCGCTGCTCCCCGCCTTCGCCCCGCGCCGCGCCCGCTGCTGCCCTCCTCCTGTGCGGAGCCTCGGGCCGCTTCAGGGCGAGCCCGGGCTGTGGGGCCGCTTCCAGCGGGGGGCGAATCAGCAGCCCCCTGGAGCGGAGGGCGATCAGCCCCTCGCGCCCCACGACAGCACAGTGACTCCGGGCTGGGCTTCCCTCCCCGCTCCCCTGCGCCGCTCTCCCGCCAGCAACGCCGGCGCCCTGGCCCGTCCCGCGCTGACAAGTGCAACTTCCCGGCGCCGGGACCGAGCCAGCGCCAGCCTGCCGAAAGGCGGGAAAGGGGCCGGCGGGTCCGGGTGGGTAGGTGTGGGGGGTGCCCGACACAAGGGGCCGCCGCGGGGGCTCGGCAGCCGCTCTCTGGGCTCAGCCGCCTGCCCTGCCCTTTCACGCGCCTTTCTCCCGCCTCCGGGCGCGACGCAGATGCAGGGGACCATGCGGTTGTGGCTGTCCGTGCTGACTTTCGCCCTCTCGCTGCTGATCTGCCTGGGGACGCTGGCGGAGGCGTATCCCCTCCAAACCGGACAACCCTGGCGAGGACGCGCCCGCGGAGGACATGGCCAGATACTACTCGGCACTGAGGCACTACATCAACCTCATCACGCGGCAGAGGTAGGCACCGGGCAGGGAGCCTGGCGCTCACAGACCGCTGTCCCGTGCGTGTGTGTGTGTTGGGGGGGGGGGGGGGGGAGGATCACCGGGCTCACCCACGTGCCGCATCTCCCCTCCGAAAACAAACCCGGGCATACGTTTGGTCCAGGCTCTGCGCCCTACGCAGCGCTCTTTCTCTGTACACAGCAACCACCTGCGAGCGCTATACAAGGGGTGTGTGTGAGTCCAGCTCCCTTAGCATCTCTAGCTCATGGGTCCCTATACACCAGCCAGGTGAGCAGATGGTGAAGGACAGGGGCAAGGCTGAGATCAGGCACCAAGGTCCAGCGGTCAAGCACTCAGGGGGGCCAGCCCCCCCCCCCATTTTAATGGGTAAATGGGGTGCCTTCTTGTTCCTCTGGGTGCCCCTTCCTACACCCCCCTCCCCGCAGGCACCAGTTGCCACTGCCAGCAGGGGTATGGGTACTGCAGTGTGGGAGTGGTGAGCAGGCACAACAGCAGAGAAGCTACAATGCCTCAGTCCAGCTCTGAGCACTTAATGAGGCACCCAAGAAAACCAGTAATGGAGGCAGAAGTGTGATAAGGGTGGATTCAATTTCTGTAGCATCCAGCCCCACCACTGTATTATGAGATGGTTCCTATTTGGATACAGCACATGGGTTGTATGTAAGATGGAGGTAAATGGTGGCCTCCAACATGAATAACGTAAAAAAGGACTAAAAGGGGTGGCGGAGTTAGTCTGTAACTGGAAAAACTTAAAAAACAATTAATAGTCTAGTAGCACCTTACTAGACTATAACAAAACATGTAGATGGTGTCATGGGTTTTACGCACGAAAGCTCATGATGCTATCTACATGTTTTGTTAGTCTTTAAGGCGCTGCTAGACTATTCATTCCTTAAGTAATAAAGGACTGGTGGAGTGGTACCAATATGGGCTCTAGAAGCTGGTCTCATCCAGTCTTGTCAGATTTTAACACAAAGAGTTTTCATGGCTAGGAACAAAAGTCATAGGAAGTTTATTTTATGGAGAGAACACAGGGCAGGGGGGGAAGAGGGAAATGAAACATAAACTTAGTGAGAGTGTGAGACAGGCAGAGAAAAAAATCAGAAAATTTCACACTTCTGTTGCTGCTACTGTGTCTTATATGGTGTTTATCTAGAGTGACTGACAGCTCTTATTGTTGCTAAAGAACTGTAGTAATTCAGAAATCTTTTGTTTTGACAGCTGCTTAATACACCAATCACTTAACAAATAAATAAAAAGTGCATTGTGTCAGCAGCCAAGTCTGTCCTTCCCTAGAAAGGTTATCTAGGAATGGCCCTGACTTGTTCATGTTACTGCAGATGTGTGTGGTGAAACCTCAGATTGAAATGAAAGGTAAAATTACAATGTCAAATCCCTTTATTTGGGGGCGTCAGTCCAATTTAGTTCAGCTGGCTAATAGAAGAGAGAGCTTCCTCTGAACCATGCGTCACCCAGAAAAGCCCATGCTCTGATAATTTCTAATCTAGGCTATTGGAACCTCCTCTGCTGCAGTTTTGCTTTCCTCCCTCTAATTCACATAAAATGCAAATGCCAAAATTTTCTCTCCTTTTCCTCCTGTCTCTGCCATATCAACTGCCTCTTCCTTCACACACCTGAATCTCTACATTATTTTCCCACCTCATCTCTCATATGACATTTCCCAAATACTATTTCTTATATCATCTGGTTTATTTATTAGACCAGTGACTCAACCTTTCCAGAATACTGTACCTTTTTCAGGATTCTGATTTGGTTGTGTACCCCCGACTTTCATCTCACTTAAAAATTACTTGCTTACAAAATCAAACATAAAAATACGTAAGAGTCACTGCACCTTAATACTGAAAAATTGCTTACTTTCTCATTTTTACCATATAATTGTAAAATAGACCATTGGAACATAAATATTGTACTTACATTTTGTCTGAATGAAATTTTAGGTTGTACTGATTTTGCTAGTGCTTTTTTATGTAGCCTGTTGTAAAATTAAGCAAATATCTAGATGAGTTGATATATCCCCTGGAGCACCTCTGTGTACCCATAGGGGTACAATACTCCTGCTTGAGAACCATTGCTTTAGGCTATTTCAAATATGGTTCATTTGAAAAGTGACTGTGTAAAAATGGCATCATCTTACTTAACAGATCCACTGCTTATGTATATATTATATCCCTATTTGCTTCCTTTAGTTACAAAAATAAGATTTTACTCCTGTCTCTTATCCATTTAGTTATGCAAAGTCAGTATAGCAGAGGGAGATTCCATTCCGGTGTGCACGTTATAAATAGAATGGTGGCAAGTAGAGGGGAAAAATCATTTTACTTTTAAATGGAGTGCATTTGGAGAGTTGGAGAGTCAATTGGGTAGTTGAAAGACGACAAATATGGAACCCTACAATGCCAGTTCCACAGTGGACCACACTGTAATTAGAGGAATGGAGGTCCAGATAGGACTTAATTAAAAACATGATGCACTGTTTCTCTTGTTCAGTGCATTAACTGAACTGAAACAACCCATGGCAACAGGATTGCATTTGGTTTTAATTTAACTCATGGCCATTTTGTATTTCAGCAATGATAGAAAATTGTGTGGAATAAATAAATGTCTTTCAGCTCTGACCTAGGGCCTTGAGTAATATTCAGTATGTTCTAGCAGAAGTGTCAGTAATTTTCTTTCTCTCCAGCATTTATAGTTTTCCCTTACTCATGATGAACAGCCTCACAAAAGTCAAAGATCTCCTGTGGGACCTTTATTACATTTTACTTAGTATTGGATGATGATTTTCAGGGCTGGTTCTGATGAGCTAAGGAATGAGAGGACATAGCTACACAGCAAACTAAGCTTTCGTAGGATCTGGGCATGTGTACTTAGAGTTTTCAAGCCAGTGTTTGAATATCCACTCTGTATTGTAAACACCACGTTCGTATTTGTAGCCATACTGCAAATGGTAGGGCTTGGATTTGAGTGACAGCAGAATGCAGGCTCTGGCCCACCCCATTAGCCAGGGGTGGGCAAGACAGCTTCCATGGGCCAGATCCGGCCTGCCAAGCCAGTTGATCCTGCCTGTGGCTGCCCTGCCACTCCCGCGCCCTCAGGCCAATCGAGACCTGGGGACAGGAGAGCGTGCAAAATCTTCTCCCCCCCTCCCTCCCCCCCAGGTGTTCATAACAGCTTGTGGTTCCCTCTAGGCACCGCGTGCTCCTGCCAGGGCAGGCGCAGGGGGTGAGAGACTTTGTGTGCTCCTCCCGCCTGCAGGCCCTGATTGGCGTGTAGGTGGAGGGAGCGCGTGAAGTCTTCTCCCACTGCCAGGGATGCATGACGCTTAGAGAGAACCACCAGCTGTTCAAAAAAGGGGGGCAAAGACTTCATGTGCTCTCCCACCCCCAGGCCAATCAGGGTCTGTGGGCAGGGGAGCATGGGAAGTTTGCTGGCGCAACCTCTTCTGCCAGAGGCCCCACCACTTCAGAAATTTGTGAAGTGGCCCCCCTTCAAAAATCATCGCCCACCCCTGCCTTGGCAGGGTTCTAGGAGCACCAAGTCCTTTCATCAGACTGATTTGTGTGTGGATGGAAGGAGGCTTTGGCTCAAACCTCAGTTAGTCTGGGCTTAGTGTGAAATGTAGACATGGCCAGAGAGACTCCATCAGGGAAGAAGAGAATTCTGGGCAAACTCATCACTTCTCACTTGACCAAGTTACCACCTCTCAGGGAGGTAGATTACCTGCATCACTAAGTGAGCCCCTCCTGACAACGTAGGTGTTGTCCATGCTGATTAGCGTTACAGCTGTAGCATTTCAAGTGTAGAAAAACCCTCAGCCTCACACCTTCCCCTGTGGATATGGAGCCCTCATAGGCCCATAAGCTTCCAGATTTTTCCTGTTTCGCAGCTATATCAAATATGTCATGTGAAAAAGAGCCTTTCTTACATGAAGATTGTTTTGATAATGAGAATCCATCTTGCAAAGTTCTGAGGACCCTCAATCCTTACTAGAGGTGCTGAACACCTTATAGGATTTGAATCCTGAGGCCCAATTTTTCAAAAATGGCTTTGAATGCCCAGTGCCACATACCAACGACCTGGTTGTCACAAGTATTGAGTGCTCATAATTCCCCTTGACTTCAGCTGGAGTTGTGAGTTATCTGCACCTCTGAAAAACATGCCTCTATGTCTAAGGGTATGTCCGCACTACAAGCGCTTCGGTGGAATAACTGCAGCTATGCTGCTGTAACACTGTTCTGTGATGGAAGGATTTTTTTCTGTTACTAAATCCATCCTCCAAAAAGGCAGTAGTTAGGTTAAGAGAAGAATATTTCCATTGACCTAGCTGCATCTATAGTTAGGGTGACCTAACTATGTTGCACAGGGCATGTTTTTTTCACAGCTCTGTGCTAGATGGATAGATTGACCTAAGGGTTAGGAGTAGAGAAGGCCTCAAATTTGGCCTCAAATACTACTGGCCACTTTTTGCACCTTGATATTTAAAATATTAACACTATTTGATGGCAGTGACTGTTGAAACATTTTCCACACAGCAAACAGTGGGTTGGGATACTGTCACTGAAAAATCTCTGAATTGTGCAAGAGTATTTTTTCCAAATCTATATCTTCTCTGGTGTAAATACTTTTGAAGGATTTCCTCTTTTGTGTTCAGCCCTGACTTCCAGTTCAGTTCTCTTGCCGTTATTCTATTCTGACTGTAAGAGCGCTCTTAAGCAATAGAAACTACAAAACTAAGGGGTACACCCAAGCCTTGAACATTTAACATTAGAGGAATTTGCTTTCCTTTTAGTCCTTTTCCACCAAGGCTGATTCTTCAGTCAGCACTCCATTCCATGATGGCTTAACATTGTTCAGGACATAGACATCCTCTGTATGGCAGGGCAGTACAAGGTGTTGCCCTCGGTCTTGGAAGCAGGGAGTTTCAGGGATAGTGTCAAGTATCTCAAAATAAGAAGCCTCTTCATGAATCTCAGACATGTTTCCTCTCTTGCCTGGGACCCTCCTCACTCCTTTTTCAGACAAATTTCTCATTGAAATCAGTAGGAATTTTGCCAAGCTATGGGCTACTGAATCCAGTTTTTAATTTGTTAAATCAATTTCTTTAAAACAAATATTTTAATCGGGGAAATTAAATTCCTCCCCAGGGGGACTCCCAATCACATCCATATTAATTGAAGTAAGTAACTAGAAACAAGTTCCTTTGTGGTGATGGAGCGTAATAGGTTTGATTCAGCATCATGCTTGATTGAATTACTGTAATAGCATTTCACTGTGTGCGGCTGGTTCTATTCAGATATTCATTTTCAATCAGTTTATATAACAGACATTTGCTTCCAAAATGTGAAACTGATACTTTGTCTTTCTAAAGCATGGAAAACATACTAAATTGACCAAGACAGTGCAAAATATCCAGTCATTAATATAAAGATAATTAATACATCAGCCTTTTCCATATTCATATATCATGGTAAAAATACATACACCACATAAATAATGTCAAAAAGGAAAAAGAATTATTTGTTTTAAGGTTGCTCTTCTGCAATGTAGCTGAACCCATTGGAGAGACATTTTAAAGCCAACTCTCTTCAAGAGCACCAGGATTTCATCCCATTCATATAGTAATTCTTTGGCACTATAATTTTACTGTCATTTGATGTATATATTCATACATGTAATAAACCATCATCTTTATTTCTTTACAATAAAGGAAGTGGTTTCTTGTGGTTACCATTACTATTATTAACCTAGTGATCCCAGACAGTAATGGATTACCTGTCAAGCTGACTATTCATTATTGATACTGTTTTCAGGAATAAGAAAAAGGGCACATCCCTTTACAAGAAATGGGCTTTGGGATTGTTATTTCTGGATTTTTTTTAATATGGGAATAGAAGCACAGTTGTCAAGTTTACTAGTAACAATGATCATGCCTAACAACGATTGTCATACAATAAAAAACTCTGATTCATAAAACAATATCTATGAAGGCAAGAAATGACTAGTGAGTTTGAGTAGCACAAGTTTTGAGTCCCCCATTTAATACTACTTAAAGGTGCCTGATTTTCCATGGGTCTAAACATTTTTTTGAAAATACGTCTCCCTTCAAGACATCTCATCTCATGTTACAAGTCACTTTTGAAAATCTTGGAGTATATGTACGATAGCATAATGCAAATATGTCTTGTTTTGTATTCACTATACAGTGCAGATAGTTTTTGTAAATTTCTCACTCAGTGAATTTCTGATGAAAATGCAGCAATATCCAAAATCGTGCGGGAACTGAACAAAATAAACCCTTCATTGCATTTGTAGAAATGGATCATAAGCCTCATATTTCAATTTATTTTCCCTTCCCTCACTTGCATATCCTTCTGCATAGAAAGTGTGAATGTAGGATATCTGCTAATACCCACCAAAGAAAGAAATGTTAGAAATGTCTGATTTCTATTATGTACATGGTAACAGGTGATTATGGAAAATATTTCTGTATTATAGGTCATAATTCTAATTATGAACATATGAGACTGTGCCACAATGGTTACAAATATTATCAAACTGGGTTCAATTAAACACTTGCTAGAGAGTTGCCTTTATTTTTGCCCTATAAAATTTTACAATAAAGGTTTGTATGAACATTGCAAAGTTAGTGTCAATTTTAAGTTGGAGGTATGAAAAAATAGGTAATATATTTTCATTTCATAGATATGGAAAGAGATCGAGTCCAGAGACACTGATCTCGGATCTTTTGTTAAGAGAAAGCACAGAAAATATCCCAAGATCTAGGTAAGTATAAAAGTGCTTGTGATAGCTTTTATTTCTATTTTAAATTTAGCTATTCAATAAATCATTTAGTAGGCAGAAAATATGTAAGCAGCAAAAACTGGATGTCATTTTATCTATATATTTTTCTATATCTATAAACAAATAGAATAATTTTTGCATTATTAAAACAACACAAATGTCCTAGGAAAATAGGGGCTATGATACCAGATCAGATCATTGGTCCAAGTTGAGTACTGTATCTTACTTTAAACATCGGGGATCTGCTACTGCCAAAAGTAAGGGAATACTTCCCATAATGCACATACCTTATTGTGAAACTCTGCACAGAATTCCATCTTATCTCCTAATGATGATTCAATTACATACTGAAACACGAGCCATGTTTCCCTATTAACTGTTAATTTCCTTAGTTTTACTTTTTCTCTCTGAAATACTGGGTTCTTTTAAAGTATCTTTAGGTGGAAAAATGTATGGATAGATTATATATATGGCCCTACTAAATTCATGGTCCATTTTGATCAATTTCTTGGCCATAGGATTAAAAATTAAAATTAAAAAAATAATAAATTTCATGATTGCAGCTATTTAAATCTGAAATTTCATAGTGTTGTAACTTTAGGAGTTCTAACCCAAAAAACGAGTTGTGGGCTAAGTACCCTCTAAGCTGTGTGGCCCTGTTGCTTCTCATTTAGCCTGGCATGCTGGCTTTTAAACCCAAGGGTTCAGGTATGCAGCGGGGAGAGATGCCTCTTCCCAAAGCTGGGGTGGCCAGGGAGAGAGGCGCCTCTCCCTGAAACTCCACAGAGCTGCTAAGGCCAGAAGAGGGCAGTCCCTTCCTACTGGCCCCAGCAGGGAGCTGCCTCCACTAGGGCAGCCCGGTGCTGGGACTGGCAGAGAAGCGACCAGCAGCAAGCTGGGTCCTAGGCAAGGGAAGCTCTGTACTCCTATTGTCTGGTTGTCAGTCAATGGGAATGGGGGTGGGGGTGCTTTCAGATGAGAGCAGCACATATGGTGTCCCATGGATCCTCACGCACCCCCTAGGAGCCAGACCTGCTGGCCACTTCCGAGGTGCAGCATCGTGCCCCAGGAAAATGCAGGCAACAGGCAGCCTGCCTTAGTGCCGCTGATCAGGAGTCGTCCAGGTAAGCAGTACCCCAAGGCCCCTCCCCACTCTGAGTCACCCCCAACCTGGAGCCCCCTCTTGCATCCCAAACCCCTCATTTCTGGGCCCACCCCAGAGCCCTCATCCCCTTCTGCACTATAGCCCACTGTCTCAACCTGCAGCGTGGAGCATGTATTCCAAATCTCTCGTCCCCATCCACTAGCCTGGAGCCACCTCCTACATCCCAAAACCCTCATCCCCAGCTTCACTCCAGAGCCCATTCCCCCAGCCAAAGCCACACCCTCTTCTGCACCCCAAGTACCTTCCCCAGCCTGGAACTCCCTCCCACACCTGGAGCCCCTTTTAGAGATCTCACCCAAACCCGCGTGCAGAATGACTCGTTATGTGATATATCACGTACATATTGGTGCACATAACAGAAGTAATTCTGCACATGGACATAATAAATTAGAGGGAACACTGTTTGGGGGCTTGCAAAGTTATTGGGAGGGGTGGTTGCAGTACTGCTACCTTTACTTCTGTGTTATTGCTGGTGGCAGCCCTGCCTTCAACAGTGAGCAGCCACCTGCAACAGTGAAGGAATAAGGATGGCATTTTATAGTACTCCAGTGGGAGTACTCTGGTACTCTTATATCAGCACTGCTGCCTGCAGAACTTGGCACTGTCAGTAGCTGCCCAGATCAATGGTATTGCCACTCTTACTTCTGCACTGCTGCTGCCAGAGTCCTGCCTTTAGAGCTGGGTGCCCAGCCAACAGCTGCTACTCTTGAGCTGCCCAGGTCTGAAGGCAGTGCAGAAGGTTGGCAATACTGCGACCTCCCCCATCAAAATAACTTTGTGACCCCCCCCGCAACTTCCTTTTAGACCCCCAATTTAAGAAACACTGGTCTCCCCCTGTGAAATCTGTGTAGCATAGGATAAAAGCACACAAAAGACCAGAATTCACAGGGGAAGACCAGATTTCATGGATCTTGACAAGTTTTTCATGGCCATGGATTTGGTAAGGCCCTAATTATATACTGTGATTTTCTTTAAAATATTACTTTTTTCATGAATTTTGTATCTAATATTTTACAAAGTGAAAAGATCGCAAGTTGGTAAAATTTGTTTGGTGCCCACAAGAATATCTACATCTGAAAGCCCATGATCTGGCTATCTGATTTTACTACAACATTAAAAAAAACATTGCAAGGTATCTGATTTTATTAAATGTGTTATTAGTATAATTTTAATTGCTAAGGAATGACATTATCAATGCAGAAGGCCAATATAAGATCTATGCATCACTGAAATGCCACTTAAACTTGAAATTCAGGAGAAAAAGCAGAATGCTAACTGTTCAAGGAATGCTATCAGAGTTGTCAGCCTGGAGCTGCACAGATGTGGTATTACAATTCATGTAATTCCTCCATGTAATTTTTACACGTAATTCTTTCCATCTCCAAAAATGCTACAATGCTTTATTCATAATAATCATTAATCACTTAAAGCTTATGAACAAAAATAAGTAAATAAATACAATAAAGGACTGTGCACATGAAATGGAAGAAATTATAAGGAAGAGATTTTAGTTTCATGGCCTCAACAGGGTATTTTAAACAACAGTAAAATTAAAACACAGTCTAATATTAATAAAAAATAAAAGTTTAAAATTAGTTCAAAAGTTATATATATATAAAACTTGCAGCCACTAAGAGATTAGATCTAGTTTCCCATGGCTTTATCATCACCAGAAGGTTGCATATCATGTCCCCGTCACTTCTGTTGTACCCAAAATTAGTGAAGTATGAAGAAAACCCTGAATAGTATTCAGATTGTCTGAGTCACCTTTGATATCACACTTTTACCAGCTAATAGAGAATCTCTATAAATGTCTTGTATTAATTGTACATATGGGCATCTAAAGAAAGTGTCTCCCGTAGTGGAACATTTTTACTAGATTCTTACAGAAAATATATCGAAAATAAATGTGCTAAGAAACAAAGGGAAGCACTGAGTTTAATACAAATGACTCTCTTATTAGAATGGTGCATTGTTTTCATTTTTTGGAGCCTCTGTAATTCATTATAAGTCCTTACATTGTATTTGTATTGTCTTTTTTGTCTTGGTATGTTCTCCCTTTTTTGTGTTTCTGTATGCATGTAGTATAACACCAAGGTAAACAAACACTTTGGGCCCTCAGAATTTGCTTTAGCAAATATTGTAAACATCATTTATTTAAAAATATTAAGCAGGAATGCCACTGTAAGATTTTTAGCAATGGCTGCTACCTTTGGACTGAGTTCTTGAAAAAACTAAATTTGTTATATAATATTTTGTTAAATTCCGTAAGTCCTCTCTTTTAAAAATGTCTGTTGTGCTGCTTAATAAAGATACAAATGTAACAATACAGCATGTTTATATCTCCACGTACCATAGTTTTCTAGCAGAAATGTGCTAAGTGTTAGCCACTAGCATAAAATTATTCTGCAATGGGTCTTAGAACTGTAAAGACACAGCATTGATATAGCAACATTTAGGGTCCAATTACATAACAATATGTGAGTATTTAGCCACTTGACTTCTATTACTTTTCATGGCAGTTGAACAATTCAGTTTTCATACAGCACATTGGAAATGTATCCCATACTCTACTAGCAGTATTAAAGTGAGATCATTTTATTATTTCTGCCTGTTAAAAGATCAATTATTTTAAAATCTGTTTGGTTCTATTACTAATCTTTTAGCAAAAATAACATGTTTAATGTGTGTTACAGGTTTGAAGACCCTTCTATGTGGTGATGGGAATTTCAACACATCGACAAACTTTTCCTAGTTTTCAATCCATACTTATTGCTATAAGACCAATCACCGTTTATCACTCCTCAGTGCATGCAGCCATTGTACTGAATTCTGTAGCATTTTTCCTTCACCATACTTGTATATATTTATTTAAATAATTTATTTGTGCATTCCAAAATGTAACATACTAAATGAAAGACAACACTATTATTGGCATAGTAAAGATTTGTTTTAAACTATTAAAACTGAATTATAACCTCCCTGCAGTCCTAAAGTAGCATGTACCGTGATCATTTCACAAATACTAAAATAATACAGGTAGTTATGAAAGGTGAAATAATAACAATACTTACCTGGGCCTTTAATTCAATTTTGCTGGTCTGATTTAAACAAGCTTATTTATGTTTTGTAACATCCAATATATCCAACATAATTTAGGAAAATGAAGTGATCTGGAAAGTGTTTTTTTCATTATCATCAATTGTTTATTACTTGAATTAACCTATATATTAAAATTAATAACATTTTCAAAATACAAAGAGGTTTAATTCTGATAAATTATGAAGACTATCAAATTTAAACAATTGGAATCCCTTCCTTTTTTTTTTTTTTTTGTTTTGTTTTTTTGCAATACACAAAGTGACAGGAAACTATACAATTCCTAGGTAATAATGCAATATGAATTTGGAAGTGTTGGAGAGTTAATAATTGGTTCCATGATAAGCTACCTAGTGAATGTTTGATATTTTCTTCGTGACACAAAGTTTTGAGTGACTGAATCCAACACAAAGAGTTTTCCTAATTTTTGTCCCAGTCACCCTTTCCATGAGCAGAGATTACCTACATCAGGTAAAATGGTATTTTCTTTGGTGTTTATTGTCCAGATGTTCCATAAGTAAAATTCCCCCATTTCCTTTGTGGGAGACCTACTGAAGCTTATTGAGTTGAAAATAACTGTAATGGTTTAATTCAAAACTACTTAATGTTGTTACAACAGCATTTTCTACCCTCCTTCTATAGAGGGTTCTCTCATTGTCAGAGAATCAATGTAGAATGCTGTCAGTCCTTGGCCCTTGACATTTTAGCATACTTCCCTCTATTTATACTTCAGAGATGAATGTGTAGGTACTGTGTGAAAGAACATAGCCGATATTGTAAGTCAGAGAAAAATCTGCTGGAAGTTTGATGTGTAAACATTTCATGTCTGTTTTCCAAATAGTGTTATGTGGCTAAAACACAAATATGTCTATACAATTTAAGTGGGTTTTTAATCTGTTTGTTACTGATACACACACACCGGATGTGTTGTTACATTTTACAGCGCTGCAACATTTGCCATTTACTATATGTTACGCCTACTTCTGTGAAACATTAAAAACATATTCATTTAAAGAAAACACACAGATGGTATTTAATAGTCAAACTGTTTTCAACACCTAAATTGTCACTTTATTGATTTAGACTATATATTTGTGCCATTCTGGTGCATTCTTTACAAACATTGAATTTAATGATATATATATATTGTATTTACCTCTGTGTGTGTGTGTGTGTGTGTGTGCAAAGAACAAAGAAACAGTTAAAGGAGAAGTATATACACAAGTTACTCACTCTATGCAGTCCTACCTAATTTTGTGAATTTTCTTCATCTTATGGAGCACAAACTTGTGTATAAAAGCTAGTGAGATCTCTAACATGTTAAGTTTTATTTACCTTATTGTTTTAATGAGGTATTGATTATAAAGGCAAAGTAATCAAACAACATGGTGCTGAACGATATT
The DNA here is from genome assembly GCA_019425775.1 of Rafetus swinhoei. Lineage (NCBI taxonomy): Eukaryota > Metazoa > Chordata > Testudines > Trionychidae > Rafetus > Rafetus swinhoei. The sequence continues at coordinate 199,416,587 of CM033424.1, read as the reverse complement.
ATATATACTAATATGGTTCTTGGCTTCTTTTCTCTAAATCTTCCTGTGTTCTCTCTGTTGCAAATTAAGCTCTTACAGTACTGAATGGAACTTGCCTTTTGAGGAACTGAGTCTTTATGTACCTTATCTTCTTAATACTGAGAAACTGGAACATTCAAAATCAAGAGTCCGGCCCCTAAAATCAATCAGCTGGGTTTAAAATAATGAGCTATTAAACAGTAAATTTAGGTTTCTTTTGATTTTTTTTGATTCTGTAGGGTTTATGTTTTCAAACTTTTCCACAACCCTTATGAGTAAAACCTATTTTTTTTTTATTAAAAAACCCCCAAAACCTGAGATTCATAACTCCAGAAGTCTGGGGCTTTAGGAAAATGAGAAATCATAATGAAATCGTTTCCTTGGGTTGTGGATTCACAAGAAATGCAGGATGGGACAAATAGGGAGAATTTATGCAGAAACTTGTCCATGTGGAAGGGTGGAGGCAACTTGGGCTGAGGCAGGACCCAAGATTGGCCAAGCAACCAATAGGAACTGCTGGGCCCCCCCTTATTAGACTGGAATCAGCTCCCCTACCTTATGGAGTCCCCACCTCCCCTTGCTCCACCTCTGTCTCCTCTTTCAAAGTGAACTTCTGTCTACCCAGCAGTGCGAACTATTGAAATGGCAGGCCAGTTAGTATATTACGTGTGCCTTTACTACTAAGTAGGCAATCCAAGGGGTGGGAGGCTCTAAGAGGTAGGGGGCTGACACTGTGGGGGCACTGGGGCATCCAGGGTGGGGAACTGGCTCCAGGGGCAGAGCTAGTAGTGGGGAGTTACGGGGGCAGAGCTGGCACTGGGGGGCTCTGAGGTGGGGCTAATATTGAGGAATGGGGGTTGGTACTGGGAGGATTCGGGGTGGGTTGGGTGCAGTGGGGCTCTGGAAATAGGATGGCTTTGGGAGCTGGCACGGGGTCTGGTGGTGGAGGGCTCTAAGGGGCGGGGCTGACACTGAGGCGTTTGGGATGGGGGACTGGCACTGGGGGTTCTGAGGGTGGGAGGTTGGCATTGGGGGGGTTGGGTTCAGGGGACTCTGGGATCAGTGGCTGGCACTGGAGGGGTGGGAGGCTCTAGGGGTTAGAGCTAGCCCTGGGGGCTTAGGGGGCTGGGTTGTACCCCAGCCCCGGCCTCCAGAGCCGCTGTGAACAAATGGCTTCAGCTGTGGCAGCCACCCGCCACGTGGTGTCTGCCAGAGCTGAAGCTGGCTGTTCATGGTGGCTCTGGGGGGTCAGGGCTTTTGTGGACATTTTATTAAAACATTTTATTTTCATATTTGCATGTTCACTATTTACATAATGAATATGCAATTAAAATCGTACCCGTTCGCCGAAAGTTTGTGAATGGGTTTGCCGGTCTGCGGTATAAAAAAGGTTGGGAACCACTGTTCTATGCAACAATGACAAAAGAGGTCCCGACTTAGTGACATGAACACCTAGTTCACAGCAAACTGGGGTGTAAAGCTGCCCGGCACTAGCCTGCCACACACTAAGGGCTTGTCTATATGGCTCCCTTGTGTGTGAACTAGAGGTGTGTGATTGCTAGAGCACTCTAATGTGTTGTAGTCTAACTGCGACGTGCAGATCTTGCAATTATGTTCTAGATGATGCTTGCCTTTCATTCCAAGCAAGGCAGGAAAGTACCCGCCATTCCCTAACATTTACAGACTTTCCCAGATCAAAAAAACCCAACAAAAAACACCCCGTCCAAAACTTTAGATGTGAATCTCTGAGGTGGCCCTGGAGGCAGTGCCATGTAGTGCAGGGTGTGTGCTCCTTTATGCATGGACGAAGAGCTTGTGAACATGGTGTGTTTTTTGTCTGTCCTGGTAACATTACTGCAGAGCATGAAACACTGCCGTTGAATACAATGACTGACTGACTGGAAAGATAGTCAGATCCACGAGTAACATTTTGCACAAAGGCAAACTACTTTATGCTTAAAATTAGGCCACTGACAGCATAAAGGTAAATGCAGCTAGCCGTTCCAAGTAAGCCTGTAAGAGAGTCCAGATTTCTGACCATACAGCATACGGGTAGTAGACAGGTACGATGAATCCTGAATTTTCTCTCCGTGTGAAAACATTTTTGTATTCATAAGAGAGACATGGCCTTCATGCAGGAGGCAGCAAAACATGTTCATCAAAGAACATCCAGATTGCAGAGACCATTTGGATGTGGCTTGAAGCCTACGTGGATGACCTCATCAGCATCTTGGAGACCATAAAGGTCTGGGATCAGGTTTAGGGTCCAAATGTGTATTGAGACACTTTGTAACTCTATCTTCAAAGGCATGTTTCAGGTTTGTGCTTCTTAAGAAGCCACTGCAGGACACGTCTGTGTATGCGCTGAATTCTCTACCTAGTAAATATAGACAAGAGTCACTGAGGATATCCATTACAGCCAAACAGTCCACTTCTGTAGCCAAATACTTGATTTTCCTCTTTTTTTTAAATTTGTGGCTCCAAAAGCCACCGCCAGTCAGTGCTACTGAGCTCATAAAATTGTTTGTGTAAATTCAACAACAGTCATGGGTTACCAAAAATGGACAGGAAAGGTCTGGGAATTTAAGCACAGCATAGCTTAGAAGTCCTCCCATGGCTGATTCAAAAGCTTTTTGGTGTATCTCTGTCCAGACAATTGCTCTTAGGTTGCTCAGACCCCAAGTTTGATGGGAACTGGATTCCTCCTGTTACCTGCAGAAGCTAATTAATATTCACCAAGATAACTTCTGTAGGACAAATTTTCTTCCTCTTCTCAGCATGAGGTGTTCTCCAGGCGTCAGAACTTGAGTCTAACAGCAAGTGGTTTTCCAACCATTGATGTAGCCAGGCACACATGGTACCTGTACCATTCGTCACATGGGCCATCGATGGTAGCCTTACTGTGACAGAAACTTCTAGTTTCCCTGATGGTGTTTCCCTCTGCTTGGGCAATTTTGTTTCCAATGGCCTTTGCCTCTGCATTATCTGCAAATATCAGCTGGCCTGAAACCCGGTCAGGAAATAATCTGTGAATAGCTTTTCCTATTTTTTAGCTAATTCATTAGTGATCATTTCTTCAAGTGCTGCATCTAGTACAAAGGAGTCACACTGGAGGAGAGAATTAAGGCCTGATACTTTTAAGGAAACTCCCATTTCTGTTTCCACACTTTAAACTCTGCATATAATCATTTTGGTCCATAGGTTTAGCCAGTCTGAAATCCTCCTTTACCAAAAGATTGTAAGACCCTGCTGATAAACAAATGTATACACTGATTTTTCATACAAGATTCTCTCATCGCTTGCCACTGGGCCCCATCCCCTCTCTGCATTGGCAGGTGTAGTTCTGGCACAGGGAGTTGTGCTTCACTTAAGTCATCTCCTAGCCAGGGTGGCACAGGGGACAGTCCCATCAAACTCACCAATAACTATGCCAGAGTTCCCCTTCCTGCTGCCTCCAGGCTTGCCATTCCTTCTGGTATTTCCAAAGCACCAATCTTCCCTTCTCGTTATTCCAGTGTTTGCATAATTGTCTGTGCAATCCACAACATGCACTGGGAAGCTGCTGGTAGAAAGTTTTGGCAATACTATCCAAAAACATGGCTAGATGCTCTGATGCTATCTCATCAAGCCAATCATTCACAGAGAGCATCCCTTTAAAGTCTGCCAACTCCTCTGAGGGTATGTCTACACTACAGCGTTATTTCGAAATATCTTATAAATATCTACACACAAAATGCATTTCGAAATAGCATTTTGCTATTGAGAAATAGCGCATCCACACTGAGTGGACGCTGAATCGCATTTAAGGCCGGCCGGAACCAGGTCCGGCAGGGCATCAGGTCAGGAGTTACTTTGTGTGGCTGCTGCCTGAGGCTATCTGAGGCCTGTGCTTAAAGGGACCCCCACCCCGGACAGCCAGTTCTCAGGTTTCCCTGCTTGCTTGCCTACCTCGATGAGGGACAGCAAAGCATTTTGTCTCTGTGTGTTCTGGTTGCCCTCACTCAGGACACCACAGCACTCTGCAACATGGAGCCAGAGCTGTCCTTGGGCACTCTGGTGCTTCTTGTGGACGCGTTGCTGCGAGCCTGGCTGCACTTTCTGCAGGCTGCCATAAGGGAGGTCCATCGGGGGGGCTGTCAGTATCCAGGAGGCCCTGCGGGAGAGCTTCCACCCTGAGGAGCACTAAGAGCCTCCCTGGTCTGCCCCACTGGGGGCTTGTGCCTCATTCCTCCCTCATGTCCTTCCACTTACCCTTCCCTAACCCCCCTTCCTGATGTCAAATAAAATACACATATTTCATGAACACAAACTCTCTTTATTTAACAAAACTGGGAAATGAAACTCTGGTGAGACTGGGGAAAGGAGGCAGGAGAGGGGAGAAGAGAGGGTGGGAGAAGGGAGGGGGAAACTTGGGAGGAGGGAGCTGGAAGGGGGAAGCAAGGGGAAGAATGGGGAGGGGAAGCTCAGGGTTGGGGGTCTCTCTGGCCAACTTGATTTTCATGCAAACTTGCTCCTGGGTTCGCATGTGGCCTTTGGTGGCCAGGCTGGCAGCTATCCTGCCATATATGGCTGCGTTCCTCCATCTAGTGCGGAGCTCATGGACGTTGGGGCATCCCCCCAAACCTGAATAAGGTCCATGATCTCCACCCTGGACCAGGAAGGCGCCCGCCTTCTCTGGGCCCTGGCAGGCTCCTGGGAGCTGGCAGACTGCTCCTGGGGAGCGTTGGAGGGCTGGCTGCCAGCGGCTTGCTGGCTCATGTTTTGGTGCCACTGGGTCAGGGGCAGTGACTGCTGGCTCTGGGTTGGCAGGCTTGGAGGCGGCACAGGCACTGTGGCCAGAGTCAACCCTTTTAAAGGCTCTGGGGGGGAGCGGAGTGTTCTTGGTTGAGGCTAGAGTGGCCACCAGGGCACCCTGGGAAGGCTGGAGGCCCCCTATTTCGATATGTGTGTCTACACAGCACTTATTTCGAAATAGCTATTTCGAATTTGGCATTATTCTTCGTGGAATGAGGTTTACCAAATTCGAAATAAGTGCTCCGCTGTTTCAAATTAATTTCAAAATAGTGGTTTGGCTGTATAGACACTAGTAAAGTTATTCTGAAATAAAGGCTGTTATTTCAAAATAACTTTGCTGTGTAGACTTACCCTCAGAGTCCAGGCACATTTACATGACCAGTATGTTTTTTTCTCAGGCACAAGGGTTTTTGCCACCTTGAAGCTGCTGCCACCAATTGTAATACCCGCTTACAGAATCGCAAGGGTTTATTCAAACATTGCAGGTACCAACTCCAGCGCACAAGGGCAGAATTGAACTTCCCTAATCTCCCTGAACCAAGACAATGTACACCAGTGAGGGGCAACTGCACCTAGTGAAATGGGCCCGCATGAGCAGCCCTTCTTCATGTCAGCGGGCTGCTAGGTTGTCATAACCAAGACAGTCTCCTGGCATAAGCTTGCGTACCTAGAATTTGCAGGGTTATGATGGAACCGTAGCAGCACTTTGGATGCAGTGGCTCTCACAGTCAATGCTGTGTGCAGTCAGCACACACCTCACTTCACATCCCCTTGCTTTACATGTGTGTCACTTGTGTAATACTCGTAGGGGAAAAAAAGTATGTGGACAAAGGACCAGCAGAACCTGGCAACCCTGTATGTGGGCAATGGTAAAATATCTCGGGCCACACATAAAACCTATATGGGCTGCATGTGGTCCTTGGGCTGTAAGTTGCCCACCACTGATGTATATTATCAAAACAAGCAACAACTTACCACTGAGATAAAACTATAATACCACCTGTTGGTGGAGGTGCTGCCTGCACTGATCAATGCAGTAGCTATTGTCCTATTTGTGGCAGAATTGTCTCATCTGTCAAGTCATCTTGGCCTCCGTTCTAGGGATGTAAGCAACTAGTCGACTATCCGATAAGCAAATGCTTATTGGATAGTCAACTAATGACTCAAATAGTTGCCCTCCCACTGCCTCTATGAGAGAGAAGCAGCGAGGGGAATGGGGGAGCAGGATCTGGTTCTGGGGGGAGCTGGCTTAAAAGCCAGTTCCCCCAGCACCGTCTCCATGGGGAGAAGGGCAGGGGCGCAGCGGGAAACTGGCAACACTTCTGCCTTCAAAAGCAGAAGCACTGCGTGGAGGCTGGGGTGAGCTGGGGACTCAAACAGTCCCCCGCTGGCCCCACACTCCCTGCTCTTGAAATGTACAAGAGCCCTCTATGAGGGCTCTTGTACATTTCAAGAGCATGTAGCGTGGGGCACTGTTTGAGTCCCCTGCTGACCTGGTGCCTTTTAAGGACTTACTTATCTAAAATCCTTAGGTTTTCCTCCATTGTTTAATTCTGGGACCACAATTTACCCCTGCTTTCTTCTCAGTTACATGCAGTCACTATAATGGCCTCATTTACTGGTAGGGTTGGATGAGATCACCCTCCTAAACCCATTAGTGGACCTGATTCTCTTCTGCATTGCATGTTAGGTTGTCGGGGGGACTGTTTGAGTCCCCTGCTGGCCCCGCGCTCCCAGCGCTTTGCTTTTGAAATGTACAAGAGCCCTCCTGGGACTCTTGTAGATTTCAAAAGCAGGGAGCGCGGGGCCAGTGGGGGATTCTTTGAGTCTCCTACTGGCCATGCTCCCCACAGGCAGGGCTTCCGCCTTTGAAATGTAGCAAGAGCCAGCAGGGCTTTTGCTACATTTCAAAGGTAGAGGTGCCCTTATCAGCTAATCGAATAGTTGATACAAATTACATCGACTATTGGATTAGTTGATTAATCTACATTTAACATCCTTACTCCCTCCTATACATCTCTATTTATGTATTTTATTAATGTGGGGTGATTTTTGGCTGAGATGTTTTAATTATAGTAGCATTACCTGTCCCATTGTCACAGTAGACCTGGTGTGCTCCTGGTGGCCTGGTGTGCTCTTGCCTGTCCTGGGGTCTATGCAATCACCTCTTACTGGGTTCTTTGGCCTTGTATTATATACTGTTCTTATCCCCTCTCTTTGTTCCTTCTTTCTCCCAGTCCTCAACCTACTCAGCGATTTCCCTTCCCTCCCATCCTAGTCTTCCCTCACTCACTCTGTCACCACACAGCTCACCCACCAACTCACTGGTAGCCACTTTCAATTCCTGCACTTGCATCGCCTGCACACCCCATTGTGCTGCTTCTCAAGCCTCGTGTCCCAGTTTGGTGTGGGGGAAAATGGAAGCCACCAGCCCTGCCTACCCTACCCTATCCTACCCTAACTTTTCAAGTGTTCCAGTGTATTCTCAAATGTTCTCTGTGACAGATGGCATGATGGACACCTCTCCTTTTATAACAGTGTAGATTTTGTTTTAATACAAAGGGGTGGGAGGAAATGGGTACCATCCCAGTCATGTGACAATGGACAGGTAATAAAAAAACCCAGGCTCTCTGAAGAGTCACATCTTTGTGACACCATCTACATGTTTTGTTAGTCTATAAAGTGCTACCAGACTATCTGTAGTTTTTTAAAGTGTATCCTGTACAGACTAACTTGGCTACCCCCTGAAGCATCTTTGTTACAGTCAGGGTGGACCACAGCTGCAGTAGAACAGCAGCTGCTAGCTAGACCCAGTCCTGCTGCTGCTGTATTAGTAATGTTGGTTGTGATTGCATTAAAGATATTCCTGTCAGATGGGGATAGAGTGTGCCTGCACCACAATGAAGTAGCAACTCCTGAACCATTGTATCTGAACATGTGATCTCTCAATCACACCTGGTGCCTTTTAAGGACTTACTTATCTGAAATCCTTAGGTTTTCCTCCATTGTTTAATTCTGGGACCACAATTTACCCCTGCTTTCTTCTCAGTTACATGCAGTCACTATAATGGCATCATTTACTGGTAGGGTTGGATGAGATCACCCTCCTAAACCCATTAGTGGACCTGGTTCTCTTCTGCAGTGGATGGTAGGTTGTTGCACTTGTCCCAATGCGCATGAAGAATCTGTCTCACTAACTACTGTAGCTATGGGCTTAATCATTTCAAATTTGTTTTCATTTTGAAATGTGTCATTGATCTATGTTATCAGCAACGTTTATGTAATAGGCTGCTCAATCAATTATTTTGTTACAATTAAATGATTGCACTTTCAGTTACAAATCTTGCATTTACATAATGGAAGTTAATGATATTAAATAAGAAAGCACCGGGCGGATGTGAGTGATCTCATTTACAATCCTGCATTTTCTTGCACTTAATGACGGCACAAAGAGATCTTGAATGCTGTACAGTCCCTGAATAAGGTTATGTAGCCTGATGTTAGATTTTAATTCCAGCTTTAATAACTTGAACATTCATTACTCCTATTTCTTAAAAACAGATAGCAAATGATATACTAATCCTTGTTCTAGGATGCTACACTTATCCATCACTTTTTTGGCACAGTTCCCATAAGCGGGGTTGGGGAAGGAGAAGGAAATAAAACCAAAAAGAACATGCCTCCAGCCAGTGAAGACTGCCTGTGGTACTGGCACAACACATGGCTAATGGTCAAAGCATCAGCAACAGAGAATGCATTGGATACTGTGTCACAATAATCAGAGAACATCCAGGGAACTATATGAAACACACATCTGAGCCAAAGTGAAATGAAAATTGAAAGATGTAATGAAAAATCCTTCTACTGGCCATTGCACGTTGCCCCTCATTTGTTGTTGCCTTGGACCTTAGCCCCAGCTGTCACATGAGTAAAGAGGATGCCACATGGAATGTACTGCACATACTGCTTTAGATGTTTGCAAGAGCATCAGTGACTACAGAGGAACATAGGTAATCTTTAGCTAAGTGCTCGATATGTAGGAGTCATAGTAATAGCTTTTACATTATTTTATTTAGAACTGGAAATGTATTTGTTATGCCCACATTTTTGCTAATGATTTGGTATCTTAAGCAGTATTAAAATTATTTCTAAATATTGCAATTGGAATTGAATTTTCTGTATCAAGCAACTGCTCTCTTAATGAAAGACCATCTGCAAAATTTGCATATTGCTCTATAGCCAAAATGACTTGATACCAGTGAAACAACACACACATTTAAAAAAACCACACATTTTTAAAAAAGCTATTCAAATGTAAGTGCAAATTTACTGTGTAAGCATTAGGAATGATATAGATAACCCAATTCGCTAAACTAGGGGTGGGCAATAATTTTTGAAGGGGGGCCATTTCACAAATTTCAGAAATGGCTGCAGGCAGACCTGGAAGAGGCGGGGCCTTAGGTGGAAGGCGCAGGGTTGAGAGCTACCCTACTGGGAGCTTTGCTTGGCCTGGGGTCCCTGCCCCCTGACTTCTGGCCATTGGAAGAGACCTGGAGCAGATGGGAAGGTGCTGGGAGCTGTCTGGGGTGGAGGCTTAGGATTCACATAACACGGCTGGCAGCTCCTAGCCTCACTGCTAACCTGTTGCCTGCCAGCTGCCCGGCAGGCTCAAGGCCTTTGAATAGAAGCAGTTGAAAGGGCTCGCGCCTCCCGGGCAGCTCCCAAACAACGGACCAGTGCGACTGAGAGCTGCCAGCCCTTTCAATTGCTTCTGTTTAAAGGGCTTGCACCTGCCAGGTGGCTGCCAGGCAACGCAGCTGCCCAGCAAGCGCGAGCCCTTTAAATAGAAGCAGTTGAAAGGGCTCACGCAGCTCCGGCTCCAAGGCAACACACTAGGAGGGTGGGGCCTGGAACTGCCTTGCAGGCCAGATCAAAGCCCTTAGAGGGTCCAGATCTGGCCCACTGAGAGGCTTTTGCCCACCCCTGTTCTAAACCACCCTTGACCTAAAACTGTAATTCCCAATTTTTAAAAAAATGGCAGTTGACCAAAATTGGAACTAAAGTAATCAAATGTCTAGAAACTGATGTACTGGTATCATACTGCAAAATTTACCATCAAATCTGTTGTCTCTCATTTTAGATTTATAGTAAAAACTTCACTGGTTCCTTCTTTCTTTTACTAGCATGGGATATTAGTAGGTTATATTCCTTCACTAGATAGTCACTAGTGGTTCATTACATCTGCATAGCTTAACTTGTGATTTTAATCGCATCCATTTCTGAGGTATCATGCAAGGTTCTCATGGAGTCTATCGGTTTGAATGCAGATCTTCTTGCTCTGTGCGGAATTGGTTACAGGAGGTCTTCCCATGTGCCTAATGTGAGAAGCACAAAAACCACTAAACAAATGGACCAGGGCAGATGTCTTCATTCCTCTAGGTCAGCAGTTCTCAAACTGTTGGCCATGACCCCATTTTAGCAGAGTCACCAGGGCTGGTTTAGACTAGCTGAGGGTCCAGGGCCAAAGGTGAAGCCCAAACCCACCATCTGGGACAAAGCCTGAGAGCTTCAGCCCTGGGTGGTGGGGTTGAGGTTACAGGCTCCCTGCCTGGGGCTGGAGTCTTTGGGCTTCGGTCCTCCCCCCGTTCCCTCTGCATGAGTCTGTGGAGCTTGGGCTGTGGTCCCTCATCGTGGACCACAGGCAGGGAAAATGGTGCCCTGGGTGAACCCATATTTTGGCACCCCTGTAGGTATGATGCTTCCTATTTCCTCTGGCCTTCATAAGCTTCACAATCTGTGACCCGCATCCTGCACCCCTTTGCCACTAACGTCTGCTTCCTTCCTGCATCCTAACTCCTGCACTGTGCCCCCAACCCTCTCCAGTCTGTGTCCAGAACCCAGCACCGTGATCCCGAAGGGGATAAGGTGGAATAAAGACTCAGAGCTGAGGGCATGAGGTCAGGAAACCTAAGACTTACTAATCTCTTCTTTGCCCTGCACTGAGTTCCCAGTATCTTCCCTTCCCCTCTCACCCTGGAAGAGGCTGGCAACTTCTAGCTCCCACTGGTGGGCTGAGATTTCCATTTGATTTCCATTGGGTAGCCTGGTTTCATTCAGGCCACCTTTGGACAGAGGAACTGCAAGGCTGGGGAGTAGGGGTCGGGGAGGGAGGGGGAGAGAAGAGCCAGCTTTCAATGGCAGCGTGCAGAGGCAGGATTACGAGGCTGGGACACCACATGGGGCAGTGGCAGGGGCCTCAAGGATTGCCAATTTTCTATTTCCAGAAAACTGAACTCCCATGCCCTGCCCACTACCCTGCAGACTGCCGAGGCCCTGCCCACACTTCAACCCACCTCTCTCCAGCGCTTGCCTCTCCATCCTTGCTCACATGCTCATTTTTCATCCAAACAGGCATATTGTTTGGACAGAAGTATCGGTATTATGCTAAGTTCAGGTTTTAATTGTTACAGGACACTAGTGCTGGCAGCAAAATGTCAAAAAGGGTAATTAAAAATGAATTTTCACAAATGTTTTAATTATTCTTTTCCTTCTCTCTTCCCATGTTCTGTAACCAGCTCCATGTTTTTTGTTCACTAAAGTAACTGTAATTTTATGTGTGGAATTAGGACCACACATGATCACAGATGAAATGGGTCCATTAAAGGCTAACTCCTGAAGCCCAAGTACAAATCCATAGAGCAAAAACCACAGCAAAGCACCTATCCAGACACCTATATAATTAAATCTGTAAAAACTGATTCTCACTCCTACATGTAGATACACATGTGTGTTCTGCTACTGCTATGTGGGGCACTCTGTTGAACATGCTGATTTTATTTTATTAATACCTTTGTTTTAATGCTGTGATGTAGAAGTATTAAAAGGATTAGAGCAATAATTAGCCTCTCTATCTATCTATATATATATATAGTAAAAGTGGGATCTTTCAGGACAATACAACCACCTTATGATTTTAGGAATAAATATTTATTATTTATTTGGAACTATTGATGGGAATTGGTACACCTCAAATATTATATCTGTCCATTTTAATTCTGCTGAGAATGGAATGATTTCATTCTTTATCAATCTTCTATGGGCTTTCTATCAGTTTGTATGTTTAATAAAGAACTGTCGAATGCATCTGTCTCTATGAATTCTAACATGGTAATAACTGGTAGAAAGGAGATGCAAATATATTGATTCTCATCTGTGAAAAACAAAATTATTATAATTTTACCAGTCCTTGAATATGATCATAGCATCCAGAGACATGCTGCACGTCTTTTAAATATGTGTTACAGGTATTTCTAAAAATTAAATCCAGGGCAAATTCTACATTTTCATTCTCTTTGACAAATCTGTCTTCAGATCTGCCCGCGAATATCCAGAAATAGGAACAACTTAATCATTGTCATGGGGGCTGCTATTCTGCCAATGTCTGTATCTTTGATATATGCCTTCCATGTGTCTGATCTGGAAAAGAGTGGTTTGTTCCAAACCCTGAAAACTGTCATATATGCTTATCTGAAACATAGTGATCTCAAGACCATTTTGTAAACCAAAATGGTGCCAATTTTACAATAGCTGGAATATCATGTGTATAAAAGTGCTAAGATAGGAGATCAACAGAAAGTTGTCTGCTACGTGAGTTTTTTACATGGCTTTCAGCTAAATTAGAATTCTAACTGCAAAATCTATCATGTAGGAATGTCACCTGGATTTGTGTTATTCCTTTGTGGCCTTTGGGTTCAGAAACATATGACTGGATTATACTTGGTAATTCATAGACTCTGAATTATTACACCATAATTCAAACTATGTCAAGTCTGGTTGTTCTCTTTTAATATTTAATAATGATCTATTAATAAATAATCCATAGATATCTTAATACTAGTTACTAATGTAAATTTTAAAATGTTCCTTACTTTGTTCTACTGAGATAGAACACAATGTCTGGGAAGATGTTATAAAACGGAACTTGCTTATGCAAAAAATAGTGCAGTACATATTAGTGGGCTGTATTTTATCACTGGGCTGTGTGATTATTATTTATTCATATTGCAGTAGCTCCTGGAGGCTCCTGTCATAGAAGAGGGCTCTATTGTGCTCAGGACTGGTATGAAGCTGAAGACCAGCACAAAAAGAGTTTGCGGAGCCCAAGGTGGCATTCTGACAGCAGCTGCACCACATAGCCGGTCAGCTCCCAGCCAGGACAGTGAGTGAGCAGACAGGCAGGTAGGCGCTGGGCAGCGTGGGGCCCCTGAAGGCACAGGGCCCAAGGCAACTGCCTTGCTCACCTTGCTCTAAGGCTGGGCCTGCTCTACCAAAGAGCATTATAATCTGAAAAAACCAGATGGTGGTGGAGGAAGCATAAGGTAACAGTGAAATGGATACTATCAAGGGAGTAAGAAGTAGTCACAGCACACTCCCGGCATAAGCTTTATACATTTTGATTAAAGCAATTAAAAAGTTGATGTTCCAAATGGAGGTATAGCTTGTATTTCCTGCTCATACACACAGTCACTACAACTTTCAGATCTAGGTTGTTTGCTTCTCATATATGCCAACTCCTAGCTAGAGCCCCCAAGCCAGTCTGAGAACAAACCTTTGCCTGGGTGTGTATAAAACCCTTCAGCTCTACACCAGCCCAAGACTAGCAGCTGGATCCAGTTCCAACCTGATCCACATCCAGCTCCACCTATATGTCCATCCCTTAGCTTCAACTGAATCCATGAACTCACACTGACAGCTTCAGTCTGAGCATGAGACTGTGAATTTGCCCTAATGCCAACCTGCATGTGAGCCCACAGGGTGAACCCAGTACTTACCCTAGTCAAGATCCAAGGGTCAGGTTTCATATTAGGTCCATGTGATAGATCGTATTGGTGCCGTTTGTGGCCCTCCATTAGGATTGTATTTGGCTAGTGTAGTTGAACTAAGGTAAGAGTTTTGGCTGACTTGGGCAATCAAACTAAGGTTAATGTTGGTGCCAGCTCATTGCATTTTGAAAAGATTTGGCCCATTTTGAGAGTCAGCGGTGAGGTTGGGGTTGGGCTCCATTTTAGGTTTGGGCTAGAAACTGGATTGTTCTGGCTTGTGAGCCTAGGTGAAGGTTGTCATGGGGAAAATTTGTGGGCCTGGACCAGGATTATGGTTTGCCACCAATCTGGGTTCTGGTTAAGGTTGCTAGCTGCACTGACTTATTAGCACTAAATTTGCTCATGGGCCTGGAGATAAGCAGCTGGATGACAGGCTACGAGGCAGGGGTAGCACAGGTGGGCCCAAGCTATGGTTTAAGTTAACAGGCCCAGTCAAGTATTAGGTAATGGTGCCAGTTTGTAGGGTCAAGCTAGGGTTAGCATGGCACCCCTGAATTGGCTCAGGCTACAGTTATACTATGATTGTCTTATGCAGAGCAGTGCCCAGTACTACAAGTGCCGCACATGAGGTTGTAGAAAAAGTTATGAGATGGTAGGGTTTCATTCTTTGAGAAACTGTCTGTGATCAGATAACTGAAATCTGTTATGTTACATGCTCGCCAGAAGACGGACTTCCCTCGCCTTTGGCTTTCCTAGCTTATGGGGGCTTTAAAGGACAACCAGAAATTCCTCTTCTTGAAGGTGTGTTGTTATTTTTGGTAAATCCAAGCTCTGTGTCTGGAGCTCAGTACAGAGGGAGCTATCCGAGGAAGTACTCTAGGTAAAGATTCTTCCAGGCCCTCTGCTGGAGGGGCAAAGAGCTTTAGCATTCCGCCTGTCACTACTCCGGGCTGGAGAGGCTGAGACACCAGCAGCTCTGCCTCCTTGCCTCCCCCAGCTCTCGGGCAGGAGACAGTTGGGAGTGGCAGAGGGAGTATCCAGGGAACTGTCATTTTGATTTTTCCAACAGAAAAATCAAAATATTTTAGAAAACTGAAATCTCCGCTTGGGTACTTTTGAAAACCTCAGTAGGCATCTGTCTGCATCTGTACGCTACCATGTACCATTGAAAATCTGGGCCTACCACTTTGCAGGATCCCAGAGCTTGGACAATTTAGCAGCTCCTTAGGCCAAGTCTCGCAAGCCTGAGTCAGCTGGTAAGGAGGACCAGAAGTGGATTTTTAATTATAATGTAGAACATACACTGAGTATTCATAAAATTCATAAACGTGGCATTGATGAGAGCAATGATCTATGCTAAAAATTATAACTGTGAAAATGACTTAGAGTGCCAAATATTGTACATTGGAGTAACAAGCCGCTTGAGGTGAAACGGTGTTTTTCACCAGCTCTACAAACTTTATAAGTAGGATATATTGTGGCAGCCTCTTTCAGAGGTTTATGTGCTCTGAAAGCCTGTTTGGCAAAGGGATATCTTAATATTAATTAAGATAATGTAATGAAATCTGTTCAGTATTCCCTGTGACCTGGCTGTTTAAGAGATCTCAAGACCCCTTTTGTTGTTGTCTTTTTGTTTAACAGTGGCAAGTGTTCCTCCTTACAAGTGGTTCTTCCCATTTAAACAAATCTTGTTAATTGCTGGATTTAATTTAGATTAGAATGTAACTTTGAGATTATGCAGTTATTATACTATGCAATTTGTTGTCACTTGATATCATTTACGTATGTATTTTACCATAGTGAAATTTTCCCAATAAATATTCCTAACAAAAAAACAAAACTGCTTTCAGCATCGCCATGGTAGATTGTCAGGAATTTCACTTTTTTCCTCACTGCCTTTTGCTACTCTCAGTTATCCTACCTTACAGTTAGTGTCTCAGATTTGTTTTTCTCCCAGAGGAGCAGATCCACAATTACCCATTTTTTCCCCACTGTGTTATGAAGCTTGAGGCTGGATCACAATTTAAAACAGAAAATAAACATCATGAACTGAATGCTAACCATCCAGATGCTAAGACCCCTCTGGACAAGATGAGCTCTTTTCATGCACAGAGCAAATTGTGTCAAACCTAGATAGTAGATCAGAAATGATAACTTTCTTTGAATGTGTAATTATGTGAGCATTTTACTTTTCATTTACCATAATTTGCTGCCTCCAAAGCAAAATGAGAAATGACAGAAAATTGCTATGACTTTGCCATGCAAGCTATGAGTTTGC
Organism: Rafetus swinhoei; assembly: GCA_019425775.1. NCBI lineage: Eukaryota > Metazoa > Chordata > Testudines > Trionychidae > Rafetus > Rafetus swinhoei. The sequence goes on along the minus strand of CM033424.1, from coordinate 199,400,675 downwards.
AGCACCATGAGCTTAATATAAATCTACATTTAGTAGATGAATCGTATTTAGAGCTGCTTAAAAACCCATCTTAAATTGCCTGCCTTATCTGTCTTAGCCAGAAGTACATTTAACATTCCTTCACGTACAAATTGAGGTGTCTCTCTCTGCTATAGCTACACTGATGTCAGAATGTCTGTGCTTCAGTGTTCATAGTACTTGTCACAATGCCATGCATGGACTGAAATGCATTTCCTGTACAACGAGACAGGTACAGTTATTCGTAATGTGACATTTACATGAGTATAAATAGTATTTTTTTCATTTCCTTTAATATTTCTCATTTATGAGACACATCTTTTTAATTCCCCCAAATTAGCCAATCCCAATAAAAAAAGTTTCAGATTTATTCTGTGTGGAGAAAATAATTTGGTGCAGTGTGCTATTATACTTACATTTCCTTAAAAACATTTATTTTTTATGAGGCATCCCACATTTTCTTCTTGGTTTTAGAGGAAAACCCCAGGCATTTAATTAAAATAGATTATCTCTTTTTTTCTTTAAGCCTAACATTTATTTTCTGTTTTAAATTCTTTAATTTAGGACCCAGCTTTAAATTTCAGAGCTCTTTGCAGATAAGCTGGAAATCTGTGGATCAATGCATGTGGAAAAAAACATCTGCACCACTAAATCTGAGCAACTACAAGCATCATTATGCAAAAATGAAATCCCTGTCTCATGGAGGTATGTTTGAAAATAAATTTAAAATTTGGCCAGGATACGTTAGGTTCTCTTATTACTTTATTGGTTTTCCAATTTGCAGCTCCATAGACCAACCTTGATTCCACATAACATCCCTGTGGCAACTAAAGCAATTGCTTGCATGGAAATTAATATTAGGAAGGATTTTAATATATTTTATCTTCTTGTAATGTAATTTAGCAGACAGAAATAAGAAAGTGAATTCATGTAATCTGTCCAACCAGCTCTTCACAGACCACTAGCAATTTTGCCATGGACACTGAAAACCAAAGTCTTAGATAAAGAGATACATAGCTGACTTTTACATAGGCATAAATGCATATTTAGAACCAGATTTTGCCACCTTTACTCATGCTGAATAGTACCTTACTATTGGGTAGTCCTATTGGGTGTGACTACTCCGGCTCCTTTATGTCACATAAAAGTGGCATAAAGGGTTGCTAACAGTGCCCCCTAGCCATCAGGAAAAGAATGTCCATGGTGCCTGCACTGTCAAAGATAGGCATAAGGTTGCCGTTCCAAGATCCTCATAACCCCTGTTGTAAGGGACATGATGGTGGCAGAAGAATTGTGTTAAGGTCAGGGTTGCAGCACGCATACTGCAGAGACTCTGGGCCTGGCGTTGGCCCATAAGACAGCTCTGGGAGACAGCTGTAACTCAGGCAGGTTGCCAGGGCTGTCAGAATTATGCTGGGGACCTCTCCAGCCCCTGAAACAGCCAGAATCAGCAGGGCACAAAGGTATCTTAAAAGTTACACCATAGCTCAGGGCTGCAAGTTCTGTCCCTTGCCTGCACTTTGAGCTGTGTTTGTGATTCCCAGCTTCTGTGATTCCCAGAAATATCCAGCTCTGACAGAGTCAGTATGCTGAAAATAGTGGGTAGCCAAGGTGGGGTAAGTGGCAGGAAAGGCAAACAGCCCGAGCATATGCCTAGTGTCTTGTACAGGTATGTACTCAAGGATGCTAGAGCTGTAAATATAGAGCTAAAATGGGCATGTGTCCTTGGCTTGGGTTCATCCCCTCTGCCCCCCAACCTGAAGTGTAGATATACCTTGAGAGGCACAGCTAGGAACCTGCCCACCGAGTTACTTGAGATGACAGGAAGAGTAGGTGGAGACTCTGACCCTTAGTCAGTGATTTATCTGTGGGTTTTCACCTGTTTAGAATTATTGCATTTGTCTGTTTCAGTGACTTGGCTCTTGTCACTTTCAATAGAGCTTCCATTTTAAAGATGCTTCCCAGCTGCAGAGCTAGTCTGATGATACAGAGCAGGCCTTTGGCATTTGGAAGTATCAGAGTGTCAAATCTGTAAGATGAGTTTTTGAAAGAGGCTTCGAGGTAGCACCCTGAATGGTACTGGCATAGTGTAAGGTGAAAAATGCTGCAGGAAGGGTTTGAGGTGCAGAAAGCAGTGACTTGTTGTAAGGGACCAGTGCTGGGTATTGTGGTAAAGAGCCCTTTGGAAAGCAAATAGTTTGGTAATTCTAGTTCCCGGATTTAGCATAGGCTACAGCCCTCTTTTTGTCAGAATTTCACAGCAGCATAAAACCACAGAGAGCCTTCCCTAGTGTCTGCAAGTTCAGCTCCATTAGGCTTAATCCCCTCTGTGAGAATTACAGACCTCCCACATTTGGAGTTCAAGAGTAAGTGAGCAGGCCTGATAACTGGGAGATGCAAGTAGCTAGCTACACTACAGCTTGGAGCAAACACTGTAGAGAGGGGACTGGAAAACCACTCAGCTTTAACATAACACAACAGGCTAATGCTGCAGGGGAAGCAGCATACTAAGGCAGAGGTAAGGAAAAATGACACTAACAAAAAGCCTAAGAGAGAGCATCACTATGTGTGCTTGTAAAATATTATCACAGGGAAATATGACGTGACATCCTCTTATCTTCTGGGAACTCATGTGCTCTAACTTTTGTGTAAATAGAGGGGTGTGGGAAATTCCACAGAAACAAATGAGGTAAGCACTGGAGGTGTGAGAAGAAATGCAAGCTAGAGATTCATTTAGCATGCCAGTGAACTGTCTTTATCAGGAATAGAGCAATAAGCCACACCAGGGTGACAGGTGCACACCTCACAGGCCTCAAAGAAGTGCATCAGTAACCTGCCTATGCATGCCCTGCAGTGGCCTATTGTAATCAAGATCCTTAATATTGCACTTAATTTGAAAAAAGCTTTTTGAAAGTCCATTTGTGGGAGAGTCTACCCAGTAATAACTTTCACTATGCGGAATAGCTCTTAGCAGAAGGCTATGAGCAAAGGTCTCCCTCTTTCTCGCACAGTAATCATGCAGGCCAAAGCACAGTTGGAATTGCAGCTAGCAAGGGATATGAAGGGGAATAAAAAAGGTTTCTACAGGCATGTTAGCAATAAGAGGGTGGTCAGGGAAGGTGTGGGTTCCTTACTGGATGAGGGAGGTAACCTAGTGACAGATGATGTGGGAAAAGCGAAAGTACTCAATGCTTTTTTTTGCCTCTGTCTTTGCAGATAAGGTCAGCTCCCAGACTACTGCACTAGGCAACACAGTATGGGAAAGAGGCAGGAAGCCCTTGGTGGAGAAAGAACAGGGTAAGAAATATTTTTTAAAAATGGACATACACAAATCCATGGGGCCAGATCTAATGCGTCTGAGGGTGCTGAGGGAGTTAACTGATGTGACTGCAGAGCTATTGCATTATATTTGAAAACTCGTGGTGATCGGGGGAGGTCCTGGACGACTGGAAAAAGGCAAATGTAGTGCCCATCTTTAAAAAAGGGAAGAAGGACAATCCAGGGGACTACAGACTGCATAACTTCACCCAAGTCCCTGGAAAAATCATGGAGGGGATCCTCAAGGAATCCCTTTTGGAGCACTTGGAAGAGAGGAAAGTGATCAGGAACAGTCAACATGTATTCACCAAAGGCAAGTCATGCCTGACCAACCTGATTGACGTCTATGACAAGGTAACTGGCTCTATGGATATGGGGAAGGCAGTGGATGTGATATATCTTGACATTAGCAAAGCTTTTGATAGTCTTCCACAGTATTCTTGCCAGCAAGTTAAGGAAGTATGGATTGGATACATGGGCTGTAAGGTGGATAGAAAGCTGGCTACATTGTTGGGCTCACCGGGTAGTGATCAATGGCTCAATGGCTGGTTGGCAGTCAGTGTCAAGCGGAGTGCCCCAGGGGTCAGTTCTGGGACCAGTATTGTTCAATATCTTTATTAATGATCTGGATGAGGAGATAGATTGCACCGTCAGCAAGTTTGCAGATGATACTAAGCTAGGGGGAAAGGTAGATATGTTGGAAGGTAGGAATAGGGTCCAGAGTGACCTAGAGAGATTAGAGGATTGGGCCAAAAGAAATCTGATAAGATTCAACAAGAACAAGTGCAGGGGACTGGAGCACATGACTTATGAAGAGAGACTGAGGGATTTGAGCTTATTTAGTCTACAGAAGAGAAGATTAAGGGGGGATTTGATAGCAGCCTTTAGCTACCTGAAGGGGGATTTCAAAGAGGATGGAGAGAGGCTGTTCTCAGTAGTGACAGATGGCAGAATGAGAAGCAATGGTCTCAAGTTGCAGTAGGGGAGGTCTAGGTTAGATATTAGGAAAAAACTACTTTACTAAGAGGTGGTGAAGCACCGGAATAGGTTACCTAAGGAGGTGTTGGAATCTCTATCCCTAGAGGTTTTTAAGTCCCAGCTTGACAAAGCCCTGGCTGGGGTGATTTAGTTGGGGTTGGTCCTACTTTGGGAAGGGGGTTGGATTCGATGACCTTCTGAGATCTCTTCCAACCCTATGATTCTATGAAAAGAATCCCAGTTGAGGAAAATCTCTCAATTAGAGCTATCTATAGGCCAAATTGAGAATTTTATGACAAGAGGCAAATCATTTGTGCAGAAGGCTATCAATTTTTTTTAAAAGAGTTAGATTTCAACAACAAACAAAGGCTTCGATTGCAGCATAAGTATTAGTATTTTTGTCCTTTAACATAGTTTATAAATCTACATTACTACCTGTATTTGTGGCAATTTCTAAAGGAAGAGGTGACATTAATGATCTCTGACCAACTTTGTGAAAAGTGGCTTGTTGAGTGTATTCACTAATTTCATCACAATTTCATCACAAAATCCATTTTTTATACAAGTCCCCAGACAACTTATTGCACAGGACAGACTGGTGAATAATGTAGGGAAGTGTATTTAATGAAGTATGAGTCACTGCCAAATGTGAAGTAAAGCTCTTTTCTTTCCCTGCCTTGAAGGGACCTCCATCTGATTCTAACAAGCAAGTTTACTTTCTGCAGATCTAAACCAATTCTTTCAAACAAGTCTTTTACATTTTCAAAAAATGATCTCTCCTGTGGTGAAGATTTCTAATGATATTAAGCATAAACATTTTTCCTGGAAAAATGTCACCATTGTAAAATGCAACAAACAGCGAAAGAGGTGCAGTGTCACTTAGACTGTAAAAGGTGTGTATTTGATGTGTTTTAAACCAGAAAGCAGTGCTGACAAACAATCCTTGTAAATTGCCTCCAATCTTCGCACTGTCATGGAATCAGACGGGCAAACTTGCTTCACAATTCCACCTTTGTTTTTATCTCTGGTAAAAGGCTCCACCAGCATTTCCGGCTTGGCATCCAGGAACAGCTTTTTCTTATTAGCTAGTACCAACATTACAGGAAGAGAAGCAACTGTGGGTTTTCTCCAGTACAGTCACTGATGTTGTGAGACTGACATCTGAAGTGTGATACAAAGACATCAGATTTTCAATTTTGTCACATCTCTCAACACTTCCAGAAGGATAGCCAGCGTTGAAATATCTCTGATTTGATTCAAAGTACCTCACACTGATGACCTTATAGATGGATACATTGGTTTGGCATATTAAATACAAAGGTTTTGCATTTAAATAAGATGTCATCATAAAAAGAAAATTATCCAGTTTGGGTTAAAAACTTAGTTTTTGCTATCAACTTTCCAGTATTTACTTCTACCCTCTTCCATTTGTGGCTCCATTTCCATCACTTTGAAAAAATGGGCAGCGTCCTAAGCTCAATCATAATTGATATTTTCACAAGAACTTGAGATCCGGTAAGCAGCACTTAATTTGTGCTAGGGTCTGGCACTTCTATGCTTAACCATTTCGTAGACCTGACACCTCTGGGCTCCTGGCAGCAGCCACCATTCTCTGGCTACCCAACTCTGCAGGCATAGCTGCCACTAGCAACAGCACAGAGGTAAGAGTGGCAATACACCATCCCATATCACGCTTACTTCTGTGACAGTGCCTTACATTTGGCCCACAGGCTGCCTGTTGAGTACCACTGCCTTCAGGGGATTATACTGTCCTCTGAAGTCATCTAGTGCACTGTTAGGAATATCATAGTGAACAAGATGGACAATTTATCTGTCCCATTTTTACCATTCCTACTTTCCTACGGCTCACCAGCAGCATTAATATTAAGCATGTACTGCATAAGAGACACTGTTTTCGTTCTGTCTTCGCCAATGAAATATTGTAAAATGAAAAAGAACAGCCACTGTCGTGATCTGTCTTGAAGGGTATTGTAAACAATAACATAAAGAACAAGATCCAACAGAGACGAGATTTAAAATACAGCAGCAAAGCCATAAGCAAAATTAATTCTTTCTTACATCATGTTTGTGGTCATTATTTAGCTGATCATTTTCTGTCTACAACATGGTGTAAATATAAAGCCAATTTGGATATTTTCTTACACACACACAGGCGCGCGATGCCATATGTGGTGTTTTACAGTGCCAGATTTGGTAGGAAATCACAGTCTGCACAAGAGAATATGTTACAGCATATGCCATCGCTACAAAACTGAATATTTTAATAATATGCAGTGATATGTCAGTGGCAGATTACCCTCCAAGACCTAATCACACTGCCCAGCAGGAGCACCAGACAGGCAGGATGAGGGAGAGGAAGTCCCCATCTCCCAACCCTGCTTTTTGGCAGGAAGCGTAGGAAACCCCAGTGTCCAGACCCCAGCTGTGTCCCCAGGACTGGAGGAGTCCTTGCTCCCTGCTGCAGCCTCAGGGCTGAAGGAAAAGTGAACGGGGGGGGGGAGCTGCAGAAAGGAGCAGGTTGCAGGGCTGCAATGCACCCATTGTATGGGGTGGGACCAGGAGTTCTAGTGCTCTAGGTAGCCAGAGCACCTGAACCAGGTGGGTGGCAGCGGCTGGAGCCCCGGGCCCCTTTGAATTCCCACCAGAGTGCTGCTCTGTGCGGCTCTGAGGGCTGGGGACAGGGGCGCACTGTGCTCCAGATGGCACTACGGGCTGACTGCCCTTGGCCCTAACCCTTCCGTGAGTGAAGAGCTGCCCCTCTCCAAACCTTGCCCCGGGACCTGCAGTGGCTGTCGGCTCCACTGATCTGAAACTTCCCCCACAGAGGCTGCAGGGGCAGCAGCTGGAGGGGCAGGCTCAGAGCTGGGGGGAGAGAGGGGAGGAGCAGGGCAAGGAGGCAGGCAGCAGGGATCAGGCCTGCCCTCACATTCATTGGTGGTGGCAGGAAGCAGAGCATTTTGGCCCCAGCCCACTGTGCTGCCCTGGCTCCCAGCCACGTTGCTTAGGGGAGGGGGCTGAAAGGAAGGGCTGGAACTGCCCCTTGCACTCACCAGCGGCAGGAAACAGAGCAGAAGCTAGGAGCTGAGGGAAAGGAGCAGAATGAGCTGGGGCCGGGTCACTCAACTTCCCACTGCTGCCGGTGAGTGTGGGGAGCAGGCCTGACCCCTGCTCTGGTGCCAGGCTCCCTGCTAATCCCCCAGGCCATGTTGTTCCAGGGAAAGGAGTTGTGGGAAGGTGTGGAATGCAGGCGGCAAGGGGGAAGAACAGGGGCCAGGAGGGGGTGGGAAGAGGCGGGGCAAGGGCAAAGTGTGGGGGTGGGGGTTGTCCCAGGTCCTGTACCCTTCCAAGTGATGGCCCTATTGGGCACCTCTCACGGGGGGGGGGGGGGGGCTGCCAGGGGATAGGGCTGGCTGCTGGAGCCAACACTGCCCCATACACAGCATGCTGCTGCCTAGGGCACCACAAAATTTGGAGCAATTTGGTGCCCCAAATTTCGTGGTATCCTATGCAACTGCGTATGTTGTGTATTAGTAGGGATAGCCCTCAGTGGGACCGTGGGTGGAATGGGGTGAGTCTGAGGAGGAAAACAGCAGAACGAGGTGGGGCTGTGGGTGGGACTGCAGGTGGAAGGGGTAGAACAGGGGTTGGACTTCAGACAGAAGAATTAGGGAGGAGAGTCCATTTACTCTGGCCCAGGGTCCCACCAAGCCTTAATCTGCCTCTGGATACAATAATACTAAAACAACCTTTTTTTTTTCTTTGCTGCAGTCATGTTTTTGTGTGAAAGAATCCGGTAACGCAGCTGACTTAAGGAATTGCAAGCCTGAATTTAATTTACATACAGGGTTTTGTGCTGACATTACGGCCTGTGATATTTTTAACAGCAAAGGTAGCACCTGACTTGTGTTCATTGACACTGTCACTTTTAGGCCAAATGAATAAAGAGTCTGCATAGTTTCAGCCTGATGATGCTTCAAAGCCCCAAGCTTAGAGTCCTCGCCAAGGCTCAGCTTGTAGTGAGCAGAATGCACGGTACCCAAGCCGTCACACAATGAAGGGAAGGAGTGGTGTTTTTAGGGTAACATGGCTAGGCATAAGTGGTAGCACTTGGGAGGTGCACCATCCTCTGTGTCCCTGCTAAAGTTTTAATTGCTAAACGGAGTGCTCCTTCCCTGTTTCTCTGGGTGGCCCTCCCTGCATTTCCGTCCCCCACAGACACCAGTAACCTATGTTTAAAGCCCAGGAGAAGAAAAATATTCTAAGAGGAAGAGATTGCTGGATTGCCAGTGGAAGTGCTATAGGATAAAGGGGATATCAGAGGGGTCATGGGAGCTCATGGCTAGGGGTATATCTCTAGGAAGAAAGTAGAGAGGGGAGTTTGAAGGGGACCTGGCAGGGAGAGAAAATCTCACCCAGCGATCTAGAGGAGCTCTTCAGAGAGGAGTTGGCAAAGATGACACCCTCTACCTAAACACTGAAATGCAGCCCTGTGCACCGCAAAAGTAAACCTTATACTAGTTCAAGGGTGGAGACCATGGGTGCGTGCAGTTGCTTGTGCAGTACAACCCATCAAAGCATCAATAGTTAAGCACTCAAATGTAAGCAATGCTTGTGCGCTCTTCAGGGTAGGAACTGTCTTTATTTCTTTGTATGTATGTGGTATCTATCAGCACTGAACAAATAATCATTAATCGTTCACTATTATCTACCTAAAGCAGATTGCTTTCTTCATAAATCTCACTTACATGCTGAATGTTTGGAAGAAAAAAAAAACCCTCAAACCAATAAGAATACACATAAACTTGAACCAGAACCAAAAGTTTTATGTGGTAACTACATGTAATATTTAAATATTGTCCCTTAGGTCATAGGTGAACTATACAATCATAGAATACTAGAACTGGAAGGGACCTCTAGAGGTCATCAAGTCTAGTCCCCTGCCCTCATAGCAGGGCCAAAAACCATCTAAATCATCTCTGACAGGTGTCTACCTACCCTGCTCTTAAATATCTCCAATGATGGAGATTCCACAATCTCCCTAGGCAATTTATTCCAGGGTTTAACCACCCTGACAGGAAGTTTTTCCTAATGTCCAACCTAAACCTCCCTTGCTGCAATGTAAGCCCACTGTTTTTGTCCTATCCTCAGAGGTCAAGGAAAATAATTTTTCTCTCTCCTCCTTGTAACAGCCTTTTAGGTACTTGAAAGCTGCTATCATGTCTCCTCTCAGTCTTCTCTTTTCTAAACTAAACAAACCCAGTTCTTTCAGTCTCCCTCATACTCATGTTTTCTAGACCTTTAACCATTTTGTTGCTCTTTTCTGAACCTTCTCCAATTTCTCCATATCTTTCCTGAAATGTGGTGCCCAGAACAGTGCAGAATAGAGGGGAAGAATTACTTCTTGTGTCTTGCTTACAACACACCTATTAACGCATCCCAGACTCACGTTTTCTTTTTTTGCAACAATGTCACACTGTTGACTCATATTTAGCTTGTGGTCCACTAAGACCACTAAATCCATTTCTGCAGTATTTCTTCCTATACAGTCACTTCTCATTTTGTATGTGTGAAACTGATTGTTCCTCGCTAAGCGGAGTACCTTGCATTTGTCCTTATTGAATTACATCCTATTTGCCTCTGACCCATTTCTTCAGTTTGTCCAGATCATTTTGAACTATGACCCTATCCTCCAAAGCAGTTGTAACCCCTCCCAGCTTAGTATCATCTACAAATTTTATAAGCGTACTCTCTACGCCATTATCTAAATAATTGATGAAGATATTGAACAGAACCGGTCTCCGAACTGATCCCTGCAGAACCCCACTTGTTATGTCCTTCCAGCATCACGGTGAACCCTTGATAACTACTCTCTGGGAATGGTTATCCAATCAGTTATATACCCACCTTATAGTAGCCCCATCTGCGTTGTATTTCCTTCGTTTATTGATAGGAAGGTCATATGAGACTGTGTCAAATGCTTTACTAAAGTCTAGGTATAGCACACCAACTGCTTCCCCCCTTATCTACAAGGCTTGTTATCCTATCAAAGAAAGCCATCAGGTTGGTTTGACATGATTTGTTCTTGACAAATGCTGACTATTACTTATTACCTTATTATCTTCCAGATGTTTGCAGATGGACTCCTTAATTATTTGCTCCATTAGCTTTCGTAGCAGAAAAGTTAAGCTGAATGGTCTGTAGTTTCCTGGGTTGTTCTTATTTCCTTTTTTATGGATGAGCGCTATATTTGTCCTTTTCCAGTCTTCTGGAATCTCTCCCATCGTCTATGACTTTTCAAAGATGATGGCTAATGGCTTAAATACCTCCTCTATCAGCTCCTTGAGTATTCTAGGGGGCATTTCATCAGGCCCTGGTGACGTGAAGACATCTAATTTTTCTAAGTAATTTTTAACTTGTTAATTTCCTATTTTAACTTCTGAACCTACCCAATTTTCATTGGCATTCACTATGTTAGGCATGCAATCGCCACCAACCTTCTTGGTGAAAACCAACACAAAGAAGTCATTAAGCACCTCTGCCATTTCCACATTTTCTGTTATTATTTTCCCCTCTTCATTGAGCAATGGGCCTACTCTGTCCTTGGTTTTCCTCTTGCTTTTAATATATTTATAGAATGTTTTCTTATTACTGTTTATATCTCTAGCTAGATGGAGCTTGTTTTGTGTCTTGGCCTTTCTAATTTTGACCTTACGTACTTGTATTATTTGTTTATATTCATCCTTTGTACTTTGACCTAGTTTCCACTTTTTATAGGACTCCTTTTTTTTATTTTTAGATCATCTAAGATCTCCTGGTTAAGCCAAGATGGTCTCTTGCCATACTTTCTACCTTTCCTACGCAGTGGAATGGTGGTGTGCTCTTGCATCCTTAATAATGTTCCTTTGAAAAACTGCCAACTGTATTCAATTGTTTTTTCTCTTGGTCTTGCTTCCCATGGGAACCTAACAGCTCTGTGAATTTACTAAAGTCTGCCTTCTTGAAATACATTGACTTTATTCTGCTGTTCTCCCCTCTACCATTCCTTAGAATCATGAACTCTGTCATTTCATGATCACTTTCCTCAACCAGCCTTCCACTTTCAAATTCTTAACCAGTTCCTCCCAGTTTATTAAAACAAATCTAGAACAGCTTCCCCCCTAGTAGCTTTCTCCATCTTCTGAAGAAAAAAATTGTCTCCAATACATTCCAAGAACTTGTTGAATAATTTGTGCCCTGTGGTGTTTTTTTCACCCATCAGATGTCTGGATAGTTGAAGTCCTCCACCAAGTCCTGTGCTTTGGATGATTTTGTTAGTTTGTTTTAAAAAAGCCCCATATACCTCTTCCCCCTGGTTAGGTGGTCTGCAATAGACCCCTATCATGACATCACCCTTGTTTTTTACAGTTTAGTTTTTAACCTTATCCAGAGACTTTCCACAAGTCTGTCTCCTGTTTCCATCTCAACCTCAGTTCAAGGGTCTACATTTTTAATATATGAGGAAACACCTCCTCCCTTTTTTCCTGCCTATCCTTCCTGAGCAAGCTGTGCCCTTCTATACCAATATTCCAATCATGGGTGTTATCCCACCAAGTCTCTGTGATTCCAGCTATTACATCGTTGTCTTTATTTACTAGCATTTCAAGTTCTTCCTGCTTGTTTCCCATACTCCTTGAATTTGTATACAGACAACAAAGCTACTGATTTGATTTTGTCCTCCCTCTGGTTCTGCCTTGTCTCCCCTTTTGATCTGCTCATAGTCATACCTGGCACTCTGTTTCCTCCTCACAGTGATAGCAGCAGATCTCCCAGCCTTGGGGGTACAGAACTTCTCCTCCTTAGGGGGTGATTCCTTATCTCTTATGTCCCAGGCAGCCTAATGGTTCTCAGAACCATGATGAGTGGGTTGAGAGTAGTGGTGGAGCACTTCCTGCTGCCAGAAGTAACCAGCTGCCAGTGTCCTTCTGAGACAGTCGCCTCCTTCTCCCCCAGTGGTGTGCCAGCAGTCCTTTGTAGCTGGATAGTTTCCTCAGCCTTAGATGTCTCCACATGAATACTCTCAAGGAATTTCTCAGGGGTACAGATGCTCCTTAGTCTACCCACCTCCTCCTGTAGCTTTCCCACCTGCTTCCTGAGAAATTAAACCAGCTGGCACTTTTCACATTGGGTGGACACCACCTCCCCTGCCCCAGACTGGGATTTCTGTAAGTGGGAAATGCAAAACCACACCAGGATCTGGGTAGAGGCATCCATGGTCAGGTGGTCTGTCTGGCTTCAGATAGCGGAGACAGCAGCAATGTTGGTACAGGAGATGAAGCCCTTCCTAACCATACCGGCTGTACTAGGATTCCCTCTTACAAACTCCCTTTCAGACTCCCCTGTAAGCGGTCCCCTGTTCGTGAGCTCCCCTGGTCCCTTAGCCTCTGGCTTCTAAGGCCTTCTCTTCTAGGTCAGCCCTACTACTCCTTCATTAAATACACAGTCCATTCCAGTTTATTTATTCACTTTTTTCTCTGTCCCTTATAAAAATAATCTGAGAGACAAGATAGATGAGGTAATATCTTTTGGCCCACACCTACTGTGTCTCTTTCTCATCCAGCTACAACAATGCAAACTAATAACCCAGTCAGACATTTCTTGTATACCAGTCAGTAAAAACCTCAAAGGGAAATACTCGGTGAATATATTGATCCATTAAGTCACCTGATTTGTGGCCATAGCTGTTTTCTTTGTCTGAGCAAAGCTACAAGTGATAAATCAAATATGGGCAAAGATTTTTTTGCTTCTTTGGCTTCTCTTGGTAAGCCTTTTACACTACTGTGCTCATCAAATGGTTCTGGGGCACTCAACCAATGCAGCTCAATGACTGCTGTTATAAAAGGCATAATCATACTCCAACCTCAGACGTGTTATTACAAGGCACTAAGAAACTACTAAGTGTTGTGCAAACTGTTATGAGGAGCTTGGTTTCTACTAAGCAGTGTAAGTCAAGCAGCCTGAGACATGCCTTTTTGAATAGTTTAAGTCAAGTATCTATGTTTTCTGACATACATCTAGAGATCTACTTCTGAAGAGATATGGGAACACTAGGTGCTGAGTTCTAAGTGCTGAAACATGTGTACAACTCCTACTGAAGTCCTGTATCTGAGTTCCTATATAATCTGGGTCTGCTGGTATGGAAATGGATGATGCAGCTTTTCGTCAACATCTGGAGACTGGTGAAATCCCCTGTATGTGGAGAGAAGCCAAGGTCATTGCACTCCTAAAGCCTGGAAAACCTGCAGAGGATCTTTCTAGTAATAGGCCAAGTTTCCTCTTGGGCACCACCTACAAGGTGATGGAACTGATTCTGAATTGAATTGGGCCTGATTTAGGTGTCAACTTACCCAAGGATCAAGCTTGTTGCCAACCACACAGTAATTGCTGTGACCAGGTCCTAGCCCTCATTACAAACACAAAGGCTGGATTCCAATGAAAAATTCAAGTCTGGTATTGCTTCCATACATCAGTCAGAGATATATGACACAGACTGGAAGGATGAATTGTTACTGAAACTGGCCAAAGGGATTGCCTGTGTGCAGATTCTTGGGCTGCTGAAATCCATACATAGTAGCACACTTCAAATAATGGGCTATTACAAGTCTCTGACTTCACTTGGATACTCTTCAATGTCTACATGAGTGGTGTGCCTGAAATGATGACACAGAAGTTGCTTATCCTGATGATTTGGTACTCGCAACTCAGGTCTGTAGAACTGGATGTGATCCTTTCATCTGACCTAAACATTAATGGGGTGTACTTCCAAAAGTGGTAGCTGAGACCACACACAAGCAAGTCAGTGGTCTCTTTCCACTTTGACATCAGAGCTGCACAAAACAGTTTCATGGTGAAACTGCATTATGACCCCAAGCCAACATATTTCAGTGTCATTTTTGACCACATGCTCACCTTTCAAGTAAATAACTTTTGAATAATGTTGTTTAAAAGGCTAACAGGAATAAGCTGGGAACCAACTGCCTCAGTGCCACAAACATCGACTACAGCCCTTGTATACTCACAGGGCTATGTCTACACTGCAGGCTTCTTGTGCAAGAACTGTTTTGCGGAAGAGTTCTTGTGCAAAACGTCTTCCACAAGAGCGCGTCCACACTGCCATGAGCTTTTGCACAGGAAAGCTCTGATGGCCATTTTAGCCATAGGGGTTTCTTGCGCAAGAAATTCATCTTGCCTGTCTACACTGCCTTCTTGTGGAACAGCTCTTGCGCAAGAAGGCTTATTCCTCGTGGGGAGAGGAATAACTCTTCTGGAAGAAGCCCTGTTTTCTGACGCTGTACTGTAAATTTACTTGCGCAAGAACACGCGTGCAGTGTAGATGCTCTGCAAGTTTTTGTGCAAGAACAGCCGTTCTTGCGCAAGAAGCCTGCAGTGTAGACATAGTCATCGAGTATTGTGGACTGGGGTGGACAAGTTGAGGTACTCAGTCTGTGGATAGGCAACTGAATCAGGCCATGAAAATCATCATGGAACTTTAAAATCGGCACCTCTACAGTGGCTGTCTGTATCAGCAAACTGAATCTCCAGCTATCTGTTGGGATATAGCCACAGCATGAGAACTTAAAACATGCCAAAGAGTACTCAGAATTTCCCATCTGGGAGATTACGGGCAATGTACCTGAAACTGCAAAATCCACTGTGGAGCACATGTAACCTCCTTGTGTCTCTGGATTTGGATCGGGACGACAAAGTGTCTGGACCTCATCCCCCTTTATAAACAAACACACATTATCATTGACCCAACAAGCTTCCTTCATGGTTTCCACTTGCCACACAGACTTTGGACCACAGTGAACTCCATCCAAAAAACCCACAGATGATGAAGCTACTTGATGCACAAGTGGAAAAATCAAAAACTCCCCTTTATGCACTTGTGATGAGAACATCCAAACCAGGTCCCTAGGGGAGCATGAGGCCCAGGCCCAGGCTCTGCCCCTGCTCTGCCTCTTCCTGCCCCTGCTCCTCTCCTGCTCCCCCATTAAGCGTCTTCCCTTAAGCGTCCCTCCCCTGAGTGTTGCAGCCAGGAGGACTAATGAGGGGCTTGGCCCCAGCTAGGATAACCATTGAGGTGCCTCTAGAATAGAGGACAGTTTCATTTAGTGCATAGTGATTTTTTCAAACTAAATTTAGTGCTAATTCATAATAACCACATCTAAAGAGCACCAAAAAGTGAAACGTTTATTCACAATGTTAGGAGAGACTGGAGTTGATATTTCTGTCCTTTCCGGGAATCATTCAGAAGATTTTTGTTCCCCAGGCGCTGTAAGTACACGTCTTTGTATTCTTCTGAAAAACGAATACAGAGCTAGAGCTCTGCTTTCACACTGTTCACCTCCAGTCTGTTCTTCTCATTTCTCCAAGCGGTGGTCATCACTGGAAAAACCCGGTCTGTGTGAGCATTGCTGCATGGTAGTGAGAATATGTAGGAGCTGATTATCTTCATGTTCTTGAAGGGTGTCCAGAGGTGAAAGTACGGCAGTGCGCCCTGGTGCGGCGCTCCAGCAAGAAACTGGCTGGCTGGGGCACTTAGCTGTGGGAGTGGTGAGGCGCTCGGCTCCCTGGGCTTTCTGTAGGGTGCCGCGCTAGAAGCAGGCAACCTGGCAGATAAGAGGGGCTGGCTGGAGGGGCATCTGGCACTGCCCCAGCCTGGAGCCCCCGCCCTTCCCTCAACACCATTACAGGAGGTGGGGGCTGCAGCTACACTTATCCCATCGCTGAGTGCAGTATTTGTTGTTGTTTTTGTTGACTAGGGAATGAGGGCAAAGTGCACAGCCTGCTGTGCTACTGGCTGCCCAGGGGAGGGCAGAGGAGGAAGACACACACACAGGTTGTGAACTTTGCCTCGCTCCCTAGTCAGCGAAAAAAAAGAAAAACCCCCCGCAACTATTCAGCAACTGGGGTAAGAACAGCTGTAGCTCCCCCCCCATGTCACCCTTGTTCTGCCTGCACTAACCAGCCCTCTGCCCTGAGCCCCCTCCTCATACACCCCAACCTTGACTCCTGCATCCCCAGCCCTAACTCCTGTGCCCCCACACAACCCAACCCCCTGCCTTGAGCCTCCTCCTCACATCCCTCTGCATTGAGCCCCCTCCTCATACACCCCAACCTTGACCTCTGCATCCCTGTCCCCAGCCCTAACTCCTGAATCCCCCACACACTCAAAACTTCAGCCCTGAGTCTCCCCCTCCCCCCCAGTCCACCCCACACTTAAATTTGTTACAGGAACTGTTGCATGGCCAAAACCCCCAACCCTGCCCTTAACTCCCCACAAAGTGGGAGCAGGTTGTGATAAGATAGCACCTGTAAGAAATTTAAGTTACCCGCAGGGGTGAAAGTATCTGGGCTTTGCTGAAAAGTTTCAGATACCTCGCCTCACTCCTCTGACAGTTTTCCATTTTAAGAGAGCATATAACACTTTCCACAATACCAAATTCTTTTTATAGCATATCTCTGGACTGAATCATGAAATTCTTCAAAAGGCACAGCACTTGTGAGGGCTAATTTAGATGCTCTGTTGTGAAAGTAGTTTTCAGAGAACTTGTAGCTGTCATGTAAGTATTTTTGGCTCTTTGATAAAAATTTAGAAGGTCACGCTCACATTTCTTTGACACAACTTGTGTTAATTGCTTCAGTCTGGTATTTGCAGAGAACCCAAAAAACTTGTTTCAAATCCTGCTCCCAAGTTTCTCATAGATTTCAGTCATTACACCGAAATGACGTTGAATGACTTGGCCTCTAAAGCTTCAATACAGTCCATGAATAATTTCAGAGCTTGGCTTAGAAAGAGAAAGTAAAGCTCAGCCAATTCATTGGTATTTCCCTCATTGCTGAAATATTTCCATAGTATTTTGGGGCACTCACCCTCACATAAACTCTGAAAGTAGTTTGTCAAAGGTTTCCAGCATTTCAACAACTGGTCAATAGATGGAAGCAGAGAAAGCCATCTGGTCACAACATGCTGCAATAGATTGCACTCCTCCATTTCAATGAAGTCACAAAACTCCTTCATCTAAGTGGTTCTGTTTGCAGAAATGCTGAAATGAGCATATACCTTGAGAATTACATTTTCTGCATCAATATCAAAGTTTACCACAGCATGCCTTGTTGCGTTGTGCAAAACATGAGCCAGACAATTGGCCACAGCAATGTCCTTTTGAGCATTTTTCAGTTTTTGGTAAACACTTTGTGCTTTCCATAATTAACCCTTCCATTATCAGCTAAACGTTTAGCCAGGCCAAGATCCAAAAAATTCAAGTTTGGAAAATAGTTGTGTTGCGATTGCTTCTGAGGTTTCCTGATTATCAAAGTAAAAATCCAGAAGTACATGCTGGGCTCCCTTCTCAAAATTAAAATATCTCAAAACTAAGGGGAAACACTTTGTTACACCCTTGTTTGAGGCATCGGTTGCCAAAGAAAAATAAAGGTTGTTGCTTTGAGGTAATCCAAATGCTTTTGAACATAATATGGCACTAGCTAGAGCGTTCTCACACAGTGCTTTCCTTTGTTTTCCCCTTGTCAAATTTTTTGCAATGATGGAGTCATTGTAGGTTTCTTTATTAACTTTGCACTACGGTCCAAACTTGTATACAAATGGTGATGCTTCACAGCATGGTAGACTTTGCACAGTTCAGCTGCAGTAACTTCATCATATTGAGGTGACACAGAAGATTTGAAAAAAGAGGTCAAAGAAGACAATGTATGTGCACTTTGAATGTTCAGTTTGTGCTTTTCTGACAAAATGTGCTGATGTAGAGCTCCCTTTCCTTGGCTGCTGAATTGATATCATAGCAGCACAGGGTCCAGAATCATGATGTTCACCCTTTCTGCTTTTTGCTATGAAATAGTGTTCTTTCCATCGTTCTGAGATGAAGGATGGGCATTTTAAATTAAGGGTGATGTCAAACTGATTTTGAAGACAAAAGTTTAAGAGAAGAAAGCAGCAGCCTAAAGACATGGAAGTTAAGTTACAAATACTTGGTAACAAAGATCTTAGCATTCCTGTTATAATCCTGGATTTTCATTTACATTACAGTACTTTTTAGTTTGGTGTTTGGTGCTCTGTAAAGTACACTCAACAAGTACATGGCTACCCCTCCCATTGTAAAGTAGTCTGTTGCTTTAAATTGTTCAGACTTTTACACAAGAAAGTTACAATGTTTTGCTAATGTTTGTCTTGCCCTTTTTAAAAAACGGATAAATAATATAGATCCTGAGCTGTAATCTAACCCCATTGTGTCTCTCTGGCACAGAGGAAAAAGCCAGAAAGCACAGACCTTCCTAGCTGAGGATCCTGTTACTTGTCATTTACAATAATGCTTGTTTATACCACTCTGGAAGGTAAAGGAGACTTAATTGACTATGAATGGGAACATTAGCAGCCTGCCTTTTTAGTTGTCACATTTCTGCTCTGCCTCAGGGTCAGAGCCTTCTTCACAAAGCCCTAAGACTCCAAGCCCAGGATGCAGCAACAGCAAGCAAAGAGACAGAGGCTAAAGCCAGCCAGCTAAAATACATAGCTGGAATTGGCTTACCTTAAGCCGAGCTTGGCCCTGTCTTCACAGAGGGAGGCCGATGGGAGCAAACACTCCCATCTGCTTTCCTTACTTCTTGCAACTGCCAGGAGTACTGATGCTGCCCGGAGCTGCCCTCAGCATTCAATGCAGGGAGTCTTAACTAGACTCACTAAATCAATTGCCAGAAGACTGATCTTTTTGGAGTGAAGATGTGGCCTAAGTCTATTGGCACTTTACAGCATTGTAACTTTCTGGCTCAGCCCCCTCTTCAACCTCCCTCCCACGACTGCAGCAAATTAAGCTCTGTTAAGCGCCCGTGTGAACCAGGCCACAGCATTGGGAGCCACACTCCCAGCACTGTTAGCTACTCTGTTTGTGGAGGCAGTTTGCATGGAGCGCTGGGAGATCTCTCTCCCAGCGCTCCTGCCATGGTCATGCTTTCAGTTTAAAGTGCTGCTGCAGCTGCACTTTAAGCTGTTAAGTGAAGACAAAGCCTCTGGGAGTTTTTCTCACTTATTCGCATGCTGGCAGGTGCTCAGTCCCACCCCCGTAATGTCTCTCCATGGACTCATGTGTGTATGCCCAGCCTTCCTCCTCCCTCCCCCAGATCTGCTTTCTGCTGCCAGCTGCTCCTAGCAGACATGCCTGCACTGCTGTGGAAGAGGCATGTGTTCCCCACAGATTTTTTTTGGCTCCCCCATTTTCCTGTGGGGGAGCCAAGACATCTGTAGAAGGGCTGAATTCCTCCAGAAGTAACTGTAGGGCACAATTCTGCGCTGGATAGGGAAAGACTAGGTAACCTAAAAGGACTTTTCTAGATCAAATGAATTGATTCTGAGGGACACTCGTGATAGCATCTTGTTAACGCCTTTGAATCTCTGGGCCTGTTTATTCCACGGCCATTAATACAGGACCAGTATTTACAATGGCACAAGAGCATCTTTTGATCTTTTCTGGAACATAAATGAAAAACTGCTGAAGTACTGAATGCAAATTATAACACCCACCTCACCCTTTAATGCACCCTTACGCTGTGCTCTTCAACAGTCAGACGTGGGTGGAGATGACATAAACAGAAAATTAATGGTTCCTTTTACTTGCCAGCTAAGACAAAGATTGAATAATACGGTCATTTCATTGTCGTCTTCTACTACATTTTTTAGTGGATATACATTTTGCCAAGAAGTGGCCTTCAGTCATTATCATGGAATTGTGCTACAAATGAATAATGGGAATCTCTGTCCTCGGATAAATGAATGATTAAGCTTTATTAATAACAGACATGTGCATTGACAATAAAATAACATGTTTAGTGTCTGGGGAAGCACTTTTTGCTGAACCTGCAGGAGATCAGAGTTTCTGAGCAGTGCAAAATGGCTAGAAAGCAACTGGATTTTGGCCAGCTGATAATTCCTCCAGGACAGGAGAGATCCCAGCTGGTGTAAAGCCAGCAGACCTAACTGCTATACTATCTGTGCCCCTGCCTACCATGATGTCAAAGGAAGGAAGGTGAAGTAATATATTTTATTGGAACAACTTCTGGTGAAAGAGACACACTTTCAAGCTCATACAAAGATCTTCTTTAGACCTGTGTAACTCAAAAGCTTCTCTCACCAAAAATAGTTGGTCCTCTAAAAGATATTACTTCACCTGCCTTCTGTCTCTAATATCGCGAGATCAACATGGCTACGATGTGTCTGCAAAGGAAGTTGGGAGTATAACTATATTGTGCCAGCTCTCAGTTGGTGTATGGCCCGATGGGGCTGGCATCAGTGTTTCCTGTAAACCAGGAGTGGGCAATAATTTTTGATAGGGGTCCACTCCAAGAATTTGGTAAGTGGTCAAGGGTGGCACTCTTCTGTGATATTAATGGAAGAGGTACCGAGTTTAGGATGGAGTTAGGGTACAGAAGGGAGCTTGGGTAAGGGATTAGGGTGCAGGATGGGGTGTGGGATCTGGGAGGAAGTTTGGGTGAAGGAGGGTATTGTGACCTGGGGATGGGGACTAGGGTACAGGAAGAGGTGCAGGGTTTGGGAGGGGTTATGGTTGCAGGAGCAGGGGTTTGGGTTATATGGGGAGGGGACATGGGTGCAGGAGTGGATTCTGATTTGTAGGAGGGGATTCAGGGTCTGGGAGTGGGGTGTGAACTGGGTCAGGAGATTACGGTGTAAGATCTGGGAGGGGGTATGGGTGCAGGAGTGGGAGTGCAAAGAATTTGGGTTAAATAGAGTAGGGGATTGGAGGGGGGCAGAGAGGGGCTGGGGTGCCAGATGCAGAGACAGGCCAGGAGGTGTTTACCTAGGCAGCTCCCAGCCAGCAGCCCAGCAGCTTCCTCAGCCAGGTTCCCTGTCTGCCCTGCAGAGTAGCCAGCTGCAGGGGCTGTGTGCTTCTCTGAATGCCGCGAGACTGGAAGAGGAGAGAAGGGTAATTTGCTTACTGCCTGTTCTTCAAACAGGCAGCTCCCATTGGCTGGTTTCCATATTATTTATTTAATTTAATGGTTTGTTATTAATTTTCCACCTTTTCTTAAAAAAAACCCCAAAAGCAAAACCCAAAAACCCTCCATACAGTGGTAAATTATTTAAGTGTGCACTGTCTCCAATTCACTGCTATTGTATCTTATGCAACTAATAATGAGTAATCCCATCAGCCAGCTATTTTTATATTTGAAGCAAAACAAACATTTTAGAATAGATCGCAGCTCCATGACTGTAGTCTGCAGTGTCAGCAATGACTTCATGGGTACTGACAAATAGAGTTCGAGATGTATTGTATTACACGAGGTGGGCGGGGAGATTTTTTTTTCTATCTTACAGATATATTTGGATAATTGCGTTCACTGAAATAATTTCCATGTCCTTTCCTACTTCTTTCTGAAGAAGACAGCATTAACAAAGGATGTCTGATGCTTTTATTGACATTAAGTTAACCAGATTTTAGATGTTTCTATTCTATTAGGATTTTTGGAAATGTAGTACGTATGGGTTCAAATACATGTTCTTGCTTTAGGTGGCTGCTGAATTATCTGAATGAAACAAGTTTTGATGAGTCATAAAATTCACCCTTGCCAGAACCCCCACATGGGGAGGAAAAGGGTACACTTCACTGGGGCCCAGAGGCCCTGTGGGGCCCAGACCAGGCTGCAAATTGTGGTGTGTATGTGGAAGGGGGCCTATGATACAAAAATATTATGCTTGGGCCTTTCCCTCGCAACTGGCACTAAGTGATAACCTTGTTGGCCAAGGCCTCAATAGATATAGAAACTCTTCATACACATAAACTGTATCATTAGATACATTTGACTTTCATTAAAGATTCTAGAAATTATTATTCAGTCTTAATATCGAGTGCATTTAAGCATGAGCATGATCTAAAGTTCTGTGGATTCGGTGGCAAGACGTTCAATGATTTCAATGGATTTTGGATCACATCTTTAGAGAGCAGCGTGATTTTTTTTTTGGCACTGCTTAATACCAATAAAAAATATGTGTGCATTGCAGAAGTGATGCAGCACTTCTAATGGTTTCTCTTGAAAAGGGGGTAGGTACATCTGTGCAGAAACTTGCATTGTCACTGCCCGTGGGTCTCCACATTTGTAGAAAGGTAGTGGACTTCACTGTCTGACAAAGCCTCTCTGGCATATTTTCCGATTTAAAATATAGTCTTGTAAAAGCAGAATAAAAATAAAACCCAAGCAATATCAAAAACTACACTAGCATATATGGTCAAGGCTATAAATCATCTTGTCTGAAATTAATTCTTTTGACATTAAAAAGAATAGTGTGTCCCAGACTACATTTACCCCAACTGTGCATTTTCTGGTTTTCTTCTAACATTTGTGTTTTGTGTGGCTGAGAGGTTTTTGTTTTTAGCTGTTAACCGCACATTCTGGAAGGGTATGAGGCTCTGCTAAGCATCCCTAATTATCTTTTAACCAAGTGTTTTTGTTAGAGATTAAAACTGTGCCACGGCGTGGAGGAATTATGAGGAATTCTTAGCTTCCAGTCATGCTACAGTTGCTTGCAGAGAGGAGAGGAGAGAAGGAGATGGAGAGGAACTAATCTTGCTACAGCTGCTCCCTGCTGGTAGTGAAGTCCCAGTCCTGTTTGTTCAGAACTATTTGTACCAGCAGAAGGAACAGAGCAGCCTTGTCAGTTCCCTCCCTGAGAAGCTGTAATACTGAAGCTTTCGTTAGCGTGAAGATTTTTGTGAAGAAAAATCCTCTTAGGTGTATTACTCATACTTATGATCCCCACCATTAAACTGCCCCCATCTGAAATCCTGAGCAAAGCTTGTACATGTTTTTAGGGTAACTAATAAGTGGTGAGTTGAGTTCAACAGTGTGGCTTGCAGCCACTCTCATTCATTCAATTCAGAGCCAGGTGGGGAATGATCATGACAAAATATATTTATTTTATTTGGACTGAAGTTCTGAAATAAGTGGAGGTGAAAATATGTACAGCAGCTCACCCATTATCAGCTCACTGAAGTATATCCAAGGGTCCATTTTAAAGCAGGAACAAATTTAAGGTGCTATCTTTTTTATCTGACTTGACAAATAACATTGTTTTAAGGTCATGGCACTAAAAATAAAATAAGATTTTGTGCCTTGAGTATTTTCTTTGAGAAATACAGAGCAGATCTTTCATAAACAATGATTTGTAGGGAAGTACATGAAAAATAATAGACAGGAGAATTGAGCTGAGCAGAAAACGATTTTTTCGTTTGTTGGCAATTTCAAAAATTCAGGGGAAAAACTGTTGCTTTTTTGGCCAAAATGAAAAATTTCAGTATTTCCAGAAAAAAAGTTAAAAAGCATTCTGTTTTGGGTTAACAAAATATTTTATTAAACAACAAATGATCCATAGCATCTTAGAGACTAACACAAAATATATAGGTAGTATCACAAGTTTTCGTGGGCACAACCCACATCTTCAGATGAATGAGTTCAGTTTCATCTGAAGACGTGGGTTTTGCCCACAAAAACTCATGATACTATCTATATTTTTTTGTTAGTCTCTAAGGTGCTACAGGACCATTTGTTGTTTAAGTTGTCTTAGTTACAGACCAATACGGCTACCACTCTGAAATATTTTGTTTTAATTTCAGCCATTTGTACACATTTTTATTAAAATATTTAAAAGAACATTTTAAATAAAATTCATTTAAACTAAAACAATTTAAAATGTTTATTTTTAAAAATGTTAAAATGGAACACTTTGATTTTTTTTCATGTTTTTTTAATGGACAACTTGTAGAAACAGACCCCAATTCATACATTATTTTGTTGCCACTAAATTTGCATTTTTGTTGAAAAAAAAGTTTGACTGAAAATTTTCCTCTAACTCCACTCAGCTCTACTCTTCTATAATTGCACAAGTAATTTCCACTTATATTAATAGAAGACCAGTGCAGTATTAGTAATATAGAACTACATCCTGTCTGTGTCATTTATATATATGAAAACATTATAATAAAAGAAAGCATGAAAGAATAGGAAGGGTTGTTGTTGGGTTTTTTGTAAATGACAGAAATAACAATGAACAGGGAATTGGGGCTCTGGACTCCTGGGGCCTGTTCATAAACGTAACTAATTCATATAGACTTAAAAAGTCATTTAACCTTGTGGGACTTCATTTCCCCTGTCTAAATTTGGGGTAATGGATGGCTCTACTTAATAGAGTGTCGTGAGACTTGATATTTGTAAAGTGTTTTTGAGATTTTATAGGTTAATACTAGAGACTACATGCATTTCCCCTTCCCCCTCCCACCAGTAAATTTTTTAACAGGCTGGCCAGCAGCCCAGCTCAGTCCTGACTTGCATAGGGTCCTGGACTTACCCCCGCTGCAGCTCTGCATTTAAAGTATATTAGGAGACAGGTGGGCAGGCAGCCCGGCTCAGTTCTGGCTCGTGCCAGGTCTGGGAGCTCAGACCCCCCCCTCCCTCTGGACAGGGACTGTCCAGGGACAATAGAATAGTCAACTAACTGATAAGAATTCATGAGGTTAATCGATTATTCAGTTAACCGATATTTAACATCCCTAGTGTAAATAAGAGCCGGAGGGGAGTGGCGCTTCCCATGCTGCCTGTTTTTCAGACAGGCAGCTCCCATTGTCCAGAAACCAGCCAATGGGATTGTGCCATGAGGCATCACTCCCCATTTCTCCCTGTTCACAGTTTGTGGGGCACAAACAGCCCTGCAGCCGCTTTACTGAGCGGCGTGCGGAGTGAGGCAAGCAGGAGAGTCTTCCTGAGGCTCCCTGCTGCCTCTGCAGGCCGGATCCGGTGGCTTGGTGGGCTGGATTTGGCCCACGGAGGGTGTTTTGCCCAGGCCTGATCTAGACACTCCTCCTGTCTTTTCCAGGTTTGCAGAGAAAAGTTTGAAAGTGTGAACCTGAAAGGGTTTGGAGAAACCATAAGACAAAAGAAGTCCGCAAACCCCATTTTCTGTTAACCATTTCCAGGGGAGGGGTGTGTGAATCCTTCCTTGAGGTTTTGGCCTTGGCAACACTGCAGTCTGACTCTGCAATTGGCATGTTCTCCATAGGACAGCTCTGTTGAGAAGCAGGATTGTGTCAATAGCTGTGTGAAGTGGCAAAAATGTATTTCCAAACATGAGTACCAATTTTTAAATGCATTTTCTTTTAACATGTTTGTTCTCCTCCTCCTAAGTTTGTCATCTTTTAATGTTCTACAGGTTGGCCCTCTCTGGTCCGGCACCCTTGGAACCTGACTGATCCTGGATGAGGAATTTTCTGGACTAGGGGAGGTAATTTCTGCTTCCCTTGCTGCTGGCCCTACACTGCCTCGCTCCCCGCCACTCCCTGCCCCCTCGGCCAGGCTTCCTGGCTCCCACTGAAGCTCAGCTGAGCCATGCCCCAGCTCCCGCCCCCTCCTCACTCCGCAGCCCAGCTGGGCCACATATCTTTTCCCCCTGCATAGCACAGGACTCCCAGCCCTCTCACCTCCACAGCGTGCCAGGACTTTGATCCTGGAACATCCGTGGTCAGGACCATGGATATTGCCGGACTGGAGAGCTCTGGTTTATAGAGGTGCAGCCTGTAGTTAATTTCACTGACAATCTTAGGGAGATTCCCAAATCTGCACCATCCTTTGTGGGTGATGAATCTGAGGAACTGTCCTGGATTGAAGTGTCATTAGAGGAGGTTTTGGAACAAATAGAAAAACTTAACGTTAACAAATCACCGAGACCGGATGGCATTCACCCAAGGGTTCTAAAAGAACTCAAACGGGAAATTGCAGAACTATTATCTGTGGTTTGTAACCTATCCTTTAAATTGGCTTCTGTACCTAATGACTGGAAGATAGCTAACGTGACACCAATATTTACAAAGGGCTCTAGAGGCGATCCTGGCAATTACAGATCGGTAAGTCTAACTTCAGTACCGGGCAAATTAGTTGAAACAATAGTAAAGAACAAAATTGTCAGGCACGTAGAAGAACATAATTTGTTAGACAAAAGTCAACATGGTTTCTGTAAAGGGAAATCATGTCTTACTAATCTATTAGAGTTCTTTGAAGGGGTTAACAAACATGCAGACAAAGGGGATCCAGTAGATATAGTATACTTAGATTTTCAGAAAGCCTTTGACAAAGTCCCTCACCAAAGGCTCTTGTGTAAATTACATTGTCATGGGATAAGAGGGAAGGTCCTTTCATGGATTGAGAACTGGTTAAAAGACAGGAAATAAAGGGTAGGAATAAATAGTAAATTTTCAGAATGGAGAGGGGTAACTAGTGGTGTCCCCCAAGGGTCAGTCCTGGGACCAATCCTGTTCAACTTATTCATAAATGCTCTGGAGAAAGGGGTAAGCAGTGAGGTGGTAAAGTTTGCGGATGATACTAAACTGTTTAAGATAGTCAAGACAGAAGTAGACTGTGAAGAACTTCAAAAAGATCTCACCAAACTGAGGGTATGTCTACACTACAGCACTATTTCCAATTAACTTATTTCGAATTAGTTAATTCGAAATAAGCTAATTTGAAATAACGCATCTGGACACAAAAGCTAATTCGAAATAGCGTTTTTCTAATTCGAAATAGTGCGTCCACATTGAGTAGACCCTGAATCGAAGGTAAGGCTGTCCGGAACCAGTGCCAAAAGGGCATCAGGGTCAGACTTAGTGTGTGGGTCTGCTGCCTCAGGCTATCCGAGGTCTGTGCTTAAAGGGACCCGACCCCCCCATCCCGGACAGACAGTTCTCAGGTTTCTCTGCTTGCTGGTCTACCTCGCTGAGGGACAGCAAAACATTTGTGTCTCGGAGTGCTCTGCTTGCCCTCACTCGGGACACCACGGCACTCTGCAACATGGAACCAGACCTGCCCCCGGGGACACTGCTGCGTCTTGTGGACACGTTGCCGGCAGCTTGGCTGCACTGTCTGCAGGCTGTCATCCGGGAGGACCATCGTGGGACTGTCAGGATCCAGGGGGCCCTGTGGGAGAGCTTCCACCCTGAGAAGCGCTAACAGTCTCCCCAGTCTGCCCCACCGGGGGCTTGTGCCCCATTCCTCCCTCTCGTCCTTCCACTTACCCTTCCCTAAGCCCCCTTCCTGATGTCAAATAAAATACGCGTATTTTCAAAAATAGAAACTGTTTTTATTTAACATAAATCGGGGGGGGGGGGGAAGGATGAACCTCTGCGGAGAAGTGGGAAAGGAGGCGGGAGAGGGCAGGAGAGAGGGTGGGAGAGGGGAAGGGGAAAACTGGGAGGAGGGAGCTGGAACGGGGAAGAAGGGGGAGGGGAAGCTTAGTGCTCAGGGCTGGGGGTCTCACTGGCCAACTGCCTCCCAGCACGGCGGGGGAGGGGGCCTCGGCGTCCCTGGGGGGATGGGAAGGAGGGTGCGGAGGTTGAGGTGGGGGGTGTGGAGGTTGAGGAGGAAGAGGTGGGAGGTGGGGCAGGAGTGGGAGGAGGAACAGTAGCTGGGGGGAGGAGGGGCAGCAGGCGCAGGACCGGCACGGGGCAGCACGCTCTGCAGCAGGGCCTGCAGGTTTGAGCACATGGCACGGTCCTGAGCAAGCTGCTCCCGGCCGAGCTGCAGGTCCTCCTGGATCCAGGCCTGGATGGTGCGGTGCAGGGCTTGCAGGGCCCCCAGGTGCTGGTCCCAGTACCCCTGCCGCGTCCTGGTGGTCCGGAGGAGCCCTCGGGTGTGGGAGCATGTCCCAGGCGGGATGGTGCGCCCTGCATGTGCAGCTGGTGCGGCTGTGGAGAAAGAAGGGGAGTGGTCAGTTCTCCCTGGGGACACAGTGGATGATGCCCAGCGCCCCCTGTGAGGTGCGGACACCGTGCCCTGCAGCGTCAGAGCCGACGCGCTTGCACAGAGGCCATGGTCGGGATGTCTGGCTCTCCCCAGGAGTGGGAGTTGCCCCGAGACCGCACCCATGCCCCTGTGCCGTGTATAGTGTGGCCGAGGTGGGGGGGAGATGTCCCCTGCCTCTATGTAGAGGGGGCATGTGAAGGAAGGGCGTCCTGCTGGGTCCCGCCCCGGGGTCGGGAGCGTGTCAGGTCCCTTCACACACGCGTGTGCCTATCAGGCCACGGCCCCTGGGTGTCACGCAGCTGGAGCCACCTGCCCAAGGGTGGCATGGCATGTGCTCGCACGTGCACATGTGGCTGTGTGATCCGTGGGAGGCATGGCCCACGCACGTGGTCCCTGGTCTCCCTCTCCGCCTCCCCCCCAGGTAGGGGACAGTGCTGGCACTTACCCGGTATGGCCTCCCTTGACGACCCTCCCGATTCCAGTGCCGGGATAGCTGGTGGTGGCCCCTCTGGTATGCCCAGGTCAGGGCCCTCAGCTCCCGGCTCGCTGCCTCCCGGGCTGGTGTGGACCGCCCCGCCCCCCAGGATTCGGTCAAGGATGGGGAAGTAGGGGCAGGTGGCAACCCCTGCTGTGGCGCTGCCCCTGGTGGCCCTGGCATATGCCTGCTGCAGCTCCTTGACTTTCAGGCGCACCTGCTCCTGGGTGCGCCTGTGGCCCTTTCTGGCCATGGTGGCCGCTATGCGGCCGTAGATGGCCGCGTTCCTCCGACTGGTGCAGAGATCATGGAAGTTGGGGGCCTCCCCCCAAACCTCAATGAGGTCCATGATCTCCGCACTAGTCCATGACAGCGCGCACCATCTATGGCCCCTGGCTGGCCCCTGGGTGCTGGGGGACTGGGCGGGAGACGGCTGGCTGCCACTGGCTGACATTGTGCGGCCACTGGCTGAGGGTCTGCGGCTTCTGGCAGGCCTGGCTCTCGCACGTGCCCAGTGGCCAGACTCTACCCGTTTAAGGGCCCCGGGGCTGGGGGAGAGGGGAAGAGTTTTCCTGGTTGTGCCCAGAGTGGCCACCAGGGGAAACTGGGAAGGGCTGGAGGCCCCCTAATTCGAAATAACTGTCTACACAGTTATTCGAAATAACTGTCTACACGAAATAACTGTCTACACTTATTTCGAATTAGCTATTTCAAATTTGGTGTTATTCCTCGTAGAATGAGGTTTACCAAAATTGAAATAAGGGCTCCACTATTTCAAATTTATTTTGAAATAGCCATTTGTATATGTAGATGCTATTAAAGTTAATTCGAAATAACTGCTGTTATTTCAAATTAACTTTGTAGTGTAGACATACCCTCAGTGATTGGGCAACAAAATGGCAAATGAAATTTAATGTGGATAAGTATAAAGTAATGCACATTGGAAAAAATAACCCCAACTATACGTACAGTATGATGGGGACTAATTTGGCTACAACAAATCAGGAAAGAGATCTTGGAGTTATGGTGGATAGTTCTCTGAAAACTTCCACACAGTGTGCAGCAGCGGTCAAAAAGGCAAATAGGATGTTAGGAATTATTAAGAAAGAGATAGAAAATAAGACACAGAATATCTTACTGCCCCTGTATAAAACTATGGTACACCCACATCTTGAATACTGTGTGCAGATGAGGTCTCCTCACCTCAAAAAAGATATTTTGGCCTTGGAAAGGGTTCAGAAAAGAGCAACTAAAATGATTAGGGGTTTGGAACGGGTCCCATATGAGGAGAGGCTAAAGCGACTGGGACGTTTCAGTTTAGAAAAGAAGAGACTGAGGGGGGATATGATAGAGGTATATAAAATCATGAGTGGTGTGGAGAGGGTGAATAAAGAAAAGTTATTTATTAGTTCCCATAATAGAAGAACTAGAGGATACCAAATGAAATTAATGGGTAGCAGGTTTAAAACTAATAAAAGAAAGTTCTTCTTCACACAGCGCATAGTCAACCTGTGGAACTCCTTGCCTGAGGAGGCTGTGAAGGCTAGGACTATAACAGAGTTTAAAGAGAAGCTAGATAATTTCATGGCGGTTAGGTCCATAAAAGGTTATTAGCCAGGGGATAGAAATGGTGTCCCTGGCCTCTATTTGTCAGAGGCTGGAGATGGATGGCACGAGACAAATCGCTTGATCATTGTCTTCAGTCCACCCCCTCTGGGGCACCTGGTGCTGGCCACTGTGGGCAGACAGGCTACTGGGCTAGATGGACCTTTGGTCTGACCCAGTACGGCCATTCTTATGTTCTTATGTTCACTGACAAGAATGTTCATCCAAATGTCGAGTTTTAAACAAACAAACAGTGCAAAATATTTGTAGAAAGTAAATCTGATTTGAATTTACACAAGAATTCTGAGTTGTCATGCAGAGAACAGAAACATAACATGTGATCTGTGTGTCCAAGGAAAACAGTTAAATTATTGATTTTGTCTGTTACAAGTAATACCAACAGCTAACAGTTTGAAAGCAATGTATAGGTTAAAATGTGTCAGCATAAAATGTTAAACAGTTTCAACAGCACAAAAACTGAAGAGACTGTTGATTGTTCAAGGACAGTTTCAAAAAACAATAAAAGGGCTAACACTGACTAAGAAAATACTTACTATGTACAGTTTGTGCAGATCTAATTACTGGTTATCTTTTATAAAATAGAAACCAATGTTTGTATTAATAAATAAGAACTCCTGTCAAGACACAGTAGTGTAGGGAAATAGTTTCACTTTTTAATGCTAAATTCTATAAATCTGACATCTTGAATACTACCACAAGGAAGAACTTGGAGGAACTAAAGTGATTTAAAAATAACACCAATAGTTGTAGTTACAATGCTTCTGATATTTCCTCAGCCACTCGATAGATTTCAAAGTAAGCAATCTTGTTTAAATTCCCCATTGTTGTCATTGAAGCCTGTATTTCAAGAAGCTGTCTAAAACTAATTGCTTTTGGTAGTGTTACTTTATTTCTGGGTGACTAGAGATATTACTCCGTGAACTGTGAGGCCAGGATATTAATCTTGCCCAGTTATCCACCATCGCAAAATCAAGTACTATAGCTGTTGATTACTTTTCCCAAACTGGAATCACTATAGTCTTGGGAACACATCAGGGTTTTTCTCTTTGGCAGAAATATGCCTTATACAGTATTGTAAGTTCTAATTGATGCTTTTTTTGTACCTAGGAGTCCAAATGAAATTATATTGTGAGATATTGCTGGAAAGGGTAAAGTCCTTTATGGAAAAAGACACAATTTCCATTTTTGTGTGTGGACAGCTGGAAAGTCCATTTGGCATTTTTATTATGGTACTTTTTTTTAACGATGTAAGCATTCTAAAAAATGTCACCGGATCCTACAGGAACATGTTCTTATTATACAAATGATGAAAGTACATCAGCAGTAGGGATGTTAGATATCGGGAAATTGAATAGTCAAGTAACCTCATGAATTCTTATCAGTTACTCAACTATTCTATAGTCCCCAGGGATGGGGCCGGCAGCTGGTGTTCTCCAGCCCCGCTCCCCGGGGAGCCCTCTGCTGCTCCGCACTGCTGTATCAGAGGCAGCAGTGCAGGGTGCCAGTTGAAGGGATCCAGTTTAAAAACCAGCTCCCTGTGCAGACCAGCTCCTGCCACCCCATGTTGTTGCCCCTGATACGGATGCAGCAGTGTGGGGTGGCAGCAGGCCCTGTCCACAGGGAGTCGGAGCTCCCCATGGACAGAGGCTCCTGCGGAGAGTGGGGGAAGGGAGAAAAAGAGGCTGCCACAAAGTAGCCTCTGTCCACGGCGGGGGGAAGGGGAGAAACTGAACTCCACACAGGTTGCTCTGGCAGCAGCTCCTGTCCACGGGGACCTTGGACCCCATGGAAAGGGCAGGGGCTGCTGCTGGGGACCAGCTTCTGCCCATGGGGAGCTCAGGCCTGCCGTAGACAGAGGCTGCTTCACAGCAGCCTCCCCTACCCCCCCTTGCATTGCTGCCTCTGACAGAGGTAGCAGTGCGTGGGGGCGGGGGAGACGGACAGGTGGCACCGTGGAACCAGACAGGGGGAGGGAAAGCTGACTCCCAGTGGCCCCGCTGCCCCCCAAGGAGCAGGGGTTAGAGCAGGGAGTGAGAGGGGCAGGACTCAGGGCAAGGGGCTGGGAGGTTGGAGAGAGTTATCGGGGCCACCTGTGGCAGCGAGGGTGGTGCTGCTCCTGCGGCAGCTCCTCCAAGGGACTCTGGACAGCACAGGGAGCACTGCCACAGCCTCCCAGGGAGCACTGCTGGCCGGGGACAGCAACCCTGGCTCCCCTCCGGAAAGAGCCACCAACCGGGGCTGCCCCCCACCCCCTCCAGGAGAAGCCACCGGCTGGGGCTGAAGCCACCACCACAGCAGCACCACCCTTGCCACCACAGAAGGCCCAGGTAAGCCACCCAACCTTCCAAACCCCTGCCCTGAGCTCTCCACCCTCTGCCCTGAGTCTCCCACACCTCCATACTCCCTGCCCTGAGCCACTCCTTCCCACTGTACCCTCATTCCAGCCACTCACACCAGCCTCCTTCCTGACCTCCTCCTCACCCTCAGACTCTCACTCCTGCACCTCCACACCCTCTGCCCCCGTCCTAAGCCACTCCTCACCCCTCATTCCATCCACGAGCCACCCACCCCTTCCCTGAGCCCCTCCTCGCCTCTGATCCCTCACTTCTGAACCCCCACACCTCCACCCGGAGCCTCCCAACCCCTGCCACGACTCCTGCATCCCTACACCCTGTCTTCAGCCTGCGCCCCCATTTCCCTGCCTGGACTCCTTCACATTCCCTCTCCTGCCCTGAGCCCCGACCAGCTCCCAGCCCCCTGCCCTGACTCCTGCACCCTCCACGCTGTGCCCTGACTCCTGCATACCCTCCCCCCCCCAAAAAAAGAGTTAAGGGCCCCAGCAATGCCAGGTACATCTGCTAGTTAATAATAAATAACAATATTACTGGTATTTTTATGGTGCCTCTGATATTGAGAAGTGTACCTCTAAATGGGTTGCCTTCCAAAATAGCTATAAGAGATAGTCAAGGAGCCTTATCCAAAAGCAGGCTTCGTGGGATGTGAGCTGCTGGTAGAATGGCTTTGCTGAGTATTGTGTGCGTAAGAATGCGTGTTTGTGTGTCTGGGACAAACACAGCACAAGGAAGGACGCAAAGAGAAAGCAGAGGGAAAGCCAGCCAGACACAGCCTGGAAGCACAGTATTGGGACTCTGGGAAAAAGCTTTTGGGGATATTGTGGGCTGGTAAGACATTTCTAGGCATAATCAGCAAATGATCTATCACATGCTATTTGATTCTTACTCTGTTTGGAGAAAGAGGATGTTGCATATTCTATCTGATACCATTTGAACTTGCCAAGGGCTTAAAGCTCAGCTGTGCTAGTGGTACATGTGGAACCACAAGTCCACAGGGATCTGCAGGAAATACATTGACTGCTACAATGAGAAGAATCAAGCTCCCAAGTTCCTTCCCCCTTATCCCTATTCAGCTGTAGGAGTGGGGAGGAAGCAGCAGAGGAAGCAGGGAGCAGAGGATCAGCAGGAGTGCTGAGATGTTGGGTTACCACTGGAGAGTGGCAGTTGGCTCCTAGGAAGCCAGCTGCTTGAGCAATACCAGGCCATTGAAGAGGAGGGAGGGGGGAAAGGGGGCAGTTGCCCCAGGGCCCAGCGATTCAAAGGGGCCCAGGGTTCTGGCCACTGCCACAGTAGCAGCAGCGGTGGCTGGAGCTCTGGGCCCTTTGAATTGTTGTGGAAGCACTGGAGCACCACTCTCTCTGTGGCTCTGAGGACTTGGAGAGGGGCAGTGCCATGGCCCCAGCTGAGGGTTAGCTGCCCTGCCCCTGACCCCTTGCAATGCTGTGCATCCACAATAGAGCCTTGGTAGGGACTAAGGAGGTTAAATATCGACTAATTGACTAATCGAATAGTCGATGCATTTTGCATCGACTATTTGATTAGTCAATAGGCGATTCCGCCTTTGAAGGGCTGTTGCTACACTTCAAAGGTGAAAGCGCTGCATCCGCATGGAGCCCGGGATCAGCTGGGGACTCCCCCGCTGACCCCAGGCTCCGTGCAGTGCTGCCACTTTGAAATGCTGAGTGCAGCTTGACGCTGGGCTCCCCACGGTGTTTCAAAGTGGCAGTGCCACACAGAGCCCAGGGTCAGTGGGGGGAATCCCCCACTGATCCCAGGCTCCATGCAGCACTGCCGCTTTGAAATGCTGGGAGGAGCCTGATGCTGGGCTCCCCATGGCATTTCAAAGCGGCAGTGTGGCATGCAGCCCAGGGTCAGCGGGGAACTTCCCAGCTGATCACAGGCTCCACACGGCGCTGCCACTTTGAAATGCTGCGTGTAGCCTGGGGACACCCCAGCTGGTCCCGGGCTGCACACAGCGTTTCAAAGCGGCAGTACTGCGTGGAGCCCGGGGTCTGGCCCAGGGCTTCAAGCAGCGCTGCCGCTTTGAAGTACACCCTCCTCTCCCCCTGCCCCTCTTGCTGCCTCTTTCTGATAGAGGCAGCAAGGCGGGGGGAGGTGACTAGTCGACTAGCATAAGCATTTGCTTATAAGATAGTCGACTAGTCCTTCACATCCCTAGTGGGGACCCTTTAAAAATGTGCCCTTGACTGTACTAGAACTGAAAACAATGCTCAGAAAGC
This sequence comes from Rafetus swinhoei, assembly GCA_019425775.1. Taxonomy (NCBI): domain Eukaryota; kingdom Metazoa; phylum Chordata; order Testudines; family Trionychidae; genus Rafetus; species Rafetus swinhoei. The sequence continues at coordinate 199,365,801 of CM033424.1, read as the reverse complement.
TGCCTACAAAGGCCCTCAAAAAGCAAAGTGCCGAAGTGTGGGCTTAAAGTTAAACACGTGATTAAGGAGAATAAGCTGAAGCCTGTTGAATTCAACAGGAGTCATTCCATTCACTTCAACAGACATTGGATCAGGCTGCATGAGCCAGATTTTTAAAGGAACTTGCTTGTTGTTTTGCTCCACGTTGCCAGAGACGTAAATGGCTAAAAGGTGACTGAGGCCCAGTCCACACCACAGTGTGAGGTTGACCCAGCTCTGTTGCTCAGGCATGTGAAAAGCCCACGCCCCAACCAATGTAATTAAATCGACCTATCCCTTGGTGTAGACAGTGCTAGCTTGATTGATTCTCTCTGGGAGGTGCATTTAGGGTTACCAGGTAGGTTTAGAAAAATACCGACACTTGATGGGGAGAGCGCGGCTGGCCGGGAGACATGGGGCCAGGGGTGGAGCTGGTGGACGGGGCAGCGCGGCTGGCCCAGGGAGATGGGGAGGGGTCGGGCAGCGTGGCTGGCCAGCGGAGATCGGGAGGAGAAGAACCGGCCGGCAGGAAGCAGGGGTGGCCGGGAGGGGGTCGGGGGCAATGGAGCTGGTCGGGGGGGAAGGGGGGCAGGACTGACCTGGGCACGTGCAGATCCCAGGGCGCTGTCAGTCCCGTGCATGGTCCAGAGAAGCGCGAGTGAGTCCGGCTGCGGCTCCACCACGCTCTCAGGAGCAGGGACAGGGCTTCTCCTCCTCCTCCCCAAGGCATCAGACGCAGCCAGGGCTCCCAGCGCCGATTGCGCCCCGCTTCCCAGACACTCCCCCAGCCCCCGCCAGGCTTCCGTCGGCGCCCAGCCAGAAATCCAGGAAGTACCGGACATTGCACATGTCTGGTATTTTCTGGATTTTTTTACCGGACAGAGGCCCCAAAAACCGGACTGTCCGGTAGAACACCGGACACCTGGCAACCCTAGTAACTACAGTAAGCGGACAACCTCTCTGGTCACTGCTGTGGGGATTTATACAGAAGCATTGTAATGAGGATATAGCTTATGTCGCTTGGGCCTTGCAGCACTGAATGGAGCAATGCCTCTATTTTAAAAAATGGGCCCCAGTGCTTTGTTGATTTGGGGCCCAATCAGAAGGTCTGATCCTGCATTCCTTGCTCAGGCAAACCTTTAGCTGACATCAAAGGAAATTTTGCCCAAGTAAAAGTGTGCAAGGTCAGACCCAGGAGCCACATTTTAGTTTTTCAATGTGCTGTGTTTGTAATTGCTACAAGAATTGTGCAGCATCTGTATCAGTGGGATGCTGATGACTGAGTGCTGGCCACAACAATAGCTGTAGCATGTGAAGACTGCCTAACACATCCTCACCAGCCATAATATCCCATTACAGAAAAAAGAGGGTAAATCTGGTGAGTACTAGAAAATATCTTAAGACTATCCCAATAGCAGAAGTGTCAGCACTTACATACATTCTTTACATAAGCAATTTAGATACAGCTACTCTCATAAAAGTCCATTTGGAGATAATAATGTTTCCCATAATTTGTACTGTAAGAGTGCAGTGTTGTTACATTAGAGTGACCTGCAACTGCTTTTTAATCTCATACACTCGATTTGCACAGCTTGCATAGGGAGTTTAATTTTACAGCTTTTAGTTCCCTGACAAACCCCCTCCCCCCCCAATTTATGGAACAAAATTAAGAGTGTATTAGAAATATCAGTCACTGTGAAAATCCCAAGGGGGTAATTCACAACTCTGTTAAAGGTCGTGTTATAAATAATTGCTTGGTGAGTATGGACTATGCCTATTTGTCATTAAGCACCAGCAGAGAGCTAATATACTTTAATACATCTGCTAAATGCTGTCTGACTGATGTAGAATCACAATCAAGTAAGACAATTACACTAAACAATTGCTTCTTGGTGCCAAATATATTTTTTCTGAATGCAAAAAGTAAAATAAGACATACAGTGTATGTTTACTCTATAGTAATTATCACAGCTTTCACTTGATTTATATACCTGAAGGAGTGGGCTGTGCCCACGAAAACTCATGATCTCATCTACATGTTTTGTTAGTCTTTAAAGTCTACCAGACTATTTGTTGTTTCTTAAGTTTATCTATCTAATCTAATTATGCATAAACTTAAATGTTAAATTGTTATTTTGTAGTGTTATTCTGGCATTTATCAGAGAATATTTTGCATTAATTCCTGCCCTCAAAATTTTATGGTTGTAGGCAGCACCAAATAGCATATCTGTTTAATTGGGCTTTCTTCCCAGGAACTTTATCCAATGTCCCTCAGACAATTAATTTGACACATTGGGCGCATTATTGTCCCCATTCTACAACTTTCTCTGCACAGGCAGATCCCTGTGTCCACATTGATTCTGCATGATTCTCTTTGTGGTATCAGGATCTACAGATTAAAAACTATAATAGTAGCAATAAACATGGTGATTTCTATCGCTATCCCAATGCTGTTTCCCTGACCAATATACACAGTATTTTGGTTGGGTTTGTTTGGCTTGGTTGGTATTTTTTTAAAACATTTGCTGAATTCAGTTGTGGCTGTAGTTAAAAATAACGTGTCTGGTCAGGTCTGTAAGAATGGAATGTTTGCTATTGCTAGAAAAGGATGAAGAGCTGATAGAGCATCTAGTGTTCCAGATGGATTCCCTTGATAAAGGGGGTCTTTGAAACCACCTTAGATTCAGGTTAGGGGTCGCCTTTGTGTCAGTTTTACAAAAACATGTGATGCCCTTTCATGTGAATTTTTCTCACACTAGGCCAATAGGTATAGGTGGATTGAATGGGAATCAAAGGCTAATAGGCGCATGGGGGCTAATGTGCGGAGGCAGGGAAGGAACAAGAGATGAAGTGGGATGGGGCAATAAGGGGACAAAGACAGGCTATTGCTGTCAGTAAAGTGACTAGCACTTCCAGCCATCACCTTTCTTCTTTATAGCGAAAACACTCAAGATTTATCACAGGCCAACAAGGAAAATGCATGTGGGGGCACTTGTTAAAATACTGGCCCCACCAGATCCAGCTTAAACTCAGATTAGTTAAGAAAACCACCTTTCCCCTTTCTTCCCATCACAGTTGTAATTCAGGGCTGCATTCCTTTACCAACTCACTCTAAACACAAGTAACATCTCCGAGTTTTCTCAGTATAGCTAGAGTTAAAATCTCAGTCATTTTGACTGGAAAAATCATTTGCTCAGAGCTTTCTGCTGACCTGACCCAAAGCCCATTGAAGTCAATGAGAGTCTTTCCATTAGCTTCAGTCAGCCTCAGATCAGGTGTGAAGAGAGCAAAAGGGGATTTCCCCTAACACCTTTCTTCAGGAGTCCCATTTAAAAAAACAACAAAAAACATTTCCCTTAACAAGTTTCAAGCTCAATTCCCTCTCCCTAGTTCATAATAATTGTTCAAGTGGGAATGCCCACGCACAGCAAACTCCATTGCACCTCAGCTGATGGCAGAGCTCCTAATCAAGGTAAAGTTTTCTGCTGTGCAGTTAAAATGGTGGTTGCTGAGAAAGGCAGGCTCTGGGTTTGGCCACAAACCTGCTGCCTCATTTTACTGATTGGGAGCTTGGCCTGCTTATGTACCCGCTGCAGCCTCTCAAAGTTCATGGTCGAACATAACATCCACAAGTTCACCTCTCACTTGGAGTCAAACACTGGAAGCTGTCTGCTTTAATTTCTGAATCGACCCCCATGATTGCTGCATCCCCAAAGTCTGTCACAGAGCAAAGGTCGTAATTGTTCTCAAGCCAAAGACACTCCTGGCAGACTCAAAGACCTACTGACCAATTTCTGTGCTGTGTAGCACTGACCAGATGAAACCAATCCTGATGCCAATGAACAGGGCTGCTGCCAATGTGGGGCAAAAAGGGCAGCTGCCCCAGGGCCTGGCAATTCAAAAGGGCCTAGGGTTCCTGGCTGTTGCTCCTGCCACTACCTCAGTCACAGCAATGTCTGGAGCCCTGGCCCTTTAAATCACCACCTGGGCCCCCAGAGGCGTATGCCCTGCAACACCTGGCAGCACTGAAGAGCTGGCGGGGGGGAGGCTACTCCCCAGCTTTGCCCCCTTTCACCCAAGGTCCTGCCCCTTCCAGGGAGCCCAGAGCCACTTCCCCCTAGGGCCCAGCAAAGTCTCTTGCCAGCCCTGCAAATGAATGAGGTAGTCAAACCTCAGCTACCTTGTGTTCAGGAGGTGAAGAGGCCCCCAAGCCAGGTACTTAGTCTGACTCAGTTCTGACACAGAAAACACATCTGAGTCAGAAAAAAAGGGTGAGTGCTGTCCTTATTGATTATCTGGCAGCCTAGAGCCCTGTGTGGCACAGCACACTGACTGCCAAGCTGCTGCCAATTATGACTTGAAGGCTAATGAAACAAAAAACAGGACTATGTAGCACTTTAAAGACTAACAAGACTAACACGGCTGCATCTCTATCACTATTCTTGAAGGCCAATGGTGCAGTACATCCAAGTAATTATTAGTAACTAAAGGTTCATCCTATAAATGGCAGAGAAAGAGCAGTTGTCTTAAATATCTTTGCAGTGGCCTTCCCCAAGGGTCAGTATTGGCTCCGCTTTTGTTCAGCGTATGGATACATCTGGCCTTTCCGACATGCGAACTAAAAGGCATGTGGATGCTGAGGAGATCTGTGTTACTGCCCCTGGAAAGGCTTGCCATAAAATTGAAGGATCCCCGTTAAGACATGGACATTTTTGACCACTGGCTTCCATAATGGGAGTATTTCTTAATGAAACCAGGAGAATAGCAACTCCTTTCCCTCTAAACGATCCTCTTGCCAATCAACCCATTTCAATCCATGTACAACAATGGCTATTGCCATTTCCAACCAGTTGTCACATATTTGAGAGTAACACCAACTGCAGCCTGTCAAACCGACCTCACCTGGTCTGCGTCTCCTGTCTGACAGCATGCAAGCTACTTTTACACACTAGTGTGACCAGGGACAGATGCTGGTGAGCCTGGTGTCTGCCCCAGTGAGCAAGGCTGAGAGAGATATAGCCAAGCTGGATGACAGGCTCAGGCAGGATGTGACCCAACATGCTGTTGTTTTTGTTGCTGTAGTTCCTGGTAGAGGACTGCAGCTCCACGGATATCTGCTTTATATCCATAGATATCTGCATCTGTGGAGTTAAATTTTGTGGTTGTGTGTCTGCACTAGAGCTTCTTAAACAAAACAAATAAATCCAACCAATTCATTAACATGAGCAAAACAACACATTTCCCCCTAGTCTTATTCTTCAAAACAGTTGAACCTGCTAGCTAAAAAATTCCAACAAAATTCAGACTGAGACATGATACCAACCTAGGAAATGTAAAGTTTGGCTAAGTTGTAAGCAACTGAAAATAGAATGTTACAATGAGAAGTGTCTGGCTACCTTAACAACAGGTGCCACTACCTATACTATCTATTTGCGTGTATTTTTACCATCATTGTATTTAAAAATTGCTCTCAATAGATTCAGGTGGCTCTGTAGTGAAAATGCCAGCAGCTGCCTGGAGCTCTGCTTTCATCAAGTGCTTGCTATATCGCCTGCAGAGTTGCACCAATATTAGCAGAAATAGGAAATCTTTCAAGAAAAAATAAATACAATTTAGACACAGCAGGAGAGAAAATATTTGTGTCTTTGAAATGAATTTAGAGCCCATTTATTCCTATAATATTTTATTAGATGTTTAAAATACATACACACACAATAAAGCATAATAAACTATACATAAACTTTCCATATCTATAGTTACTTCTCTAAATGTGTTAACCATTTGCTGCCTAACCTCCACTATGTTTGAAAAAGTACATTATAATATGAATGCTTAAAATATAAATCAATTTCTTGTATTACACAGTTTACAAGCAAACCAAATTGGTTTATAAAAATCCAATTAGTTCTAAATCTTATTCTGTTCAGAGCCCATTTGTGCTCTCCTGGATTTAACTACATGTCTGAGTGAGTAGACCCTCCTAGGAATACCCAGAGTATAGATGAACCTGAGGACTGTAAGTCTGCCCCATGCACTAGGTATTAAGGGAGTAAAGAAAAGGCGAGGTTAGTTTTGAGAAGCTTATTTTGTTTAACTATTTTGTAGATAAAAAGTACTTTTGGTTGGACTCTAGACTAAATTGCAATGAGGGAGATTTTGTATTAGACATTAAGTAAAACTTCCTAACTGTAAGGGAGTTAAGCACTGGAACAAATTATCTAGGAAGTTATGAAATCTGTTCCTGGAGGTTTTGAAGAACAGGTTAGACAAATACCTGACAGGGATGGGGTCAGATCAGCAGTCCTGAAATGGGGTGTACCGGAATGTTCAGGAGGGTGCAGGGGGAGCTGTGCCAGCCCCCATAGGATGCAGGGCAGAAGTGCCAGATAGCCCCATTGCAGCTCTGGCTCTGCCTTGATCCCAGCTTTGGCTCCTGGTCCCAGCTCCACTCATGGCCCCAGTCCTGATCCTAGCTTTGGCCCCTGGCCCCAGCTCCCTTTCTGGCGCAGGCCCTCGCCCAGCTTTGGCCCCAGTCTCAGCCCCCACTCCAGAGCCATGCCCCCACTGCACATAAGGGTAAGAAGTGGCATAACCATGAAACATTTGGGGACCACTGATCTAGATGAATGTCCTTCCTCACTGCTGGAGACTCGATCAGAAGAACCTATCGAGGTCCCTCCCTATCCTGTTTCTGATTTCAGTGTCTTCTACTGTCATGTGACAACACTGGCAGAACAGTGGGACTCTGTTATTGACACTTTACTTATGCTGCTAAATGACAGATTTGTAGCTTGCTGTAAAATTGCCTCCAGTTTTATTTCTTTGCTGCCTGTGTATTTCAGCAGCTACTATACACTAAATCTGAACAGTCACTACTTGCCATATTTATCGGATGATAAATGTCAAGTCTCTACTGAGTACCAGGAACGAAAGCGAGAGAGCCTCTTTTCCTTGTCATTATCTGACACCATGACTAAACCTGGCTCAGCCAGATTCAGTATATTCTTTCACAATATGAATGTATCACTGAGGAGATCTGCTATTTTGTCTGGGCTATGACTACAGCTGTAGGGGATTTTTGCCTCCCACTTTGGCTTACCCAGGATCACGTACCCCAAGTCTATAAGCCACATGCCCAAATCAAGAGACTTTTTTTAAAGGAAGAAAGTTTCGGTTTTTATTTGGTTTCTGAATTTTAAGCATTCGGAGTAATATTTTCAAACTTTTCTCTGCAACTATGAGGGTGAAGTCCTAACCCTTGGATGTGGATAGGAATTTTGTCATTGATTTCAGCTTATACTTTTTTCCAATGAACACTTGGAGCCTCAGGCAGTCACCTGACTTCAGAAGCTGGAGCTTTAAGAAAAACACCCAATATCTTGAAACTCAAATTAAAATGATTGGCAACACTGCAAAACTATTAACACAACAGTTAGTGAGACAGTTTGAACTGACTAACTCTGATGTTTATCCACTGAGAGATCACTGAAGCTACTAGCAAACTGAGATAAAATATGATGTTGTTTTTGCGAGACAACCAGGATCTTTGGGGTTAGTGTTTATATAAAGCATTAGATATTATGAAATTTCTGTCTTTCATAAAGCTGCCACTAATGTGCACATTAATAATATGCATTATATTTATTTTCGTGCTGATCTCTCTCACACATACATGAAATTCAAAATCTTAGTTCCACTCTTGTAATGTTTTTTCATGGCATCTTAAAAGAATTGTGCATTATTCAATGTGTTAATTTAATCTGCATACTGATGACTCTATCATGGAATGTAAAATCAAGTATTTAAGATATATTTTGCTAAAGCACCCTCTAGTGGGATGATAACAGAAGAACTTTTTTTAACAGCTAGTGATACCTACTCTATGGCTATGTCTACACTACAGGCTTTTTGCACAAGAACTGTTTTGCGCAAGATTTCTTGTGCAAAAATTCTTGCGCAAGAGTGCGTCCACACTGCCATGTGCTTTTGCGCAAGAGATGTGCTTTTGCGCAAGAGCATCCATGGCAGTGTGGATGCTCTTGTGCGCAAGAAAGCTCTAATGGCCATTTTACTCATAGAGGTTTCTTGCGCAAGAAACCCCTGTTGCCCGTCCACAATGCCTTCTTGTGCAAAAGCTCTTGTGCAAAAGCACTACCTTCTTGCGCAAAAGCTCCTCGTGTGGAGAAGAATTACCCTTGTGCAAGAAGCCCTCTGTTCCGATGCTTTACTGTAAATTTACTTGCGCAAGAACTCGCGTGCAGTGTAGACGCTCCGCCAAGTTTTTGCGCAAGAACAGTTGTTCTTGCGCAAGAAGCCTGCAGTGTAGACATAGCCTAAGTGTTAGGAAAGAACTGAGTAGAGAAAATGGATACCAATGAGTATCAATAAAAACACCTGTAATAATCCTAGCACAGAAACACACTATTGCTTTTACCATAGCTGTTCAGGTGCCTTGACAACAAATATGCCCTTAGCTTGAAGAATCCAAAAGGGTGATCACAATCACTGGCTAAAAAGAAACTGTCCATAACATCCTTCTCAAGCAGCTGATGTCATTGTTGATGAGGCATGAGGATGTTTGATACAATACTTCTGCCACCGTAACACATCTTTCCTCCTGTTTCCATTCCAAGGCCACAATCGTGCAAGCAGTTCACACTGCAAATACAACATTAACCACAGTGGGAATACTCATGGTGATAAAGTGAAGCACATGGAATAACAGATTTAAGCATGCAAAACTGTTTGCAAGAGCAGGCCCTAATAATCATCATCTCAATACTTGTAATATGATACTGAGTACCTGGCCCTCTCCAGCATAACCTAACATTTTCTTACAGGATAGGAGTTGTAGGAGTAGCTGCCAGGCAATGAGTACCAATGGTTGTCATATGTGAGTGAAGAATTCTAATTTTAAAATAACATTCATAGCAGGCATCCAGTTGGACCAGTCTAACTTTGGAAAGGGAAGAGTTCTTCTGTTTCCAGTACATAGCAAAGGAGTCCCCTTAGCAGGAGAAACATGTATTTTAAAATAAATGGTGGGGGGAGTTAACATGATCAGGTTATAAAAAGTTTCACAAGCTCAAACAAGTTTTTTGAAGCCAAGAAATAGATCAAGAAGTTTTCACACCCTCCAGAAAGTTTCTGTCCCTGTGGGTTATGTGTTATACACTATCTGATTACAGTGCCGCTAAAAAAATGAGGGGAAAGGGTAATCTCACCATAGAAATACTCTAGCAGGATTGACTTTAGCAATGTTTTGCCAGGACTACCTGCAAAACTTATCTCCACTAACCAGCACACCCTGTTTTGGTGCCATAAAAATGTCTGACTCTTCTACTTTCCACTTTGAAAAAAAATTAATTGAATGCACACAACTTTGTACTATGTGAACAGCTCAGCTAGGTGTTTATAAAGAAATAAAGTGACTAAGGGTATGTCTACACATCAGAGTTATTTTGGGATACCAGAGATATCCTGAAATAGCTACCCTGCATCTTCACAAGCTACACATTATTTCGAAATATTTTTCGAAATAATGGATGCACTATTTCAGCATCCCGGTAACCCTCGTTCCACGAGGCTTAAGGGATATCTCGAAATAGCACCAAATTTCGAAATAGCCTATTTCAAAATAAACTTGAAATAAGCTACACAATTTGCATAGTGCAAATTGCATACCTTATTTCGAGTTTAGAGTGCAGTGTAGACATAGCCTAAGTATCCCTGAAAACCAAGAAAATTCCTGTTTTCAGGGCATGTTTCTGTCCATTTTAGAGACAGCAGAGTTTTGTTTGGAGGAGTAAAGTTAGTTCGAACCAAGGGGTCTGATTCGAACTAATGCGTCCCGGAGCGCCCTTCTGGTTCGAATCAGCTGGCAAGCGGAATAGCGCGCAGGCGAGATTATGCTAATGAAGCGCGGGATATTTAAATTCCCGCTTCATTAGCAATTTCAGTCGGCTACATTTGCATCCCTAGTTCGAACTAGGGAGCAAGTGGAGATGTACCCTTACACTATGTCTACACTGATGTTACTCCGAAATAACATAGTCCATGTCTACACAGCAAGCAGGTATTTTGACATAATGTCGAAATAATGTTGAACTGGAGGACTTCTTACTCCAACTCCTGTAACCCTCATTTTAGGAGGAGTAAGGGAAGTTGGAGGAAGAGTGCTCTAACTCAAACTTCCTGCTGCATAGTCAATGCCAAAAGCTGAAATAAGCTATTTCAACTTCAGCTATGCAATTGATGCAGCCCAAGTTGCGTAGCTTAATTCAGCTTTAGCCCTGCTGTGTAGACGTACCCTTACTGTGCCTTGCCCCTTCCTACTGTGCAACTGGTGCTAGCTTTGAACAACTGCTCCTTTGTCCACTCCTATAGTGGCCGTCGTTCTTCCATATGCTCCTTTACGCATATAACACCCTCCCTGGGCTGCTTCAGAAGGCTAATTCCCTCTCTTCCTTCAACTCTTCCCACCCTGCTTCTAACACGGAGCCTACCAGCAGCTGTCTAACTCACAAGGCCTAGGTCAAAGGCCAGTGGGGGGTACTTGTGTCTTTTTCCTATACAAATCAGCAGATGTTAATTTGGGGGGGACGGGGTTGGTCTCTTCCCTTCACCAGCTTCGTTGCCTGTCTTCTTAGATTATGAGCTCTTCATAATGGGGACTTGACTGTGCCTTTGTTTGTTAGGCCAGTGTCTGACTTACAATATAAATTGATGTAAGGGGAGTGTGTGTGAGCTTCTTTAGGTCCGACTCACCCCTAGCTTCACACCAGAGGATGACAGGAATTGCCCTTCTTGGCCCAGATCTGTGCATACTTGTCAACATTTGGAAAAGTTTTGTAAAGGATAAAATTGTCCAAAAAGCTGGAGCTGAGTGATGCAGGCATGCCCTTAGCCACTGATGGGTTTTGCATGAATGTGGTCAAGATTAGGAGTTTTATTTAGCAGTTTGCATGCATTAACTATTTCATTGTCACAACCCAGTTTGTAACATAAGTGAATAGTTTTGCCCCATTACAGATGTGGAAATTGAAGCATAGAGAGGCTAATGCCAAATCTTTCAAGTCAGGCATCTTTAATCACCAGTTAGACTCCTTTTATTCAGGTGCCTGATTTTCCATAAGTGCTGAATAATTCCAGCTCTCACTGAACCCCATCAAAGGTGAGACTGCCTAGAACCTATGAATTCAGGTAACTCACTTCAGGAACCCACATTTGGAAATTTTGGCTCTACGCTCTGTAGAGAATCACCATCAGAGCTGGAATTTGTCCCTTGCTTTCCACTAGCTCTTGCTCCTTCTCACACAAGAGGGCTACCTCTCCCTGTTGCTTAGCAGAGGAGCTAGCTCATTTACAGGTTGCTCCTTGGCTGGAAACTTGGTCCTTGTGCCATGAGTAGTAACTTGGATGGTGTTTAAATTACACCATACACTGACCTGAGGCACTGTGGCTGCCATGGGGACAAAAGACTAGAGAGAACAACCAGCATCCCCAGTATCCTGTCCCTGAATACAGGTTTACTCCACACAGTAGAACCCCCCTTCACAGGGAACCTTGTGGAAAATCCTAGCGTTAGTGTAGAGCAGTGATTCCCAACCTTTTTCCCATGGAGGAACCCCTAAAATAATTTTTCATATCCTGAGGAACCCCTACCTATGAAAATGTTTGCTTGGCCAGAAAAAGTTGACAGCGGGGAGTGCAATTCAATTACTGCTAAATTATTGTCAAGAAAATTTATTTGTAAAGAGCTGTTATATATATATGTCAGCTTACATTGTAAAATTTTTTTTAATATCAGTCACTTCTCTTCCTGTTTCACTTGTACTTAGCTCTGTTAATTTTGATTCATTTTCACTGTCCTCTCCTTCACTGACGCGCCTTCTTTTCATACACTTCCACATTTTTTTAATTTTTTTTATTTTTGACGGCCGTATGAAAATACTGTTACATAGGTGAGATTTTAGATACACGAAAACAACCACAGTTTCGGTAAAAACATTAATTAAAAACTGCACAAAGACTACAAATCTACAAAATAGCGAACGACTGTAACGTGCACTAGAAAAGACTAGAAATGCGGAGAATTCTGGAAAGCAGAAGGGCAGGCACAATACAACTAAATATAACCTTAGATACAAACTGACCAAAACAAAACAAAGAGGCAGTTGGTAGCGTACGAAGATTACTCCAGTATTGCCAATTGCCAGACAAAAATTCCCACTATATTTCGAGGGATATTTGGAATTGTTTGCGGTATTTCAAAATTTGTATTTATTTATTCCACGATTTCTTGCGGAACCCCTGACAATGGTCTGCGGAACCCCAGGGTTCCATGGAACCCTGGTTGGGAACCACTGGTGTAGAGGCATATCTCCCCTGCCCTGGTAGCACTGTATTTCTATTAGCTCCTCTAAGAGTCATAAGATTGGTGGGGGAGGAAAGAATCCACAGGTTCTTGCAGGCTCTGCTTTTTCTCTGGGGGTATGATTAGAAGAAATTAGTTTCTTCCACATGAGCTCTTTTGACAGATTTTATTGTGGGATGTGTCCCTGTATTTGTTTTCCTCTTGAGCAGTAGCTTAGAATAGGAATGATAAGTAATGGGGAATAGTTTTTATGCTAATCGGGTCATTGGCTTTATAAGTAAGAGAAGCACTCATTTAATTGTACAGGTCAATACTAGATTTCTTTTCTACTGCTTCAGTACTGTGGATGTAAGGCAGTGCCATGCAGGTCTGATATTAATTTTATATATTACTGTAACTTATTAACCTTGAAATGTGGAATGATGAAACTGAACCTTAGTCTAGCATTCACAGCAATACTTGATCAAAACTTGGATTAAGCTCATATACTATTTCTGACACTAGAGGGAGTGCAAATGTATTTTATGAAGAGAGAAAATAAGCCCTATTTTAAATGGAAAATAAATCAAAGGGACAATATAAAATATTAGGCAAAGGATTTTATTCCCTGTCTTCAAAACAACAAAAAGCCAAGAATGTATTTTAGCCTTTATCCTTAATATAGTTAATAATGTGGTACTAGCAGACAGACATTTGAGCACGTACAGGGACACTGGGGGCCAGATTTTCAATCAGCATGTATCGTTTATATGCACCGTTACCATGACTGAACACACAAATTGGACAATCAGCTACAAGTTACCAGACTTGGCTCTCTGTGCATGCAGTTACATATCTAAATCCTTATATGGCTGTAGTATCTAAGCACCTCACAATCTTTTCAATGTATTTATCCTCAATAATCCTGTGCGGTGGGGAAGTGCTATTTTCCAGATGGGAGGCCAGATACTAAGGTCTAGACCTGCAAAGGGGACTAAGGCTCTGTTTTGCGATGCCTGGCTTTTGGCACCCCGTCACCTAGTGAAATCCTCTGCCCTGAGGTAGTTGCCCAGATTCCATATACCGTGTATGGGGAGAGGCAGGCACCTGAGAATAGAATGTACAGAGGCCAGCCTGCTGAGCAGGGTGCCATATTACCAAGCCAGTCAGAAATGTCCAGGAGAGAGGTATAGCCTAAGCTTTACCCACTTCTCATTTGGGGAATGCAGAAATTAACATAGGTTAGTTTACAGCTTATGCCTACCCCACTGCCTAAGCCCTACCCCTCAAAGGGTGGAAGGTACTTAGCTCTGGGCCAGAGTACCACCACTCCGGATTCTCCTGGAGATGGACGACTAAATCAAGTCAGTGATTCAGCACAGAAAACTGCACTTTATGTCCTAGTGCCCAGTGTTTAGGGCACTTACTCAGGCAGTGGGAAACCAGACTTCAAAAACCCATTCTGCCTGATGTGGAGCAGGGATATGAATTCACTTGTCCCCTGTGAGTCCTTATTGGCTGAGCTATTCTGGAGTGAGATTCTTTCAGTCTTTCCTATTAATGCTATTCCACTTTGTATGACATTCTTAAATATTTACTGAAGGAGGGACTATGAATCTGACTCTTCTGCACCCTTAGGAAATGTCCTAATCACTGGGCTCTAGAGTCGTTTTCATGCTTTCTTTGGCCCGATGAATATTAAGCATTTTATACTAAGTGGAACAGTTTCAGCAGGAGAGATTGAGAACAAAGAGCTTGGTGGCATTAGGATGTAGGCAGCAGTGTGCACACCTAGTGGCAGAAATTTAGGCCTACGTGACTTTATGGGTGACAAGTTAGATGCTTACTTAATTAGGCTGTTGCTAAGCAGGGATTTTGAGAATTTATATTTTGGACTTGGGCTGCCTAAAGTGGCAGGTAGATACCTAAATCCCTTTGTGGATCTATCCCTAACTGGGTTGCCTAAAGGTCTCACAGGAAGACTGTGACAGATCAGTAAATTGAACCATGGCCTCTTGGATCCAAGGCTGGTGCCCTCACCATTGGACCATTCTTTCTCCCTGCATAGGAACAGTAATTACTCATACAATGTAGGCTCCCAGCTCACCTCACCCTGCACAAAAGGTTGCTTCTCTAGCCTGTGAGTAGGAAGAGTGGCCATAGTACTCCCCCACCCCCCCAGGCACTGGGGTATTGGTTAACCAGATCTGTGTAATCATGAACTCATCACCCTTGCCCTGACCCACCTAAGGTTCCCAGGTGTCCTGTTTTTGACCAGAACCCCCAGTTGAAAAGGGGCTCTGGGGGCTCCAGTCAGCACCACTGACCAGGCCTTTAAAAGTCTGGTTGGTAGTGCAGCAGGGATCTAGGGCTAAGCCAGGTTCCCTACTTGTCTGGCTTTGTGAGGCTCCCAGAAGTGGCAAGCAGGTCCCTCCAGCCCTTGGGAACAAACAGTCCCCATGCATTATCCCCACCCCAAGTCCCAGCATGGCAGCTCCCATTAGCTGGGAACTATGGGAGAAGCACTTGCAGACACGAGGGCAACATGCAGAGCTTTCCTGGCCACAGATGCACCTAAAGGCTAGAGGGACCTACAGGCCACTTCCCTGGAACAGTGGTAAGTGCTGCCAGGACCTTGACCACCACCCCTCCCCTGAAGCCTCTGCCCCAGCCTTGAACCCCTTCTTGTACCCCAAACCCCTCAACTCCACTCCAGAGCCCTCACCACCCCACACCTCCTCCCCAGCCCAGAGCCCCCTTCTGTACCCCAAAGCCCTCTTCCCTGGACTCACCAGAGCCTGTCCCCCCAGCTGGGGCCCTCACTCCCCTCCTACACGCTACCAGCTTGCCTGAGCTGAGTGAAAGTGAGCGAGGGTTGGGGAGAGCAAGCAATGGACAGAGAAGGAATGAAGCTAGCACAGGGCGAGGCCTCAGAGAAAGGCTGAGGAAGGGGTGGGGCAGTGTGTTCAGTTTTGTGGGATTAGAAAGTTGGTAACCCTAGGCCCAGCTCAAGCTCCCTTGGGGTGAAGATCTCTCCACCTTGGTGTGAGTGGTTGTAAATAATACCTGCTTGGCTTCTTCTGCTTGTGCCATCCCAGGGAGGAGAAGACAGCTATAGTGATGCAGCAAAGGCTTCCCGCTTCACCTGTGACTATCGTCCTTAACGAATTGGATGATTTTACTCTCATATGAAAATATCAATAAAGTTGCAAGAAAAATCCAATTGTGGCCATTCAGAATGAACCCACCACTCTGTGATAAGTGTCAAAGTTTTCCATCCTCTTCTTTTTTTAACTAATTCTACCATGTCATTATCTAAATGAAATCTTAATTACCATGTAATTATCTAGTAGAAAGATTGCCTGTAAATCATTGTGTTACTGGTGGGACCTCTTTTTAAAAAATTTAAGAAGTGGAATTACTTCTGAAAATGTAATTTCATCACCATCACACATGCCTACAGCACTGTCTCTGTAGTGCTCATGCACAATAGGGAAGAAGGGTGGGCAGTGGGAGGGGCTCTGAATTGGGAGGGGGAGGAGAAAGGGGCTCTGAACTGGAAGGGGGAGGAGGAAGGGGCTCTGAACTGGGAGGGGGAGCTATGGCTGGGAGGGGCTGCTCCTGCCAGTGCCCCTGTGGGTGCGGAGGCCTCGCCGTCATTCAGGCCAGGGCAGGGCAGGCAGGACGGGGATGTGGGCAGGACGGGGTGCAGCAGCTGGAGGGGTGGCTGGAGGGGCAGCAGGAGGGGGCATGGGCATGGCAGCGAGGGCAGGAGGATGTGGTAAGGCCATGCCATAGTGCACAGCATGACCGATGTGCGACATCAGGGTGGTAATGACGTTGCACATGCGGTCACACCTCTGCAGAAACTGCCCCCATGCCTGCTACCGCCACTCCAGGTCAGCCTCGATCTTTCAGCTGACTGCCGCCTTGATTCTTTTGATGGCCTGCACATGCCGCCATAGGAGCTGGTCCCACTGCCTGGCCCGCCGGACTGGTGCCTGGGTGGTTGGTGGTGCTGCCGCTTCAGGGCTGGAGGGTCCCTCGCTCCTGGGTGGTCCTGCTCCAGAGAACAGAGAAAATTATGAGGCAGTCAGGCAGCCCTGCCCACACTGTCCCTGTGCCCCGTGCCCTCCACTCGGAGCCCAGGTGACAGCACACTACTCTGGCTTGGGCCTAATCAGTCCCCTGTGTGTATGTTTGCATACAGGACTCCCCCTGGAGTAAAGTGATCCTCCATGGATTGTAACCCTTGGGAGACATCACTGTGAATGAAGACCCCTTGTCTGTGTCCTGGCCACTTGGCATGTGGCTAGGGGGTAAGAAATGGTGTCCCTGGCCCCTGTTTGTCAAAGGACAGAGATGGATGGCAGAAGACAAATCACTTGACCATTGTCTTTGGACCACCCCCTCTGGGGCACCTGGCCCTGGCCCCTGATGGCAGAGAGGATACTGGGCTAGATGGACCTTGGGTCTGATCCAGTCTGGCCATTCTTAAGTTCTTGTGTTCTTATGTGTGTCTGCATTGCACTGTGCATACTCCCTCCCCAAGGTAGAGCACATGGCTTCAACTGTTGTCACTGTCTGTGAGCACACACCATTGATGCTGTAGTCATGTTTGCGTACACATCCCCACATTGCATGGGAGCAAGTGTGGCAGACGAGGTCTGGGTTCTCGGACCCCTGTCAATTGATGTCCTCGGAGACAGAGCCAGGGTGACTGGGGAGTGTACCGTCCTTGCAGCAAAACTCACGTGGCCATAGGCCCAGGCTGACCACTTCCCCTCCTGCTAGCCCTCACACAAGTAGCTCAGGGAAGTGTGTGGCTGCAGTGAGGGGCTTCCCTTGGGGGCAGCCTAGGGGCTGGGAGCAGCTGAGGGGCTCTGTGGGGGCCGTGCTCACAGGGCTGGCTTGCTGCGGTTTTCCCAGGAACAGCTGTTGTGTCGCACAGCCAAGCATGGCTGTGTGCTGTCTGTGTGCAGCACCCTTCAGGAGGTGTGGGGTCTGGCCTGAGCTCTTGGGGCCTTGGCTGCTTCCAGCCCCCCTTCTACCCCCCAGGCAGGATGTGTGCGAGCAGCAGGGTCCCAGGCATGCCCTGGAGCTGCCTGCCGTGTCCACATGCCACATAGTCAGGCTGCATGAGGTTGCATGTACTGTGTACTGCTACACAGTGTGCAGCTCGAACTGCCTGAGTGATGCTCCCTCCCCCACCCCCCTGGGTACCTGGCTCCCCCCGCCCTTGCGAGTGAGAAGCACAACACTCACTGGAGGATCCTTTACCAGCCTCGGATGAAGCCTGGGAGACATCCTGGCTGCTGACCATGGGCTCGAGGTGGAGGGTGACGGTGCTGCTGCGGTCGTCCTCATCCTCCTCCGACCTGGACCCGGTGGGCAGGACATCCTCCTCCTCTGGGTCAGCTGGCCTGGTGACTGGGGGGGCGCAGGCCGGTGTCCACAGGCACCGAAGGTCCTTCCACAGCCGTCTCCCCCAGGATGGCGTGGAGGCGGTTGTAGTGGGGGCAGGTGTCGGCTCCTGCCCCCTGGCCCTCGGTGGCCTGGACATAGCCCAGGTGCAGCTCCTTAACTTTAGCCCGGACCTGTTCAAGGGTCCGGGCTGGATGTCCCTTCTGGGAGAGCACCTGGGCCATGCGGCTAAAAATGTCCGCATTGAGGCGACGGGCACGGCGGTTGTGAAGGGCTTCCTCCTCAGCCCACAGGTTCAGAAAGGCCTCGACCTCTGGCTGGGATCAGCAAGGGGCATGCCACTTTGTGCCCCTCCGGGCCTGCTGGGAGCCCTGGGGTGGCTGCTGGGAGGAGGGTGCAGGCTCTCAGTGTCCCTCTGGAGCAGACATCTCTGGGGGGCTCATGGGTGCAGCAGGGCAAAGCTACGTGGTGGAGCTGCTGGCTGTGCTGCGGCTGCTGCGCGGACTCTGCAGGCTGCGTGTGGCTTTAAGGGGTGGTCTGGCAACCAGGAAGTAAGGAGCTGTGAAGGAGGATACAGAGCGTCCAAGCAACCACTTGGCTTTTTTCCTGGGATGCCAGTTCTTGCACAAAAACTCTTGGCTGCCTGTCCACACTGGCCTCTTGCTCAAGAACACTTGCACAAGAAGGCTTCTTCCTGATATGGAGCATCAGAGCTCTCGCGCAAGAAGCCCTGTTTTCCGACACTATACTGTAAATTTACTTGCGCAAGAACACACATGCAGTATAGACAGCCGGCAAGATTTTGCGCAAGAACGGCTGTCCCAGTCGCTTTAGCCTCTCCTCATATGGGACCTGTTCCAAACCCCTGATCATTTTAGTTGCCCTTTTCTGAACCCTTTCCAAGGCCAAGATAACTTTTTTGAGGTGAGGAGACCACATCTGTACACAGTACTCAAGATGTGGGCGTATCATAGTTTTATACAGGGGCAGTAAGATATTCTGTCTTATTTTCTATCCCTTTCTTAATAATTCCTAACATTCTATTTGCCTTTTTGACCACCGCAGCACATTGTGTGGACGTTTTCAGAGAACTATCCATGATAACTCCAAGATCTCTTTCCTAATTTGTGGTAGCCAAATTAGCCCCCATCATACTATATGTATAGTTGGGGTTATTTTTTCCAACGTGCATTACTTTACACTTATCCACATTAAACTTCATTTGCCATTTTGTTGCCCAATCACTCAGTTTTGTGAGATCTTTTTGAAGTCCTTCACAGTCTGCTTCTGTCTTGACTATCTTAAACAGTTTAGTATCATCCGCAAACTTTACTACCTCACTGCTTGCCCCTTTCTCTAGATCATTTGCGAATAAGTTGAATAGGATTGGTCCCAGGACTGACCCTTAGGGGACACCACTAGTTACCCCTCTCCATTCTGAAAATTTACCATTTATTTCTACCATTTGTTTCCTGTCTTTTAACCAGTTCTCAATCCATGAAAGGACCTTCCCTCTTATCCCATGACAATGTAATTTACACAAGAGCCTTTGGTGAGGGACTTTGTCAAAGGCTTTCTGAAAATCTAAGTATACTATATCTACTGGATCCCCCTTGTCCACATGTTTGTTAACCCCTTCAAAGAACTCTAAGGGTATGTCTACACTAGCCCCCTAGTTCGAACTAGGGAGGCTAATGTAGGCATTCGAAGTTGGAATGAGGTGTAACAGTTAACTCGAACTAAGGACTTAGTTCGAGTTAACGTTTGACTGCCTCGTGTAGCTGCGGGCAGTTAGTTCGGACTAAGGGATTTAAAAATGGCGCCTGGACGGGAAGATGCAAATAAAGCCCGGGATATTTAAATCCTGGGCTTCATTTGCAACTTCGAATGCCTACATTAGCCTCCCTAGTTCGAACTAGGGGGCTAGTGTAGACATACCCTAATAGATTAGTAAGACATGATTTCCCTTTACAGAAACCATGTTGACTTTTGCCCAACAAATTATGTTCTTCTACGTGCCTAACAATTTTATTCTTAACTATTGTTTCGACTAATTTGCCTGGTACCGACATTAGACTTACCAATCTGTAATTGCCGGGATCACCTCTAGAGCCCTTTTAAAATATTGGTGTCACGTTAGCTATCTTCCAGTCAGTAGGTATGGAAGCCGATTTAAGGGATAGATTACAAACCACAGTTAACAGTTCTGCAATTTCCCATTTGAGTTCTTTTAGAACCCTTGGGTGAATGCCATCCGGTCCCGGTGATTTGTTAACGTTAAGTTTTTCTATTTGTTCCAAAACCTCCTCTATGACACTTCAATCCAGGACAGTTCCTCAGATTCATCACCCACAAAGGACGGTGCAGGTTCGGGAATCTCCCCAACATCCTCAGCCATGAAGACTGATGCAAAGAAATCATTTAGCTTCTCTGCAATGGCTTGATTGTCCTTGATTGCTCCTTTTGTATCTTGATTGTCTAGGGGACTCACTGGTTTTTTAGCAGGCTTCCTGCTTCTAATGTACTTAAAAAACATTTTGCTATTGTTTTTTGAGTTTTTGGCTAGCTGTTCCTCAAAATCTTTTTTTGCTTTTCTTATTACAGTTTTACACTTAATTTGACAGTGTTTATGTTCCTTTCTATTTATCTCACTGGGATTGGACTTTCATTTCTTGAAAGATGCCTTTTTGTCCCTCACTGCTTCTTTTACATGGTGGTTAAGCCATGGTGACTCTTTTTTAGGTCTCTTAACTATGTTTTTTAATTTTATTTAGATGTTTCTATATAATTTAGTCCAGTTTGTGAATAAGTTTTTCCTATTTGCATGATTTCCATTTGTTTTTCCCAAATCTGTAATCAAAGGCTCTATTCCCCACATACACAAGAAAACATAGATTTGATATGTTCTGATAGTCTCTCTCCTCACATATGGTGATATGTCCCTGTTGTGTCCCAAAAGAATATGAAAGCAAAAAAGGAACCCAAGTCACTTAAAAAAATCATGCTTTAGTATGTTAATCTAATTTTCTTTTTCATTCAGTTCAATTCCCTATCGGTTCTTATGTCACCCTTCTCAACATCGTGCCTTCCAGTAGAGCATTCAGCCTTTGTCCCAGGAGGCTTGGTTTTTCTGTAGCCTGCTCCCCAGTGTGTGCTGTGTAGTGTCCTTTTTTGGTAGGGTTTTGTTTGGAGGCCTTTCTCAAACATAATTCTGGCACAAAAGACGTATTACCTGCAGGGAGAAAAAAGAGGCTGTTTTACCTTTCTCCCTTCTAACAGTACATGAACTAAAGATGATTTGAAAAGAGGAGAAATAAGTTATGCCCTGTTTTGCTTCTTTATAATTGACAGAGGCTGGAAATATTTTTCTTTTTTAATAAAAGGAGCATGGAGGGAAGTGGAGGGGGAGAGAAAATAGAGGAAACACAGGAGAGGCAAGATGGTTCAGTAGGTATGGTGCTAGCCTGTTACTTGGGAGACCTAGGTTTAGTTCCCTATTCAACTGCAGCTTTCCTGAGTAACTTAGTCCTTTGTAAGCAAATTGGGGGGAATCACACTCCAGTATTGTAAGGGCCAGATACAAGAGACAAGTGAGAGATTGGATATTATCAGGGCAGGGGTCATAGGAATAATTATAGGGTATGTCTACACAGCAAAAAAAAAAAAAGCCAAGGCAGCAAGTCTCTGAGTCTGTCAACTGACTCAGGGTACATCTATACTATGGGGGTTTTCTGGGATACCAGAGGTGTCCTGGAAAAACTCTGCCGCATCCAGGGAACGCGTTTGCACTTCCACAAAAAATAGTGGAAGTGCAAAAGCGCTCTTTTGAAAGCCCTGTCTTCCTCATTCCATGAGGCAGAAGGGATCATCCGAAAGAGGGGGATTTTCCAAAATTTGGCCCAGTGTAGATGGGCCAAATTTCGGAATAGCCTCTTCAAAAAAAAAAATCAGAAAAAGCTGTAGTGTAGACCTAGCTTCAGGCTTGTACTACAGCCTGTATAATAGCAATGTAGATATTTAGTCTTGGCCTGGAGACTTGGCTCTAAGACCTTCCCCTCTAGCTGGGTTTCAGAGTCCGAAGAGCCCAAAATCAGTTGACTCAGGCTTGGAGACTTATTGCCCAGACCTTTTTTGCAGTGTTGATGTAGCCTAAAAGATGGGATTGGGAGTAAAGAAAAATTAGCACTGGCAATAAACATGTAGGCATGGAAAGAAATAGTGGCACGAATTAAGGAAAAGAGAATGTAAATATGTGTGTTGGATGGGAAAATTTGCAAGTTTGACACCTGGTGGCTTTGGCCAGTGTTTGCTATGTTTTTGTTTTTAATCAAGCCTAACTTACCACTGGAAAATCACAATAAAAAATCAGATCCTTTTACATTTTGTTTGTAATTCATAACATCTCTCTCCTGAAATGTCTTAAAATCATTTAAAATTCAACACACTGCACCAGGCACTACAGTTTTTCCAGAAGAGAATTTCTGGGCCCTTCCCTTTTATTTGATTACATCAGTACCATTTCTCTACCCTGGGAAAGTCTAAACAAGGGCATTTTAAAGATAGCTGTTGAGATCCTCAGGGATTTGCCTCTGCCCAGCTCACCCCACTTCACACAAGCATGTACTTGGCTGAGTATGGGCCTACTGAGGGACATGATTTCTTTTTGGATACATTTCTGCGCTTGCTGCAACCTGTTGCCACAAGATAATGCTAAAGCAAGACATGTCACCTGTAATGACAGTCAGCTCCCTCTCTGATTCTGATTTATCTTCATTAGCGAAATGCTAAAAGTCTTACGTCCTTCTTTCTGTATAAACATGGACTAAAACATGATCTTTGATTTGTACTTTGGTTTATAATCTGTCACCTATTATTTTCACTGAGTTTTATTTGTTTATGTCCTGTTCTGTTGAAACAGATAGCATGCATGAAATATACATCCAATAAAACTTATTCTTGAAAATAAGTAACAACTACTAAAAACCCCAACCAAACAAGGCAGGCAAGTGTGAGGGGATGTAAACATGTTCTTGTGTGCAGCTATAATAACAGCTGCCAGGTCTGATTGTTGGCCTATCCGCTCTGACAGTAACTTTTTATGTCTTGGCTGACATAACTTCTGTTGTTTTGGGAAGGTGTTTTAGAGGGAAAAAGTACTATAATTGTGGAGGATTGCTCTGTCTACAACATGTGACTTTTCTGTTACTTGCGTATGGTGCGGACATGAACATTTATTTAGATGCGTGAACAAATGTAGCCTTCATTAAAGGAAGGATAGAAAGCACTGTATTGAGTTAAGCATAAGGTGAGAGAGCTGCCTCTTCCCCAGTGCACTACAAATGCATTTCAATGGAAAGTTGCAACACCCACGCTACTCCAGTCCTTGACAACTAGTGTTTAGGGCACTTAGCATGTAAACAGAAGAAAACAATTTCACATTGCCATGCACACACTATACTACAATATCACATGATAGAATTACATTGACCTTGAGCCTGCATTCTGTGTGTGATCAAAATTATGTAATGTCCGTGGGAATTTTAGGCACACTATAAATGCGTAATCATACGCAATACAGGCAAAATGAAATTCTTGATGAAGAAAAAAGGGATTTATTCTGACTAAATTGGGTTTTTGCAAAGCAGATTTAACAGTCAAAGCTGGCATCTTTCCTACCTGAATGTCAGGCAGGACAGTCTGAGATGAGGAAAATCATCATGCCAGTCAGAGGTTCCTTTTATTAGAATTCCCAGATCAGCATCCTTGGAATAAACAACATAAAACAGATTCACTCTATTGTATCTGATCCAAAACTAAAGGCAAAATAAGCAAACAAAATCAATACACATGGAGGTTTTTCAGTCTGATTCATGGGTCTGATTTATATCATAGAATACTAGCACTGGGAAGGACCTTGAGAAATCATCAAGTTCAGTCCCCTGCCCTCACGGCAAGACTAAGCACCATCATTCCTGATAGATGTCTGTCCAACCTACTCTTAAATATCTCCACTGGTGGAGATTCCACAGCCTCCATAGGCAATTTATTCCAGTGTTTAACCACCTTGACAGTTAGGAAGTTTTTCCTAATGTCCAGCCTAAATCTCTCTTGCTGCAACTTAAGCCCATTGCTTCTTGTCCTATCATCAGAGGCCAAGGAGAACAATTTTCCCCTCCATTTTGTAACATCCTTTTAGATACTCAAACTGCTGTCGTGTCCCCTCTTAGGCTATGTCTACACTCACGGCTTCTTGTGCCAGAAATATGCAAATGAGGCTAAACGTGGAATATTGCCGAGCCTCATTTGCATACCTAATGAGCCACCATTTTTGTAGAAAAGGCTCTTGCGCCAGAAGGAGCGATCTACATTGCCTCTTCTTGCACAAGAAAACCCGTCTTGCGCAATGCCGTTATTCCTGAAAATAATTGGCGTAACGGCATTGCATAAGAGGGGTTTTCTTGCGCAAGAAGGGGCAGTGTAGACCACTCCTTCTGATGCAAGAGCCTCTTCTGCAAAAATGGCAGCTCCTTAGGTATGTAAATGAGGCCCGGCAATATTCCACGCTTAGCCTCATTTGCATATTTCTGGCGCAAGAAGCCGCGAGTGTAGACATAGCCACTGCCTTCTCTTTTCTAAACTAAATAAGCCCAATTCTTTCAGTCTTTGCTCATAGGTCATGTTTTCTAGACCTTTAATAATTTTTGTTGCTCTTCCCTGGACTTTCTCCAATTTTTCCACATAGTTTCTTGAAATGTGGTGCCCAGAATAGGACACAATACTCCAACTGAGGCTTAATCAGTACAGAGTAGAGTGGAAGAATTACTTTTTGTGTCACAACACTCCTGTTAATGCATCCCAGAATCATGTTTGCTTTTCTTTTTTTTTTTCCTCTCAACAGTGTCATGCTGTTGACTCACCTTTATGCATTTGTCCTTATTAAACTTCATCCTATTTACCTCAGGCCATTTCTCTAGTTTGTCCAGATTATTTTTAATTTTGACCCTATCCTCCAAAGCACTTACAACCCCTCCCAGGTTGGTATAATCTGCAAACTTAATAAACATACTCTATATGCTATCATCTTAGTTGTTGATGAAGATATTGAACAGAACTGGTCCCAAAACAAATCTGTGCAGAACTCCACTTGTTATGCCCTTCCAGTATGATTGAACCATTAATAACTGTTCTCAGAGAGTAGTTATTATCAGCCAGTTATGCACTCACCTTATAGTAGCCCTATCTAGGTTGTATTTCCCTAGTTTATTGATAAGAAGGTCATGGGAGATCGTATCAAATGCTTTACTAAACTCTAGGTATACCACGTCCACCACTTCTCCCCACAAGAACTGTTATCCTGTCAAAGAAAGCTATCAGATTGGTTAAGCCAAGGTGGACTCTTGTCATACTTTCTATCTTTCCAACACAGTAGAATAGTTTGCTTTTGGGCCATTAATAATGTCCCTTTGAAAAACTGCCAACTGTCTTGAGTTGTTTTTCTTCTTAGTCTTGCTTTCCATGGTATCTTACCTACCAGCTCTCTGAATTTACTAAAATCTGCCTCCCTGAAATTCATTGTCTCTATTTTGCTGTTCTCCCTTCTACCATTCCTTAGAATCATGAACTCTATGATTTCATGATCACTTTCACCCATGCTGCCTTCTACTTTCAAATTTTCAACCAGTTCCTCTCTATTTGTTAAAATCAAGCCTAGAATAGCTTTCCCAAGTAGCTTTCTCAACCTTCTGAAATAAAAAATTGTCTCTAATGCAGTTCAAGAACTTATTGGATAATCTGTACCCTATTGTGTTAGTTTCCCAACATATGTCTGGATGGCTGAAGTCCCCCATCACCAAATCCTGCACTTTGGATGGTTTTGTTGTTTAAAAAAAAGCCTCATCCACCTCTTCTGCCTGGGTAGGTGGTCTGTAGTAGACGCTTAGTATGACATCACCATTGTTTTTTACCCCTTTTAGCCTAACACAGAGACTCCCAACAAGTCTGTCTCCGGGTATGTCTACACTGCAAAGTTTTTCTGGAAAAACGGCCGTTTTTCTGAAAAAACTTAAGTCCACACTACAATTGCATTCTTTCGAAAAAAATTGAAAGAACAGAGGGGTTTTTCTGACATTGGTAAACCTCTTTCTACAAGGAAGAAGCCTTTTCCTGAAAGAGCTCTTTCAGGCTCTTTTCTTTCTTTCTGATCTTTCTTTCACAGAAAAATCAGTCAGGCAGGGAACAGTGGGGGCTGGAGTTTCAGTGCAGGCTCCCCAATTCTGGGAGGGGGGGCCGCGCTTTGAGCCCTGGGGACTACATCTGGCCCCTAGGCCTTAGGTTCCCAACCCCGGCTTTAAAGCAAGTGCTTCATCTAGCCCTGGTGCACCTTTCTCTAGAGAAGCAGTGGGTAGTGTCTAAATTGGCCAGAGCAGATTTTCAGCTGAAGGGTCTTTAAGTTAGAAAGATTAAAGGCAATCATACACAACAGTGGCTTTTGTATGTGATTAGATATGAGAGCTAGTCAGACAATGGGTTGATTGTTTTTTCTAGAGGAAATGTTAGTGAAAATGAAAACTTTTTTTCCTTAATTTTTCACAGATAATTTTGACTTTTTGGCAACAAGTCAAGTCCTTCCTCAAATTCCTCTGAAAACTGATGCTTTGATCTAAAAATGTTACCAGCGTGCCTCATGGGCCTTGTAGGTCAGGTGCCTTATTCCCCCATTGCCCTCAATGGACTGGCTCTGTGGCTGGGCTAGGTCTCACATGATGCATTCTGATGTCTCGGGTGTTTAGAGTGTCAAACCATCACCCTAACCACCTTTGTCCCATGTCTTGTTCAGATAAAGTGTGACAATCTAATATCTATCATAGCATCTCCCTAACAGAGGGAAAACCAGGACAAAAACTGAAAGGTAAAAAGCATGAATCACAAGATCATCCTAGGACAAGGAAGAAGGTTACTTGAAAAGTGCAGCTCGGTTCCAAACACACTTGTGCTAGGAGAATGCTCCCCAGTGAGAGGAACAATTAAACCCCATGACTTTAGGGAAGACAGCATAACTTTCAGAGGATGGTTTTAGGAATATAACATTTCTTCGATGCTTTCCCCATCATTTCTCACACCATGATGGGAAATTCAAGGAGTATTTTATGGAGAAAACAGGGAAATATTATTTGGCAGTCAGAATATAAAACTGTAAAACTTGTGTGAGCTAGAAAGCTTAGCTTTTCCCTGTTCTTCGAAAGAAACAGTAATTTGATACAGGAAGCGTGAACAGAGAAAGAATTAGACAATTGATGTTTCTGGACTGTCGCTAGTCAGAAATTGACCTCTCCTCCCCAACTGGTGGATACTTTTTTAGCAAAAATATCAAGCCAAAATCTTTTGTGTTTGAGCATTGTTTTAGATTAAAAAAATTAAAAATTAACGCAGAAAATATGCACTTTTTGAAGAAATTCATTTAGCCAAAACCCAAGTTTTCTTTTGAAAAAAAAAAAACTGTTTCAAAGGAAAACTTACAATAAACCCTAGACTTGTCAGGGGAATGAGCAAAAAACCTACTCTGAAGACTGTCTTCCAGTAACACAGAAATTATAAAGGGTGGTGTTCTACCAATTTTCCAGGAAAAAGCTGTTGAATTACCTGGTCTAAAACTTAGGTTGACCTAATTATGTTGCTCTAGGTATTAACCAAAAAGCTTAAATTAACAGTTTAGCAAAGAGAGGCAGTATTTATAATGCGGAATTTGTGAATTCCCCTTTTGTGTGGCTAAATGGCTAGCGTGTTGGATACCATGGATTTATACAGAGGCAATAAGACAGACAATATTTTATTGCCTCCGTATGAATCCATGGTACACCCACATCTTTAATACTGTATACAGATGTGTTCACCTCATCTTAAAGGACATATCTTCGCATCAGAAAAAGTTCAGAAAAGGGTAACAAAAATTATTAGGAGTTTGCAATGGCTGCCATATGAAGAGAGATTAAAAAGACTGGGACTTTTCAGCTTAGAAAAGAGAAGACTAAGGGGAGATATGATAGAGGCCTGTAACATAATGACTGGTGTGGAGAAAGTGAATAAGGAAAAATTATTTACTTGTTCCCACAACGTAGGAATTGGGGTCACCAATGAAAATAAGAGGTAGCAGGCTTTTTTTTTTTTAAAAGTACTTCTTCACACAGTGCGCATTCTATGGAACTTCTTGCCAGAGGATGTTGTGAAGTCCAGGACTTTTACAGGTTCAAAAAAGAGCTAGATATATTCATGGAAGATAGGTCCATCAATGGCTGTTAGGCAGGATGAGTAGGGATGGTGTCCCTATCCTCTGTTTGTCAGAAGCTGGGAATGTGTGACCGGGATGGTATCACTTGATGATTACCTCTTCTGTTAATTCTCTCTGGAAGAACCTAGCATTGGCCACTGTCAGAAAACAGGATACTGGGCTAGATTGGCTTTTGGTCTGACCCAGTATGGCTGTTCCTATATTCTTACATGTGCCCTTTCCTCCACTCCCTCTTCTGACAAAATGTAGTTTACCCAACTATAGTGTCTGTTGTTGGGGGGAGGAGGGGTTGTCACTGTAAATCAGAAGCATTGTTTTAGAAAAGAAGGGGGGAAGTCAGTCAACCCAGTGTGATGGAGCTGCTAAAAAGACCAAACAATTATTTCTGGAAAGTTCACTAGCTAAACTGTACAGACAATCCTCTTTCTGTGTGATTTAGGAGCAACTGGAAACAAACCAGAGATTTAGTTTAGATTAAGTCTAATCCCTGCCGACAGTAGTTATGTTTCATTGGAAGAAAGTGTCAGTTTTTCAGTTTAATTATATTGGCAATCACAATGCTGTATTGCAGAATGGTATCACACATGGAGACACACTGAAAGGTTCCCTGGCTTAGTTAAGTGAAATAATCACTCTACAGTTTGGATGCTTAGCTGAGGCACTGAGGCATTTTGCAACTACCTTGAGCCACTTGAGATGAAAATGAAGCTTGGAATTTCATGAGTACAGGTTTTCTTGTGAGAGCTCCAGTACTTTGTGCTTCCAGTCAGAATGGAAGTACCACACAAACAGATTTTCTTGTCACATTTCACTGCATCCACTTCACTTAATGTAAAGCCTGGTCTGTACCCAAAACTTAGCTCAACTGAAGTATGTTGTGTAGGGGATGTGAAAAAAATCACCCCCCTGAGAGATGTAGTTAAACTGATCTGGGTATAAACACTTTGGCTACATCTACACTACAAGTTTTTTGCGCAAAAACCTGCGGAGCGTCCACACCTCAAATGAGCTCTTGCGCAATTAAATGGGCAGTTAAACGGTAGAACAGAGGGCTTTTTCCGCCATAGGTAAACCTCCTTTTCTGAGGCATAACTGCTTTTAGCATACAGCTATTGTACAAGAAGGCAAGTGTGGATGCTCCAGAGGGTTTCTTGTGCAAGAAACCCCTATGGAAAAAAGCACAAGTGCTCTGATGGCCATTCTGTAATGGCGATCAGAGCTTTCTTGTGTGAGCGTGTCCAGCAGTGTGGACACTCTCTTGCACAAAAGCACATTGCTTTTGCGATGTGCTTTGAGATGTGCATGTGCTCTTGCGCAAGAAGTTTTTGCACAAAAACTCTAGCGCAAAAGGCTTCTTGCTCAAGAAGCCTGTAGTGTAGACGTAGCCTTCTAGGTCAAGAGAAGAATTCTTCATCAACCTAGCTATTGCCTCTCCAGTGACTGGATTAACTGCAGTGACAGAAAAGACTCTACCATTACTATAACAGCATCTACACTACCCTACTGTAGAGGGCCACTTTCAATGCTATAGCTATACTGCTCTAGTATTTGCAGTGTAGACATACCCTACGGAAAAAAAATTGGAACCCTGAAGGAAAGTTTGGTTTGGGTTCCTTCTGAATTTTAAACAAACGTTTGTAAGAGTTGGGGGGAAGGCTTCTTATTTTATCTGGACTTGCTCCCCAGTCCTAATAATATACAAGGCACTTATGAAAAAAATACCATTTCCATTATAATTCAGTTTCCATACTGTAGAAGGGAAAAAAAACAAGTAAAAGATCTGGTTGGAACATTTTCAGCAAACTGAAAGGTCAAAACATGCTGTTATATCTCCATGAAACACTTCAATGAATCCGTTTTGGCAGCATTTTTATAGTGAAGGATATATTGGTCCCTGGGCTTTCTCATCTCTTCCAATGAGAGAGAGAGAGATCTGAATTGAAAACCTGAGCTTTTTTATTCAAAAATGGACTTTTCAACACTATTCAGTTTCTTGAAAACATTCAGAATGGGGTTTTTTTTCACTCTAGTGCAGAGTGAGACAAATTTCTAAACCTCAAAAGTTGCCATGGAACACAGTTGTCCTCCAGCCATCTCCTGTAAAAGTGCCAGACATTCTTTTCAGGGGGCAGAGAAGCATTTTATGTAGCATTTAAAGGGGAAGAAAAGAGCTGCTGCACCAGAGAACAGCTTGTTCTACCTGTGGTGCAAGTGCAGATCTCATCTAAGTGGAATTTATTAGTCTGGGCTGACCCTGCAATTACTTACACATGTGCTTAATATTATGCCTGTGACTAGTGCTTTGAGGACCTGGTCATGGGTATAAAGCTCAGCATGTGCATAACTATTTGTGGTATCAAGGCCATGAACTGTTACTTCTTTGGGGCAGGAATATCACTTACCTCTATTCTGTAGTACATTGTTGGCTGCTCAAAAATATATGTGGTGTATATAAAGTGCACAGTTGTGGAGCTCATAAAGGGTGTGTCTACTCTAGACTACTGAGTTTTTTTTAAAGGCAACTACTAGTTGCCTTTTTTTTTTAAACTTCACCTGCATCTGGACTGCTGTCGCGTTTTCGAAATACATTCTTTTGATTTAGGCGGGTTTTTCAAAATCAGTAAACCTACTTTTACCTGAAAGAATGCCTTTTTTTGAAAGAGCTCTTTCAAAAAAAAGAGTTCTTGAACGCAATCAGGGCTTTTTGGAAAGAGAGCGTCCAGATTGCCTGGGTGCTCGTTCAAAAAAGCGATCCGCTTTTTTGAAACCCTTGTGGCTGTCTAGACAATCTCTTTTGAAAGAGATTTTTTTGAAAGAGCTCTTTCAAAAAGCTTCTTTCGAAAGAGGCTTGTAGTCTAGACGTACCCAAAGTGTGATGCCTATAAATGCAAGTATGGAGCTTATGAAATCCATGTCTTTTGTGTTCCCCTCTTGGTCCCTACCACACTCCAGTCTCTTCTGCCTTAGGATAAGGGTCCCTGGGCAGGACCAAGGCCATGCAGGCAGTACCAAACACTCTCTTTTAGGTTAACTTTAACATGGAATGTAAACTATGGGGTAGGTGGTGGGGTGTTAATGTAGAAGTGGATATATGTAGCAATAAGAACTGCTTACATAAATAACATCTCTAAAGTTATATATGTTTGAGTGCTATTTATTGTGGCTACTTTTAAAGTCAGTTTGAAAAGTGAGTGGGTAGAAGGACAGTTGGTGATCCTGAAAACTGCTTTAATTTGTCTATTTAATTAGCTTAATGCTCATGTTTTTGCACTGTGTATGCTGCTGACCAAACTGCCTAATCTGTTTCTCTGCTGTGCTCGCTATACTAAGTCCTTTGATGAGATTCTGTAGAAGCATTAACCTTCCTTGTCTGACCCTGCTCCTTTTATCTGCATTCCCCACAGGCATTCATTCATCTCCTCTGCCCATGCAATTATTTGAGGGGGGAGGCTTTTTCATTGGCTATTCTGTATACGCTAAGCATATATTTGTGTGACATGAGGCATCCTGTGCAGAAATGCTTATGATGCAGAAATAGCTGAAAATACTAGGAGCTATATTTAAAAGACAGTGCTCAAAGCCTTAGCAGCATGATTCTTACTGACATTAATGGGAGTTATGAACCTAAATCATAGTGCAGTGCTTTCAAAACTGACCCCAGAAGACATTTCCTGACAGAAGGAGAGACAAAACAAGAAATAAATGTTTATGAAACCAGAGAGCTGTAATAATTGAATAAGAACTGGCGACATTTGTATGAGTTATGGATCTGATAAACATGTATGTAATCTATAAACCTGCAAGACAAGTGAAGAGATAGTATCTAATCACAGTCTCAACGTTTGTGTTCACTCTGTGGTAAACATTATGGGCTTGACCGTATTTCTACTTATTAGCTCTAGATGTCTTAAGATAGAGAACATTGACCAACCACCTGCAAAAGCTGTCTGAGCTGCAAGACACTCATCCCCCCAGTCGGTGTCTTGGCATAGCAAAATTTGCCTGGTCTCCTGGGATCATGGGGCTTAATATAGTCAGGAGAACATACAAGGGAGTTCATTCATGGGCTATTGACATATTAAACCTCAGCTGCATTTTTAAGGAATGAAGCTAACAGCTGAGTTTCTTCAGCAACTCTAAAACTGCACCAATGTTCCATAATGTATAGTCTGGAATATGGCAGCATTTGTGTCTTTATTAGTTATATGATTATTTGGGGGCAGTGGCACTCTGTCAGTGTACATCACCTGAGAATCTGCCCCATAAAGTCCAGTACATGGTACAAGAATGATTTGGCCTCCATTTTGGTGCTGGCAAGCAGGACTGGATTAAGCATCTGATGGGGCTCGGGACTATTAGATTTGTGTATACCATAGGCAGCTACCAGCCAGCGGCACACCAGGGCTCGGGCAGGTTGCCTGCAGCTATAGCCCTATGCTTCTCCCAGAAGCGGCTGGCTGCCGGCACATCTCTGCTCACCCCTGGGATAAGGGGCAACGCGTCTCCATGCATTGCCTGGGCCTGCAAGCGTGGCCCCTGCAGCTCCCAATGGCCAGACTATGGTTGTGGTAATGCAGAGATGTGCCAGCAGCCAGATGTTTCTAGGAGTGACATGGGGCCGTGGAATGCAGGCAGCCTTTCAGAACCCTGCTGTACCCCTGGATTTTTGGTGGCCTGGAGATCAACAAATGGCAGAGGCTCCAGGATCGACCAGTCGATTGTGATCGATGAGTTGGTAAGCAGAATTTATTTTTGTGGGGCCTCTTAG
Source organism: Rafetus swinhoei (assembly GCA_019425775.1). NCBI lineage: Eukaryota > Metazoa > Chordata > Testudines > Trionychidae > Rafetus > Rafetus swinhoei. Next base: position 199,332,951 of record CM033424.1, on the reverse strand, counting down.
ACCTGGGCACTGTGCTGCAATCCCTAACACTCCTGTATTAATCCAGCCCTGCTGGCAAGTGAGAAAATGGAAAATAAATGGACCCAGTGTCAGAGTGCTGCAGCGTGCGTGGAATGCAGGGTAACGAAATGGAAGGCATAACACACACTTGCAGTGTGAAATAACACAAGCTAACACTTGCACGGTAGCTAGGAGTGTGTCTTCTGTGAAATCACAGAAAAAAAAAATCCAAAATAGCCAAAGTGACAGGGGACTAGGAGTGGAATCCACAAAGCTATTTAGGCATCTAAACCCAGCTTTAGGTGCCTAAATCCCCCTACTGATCCAACATTGCTCTCACCAAATCCTGTAGGTGCCTAAATCACTTAGCTCCTAAATATTCCCAAGTAAAAAAATTCCTTAGGCACCTAAGTTTCTGCCTCTGATCATATGCACTACTGCCTCCATCTAGACATCTGGATATCTATCTCCTGCCTATGCATTTACCTGGGATGTTCAATTCCCTCCTCCCTGGTAGCAGTGAAGGGGGGAGGGATTGAAGTGGGGTCTGTCACCTCTTAGGGGAGTGCTCTATGCACCCAGCTGTGGGATGGCCTGACGTGGGGCTCTATCAGTATCGCCAGTCAAACCACTCCTACTGTGGATAAAGAGTGGTTGGAATTGGGGGGCTGGACCTAGGGTCTCCTTCCCCTCCCCTCAGGATGCCCTAAGCATTGGACTACAGAATCCTTTTTCTCTCCAGCTCAATGACTCTCTCTCACCCTGCCCCAGTGTAACAGCTTCAACGGGAGAGATGCCTACAGGATCAGGCCCCACTGGTGGGACAGGCATTCTCCTGCCTACTTTGAGAATCTTGCTTAGGGCCTTTGGGGGTAATGTCTACACAGCCCTGGCAGTGAGCTCCCAAGGCTTGCTGAACAGACTGAGGCTAGTGCTTTAAAAATAACTGTGTCTGCCCAGTGCTTTGAAGTTGTTGCTTAGGCTGGTTTGCAGGCTCCAGAGCCCACCCCTCTCCACAGGTTTCAGAACCTGAGCAGCAAGTGCAAAGTGCTGGCTACACAGCCATTTTTTGAACACAGAACATAAGAATGGCCATACTGGGTCAGACCAAAGATCCATCTAGCCCAGTATCCTGTCTGCCAACAGTGGTCAGTACCAGCTGCCCCAGAGGGGGTGGACCAAAGACCATGATCAAGCAATTTGTCTCCTGCCATCCTTCTCCAGCCTTTGACAGAGGCCAGGGGCACCATTCCTTACCCCCTGGCTAATAGCCTTTTATGGCCCTAACCTCCATGAATTTATCTAGCTGTTTTTTAAACTCTGTTATAGTCCTAGCCTTCACAGCCTCCTCTGGCAAGGAGTTGCACAGGTTGACGCTGGCTGGCTGGCTGGCGGCTCACTACCATAGGCTATGCTTGAGCTAGAGCTGGGACTTGTTTGATAGCTGTGAGGCTGGGCTTCTGCGACTAAATGCTGACTGTTGAAAATGCAGGTGCTTGAAGGTTCAGTGACAGCTGAGTAGCAGTTTGAAAATGTCACTGGGTGCCTAAATGGTGGATTTAGGTGCCTAAATAACTTTAAAGAAGTGGGCTTAAGTCCCCTTTGAAAATGGGTCAGCTTTGGCAGGGCCATCGTTAGGATTTATGGGGCGCTATCAAACTGGTGCCCCTATTCCTGATGGCAGCTGGGGGGCGGAGGGACAATTTTTTAGAGATGTGATTTTATAATTTATGATTTTATAATCTTCATCACGCTTATGAGATATTTTTAAAAGAATTGTTATATTAAGGCCCTGTCTATCAACAGTAAATTCAGAAACTGACTGTATGTACCTGGGGTTGGAAAATGCCTGTTAAATGGCTTTGTTACTGTGTGAATGGCTCTTTCAGAGGTTCTGCTAATAGGCCTGGCAGGCTTTTTCACTTTTAAGTTAATTAGATCCTCTCTGGAGGAAGTGAAGCTGCAGAATAGAAATAGGAAGAGGTGGATGAATGGACACTAAGACCCAGTGGTGCACTATGCAACTGCATATTCTGCCAATGGTAAGGATGACTCTGAGGTTAGGAACTTTCAAAAATGTTACCCTACAGGTGAGGAGATGCAGAACTTGCTGGTACAGTAGCACAGACTAACATAGGCAGGTGTTTGGGGGAGGGGTTGTTTGTTTAAAACAAACTCTAAATATCTGTTTGCTTTAATAACATATAACTTACCACAAACCACACAAAGAGATTGGCATAGCTCTGGAAGCAAAATTCTAGCATTCAGAACTGTATGAATTTATATATATATATATATAAATAAATAAAGAGTTAAAGCAATGAAAATTGCAAAAAATAACAAAGCGCAAACATTTGCGATGTGGGCTTGCAAGGGAAGATCATGAGACAAACAGAATGCACGCTTTAAAATAAAAAAGAATTGAAAGCGTCCCAAATGTTCGTAGTCTGGCTTCCAGTGAGGAGAGCTTATGCAACAGTTCAGCTCTCTAGCAATCCCTGATACCAGCTTTGCGCTGTGGATGGGACCACGTGTTTCAAAGAAGTGAAAGTATGTTACAGCAGAAAACAGAGTGTGGGGCTTTCAATGGAACAAGCCAGGCAACTGAATGAGCTTGAGTGACATGCTTTTACTCTATGCCGCCTGCCCCACACGGTGCTGTAGTTCTGCCACTTCCTGTGTGAACTAGTGGAGATAGTAAACTCATTTGATCAGGAGTCTAGCACAGGGATTACCCAAGCTTTAGCCTACATGCAATAAGTGGTATTTTTGGACAATATAATCCACTCTTTTAGAATAATCTTTCATACAAGCTGTGGGGGCTGTCAGTAAAAATCAAATGCACATTACTCCAGATTTATGAACATGATCCTTATAATTATGGGTAACAAAATGAACTGGGTCCTGCTCTATGATTGGCAGCCAGAATCAGGGCATTGGTGTCCAAGACAAAGGCAGGATCTGGCTCCTTTTCCCACACAGTGACTTCCTGTTCCCTTCTCCTTTACTTGTATAGCCACAGATCGGAATAATTTCTTTCTCCAGAAGAGTGTCCCTGTTCCTGCTTTGTCATCTATGACAGGTGCTTCAGTCTCCTAGGAGCACCACTGAATTGCTTGTCACGGCTCTGATGTTTCAGACTGAAGCTCTTCAGAGGCTGGTGCAAAAGGCCTCGGGGGTATATCTGAGACCCAAGGTATTTTCCTGACTAAGCAGAATCAGAGAGACCTTCCTGAAGGGGGCTGCCTTAGAATTTCTATCCAAGCCAGAGAAGAACAATTCTGGGGGCCCTAGCTGTCTCAGCTTTCTTCTGATATTGTCCTCCTAGGTCATGCCCTGTGGTCACCTATTTATCTGTACATGTGTATGTTGAATGGTTTAAGTTTAAATCTTATAAAAGCAACACCACATCTCCAATAGGTGATCCTGTGGGGAGGAGGCAATTCTTGTCTAGGAGGCCAAAGTACCAAAAATGATTCCAAATACACAGAGCACTGCTAGCCAGGGCCTAATTCTGTGAGATACTGAGCACTTCCTGCAGGGTACTGAATGTGATTATCAACATGCTCAGTAGGAGGAAAGAGTGATGCTCAGCATCTTCCAGCATCAAGCCCTTTATTGCTATTTACCAGTAAAAATACCCCACTCACTTCTCATGTGTGTGGATGACGGGGTATTTACACAATAAACAGACATCTACAGAATGCAAGATCTTAAGTATTTCGGATTGCATATGTCACTCGGCTTTATTTTATATAGTGATATGATACCTGCATAATGAGGCAGATTAGTTGAGAAGCTAAATGAAATGGAAAAAATCTGGATCTCTCTGCTTCTAGCACAAGCTGTGGTGTTTCACTTTTCCAGTTTATAAAGACACACAGGCTATGTCTACACTACAGGCTTCTTGCGCAAGAAGCTTTTTGCGGAAGAGATCTTCTGCAAAAACTTCTTGTGCAAGAGCATGTCCACACTGCAAAAGAGTATTGAAAAAGCGATGCGCTTTTGCGCAAGAGAGCATCCACATTGCATGGACACGCTCTCAAAAGAAAGCACGGATAGCTATCCACAGAATGGCTACCAGGGCACCTGTGCTTTTTCCTCTTTCCTGTTTTTGTGCAAAAACCCCAGATACTCATCCCCACACACCTTTTTGCGCAAGAACCCTTGAGCAAAAAGGACTTATTCCTCGTAGAAGGAGGAATACCCACACTGGAAAAACCCTCTGTTCTGTCGATTTGCTTGCACAAAAACATGCTTGAGGTGTGGAGTCTCCGAGTTTTTGCGCAGAAATGGCCATTTTTGTGCAAAACCTCTGTAGTATAGACCTAGCCACACTGAAAAATTGCATGTGGTGATAATACATATGTCTATGGAGTGGTTATTTATTCTTCTGGGCAAGAGTTAGGGGTCTTAGGTCTGGTCTACATTAAAAAAAAATAAGCTGGGTTAATTATGCCTCAGCAGTATGAAAAAATCCATACTCCTTGGCAGTGTATTTAAACCATTCTAACCTGCACTGAAGACCGCACTAAGGCTATGTCTACACTGCGGGCTGCTTGCGCAAGAAGCTTTTTGCGGAAGAGATCTTCTGCAAAAACTGCTTGCTCAAGAGCTAGTCCACGCTGCAAAAGCGCATCAGAAAAGCAATGCACTTTTGCGCAAGAGAGCGTCCAGACTGCATGGGCGTGCTCTCGCAAGAAAGCTCTGATTGATTGCCATTAACAGAATGGCCACCAGGGCACCTGTACTTCTTTCGATAGGCTGTTTTTGCACAAAAAACCCCCTGTTTCCTGTCCACACACACCTTTTTACGCAAGAGCTCATAGAAAGAGGAATACCTATACCGCAAAAACCCCTCTGTTCTGTTGATTCACTGTACATTTTCTTGCGCAAAAACGTGCTTGAGGTGTGGATGCTCTGCGGGTTTTTGTGCAAAAACACTGCAGTGTAGACATAGCCTAAGTCACTGGAAGAATTCTTCTATTGACCTAGCCACCACCTTAGCTGGATTATCTCTCCAAAGAAAGAACCACTCCCATCAAGTACAGGAATTGTCTGCACATGCTACAATGGTGTAGCTGTGCCACTGTAACACTTCAAGTGTGGACAAGTCCTTAAAAGGTCATTTTAAAAACAAATGCTCTTTCATTAAGCACAAGCAGTAAGAACCTTTGTTTCCTAGTGATGAAGAATCCAATTTTGTCTGGGGTTAGGTGACCTCATCTCTCGCTTAACTTAATCTATGACAATTGAGGGATTTAATGCCTCACCAGAAGTGCATTTCACCTTCAAGGGATGAAATTCTCGCTCCACTGAAGTCCATGGGAGATTTGCCAAGAAGAGGGTCAAGATTTCCTCCTAAAAAGAGGTTTTTAAACTCGTCCTGCAAATTCTCTCGCTTTGAGATAGCATTAGCCTTTACTGCTTTGGTGCAATAACACATAGGAACTCAGTGTATTATTTGGTATGTATATGGCACTTTGTGTCCAGTATTCCATAGAAGATATCTCTGAACAGTATGAATCCATCTTTTTTTCACTATGCTCTCCAAGCACTCAGGATGAGGTTTGCTATAATTTAGACATCTGTCACACCGTTCCGCTGTGTGTTGCAGATAAATTTGTTAGTTTTAGAGCTTGACCATGTTTATTTTAGTACATATCAACATAATCACTGCCAAAAATCTACCACGTAAACTCATCCACCCTGCCCTGCCCCCCCCAAAGTACTGATTATAACAGGACTGAATTCGTGGATTCCTAATAGCGTCTTTGTTTATTTAATACGACTAAATATCAATTAGCGATCACTAACAATTAGACATACGGAGTTTATAAAACAGATGGGCCTTTTCCATGACTGATTACACACAAAAAATATAATGTGATTCTATTTTTAAAATAGTGTCATTCAAATACCCTTCCTCCATGCAAATAATGCTGAAGTCCATACTGTAGTGGTCACAAATTCTGCTTCCTGATCTCAGTTTGCACAAAACATGCTGTTTAAATTGTATAAGCATTTCATTATTATGTCCTATTATCTCAGAAGTATTGCTAGCAATTATGGTTAATCTTGGCCTAAAAGGTGGTGTTGCATACATCTGATTATGATAATTTGGTTAAAATTTGAAAATATCCAAGACAGACTTACAAATAAGCAATTTGCACATGAGATCATGGTACAATAATTTGGTGTGTAAATTAAAGCAAGCGATTTTACACTAATTTTTAACATGATCTCACGCTTTTATTATTTTGAAGTTCTGCGTGTCAGCTATTTAAAATATACCTCTGGTAAAAAGGATGAGGGATTTATTTTCCCAAACATGAAATCACGATGCTGCATGTGTTGCAGCCTTTGATATGCTCACTGTGTGATTTTTAACTATGCTGAACGTGAAAGATCCTTTTATCTTCTCCATCAAAAGAACTTTGATTTAGATGTCTGACATTGTACTTATTGTACTGGATATTTTACAACCATTCTGAAACTTCCACTTTGTCCAAAGGAATATGAACAAAATAGCAAGGAACAATTTTTTATCTATTTCTATTAGAGAGTTTGTGCATCTGTCCATTAGTCGGTCCTTCCATCTATGAGTCAGTTTGATTAAGAACTCCTAAATGATAAGAGCTAGGAGTTGGACCACCAAATTTGCAGCATCCAGTTCTGGCCCTCTTCCCCCCTCCCCACTACAGAAAGGAGGATATGGACACATTGGAGAGGATCCAGCGAAGAGCAATGAAAATGGTTAGGGTGCTGGAGCACATGACCTATGAGGAGAGGCTGAGGGATAGTCTGCAGAAGAGAAGAGTGAGGGGGGGTTGATAGCAGCCTTTAACTAACTGAAGGGAGGTTTCAAAGAGGATGGAGAGAGGCTGTTCTCAGATGGCAGAACAAGGAGCAATGGTCTCAAGTTGCAGTGCTGGAGGTCTAGGTTGGATATTAGGGAAAACTATTTCACTAGGAGGGTGGTGAAGCACTGGAATGGGTTACCTAGGGAGGTGGTAGAATCTCCATCCCTAGAGGTTTTTAAGTCCCGGCTTGACAAAGTCCTGACTAGGATGATTTAGTTGGGATTGGTCCTGCTTTGAGCAGGGGGCTGGACTTGATGACCTCCTGAGGTCTCTTCCCGCTCTATAATTCTATGATTCCTCTTATTCTAACTTAAAGCAAGGTCAGGGTTTGACTGTGCCAGGAAAATGGGACATGCCTGGAATGGGATTGTTTTCTAGAACATGGAAAGGGAGGGGATTGATATCAAGGACATTCAGGCCTGGTGATTGGGAGGGAGGGGAGCATAGAGGCAATTGTTCAGGAGCCAGAGATTCAAAGGGGCCCAGAGCTCCCAGGTGCTGCTGCTAATGCAGTAGTGGTGGTGTCTGGAGCCCTGGGCCCCTTTGAATTGCTGCAGGAGTGCTGGAGAGTTGCTCTGCACAGCTCTGAGGACTTGGGGGCAAGGGAGGGTGCTGAGGTCTAAGCAGCACTAAGGGCTGACTGCCCTCGGCCCCTCCCCTTCTGGGGGCATGGACATCCCCCCCAATCTTACCCCAAGGCCCGCGAAGGCTGTCAACCCCACTGGGGACAGTTATGCTCTGCAATAGCCATTGGGGGCAGTGAGCGCAGGGGACAGTTATACTGCAGAGTGACCACAGTGAGGTGGCCACACCAGGAAGAGACTGGCCAGCTGGGGCTGGAGCTCTCCATATTTCTGAACACTGGCCACAGGTAAGTGGCACCCAACCCCAAACTCCTCTCTCCCTTGGCCACACCTCTGCTGGTCAGTGGCTCCACCACCATGTCCCTCCCAGGAACATCACCAGGGCTAAGCAGCTGAGCCCCACCTCCCCACCCCCTGAGGAGCCATGGCCCAGGGCAGGCAGCGCAGCACCCCACTTGGCGAGGAGCCGCAGGCTGGGGTCAGACAGCAGAGTCCCACCCAGGAGGAGCCGTGGGTTGGGACTAGGCAGCACAGCCCCTAGTCCCCCCTTCCCAGGAGGAGCCATGGTCTGGGACTGGGCAGAACAGCTTCAGCCCCCCAGGAAGAGCCACCAACCTGGCAGCAGGGCCCAGGCCATCCCAGGGAGTCACTGTCATTGGAGCAGCACCGCCCTCGCTGCCACAGGTGAGCCATCCCCTCCTCCCCCGACCTCCCAGCCCCCTGCCCTCACTCCTGTACCTGCCACACCTCCAGCCCTCCGCTCTGAGCTCCCCCACATCTCTAAGTCCCTGCCCTGAAGGACCTGAGCAACACCATAAGCACTCTCCCTCCATGCGGTCTTCTACATTTATCAGTACCTACAGAAAATGAGGGATAATGATATGAGAATTATGGCAGACTCCTTTTTCTATTTAAAGAAAATAGACACACCTCCTACAAGGGTTTCAGCTATCTCTCTTGAAACACTGAGCATTTTGGAAAGGGAGTGTTACTCTAAGAGCCCCGCAGTGCCAAGCTCACTGTGCTGTGACTGCTGTCAAGCCTGACCCACTCACTCCACCTAACCCCTTGCTGTCATGGTGTTATCTGTAAAAAGCGTTGTATCAGATGACAGCTGGTGACACGCTGGTCATTACTATCATTGTGCATGTAGGAAAGGATGGGGTGTGTGCTGGAAATATGTTCCTAAAATTATGTTTTGGGGCAGAGTTGATTTAAACAATAAAGTTTGTTGTAAAGAAAGGAATGTTGATTTGCTGTGTCCCCGATCACAGGCACCAACTCCGTGGGTTTTCCAGGGCTGGAGCACCGAGGGGGAACTATTAGCAGGTGCTCAGCACTCACCAGCAGCCTAGCTCTCCCTCTGCCCCCCCATCCTCCAATGCCTCCTGCCTGCTGGCGCCCCTGCTGATCTACTCCTCCCCAACCTGCCCAGGGCTTCCCGCCCACCATAAAACAGCTATTTTGCAGTATTCAGAGGTGGTGCACTCAGGGGAGGGGCAGAAAGAGGTGGGGTGAATGTGGAAGTTTGGGGGAGGAGGCGGACATGGTGGAGCAGGAACAGGAAGAGGCGGTGGGTGGCAGTTTGGGGCAGGCGATGGAGTGGGGGGATCTGGGGCCAAGGGGAGCTTGAGCACCCCACCGGCTAGAGCAGAAGCTGTCATCTATCTCACCAATGTAAATTGAGCAGTGCAGTGAGATAATGGAGGGCATGAGATATCTCAGGTCATGAGATAATGGGCAGGGGATTTGTGCTGAGGTAAATACCAGTTATCAGGAGGCTGGGGAACAGCCTGGGGTCAGCAGCGGGAGACAGAGAGTGAACTCTGGGGAATTTAAGGAGAAGCAAAAGGGCACCTTGTAGTGCATCACTGAGGGAACAAAGAGGTCGGCACTTCTGCATTCCAGACCAGTGGATCCCCAACCCCAGAGCCAGCGCCAGGCCTAAGCAGACTGAACAATCACTTAGGGCCCTGAGCAGTTCAAGGGGGCAACTTGTTATTTATCAGTATGTGTTGTGTGCCCAGTGGCTAGCGCTGACACTGCCCAAGCTCGTGGGGCTGGTGACTCAAAGAAGTGGCTGTAGGTGATAAAACTGCCTTAGACAAGGATTGAAACCCGTTGAGCTGAGTGTTTATTTAGTTTTGTCACGAGGAAGCGTGATTCTATTTTTTGTTTTGTTTTATTTGTAATCTTTTTCTGTTTCCATTATCTCTGCTTAGTATCACTCAACACTCTGGTTTGTTGTACACTCACTTCAGTGCGGTTATATTAGAATGAGGTGGCCTTGATATCTCTGTGGGCGTCCAGGAAAGAGGCTGGATGCTGCAGAGACATGCTTCTGGAGAGTTTAGGAACTGAAGTGCACCAAGGATCACCCTGCAAGGCAAAGTTAGGACTGTCAAAGTCCTGAGGAGTTTGTCTGGCTGGTTAACAGATCAGGGTGGGCAGGAGGCTGTCATGCAGGGCAGCAAGAACAAATTCTTCATTTGCTAAGGCAGGAGGGTGATGGGTTGACTTACAGTTCTGGATGCCCTGAAAAAGCATCACAGGGAGCATGTCAGACAATATAAAACAATCCTAGAGGAGCACTGACATTGAAGGATTTTAGCTAAAATTAGAAGAGTTAGGGTGAAAGGCCATTTAATTTAAGATGACAAACGTAACCCATTTGAATTGCAATTGTGAACTCTGCTTCATATTTACAGCATAAATCATTGCCCATTTCATATATTTGGATCACTGGCACACAATCTTTAATATCCGAAGAGCCTCTTTGTCATCTAATATAGTCTCAGACAGTTCTGAAAGAATTAAATGTACATGAAATACAAGTATTGGACCAGATCCTTAGCTTTGCTATTCACAGACCCTTTACAAATCTCTGGCAGTACAAAGGGCCATAAAAGCAGTTTAATTGTCCTTCTGAGGAGTGCTCTTATGTAGGGAGATTTCTGGTGGCAAAGAGCCAGTGTAACTGTTTTTGGCATAGAAGGCTCATCTGGGGGAAATGGGTGTATCCTGAACACTACTGCACTCCAGTGATCCCTAGAACAGCCCACTGGGGTGGATACAACTTAGGACATCCCTGAGTCTGCACTATGTTGCACTGAGAGCCGAACTGACCTAGACAGCTCCAGGATTGAGGAAAGCCACAGTACCAAAGTCACCTTTGCCTCTTCTCTCTGGTTCTTTGCTGTTCATAACCTCGCCAGGTGAGGATGTGCCTTGAGCCACCAAAGTGGCCTCATAGATTGACCCAGGGAAGAGCAAAGCCCCCACCAGCCAGTCTCAGGGGCATCACCCACCTCTCACCCAAGCAGGAGCATATTGGCAATCAAAATAGGCCTGGGAAATGGGTTGAGAACGACCCTCCCCATTACGTCACCCCTGCGTGCCCCTCAAGCCCCGCCCCTTGCGTCATGTCCAGCATGCAGCGCAGGCGGCGGGTCGGGCTCTGCGTGCTGCATACAGCGCGGACGCGGAGCCGCTTGGAGTGAGGGGCAATGGCATGCGGACACGACGGCCCACCGGGAAATTCCCGGTATCCCACCGGGCCAGTCCGCCCCTGCACCCAGACCCTGCCTGCCACACGCTGCAGGTCCCAGGCTCCAGCTGCCCCTTGGAACGCCCATGGCCAGGCACTACAACCTGGCTCCCCTGGGAAGGGAGAGCCCAGCTCCTAGTGTGATGGGGGGCGGCTAGCTGCGGGCTCGCCAGGAAGCAGGCCCCTCATTTCCACAGCCATTATCTGGGGGGAAGGCATGTTACCCCCTGCCCGTCCCAGTGTTCTCACTCTCTTGGAGCCCCCAGTGAGCCCCTTGGGCCGGGATTAGAGTGAGGGGCAATTTCCTTTTGCACCACAGTGCTGGTTAAAGGCACTTTGGGGGCCGAGGGCACCCTGGGCACAGTGCTGCAAAGTGAGTGGTGCCAGAGCAGCAAAAGCAACAGTTTGGGCACAAAGTGTCCCAGCAAGGTGAGGGAACAAGGGTTTTTCCTAGGGTGGGAGCGAGCTTGGGTTCACCACTCTCTGAACTGTGGCTGCTTCCCTGGGGCAGGTGGCTAAATAGCTCCCTAGGGTCACTGGGAGGCAGCAAACCTGTGCAGCTGCTGGGCTTTTGCTTGGCTTTGCCCGTCACCTTAAACCTCATATGCATGTCCCTCAGTGAGCTACAGCCCGTGTGTGTGTGTGTGTGATCACGGAGGCCTGCAGTGTGTGTGTGAATAACAAAATAATCCTAACAAAATCATTTTACCAAGCACTGTTTCCACTCACATTTTTCATTAACCTCTCTTATGTACACTCATTGCGTGACTATTTTGAACTCCTTTCTATTTAAATAAATTGCAGTCCACATTTACCCAAAAAACACCCCCACCCAGAAATGCCTGCGTACGGCCTTTAGCTCTGCCTAGTTGCTTAGCCTCTGGCTTTTAAGGCCTTATCTCCTACGTTATTTCCACCCCTTCCTTAACCACACAGAGGGAGGGTTAATAATTAATTAATATTACTATCTAATAAAGCAAACCTCAAAATATCCAGGTGGGATCCATGGTAAAGAGCTGCTGAGTTGTTTGGGAAGGATAGACAGTAACCTCCACTCAAGCTTTGGTGTATGGAACAGAGAGTCCAACCACACAGAATCTGTCAGTCATCTGGACTGGCTAGGAGGTCCTGGAAGGCTTCCTGCTGTGCTGTCACAATTATGTGTGCTCTGATTATGAATGGGGCAGTTTTTGGTCTTAAGTCCAAGTCTTTATTCCCTGCCCAGCAGCGTTGTTTCAGGAAGTGAAGACAAGGAAACTATTAGTCATGGATACAATTTGTTTGATGTCCACCTGTTTCTCAGTTGGGGAGAAGTCTACCCTACTCATGACAACAGGGAGGCATTGCTTGATCTGATTTAATCGACAGTGGCTGGCTTGATTGCCATATAGGGAAGTTGGGCTGCAGACATGGACAGTCACTTTGCTGAGGTGGGGGAGGATTGGGTGGTTTGGAGGTGCTGTTTGGAGCTGCTGCATAGAGGTGCTGTTTGGAGCTGCTTAGGGCTCTGTGTTATGAACAGTGCTAGAAACAGGAATGGGCTCCATGCTGTGTGTTCTTTTGTATGATTTAATGTGCAAAGGTTTAGCCACCAAGCTCTGGTCTTTTACAAGGACAGAAAAGATGTACTGGAATTATATTAATGGGCAAAGGTATGGAATTGCCACCTACAGGAGATAAAATGTGGGATTAAATATAATTCTGATTAGCCGATATATGTTGCCATTTGGGGTATGACGGCAAAGTGAATGGGTCCTATTTTCCCATTGGGATTATATGGAGTGAAAATGTTGGCACTGTAAATCTGTTAGGTGGCTGAAAGTGTGACTAAACATTCAGTAGAAGGGTTAGGAAGTTTCCAGTGTGTTCTGTAGTTGATATCAAGATAGATCAGTATGCTAAATATTATGCAAACTCGATGTTACCATGGCCCACATTGTCTTCTCCCCTCGTTATGCTTGTGGGAGAGTTATTGGATATCTAGGAAATGTAGGGTGGTTCAAATCATGGAGTCAGCCTGCAATCATCCCCTGGGCTCTGGGAGGATGGGAGCTAGGGTTGCCAATTCTGATTCTGATTCTGATTCTGCCATTCCTGGAGATTTCATCTCATGACATAATCTTAATTAAAGAGTAATCTCTAATTCCTATAGACTCTAGCCCTAGAGGGCTGGCATCCCTAATGGGAGCCCCCAGACTCGCAGAGGGGGATGTCCTCCGTGCTACTGCTCTAGCCTCACAGTCCTCCTAGCAACATAGCCTTCTCAGGAGGGATCTGTCATTGACAGTGTTCCACTATGGCTGTGTAGTAGTAGCTCCAAGGGAGACTCTGAGAATTCATTCTGTGTCAAGCAGTATTAACTGTAGCTCTGATTTCCAGCTGGAAATCCTTAGGGTCATCTGAGGATGATGCTGTGGAGAGCAGTGAGTCCCCTGCTCTGCTCCCTCCCACCACAATCTCCACCCCCAGAGAGCCCAGGCCTGCGAAATTACCTCAGAGGTGCTTCTATCATGCCCCAGGAAAGGGGAGAGGGAATAATACCATGGGAGCAGCAGTTACCTCATTCCTTTCCCCAAACTAGGGAACTGTCAGGTTTTCAATCCCTCCATCCAGAGACAGAGGGAACAGTCTGGCACTGAGGTTTTTATTACTTCTATTAAAAAATTGGAATCTTTTTTCCTGCATTAAAGTCTGAAAGATTTTTTTCAATATTGCACAGACTTGTTGCCCATGTTCCTAGCATCAGCCAAACTCTGCAACAACTCAAAAGTGCAAAGTTAGAGGTGTGATATTTTTAAACTAATAATATCACAGGTTCCCCATATAGTTTGGCCTGGATTAGTGAATAAATGTCCCAATGTTCTTCTACTAGTTCACCTTACATTCCCTACCAGGACTCTAAGGGTATGTCTACACAGCAAAGTTATTTTGGAATAACAGCCGTTGTTCCGAAATAACTATGCAAGTGTCTACACAGCAATTCTGTTTTTTTGAAAGACTTTTGAAATAATGGACGGCTTATTCCGACTTCTATAAACCTCATTCTACAAAGAATAACGCCTATTCTGAAATAGCTATTTTGAAATAAGGTGTGTGTAGACACTCCACTTCTGCTGTTTCGAAATAGCCCTTCACCAGGCCCATTCTAAGTTATTCCTCCTGGGACTCTAAATTGAGATAGCACATCTACATTAGGGAAGCCTTCCTCAGACTAATTTTGAGGCTTCCCTGCAGGGTAGACGTTCTATTTCGAATAAATAGCTTATTCTGAAATAACTGTGCAGTGTAGATGTAGTCTGAGGGTATGTCTACACTTGCTCCCTATCTCGAGATAGGGATGCAAATGTAGTGTACTGAAATTGCTAATGAAGCACGGGATTTAAATATCCTGCGCTTAATTAGCATAATCATGTCCGGACGCCATTTTGAAATTGCATTATTGCGAAATAAAATGCCCCGTATAGCAGCGTTATTTCGTGAGAAAACCCTTGTCTCTAAATAACTGTTAAACCTCATTGTATGAGGAGTAACAGTTATTTCGAGAGAAGAGTTTTCTCTCGAAATAACGCTGCTACATGGGGCGTTTTATTTCGCAATAATGTGATTTCAAAATGGCGGCCCGACGCGATTATGCTAATTAAGCACGGGATATTTAAATCCTGCGCTTCATTAGCAATTTCGGTACACTATTTTTGCATTCCCTATCTCGAGATAGGGAGCAAGTGTAGACATACCCTAAGACACTGGATGCTGCTGGTAATAAAAGCACTTGTTTGGAACTGATTTAGCTAGTGCTATAGACAAGGAATTCGCCTGTAGAATTCGGGCTCCTAGTACTGCAGAATTTTTAGAGCCTTCTTATTGACTCTCATGCCAAGACTCTTTTTCAGCGTCAAAAGCAAAAGAGGTTTTTCTGTAGTTGATGACATAAGATATTTCATGGCCACCTGATGACCTTGTTTACAAGTATGTTACTCTCAGAAGTGATTGGCAGCTTATGCCCGATCTGGTGTTTCCAGCAGCTGCCCCTAATGATTAATCTAAACAGACAGCTAAATCTCAGGCTATTCCTAAAGTCTGGGAAATAACAACAATCTAAATACATCAGAATTAACCCTGTGTCACTTGGGCTTGGAATTTTCTAGTACTGAGTGCTGTTTTCATCAAAACATCACTAAATCGATTATATGAAACTAAAACTTGATATAAAATATTTTCTGATTTTTTGTTACTAAAGTTGCTTTCCCACTGATTGGAAATGGAACTGAAATAGTTGATAATGAACATTTTTCAATGTCAGGAAAATATTCAAGAAATTTTAAATTTAACACGGGGAACACCCTCTTTTACCAAAAGATTTCTGGTGTCATGTTGGGATGGTGGACACTCTCCAAAATGAATTAATCTATCGTTTTTTGAGGTAATGAGCAAAACTCTCACCTGGCAAAACTCCACTGACTTCAATAGACTTGCATGAGCAAGGAATTTTATTTGATAATTACAAGAATGTTTCCCTTTACAAGACCATGCTTTCCTTTCTTACACATGGTGAATTTCAGTAAGCTGTTCCTTTTATAGGATAAGACAGGGAAATTGTTTAAAACCAACTGTGCCTTGGGGGGGGGGGGGTGAAATTCACAAGAACCTCAAAATAGGGCTAAAGTGAGACTTAAGTGCCGCATAGACTTTGTGCAGACCCTCTGCGTAAAGGTCAATTTCATTTTTTAAGAGAGGGATCAGAAAAGTATTAAACTAATCATCATAATTCTGGTTTGAAAGCAAACCAATTGTAAAACTCTCTTTTTGATTACCTCTGAGACATCTTGTTATGTATGCCCTGACATTTGAAAAATCATGTGCAGAAGAGGTTTTGACATTTCCCCCTAGAGCATATATATCTTGCATACCAATCTAAACTATTCTAACTAGTGCCTACATTCATAGAAAGGGTGCGCTATTTTTATTGATGCTACAAAAAAGCTCTTGTTCATTAATTTTTTGTTACTGGCTGGAAATGGATATGTAAACTAGCCTGACAGAGTCCATTTATTCTTTTTTCAGGAGCAGAGAGTTTTAGTTTGCCCAAGCATTATTCACTTCACTTTTCGTGGGAGGAAAAGGTTTTTTTAGCTTTCATTCCTTATCTTAAATTCATGGAGAAATCACACTGTAAATGTCAGATTGTTAATCACAAGACTACATATTTATTATATGATCATGATCAGCTGATCTCACAACATGGGAACTGGAAAGCTGAGAAAACTGTGATTCATCCAAGTGGAGAGTGGCCTTTTTCCATTTATATATCATAATCTTTCATATTAATTGATTTTAACATGGGTTCAATGTTAGCTTACTGGCACGTATAGATATAATATTTCCTTACAAATGGTCTAATGATGTTCAATGGGACTGTATTAAACATTTTAGCCGATTTCTCTCTTCAGCAGCTTAGAGGTTTTTATGGTTGGTACACAGCGGAACCTCTTTGAACTAGACACTTATCTGGTGTAAATGAGCATATCCTTATTGACTTAACTTTACCCCAGGTGGAGATATGGCCCTTTGTCTCTCAGGGTATGCCTACATTGCAATCGTGAGGTATGACTGCATCATACATAGACGTACCCGCACTACATTTGATTGAGCGAGCTTGCTAAAAATGATAGTGTAGCTGCAGCAGGTACTTCTGTATGTGCTGTAATCATCCTGTCCGATTGCAGTGTAAATGCACCATTGGACAGAGCTGAAATCTCCATGCTAATGCATTGCCGTGACATATTGGTTGATCGCTGGATGACTGAGCCACCATGTGATGCAACCATGAAAAAGACTAATGCAGTCCTAGGATGTATCAGGAGAGGTATTTCCAATAGAGACAGGGAAGTGTTAGTAGCATTATACAAGGCACTGGTGAGACTTTGTCTGGAATAATGTGTGCAGTTCTGGTCTCCCATGTTAAAGAAATATGGATTCAAACTGGAACAGGTGCAGAGAAGGGCTACAAGGATGATCTGAAGAATGGAAAACCTACTTTAGGAGAGGAGATTCAAGGAGCTTGGCTTGTTTAGTCTACACAAAAGAAAGCTGTGGGAAGATAAAATTGCTCTGTCTACAGAGGGATACATATCAGAGAGGGAGAGGAGTTATTTAGGGTAAGCACTAATGTTGAAACAGGAACAAATGGAAGTAAACTGTCCATAAATAGGCTTAGGTTGAAATTAGATGACCTTCCAAAGGAGTGAAGTTCTGGAAAAGCCTTCCAAGGGGAGCAGTGGGGGCAAAAAAACAAACAACAACAAAAAACCCCACCAAAAAAAAAAAAACCAATTGGCATAAGACTGACCTTGACAGGTTTATGGAGGGGATGGTATGATGAGACTGCCTACAATGGCCCATCTGTGGCGGCTACTTGAAAATATCTCCAGCAGCTAAAGATGGAGCACTAGGTGGGGAGGGCTCTGAGTTGGTACAGAGAATTCTTTCCAAGGTGTTTGGCTGTTGGGTCTTGCTGATGTGCTCAGGATCTAACTCATCACCATATTTGGGGTCAGGAAGGAATTTTCTCTCTGGTCATATTGGCAGAGACCCTGGGAGTTGTTTGGCTTCCCCTGCAGCATGGGACAAGTGTCACTTGCAGGTATAAATTAGAGTAAATGAGGAACTCTCTATAACTTGAAGTCTTTAAATCAGTGGTCATAACCAGTAGATTGGGATCTATTGGTAGATCTTGGAGCCTCTCACAGGTGAGCCTGACTGGTTTGGCTGGGAAGCTATGAAGATCTGGCACTTCAGTTGCTCCTCCCCCCACTGCCCTGCTGCTCCTGCCCTTTGCCTTGGAGCTGCCCTCCTGGGAGCCTCCTGCTTGCTGTGCAGGGTGGGGGAGGGAGAAGAGAGGGGTGCTGATATCAGGGTGTTCCTCCTCCCCCCACTCCTGTACCCTATCTCCATACAGAGAGAAGGGGATGGAGGGAGCTTGGCAATGCAAATCTGTCACACTCACACACTCTGTGCCTGTCACACACACCGTGCCTGTCATTCTCACAAACATGTACTGTCCTTCTCTCCTCTCCTGACCCATCACATACATATGGGGGGGGGGTTGTTGTACTACTTTTTCTGCTTGTAAAGTGGGTTACTTTGGGGTTTGGACTGGTCTGTGCATTTCATAATTTTCATTTCTCTCGTTCTCTTATATTTAATTCTTTGAGTAGTGAGTTCTAAAATGTCGAACCTGTCGTGGCTGGGGTAATTATCCCTGTGGTAACTGCTGCTCCTGGAAGTGGCTGGCATGTCCCTGCAGCCCCTGAGAAAGGCAGAGCAGGGGGTCTCCACACGCTGTCCTTGCCTGCAGACAGCACTCCTGCAGCTCCCATTGATCAATAACGGGGAACCGTGGCCAGTAGAAGCTGTGGACTCAGTGCCTGTAGATGAGGGGCAGCATGTGGCAACATGGAGCCATTGCTGTACATGCTAGCTGCTTTCAGGAGTGATGCAGGGCCAGGCAGGAGTAAGCCTGCCTTAACCCCACTGCTCCGCCATCCGGAAACAATCTCAGTTAAATGGTGTCCAGCCAGAGCCTGGACCTCCTCCTGCACCCAACTTCCTGCCCCAGACATGAGAACATAAGAACATGAGAACTTTTCTTTATTCGCCCTCTCCACACCACTCATGATTTTATATACCTCTATCATATCTCCCCTCAGTCCCCCCACACCCAAATTCCTTCCCAGAGCTCGTGCCCTGAAACTCCTCCTGGACCCCAATCCCCCACCCTGGGCTAAGCCCAGAGCCCCTTCCACACTCCATACCCCTTCGCCCAAGACCAGAGCCTGCACCTCCTACCCCAGCCTGGTGAAAGTAAGTGAGGATGGGGGACGAAGGTGGATGGGGTGAGGCCTTGGGGAAGGGGTGGAGCAGGGTCGGGGCCTCAAAGTAGAGGCGGGAGGGAAGTGGGGCAAGGGTATTTGGGTTTGAGGTAGATCTTATATTACACTTAGATTGAAAAAGTGATCCTGTGGTTAAGGTTGGAGACCCCTGCTTTAAATCAATGGTCACCAACCAGTCTATCGTGATCGAATGGTTGATCCTGGGGAGTCTCCCAGATGATCGTAATCAGCAGACGGCAAGCTCCCTACCTGCCCAGGCCCAAGCTATCAGCCCATTCCCAGGAGCAGTCAATGTGGCCTTATGTGTGTGGCAGGGAGAGGAACATGAGTTTCAATGCACTGCTCCTGCCTGTACGCACCGTCCCTGCAGGTCCCATTGGCCAGGAATGGTAAACTGAGGAAAATGTGAGCTGATAAGTGAGGTGCTGGTGGAGAGAAGCAGAGTGTGGAGCCACATGCTCCCCACCCTGTACCCTCAGGGCCACAGGGGCACGTTGGCCCCTTCCAGGAGTAGTGTGTGCCATAGAACACCACACAGATACAGAAGTCTGCTCATGGATAGACATTGCTATCCGCTGATCCGCAGGGCTCTGCTCTTTGGAGACGTTACAGCCAAAGGAGAAGAGTGCGGTGTCACTGCTCCCAGGAGCCAGCACCCGCACTAGCAGCTACACTCGGCTGTGCAGCTGCACTGCCCCCAGCTGCATCTTCTGGCATCAGGGCAGCCAGTACAGTCGCACAGCCAGGAGGAGCTGTCATTCCTCTTCTTTGGCTGCTGCTGCATCTCCAGGGAGTGGCTCAGGTGGATACTGGTGTCTGTGAGCAGACATTTGTATTCGTGCAGGGCTCTACAGCATGCCTCAGTCTTGAGTCCCCTCCCAGTCCCTACCCCAGCCCAGTAAAAGTGAGTGACTGTGGGGAAGAGTGAGCAATAGGGGGGAAGGGTATAGAAGGGGTGGGGCAGGGCTTTGGAGAAGGGTCAGGGTAGATTTTGGGTTGCCCTTGAATTCTGAAAGTTCTCTTGGGCATAAAAAGATTGGGGAGCACTGCTATAAATCATGATGTGAGGACATCAGTAACTCAGAGCCAGAATGTTATGGGTCAATTGGAGAAGTAGGTGGGAAATGTTCTGTGGCCTACAATGTGTAGGAGATTATCCTAGATGATCGTGATGTCCCTTGTGGCCTTGAACTCTGAGTTTCTGCTGTAGGTGCTGTGGGTACAGCAATGTTACCTAATCAGCCTTGGCGGGTACTGTGACGTATAAACAAATATTACCAAGGGGCCTGAAGTAGAACCTCATATCCAAACTGTGGCAAAATCAAGACTGATCCAAATTTGATGGCCTCGGACTCACGTCTAATAAATACACATATAGTTGCAACTCAGGTTCCGCTGCTAAAGTAACATTTCCGTTATGAGAGTACCATAAACAAATTAAGCTAAAACGTCCTACATGACATACTTGCATAGTATATAAATTTCATTTCCCTATTAAAATAATTTTCTGGATAAAGATATAAAGAACCAAGTCACTTCAGAGAGATTTACAGGGCCCTTTTTAAAAAAAAAATTTCATATCCAGAATGCCAACTAGTAAACTGATATACAAGTCTGGGCTTCGAATTGGGTAATTTACAATTGCTTGAATAAGTACTAATAAATAGCTCATACATGTATTGTCACTAGAATGCATTAAATGAGCACGTCTAATGTCTACTGAAATTTTTTTTTGTTAACCTTGTATATTCAGAACCCTATAGCTCACCAGAGTCAGGGGACAATTCTTCACTGAGCTGAATGCCCTCATTCTCATCGAAGTCCATGGGATTTCCAGGTACTCAGCACATCACAGAATTGGGCCATTAGCAAGAAGGCGCTTGTAAATTAAATGAAGAGCTGTCCCCAGCATTCTGTGTGGAATTTGACTTAGTGCCATTAATAAGATTACACATAGATGCAAATGTAGCTAAATGTCTCTCTTAATATATTTAATTATGCTTTATGTGTAAGAATCATAAATATAAATTATTTATATCTGCATGCATCAGCCAATATGAGATTAGCTTTTTAAACTCTCCTATCACACCAGGGAATTAAACCAGCCATGTCCTCTACAAAGGAGGCAACATTATTTTGACTACATTCAAAGCAAATGCCAGAATACTGTTTAGCAGCTATTTTTTTTTTTTTTGTAGTAAGCAGATTATTGGACTATTTCCAAGCATTAATTGCAGGGAACAGTCCAGTACTGTCATTCCTTGCATTCATCATAATTTGATAAAGACTGCTGTGAGAGCTACACAACATTTAAAAGTCTTATTTTTGTGACTTTTAAAGTATTTTCTAATGAAATCCTGAGGCAGATCATGTGTCTTCTCTTTGATCAGCAAGCTTTAAACCTAACACAAACTAAACTCTTCTTCTGAAGGTACTTCATTTGGAAGGACTCTTGCATTTGCATTGAGCTGTATTGACTTCAGTAGGATGCCAGTTGTGATAGAGCACAACAGAGCAGTTTGAAGGAGTGGAGCTCAAGAATTGAACCATAATATAAGCTTTAATCAATCATAATATGGTCACCAATGCGTTTTTTTAATGTAGGACCCACTCCTTGAAATCCTGACCCTGTTGAATTCAATGGCAAAACTCCCATTGACTAAGATTTCACTGACGATTTTTAGTCCGTTGCTGCTTTACAGTCATTCATCTAGCAGAGGCAGCACATGTTAAATAACAAACTGTGGGCCATATACTAAGGCCTTCTCTATACTGAGAGATAAGGTTGAATTTATTGAGGTCAATTTTTTAGCTCCTGATTTTGTAAAGTCAAAAGTGAATGTCCCTACTGTGCACAAGAATTTAATGTAGCTCTGAGTGGTGTGTCCACAGTAAGGAGGCTACCGTTGACTTTGAGAGCTACGTACCTATCCCATCGTTCCTATACTGCCTTGCACTCTGGATTCTGCTTCCAATGCACACTGGGACCAAAACCGTGTAACAGGTGGTTCTCGGTACATGTCAGCAGCCCATAATGCACTTGTCTCCTCCCTCCCCCCCTGCTTGAAAGGAACAGCAAACAGTCTTTTTGTGCCCTTTTCCCCCCCCTAGTTATCTGTAAGCATGGAACCCATAGCAGCGTAAGCATGGAACCCATTGTGGATTCTATTGAGCATCAAAGCATGATGGCAATCATATTAACCATGGTGAGCCTTATGCTGAAGTATATCCAGAACGTATCTGGGATCCACCAGAATGAGAGAGACTCTTGGGAGGCCACGAACATACTCTTTTGCAAAGCACTTGAGCTGAGCCGCCGCAGGCATTCGATCCTCCGTTAGTTCTCAAGTGCTTTGGCCTGGGGCCCATCCTGTTCAAGGCAAACTTTTCCACGGACCACCAGCCAACCACTCGTGATGACAAAAGAGGTGCAGGAAGGGGCAGGGTGTGAGGTTTGGGCAGGAAGTAGGGTGCAGGCAGGCCTGCTAATGGGGGGGGGGGGGGCGGAGAGGGGCAAAGTTACAGCAATTGCCCTGGGGTCTGGAATTCTTTTGAACTGTCACAGGAGTGCCGCAGTGCCACTCCGCACAGCTCTGAGGGCTGGGGAGCCCAGCACTACAGTCTGGGCAATGCTAAGGACTGACTGCCCTCAGCCCTGCTTCTTCCCGGGGTGCGAAGCCAGCCCCCCGCATTGTCCCAGGACCCATGGTGGCTATTGCTAGGGTGGCAGGAGCATGCCGAGTGTAGGGAATCTGGGTGGGACGGTGGGTGCAGGAGCGGACTAGGGTTGAGGACTAGGAGGATGCATGAGTGGGCTGGAGTGTCTGGCTGGAAGGGAGGATGCAGAAGCATAGGAGGATGCAGGAGTGGGCTGGAGATTGGGTGTCTGGCCAGGAGAGAGGGTGCAGGAGCAAAGGAGGGTGCAGGAGCAGGATGGAGGGTGTGAAGTCTCACCATGGGGTGTGTGAGTGGGATGGGGGTGCAAAGTCTGGGCATGAGGTGGATGGGGTGGTGCTTACCTGCCTTCCTGTCTCCCACCACTCTCAGGCACCACATCCCAGGCACTGCCTCCCGGTGCTCCCATTGGCTGTGATTCTGGCCAATGGAAGCAGCAGGGAAGCCTCCAGGCAGCACTTCCTGTGCTGCCTTTCCCTTAGCTGGGGGGAAGGGGAACAACAGCACGCAGAACCACTTGCTCCCCCTGCAAAATAGATCTGCCCAGAGAAGCTCAGGGCTTCCCTCCCCCACAGTGGGAGGGCTAAAGCGCCAGCATAGGCTCCCTGTTGCAGGGGAGGGGGCCTAAGCCTCAAGTTGCCACCCACCTGTAAGGACCACACTTTGAGACCCACTGCTCTATGAGAGCTTTATGGAGATGTGCCGGGAGGATTCAGTAGCACAGTATCTGCCACAGTAGCACACCCAATTGTCTTAACCCAGTTGTAGCATTTGTGATCTCCCCAGAAGTGCTCTCCCCAGGATCAGTGGCTGGCTGTGACACATCCTGGGAGGAGGGGATTGTGTCCACAGTTATAAAAAGGTCCTGGCTGTTGGTGACATCGGTTACCTCCCTTGCCTGCTGAACGTTTTCCTCTTCATCATCTCCAGGCTGCTGCCGGAGGTGTTTTGGGAGGAATCCATGGCCTGGCTAGGGAAGCTGATTGGGTCCCTATCATGCAGCTGCTCATAGAAGTGGCATGTTTATGGTGATGATCCAGACTGTC
This sequence comes from Rafetus swinhoei, assembly GCA_019425775.1. Classification (NCBI taxonomy): domain Eukaryota; kingdom Metazoa; phylum Chordata; order Testudines; family Trionychidae; genus Rafetus; species Rafetus swinhoei. The sequence goes on along the minus strand of CM033424.1, from coordinate 199,309,347 downwards.
CATTTGCCTCTTTTGTCTTCTGGCATGCCTGCCTCAGCTCCTTTATTTTCATGTAATACTGCTGGGCGTCCCTGGCTATCCTTTCTCCATCGTGCTCTTTGCAACCTTGGCATAGATATCTGCATCCCTTTTGCTGGTTCATAGTTCTACAAAAACAGATTCCTCACAGCACACAGCAATGAGGTCCAGGATCTCCTGCATGCTCCATGCTGGTGCTCGTCTGCAACCCTGCAAATTCATAGTCAGGTGCGCTCCTCAGATATGCTGCCTGCTCTGAAATCCGCTCGCTATGCTGGCCATACAGGAAATGAAATTCAAATTTTCTCGGGGCTTTTTCTATTCACCTGGAGAGAATTAGAGTTGAGAGTCCTGGCCACAGCCATCACTGAGAGGTGCTATGGGACACCTGCCAGAGGCCAAGAACTTTGACTTTCACAGTGCTGGGTCTACACTACCCTAAAGTTGACTGTGCAAGGTTGAATTTAGCATTACTCCTTGTGAAAATCTGGAGTTCTGAAATCTACTTTAAGAACCCTAAGTTGATGGAACAAGCTTGATTGTGTGGACTTATTGCTTAAAGATTTGACCTAATGTGGCTAAATTCAATCTCAACTCCCAGTATGGATCAGGCCTCAGAGATGCTAGTTAAAATCAGTGGGATGGCAAGCTCTCTGACTCTGAATTAGCAAAGCACTTAAGCACATGCTTAACTTTCAGTCAATGTGACTTAAGGATGTCCTTAAGTATGCTACAGATTCAGGTCCTCTATTTTTAGAGTTGTAAAAGTAGTACTAATTCTTAAAAAAGAGTAAGTGAAACATAGCCCCATTTCGCTTCTGCTTCACTAAATCTGGTGGTTGGAAGGAGGAGCCAAAGTTGATATAACAAAAAGAGATTAAGAAAAAACATGTTAATTGTCCAGCTTCCAAGAGGGTATTGCTAACAAACAAATGAAAATCTCCTTCAATGTCCCTTTACCAGTTTCACTAAAATAATGTAAGCTAGGTAGCTTTGGATGTTTTGGAAACATATTTTACTGTTTGTTTTACTATAAGAAGCTAAGCCCACGCAAGTTAGTAAACCCAGGCAACATAAAATAGTAATTTATAAATACAACAATCTGCAGTAACTGCTCACCCTCATTAGGTCTAGTAAATGAAATAAATAAGGCAACTTGATGAATAAAACATACTATGAAACAGCTGTTGTCCTCATACAGGGCAGATGTACAATAATAATAATTGTACGTGAGGTAAAAAGAAAATAGATCAAGTGTTCCAATTAAAAAGAAAATCAGAGCATTTTATAAAAACCTTTTATGCCTCCCATGCTATATATCCAGACTAAAAATCTTCAGCTAACAAATAGTCAGAGCTTTAGAGGGACTTGAATGGCTTAGAGGATTTATATTGGGATATAGAGGCTTTCATCTTTACGTCACTACTTTGGATCACATCCAAGATGGGTGGTGATCAGAATTTGACAGTTGGTGGTGATTTGTTTGGTTTATATGAAATGAGTTGGTGGTCTCATTTCTGTCCACCTGCACTCACATCATGCCATCATCCGTTTCAGCTGAGAAACTAAGAACTACTCCCCTGATGGGGCCCCTACAGATGACACATGAAGCAGAACAGTGCCTCCAGCAATGTTCTTACTTTCATAACAGATCCAGCAAGCCTAAAGGGGCTGGAGCTATGAACTACCAAGCCTAAGGTACAGGGCCGGCTCTAGGTTTTTTGCTGCTCCAAGCAAAACATTCCCCCCCCCCCCTTTTTTTGTTGGCTTTTACACGTTTGCACTTTGTAATGTGTTTTTTTTGTTTTCGTTTTCATTTTTGTCCCGGCATTTTAGCCCTATAAATAGCAAATATAATTTTAATTATTTTTTTTCCATAAAGCCAAAGGCGCTTCAGGTAAACTCCCCCTCCCCTTTCACTCGCGGCTGGGTCACAACAGCCTTTTCCCTGCCCTGTCCAGCCCCTCCCTATGGACAAGCACCCCTCACTCCCGACCCACAGGGGGAGCAGGATGCAGGGACAGCACAGAGCCAGAGGGACATGGGGAACAGGGGGAGCAGGGTTCACCGTGGGGAATGGGAGGCACAGAGCCAGAGAAGTGCAGGGACCGGGGGAAGCAGGGGACTGGGGTGCGGGGGTGCACAGAGCCACAGGGGTGCAGGGAACAGTGTGGGGGGAACAGGGGTGACGCGGGGAACAGGAGGCACAGAGCCAGAGGGACGCAGGGAACAGGGAGAGGAGGGGAACAGTGTGGGGGGTACAGGGGTGGCGCGGGGAATGGGAGGCACAGAGCCAGAGGGACGCAGGGATTGGGGGAGCAGAGTGTGGGGTGTAGGGGAGGCACGGGGAATGAGACACGGGGAATGGGAGGGGCAGAGGGATCCGGGTCCAGGGGAAGTGTGGGGAATGGGGGGCACAGACCCAGAGGGGCACAGGCAAAAGGGGCTGTGGGGTGCAGAGCCAGAAGGGTGCAGGGATCAGGGGGAGCAAAGTGCGGGGTGCAAGGGCGGCACAGAGCCAGAGAGTCACAGGGAATAGGGAGAGCAGGGGGGCAGGGGAGCAGGGTGCAGGACGCAGGGGTGGCATGGGGAACGGGCGGCGTGGAGCCAGAGGGTCACGGGGCGGGGTGGGTGCAGCGAGCAGGGTAGCCGGCAGGGAGCTGCCTCTATCTGGCGAAGGGGGCTGTGGCCGTGGCAGGACTGGAGCCGGCAGGGCGAGGCGGAGCCTGGGAGCTCCACAGGGAGCTCCCGTAGCCCTTTAAAATCGGTGGGGCAGGGCCGGGCATTGCTGGGGGCAGCCACTTACCTGGAAATGTGCTGCCCCAGGAAATGTGCTGCCCCAAGCATGTGCTTGATTTGCTGGTGCCTAGAGCCGGCCCTGCTAAGGTGCCATGGATTGCTAGGCCCAGCACAAATTAAGCACTGCCTCTGTGCCCATAACAGGAGTACCTGCAGGGGTGAAAGTAAGTTAAATTTTACAGGTGTTGTCCTATCACAGCCCACCGAGGAGGGGGGAGATGGGAAGGGGTTGCAATAAAACAGTGTCTGTAAGAAATGTAAGTGTGGGGTGGAGTGTGTGTGTGGGGAGGTGTCAGGGCAGAGGTTGTGGGGGTTAAGGAATCAGGGCAAGGGGTTAGGACATGCGGGGAGGTGCAGTAGTCAGGGCTGGAGTGTATGAGGGGTGCAGAAGGTAGGGCAGGGGGCTGGGGTGGAGAGAAGAGTGGGAGGAGAAGCCAGGGCTGGGTTAACTTAGGCTAGGTCTACACTACGGCTTTTTTTCAGAAAAGGCTACGCAAAATGCACTCTGTATTTTGCATAGCTTTTTCTGATTTTTTTTGGAAGAGGCTTTTCCGAAATTTGGCCTGTCTACACTGGGCCAAATTTTGGAAGAGCCCACTCTTTTGGAAGACCCCTTCTGCCTCATGGAATGAGGAAGACAAGGCTTCCGGAAGAGCACATTTGCACTTCTGCAAGAATAAGTGGAAGAGCAAACGCGTTCCCTGGATGCGGCGGAGTTTTTCCAGGATACCTCTGGTTTCTGGTATCCTGGAAAAACCCTGCAGTGGAGATGTATCCTTACCTGGCTGGTACTGTACCACTGTAGCTGGGCAGCCATGGCCAGAAAGGGGCTGAGCCAGGATCACTACAGTTGATTCCGTCTCCCCTCCTGCTCCTGCTACAGCAGGATTGGGGCCAGGGCTAGGCAGCCAGATCAGCTCCTCTCACTGCTGGAAGGGGACCTCTGCCAGCCCCTCCCACAACAGATGGGGGTCAAACCACTGGGCCTGCCCCAGGATCGAGGTTGGAGCTGGGCAGCCGCAACTGGACAAGGGCTAATATTGCCCCCTCCACCATCTCTTTAAAGTGCCCATCCTGAGCTGAGATTTAAAGAGTGCGCTCTGGGCTGGTTCCTGCTGGAGTGCAGCCTGCTCTTGCCAGAGCAGTGCACTTGGGCGCACCCCCTTACTTTCACCTCTGAGTAGAAGTAAACCAAGAATCCTCAGAAGTGGAAGAGTCTATTCTTTATTTGGTTAAAAAGCTGCTCTCAAAAGAACAAATGGTAGAACAGATAGGATCCCATGACAGAACAGGAATGTGTGGCTATCGAATGCAGTATTAAGGAGTGAGAATATATCTTAATAAATATGTTTTGTTTTCTACTAGGGTGAGAATTCGTTAGTGATGGACATCATCCACTAACCGGTATGAACAGCACCTGTAAGATAAAAACACCGGAATTATTCCAACCATGTAGGTATAAAATCGCGCACTGGCCAAGACAGCAGCATACAAAATGTAATTTTCATTTCCCATATGGAACTGTGATGTCAGATAAAACTAAAGAAGAAACGAGTTCATCCTGACCAGAGGGATATGTGAGGCCATGCCATCTCTCAGGATTAAGAGAGAGAGAGAAATATAACAGGAGCTAAATATACCCAGGGAGGGGATTAGCCAGCAGCAGTCATGTGCAAAATAGCCACTTTAAAGTGGCAGGTGCTTTTCTTGCCAAAATTTAAAGGTCCTGTTACCAGCAGAGCATTCTGGGAAAGGTTCCTATAAAATTCGGAACCAAAATTGGAGAGCTCAGTGGTGACCAGGTAGTCACAGAGACCCAGTTTTGTCATTTATATACTTGCATGTACTGGAAGAAATTCCTAGCTTCTTTGGTGTGCTGCCTGGAGATAGCTGGTGTGCAAGGGGAATCTATCCACTGCACCATCTCCTTTAAAGGGGACAGCATTTCCCCCCTTCACAGCAACTTATCTCTGCAGCCAAGGCCAAGGTCCAGCCTTCTCCCCATCCCCTTTGAAATGTCTCCAATGGGGGCACTCAGGAGCACATGAGGACTGCCCTTTTCACTAGACCTTGCACACAACCAAGAGAGGAGGACGGTCCTCTCCTAGACATCCACAGGGAGCAGTCACACTGCAGAGGGTGGCATAAAGCCCTTCCCCTAGTACGTCATCTGTTGGGCAAGCCCCCTCCCACGAAGGCCAGATTCACTGGCAGAGGGGCAAGGTGCAGTGACAAACTGGCCCCTGTGTACCTTTGTTAGTCTGTGATATTCTATTTAGAATGTTACCCCTTTTTGACACAAGAGGCTAGTCAAAATTGAGGGACCTGGGGATGTTCCAGTATTGAGAAGAAATTGATGTTGGAGTCTGACATTTTCTTTGCTGCGGTCTTGCTTGTTTAGAGGACTGCATAAAGAATTGCTTCTCCAAATGCAGAAGGAACCAAAGGCAAAAGAAGACATTTCTTGGCTTACAGGCCCAAACCAGCTCCACCAAATCCAGAACCCCTCTCTAGGTTTTTCTCAGGGTCACACAATGGAATTCATACAGGCTTCTGCTTAGATTTCTTCAGGCTCTGTCTCTGTGGCTTTGTCTACACTAGCAGATAGAAAGCGCTGGCAATTACTGCACTCAAATAGCACTGCAGGGAAACCACTATTGTGTGTCCACACTGCCAGCAGCCAGCGCAGTAGTGTGGCCACACTTCCAGCACTTGCAATGGTATTTGGAACAGTGCACTCTGGGCAGCTATCCCACAGAGCACCTCTTCCACCGCTGAGGCTTGTGGGAAGTTGGGGGAGGGCGGTTGGGGGGAATCCTTGGTCCTGTCCCAATGCCCCTTGGTGCATCACTTCAAATCCCAGGAACCCCTGAGCTTCTGTCTGCATTTGGTGCCATCTTTCAACAGCTTTTATGCAGTGCACTCTGCCATCTTGGTCTGCAGGAATAGATCCTCAGCTGTTGATGAAAACACTGATAGGTCTCACTAACACATCACGAATGGCAGTCGAGTTATTCCTTAAGATGCAAAGTGACAATGAGGAATCTGACACTGATCTTGCCATGCAAAATAGCTACGATACAAGATGTCTTGTGGCATTCGTGGAGGTGCTGACCACAGTGGAATGCCACTTTTGGGCTTGGGAAACAAGCTCTGAGTGGTGGGATCACATCGTCATGCAAGTCTGGGATGATGAGCAGTGGCTGCAGCACTTTTGGATGAGGAAAGCCACTTTCATGGGTCTCTTGTGATGACCCCATCTCCCTCTTCCCCATGGCACCAGGACATGAAAATGAGAGCTATCCTGCCAGTAGAGAAGCACATGGCAATTGCATTGTAGAAGCTGGCTACTCCTGCACCTTGTGGTACCATTCCACAGTTCCTTCACTTTGACCCCTGCACTATAGTACATCCCAGTCATGGCCACTTTAGATCATGCATCTTGATATCTGCCAAACGTATCCTAATTCCTATGGCTGGAGCACAGTTGAGACAGGACAGCTTCGTCTTCCCAAATGCTGATGAGTCCAGCACCTCAGCATTGCTCCAAATAGGGGATCGCCTAGTATGTGGAGCAGGCATGGTAACCTGGAAAGATGCTCTGAGAACTCTCCATGCATCATTGAGTAAACAGCAAGAGGACTTATAAAATTCCCAAGGAATGTAAAGGGTGGATCTGGGGTTAGTCACATGAGGGCAGGGCAGTAGAGCTCAAACTGGAGAACAGAGAGTCAACAGGCATTGTAGGACAGGTGCCGGAGGCCAGTCACAGTGCTGTAATACACTAGCTTCCCAGTGCTGGATCCACTGCACTAAAAGCTCTATGCCTCTAGTCAAGGTGATTTACCTAGAGCCCTGCAACTGTGGTGTTAGTGCACACTCACTGCCTTACCAGTGTGGACACCTCAGGAGTTACAGCTTTGGGAGCTGATTTGCTGAACTGTAACTTGCCAGAGCAGACAAGGGCTCTGGTTCTGGGTTCTGCTGGGTGGGTTCACATAACCATTTTGTATGTTTGTCAGATTGTGATTAATTTATTTTTACAGTTAGGTTATGGGGTGAGTGTGTTCACACCCATCAATCAAAATGAGATTTTAATTCACTATAACCAGTCATTACCCAGATAATAACAATAAAAGGAACATCACTCTGTCCTTCACACATCAGTTGCTTCCTGTGCTCAAGGTTTACCATTGCCTTCTCCCAAGAATACCGTGGAAGTACTTGACATGTGGATCGATGGCAAACAGTATGGTTATAGGTAGAAACCCTAGATGGGGGAAGGGTCACTGTGATACTGTGTCCACAGCAGTTTATTGTTTTCCCTAGCTAACTGTGATAAGGACTCATGATGAAATACAAGCCATGAATCAATGAACTCTGATGTGACAGGACCACAATGTCTGTTGAATTATGAATACACTTGGAGTACCTTTTCCAGACCTGAAGAAGAACTCAGGGTGGCTCTCAGAAGCTCGTCTCACTCACCAACAGGAGTTGGTCCAGTAAAAGATATTGCTTCACTCACTTTGTCTCTCTCAAAGATGCTAAACATTTATGATGCCATTCCAGAATTGCTTAATCTGGCCACTGAGTAAAGGAGGTAAAGGAAGACTTTGCAAGGTGCAAGATAAAATAGGCTAGAGAGTAATAAAACAGTGACCTCATTTGTAGTGAGAACCTCTTTATAACAGCATGCTGAGGCTGTAGTATTTTGTAAAGCTATGATAAACTCCAATAGCTTCTTTGCAAATCTCTAAAGGAAGAAATAAGCTAAGGCTGACTGCTGTTGCTCCCACAGCTTTCAATGAATGAGCTCAAAATGGACTCTCTAGTGACAGCTCTGTCAAAGAATAACAATCAGAAATGCTCAGAGACAACCATTTCTGTGTGTGAACAAAAAGACAGAACTATGTAGCACTTTAAAGACTAACAAGATGGTTTATTAGGTGATGAGCTTTCGTGGGCCAGACCCACTTCCTCAGATCAATATGATTTTCTTCCACATATTGATCTGAGGAAGTGGGTCTGGCCCACGAAAGCTCATCACCTAATAAACCATCTTGTTAGTCTTTAAAGTGCTACATAGTCCTGTTTTTTTGTTTCAGCTACACCAGACTAACACAGCTGCATCTCTATCACTATTTCTGTGTGTGTGTGTGTGTGTGTGTGTGTATATGTGCGTAATACTCAAAAACAACCTTCTCTCTCTCTCTCTGTATATAGGGGCAGGCACAATGTTGATCTCAAAGAAAACAGCAATCTCAGAGCTCTTAAGATGTATGACTGGATTCTAAACAAATTAAAGCTAACACAGATTGTACCGGATATTTTTCATCTAGTTTGCAAAGCACGCTTTCCACTTGAACTGAGATGAGAACAGAATACAAATATAGTCCGGGGAAATGACTGGAACTCTGACATCACCTTCCAAAGGGAAATGTGACGGGTAGTTATTGTCACTACCTTATGCTTAAAAAAAAAAGTCTTCATTTCAGAGTGGATGGGCTGAATGATCTATAGATCAGCATAAAAACCACTTTCTGGATAAGATATTTCAGATTGCAAAAAATCAATTGGTTAAAGAGAGACTTAATCAGAACCAAAACATTACCTCATGATGTTACTGGTTTCTTGACAAACAGCTGACTTAACATCCCTCCTACATTTTATATCTGGAGATTGTGGTGTGCTTCTTCTATTGAATAGTACAGTACAGCAGTATGAGTTTCAGAGAAGCACCTGGAGCTTCTCTGCAGTGATGGGTCATGTGAGTAAATGAATCTACGTGATTATATGTATCGTAGAGGAAATGAAGACTGTCCTTTGACTTGTAGTCTGCTGTAGCTGTAAGGAGAATATCATGCTGTCTTGTACATTATGCAACCCACCTATATTGGATGTTTCTTCACAGCCACGCTAAAGGATTCCGGAGGTATCCTGAAATAGCTACCCTGCCTCTACACAACCCACCCGTTATTTCGAAATATTTTTTGAAATAACAGGTGTGCTATTTCACCATCCCGGTAAACTTTGTTGCACGAGGGTTAAGGGATGGCTTGAAATAGTACGTTATTTCGAAATTTGGTGCTGTGTAAATGTGCCAAATTTCAAAATAAGCTATTTCGAAATAGATTTGAAATAAGATACGCAATTTGTGTAGCACAAATTGAGTATCTTATTTTGAGTTTAGGGTGTTGTGTAGATACACCTTAAGAGTTAAAAACTCTGACATTAAAAGAAAGGCATCCTCTTCTGGATTCTGTTCAGGTGTGGCTTGTTGAGCAGCCTGATACAACTACTGCTACTGCTAATGGAAAATTAAAACAAATCTGGTTTGGCTAATAAAGGGCTCTAAGTATTAATGTCTTTTCACAAATTGTCAGGAGGTTTCAATCCCCCATGTGATTAAGACAAAGCACCTGCTGCTATTTTAAGTGGAAATGTCATAGTGTTGTTATAAAATTTTTGTTAGGTAAAAGATTTTCAGTTTTTATCTCTGACCTTTGACAAAGAAATCTGTAGGGAACATGAGAGCGTGCAGTAAGGATGGGATAATTATTTTGTGGGGAAAGAGGCATTAATCCCTCATATTAAACCCAGCAGTGCAGTTTAAAAAAAAATAGCAGCACTTCATGGGCCTGATTCTCAGAAGTGCTGAGCAGTCACAGCTCCCAGTGAAGTCAGCGGTCCTGATTCATCATTGTGCTATTTCCCCTTTGCGCCCTGCAATGAATTGCACTGGTGCAGAAGGTGTGCATGCTAGGCACAAAAAAATGACTGTCACTTCTGTGCTGTTCCTGCAGCAGTCCCCCAGTACAGGGGGCATTCCAGGGGCAGAGGGGAGGTCAGTGTGGGAGCAGGCCAGAAAAGGGAAGGAACGTGGCTGGGGTAAACCAGAGCCTTGGTGATTTTTCACCCTTCTGTTGCTCCACAGTAGTCACTGAAATCAGCAGTACTAATAAGGGAAGCCTAAGCAGATAACAGGGCTGAGCCAGCCTCTAAAGCCCTTGTCCAAACGGCACCACCTCCAGCAACAGTGTCCCCTACATGTGGCTTGGTATCGCTTCATTTGTGACTCAGGGTATGTCTGTGCTGCCATTGAGGAGTGTGAATGCAGCTTGTGTAGACACTCCTGAGCTAGCTTTAATCTAACTGGCTTTGGGCCTGGTGGAGTGAAGCCATGGCTGAATGGGCTTCTGTGTGGACTAGCTGAGTAATTAACCTGGCTTCCTAGATGGGCTCGTAGAGCCTATGCTGCCATGACTTCGTTGTTCGGTACCACTTAGATTAAAGCTAGCTTGCGTATGTGAACAATAGACTGCACTATAAACATTTCCTCAGGGAAGAGAGGAGCCTCCTCCCTCAATTTCCTGGAGCCACGTCATTGCACTTTGGAGATCTCCCACTGAGTGCTGACCTGTCCCTATTCTATTTGTTTGTGAGCTGATATGATGACAGCAATTTCTACAGCAGTCTATTGATCATTGATTTGATTAAGCAAACTAACTCATAATTCTCTGCACATATCAATGTTAAATCCACCCTGTCAGTCTCATTTAATATTTCATCCTGGCTCTTCCTCATTGACACGCTTGGAAACCATCTCCTCCCAGTCACCTCAAAGGAAGCACTACCTGTACAAATGAAGATTCAGTGTGATGGGAGTGCAAGTGCTATCTTTAGTAAGATATGTACTGTATAAGAGATGACTCAAGGTTCTCTTACTGTAATGATTATAATAATACATCTTCTTTATATAGAACCTATCTGCATGACAATCTAAGTGCTTCACCGAAATGAGAGATGACAGCAAACAGATTAAAACATTAAAAATCATCTTAAAATGAGAGAAAACAATCAAATGAATCATAGAGCCATGGAAAGACAAATCATTATTTCAAAAATGTCATAAAACCAAAACAAATGAAAAGTATGCTCCATCTGAAATGCTAATATCTGAAAGAAGATATTAAGTGATATTCCCATTCCTGTGAAGGGACCAATCACAAGCCCTATGCACTATCTAAATCCCATTTAAATTTTGCTTTGAGGGCTTGAATGACACTTAAGTGGTGCAATGACTTTATCCTGGCCCTCTAGCACAGAAGTGACATTTATTCCTTGAGTGCTTGTATAATACATGTCTTCTAGCTGTTAAATTATTCCTGCAGGATTCACTAGCACAAAGATGGGACAACATAATCTACCAAATTTTAACCCCCCCTCCAACATAATGGATTTAAAATGTGACAATAATGGGGCAGAAATTGTTAATAGACAAGTGCCATTTTTGCCTCATGAAATTCACTCACTTCCTCAGCTGTAATTAGGTTTTGTGGTGCTGTTGGTCACAGCAAGTCTTATTGCCCCATTTGTCAGTGCCATTATCCATTATTGTTGTTATTATTATTCTATTATCATAGAATCATAGAATACTAGAACTGGAAGGGACCTTGAGAGGTCATTGAGTCCAGTCCTCAGCCCTCATGGCAGGACCAAGCACAATCTATATCATCCCTGATAGATGTCTGTTTAACCTGCTCTTAAATATCTCCACTGATGGAGATTCCACAACCTCCCTAGGCAATTTATTCCAGTGCTTAACCACCCTGAAAGTTAGGAAGTTTTTCCTGATGTCCAACCTAAACCTCTCTTGCTGCAATTTAAGCCCATTGCTTCTTGTCCTATCCTCAGAGGCCAAGGAGAACAATTTTTCTCCCTCTTCCTTGTAACACCTTTTTAGATACTTGAAAACTGCTGTCGTGTCCCCTCTATATTTATACCCACACCCTCATCCCAAATTCCCCAGCCTACATCCTCTCCACATTCAAGTCCCTCCAATTAACTCATTTTTCTGTAAAGACCTAAAGTAAAACAAAATTATATACACAACTAGAGTCTCTGCTTCAAAGCAGGAACTGTCCTCATTTCAAACAGGGCCAAGCACAAAGTTGGTGATTAATAAATAAATAATGGGCCTGATTCTGCACCACCACTTTTGAAGGCACAGCACAGGACGTGCATAGATTGCTTTATTTGATCCAAATCTGCATTTTATAGCAGAGAAAAGCTTTGGCTGAAAAATGTTGCCCAGCTCTACTTACATGGGGGACAGAATAATTCTGTGAATGGTGTTTGTTGTGCCTGTGCTGGGGGACTTCTCAAACTACTGTGGCAGATTAAGGGTTCGAATATGCTGCCAGAGCAGTGTATGGGAGTCATGGGGAGTGATGGGACCTGCCCCAATAACAAAAAACAGTAGTACCGGCACCTCTGTCAAGTTAATAACAATGGCAAAACACCATAATTAGGGTTAACTGGGGACCCCTTCTTTGCATTCATACATCTAGACATCTGGGTATAATAAAAATACATTAACATATGGACACATGAATGATTTTTTTTGTTAGCAGCTGGGCCATTACACCTTAATTTTGTTCAATTGAAATTGATTGCAAAACTCCCTTTGACTTCAGTGTATGTTTAAAAAAGGCTCCTACAATACTCTTGGGGTTTTAATCCTGGTTTAAATATAAATGGCCAAGCTTGTGGAGAAGAAAAATGAGTGTACCACTGATTTAACAGAGAAAAATATGAATATCTGTAATTATTAGGTGTCAGATCTTTTCTGTAATTCTGCTAGATGTTGGCATACAGTTAATGGCAGGGGTCTTTGATTCTAAGAAGTGTGCGTGTTAATAATATGAAGCATTTCCCTGCCATTGAGGGGGCTGCAGTCACTGCTGCACCTCAGTCACTCCTGTTCTCTGACTGTGGCACATAACAATTGGGCTGTGACATTTGGTCTACTTTCAGTTGTTGCCTTAGTATGAGGGTGCTGAAGGGTGTTGGTGGCCTGTGGTAGACAGGATGTCAGACCAGCTGATCTGGTAGTCCATGTGGCCTTCCATTCAATGACTCCTTAAGTGAAAGACCATGTGCAAACACCATCATATTCTGTTATAAATGAATGGGTGTGAAAGTTCACTAATAAATTACATTCAGGTTTCAGGTGGATTATTGTGGACATTTTGTGATTCTGTAGGACAGCAGCCCTTTGGCAATTTGCTCTGCTGGCAAGTTAATTTCCATCACACCAAAGTATTATAGCTATTCTTGAGACAAGGTCAGCTAGGTAATATATTTTATTGGACCAACTTCTGTAGGTGAAAAGTACCAGGTTTTGAGCTACGCAGATCTCTTCTTCAGGTTCAGGGAAAGAAGCAGATTGTTAAACAGAACAGGTAATTCATTTAAAATGAAATGGACAACTGGGACTAAATTGATATGCATAAAGTGTTTGAAGTGGACAATTAATGGTAGCAGGTAGTGTGTGATATGTTACAAATTGTTGTAATGAACCATTAAACCACTATCCCTATTAAGTCCATGGTTTTTGGAGTCTAGTGGAGTTATGAATTTAAATTCTCATTCTCACCTTTCAAAGTTGTTGTACAGTTGTTGTACAGTGGTCATTGTGTGAAAAATCTTCACCCCCAGATGATATTGTGGTTTTGTCTTTTATGTTTCAATATGTTTCAAGAGTGTAATGATTGTCTGATTTCACCAACATTTGATGCACTGAATGTTGCTGTGATGGGCATGTGTAGGACCAATGGGTCTTAAAAGCTGTATTATGAGGATTATTGCTCATCATCGCAGTGGAAATATGTCTGTAAGTTTGTGTGTCTTTTGTTCTGGCAGGGTTTGGTGTAGGGATGTAAAATCCCATTTAAAAAGTTTACCAGTTAAATGTTAAGTTTAACCAGCTAACTGGGATCCCCTGGGTGGGGTGGGCCTGGCTGGGCTGGAGCAGCCTCCGGCCCACAGTGCAGTGCAGGGAGCCCAGCTGGACTTGAGCATCTGGCTAGGGATGTAAAGGGTTAATTGATTAAATGCTTCCCTGGAAGCATCATTCATTGTACCTGTGGTACAGTACAGTGGGCCCAGCCAGGCTAGAGTGGCCCCTCATCTGTGGCGTAGTGCGGTGGGCCCGGATGGCCTCGGGCAGGGGGCTGCTCCAGCCTGTTGGGGCCACTGGTTAACTACTTACCTGATAAGGATGATGATGCTTACCAGGTAAGCAGTTAACCCTTTGCATCCTTAGTCAGATGTCACTTTGAGTTGGTGTATTCTGGTCTGTTGGGAGCGTGCATCTGATGGTGAGCTTGGTGAGGCTGGAATTTGTGGGGTTTGTTTGTTTGTTTTTTGGTCAAAGGATTCAGGAAAAATTTCTATCAGGATGAGGTCCCCATCAAATATGGGTTGTAATTGTTTGATGAAATCCTGTGGTGAGTCCAGTGTGGGCTGTTAGGTGACAACTAGGGGTGTTTAGTCAGTGGGTTTCCTTTTCCTGCATTGAATCACTTGACCATTCCATTATATGAGCTACATCTGTTGGGGAGAGTCCTTTTTTAGTGAAGGTGGTTTTATGTGAGTTTAAGTGTGCATCCTAGACTTTCTCTTCAGAGCAAATTGATGATATCTGAATGCCCCTGGCTCTAGATAACAGATTTCTGGGGTTGTTTGGTGATTGCTGGATCTGTGGATTTCTTGTATGCAGTTGTCTGTAGTGTGTGGTGTCTAGGAAGATGGTGCTGGTATGAGAATGCTCCAGAGAGAGTTTAGTGGACAGGTAGTGGTTGTTGAAATTGTGGTGGCAGTCCATAAGCAAGTTTAGATCATCTGCTTAACAATCGGTCCTAACTTGTATTTAGCTCAGACACTATGCTTCCTTCCCCTTGACCTAAAGAACAGCTCTGCGTAGCTCAAAAGCTTCCATCAACAGAATTTGGTACAATAAAAGATATTCCCAAGTGTCCAGGAACTAACCTGGCTACAGTGACTCTCAAATAATAGACATCTTCATGAGCCATACAAATCTTTCAATGTATTAAAGCCCAGCAACACACAGAAATGCTAAATTGGGCAGGATGACCTGGTTAGTTTTAAATGCGGCTTGTTTAACTTGGCCATTTAAAAGTTAATCCCTTTTTAACATGGTTGTTTCTATAAATATTAAATATCATGTGCTTGATTCTCTGCCACACTGCACTGTTTGTAGTACTTTATTTGTGGAAAGTGGGTATAAAATTCTACCAGATTTGAAGGGTAGTATTTTACACACAATGGGCAAAGAAGTCCATGACTATACAAAGACAGTCAAGAACCAGGTCATGTATCTGTGTGGAGGAACAGTGATTTTTCTTAGCCCTGGTTCACACCGTTACACTACGGAGTTAGGATGGCACAAGGTAGTTTATATCTACCTAACTATGTAAGCGTGTACACTAAAATTTCACTTTTGTTGATGTAACTCGCCCACTACACCGACATAATAACTCCACTTCCACAAGAGGGACAGAATCAATGTCAATATAGTTCAAGTCAATGCTGTGTCAATGTAGACACTGCATTACTTACATCAGCTATTGCTGGCTTTCAGAAGCCTCCCATAATGCTCCATGCTGACAGTTTGACTGGTACAAATGCCCCGGTGGAGGATGTACAGTGCTGACACAAGGAGCAAACAAGCAACAACACTCACAAAGCAATGTAATTATTATGACTGATGTGTGCGGACGTAAGTTAGGTCAACTTAATTTTGTAGTGCTGATATGTCCTAAGTTGGTTATTTTTGGTTTTGGTTCAGATCATTACATTTGGCTTTATAGTGGTGGTAAGGATCAGTCAGTCTAAAATCACCTATGGAGGAAAACATATAAGAAGTCTTAGTAAAAGTACAATTTTAACAAAATTTCAATTTAATATCTTCAAAATATATAGATTCTTTTCTTGTTAGAATATGCTATTTGAGCATACCATCCAGGGGAAATAAAAGGTATTGTTCTGACTACCAGAGGGCTTGCATATTTTCCAATGAGTATGTAGTCCCCTTACTAAAGGGGCCTCTGTTTTATTCTGAAAAGACCCTGTGTGCTACAATCCAGACTACAATTCCCATGAGCCCTTGGAAAAAAAAACAGGAAGGGAGGACTCTGGGGGGGGAGAGAGGACTGCTCTCTCCATGTACTTGAAGAAAGAGGCCTAGCAGTCTGGGACTCTGCCTTGGAGTTTGGAACCAGAGGGGGAGCCAGGCTGCTGCCAAGGTCATTGACCCAGTGGAGGGGCTGTTGGAGTGCAGCTACTGGATGCCTGTTGGAACTGGGAGTTAGCAGGCTGCCTCCTATAGGCACAGCATAAGGCAGTAAGTTTGGGCCTTGTTGGAAAAGTGCTGCCTGGGACAGAGCTGCTGTTTAGCCCGGACCAAATCCTCACTACAGCTGCACCATCAGCGCGCCAACGCAAGCAAGTGCCTGGGACTGAGTCTAAGGGTGTGCACACTCTGGGGTGGGGTCACTGTTGTCTAGCTATATAAGCTTCAATTATTGATATGTGTTTGTTAATGCTATTCATTGCTAATCTGTTAATCCCTGTTTATTCAAATTAAGTAAAGATTGTTTATTTTAAAGTGTTCTATTAGATATAAATGATTTGTAGTTGTTCTGGAATTAGATCCAGATTTATAGTGGAATGAGTATATTCCTGGAGGCTCTCAAGGCACACCAGTGTGTGTTCAAGGCCAGCCAGGTGGAGGCACTGCCATTTTACATTAATTGCCAGCAAGGGACTGCAGTAAGGGGTGGATAGGGTTTTCCCCAACTAAACACCATCACCACTGGGGTCCTCAGGATCTTTTTTGGGTTAAAACATCAGGCGCCCAGGCACACCTGTGAGTGTGACCTGCTCCCCAGTAACCCGGGGAGGGAAAAGGGGGTTACAAGTACAACAGAAATTTATTGAGAATGACTAACAGATGAATTTAAAAATTGAATATAAAGACTGTGAGGTACAGAGTGCATTCTATAGTACATATCAAAATCAACACGTGAAGTCATTTCATTAAAATTTGAGTTAATATCCTGTGTTTTAGTTCTTCAATAAAAATAGTAATTCATGTATGCTTGTTAAAAGTATTTTGGAATGAATGAGATAATTAAACGCTGAATCCTGCCCTCAGTTTCACAGGTGTAATTCCTATCATTCCTGTGGTGTAGCCACGGGCAGGATTCGGCCTTTGACTCAGAGAAAATAGATATGAACTTTCCAAAAAATAAAAATACAGTGGGTTTGATTCTCCTTTCACTTACAGCTCTTTTACACTGGTGTTCACTCCGACACTGTTACTTCTGATTTCCATTGCTGCAAGCTAGATCAGATCCAACATTTGAATTAAGTACTTTTGGAAATAGAAAACATGCTTTTTTTCTGCAAGCCTTCATACATTTGAATGAGCCATTTTCACTGGAAATTAAGAGCCTGATTGTGAAAGGTGTTAAACACCTCTTTAGAGGGGCTGAGAATTCTTGAGTCCTACTGAAGTCAAGTCAATGAAAGTAAAGGGGGCACTAATAGTGTAGGCAATCCAGTCCTGCAAGAAGCCCTCAACCTATTGACCTCATTGGGAACCGAGTGCACTCAGTGCCTGGCAAGAGGTACTCAGCACAGGAAGGATTAGATTTTTCTTTTGGTCAGCACAAGCATTCATATTATTTAATGAAAGCAACGGAAATATATTGAAAATCTTTTAAAATATTAATAGAAAATAAATACTGAGATCTAGGGTGCAGTCCTGAGAGGTACCGAGTACCTCCTGGAAAGATGCTGAGGACCCTTGTCTACTCTTCAGAAAGCACTTAACTCCTCATCTGATCAGACAGAATCATAGTATCATAGAATACTGGAACCAGAAGTCTCCAAGAAGAAGTCACCAAGTGCCGTCTCCTTCACTCAGGCCTGCTGACAAGGAGGGGGGGCAAACAGGGGCGATTACTCCGGGACCCAGAGATTCAAAAGGGCCTGCTGCCCAGAACTCCCTGCTGCTGCCGCCACTGCTACAGTAGCAGCAGCCAGAGCTCCGGACCCCTTTGATTTGCCACCAGAATACCGATGTGCCGGTTCCACATGGCTCTGAGGGCTTCTGGGGGTGGGGGTGGAGGTGGGGGTGGGGAGGCTGCAGTCTGGGCAATGCTAAGGGCTGACTGCCCTCAGCACTGCCCCTTCCACCTGAGGCCCTGCCCCTTCTGGGGTGCAGACTGTGACGTAGTGAGGGGGACCTTGCTGGTTGCTAGGCTTGGGTTGTGAGTGACCTCCACTGGCTGCTGCTTGCAGCACGGCCCAGCAGGGCAGGGGATGAATCATTATGCAAGGGGGCTTCGAACCTGTCTGACGAGTTATCTCCCAGGGAGCGGAACAATGGGAAGAAGGGGAGTGGAGCCCTGGCTGGGGGCAGGGCAGGAAGTGAGTGGGTGAGGTTTTCTGGCTGGTGTCATGGAGGAAGCAGCCTAGGCAACGGGCTGGGATTTAGGGGCCCAGGCTCCCCCATCTCAAGGGGGGCTGAGGCATCCTAGGCCTGCCCCGTAACCAGATTACATCTGTGCTGTGCTGTATCCTGGAGAAGCAATAAACTCCCTCTATTCTACTGGCTGGTGGAGTCTGTCCGTGCCATTACGGGGGTGCAGGAGATGGGAAAACCCCAACGCGCCGTCACACAGACCCACCCCCACACGCCTTGTGCTAGGGCCCGTGTAAGCTGTCAATCTCACTGCTTGACTCACAGCAGGAACAAGCACCATTTAGAGCTCTGGAGGTTAAATGAAACCTTGCTATATTAATAATAATGCATTGTGTTTCCAGATAATAACATCTGTATGTATCCTAATTTAATGAAAAATGTAATTAATTTTCAGATTAAAATAAAATGTTGGAATCAACAATACAAACATGAAGAAGATGAAGAAAAAAATTTCCTTCTCCTTTGTTCATATAGTTTTCTGATAAATAGGGCATGCAGCACAATAGTTTTATCTCTGTGATGTTAAAGTATGTAGGTACGAAATCATCAAAATAATACAACATTAAGGTTTTATACTGTCAGATCAATATATCAGATTTCCCACTTAGTTCAAGTCTGAATTCTTCTAACTTGCTTTTGAGTCACTTCCGTATCTCCATATCTTTGTACCATATCTGTACAATATCTCTCTATATTGTCATAGCTTACCTACTTTACTGTATTTTGCAGCACTAATGTATTTTTTTTCTAAATGAACTCGAATGCATATATACTTTGGCCTATTTGCAAATTATTACTGTAGACTAGTTTTGAGGCTGCTATTATTAGTTTGTTTTTGCTTTTGTTTTGTTTTTTGCTAAGAACTGAAAAAGTATGACACAAACATAAAGACAACCCTTGCCTTAAAGAGCTTTTAGTCTAAGACGCACAAAAAAAATTCTTAGAATCTCTAGAGCGAGGAGTAAATTTAGATTGTGTTTTAATTACTCAGCTCTTGTTTAAGAGATCCTTTCTGTAATTTGACATGCTCTGCAGTCTTAGAAGTAACTAATTTTCAATCCTGATTTGATAGAGGGGAGAGGGACATATCATTATGACTTTAAAGCTAAATAGCCAAAGATATCCTGCAAAGATACTCATGGAAGGAATAAGGGACACAGTAGATCAAAGAAACTTCAGAAGATTATTTTTGATAGAAATTTTCCTCAGATCATCCTTTTTAGGGGGAGAGGCTAGGGAGTCAATGAGAGATGACCTAGCAGGAGTTAATCCCTGAAGCACATTAACTCTCAGTATGAAATCTGTGGGGTTAGCAGAGAACAATTACACTAAAAGCAGCTGTCCCCTTTATCCATTCTCTCCCACGTTCAGGTAGTACAAAGCCCAACCTACAAGACTCCAGGGAAGTGGGGAGAAAGGTGCTGTGGAGGGTATGTTTCCTATTCCATCTATGTCTGTCTGTCTCTCTGTCTGTCCAGTCAGCCAGCCTTGGTTTTTCTATAGCAGGGATGTGAAGCCGGTAAGCATCACCCTTACTGGTTACTGTTAACTGGAGGCCTGGCTGGGCTGGAGCAGCCCCCCACCTATCCATGGTCTGGAGCGGAGGACCTGGCCCAGTTGGAGGAGCCCCCTGCCCATGGCGTGGTGGGCCCAGCTTGGCCAGACCAGCACCCTGCGGTGTGGGGCTGGGCTGGAATGGCCCCCTTCCAGCCCCTATTTAAGAGGTTAACCAGTTAAACATAACGTTTAACCAGTTAACTAATTAAATGGGATTTTACATACCTATTCTATAGTGTTCATAGCTGAAGTATCCATTCGTTGATCTATTAGTGAATCGTTCTCTTACCCCACTGAGAAAGAGGGGACAGTCTGACTCAAAACCTTTCCAAAAAGTTCTAGACCTTTTTAGAAATACTAGATTTTTCTGGTTCTTCCAACTGTAAATGGAGAACAGCATATTTGGAGAACTGTGCTCTCATTCATTTCCTAGGCAAAAAGTATTCAATATGGTGTCATCTGAATTCCCCTTGTTTCATTCCAAAAGAGCTTCCAGCAGTTCTTGTTAATTCAGATAATAGATTACTTCAGCAATAAGACACAACAGGCCATGTTTTAATGGTCTATTAAAATGTGCCTTATGTGCATTGTGAAGCAAAAGGCCGAGTAACTTCAACCACCCAAGAAGTGTATTAATGGCCAATTAACGCATGCCTTGTTGTGTCTTGTTGCTGTAATAATACAGATCTTTAGTATATACCAAGAAATGTCATTAATGAAGTTTTAAAAATTATTTTCTGTGTATTTCGTTAAATGCATATTTTATAAAAAACCTAGAATATAGTAAAATGAAAGGGGAATTTAGATTACTCTTTGTAATGACTTTTACAAAATGTTATTGTAAACTTGATGCAAACAGAATAGACACCATCAATTTGTACCTGGAGTTAGTCATCTCCAAATACAATTGAAATAGGCAAGATTTTTGACAATTCTCTTAAACAAGTCATTGGGGAAAAAAGAGCAAGATGTAAAATATGGGTACACTGAGCCGTATGTTTCCTCTCTACTTCTGCAAGAGAGTGAACAGCTGCAGATTCTGACAAGAGGATGGATGCAGAGAGCAGGGAATGACAGCTCTATGGCCTTCTTTCTGTGGAAACCCAGAAGCAATTCCTTACTCCTATCAGCATTAATTTATGCCAGTTTCACCACAGTCATATAATAGCCTCTGCCTCCTAAGAGGAATTTCCAGAACATCAAAAATGAGAGGCACTACAAAAGCTGTGCTGCTACAGAGAATAAGGGCGTCTCCATGCATGTGACTGGCTCTGCCGCTGGTAGATACTGGAGATTGGCAAATACTGGAAGTCAACATTAATTCTGATACAAAAATTTGAATCTACATTTTTTAGCTTTTATTTTAAGCTATTTAAACAAGGTGTCCTCTATAACTTCCTGGAATTTTAAAGCTTGATTTATACATTGGCCATTTTAGGCTGTGTTCAAGCTACAATTCTACTTACATCTTGGGTGATGAATGTAGAGCTGGTGGAATGGCTCCTGCAGCATTCCTTGCCTGCTGTAGACAGTGGGACCTTAAAACAGGAAACCTGGTAATCCACCTTTGTATTCAAGTTCTAACTTACGCCAGCACATAGCAGGACGATGATTAGGGGACTGCAAAAGCACCCGTCATCCCTCCGCACACACACAAGTTGTGCTGTGCATTCTTTGTTGACAGATGAGGATCTGGGCTTCTGTCCTCTGCCTAAGATGTAAAATAAGGAATCTGACCACTTGCTGTGGTTGGAAAATAGATAGCTGTATTTGTCGGAGTAGAAATGTTAACCCCTAAGGATACATCTACACTGCAACACTATTTTGAAATAATTAGAGCTATTCCAAAATAACTTAATTCGTGTCTACAGAGCAGACAGTTATTTCGAAATAAGTGTCAAAATAGTCAAGCTGGAGGACTTCTTACTCCGACTCCTGTAACCCTCATTGTACGAGGAATAAGGGAAGTTGGGGAAAGAGTGCTCTATTTCAAAATCAGTGCTGTGCAGATACTCTCTATTTTGAAATAAGCTATTTCAAAATAAGATACGCAATTGACGTAGCTCAATTTGCGTAGCTTATTTTGAGTTAAACCCTGCAGGGTAGATGCACTCCAAGTGACCCAGGCAAATTACCGAACTCCTTCCTAAACTCAACCTATATTTTCATTTGAATTATCAGTCTTCTTCACATCTGTCTTAAAGTATCATGTTGAACAGCTGCTTACTGCTGCCGCCTCTCCCCTGCAGGTTATTGTATTCCTGTGGGAGATGAAATGATACTTTCATACAACACACATATCAGTTTATAAAATGCTTTGGGATCCTTTAGGCTGAATGCTGATACACAACTCCATGGCAAATCATTATCCAGCACAGCATTGTACCCAGGATACTGCTGCTTTTAACTTTCACATTTTACTGAAAAGTGTTTGAATCTCCAGAATTTTTTTCTCTAATATTCTCAAAATGAAAATCAACCTTGACACAGCAATATATTAAGCAGCATTAGAAGTCCCTGGGAGTCTCTGTTGGAAAAAAAAAGGTCTTTGTTTTCCTTTGACGGTGCTAGCATAACTGTGACTTTTAGAAACTACCCCCCTAACTTCACAGCTTTTAACTTTTTATTAACCCCCCCCCTGAGCTTTTTAAGATCCTTCACAATGTGATTATTATTAATTAAAAAAATCCATGAATGTTGAAAAGAAGCACTGTGGTGGGTGAAGTGCTCCCAGCGCAGTTAGCCACTCCCCTCGTGGAGGTGGTTTACCTAGAGCACTGGGAGACCTCTCTCCCAGTGCTCTAGCTGTGGCTACACTGCAGCATTTAAAGCACTGCTGCAGCAGTGCTGCCGCAGCTGCGCTTTAAAGTTTCGAGCATAGACAAAGCCTCAGTTCAGTTTTGATTTTAAACTCGGATTAGTCACTGAATTGGGAAACGTAATAGATTTCATAACTGTGGGATATAAGCATTAACAGGGGAATTCAACTCTGTGTTAGCACTTGCAAAGGACTAGAGGGCCTTCGCCTTCCCTATTCAGAGGGCTGCCAATGGTCAATTAGGTTCTCAGTGCAGACTACAGCTGTCTTTAACTTTTGCTCCTTCTGCAATGGCACACGTGGGCCACTGCAGCAATGGAGAATAACTACGGCATAAGAATGCCCTGTAAAGCTCTTTGTGCCATAGCTTCCTCTTAGAGAAAATGTATGTAGAGCTGGTTCTGTGGACTCCCACGGAAGGTTTCTGGCAGTGCAGGTATTCCCAAAGTCATGTATGATCTGCAGTCCGCTTACATGAGAATGGCTGGAACAAAGGGACGAGAGAACCCAAGTCCATCTTGACTTTTGGGGATACACTTCATAATGTGAGTGATGCTGTAATGGGAGATATATCAATATATGCATGGGCAAAATGATGGGGACTCAATTAGCTATTATGACTCAACAGAGAGATCTTGGAGTCATTGTGGATAGTTCTCTGAAAACATCCACTCAATGTGAAGCGGCAGTCAAAAAAGCAAACAGAATGTTAGGAATCATTAAAAAGTGATAGAGAATAAGACAGAGAATGTCTTATTGCCTCTGTATAAACCCATGGCATACCCACATCTTGAATACTGCATACAGATGTGGTCGCCTCACCTCAAAAAAGATATCTTAGCATTGGAAAATGTTCAGAAAAGGGCAACAAAAATGATTAGGGATTTGGAACAGCTGCCAAATGAAGATAAATTAAAAAGACTGGGACTTTTCAGTTTAGAAAAGAAGAGACTAAGGGGGATATGATAGAGGTCTATAAAATCATGATTGGTGTGGAGAAAGTGAATAAGGAAAAGTTATTTACTTGTTCCCATAACATAAGAGCTAGGGTGTCACCAAATGAAATTAATAGGTTGCAGCTTTAAAACAAACAAAAGGAAGTACTTCTTCACACAACGCAGAATAAACCTGTGGAACTCCTTGCCAGAGGATGCTGTGAAGGCCAAGACTTTAACATGATTCAAAAGAACTAGATAAATGCATAGAGGTTAGATCCATCAATGGCTATTAGCCAGTATGGCTAGGAATGGTGTCTCTAGCCTCTGTTTCTCAGAAGCTGGGAATGGGCAACAGGGGTGGGATTACTTGATTTCCTCTGTTTTGTTCATTTCCTCTGGGGGCACCTAGCATTAGACACTGTTGGAAGACAGGATACTGGGCTAGATGGACCTTTGCTCTGACCCAGTATTACTGTTGTTATGTACTTACAAAATTTGCCAAATCTTCCAGTTTCAAGCCTGAAATTAACTGAAGAAACAAACAGTAGGCTGTCTACACCAAACAAACTACACTGGGTAATCAAGGTAGTTAGAGTTCTATATTTTACAACTTGCATCTACAACTGTAATTGCAAAATTAGAGTATGGTTGAAGCCTCTCTGAAAATATGCTTGAAGAACCTCAAACCTCTGTTCTAAAGTACATTTAGGACAAACTAGCCTACATCCTAAATCCACAGGTTCTGACCCTTAAAAAAGTATATGGAAGTTTAAGAGAAAAGTAAATAGGAAGGTATGCAGATGTCACAATCAGGAGTGCTGACCAGCACCTGGTGACTAAGGGGTTAACCCTGTACTAGCCAGGTATCAGGTGGTCAACCAATAACAATACAGGTAGGAATTTCAAACTGGAAAAGAGGGGTTTTTCTCTCTCTTCTGTGGTTGAGAGGCAGAGTGGTTTCTTCCAAGACTGCTGGAGATGGGAGTCACGTCTCTCTTCAAGAATGGACTTCTTACAAGGTGTAAGTAGGGGAAAGGTTAGCTAGTCTGTCAGGATTTATTGTTTTCCTTGTTTGGGGATGTGGAAATAATGTCTGAGCTTAAGTGCTTTTTTTTCTTTGTAACTAAGTTTTAGCCTGGGGGTTTCCCTGAGAATCTATATCAATTGGTGGCTCTTTCCCATCTGGCCACTTTACTATGCTTGCAACTGTAGTTTTGTTTTGATAATAAAGGATTGTTTTCTTTTCTAATTAACCGGGATTGGTTGATTGTTGTGTCCTTAGGACTCAGAGCCTAGTTACAAGGGCAGAGTCAACTGTCGTCTGTGAATTCCCTGTTTTTTCCCAACTCCAAGCAAAACGGAGGTTGGGGCAGGAGGAGAGTTTTACTTTAGGAAGGAGATTTCCCAAGTGATCTCTTCCCTGGTTTTTCTTGGAATCACATAGGTGGTGGCAGCGGATTCCCCAAAATCTGGATGTTAGGATTTTGGGGGGCAGTTTTTGTACTGGAGCCTGTAGAGGCAAGGTTTTGGAGTGCTTTTATGGGCCCCCAACTTCTGCATTCATCGTGCCAGAGTGGGAAACAGCCTTGACAGCAGGGTTGAGCTAGATTATTTCATTAGATAAAGTCTTACAGCTCCCAATGATGTCATGCCTATCTGAAGTGAGAATCTGGTCCTTAAAAGTGGTTGTAACTAAAATGAATACTTATTTAATATGTGAAAGTCAGATACAATAAAATGCCTAGTCTAATCCTTTCTCTCCAAAGTGTCTAACTTTGAAAATTGCCTCATATTTTATCTCCCCTGATTTTCTTCTTTCTTCATTCAAGCAGAAAATCTTCTCTGACACTGCAGTAATTCTTGCCAGAACTGCTTGTGGTTCCCTTTAAATGAATTTGCCATGGCAGACAGCAGGGAACAGGTGGCAATGCTTGCTACTGAAGATCATCATCTTCTCTAAGATTTTCATTAGACACTTAATTCTTCCCTGGCATGCCACGGAGCTATAGGGATGCAGAGCAATATACTGTGATTTGAGAAGATTTGCAGCTGGTGAAGGAGATCTGGAAAGGAGCTGCCTTTTGCAGCCATAGATATTTTCAGCAGAGTGATGGGGTTTTTGTAATGTGGACACCAATCTATTTGGAAGTGAACTAAGTCCATTCCAAACTGTACCAAACTATAGCTAATGATCCATTAGAATGAGATCTACAAATTACTTGACTTCCCCAATTTTATTTTGAGTTTTTTAAAATAAAAGTCTTTGCCTTCGTGCTCTGATTCTACTGAATACGGGGAAAAAAAGGCTTCTTGGGAACTTGATTATTATTTACATGAAGGGTCCTTTCCAACATTCTGGCAGTATAAAAAGAGTCTTTAGCATAAATGAAAATCAGAGTCTTTTGTATTTATTATTTTTTTTATTGAACTTTTACTTGTCGGAACTGAGGAAGTGCTGCTGAACGAAAGGAGTTGCTGCACTTCTTGGAAGTGAATATATTCAGATATGAATACTACAGTGATCTCCACCTCATTGAGGCCCAAACAGATTTCAAAACTTGCCACAAGAGCCCAAATAAGGAACACAACAAAAAATAGAGAACAAAGGGTCTATGATGACCTGAACAGTCCTTGACAGTTCTTCCCCTCTGGAACAATGGAACTATCAATCTTCAGGGTGAAATTTGTATGGGCTGGAAACAGGGCTTTCTGAGGGCCTCCCCGGGACTGTGGAATTCACTACTGCTGGACCAGAGAGCCTGATTCACTATTGCTCTGCATTTTTGTAACTATTTACACCAGTGCAAATTTGGGTTTAAAATACTACCATTCTGCTCTGGTGGCATTCTTGCTTTATACTCACTGCAGTGCTATAAATTACTATGTTCGGTGTAGGATGATGGTAAATTAGACCCTAAAGTTAAACACAAACCTCATTTCTTTCTGGTCCAAATGCAAACCCTTCCTTCCTTTCTTTCTGACATTCCTCACCATAGCTTCCAAGCATCTCTCTATCTGTGATGTCTTTATACTCACAATGCTGCTGTGAGGTAGGGAAGCCCTATTATTCCCATTATATAGAAGGGAAACTGAGGCAAAGAGGTTAAGTGACTCATGCAAGATCATGCAGAAAGTCTGTGGCAGAAAAGGGACTTAAACTAGGGATGTGAACGGGTAACCAATTAACTGGTTACCTGGTAAGCATCACTCTTTCTGTGTGATTCTTACCAAGTACTGATTAACCATTACTCTGGAGAAGCCCCCGAAGGCTGCCAGATCCTTCTGCTGGCTCCCCCTGTACAGGAGGAGGCGGGAGCAGAATCCCAACTAACCGGTTAACTGATTAACTGGGATTTTACATCCCTAACTTAAACCTAGATTTCCTGGTAAGAACCTGAATAAAATCAAGCAAGACTGATTTCTTTAATATAAATGATACTATTACATTCATCCCAAGATCTCAGAACCCTTTATAAACATTAATTAAGCCACATAACAATCTTAAGAAATAGACGCAAGCTAGTGTAATTTTAGAGTATTTTGCAATGGATCAACTGAGGCAGTTAACTGGGGAGCCAAAGTGACTTGTCTACTCATACAGAATCAGTGGAAGAACAGGATCCAAGAACTCTGACTTCCTGTTCTTTCCTCCTTTCCTCAGTTTCATAATCCAACAAATTTCATGTTAATACTATACATTAAGTGACACTGGGATAACATCAGATTTGTATGGAACAGGACAATTTTAATCTAAATTAAATGAATTAATCATATGCATTAAATAACATATTCAAATACTTCTAGGAAAATACACACAATATTTTCAGTTCAACAATCTTCTGGAGCTCATCTTGCCACACCTGAACAAGGATATTATTGAAATTACACTTTCCATAGGCTAGTTTGAAATGAACATGATAATAAAAGCAATTGTATAGCTGCTGAGGAGATACCACAGTTTTTAGAATTCCCTTAATTTTTATCTTGAACCTAAAAAGTTGATTATGGGGAGACAGATGTTGAAAGTCACACCACACTTTTATAGTATTTCATGATTTGCATAGAGGCATTTGTAAATGGAAAGTGACAGGAATGTATAGAAACAGAGGCTTTGGGATGATAGGTCAGCAATTGGTGGACAGCAGAAGATTAGTGTTTTAAATTATTGTGGCACTGGTTATTCAAGCCCCAAACAATCTATTGTCTTGATATATAATGCCTTAAACACTTTTAATATAGTTTGTTGTGTATTACCTCCTAAAAATGTCATGTAGGAACCCATTGGATCCTAAAACCCAATGTGGTATTCCTACGAGTCATGCCAAATCACCACATGAAGGTTTTTGGCTTTAATTGACAACTGAATGTGAAGTAAATGGCCCTCATCCCTCATTGTTAGAGAACAGATGGCAGTTTTGTAAGAATTCAGGAGTGAATGTTGGGGTCCTGTCCAAATTCCAATTTGGATGATTCCATTCTAGCATACCTAAATTCTCTCTGCAGGTTCAACTAGAGATTACATTCTTCTTCATATCCTTTCTTAAATTGTTCTGAACTGTTACTCTGTGCAGTTACACAACTGCCAAGTTTTCCTCACAGGGTTGTTATACTTCAGTATCCATTTTTAGATTAAAAGTGCTATAAAATTTAATATATTATAATAATTATTTTTCAAGTTTAATTTGTTTCCCTTCTCTCTGTTTTACACTCATTTTCATATTTCACCTTTTTGTTTTGGGATGGGGGATAGGATTCTTTTTCTGAATGGTTTTCATCATTCTTTTTAAGTTTCTGTTTTCCATTAAACACATTTTCTACAAGTTAGCCATTTTTAAAGTGTTCACACTTTTTCTTTCAGAACACCCATTATTTATTTCTCTGCTTTTCCCCCCCATCTATTTTTTTTACAAGATAGGGGCAGCAGTTAATCAGCTGCAAGTTACAAGTAATAAGTTAGCTTATCATCAACTACACAATTGTCAGAGAAGGACAGAGGGGTGACTCCCTCTGACAGGATCCAAGACGGAACGGAACAGCACATATAGAATTTTTAACAGTTATGCTAGCCTATGAATATTCTTTGTTTGGTACTAAAACATGTATATATACTGGGGAAAGGTGAAAGATGGGACAGAAGAATATTCATCATAGTATATGGCATTTTTAACTATATGCCTTCTTTTTAAACACTGTTTTAGTGTCTTTAATCTAACTAGACAGAAAATGTGTGTAACAGGCTGGCAATATTTATCTGAAATACCACATTCTCATATTAGGTATTTATCCTGGAGAGGCTTAAGGGGATTTGGAGGCAGGTAGCTCAATATTCTACATGGGTATATGAGGATAGGATGGGGGTGTGTGTGTGAGAATGGCTGTCTATAAATAGAGAATATAGGGTGTTGACTGTGTAATCCTCAGGTAAGAACCCTTGGAGCATCCACATCTGGGGATAAGGCTTGAGACTAATTTTATGTCATGTCATCTCATGCTAATCCCTTTATCAATAAGGTCAACTCCAGGAAGGGGGTGAGTTTTTGATTCAAAGCAGTGCTTGGCCTGAGAGCTGAGAATGTGCATGGATTGTGCACGGAAGAGCAGAGTTACACATTAGAGAATAATTAACAAGATTAAAATTAATATATTTGAGGTAGAGATCAAAGATGGACACTTCACAGTTGTACTATGTGAAATATAGCTTGTGGAAATGAAATTTCTTCTGGAATGTGGACTTCCAAGGTCCTCTGTCCTTTAATTGTAATCCTTGCGGCTCTTAGACAAAATAGTAACATGGAGACTATGATTCTTGCACAAATAGCAAAATATTTTCACTTATAACTAACATCGTCGCCTCACTACACACATTGAAGGAAAATAAAATTCAAGTATACAGACAGAACACCTACAACAATATGTTCATGCAATTAAAGAAAATGAACAGTACTTCTGCAACTAAATATTCCAAACACATGTCGCTTTAGCTTCTAGCTAAAACAGCCGATCATCATTTAGGGCTAGGAGTTTCTGCTTGAGTCGCCACAGGGAAGCAGTATTTTGGCAAATTTGATAGCAATACTGACCTAGACAGATTATGATATACTGCAAAAGTTGAGGAAAAGCCACCTGCAAACTCTTCATCATTGCCATTCTTGAGTCCAATCGATACCTGCTATTTTTGAGTTGGCTGGCCAGGCTAGCCCTGTTACGGAAGGTTTCTGACATATTTGGCTATGGCATAGTAATGACCAGAGAAGAAAGTAATTTTAAAAAGCTCTTGGTTATTATATTCCTAACATACTGGACCTAACAAACAATAGAAAAAGTAACAGAACACATAAAAGATCATTGATCATTTGTCTGCCTGGCCAGATGGTCCATCTAGTCCAGGGGTGGGCAAGAGGGCCTCCACAGGCTGGATCTGGCCTGCCAATCAAGTTGATCCGGCCCTGCTGCTCCCCCCGGCCCCAAGTCCTGATTGGCTTGGTGGTGGGGAGGCGTGCACACGAGGTCTCCTCCCACCCTGCAAGGGGTGTGGTACTTCTAAGCACCGCACGCTCCTTGCAGGATGGGGGCAGGGTGGGAAGAGGCTTTGCACGCTCCCCCTGCTCCCAGGACTATCAGGGCTTGGGGGATGGACGAGCACGTGAAGTCTCCTCCTGCACTACAAGAGGCTCAGCACTTGAAGTCAATCATCAGCTGCCGCTCAGATGGTGGTTTACTCTTAAATGCAGCGCTCCCTTGCATGGCAGGGAACAAGAGACTTCATGTGCTCCCCCTCCTCAGGCCCTGATTTACCTGGGGGCAGCAGGAGGGAGCACGCAGAGTCTCCTCCCACTGCCAGGGTACAGGTACCTAGAGGGAACCACCAGCTGTTCAGATCAGCTGGCTGTTCTCTCTGGGGGGCAAAGACTTTGCACACTCCTCCACCCTCAGACCAATCAGGGTCTGTGGGTGGGGAAGCATGGAAAGGTCCTGGCTCTGCCTCTTCTGCCTGAGACCCTATCCCTTCCGGGGCAGCCCAGGGTCATTTAAAACGTTTCTGAAGTGGCCCCCCCGTCAAAAATTATTGCCTACCTTGATCTAGTCCAACACGTATAACATCCTGATGCCAACAGTAGTCAATATTGTTGCTCTAGAGGAAAGTATTTTTCCCTTCTGCCCCATGCTAATAATAAAGCTAGCTAATTGTGCAATGTTGTATAGAGGTGAAAGAACCTTTCTTGGTCCCACAGGGAACTAGTGTTCTGAAGCAAGAGATTTGATTAGCTTGCCTAGTTACTAATATTGTAAGCAGTCATTAAATTACTCACCCTTTAAAAATCTAGCCACAATATTTGTCTTGATTACCTCCTCCTGTGGAGCTGAATTCCACATGTGAAAATATCACACTGATGGAATATGTGAAAGAGCCTAAACAAATAGACTTTATATTTTATAAAGAAACATTCCCTTTTATTTGTTCAAAATGTACTGCCTTTTAATAAAACTGAATGTTCCCTTAATTGTCTAATTTTGGGACAGAAAAAAGGAGAAAGTGGTCAATTTTCACTTTATCCTTAATGTTAATGACCCTTTTGAATTCTTTTTCTTTTCAGCTAAAAACTCCTAAAATTGAGCAATTTCTCATTAAATGCAGATTTCACTCATATTGCTTAATACCTTCAAAGCCTTTCATTGGCCTATTTTTATTCTCAATTTGGAGAATATTTCTTGAGACATCACTTCATATTATGTGCCTCAAACCCCTAGCTAGAATCCTTTGGCATAAAGAACCACATAAAAAGAGATCACTAATGTTTATTATGATTGCCTTGTACAATATGTCAGTAGAATAAAGAAACTAGGGAGCCAATATCCCAGATATTGGCAAATATGGCAAAGTAATTGTGGGTATATTGACTATAATATATTATCATGTGACAAGTGGAGCATATTCCATGGGTTACCCAACATGATTGTAGACTGGAACTCATCTAAGAAGCAATCATACCAACCACATTTCATAAAAAAACCTCAATGTACTTCAATAATTTACCTTCGCAAAGCTCTTGTGAGGTGTGCATTATCTTATCTATCTATCTTTTGGAGCGTGTCTCTCTGTGCATCTGAGAGTCTGTTTAAGAACTCCTCCTAAACCATAAGAGCTAGGAACACCAAATTTGGTATACAGCTTCCTCTTACCCTAACTTAAATCAAGGTCAGGGTTTGGTTGTGCCTGGAAAATGGGAAGTGCTGGGAATAGGACTATTTTCTATTTAAAAAATGGAAAGGGAGGGGGGCAGAGAGAGAAGGATGTGATACTGAGTGTGGCCATAGGGGGCAACTGCAGCACCAAGAGAGCAGCCAGCAGGACTGAGGCTCCACCATCTGGCCTGCAGTGCACCAGTAAGGAGCCCCTCTGCCCCAAACAAAGCCTGCAACAGACTGCAGGACACGGGGAGGAGTGCTGCAGCAGGGGGCAGCCCCCCAGAGCCTGGCTTTCCCCAGACAGCCTGCAGGGGAAGGGAACTGGGGGGGGGGGGGCCGGAGACCGCTGGCAGGGAGCACCGCCCCTGCCTCCTGGGAGGAGTTGCTGCTGCAGCAGTGCCACCCTTGCCGCCAAGCGGCCCTAGTAAGCCCCTCCTTCTCAGTCCCCTGTCCTGAGCTCCTTGCCGAGTCCTGCACCTCCCACCTGCCTTGCCAAGTCCTGCACCTCCCACCTGCCTCACTTTCCAACCCTCTGTCCTAAGCCATGCACCCCCTACCCCTCGTAACCCTCAAACTCTCACTCTAACCTTCATTTTTGAAAAATATAAACATTGAAATAAAGCATGTATATTTTTCATTTATTTAAAAAAAACCCACTTTTTTCCTTCAGTTAAAGACCCAAGCAATGCCGGGTACATTTGCTAATTATATCCATACTACAGAAATGTAAACAGAAGCACAAAAATTACAGTATTTACACTGGTTGCACAGTGAGTCAGTGAACAGATTGGGAACATATCCAAAGAGTATACTGATGCTTAGTCCCTAACTTTAACAATTCAACCTCACAACTGGATTATATATAGGGAACACTTTATTGGAGGGCAAGCTGTTTTGAAACAAGATCTCTCAGCTAAATCGGTAGTTATAATAATTATTGACTGTGATGGAATTACATGGACCAGAACAGAATTTGGCCCAAAGATAGAAGCAAGAGGTGCATTCCTCCTATAATAAGTGCATATGCCTTTCTTTCTTTTGCCCAAATGCCCAGGGTATTAGGTAAATTATATTATTATAGTAACACCAACAGAAAGTTACCACAGCACTAGCAACCTTATTCTCTTTCATTTTGTTTAAAGGGTACTGAGCATCTGAGTACTGGACACAATAAAGAGATGATTTATTATCCTCAGCCTGGAGGCTTTCCCTGCTGCTCCCAATGGCCAAATTGCAGTTAACGGGAGCATCCGGAAGCCACTTTCATGCCCGGATCCCATACTCCCAGCCACACACCGAAGACCCCAACCAGCCTCCTGCACCCTTCCTCCTGGCCAGCTTCACCCTCCAGTCTGCCTCCACACCCAGCAGGGCCACCAGCCACTATGGACCCCTGGGCAAGGTGGGGGTGGGGAGATGGCTCCATACCCCCAGAAGAGGCAGGGCTGAGGTCAGTCAGTCCTTAGCACAGGGGACTGAGTCCACAACTTTTTACAGCTGTAATCTCCAATCTAGCCCAATATTATGCAAGAGGGAAGGACGAGAGGCAAAAGTTTCTTTAAGCCCTGTTTATGCTTCCAATCTTTTTTGCTGAGAAATTGTGAGAGGACTGTAAGGTCTTTGTAGCATGGATCACATCATTCCATGTGTTTGTACAGCTCCCAGGACAATGATTCACCTCTAATTGGAGGCATTGGTTGCAACTGTAATTCAAATAGTAAATAATTATAGAAAGAATTTTACAGCCTGGCCTCCTAAACTAAGACCACATGTACAATGGCAAAATCATTTACTTGTTAATTTGAAAAAGATTTTTAAGGTGCTGGCTGCTACTTCAGTTTCTTTTGCTGGGCTCACTGTTTGGATTGCTTCCTTTGACTCTTCTGGCTGTATAAAAGCCAGATTGTTTGTTATCTACTGATACAGCACAATGCCAATCTGTTAAATGAAAATCAATATCTAGCCAATTTTTTTCCAAATGAACTCTACCCCATATTGCTCTGACTGTGCAAGCTCATATTCCTCCTCCCACTTATTGCTTTCACTGCAAGAGCCAGCATGTGTGTGTCCCATTGAACCATTATTCAAAGTGATCATGTGTTCATCACTCTCTGGTTTTTTTAAAGTGGCATAATCAGATTAAGTCCAAAATGTATGTTCAATTTTAAAAATGGTTTTACAGATTATCAGATTTAAAAAATTGAATAAAACTAGTTTGGGATTTTTTTTATTTTAGATTTAAATATTTTCTTGCATTGGGACTAATTCTTCCCTTTTGCATACCTACTACTTCCACTGGCTTCAATGGGAGTTTTGCTGGCATATGTAACCTAATGATATAAATAGGTTCAGACTATGTCTACCTATTACTTGAGAGGAAGAACGGCATTGCGCAAGAGCGTTTTTCTTGCGCAAGAAGGGGCAGTGTAGACGCTTCTTCTTGCACAAGAGCCTCTTCTGAAAAAAATGGTGGCTCATTAGGTATGCAAATGAGGCTCAGCAATATTCCACGCTTAGCCTCATTTGCATATTACTTGTGCAAGAAGCCGTGAGTGTAGACATAGCCTCAGTGTTTGCAGTGAGGCAGCAATGGGTTGGACCATGAGAGCCTAAATGTGAAAGTTTCTGTGGTACAGACTACAAACAAATGTGCCATTAGTTTATGTCACTGTTCAAACCAACTAAAATGCAAAAAAGTAAACAATGACTAAATGCTGAGGGGAAAATTAGATTTTCGAATATCCCTTTGCCAGTGTCTCTCACTGGGTAGCTAAACCCAGTGACTGGGATCCACAAAGGAACTGAGGCACTGCAGTGGTGCACACTACAGTGCCTAACTTTTAAGGCATTAGAAAATTGGAGGAATACACAGTGTTTCACAGAGCCTGCATTTGGCACCTACACTCCCCTATGCCAGTGTTTCTCAACTTTTTTTTTTTTTTAAAACAAAGTACCCCTTTTTTTAAAAAAAAATTAAGTACCCCCACTACCTACAGTTTTCAGACACACATTTTTTCCTACCATTGCAACACATTTGTTTAAACAACTTAATCGTAGCCAGGTGGGCGATTATATTTTTGGGTGTAAAAGTACAAAAATAATAAAGCGCTGTAAAACGTAAAACAAAAATTCAATTTTCTCCAAATTTCAGTTGTGTTGACCTACCCCCCAGACTTCTCTCAAGTACCTAAGGGTACTCCTACCACTGGTTGAGAAACACTGCCCTATGCAAGAATGGGTAAAGATCCAGACCTTAGAAGGGGAGCCAGAAAACCAAACATACTAGGCAAGAAGCTGCTCAAACCAGCCAGCAGGAGACACCAACCAGAAAAGAGCAATTTTCTCTGGGTTTATACACCTTCTCATCAACTGTTGGGAGTGGGCCACACCCACCTTGACTAATTGGCCTAATTAGCACCTGTGAAGTTAATGGCGAACTCTGACTTCAGAAGAGCCAGGACTTCCACCAAAGTATTTCCCATCCAAGTTGAAACCTCTGGTACCAAAGTTACATCAATAAAATATACTATAATCTAACGAGCCGGACTGGGAGCCACGTGTAGCCATTTGGGTACCCCAAAAGCATCAGCTTCTGGGTTGCCCATTTAAATGGTTACACTCTTACATCCCTGGGTAGCACGAGCCCCCACCTTTCTTTTCACCTGCTAGTATATTGAGGCCTGGCCCCGTCATTTCCGCTCCGATGTATCTGACAACGTGGGTCATTGCCGAGGAAGGCTGATGCCCAAGTAAATCTGTTCGGTTTTAAGGTGCCACAGGGCTCCCGTTCGTTTGAACCATTGAAGAGCGTCTGTCAAACCCTAAATCTGGGGACTAGGCGACTAAACACATCGGAGCCCACTCATGGGGCCGAACCAGTCCCCGGTGTAACCCTCATTGATCCCAACGGCTTTACAGGGCGTCCCCGCTCAGCGAGGCAGGGGGCGAATGAGCCATGCCCAGCCGCATTCACAGCAGCTTTTTGTACGACCTAATTAAGGGCGTGGCTCTGCCGCCACCCCCCCGAGCCAAGCCGCCCACAGCCGGGCCAGACGCCAGCGGCGGCCACTGGGCAGCATACACCCTCTCCCCTTAAAGGGGCCAGGCCTGCGCACAGGACGCTCGCTTAACCAGCTGCCGGCACCGCAGTGCGAAGCGAGCCGGCTCGCGAAGCGGAGCACGCAGAGGGGGCGGCGGCCCAGGCACGCGGGCTCCGAAGAGTTAAAGGGGCCGGGCCTGCCCGGCGGGAGGGCGGGGGGCGCGGGGCGCGCTCGCGCTCTTTGGCTAGAGCAGCTCGTTGGGCGCTCGGCAGAAGCGCAACCGCTGCTCCGGGTAGCGCTCGCGCGCCATAGTGGCTGCGCGGCCGCGCGCGCCGTGAGGGAGGAACGGGGAGCACGAGAGGCGGCAGGCGCTGCCTCGGCTTTCCGAGCTCCCCGACCCCGAGCAGTCGCGTGTGTAGATGGGGCTGCGCTGCGCTCGCTGAGGAGGAGGAGCCGGAGCGAGGGCGCCGGGGCCAGCCGGTGAGTGCCCCCCCCCCCCCCAGTCACGCGGCGGGGTTGGTGCGGGACGCTGGACGGGGCTTTTCCCAGACGCGGGCGGGAGGGAGGAACTGTTGCTGTTCTGGCTTCTCTGCGGAGACCCCTCCGGCCCGCTGCGCGGGAGGCTGTGACGAGTGGGGCCAGCTGGCCTCGGCGCTGCGAGGAGGCTCCCTTGCCTCCTGGGGGGGGGCGGGGGTCGAGCCGGCCCGTGTGTGAGCCGCCCGCACGCAGGCCCGCCCTGAGCCACATACCTGCGGGGAACATGGTGGCGCTGGAGCCGGGGTTTGCCCCCTCGGTGCGGACTGACCGCTCGCCGCTGCCGTGACCCCAGCGATTTCCCGGCCGCTCTGGGTTATCTGCAGCCTCTCGTCTCCTGAAGACTATCCCTTCCCGCTCCTTTCTCCCCGAGAGGGGTTAGTCCCCTCCCGCCCCCCATTGCTGCCGCCTCTCGCCCCCATCTGATCCCCGCGCGGCTATGCCCAGGGATTATCGTCCTTCCCTGCGGGATTATTCCCAAACTGCCCCTGCTCGGCGTTCTTCCTTCCTCGAGGAATTATCTCCCCTCCCTGCTGCAATCCGCATTGAGATGGGGGGGGAGGGGGGGGGAGAGAAGGTGGTTTGATGTTGCAGGAGGGTGGGTTGTAATAGCCACAGTACGTTTTGTATTCGTACTATAGGCTGAGAGAAATATGGGGGGGGGGAGTAGGGGGATACATGGCAGAGGTAGGGCTGCAGCATGTGCGCCAGGAGGAACTATCTAGCTTCACCAAAACCTTAATGCGCTTGGTGCTGCTGGTGAGAGAGAAGCCAGCTGTCTGGCATTATGCTCCATATATGCGCACACATACCTTCTTGTTGGGTTATGGAGTCTCCTATTCTGTCCTTTATTGTTGGTTAGTGTCTCTAGAGAAAATACCTAGTCTTCAGTTCATGAAAATACCTATCAGACACAGTAACATGAACAAGAAGCTACATCAATGACATTGCTCTTGTGCAGGGTCACATCTGACCAGAATACTTGTTTAAGGCAGTTGATGACTGGTGAAGGGGCTAAACATCTTGCACTGACCCCAGTGTATGTGTATGGACTGATGCTGCAGTAACACCATTGAAACAAGTTTGCTTAATGTAGGGATAAGGGCAATCCTTTGTGTGGCTTCTGCTTGAGTCTGATTACACATCTCTATGCTCAGTTGCTGCTGTACATGGTGATCTTTGGATGGGAATTCCAGTTTCCTCTCAGTTGTGCAGTTTAGGGCCCAGGATTACATCTGTTAAACTTTCCGGGGGGGGTGGGGTGGAATTGGAGAGGGGCTGATTGGCTATAAATAGATGTCTAGAGTAGGCTTCAAACAAATCTTGGTGTGTGAACACAGTGTCAAACTGCTTGGTTGTCAGTGGTGTAATAATGTTTCCTTTTATTTCCACTGTAGTGGTTGGCTTTTAACACTGTCACCAAGCTCTGTTTAGAAATGCCATAGAGGAACTTGATATTTTTTGGTACCTGGTTTATGACTACTATTTCATATACTTTGAAAATCTTAAAATGCTCTTGAGAAAATACCAGACTGACAAAACACAAAAATGTTGAAGGCAAAGAGCCATCCTCTGTCTTCATTTCATGCTTGAGCCTGGGTATTGCACCACATAAGCATAGATTTCCTGAGATCATGCATTGCTTAGAGATGTCTGCAGTGTCAAGGCACAATGTCATGAATAAGACTAGAACATTAGTCTTGGCTTTGGATTTCCATGGCTCTATTTTAACAGGGACTGGCTCCACTCTAACTTATTTGAAAATCAAATATTATTCCTTCTCCCAATAGCTTATTGACTGTATTGATCTTTTAACTCCTTTGAATTCAGTGTGCTTTCATAGGCTGCAGATCCTACAGATCACTGCAGTTTCAGTTTCTTGTCAAGAACAATATAACAAAGGTTACTGTTAGACCATAGCAGCTCCTTCAGAACTGTATTTGTTCTGTTGCTATACTTGTGGACTTACTGTGCGTACCAAAAAATTCTGAAATGATTGAAAAGCTGTTGGCAGCATATGTGCAGTAGATCTTCTTTAGATGAAAATTACTTTTTTTTTTTTTTTTTTTTTTTTTTGCGCAAACAGCAGAAGCGATTAATCTTAAATGATGGACTAATCACCTGAACCTTTTCAATAAAAAAGTAAATTACCAAACATACAAGCATCAAGCTGCTGGTGAGGATGTGGAAAGGCTGAATCTTTAACGAAAGATGACTTTTTCCAAGAAATGTTTGATTTAAAAATTGCCTTTGGACTAACTGTATATCTAATGGTGAGTTTGAAATGTGCAAAAATCTAGACAACATTGATTATTCTTGAATGCCAGGACTAATGATATTACCCCCCCGATAATGGTGCAGAATGAGATGAGTCCATATAAGGGTCTGATCCTGCTAAGTTTAAATACCATTTGTAAGCATCTTGCTGTTCTGTTGGTGGCATGGGACAATC
This sequence comes from Rafetus swinhoei, assembly GCA_019425775.1. NCBI lineage: Eukaryota > Metazoa > Chordata > Testudines > Trionychidae > Rafetus > Rafetus swinhoei. The sequence goes on along the minus strand of CM033424.1, from coordinate 199,270,646 downwards.
AAAATTCAACTGAGATTACATCCCCATAGCGCGAGGCACTGAACAAACTGAGTAACTGGCCCAAAGGTCTGGCAACATAAATAGACAAGATAGATGAAGCGCACTAGGGTACACAGGGATGCAGAGACATGGCTTAACCAAGGTTACACAACGAAGTGTTAGAGCTGGGTATAGCTTGAGCCCTGCATGGATACAAATTTTGTATCAACATACAGTCTGCAAAAATGAGCTGTGGATATAAAGCAGATCTGTGGATTTACATGGTTATTAGTATAGAACCAGTGTGACCAGTTCAGTTTGCTCCATCCCATTGCCTCTCTACATTGGCTTGTTCATTTAAAATAATCTATGTATTTATCTAATCCTACAAGCAGAGAAGTGAGTTTCTTTGATAGTTGAGTGACAATGTTAACTATATAACCTTAAAATTTGTAATTTATTGCAATAGCAGTTGGAGTGTACATGGAGCATGGATTTTTTTCCTTCTATACACAAGTACAACATCAAAAGGCTTGTGTCCTATAGATTGAATGAGAGAAATGCAAACAAATGGTTGTGAGTGGCACTAGTGTGTTGTCTGCCACAATACAGAACAAATCCGTTTCCTTTTTTTAACATAAAATACATAGTTTTTAAGGAAGGGATTTGAATGAGGAAAAGGCAGTGGGCAGGTAACGGGTTCAGAAGAGTCACTCCATGAATACGAGAGGCAATAGAAGAGATTGTCAAATGAGATCCAAAGTTTGACACCACTGGGAGAGTTGGAGTGTTTGGTATATTAATGAATAAAGTTGACTGAATAGGTAGTGGCAGAGTTACATAAACTTGAATGTAAAGAGTTTAAATGTATGATGGGGGAAGGAAAGCCGAGAAGGGGGGAGGGGGGGGGGAGAATTCAAAGGATACATATACACAGCTGCTGAGGTATAATTTCCAGCATGGATAGACGCACATGTACTAGCTGCACTGGACCTAGCACACTAAGAGTAGCATAGCCATTGTGGGATGGATGGCAGCTTAGACTAATTGCCCTGACTCCTTGGGTACATATCTGGGCAGCATCTGGAAGATGGGCTGACATTCAAGTGTCAGTGTCTGAGACAAAACAATAATGTGCTTTGTCTTCATTGACACAGGTGTGTTGTTTTTTCTGCAGGATAACTAATTTACACTAGTTAACTTGCATTAAAATCCTAAATGGAGATGAGGTGTTTGTAGCATTTTCCCAGTATAGTTAAGTGAGGTCTGCATTACATCCATGCCCATGGTTGACCTCACAGTAAATTTCAAACTACAATTTTTCCACCCACTATGGTTCTGGAAAGATAGTTGATACACAAACTATCCTCATGTAACAAAGAGGTTTGTTAATAAAGACCTAGTATTATTGTTAGTATAGATAGAGATAGTGGATGAAGCTGATGACAGCTGAAGGAATATGAGAGAGTGGGTGGGGGAGGCGAGAAACAAGGGGGCCAAGAATAAGTCTAACAACTCCTCAAAGCCGACATACTGCTTTTATAGCATAAGTACTTTAACAGGCCATATAACATAATCCAAAATGGTATTGGTAAAAATAGACTTTCCTGTGATTTAAACTGGAAGGAATTGAGAGAACCCTCCCTTGTAATTAAACATGGACTGCATATTTTCAAGGTCTTATTAAAAAAAAAAAAGATTAATACATGAGGGGTGTTGATAATATGAAATGAACACTTTTAGAATGACTGCTGATTTTAATGTCTAAGTCTCCTGAAATTGAGTGATGTCAAAAGGGAAAAAAATATTCATTTGAATTAAGTCAGTTGATGTCTAACAACACACTTGATGCATAAAACTACCAAGGTATGTCTTAAGGTAAAAGCTGTAGGCATTTTAATTTTACTTGTTTGACCGGCTTCTTCAACAACCGGAACAGCACAAGAGTCCTATATCCTTGCTGGCTGATGGTTGTCTTTTATGTTTCTGGGGCTTAGTTTAGCCTTGACTTTTCAGTCTTTTTTGCATCTTGCAGTAACCTGTCAGATTCTTCTTTTTCTTAGCTACAAAATCTCAAATGATCAAATCTACTTTAGCTTTTCTGCTAACTTCACTTATCCAGTAGCTGGGGACAAGAAGTTGATTTCTAACTGTTCAAACCTTTACTTTTTGACTCTCAGCATTTTGCCAAAGTATTGGTTGAATGGTGCTGATCATGAAGCAGATGAAGGCATGCTTTTATAAGAGTTCTTGATTGAGAAAAAACACTGATTAAAAACACACTTCCATGCATTCTACCTCTTCATCAAGATAGTGCGAGCATGCTGCTGTACTGCCCAAGGAGAATGATTGCATTCTGTTCCTCGCTATATATATTCTAGAGTCCATCTGTGTGTATTTGTGAGCCTGTTTGTTCAAGAATTCCTGAATGGTAAGAGCTAGGGCCACTAAATTTGGTATGCAGCTTCTTATCCTAACTTAAAGCAAGGTCAGGTTTTGGTTGTGCCAGGAAAGAGAATCCCTGGAATGGTACTGTTTTCCATAACACGAAAAGGGAGGAGGAAGAGGACATGTTTTCCCCCCCTTCCGTAGCCACTGGGGGTAGTGAACACAGGGGCAAACTATACTGCAGAGTGACCACTGGGGAGGGGGGGGGGGGGGGATGGGACGGACAACTGCACCACCAAGAGGAGCTTGCTGAACTGTGGATCACCATCTTGCCTGCCACCAGACTGGATAAGTAGCCCCCCAACCCTTGGCCACAGCCGTAGGGGGAAGGGAGAAGAGCCCTGCTGCTCAGGGCATCTGGGGAGTAGGGATGTGATAGTGTACACGGTTAACTGATGAGCCTTGGCTCCTCTGTTAACTTTCATGGTCAGATGCAGCTCCCCCTCCCCCCAGCTGCTGCGCCTCTAGCAGAGGCAGGCTGTATCTGGTATGTGCAGAGAGCAAGTTTTAAGCTAAAAAGGCAGATTCCCACAAGCATCGGCTCCAAGGGAGCACCCCCTGTGTGTAAATGCTGACATTTTCAGTGGCTGCAACTTTACATAAATATATGCATTTTTAACATTCCTACTGTGAGGAGAGAAAAGGGTCCCCTTGCCCACCAATCCTCACTTTCACACCCCTTCCCCCACACCTCCAATGTCCTACCCTGCCCTTCCACATACTCAAGGTCTAGCCTTGACTCATCCCCACACACACCCTGCCAGCGCTCCTGCCCTGAAGGATCTGGACAATGCTGAGTAAGTCTATTTGGTTTATAATTTTTCCTTTTATGGCTTTATTGCCACCTCGTGGTCTAATGTGCTTAACAGAAAAGCTGAAGTTGTGACCTGAGAATGTAAGTGCAAGGTGTACGAAAATGTATTGAGCAGAATGAGTGTGTTTTTAATGGCAAAGCTATCCAATAAGGCAGAGGAGTTAGCTGTATGGAGTTTAGTCTTTGAGAGCTCCATCTCGCTGATAGCTTCTACTGTCCATTAGGAAAATAAAAATAGAGGTGGGGCATGAAGAACTAGTTGTTCTAACTGCCTTATTATTGATGTGCTATTGTTAGATCTCCAGAAAAAACTGAATGCAACCATGACAGTATTTCAGTATAAACAAAGGATTGTGGTAGTCGTTCTCTATCACACCAGCAAGATTCCATGGATTTGAAGAGCCTCCTGGACAAATTTAAGTTGTCTTAAAGACAAATAGTTTAAAACAATTGAAATCAAACTTTTAGAAAAATCCAGGTACTGTACTAAAAACCCTTTACATGGTGTTTTTCCTTCAGATAACTTTCCTGGTCTCCTGTTAATGTTTACAGATATCTTTTTCAAGAAAAAACCATGTTTATACAGCAGAAACAGTGAAGCTGACCATACACAGCTGAAGTCAAATACACAAAAATGATCAACTAGAATACCTAGAGAAATACTTGCTAACAAGTCTAAGTTACTGTAATCTGGCTGCTACTTGTAACTAGGTACAGTGTTACGTAGAAATGACTCAAATCTCTTGTGTCCGCTACACATTTCACACTAGCAGTCTGTACTTTTTGCCATGGTGGTTGTTAAATAGGATTAAGAGTCTTGCTCAGTCTCATTAGTAAGACTGAGTTGGGGGAGGCTGCTACTTTATTCAGAATTTGTTTTCATTTAAGTTTCTAGTCTGTCTGTGAAAATAAACTTAGTGGATTCTAAGCATGTAGACTTTTTATTTAAAATATTTTTCCCACCCCCTCTTTAAAATATTTGAGGCAGCTTACAGAAATTTTTTTTTCTGCAGCTTCTTGCTGATTATAGCTTTACTAAGCTGCAGTAGAATAAAATGAACAATACTCACTCAGCTCAAGTCATTTTTGACAAGGTTTTTAAACTGCCTTCTTCACTGTAGTGTTTGAGCATTTCCAGCAAAAGTCTGCAGGTGCTGAAGTGACGCTGCTATGGCTGTCTTTGCTGCTGTAACATTATAGTGTGTATACTTCTTACAAAGATGGGAGAGGCTTTTCATCTCTTTCAATGGCAGTAGCTAGATCAACAGAAGAAATTTGTCAACTTAGCTGCATCTATATGGGGCTTAGGTTGGCATAGACAGATGAATGTTGTAATTGGGGGTGTCCTGGCCGAAAAGGGAGTTTTTTTGGGGGTCTCACAGTATTGCCTTCTGTAATTTTGTGCTGCTGGTGGTGGATGTGTGACCAGCTCTAAAGGTAGTGCCACCATTGGGAGCTGTGAAGGTGACATGGTATGGTATTGCCACCCTTACTTCTATACTGCCTCAGAAAGTAGGTCTGACCTGGCCATGGAAGCAATTGCAGGGAAGAGGAAGTCCCTGTCCTACCACAGCCCTGCTAGGACTTGCAGCTGGAGCCTGGCACACAGTTAGACCCCCTTACGGCTTTGCTCATCCCCAATATTCAGGGGCTTTGGGCTGGCTATGCACCCTGAGCAGTCACCACCTTTAAAGCCAGCCCTGCTCTCCTACCCAAAAATGACCACCCCCCTTCCCATACCCTCACTTCTGTGTTGCTTTCAGAGCTGGGGGTACCTGGCCAGCAGCCATTGCTTTCAGGCCACCCAGCTCTGAAGGCAGCACCCCTACAATAGCCAGATAAAATTGTCTGAGACGATATTTTCACAGCTGTGACTTTGGTAGGAACATACTTACTTTTCTGCTTCTTGGGTTGGGAGGAAATGTGTAAGCTGCAGCAAGGAAAGGCAGTGGAGGTCCCAGAAAAGGAGTTTGTCAATCTTCCACAGTTCTATTTTATTCCTTCACACAATCTAACCACCTTTAGGAGCTCTCTGTCTAATTCCATACAGCAAAACTATTATCTTCCTCTTCTCCCTCCATTTCTACAAATTCAAGAGGCAGAACCCAGGGACAGTACTGTTGTAGAAATCCCAGCTACTAGAATGAAAGAGAGGCTGGGTATTGCCTTTAGATTCTTGTGGAGGGTGCTCTGGTGTGGGGGGCACATCTGTCTAATAGGGCTATTACATTTTTCAGGCACTGTATCAATATAGAAAAGGATTCTTTTAAGAATTAGAACACTTCCTACAGAACACTTAGCTAGATTACTCCCTCTAGTGGTTGAGCTGTAGTATGTGAAATTGAAAAGTAGTTCTGGGAGTGTTGATGCTGTATCTATGTAGATGCCTGAACTTCTTTGTGTACAGTTCCTTGGCTTAACTATTAAAAATTAAGCTACCTAAAATACTATATTAGATTAATACATTTTTGCAAAAATGACAATAGAGAGGTTAAGAAAATGCCATGTAGTAAGGATGTTAAATTGCTGTTATCTGTGTAGCTGATACAATTTGTATTGGCTACGTGATTAGTCAATAAGGACTGCTCTGTAGAACCACAGCCAGGGGGTAGCTCCTGGAGCTGGCTTGAGCAGGGATTGAGCAGTCCCGGCTCGTGCTTGCTCCGGGAGCCCTCCTGTGCTGCGGTTCTGTATATTAAATGTAGTAAAAACTGTTGGGCTCTTACTCCATTTAAAATGCAGAGGTGTAGCATCCCAGACCAGCATGAGCTGGGACTGCTTGGTCCCCTGTTTGTGGCAGACAGCCCTTTCTGCTGCATGCCTGGGCTGGTGCCAGAGCAGCCCCTGTTTGTGGCAGCCAGCCTGGGCCACCTTGAATAGGGGCTGCTTTGCAGCAGCCTATCCTATCCCAGGGAGAGGCAGGGCGGCACTGCAGAGATGGTGTTGGGGGGAACTGGCTTTTAAGCCAGCTCCCCCCAGCCCAGTTCCTGTTCTCCTCCCCGTTCCCCCCCCACTCCTCTTGCTGCCTCTTAAGTGGTGGGGGGAGAGAGAGCGCGAGTAGTCAATAAGCTTAAGCTTATCAGGTAGTCGACTACTTGCTAACATCCCTAGTAATAAGTGGGCTTGGAAATTTAACTTGCATATTTATTTGGCCGTTCTTTCCCTGGCAAGCAGAGAAGCTAATGCTACCAAATCATGCAGAATCTGTATCTTTCACTTGCTCAAAACATGCATTTTTTTAAGCTCTGATACTGAAAAATTTCTGAAGCTGAAGTAAAAAAATGTTTGCCAGTTTCACAGCCTATCACAAGGTTTTGAGGAGCAAGCCAGTTTTCACTCTTCTGCCTCTTAGGAAAGCTATGAACAGCAGCAGAGCAATTAAGTTGCCTGTCTGGAGACTTAAAGGAGTAAATGCCTTGAGACTAATCAGTGTATGGTTGGTGGGTTATGTGCTCAAATCAGAAGCTGGGTGAGGTTGTGTAAAATAGTAGAGAAACCCTCAGCAGTCATGAAGCTGGAGTTTGACAGTAGAACAGAGAATGTCTTTCCAGGAGTTGGTGTGATGGAGGGCTTCAAACTAATCACACACCTACCTAAGCAGTGGTTGATAGAAAAAATAACATCCCTACTGCTGAAGGCTTTCAACAGGTAATCAGTTATCTGTAAGCATTTACCCATTGGTGTCTACCATTAACGGGCACCCAAGAGCAGTTCCCCACCAGCATCTCCCAGACCACTGTGGCACAGGCAGAGGCCGGCAGTCCCAAAGTGCTGGGATGGCTGGGAGCTGCTCTGGCTGGGCTCCCTGCCTGTGGGAACCCACTAAATTGGTTAACAAGTTAAACTAGGGATGTGAAGATTTAACCAGTAGGAGCTGGAGCAGCCTCTGCCTCTAGGATGCTCTGTCCCGCTACAGGCAGGAGCTGCTACAGTGGCCACAGTTACCCCACAAGCAGGAACTGCTCCAACCAGGATGCAGAAATCCTACACAGAGCAGGAATGTTCATGCGCAGCATTGACTCATTATAGTTTAGCACACTAAGCCGTTTCTCCTTCGTTGTCTCTTGGCAAGCAAGCATCACAGGCATGGCTAGTTTAGCTGGGAGGTGGTGGTCTACCTGGTTTCAATGGCAGTGGTGCTTTTGTAAGGGTTGTGGTGTAGGTGACTCAGGACAATATTGTAAACTAGCCAATTAGCCCATCATAAGACAGGATTTTCAGGTCTCTCCTCCACCTTGGCCTTCTCTCCTGAGCCTCCGGTCTCTTGTTCCGTGTCTCTCTCTCCTCCTCCTACTTCCTCCCCTCTCCTCCACCCTCCCAGCCCTCCTCTGCCTCCTGCCTCTCTCTGTCTCTCTCTCTTTCACTTCTCCTCCCCCTCCTGCCTCTCACTTGGGGGACCGCGGAGCCCAAATGGCCATTTGGGCTCCGCACTCCCCATGCTGCATGGGGGGCACGGAGCCCAAACGGTCGCTTGCACCGCTTGCTCCCACACGGCAGCCTGGCTGAGCAGTGCAGAAGTCAGCTGAGTGCCATGGCGGGAGGTGAAGGGGGGGTGGGGTGATGTTCATGGCCGGGGGCGGGGCCTGGAGCCGCTGTCACGCCGCACATCACCACCCCGCTCCGCCCCCCTTCACCTCCCACTGTGGCACTCAGCTGACTTCTGCGCTGCTCAGCTGGGCCGCCGTGGGGGAGCAAGCGGCGCAAGTGGCTGTTTGGGCCCCGCACTCCCCGTGCAGCACGGGCCCCCCAGAGGGAGCAGCCAGCATTTCAACATTACAGACTCAGACACCGGGCTACTATATATATGATTCTCCAACCCTTTTTCACAGGCATGGGTCATTGGAGCAGACATACCCTGCTTGAGAGTAACCAGGGAAGCAAAGGATGCATCTGATTCACGCTTGAAGATTCCAACCCAGTCTCTATGCTGCTTGCCTGTGTGCTACTTTGGTCCTTCCACAAGAGGTTGTAGAATGGCACAGGAAAGTTTCCTAGTGAATGAAAGGTACAAATCAGCTCTGCCAAGTAACCTTCAGCAAAGGATTGCAAAATGCCTCAAGGAATTTTTCCCAAAAATCTGTCTGGAGGATTCTCAAATCACTGTGCATCAACACACCTGTTCCACTGTACTGCTTAGCTGCACATGGAAGTGTCCAGCACACAGCAACACATCTAGCTTTGTCTGTTTCTATCCATTCACCCATGATGTAATTAAGCACACTACACTCCCTTTTTTTTTTTTGTTTTTTTTTGTTTTTTTTTTAAAAAAAAAGCACTTTCCAGGCTCTCCTCTTCTGCTTCTTACTCATGGTAGTGCTGGGACTGGCTAGATCACTCCAAAGTGGAGAAAAGTTCTCGACTGGCCAGACTACCTGGCAGCTCCACAGTCTAACTTCAGAACCTCATCTTTTTGTGCTAGAGCCACTTTGGCAGTGCTTGAGGCAGCTGAAAGACTCCACAAGACTCTTGGTGATGGAGGGTGGGGTCACTGCTGCTGATAGCATTCAACTCCTTATAGAATAGCAGGCCTTTGGTGCAGCAGGAGTGGTGAATTTGCCTCCCTTGCTTTCTGGTACACCTGGCCTTAGCTCCTTGATCTTAGCTCTGCACTGTACTGTGTCCTGATCATATCTAGGGATGTGACTGACTAATCTCCTATCCAGTAAGCAAATGCTTATCTCATTGTCGACAGGTTAGTTGACTAGTTGTCTCCTCCCCTTGCTGCTGCTATTAGAGGCAGCGAGGGGGTGGGCACAGGAGGGGTTACTTCAAAGCAGCAGTGGTGTATGGAGCCTGGGGCCAGACCCTGTATTATGTGGCTCTGCCCCTTTAAAACACCACAAGGAGTCTGATGCTGGGCTCCATGTGGTGTTTCAAAGCAGCTGTACCACATGGAGCCCAGGGTCAGCTGGGGAGTGCCCAGCTGACCCCAGGCTCCAGGTGGCACTTTCACTTTTGAAATGCAGCAACAGCCCTAAGGCTGTTGCTACACTTCAAAGGTGGAGGTGCCTATTGAGTAATTGAATAGTCAGTAAAAAATGCATAGACTACTTGATTATCAATTACTCGATATTTAACAACCCTAATCGTATCTCTTTTCACACAAGCCACAAAAATCTACTCCCAGATATTGAAATTCCTATGGCTGGAGTGCAGCTGGGACTAGTCTCCTCTCTCCAAATATTGACAGATCTAACAGCTCTACATTGGTCCAAGTGGCAGATCGTTTGCCATGTGGAGTCACCATGATCTCTGAGAATAAGGATTGTGAGCTCTCTACACAGTAAACAGGAAGTGGCATTTTAGAAATTCATAGGGCTTCAAAGGGGGAAGGGCAGAAGCTAGTTTACTAGATGCAGGGCAGTGGAGTTTGAACTGTGACCAGATCAGGTTGGATGGGCATTGTGGATGCCTCCTGGAGGCCATTTATGGTGGCCAAACCAAGTATGGTTGTCTACTTTGGCACTTTGTTGCTAAAACTTTCTCAAACACACACTCCCTTTGGGGTGTGTCACATGGCAATGGGGATGACGTTATCCTCGGCAGGGTGGGGTGGCCCCCCGGTGCCCCTATCACACTTATCCCTGCTCTTTCTCCTCACTAGTGTCTCTATTCCTGCCCCAGAGTCTGTTTATTCCTTCCTTCAAGCCCCCCACTCCTAACCTATCTCACTCTGGCTGAGAGGACAGCCCTATCTAATAGTCCCCAAAGTGACCCAAAGGTCAAAGTCTATAGCTTGCCCTCTCTTGTCAGGGCCGCACAGTTCAATAGTCCCATACTAACCCAAAGGTAGAAGTCTTAGTCATTAGATGGGGAAAGGTTTACATCCCCAGTGGGGGGGGGCAGGCCCTCCCACTCCACTGGACCCCACCCTAGGGCCCTGTTAGTGGCTTGCTCTCACCACTGAGTCAGCAGAGAAATCCTAACTGCAACACACTGACTCCTCTACAGCAGCTCATTCACCCACTAGCGGTCGCTGCTCCTCAGCTGCTTCCTGCTTGAGCTGGTCTCGGCTCACTGGTGAGTCTCTGTTTCACCACATTCTTCTGCGTTCTGGCTACTTCCCCTTATTTCCAAATCCTGGGTGGTCCCTAAAGGTGTTCGGTCTCCAGCCTGTGATATAATGTCTCAGCCATTAGGTAGTTGATGGGGCTTGTAGGGATCTGGCTCAGCACGTCCCCTCCCTCCGGCTGCCTGACCCAAATGCGCTGAGCTGCTTCCTATTATAGTAGTGCTGCCTGAGCATGCTCACTAAGATACAGGGGGTGTGGTTGATTCTGTTCTCAGGGCTGAGTTAACCTCCTCCTGCTCAGTGTCGGGTGAGTATGCCCCGTCACAGGTGGTTTTACTTTATTGCTGAAACAGGCTAATTTTGTCACCAAAAGTGGCATTGCAATATGCATGCCTCTACTGTTTTGCCACCAAAAGCTGCCTTTGCTGACACAACTTCAATGTAGGCAAGGCCTAAGCTTTTAGCTCAAGTATAAAAATTATCTGAGCATTAGAGGACCATGCTCAAAAGTAAATCTTATTAGGCAAAGGACAGCCCTGTAGCACCCACCTGAGAAGCTTCTTTCCAACACAATCACCGTATTTCTAGAAGGCAAACTCTCCAGGACTACCTCTGACCAATTTGAATTACATTTCTCTGGTTGCCTTTTTCTCCACAACAAGATGGATAAATAGGTGGATTTTGTTTTGATTTTTAGTTTTCGTTTTTCCCTCCCATAAAAGTAAACTGGCCATTGAAGATGTTAAGATGCTTCTTCCATTATTTCAGTCTGGAGCTTGGGTATCCATATGGCTCAAAAGTACCATTAGCTTCTTTTCCTGTAATTCTTCAAGTGGGTAGCTGCTGTCACCCTGTGCTTATTTAAGTCTTGTACCAGGTAACCACTTGGAAGATTTTATTGCCAGGAAACTTCCACCTCTTGGGGGACCTGGAATGAATAGGTGGCTCTTACACCTATAGTGCTTTAAAAGTCACCAGACCATAACCCTAAGATGGGAGACTAATTTCAAAGCCAGGAATGCTCTTTCATTAGGAAGGCCCTAATAATAGGTTGTGTTTTCTGGACCTTTAATTTTTGCTCTCTTTTTGGGACCTTCTCCATTGAGTCCTATTTATTTCAGACCGCTTCTCCATTTTGAATTGTAATTTTGTCCTTCAAAGTGCTTGCAACCCATTATATATTGGTATAATCTTCAAACTTTAAATGTAAACTTCATGCCAGGATTCTTTATGAATATACTCAATAGAACAAGGCCTAGGATAGATTCCTGGGGGAATCCCACTTGATGTGCCCTTCCAGCTCGATTGTGAACCTTTGATAATGATAAAAACAACTAGCAATCCTATGGCAATTTAGAGATTAACAAATAGATTAGATCATGAGTTTTCATATGTAAAAATGCATTTCATCAGATGAGTTAGTGGAAATTACAGAATCCAGGATATATATTGTATATAAACCAGCAAAAGCAATTGTCAATTGTAGGACCAGCATTACTGAAGCTAATTAAGTCAGGCTGGATGTGTCCCATTCATAGCTTTAGATGTGGAAATGTGAATATCAGAGGTGGAGGAAATTGCCTTGTAGTGCATTAACCAGTTAATATCTCTAATCGAGCCCAAGTTGATAGTGTCAGACTTGAAAATGGACTCTGGTTCAGTTCTCTTCCTCTGTAATTGGGTGATAAAATTCCTTTGTAGAAGAGTGGCTACTTTTAAATTCATTAGAGAATGTCCAAGGAGGTTAAAATGTTCCCCCTACAGGTTGATGTGTTACCATTCTTGATGTCTAATTTGTGTCCATTTATCCTCTGTCACAGAGACGGTCCAGTTTGGCCAATATGCATGGCAGAGGGCATTGCTGGCACTTGATGGCACATATAACATTAGAGGATTCACAGCTGTATAAGTCCTTGATGTTTTGGCTTATGTGGTTAGGTCCTGTGATGGTGTTGCTATGTGGACAGAGTTGGTAATGAGGCTTGTTGCACTGGTAGGTTTCTGGGTGAGTGTGTCTGTGATATGTTATGTGGGTGCTGGTAAGTATGTGCTTCAGGGTGTGGGGCAGTCTGTAGGTGAAGATTGGCCTGTCTCCCAGGGTCTGAGAGTGAGGGATCATTTTCCAGGGTAGATTGTCAGTGATGTGCTGGAGGGATTTAAGCTAGGGACTATAGGTGGTGACCAGTATCCTGTTGTTTTCTTTGTTGGGCCTGTCTTGAAGTAGGTGACTCATCTGATGACCCACGAAAGCTCATGATCTAATATATTTGTTAGTTTCTATGGTGCTACAGGACTGCTCGTTGTTTTAAGACTAACATGGCTATCCCTCTAAAACATTGATAGCTATTTTTGGCATGGTTTCCCACCAGTAATGCACCCATCTTATGTTTGTCCAGGCTATATTTTTTTAAATTTGCTTATTAAAAGGTCATGTAAGATAATGGACTTTTGATACTAGTGTGTTTTTAAAATAAGTATCTTTTTAACCTAGTGTGGACAGGTCATAGGCAAAGTAAAGGGTAGAGACCATTTGTATGTCCTTATGTAAATCTTGATTACTGTGTTTGGTAATCTATTGTAACCCCCTCTTTTCTCCCTGGGTTACTCAGGAGCAGGCAATGCTCACCTGGGTGCCTGATGGTTTTAATATTAAAGGAGATCCTGAGTATCCCAGAGGTAATGCTGGATAGTTGGGGATCCCCTATCCACCCCCTTGCTGCAGTCCCTTGCTTCTAAAGGAATATACAATGGTGCCTCCACCTGGCTGGCCCCCCTGTTCACACTTAAATGATGTGCTTTAGGAGCCTCCAGAAATAAACTTTATTCCAGTAATAATCTGGATCTAACTTCAAAACAATAATAAATAATATATATCTAATTGATTAAATTAGAATTAACACACCTTTACTTAACACCTTAAAGAAACAGGGTTTAACAGACTAAAATTGAATAAAATCAATGAACAAAATACACAGAAATAAATTAAACTTATCTAACTGGAATTTACACTGCCACCATTTATCCCACCCCTGAGTGTGCACCCCTCTGGATCTGTCTTAAAACGCTTGCGTGGACATGCTTGAAGAGCTGTAGCTGAAGGGAGACAGCACTGTGCAGGTTGTGTGTGTCAGTCCAGGCTGGCAACAAGCTGGAAAATCCCTCTGACGCTGGAGCTGGCCCCACCAAATGCCAGCAGCTCTGATTCACTGGGCAGATCACTGCCTCTTTGGACCCAAAGTCAGTCTGTTTGGGAAAGTGCTGCTTGGGACAGAGCACAGAAGGCAGTCACAGTTACTACTATGTAGGGTCTTCTCCTTTGTGTGGTGTCCCTGTTGGTCTCCACTCAGGTGTTGGTGCATCCTCATGCTGGCAATCGAAGATTTTTACCCTAGCAGTGCCTTCACGAGCTGTGCATGCAGTCGCTGTCTTGTGCTGTTTTGTCCGTTAGCTGGGTGCGGAGTCTTAGCAGTGTGACTTTTTCTGAAACAAAACAGAATTTTCTGAATTATTTCAGTTTTTAACCACTTTGTCACCTTTAGTTAATTTTTTTTCTTAGACCAACCCATTCCAATAAAACCTTCCAAATCCACTTTTTCCTGTCACCCCAACCTCTTCAAAATGCTGGGCTCATCCAGATTTTAAAAAGTGACTCTTGCAGGGACTCCATGCCCGTTTTGGATGGGCACGCCTCCTGCATAAGGTGTCTGGGCAAAGGCCATGGGGTGCAGAAATGCCAACACTGCCAAAGGATGACAGCGAGAATCAGAAGAGAAAGGGAGAGGAGGCTTAAGAATTTACTAAGGGAGACGTCTCCCCAGCTGCCAGATCCAAAGAAATTGGTATCAGCAGAACCCTCGATTCCATGGAAAAGAGCCCATTCACCTCTGCCCCAGGACTCTCCTAAGTTTGGCACAGTTGCAGCTGGTGATGCTGATAACATCCTGTACTGCCCATTCACAGGTTCCATCTACCTTTGGCACTGCTGAGAAGTGCAAAGCAGCACTGATGAAGAGAGCAGAGAGCAGAAGTTGGAGCCGAAGCATAAATGGAGCTCCTCCACACTGATCAGCATGGATTCCCACCTGGCACTGATGACCAAGTCGGATATGCCTCTTCCTCTGGTACCGATGGAAATGATAGCGGCAACTCAAGCTGCTCCTTCACAGTGTACTCCAGCACCTAACAAACGCCGGCACCGGAGACCACAATGAGCAAGACCCGCAAGAGGTCTGAATCCTGGCCTTGGGCAGCACAGGTGCTGACAATGCCGCCACCACCAGAACAGACTGCCAGGTCACCACCACACTCCCCCATGCTTGGTGAGAATAGCCTGCATCTGCACCAATCTGAAGATATCTCCTTTTCACCCACGCCGTCCTCCCCGGTACTGGCCTGGCAGCGAGCATGGGAGCAGGTTCTTATCCCAACTCTCCTCTCCCACCTACGCAGTGGCATCGTAGCATTCAATCAAGCAAAGGTCCTCCCAACACCAACCTCACTACCCTTGGTTTTAACCACTCATGGCCATATCCACCTCAGTCCTACCATCCACAGTGACCCCCATGGGACCCATGGACTCAATGCTGCTCACAGCCACTATTGACAGGATACAGCACCCTTGAGTCCAGCTCGTACAACAACTCATTCACTACCGACTCAGTCACTACAGTCACCTTCTGTGGTGACACAGACAGACCCTATGGAAAGGATGATGACCTACCTCAGTCTGACATGGATGACCCATCCCTGGCTGCCCAGTCATCATCATCCCCTGATGGGGTGCCTGATCATGCTTGTTATATGAGGAGGTGATCAGGTTTTGGAAGTGTTGTATAGCAAATGACATAATGCCAATGGTGATGTACCTACTGGGCCATCAGAACATTATGGCAGACATTTTTCAGAGCAGCACGAATAGGCGCTCAACGCCATGATCCTCTTCTGCGTATTCCATGAGTGGGGGTTCCCAGTAATAGATCTCTTTGCCACCAGAGCCAACTGCAAATGCCCATACTTCTGTGTAAGGGCAGGAATTCACTGGGAGATGTTTCTCATACCATGGACATCTCCACTTCTGTATGTCTTCCTACCAATTCCCCTGGTTCTCATGGTAATTCACTAGAGACACACACATCATGCAACATTAATCCTGATCACCTCACCCTAGCCCAGGGAACCATGGTTTCCTTACCTGTAGTACCTCTCGAGCCACAAATCAATACCTCTCCCAGTCATTTCCAGTGTTCTGTCCTGACATCAGGGATGACTGACACCCTAATCCCAAGCACTCAGGCTCACTGCATGGTTACTTCACGGTTCCAACATGAAGAACGTACCTGTTCTGAAAGGGTAAAGCAGGTCCAGTTGAATATCCATTTCCCTTCTGCATGATACACTTATCTGAATAAATGGCGACAATTGTAGGAATGGTGCCAATATCATCATTACAGCCTACTACAGTAAAACTCCATTAGTCCGGCATACAATGCTCCGGGACTCCTGATGGTCCAGCACCATCAGGAACCCGGAAGTGCTGGGGCAGCCGGACAGGCTTCCCCATTCAGCCGCTGCTGAAACTGACCAGCAGCTGAATCGGGGAAGCCGGGAGTAAAGCAGCTGGGGTGCTGCCGGGTTAGTCTCGTAGCGCTGCCCCTCGGGGCTGCGGGACCAACCCGGCAGCACCCCAGCTGCTCTTGGGGATGCCTGGGGCAAAGCAGCTGGAGTGCTGTCGGGTTGGTCCTGCAGCGCCGAGGGACGGCACTGCGGGACCAACCTGGCAGGACCCCAGCTGCTCTGCCCCAGGGGTCCCCGATTCAGCCGCTGCTGAAACAGGATCAGCGGCTGATTCCAGGAAGCCTGGGGCAGAGCAGCTGGAGTGCTGCCGGGCTGGTCCTGCAGCCCCGAGGGGCAGCGCTACAGGACCAACCGGGCAGTACCCCAGCTGCTCTGTCCCAGGTGTCCCCAAGAGCAGCTGGGGTGCTGCCGGGTTGGTGCCGTAGCGCCGCCCCTCGGCGCTGCCGGACCAACCCGGCAGCACCCCAGCTGCTCTATTGCAGGCATCCCCGATTCAGCTGCTGCTGAAACTGACCAGCAGCGGCTGAATCAGGGACGCCTGGGGCAGAGCCGGACTATAGGAAGGGGGGGCTATGAGGTGTCTGGGGTGGCATCCCCTCCCATCCCACTCCAGACTCCTCATAGTCCCCCCTTCTGATAGTCCGGCATATCTGATAATCCAGCACCCCCTGGGTCCTAAAGGTGCCAGATTATCGGAAGTTTACTGTACTACCACTATACCTACCAAGGTCTCATGGACCTTAGTGAGGCAGGGCTGTCCATCAGCTCCATAAAAGTTCAGCTAGTGGCCATCAGTCTTTCATGACCTCGTGGATGGCACTTTTGTGTTTGCTTACCCTATTACGAAATGCTTTCTTTCTGGGCTACGTAAGACATGCCCTGATTTACGTCTGTCCCACCATGGGACCTACCGCTTGTCCTGAATACCATGACAAAGTCTCCCTTTGAACCTCTAGCAACCTCCTCTTTCTGCCATTTGGCTATGAAAGTAGCATTTTTAGTCACAATTATGTTGGCCAGACGAGTAGGAGAGATTGCAGCCCTGATGACCGCAATCTTACATGGTCTTCTCCAAGGACAAGATTACTTTACGTCCACTTCCAAAATTCCTACCAAAGGTAGTCTCCTCCTTTTGTATTAATGAACCCATACAGTTATCCCACATTCTATGCACAGGCTTATAACTCCATTAGGGACTCAATCCTGCACATCCTGGATGTACGTCAAGCTGTGGCATTCTACTGGGACAGAACAAAGCAATTTCAAATGTCTAATAGACTTTTTATGTCTACCTCTGGTCTCTCCAAGGAGTATCAAAATAGATATCAGCTTGTATACAAGCTCTGCAATAAGTGCCCCCCACCCTTGGGATCACTGCTCATTCAACATAAGCAATGGCAACATCTGCTGCCTATCTTCACAATGTGCCCTTCGTTGACCTCTTTAGGGTGGCTACCTGGTCCTTCCACCATACTTTTGCACAGCACTACACATTGCAACAGGGACCAATTCCCTCTACCTCCATGGGCACCAATGTCCTTGGACACCACTCCAAAGCCCACCTCTGCCTAACATGGGTACTGCTCTATAGTCACTTGAGTGGAGCACCCACTCGAAGGCGAATTAGTTACTTACCTTGTGCAATAATGATGGCTCTTTGAGATGTGTCCCCCTCTGGGTGTTCCACTGCCCTCCTTTCCTCTCCTCTACTTTGAAGTCTGTTAAGGGATTTCTCAGTAGAAAAGGAACAGAGGGAAAACCTCATGAGATGGTGACTGTGCATGTGCAGTATGGGAAGGAACTGATAGGGTAAAAAATCTCCAATCGCCAGCGTGAGGACGCACTGACACCTGAGTGAAGCATCCACAGGGACACACATCTCAAAGAACTATAGTTACTGCACAAGGTGAGTAACTTCTTCTCAGTCACAGGCGCACCCAGGGTCTCTCCCCCCTCCAGGGACAATTACCAACAGCCTCTGAAGCAGCCTGCTAGACCAAAGCCCCAGGACACTCTCAGCAGTAGGCTCTAGCTTCTGGCAGCAGCTCCTGTACTGGAAAAGACTCCACACCAGCAATCTGGCTCCTCTCTCCAAATTGGGTCCCACCAACTCTCTTCATTGCCTATAAGAGAGCAACACTCTCCCTCCCTTATTCCAAGGTATTATGGGAGTTGTAGTCTCCAGGGCTAGATTGTAGCACAGAGGATCCTCCAAGTAAAAGTCAGAGGCTCCTATAGTAAAGGGGGCCTACACAATTAATTTCTAAGAGAAGAGAGGCATGTAAAGAGGAGAACTTCACCACCACTAACTCCCCTCGCCTGTCCCCCACTCTTCCCCCCAGCTGCTGAAGGTTTAAGACCAGCTACTTCATTCTCTCTCATGCACATGTGCAAACACATGCACACAATTCTAGGATAAACATTTTAAACCACTTGTGGTCTTTAAAGCTCTTTCGGATATTTTATGGGGGGAAAAATATAGATTACAAAGGTAATGGGAAAAATGCTGCTTTGTAATTTAAGCAAAAACATAAACTGCATTATACGATGAGTAGACAGACCTCTTTCCTTTTATTTATTTTTATTTAGACATAACACATTCAGTTGCTTTTTACACAAAGAAGCAGAAAGGTGCAGGGCCAATATTTTTTCCATTGCAAATCACCTTGACTATGAAATTCCCTACTGGCACCATCTTACAATTTAAATTTTTAAAACTGTTTATTTACAGCTAATTCTAAAGTTTGTCTGGAAATAAGCAGTAAATAAAGCTGTTCTCAAAGACATTCTTGTTCCATTTTCAACTTGATAGTGTCTAAGGAAAAAAAAGTTAAGTGATTATAGAGATGCACTGAATTTCTATTTTGAAAAATGTTATGCTTCCCTATTGCTGTGTGAAATACTTACACAAACAAAAGGGAAACGTACAAGTGAAACTTCTTAGATTGATGATTGTCAAATGCACAAAACTAAACTGAAAGGTAGATTTTTCTTCAATTTGTTTTTTTTTTTAAACCATATATTTGTAACAATAAATAAAATAGTAAATATTTGGGTGTCAGTTTAGATCATGTTTAAACAAGTTCTTCTGCTTTGGAGAAGTGGGTTTTGCCCATGAAAACTCATGATACTATACATGTATTTTTGTTAGGTTCTAAGGTGTCCCAGGACTACTTGTGGGTTTTTTAAAAGTTGTTTTTAAAGTTACAGACTAACACAGCTACCCCTCTGAGACTGTACGACTGATTTCATTACTACAATTAACATCAAATCTCTTAAAATGGTCTTGAATAACTTTGGATATTTAAATACCTATTTTGTGTAGTGTATTAAATTGTAAGAGGTGACTAATTCCTTTGACTGAATGTCATTTCTATGGAACTTACATTGGCAGGCAATGTTAATTTGTGGTAACTAAGTCTAAAAGGACTCTGCACAGGTGTGGACATCCACCTTCATGTAGCAGCTGCAGGATCAGGGCCCTTAGCTGGGAGAGGTGCAGTACTTCACTAAATGTTTGTATCTTATGCAAATATCCAGCTCTTGCTATGAAATAAATCTAAGATTTTTAAGTACCCTGTAATCTGATTTTAATTTGCTATCAAAATATTTTACTAGTTATATTTATTTCAGGAATTTGTATCTTCATAATGTCTAGACACTGTGTATATTTGTGGCAAAACACAATCCACTGTATAGGAAGCTAATGCCTTATGGCTTTTAACCCTGTGATTTTAGCATTTTATATAGGGAGAGCACTTAGAGTATGTTGACTAGTTGAAACTTGGTTGTATGAGAACAGATGACTCCTGAATAAAATAGGACAGATCACTCCTGCAGCAGCCTCTGTCCATTGGGGGTTCCAGCTTCCTGTTGGGACCCCCTTCCCACAGCCTGGTGCTGCTGCAAGAGCAGCTGGGGAGGCTGAGATAGTGCTGGGGCGGAACTGGCTATGTAGCTCTTAGATGCTTTAGTAAATGACCTTTACCCTGCGGAGAAGTGTAGATTTGTGACTTGTTACAATTTCGAAAGAAAATCAGTCTGTGATTTCTGGATTTTATTGTATATAATAAGTGTAAAATTGATTTAAATATTTCCCTAACAACAAAGTATTAAACAGCATAATTAGCTAGTCAAAATGACAGATGGAACAGTTAATAAATCCATAAATTGATTTAATTCCCTATTGTTAATGGTCTGAATCCCCGGATGAACAGAATAAGACTTAAATCATGAGGGTAATAACACATGATCTGCTCTTATATATAAGGAGGCATAATTTACTTCAGTCCTTTGAAGCTGTGTCTAGACTCTTTCAGTGTTGCCATTTACTGAGGCCTGATCTACACTACGGATTTAGGGTGATGTAACGTAGTTTACATAAGTGACTACACTAAAATGCAGCTTCCGCCAATGTAACTTACCTGCAAAACCAACCTATTAACTCTGAGAAGTGTAGCAGTTAGGTTGATGCAGCATCATCTTACGTCCTGTTTTCCTTTTATCGACTGTTGCTGCCTTTCAGAAGCTGAGCCATAATGTCCCACACTGAGGCTGTCTACAAAGTCAGAAAAAGATACATAAATTGTGAACTGCAATTTGCTTATTTTTTTTCCGCTTTTCTTCCAAAGGAGGCTTTTCCGACATTTGGCCTGTTTCCACTGGGCCAAATGTCGGGGGAAAAAAACCTCTTTTATAACATCCTTTCTTCCTTGTAGAACGTGACTTACAGGGATGCCGAAAAAACGCTTATGCTTTTCTGAATATTTTTTTGGAAAAGCAGACGCATTTCTGGGATATCTCCAGTATCCCCCAAAGCTCTGTAGTCTAGATGTACCCTGACAGTTAAATCCATGCAAGGTGTTCCTAGTGAGTGTGCACTGCTGACACATGGAGTCTGGTGAGGACATGTTAAAGTGATTTAATTACTGGGGTGGCTGTAAGTCGACATAACTTAGGTCAATATAATTTTGTAGTGAACACTTGCCTTGAGTCACTTAACCAAGTGGTTGTTTCCCTGAATTAATTTATCTCTACTGTCTTTTTGAGCAAAGTATTTTTTGCAGACACTACTTTTTAATACACAGTGTGATAAGACTGACTTTGAATTTGGATGCTATTTTGGCTTTCTCTTATGTATACCTAAAGAACCGTTCAGAGGAAAAAACATGAGTATAGGTGGCAAGTGTCCCTAATGGAAAATGCTCATGAAAAGAAAAAAAATTCTTTAGCTTGCTCAGTCATCAATGTTAGGACATAAGAATCAGGCCTGCCAATGGGTGGGTGGGGAGGGGAGTAAAGGGGATGATTGCCCCATGGCTTGGCAATTTAAGAGGGCATGTGCCCTTTAAATCACCACCAGAGCCACAGGCAGCATGTGCTAGGTCAGTGTTTCTCACTGTGCTCCGCGGAGCTCCAGGGCTCTGCAAGACCTCTTCAGGGGCTCCGTGAGGTTGACAAACTGGAAACATCGATAGGTACAACACATACAATCAGTGGACCACTGGGGCACTGCATACACTTTTATGCATGTAAAGGCTCCGGAGCCCAAAAAGTTTGAGAACTACTGTGCTAGGTAATGTTGAAGGACTGCCAGGTGGAGGCTAGCCCCTGCCTCTTCCCCATGTTCCGCCCCTTCCAGGCGCAAGAAGTCCCCGTCCCCGTCCCATCCCATCCCCCGCCCAGAGTCCCGTCAATTATGTTGGCTCCCCTAGTAAGAATGGCCATACCAGGTGTCTTAGCTCAATCCCCCAACCTGACACTGCGTGCAGAGATGGGGGGCTGGCTAACTGACTAAACTCTGCAAAACCTGTCTCTGATTCCAAGAGACAAACTTATTCAATCTCAGTCCCTCAGAGATTCTAAAAAAAAAAAAAAAAAAAAAAGACTGGTTCTTTGCTGCCGCCACCCAAGTGATTCCAAGAAAATAGAAAAATAAACCCTTTTCCAGGGAAGAGACCACTTGAGAAATCCACTCCTAAGGTAAAGCTCTTCCCCCTTGCCCCAACCACTGTTTTGCTTGGAGTTGGGAAAAACTGAGGGAATCCACAGACAACAATGGGACTCTGCCCTTATAACTAGGCACTTAGTCCTAAGGACACAGCAATCAACCCATACCGGTTAATTAGAATAAAAAGAAAACTTGTTTATTATCAAAACAAAACTACTGTTGTAAGCATGGTAAATTGGCTAGATGGTAAATAGCCACAATTTGATATATACTCAGGGAAAGTCCCTGGGCTGTAATCCTTAGTTACAAAAGAGACAAAAACACAATGAGCCAGCCCAGACATGATTTCCAAACCCCCAAACAAGAAAAACAATAAACCCTGGTGGACTATCTAAACTTTGCCTGACTTACACATTTCAAGAAGTCCGTTCTTGGAGAGAAAGCGTCTCCCATCTCCCTCAATACCTGGGGGAAACTGCTCTGAACTCAAACGAAGAGAGAGAGAAAACCCTCTCTTTTCCAGTTTGAAATTCCTACCTGCATTGTTATTGGCTGATTGACTGAACACCCCCCTTCCCCCCAGCCAATGTCTTTGCTAGGTACCTGAGTTAACCCTTTAGTCACTGGGTGCTGGTAAGCATTCCTTCTGATCGTGACACTAGGTCACACCAATGATCTTCAGGGTCTATCTTGGATTTCTCCAACCAACAAAACTGATGCCAATCTGAGAAGCAGGGGATCTCACTTATGTCATACATGTTAACAACTCCTTGATCTTGGTATCAGTGGAAAAACATTTTATGTATGAATATTCTAGAGTGGAGAGCAGAAAGATAAGCTCTCTACATTGATATAGTGGGTGTTTTTTTTTTTTTTTTTTTTTTTTTTTTTTTTAAAGCAGCTTGCTCCTGGTGGACTCTCTAATAGGGAAGGACAAGACTGGAACATTTGTGGGGTAAAGTTCTGTAGTTTCTGTTCTCTCTTGGATCTGGGTATGTTAGTGGGGAATGTTGGAAGAACTATTTTTTTTTTTTTCTTTTCACAAAGAAAAATAGTCTAACAAATGTATGTATATTATGAATATTCATTTTGTGTGGGTAGTAATGTGGTATGGAGTGTGGGTAATGGTACTTGCAGCAATGAGTGATGCTTTTTAGTGTGACTTAAATAAAGCAATACTATTCTGCTTCACAGCAAAAAATTGATTAAATGATTCAGCAGCATCACAGCTGTAACTGCATCAATTTTATGACTCTTAAAATGTACACATTACAGATGAGAAATTAAATTGAAAGAGGGAAAGTACATTTTAAAGGATTGCTGAGTCTATTTTGTTACCCGTTTTGCTACAATTTGTACTTTACAAAAATTGCTAAGATTTTAAATCAATATTTATAAAAATATGGCAAGCACACACTTTGAATTTGGGAAAGAAAACCCCATGTATAAATCAGATTAAAGAATGATGAAATATTTATACACATCAGGGTTTTTTTAATATTACTTCAAAGGCTTTTGGCTATGATTTGCTATTTACAGAATTAGTCATGATTTAGTCCCTCTGCATGGCTTTTAAAAAAATTAAGTATTTGGCTTAAGTAATTTAGCTGTGCTTCCAGTGAAGGGATGGGTGGGAGAAAAATCTAGTTGATTTAAACTTTTTTTCTTTTGTTGAAGCTTTTAAAGTAATCTTAAAGATAGATGAGCAAGGAAATGGACACCTATGTAGACAATTACAGTTTTCAAAAGTGCTTATGTGACTAGGTTACTCTTACTGAAAACCAATGGGACTTAGGCTACTATGTCACTAAGTGCTTTGCACATTTTATCCCATGTTCCAAATGCCTAGGTTTGCTCTTTGTACATTTCTGAGAGGTAAATCTAATTGTACTGTTTTTACTTAAGGACAGCCTTTTCTCTAGTTTAAATTCAGAGAAATGCAGTGCTGAAAGGGATGTAAAATTCCAATTAATTAGTTAACCAGTTAAATTTTAGGTTAGCCTAACATTTAACCAGTTAACCAACTAAGCGGGATCCCAGGGCTGGGGCTCCTGCCACCAGCAGCAGGATCCCAGCCCCAGGGCTGCCATAGTGGGATCCCGGCCCCAGAGCTGCTGCCGCTGCTGGCAGAGGAATCCGGGGCTGCTGCTGGCAGAGGAATCCAGGGCTGCTGCTACTGCCACCAGACTGTAGGCAGGTGGTTGCTCCTGGGCACTAGTTAATTGGTACCCAGTAAGCATCACCTGGTAAGGATGATGCTTACAAGGTAACTGGGTAACCAATTAACCGTTCACATCTCAAGAAGGGACTTCCAGATGTCTTCTAGTCCAACCCCTGTGCTGAGGCAGGATCACAACCTACATGACTGATGTTTCTCTAAGCTGTTTAAAATCTCCAATTTTGGGGTTTCACGACCTCCCATTCAAGCTTTTTCTACCTTGAGCCACCCATTCATTCAGGCTCCCCTAAGAGGTGGGAGCTAAGTAGTTAATTTCCTGGCCATAATATGTGGGTATGTGCTGCTCCATCCATCTAGCTTTGATGGGCTATCCACACTAACACTGTGTCAGAGAACTTTTTTTTTTGTTCATGCTCTGTATGCTCTTCTGGCTGACCTAGTTGAGATTTTGCAGCCATGTTGAGAGCCTGGGCATACTGCCACAGTGAAATACAGACTGGATAGTAAGCATAGGAATTCAAAAAGGGCTCTTTCAAATATATTTGGGAGCAAATACTTATATTCTTATTCTCCAGGTTTTATTGGGAACAGGGTGGATAAAAATCAATGCTTTCTTTAAATAAAATATATATAAAATCAGATTTTTAAGTTAAATTTAATTTTTTGATAGGTATTTTCCTCAAAAAGCATTTTATCTCAAGTGGTCTGCATCTCTAGTCAAATTTTTTTAGGGATCTGCAAATTTAAAAAAATTGAAAACTGCTGTTCTAAATTAATTTTTCTTAGGTTAGTTAAAAATTTGTGGGTTTTTTGCTTCTGAAGTATATTTAAAACTTGGAGTCACAGGTGTGTGTGGGGTTTTTTTTGGGGGGGGGAGGACTGCTTTTGTGAAAAATTATGTATCTACAGCAGTGAAATTTCATGTATAGCAGGAACTTCATATTTTTGGTAAACTCAGAGCATTGAGTTAGGACCATATGGTTACAGATTTGAGAAATTTTGACAAAAATAGTTATCTTCATGTATTGATTCCAGCTCTGTCTTCAGTGCAAAGTAACATTACAGAAGGTTTTGGGATGTCACACAAACCTAAATTTATTACAGCTGTCCTGCTTATGCAAAGTAAGCTACTCTACAAGTTATGCAATAATGCATTCACATTCTTAACAAATAGCATAGTTCACAAAACCAGGGTTAGAAAAAATATTATCCCTCCAAAATCACAAAACAAAAAAAGAATGGCTTTACAAGACTCTGATAGAGTTCAAATGGTCAAGCTATCACTTGGTGAGTTGTTTGGGGTAAGGATAATATGAGTTTGTATGTGTAAAGTGACAGTGTTTGTGTTTGCAAGAGTTTACTCACTTATATGGTGTTTATAGCTTTGCACTGAGAGTTTTCTTTTTTTGACCATAAAAAATATGTGCATCTTTCAATATATAATTCAGTGTGATTGGATACTGTTTAACTAAACATGGTGTTTATTATGTACTCTTCATAGCATGTAAGATACATTTTCATTAATAACAAGTAGTGGATAGGGATTTTAAAAGTCCTCTCAGGGGAAGTAGGTGCATAATTTCCATTGAAAATCTGATTTTCCTAACTTCCTTGTGTCCCTTTGGAAATAGCACCATATTGTAGGGCAAACATTTTTTTTAACCATTCCACAGATGGTTTTAAGTGTTTCTTCCAGACAAATAATTGTTCTAATTGTATTTTGCTTTATAGCCTAGCTAATGACTGGCTGCAACAGTCAAGCTGCTATGTCATTTTAGATGCTTTATTTTTTTTATTTTTATTTATAAATAAAAAATCACATCCTCTGTCACCAAAGTATTGAACCTGTAGCCTAGCATGAACCTACCAGGTACTTTAAGATTTAAATTCTATTTGATGGATGATTGAATACCAAGATTTAGTTGGTTAACACATGCTCCAGAATTATTACCAAATCTCTGGGGGTATGTCTACACTGACTGCAGTGCTATTTTGGGACTTTCAGTACCCCAAAATAGCTATTCTGCATCTTGACAGCACGCCTGTTATTTTGAAATATCTTTTGAAATAACGGGTGCACTATTCTGATATCCCTGTAAACCTCGTTCCACCAGGATTAAGGGACATTTTGGAATAGTGGTTTATTTCAAAATAAGATATGCTATTTGCATAGCACAAATTGTGCAACTTATTTTGAACTAAGGTTGCAGTGTAAACGCACCCTGGGGAATCTTAGTCCTATGAAAATTCTTTAATACTACTTTTCTAATTTGACCTAATACATTCCTTAATGCACTACTAGGTGGAAAATATTTACTTTTTCTACTAAAAGAAAGCCTGAACACTTCTTGAAAAATTCCACCCAAATCATTCTGTTAGAAGTAGGGATGTAAGGGTGTAAACTAATAACCCTTTAACCGATAACTGGATTCTGATCGGTTAAAGGTGTCTGTTACACTCAGCAGTTTCCTCAATATTTGGCTCTTGATTTCTCTTTCCATTGGCAAACAGAAAAGGAACATCTTGTCAAAGAATGCCTCCAGCCAATAAAATTCTAAATTAACTTTTATTTCATCGTCTTTGGGGAGTGGTGGTTTAGGTGACCACTTTTTTTCCCCCAGGAAATAAAGCATCACTAATCTTTTCACAAAATGCAGCACAATAGGCCAGCTCTTCATCAGACAACTGAAGATTTGGCTTTTTTGAACAGTCTTCACAGACTGGAAGAAGTAAGGCTGTCAATTTCCCCCTCATTTGCATATGTAAGAGTTTCATACTTATCCAACCCTTATTTTCATAGTACTGGTTTGCATCAGGTATAATGCAGGTAGGCAAGTGGACATGATGCAAGCATCTATCCATATCTCTAATACTGCATTTCAGAGACCATCTGCCAAACCCCAGCTATTCTCTCTCTGTCTCTGTGTGTCTTTCTATCTGTCTCAAATAATCTAGCACCCACAGTCCAGGATCTCATTGTGCTAGGCAGGCAGCCCCTGAGCATATTGAGTTGGGAAATATTTTTTGCAGTGTAGACAACTGAAAACTAAAAGCTAAACTATTCACTTGACATCTAAAATTATAATTTAGATCTGAGTGTCAGAAGGGAAAGAACCACAGTGCATCCTAGATCCTAAAAATTATAGTCTTTTGTGTGTTCATGCTCAGATTCAAAAAGTTCTAGATCAAGTAACATGTGAAGTTGTCCCAAGTAATGCTGGTTCCATTTTTTCCTCTTAAAATGCTGTTATTAGTTTTGAGGCTATAGCCCTTCCTAAAACAGGCAATTAGTGTATTTAAAACTTCTTGAAGTATCTGTAAACTCCGTGGCATCTATGAAGTGATTATGAAAAGACTTATTTCTAAGAAGTTAATTATAGTATTGCCAAAAAATTGCACCAGGCAGTTCAGCCAAATATGATGCTCATTTTAAGGGTATTATGATGGCAGTTTTAAGTGATAACCACTTTTTCTTTGTGTCTGTGTTAAATGCTTATGTACCACATTTGGTCAAGTGTCTCACCTTTCTTGCATCTGGTATGCAGACCTTTTTATATTTCCTCTGTCATCCTGGTTTTTATTCTCCTTCCTGGGGATCGTCCTTATTGGATATGTACTACTCAGAATTGTTGTTTGTCTAATATAGTTTTCATGGCTTTGTTTTTTCAAACAACTGTGGGATGGAATGTGTCAGACCAGAACAAATATGGCTAAATCTACACTGGCATGTCTACAGAGCTGCAACTTCTTTGAGAGGTGTCCCTGTGGGTGCACTGCCACATGTCAGTGTGCCTCTGTGCCGTGGATCAGTCTTCAGAGCAGTGACCCTGAGGCCATGCATGCGCAGAGCCTGAGCTGTGCGCTCCAAGTGTGCTGGCATCATGCATGCACAAACTCCTCTTCAGTTCCTTCTCTACCATCTCTGGCCTGAGATGGAGCTCTACAGTGTTCCTGACCTTGTTCTGTATAGCTAGATAAGTAATCCTGTTACATCTTTCATAGTTTGGTCAGCTAGTTAACCATTCTTTCTTCCCTATTTAAAAAAAAAAAAAAAAAAAAAAAATCTTTCCCATTGTTTTCTCCCTCCCCCACCACCCCCCCCAGTTAGGTAGTTATTTTTAGCATTACATTTGGTTCACCAGGGTTTAAATGTTGCTCATCATGTAATGACCCTATTCCAATGTCAGACAGGCACTCACAATGTGTCCTCTGTCTTGGAGAAGCACACATCTCTCAAGTGCCCCCATTGCACAAAATTAAAATCAAAAGCTCACTGGGACAGAGATCTATGGCTCAGACTTATACTGCTAGAAAAATCATTACACCCTGCCTCTAACCCAGGACAAGATTCTGAGACCTCTCAGGCATGTAGAGATAAAAAGCCAGTGAAAAACCAAGCTTCCCCGAGAACCCTACAGCACCAAGAAAGTGCTCTCCAATCTCAGTGCCGAGAACAGCCATGGCTCCATGCCTTGGCACTTATGACTTACCAGGTGTGTCTGACACTGCCAGCACCACTACAAGGCCAGATGTACAGAAGCTCCGTACCAAGGCTACAGGCTTTAAGTTGCCTGCCTCACGTACAATGGCACTGCCAGGCACCAATGGCACCACATGCACTTCCGGTGCCGACTACTACTACTACAGGGACAGCTGCCAGTACTGCAACAGCATCATCACCAGCTCGCTTGTGTTGAGATTACTTCTGGCACCGCAAGTGGCTTCAGTGCAGCCAACCAGTGGCACCATCAACACCTGTACCACAGTTCAGGCAGCACAGAGACTTACTCATTTCCTCCACGTTCAATTCTCCTTTCCTAGGTACTGACCATTATTCGGGCACCCTGGCCCTGCACCAAACACTTTCGCCAGAACAGTTCTCAAGTGAGGAGGTGGAGGAGGAGGAGGATGATGTGGAGGTAGTTTTCTCACCGCAGAACTCCCCCTACGGATCACTCCATCTATTGTACCAGAACTCCTCCAACGTGCACCAGATATAGAAACATGCCACCCTGGTATGGAAACCCATGGATGCCACCTCCAATGCCTTATCCATCACAGTGGCACTACTGGAATCCGTGGCAGCTGCGTCATAACAGCATACCACAGTATACACACTATACCACAGTACTCTCCTCCACCACAATCACCATCTCCTCAGTGCCAACAGGACACCCACAACACTGACCCATCTCTGGATACTTCTGACACAGATGCATCTTCCTCGCCTGATGAAGCCATCATGCCTCCTTCACCTACCACTGCGGACGACTTTTCACAATTTCGGGACCTCTTTAAGCGGAGTCTCTGTGGAGCTCAACATCCCATTACAGACCTCCTACAAACAGTTACATCCTTGAAAATAGCCTTATATATTAACTCTGCAATTATGGAACCAGCTGAAACCATTTGGCAGATACACCATGGGTGTAGCTGTGGGAGGTAAAAGCAGACAAGAAATACTGTCCCACCCAACGAATCTGAGTTCCACTTTCCTATCCAACTCGGTGGTGGTGGTGGAGGCTGCCCACCAGAAAAATAAACACTACTACTTTAGGTCCACATTGTCCAACTGTGACAGTAAAAGGCTTGACTTATTCAGATACAAGGTCTACATGTCATCCACGTTGCAGTTCTATGTGACTAATTATGCAGCCCTACTAAGCAAATACAATCACAGGAATCATTTCAAACTCAGTGACATTATTGCAGACATACCAGAGGCTAAGAGACAACAATACAAGGTCGTAATCTCTGAGGGGGACACAATTTCTAGACCAGCTTTGCAGACCGCTCTTGATTCAGCAGACAGAGCTGGGAGATCCACAGCTACTGCAGTCATCATGAGGCAAGCCTCTTGGTTCAACTCCACCTCCTTCCCAAGAGAGATCCAATCCATGGATGAAGCTCTCCCATTTGATGGTGAGAAATGGTTCATAGCCAACACTAATGAGGTGCAGCATACAATGAAAGATTCCAGGGGGACACTGTGATTCCTTGGCATCTACAGTCTGGCACCTAGGAGGCAAGAGTTTGGATATCAGCCATACCCCAGTCTGAGATACCCAACACTACCCCAGGCAGGAGCAGCAGCAGCAAAACAGAAATAGATCACAGCGACATCACCCGCTTTCCAATACCGTACAACAATCCCAGCAGCCCCGTAAGCAGATTTGAGATGTGTTGAGGGCCTGGAAAACCACTCACCTTCTCCAACGTCACCATCCTCTCTCAAGCTCTTCCAGCACTGCCCCCTCCACAGCTCAGATAGATGGGTGCTTCAAATAATCAAACATGGCTACACTATTCCCTTTATGGCCATACCTCTTTTCTCACCCTCTACCCCATCCTTCAGGGACTAACTATCATGAGTCTTGTCATACCTCCTGTTGGAAACCTCCAGCTGGGAGCAATAGAAACAGTTCCCTCACAAATTGTAGGGAAGGGTTTTTATTCTCACTGCTTCCTCATGGAGAAGAAATCAGGGGGCTGGAGGCCAATCTTGGATCTAAAAGCATTAAAAAATACCTGCACAAACAGTCTTAAAATGGTGACACTTGCTACCATTATACCAGCATTGGAACAGAGCAACTTGTTTTCATTCCTTGACTTTCAAGATGCTTATTTTCATATCTCTATTCATCCATCCACTGCTC
The DNA here is from genome assembly GCA_019425775.1 of Rafetus swinhoei. Taxonomy (NCBI): domain Eukaryota; kingdom Metazoa; phylum Chordata; order Testudines; family Trionychidae; genus Rafetus; species Rafetus swinhoei. The sequence continues at coordinate 199,240,034 of CM033424.1, read as the reverse complement.
AGAGTATTCTCCCAAGTATTATCTGTCATCACTGCCTACCTAAGAAAGCAAAATGTTATATTCCCTTACCTGGTTGGTTGCCGCCTCCTAAACATGCTACAAACTTGACTCTCAACACAGTACTTCTATTGTGATGCATGTCTCCAAAAATCTCAGCCTGCACATCAACAAAACAAAGTCCTACTCCACTTCCGACACACAAAATACAATTCATACAGGCTCACCTGGGTTCCACGATGGCTATTGCCTCTCTTCCCACAGACAGATTCTACAAAATAGGGAAACTAGTATACAGACTTCTGTCCAGCCCCAAAGTTACAGCTCACGATTGCCTGCAGTTACTGGTGCACATGGCTGCATGCAATTTTGTAGTAAAGAACACATGCCAATACAAGCGATGCCTTCAGGATTGGCTCCGAGGGTGTACAAACCCAATATACACCCACTATCTAAATCTCTGTCCTCACAATGGTGAGGCAATTCCATCAAAGGTGGACAGTATCCGAGAACCTCTAGGGGTTCCATTTGTCACATGGCAGTCCTATGTAACCATAACCACAGATGCCTCCTTCACTGGGTGGGGATCACACTTCTGGGAATGTGATTCAACGCAGAGAGGAACCTCCATAAAAAAGTCTTAGAACTTCGAGCTCTATGGCATGCATGTGAACAGTTCCTTCCCTTTGTTACCATTAATCATATCAGAATATATACAGACAATGTGGTGGCTATGTTTTATATAAATCAACAGGGCGGAGCCCGATCACATGCACTATGCATGGAATCCATGACCCTCTGGAACTGGTACATGAAAGGCAGTGATTTTTGACCCAGTGTTTTATCTCCCAGGCAATCTCAACGCTATGGTTGAGGCTCTCAGCAGACTGCTACCTCCTGAACGCGAGTGGCAAATCAACCAGGACATCTTATTGTGGATCTTCCACCAGTGGGGCCACCTCACCATAGATTTCTTCACCACCCAAACCAACAAGAAGTGTTCTCTTCTGCTCCAGAGCAGGAATGGGGAAGAGATTCCTAGGCAATACCTTTCTAACCAGTTTGCCCTCTCACCTCCTGTACACATTCCCTCCCATACTTCTCCTAAACGAAGTTGTACACAAAGTAAGGACAAGGCCAAAGTGATACTCATAGCTCCATCATGGCCACAGCCACCTTGTTTTCCCTTCCTAACCAGTATGTCAGATTCCACCAATCTCTCTACCAGAGATCCCAGATCTCCTCTTCCAACTGGGAATCCACACAAACTACCCTAACCTTCACATGTTGCACCTCAAAGCATGATGCCTGTATGGTTTTCTGCACAAAAATTAGAATGTTCAGAATCTGTACAATGGGTATTACTTCATAGCAAGTCCCAGAACACCCACAAGACACACATTCAGAAATGGAAGAAATTTTCTATATGGTGCTTGGATTGCCAAGTCTCCCCATTAACGGCCTCCATATACCCCCTTATCCTTGAGTACTTATTGCACCTTAAACAATCAGGCCTTGCCATTAGTTCCATTAAGGTACATTTGGCTGATATAACTTTTTGCCTCAAGTTCAATGACTCCTATCTTCACACATACCATCATGAAAAGATTCCTAAAAGGCCTGCATGCACATTATCCAGAAGTTTCCCCACCACCCAAACCCTGGGACCTACACCTATACTCAGTGTGCTCACACAGCGCACCCCCTCGCCCCCTTTGAACCGATGGTTACATCCTCCCTATTGCACTTATCTATGAAAACAGTGTTTCCCCATAGTCTTTACATCGGCCAGATGAGTAGGAGGATAAAGGACAAAGTGACCACCTTCTTCGAGTGATGTTCCTGTGGGTGCTCCACTCTAGCTGAATCCTCATGCTAATGACCGGAGACTTCTTCTGGCAGTACCCTGCCACTACACATGTGCAGTGGTTTCTCCTTATGCTGTTAGTGTCCATTAGTTATGTGTTTGGTGCCTCAGTTCCTTCTAGTCTGACCGTGGCAACATATGGAGCTCCTTCAGTCACCCTTCTTTGACTTTAAAACAATGGGAAAAAAAGTTCAAAGTTCTTCAGTTTTTATTGTTCTCCAAGTTTTTCAGCCCTTCTCCACAGTTTGTCAAAATAATGCAAAAAAACTTAAAGAAAAACCCCTTCATTCTCCTGCGTGGGTTCTCCCCCCTTCCCCCCCCCCCCATATGCCTGGTTCACCAGGCTTTAAGAGGTGCAATTCTTGCAGGCACGCCATGCCCACCTCCAATGAGCACTCTTCAAATATAAAATGCCAACTAACAACTTTCTGTATGAAGTCACTCCAGCTGGCTCAAGAAAACTCTTCCTTGTCATCAAGGACTAAAGAGGGAAAATGTCCCTCAAATACAGACAAAAACTGTACCTCATCAGACAGGGCAAATACAAGGTTCAGGATTTCTCCAACTAAATCCCTGCTCTCGACACCGAGCTCCTCAAGAGTGAGCACTGCTGTCTGGGCCGGCACCTCCGGTACCATGCCAACAAAACACAGCACGCTGCACAAACAGGCACATTCAGAGCCCAGGCACAAATCTCCAACACCGCCAGCACCAGCGGCACCATTGCCCAACGTAGCACCCAAAAAAACAAGTTGGCACCGAAGATCGCGCCAAAGCTGACCTGTACTGACATGCCGCCCCTGAGGGTTCTGGCACTGGCACTGCCTCTGGTACTGGCAGCACCTATATCAGCGCTAACCATGATGGTACTGTATAGAGACACCAAAACACACCCTAGCACAGACTGAGCACATCCCATCGGTACCTCATTCACCTGCATCATCTGCACATTCGACACATTCTTCTGGGTCCCCAGCTCCATAAATTGCAATCGGTGAGGCTGACACAGAAGCACAAAGCCGTTTCATATCGCAGAACTCCTCTCCCACACAGCGGCATCTACCCTGGAAAATCACGATCCACACGTTCAACCCATATGCCACCTTCTCCTCAATGTATGATCATCACTGGCCATATCCACCACCATCAAATGTTGTTGGCCAGTGGCTCCCATTGGATGCATGGTCAGCCCAGAGGAGTGGTCATATAGTTCCTTCAGCTCAGTGAGATGGCCACCCAAGTCCACACCACGTCAGGTCTGACACACACCAAACTCCCTGGAACAACATCACTCTGAGGAGGAAGATTCCTTGTCTGAAGGAGCAGATAGATCCTCTTCCCACAACTTGTCGTCCTCTTCTGACAAGGCTGTAATTCCCACCACTCCAACTCTGACAGACATATAAAACAATTTCAGGAGTTGTTTGAGAGTAGCTAATGCACAGGAGCCCAACCTCCAGGAAGTGCAGGAGAAGCAGCATAGGCTCCTCAGCATCCTACAACCTGCTGCATCCTCACAAATGGCACTTCCCATGGATGAGGCCATTGTTGATCCTGCCAGTACTCTGTGGTAGACACCTGCTTATGTCGACAGTATGACTACAGACAGCAGAAGCGCAAACCACAATGCCAGCAACAGTCCAACGTGAACCAACCATCAACATCAAAACAGCACATTTGAAGTTTTGGTTGAGGGCTCGAGCAACATCCCTGCTATACCATCGCCGGCACCATCCAACCTTCATTTTTTCTTTTTTCTAATAATGGACTGAAATAACATGTAACTGTTGGGTTCTAGAGATAATCAGTCTCGTATCCTCCATACTTTTCATATCCATTCCCCCAACCCGCTCCCCTCGGTCCTTCTTCAGGGACCCCTCTCAGGAAAACCTCCCTACAGCGAGAGGTTCAACATCATCTGCAAATTAGGGCCATAGAACCAGTGCCACCAGCCTACGAGGGGAAGAGGGTTTTACATTAAGTATTTCCTCACGCAGAAGATGATGTGGGGGGGGGTGGAGACCCATATTAGATCTCAGAAAGCTCAACAAGTTCGTCACATACCAAAGGTTCAAGGTGGTCACTTGAGCAACCATCATACTGGTGTTAGACAATGGAAATAGGCATCTTGGAGGTCGAGGGCTGAGAACCAATTTCCATATGATGATCTATCCAGTGCAGAGATGTTTCCTACACTTCACATTCGAAACCAACTATTCTCAATACTGTGGCTGTCTACACTACACTGTTGTTCCAGAAAAAGCTACGCAAATTGCAAACTGCAATTTGTCGCTTTTTCCATTTTTTTTTTTTCGCAAGAGGCTTTTCTGACATTTGGCCCGTCTACACTGGGCCAGATGTCGGGGGAAAAATCCCTTTTTCTGAACATCCCTTCTTCCTGGTAAAACAAGGTTTACAGGGATGCTGAAAACGCGTTTTCTCTTACAAAAAAACTTTTGGCAGAGCAGTCGCGTTCCCTGGATGCAGCAGAGTTTTTCAGGGAAATCTCCAGTATTCCAGGAAAAACTCTGTAGTGTAGACAGCCTTAGTCCCTCCCATTAGACCTTTCAACAGCACCAAGAGTCTTTTAAAAAAAACTCTGGCTGTAGTAGCCATACACTTTTGGCACATAGGGGGTGGTGATATTTCCTTATTTGGACAATTGCCTTATCAAAGACACATTGTATCAGGACACTCAGGATATGGACACCAAAATGATCACTCTGTTACTCACTCAGATTCCGTATCAATTACCAGAAATCCACATGACAGCCCACACAGACTCTCAAGTTTATAGGTTACGACTAGATTCAGTAATAGCAAGAACAATGCTACCTAAACACAGATTTGACTCCCTCACTACACTCAGCACAGACTGTGCCAGTCATGACTGTATGCAGCTGCCTCTGAATCCTTGGCTACATGGCAGTCATATGTGGTGAGACTAGCCAGACTCCATAGGAGATGCCTCCAAGCATGGCTGGCCCCTGTTTATATCCTTTCTAGGGACACTCTACACAAGACGATCAGTATACCACACCACGTTCTGACCTCACTACAGTGGTGGACACAACCACACAATAGGTTAGAGAGCATTCCCTTTCAACAGCCTTCCCCTACAGTCACCATAACAACAGAGGCCTCCCTTATGGGGTGAGGAGTGCATCTGGACTCCCATGCAGTACAGAGCAAGTGGTCCTATCATGAGCAATCACTTCACATCAATCTTCTGGAGCTAAGAGCAGTGCAGTACGCATACCTTAATTTCCTTCTGTACATCAAACACAAGACCATCAGTATCTTAACAGACAATACAGCATGCATGTATTACAGCAGTCACCAGGGAGGAGCACAATCCAACTCCCTGTGTACAGAGGCCATGAAGTTCTTGAATTGGTGTATCCGTCACCCACGGTAACATACCTACCAGGAATGCTCAATGTTACGGTGGGCAATCTCAGATGCCTGTTTTCAGACTAGCATGAGTGGGAAATGGACACAACAGCCCTTCACAAAGTATATTCCAAGTGGGGACAACCCGACGTAGACCTTTTTGTGACCCGATCCAACTGCAAATGTCACCAGTTTTGTTCCAGGGTGGCCTGGGCAAAGGATCTCTTGATGACACATTTCTTCTGAAATGGGAAGCCCCATTCCTATATGCATTTCTTCCATTACCCTTGATCCATCGAGTAATCCTAAAAATCAGACCAAACCGAACATGCGTCCTATTAGTAGAACCACTATGGTCCAGACACACGATTTCCTTACGTGCAGTGGTTGGTGATCTCCACTTCTCATGTATTCCCTCCACGTTGCATTCTTCTTTCTCAGCATCATGGCAGAACACTCCACCCAGATCCGGTCAAACTATATCTCAAGGACTGGCTCCTTCATGGCTCCATGATGCTGAAATGGCCTCCTCCAACAGAGTAAAGCAAATACTAATTAATAGTCGACAGGAGTCTCCCAGAAAAACCTACACCTATAAATGGAAAAGATTTGCTGAGTGGGTATAGGGAAAACACATTATTCCCTCTCACCGCCCCCCACACCTTTACCAATTGTACTGGACTACCTCCTCCAGCTACAGGAGTCAGGACTCTCCTTCAGTTCCATAAAGATCTACGCTGCCATGATTGCCACGTTTCACAAACTTACGGACAGGTGCTCGTTTTTCTCACATCCCATGACTAAATTATTCTTAATGGGACTCCAAAACATGCTCCCTGCAGTGAGACCACCTACTCCTTTGTGGGACCTCAACCATGTCCTTAAGAGTCCCACAAAGCTGCTTTTTGAACCACTTTCTACTCACTCGTAGCTATGCCTCTCCATGAAGGTGGCCTTTCTCATAGTCATCACTCCCAGCAGATGAGTAGGGGAAATAGCAGCTTTGACGGCAATTTCCTGCACCTCCCTCTCCTTTCCCCCTCCCCAATCTTCACTAAAGACAGAGTAACACGCATACCCTCCCACCCAAAATTTCTCCTGAAAGTTCCCACACCTTTCCATATTAACAAACCAATACTTACCTGTATTCTGTCCCAAGCCCCATGATGACACGATCCAAGCAGCTCTGCACCAAGGATGTTAAAATGCAATTATCTGGCTAATCGTATAGTCGATACAAATTGTATCGACTATGCGATTAGTCGATAAGCACTGCTGTGCAGAGCTGTGTGTGGGGGGGGAAGGGGTAGCTCTAGGAGCTGGCTCCAGCCCTGAATGAGCAGTCCTGGCTCATGCTGGCTCCGGAGCCACCAACACTGTAGCTCTGCATTTTAAATGCAGCAAGAGCTGCTGGGCTCTTACTACATTTAAAATGCAGAGATGCAGTGATCAGTGCTGGCTGGAACTGCTCAGTCCTGGCTTGCACTTAGTCCAGCAACCTCTGTTCTTAGTTGACAGCCCTGTGTGCTGTGAACAGGGGCTGGTGCCAGACCAGCCCCTGTTGGTGGCAGCCATGGCTGGCCGCAGCCCAGGGGCTGTTGCCTTAGCAGCCCCTGCCCACTGTCCGCTCTGTCCACAGCGAACAGGGGGTGCTTGGTGGTGGTAACCCCTGTCTGCAGGAGGGCTAGCTACCCACTGGGACCCCTGCAGACAGGGACTGCTTCGCAGCAGCATACCCTATTTTCCTGCCCCTCCTCCCACTACCTCTGATAGAGGTGGGGACAGGCAGCACTGAATCATCTTTTAAGCCGGCTCCCCCAGCACTGGCTTCTGTTCTCTACCCTCCTTTCTGCTCTTATGCTTCGTAGGTTCTGGACCTCTTCAAGGGGTATCTCTCCAAAGTAGAGAAGAGATTGGGGGCTCACGTATGTGTGATGACAGCACACTTGGAGTGCACGGCTCAGGCTCTGCACATGCGCAGCCTGAGGGACACTGCTCTGAAGACTCTGATCCACGATGCGGGGGCACACCAACACCTGATGTGGAGTACCCATGGGGACACTCATCTTGAGGAACATCAATTACTGCACAGGTGAGTAATCTCTTTCTGACTTGGGGTGTGAACCTTCCCTCCCCCGAGCTCAGCAAATTACAGCATTGTAGTGCCAGTGTGAACCAGGCTATAGTGCTGGGAGCTATGCTCCCAACTCTCCTTGTGGAAGTGGTTTACATAGAATGCTGGGAGGGAGAGCCCACTCAGGAAAGGGGAGGGTTTGATCCAGCATTCTCTGCCCAGAGGCCATCCATCTCTGGAACTTTTGCATCCAGCATGGCATGTTACGCTCACAGATTTCTTTGTAATTCACACACACTAGGGACATGCACCTTTACCCAGTTCTTAGGGCTCAAGGTGCAACCCTGTTAATTGAAACACCCACTTTTACCCAATTCCTAGGGCTCAGAGTATAACTTCCTGCGGGTCTGCAGGATCTTTTACCACTGAAAGAGCCTTGCATAGTAATATCCTTATTTTCTATTTGACAATTACCAAGCAAGCAGAATACACAGGCTAAGCACACCATGTAATGCTCTCCGATCCTGATAAAGGCAGGCAAACTTCCCCTGTTGGCCATGATTGCTGCATGTCACGGTCATGATTGGATCCTGATTGCTGCATGTCACGGTTATGCAGAGTTCTGGCAGCTCTGGTCTTAGGCTGTGTCTTGGAGGTGAGTTCTTTTTCCAGGCCTTTCCTTCCCCTTCTTGCTGTTCCTTTCTTCTTTCCTCCCTCTTTTTCCTTTCCTTCCCTGCTGGTCTCTTTCTTGGACCCCAATTTATATAGTGAAACTTGAGTCCTGCTTAGCTATTCTTTAACTGATTATTTAGTATAATTTTACTAACCAATCATAACTTACTGTAACAGAATTACCTAACCAATCCTACCCAACCACTTTAGTTGATTTGCACTTAGAAGCAATTCTCCCCTATTTAATTTTGGTTCTGGACATTGAACACTCCAGTCATCTGAAGAAGTGGGCTGTGCCCACGAAAGCTCATGATAGCACTAATGACTAACAAACCATGTAGATGGTACCATTCTGTTGGTTGTTTTTTTAGTTTATCCTGTACAGGCTAACTCAGCTACCCCTCTGAAGCAATTAAAAACTAGACCAAGACCATACACACAAACAACAGTAAATTGAGGATCATAGTCATAGAATGAGGATTCCACAACTGCAACCATTGATGAACAGTTTCTTGCCACACGAAATGCTGTTAAACTAAGTTTTCTTTACCCATTTTGAGGTCTATTTCTTTATCTGGTGTCATTGGGTGCCATTAGGACAGAATATCCTTCTAACAGCCTGGTGTGATACTACTGTAATGCAATTTAGATGGAATGGGAGTGTGACTCCAAGCTTTACAGCTAATGGCTGCTGCTCTTCAGTCTGGCTGCAGAGGAAGGCTTTAGGCCTTCCAATATGGTTACAGGCCTTCCAATGTGGCTACAGAAAAAACATTGTTAGAGGCATTCTCTGCAGGCTTGCCACCTCCTGGGAATGGGGATTCTCTTCGCTGAGCAGGCAGCTCTCACAACAAGTGGGCTCTCCATCCGCAGGTCACAGCCTTGCTTTTCTGGAAGAGGGGCACTCCCCTGATGGACGTCTTTGCCACAGTGCAGAATGCAGTGCCACAGTTTCTGCTCCAGACACCTAGCAGACAGAGTCCCTGGCAGATACCTTCCTCATCCCATAGTTAGGGCGGCCAGTTCTACAAATTTCCTCAGATGCCCTTCATCACTCAAATCCTGATGAAAGTCAGATAGGATAGGTCCAAGATCTTTCTGGTCACCAGCATGGTACTGTCAGCATTGGTTTGCCAGTCTGAGCCTCGCAGGGTGCTCCCTATGGCCTTTCAGGTCCGCTGGGACTTGCACTCTCAGGATCACCTTCTCCACCCGGACTTGTCGTCATTCCACTTTAGAGCATGGCTCTTCTGTGGCTGAATATGGAGAACCTAGTCCTGTTTGGATGCAGTTCAGCAGGTCCTGTTGGGAAGCTGTAAGCTGTCAACCAGGCAGATGTGTATAGCCAAATGTGCTTGTGTTTTGGTGTGGGCTGAGCAAAGAGGTTTTGTACCTAAAGAGGCTCCTATCCAGAGCACCCTATATTATCTTCTCCACTTGAAAGAGGAAGGCTTGGCACCTAGCAGCAATCTTGGCTTTTCACCCGTCAGCGTGAGGCAAGTTGGTATTTTCACATGATATGATGGCCAGATTCCCAAGGGATCTTGTGCCTTTTTCCTCAGTGGGACCTTAATCTGGTCCTCTCAAGGCTTATCAGACCACTCTTCAAGCCCATGGCTTACATGCTCTGTTCTGCAGCTATCCTGGAAAGTGGTGATTACTTTGGTTATGAGAGTGTCCAAGTTGCGTGCCTTGACTTAGGAGCCCCCATACCTAATCTTCTTAAGGATGTGTAAATGGTTAATCAGTTACCTAGTAAGCATCACCCTTACCCAGATGATGCTTACTGGGTAACTGGCTGCTCCAATGTGGCTGGGTCTTCCTCTGCTCGCTAAACCCACAGAAGTCTGCTCAAGGGTACCCTTCTAGCTAAACACAGCCATCAATGGCTGGGCTGTTGTCAGTAGGGATGTTAAATATCGAGTACTTGACTAATCAAATAGTGGATGCATTTTGCATTGACTATTCGACTAGTCGATAGGGCGCCTCTGCCTTTGAAGTGTAGCAACAGCCCTAGGGCTGTTGCTACACTTCAAAGGCAAAAGTGCCACATAGAGCCTTGGGTCAGTGGGGGACTCCCTTGCTGACCCCAGGCTCTGTGTAGTGCTGTCACTTTGAAATGCCGTGGGGAGCCCCACCAGTGGCATTTCAAAGCAGCAGTGCCGGACAGAACCTGGGGTCAGCAGGGGAGTACCCAGCTGATCCTGGGCTCCACACCACACTGCTGCTTTGAAATGCCACGCGGCACTGCCGCTTTAAAGTACCCCCCCCTTCGTCGTCCTCCCTTGCTGCCTCTTTCTGATAGAGGCAGCAAGGGCAGGGGAAGTGACTAGTTGACTAGCCTGTCGACTATCCGATAAGCATTTGCTTATCGGATAATCGATTAGTCGTTCACGTCCCTAGTTTGGGGGGGGGGGGTCCTACTGCTCACCACAGGTGGGTTGTTCACTGAGAGTCCCTCACAACAGCTGGGCTGCTAAAAGGGTGGAAGAGTGCTGCCTGCTATGGCTGGACAATAGCAGGGAGCCTAGCCATCCAAGTTCTGGGAATCCATTGCTGCCCAGCCACTAGGAGCTACTTGGAGGCTTTATTTAGCTGTGGCTGAGAGCTGTGGGACTGCCTGCTGGCAGCAGTCCAGACCTGGGGCTGAAAATGTCATAGAGGTCTCTGGAAGCCACAGATTCTGTGACTTCTGGGACCTCTATGACAGAACGATAGCGGTGTACAGTTTGATTTGGTCACTTTTACTCAGTTTTTGTTTCACTGGCTTAGAAACAGTATACATCATGAACCTTACAATGTGGTTGCCGCCAGCTTTTGTCTTATCAGCTAAAGATTGGAAATAATATATTGCTGTCAGAATCTATGAAAGCATAATGCAACTGTCATTTCCCTCCTACTCATGCTTTTAAGCAGAATTCACTTTCTTAAAGTAAATGGGGGGGTGTTTATTGAAAAATATGATTAGAGTAGACTTTTTAAATATTAAAAATGGTTCACAAAGCTGTTGATTGACACTAGCTACTGTACTTCAGGATAGAATTTAATTGTGTTTAAAAGTTCTATTTAATGGAGTGGCCAGTAAATATTTTCATGAAATGGTTTTTTCTAGGAAGGGGAGATATCAGAATGTAGTTGTTTTACATATCATCCATTCTGTAAAGTTGTTGTTACATAATGAAAGCTATTGTGGAAAGCCATGAAGAAGAAATGCAGATTTTGAATATATTCCTGTGTGGGAAGAAAGGGTATGTGTGTAGCTTTCTGATTTTTTTTTTTTTTTTAACAGCCTGTAGACCATTGCAGTACAATAGATTAACAATTATTTTAATTTGTGTGTGTGTGCATGCAAACCCATTTGCAAACCCAAATGTTAAAATTGTTCAACTGTACACAGGTGTACAGGTATAACGTATATGTTTGGACCTGCAGTATTTATGGACATGTCCATGTGAGGGCTGAAAACACTTCTTGAATGTGCAAAGAAAAGAGAAATAGAAGTAAAGCAGTCATGAATACAAATTTAATATGTGCAGACTTGTGTCCAAGGATATAATGCATAGCATATACTCATTTATTTATTTTTCTGACACCTTTTAAACCCTAGCAAATAGTGGGGAAAAATGCGCTACATCTGGCTTCAAAGTAATTGCATTAGTAAAATTAGTTGGATTGCAAAAACATGCAAATTTCTGTCCAAGCAGCCTTTTTGTAAATGGAAAGTTGGCTGCTTACTTTATATTGCACACTGAAGTGAGTGTATCTAATCTCACTGGAGCAATCCCTACATCAGTAGTTTCTAAACATCTGGGATGTCTTATAAACAGGGCTCACCGAACCGCGGCGAGCCCTGCTCGCCAGCCGCGCTGTCCGGCGATCTGCGCATGCACAGATCGCCCAAACCTGGCTCTTCTGGGTTACAATCTACTCGCCACGGGCGAGTAGATTGTATTATCTGTCGAGCCCTGCTTATAAATATTGGGTTTTAATTGAATTTGTTTTTAAAGGCTTGTCTATAGTGTTGTTGTCATTACTTTATCTTTTTATCAGCAGCAATGCAGCAAGTTTTGGATAACCTTACTGATCTGCCCACATCAACAGGAGCTGAAGAAATAGACCTTATTTTCCTCAAAGGAATTATGGAGAACCCTATTGTAAGATCACTTGCTAAGGTATTCAGATTTACTGATAGTTTTAATTAAATTTGACACTTTGGATATTTTCACTTGGAATTGTCAATTCAAGAACTCTGATAGCAGAAAATTCTTAGCTTTTGTTCAGTGCATATCTAACACTGGTGGAGGAAATTGAGAACCGATTTAGTCCTGGACCCCAATGCTGTGATCCTTTCTTCATCACTTATCAAACTCCGTTTCATTTCTAGCACTGAGAAAAGGGTTGGAATATGGAAGATGAAAATAAGTTCATTATTTGTATTATCAAAGAGTCTAGGAGCTCCTGTCACAAACCAGGATCTACTCTGCTGCGCATTGTACACACTAGGGATGTGAACAACAAATGCTTATCGGATAGTCAACATGCTAGTCGACTAGTTACTCCCCTCACACTTGCTGCCTCTATCAGAAAGAGGCAGGCAGGGTGGGGGTGGGGGGACAGAAAGGAGGGGATGCTTCAAAGCGGCAGTGCCGCATGGAGCCCAGGGCCAGACTGTGCTCTCCACAGTGCTTTCGCCTTTTAAGTGTATCCTAAGTCATCAAGATGTGGAAGGTAGTGTGCTAGCCAGGTAACGCCTTTATTTATACCTTTGTGATGGCCCCACCCCTGCAATCAGCCCTGATGCCAACTCTGTCCACACATCAACACAAGCAATTTCAGCACTGGACCCAACCACATCAGCCACTACATAAGGGGGCTCATACAGCTGCACATCCACTAATGTGATCTATGCCAGCAATGCTTCTCGGCCATGTATATTGGCCAAATTAGACAGTCTCTACAGGAAAGAATTAATGGACACAAATCCGATATCTGAAAAGGCAACACACAAAAACTTGTTGGAGAACACTTTAACCTGCCTGGGCACTCATTAATGGATCTCCAAGTCACCATGTTGTTTCAGGCCAATTCCACAAGCCAAATATACAGGGAAGCATTGGAACTTAACTTCATTTACAAGTTAGGGCAGTGGTCCCCAACGCAGTGCCTGTGGGCGCCAAGGTGCCCGCCGTGGCATTTATGTGCACCAGCCAAAACATCTGGGCTGCTTCTCCCCCCTTCCCCCAGGCGCGTGGCACATGCGTGGTGCCGGCCCCAGGCGCAGGGTGCGTGGGTGGCCCCACCCTGGACGCCCGGCGTGTGAGCGGCCCTGCCCCTGGACTCCTGGCAGCCAGGAAAGGTTGGGGATCACTGAGTTAGGGAGCCATCACAAAGGTATGAATAAAGACATTACCTGGCTAGCACACTACCTACCACATCCTAACGACTTAAGTACCCATTGTTTGGTTGATAGAGAAGGTGCAAATTGTTCTTAATCAGCTTCTTGTAACCTGAACACTCTAACTCACTATTCCTCTCTTCTCTCCCCATCTCCTATTTATTTTGGAACTGGACTTTTAATACTTCATTCATCTGAAGAAGTGGGTTGTACCCACGAAAGCTCATACCACCATCTACATGTTTTGTAATCTTTTAAGGTGCTGCTAGACTGTTCATTGTTTAAGTTTTTTTCCAAATATTTAATCAGCTAGCAAAGAAAGATGTAACACAATCCAATGGCTGGAATTTGAAGCTAAACAGATTCAGACCGAAAAGAAGGTATACATTTTTAATGGACAATAAAAATTTGAACAACTTACCAAGGGTGTTTGGTAGATCTCCATCACTGGCCAGCTTTAAATCAAGATTGGATGTTTTTCTAAAAGATATTCTCTAGGAATTATTTTGAGGAAGTTTTATGACCTCTGTTATACAGTGAACCAGACTAGATGATCACAATGGTTCTCTCTAGCTTTGGAACTCATGACAAATTTAATAAGTGGGCGATGGAGGCTGCAGTCATGGGTTGATTGAGGGTAGGAGTTGATTAGGCAAATTCCTATGTTTTAGGAACTTTACGTATTGAAAATATGGTAAAATTAGTTATGGAAACCATTTCAAAATACTCAAAATTCAAGATTTTTAGTATTTTATATAGCACTACTCTACTCTCTCCTGTCACATCTCATCCTGTTTGTTTAGCCAAATGTATAGTGTGGTCCACACGTCTGAAGTCAGTGTAGCTCCATGCGGATCAAAGACTCCATGCTTTGATTTTAAGCTTCTCTGGGCTATCCTTATTTGTATCATATACACCATAGAGCATGTTTTATAATGAATATTAATGCTACTTTACAAATGTAAAATGGACAATTGAAGAATTCTCAAACACTCATGATTTAAACTACATTGTAGCAGAGGTGGCCTCATGAACCACCATCTTTTCCTAATTGTCATTGCATGGAGCACGTCCCCACCCGTTCACACTTCCCTCCTCCATACCTGTGGCAGCTATAGCAGTTGCTTAGGTGGAAAGGTAGTTCATGTATCTTTAGGTATCTCTTAATGCAAATAAGCAGATGAAAACAAGGAGTTGAGCCTGCACTATGTGACAGACCAACACAACATGAATCATCAGCAAGTGTTTCTCAAATCACTACGAGTAGTCCTGTAGCACTGTAGAGACTAACTAATATATTTATATTAACATGAGCTTTTGTAGGTAAAACCCACTTCAGTTTGAGAACTGGGGAAATAATCTAAACAACAAAATCCTTGTTCATTTATCTTTGAGTAGAAAGATCAGCAAAACAAGAGATTCACTGAATAATGCTGTTGGATTTATATAGCAGAAAAGTGTATTTCCTTTTAGAGACTGTAGGGAAATTGTATAGTTAAAGGAAAAAAGTAGGTATAATGCAACAGAGAGAGGTGTAAAGACAAACAATGGCAGTTTGCAGCTGCTAGTAATAAGAATGGAGTGAGAAAAAACTAGCCAGTGACAATGTTTGCATGTTAAATTAACAAGGGCTAAAGAAGAGGACACTTGGTACAAAAGTACTGCAAAAATGGACGCTCATTTTCTATATCT
This sequence comes from Rafetus swinhoei, assembly GCA_019425775.1. Lineage (NCBI taxonomy): Eukaryota > Metazoa > Chordata > Testudines > Trionychidae > Rafetus > Rafetus swinhoei. Next base: position 199,224,944 of record CM033424.1, on the reverse strand, counting down.
ATTGCATACAGATTTACAGCACAGGCATGGTGGTTGACTTTCAAATGTGAATTGTATGCCTCATTTTTTGTTAAATTTAATAAGTTTATCACCCTGAAAGTGATGTTTTAGAAACAATCATCTTTTCCTTCTTTGGCAAGAGCTTGTGTTGTATGGCAAATCACAGTGTAAGAGCTTGTCTAGAAGAAGAGACAAATCTACAGTGCTAGTATGCCACACAGTAACTCTGAGAAGATCCTGTTACTGTGTACTAAAAGTGCACTTTGATGTACTCTACTTTGAAGTGGGAATAGATCAAAGCACACTGGGGGATTTTTAAGGCACAGTATTAAAGTCCTTATGAACAGTTACTGTGCAGCATGCTAGTGTTCTGTGGAGGTACACCAGAGCGTACTATGCAGTGTTTATCTGTGAGAGCCCAAGGGCAATTTTTTCATGACCAAGTTGCAAATGCAAAAGAGAGCCCATCATGGAAACTTTTACACTCTTGACTATAGGCATGTCTCCACTGGAAAGCTGTACTTTCTCTCTCTGTATAAAAAAAGTTTTTCCTGGCGGATGACAGAACATTCCTGCCGGGCAACAGAATGACATCATCAATGTGAACAGGCGCTCTCAGCAAAATTAAAGCAGGAAGAGGGAAGGGGGTAGGCAAGCATAACAAGCAGAGGGTTCAGCCCCCAGTAACTATAAAATCCCCAATTGCATAGTTAGTGATGCAGATTTCCAGTGAAGGCATGATTGGATGCAATTATATTTGTATACATGTACTTTATTTCAATGAAGCCATTCTCTTATGGAGAGTAGAATAGTTGGACCAGTATAACTACATATGCATTTTTACAAAAGGAGGAAATGAGTACATTTTTGTGTGGTTTTCTTTTTTTAAAGTGCAAATTGTGGTTGCAAAATGTTGCTAATGATAAGATCAGTACACTAGGGACATCCAGAGTATGGAGGTTCAAATCTGGGAAGAGGAATGTGCTATGGCTCTGAATGCTGCCGCTGCCCCTCCCTCCAGCTGGGAGAACGGCAGCGCAGCAACTCGCTTCCCCTGTGGGTCTTCCACACTGCTCCCATAGCAGCTGAGAATGATGGGGAGCTCACAAACACATATGCTCCCTGGAGCGGAACCCCGCAGCATTCTCCTTGGCCTGGCAAAATGCTGGGCTCTGGAACAGAGAAGAGGGAGGTATGCCATATTAGCCACGCTTCTAGAGATAGAGAAGAACTGAGGCTGTTCAGAGATGGGGAGCTATTAGACATTCTGTAATATGGAGCTTGAGGGGGACACATTTACACACACACACGCATAAGTCCAGTGCTGCTTTAAAATGGTTCTATAGCCAAATGATTAAGCATGCTAATTCTAAGATGAGTCTGTGAAGGCAAAACAGTAGATTCACTTTTGATACTCTTTAACTTGCTTGATGGAAAGATAAATCAGGAATCACAGGGCTAAATGAATTAAAAGTACTGTTCTGTTGCAACTCATTGGCTATCAGCAATATAATCTTGTTTTTAATCTCTCACAGGCTCATGAGAGACTGGAAGATTCTAAACTTGAAGCTGTCAGTGATAACAACCTGGAACTAGTGAATGAAATTCTTGAAGACATCAGTCCTTTAATAAACAAAGATGAAAATATTGCAGAATTAGTCGGTATACTCAAGGAACCTCATTTTCAGGTACTATTTTTTTTCAACTTGCCTATTTAAATTTGTTACCACTTGATATATAACATATGCATATTGATCTAGCTAGAATGAGCAGAAAAATGTTTAAGCCTTCCCCCCCCCTCCCCCCAAGCCATATGAGGAAGAATTTGAAAGAAATACCACAGCCCATTTTCTCCAAGAGTAAAGTTTAAAGAAATATAGGATAAGATTAAAACAAAAAGACGACCCGGGGGGGAAGAGGTTAGCTATATATGCTGACTGACTAATTTTGATCAAAATATATTATAAATTCCTTAACATATTCTCAAATCTTTTTCTAGCCAAGGACTTGCCTTTTTTTTTATTCCCCTGGTCCAAATAGGCTGCTATACTTGGGGATGATGTATATCACACACAGATTTGACATTTTTCACCTCAAAACTTAGTTCTGTACGGTCAGCTAAACACTCTTTCTGTGGTATGTGTTTAAATATCTGGCCACAGTGTTGGTCTTGCAGTACAGGATTTTTTTTTTTTTTTTTTTTTGAGGCATGCACTAAGGGAAACTTTGAACAATTGTGCATGCAGCATATACACACTTCAGTGTACTGGACATGAGCAACATATCTTGGAGAACAACAGTTACAAAATGTTTTTTCTTCTGGGTTTTTTTTTTTTTTTTTTTCTTAAGGATCTGGGGAAATAAAAATTTTTCTTACAGTGCTTGCTCATGTCCATTCTACATTATGTCCATGTGCTCGTCACATGCACTAGTGTTGGAAATTTTCCCCTCATTGGTATCCATAGGGTAGCAGTGCTGGTGACCCCCTGAAGAGGTGCCTCCAGTGCATATTATAATGGATACTACGTGCTGCGTCCCCACTGCCAGTCATGGTACTAGAACATCCTGCTGCCATGTGCTTGTGGTGTTAGGCTGAATTATACTTTTTTCCTGTAAAAAGTTGTAGTTTGTAGTTATCCCTTAGTAGTTTTCGTATAGTTACAATTAATAGTGGTCTGTGACATGGCTGGGGGGGAAGACCCTGTTTTGGGCAGGGTGCGAGTGTCCCACATTTGTTCCCCAGACCATGTCTCACTTGACTCAAAGGTCTCTCTAGCCCACCCTCTTAGTCCCTGGGGCAGGGTGCCAAGTGGGTAGATCTGGTCCACAGATGCCCTGCCACTCCCCCGCCCCCAGGCCAGTCAGAGCCTGGGGGCAGGAGGAATGCAACAAGTCTCTCGCTCCCTGCACCTGCCCTGCAAGCACCGCATGCCCCCTTGCAGGGTGGGGGAAAGGAGTGAAAGACTTTGAGCTCCTCCTGCCCCCAGGCCTTGATTGACCTGGGGTTGGGAGCAGCTCGTGAAGTTTCCCCCTGCCCTGCAAAGGGGCAGGTGCCTAGAGGGAACTGCCAGTTGTTCAGAAGAGCTGGCAGTTCTCTCCAGGCAGGGAAGAGGGCAAAGACTTCATGCGTTTCCCCCATCCCCAGTCCAATTAGGGTCTGTGGGAGGGGGAGCATAGAAATGTCCTGGCCTCGCCCCTTCTGAGGTGGACTGGGGCCATTAAAAAAATTAGCGAAGTGGCCTCCCCATTTAAATTATTGTCCACTCCTGGTCTGTACCTTGCCCCTGTTTGCAGGGCAACACAATTCAACGGTCACAATCAACAACTCGCCCCTCTTCATTGAGGTAGGAGGAAAGATCAGACTTGGCCCCAAGCACTGCAGCATCAATGCAGAGCACCCTAACTCCCTCTCCCTCCCTAACTCCATCCAAGGAGGCTAAGAAACTTGGAAGTGGAAGATCTCTCATCTCCCGTAAAGGGAAGAGACTGGATTTATTTGTGTAGAAAGTTTATTCATCCTCCAAACTGTAAATCAGGGTGACCAACCATCAAGCTCTCTTTGGCCAATATGACTACAATATGTGGCAGGCTATGGGTAAATCTGAGGGATTGCTCCCCTAGAGCTCAAGTAAGGAGTAATGGGGTATCCTGAAGGAAGGCTCAGTGGCAGCGAAGGCACCCTTCCAGGTGGCTTTGGATGTAGCTGACTCAGTGACGTGCACAATGACTTTGGCCGTTTCTATGCCCAGGGCATCCTCGCTGCAACTCCCTGTACTGTGCTTGGAAGCTCACCAGTTGATGCAAGAGTTTCCTTTTAGTCCATTTTGAGAATGGGAGGAGTTGTGTAGGAATGTTTTATCAGTTATGTCAGATCAGTCTTTATGGAGTTACTTGCTTTTGGGCTTATCACCAAATGAGAAATACTGAAGATATCCTGAGAGTGGTCTGTTTGCTGTGTCAAGATTCATAAGCATCTAGAGACCAAGAAACCAACAAATTTGTTTCATTACTAAGATTCAAAAATTACCCTTTTACAAAACAAAAACAAAGGGGGGAAAAACCTACACAACACCACCACTCTTCAGTACGGATGTTAATTAATGAGTAATCGATAGAATTTCATTTGTATGAGCAGAGCTCGACAAACCGCTGGAATCTACTCACCGGGGCGAGTAGATTTCAGCCGGTCGCTCCGTGCGCCCATTCACCGGCACTTTGCGCATGTGTGGTGCCGGTCTGGCACATGCGCAGTGTGGGGCTGGCGAGTAGCTCTCGCCAGGGTTTGTCAAGCCCTGTGTGTGAGTGTGTATAGGCCTTAGCACAGTGAGGTTCTAGCCCGTGACTAGGTTCCTAGGAATAGTGGTCATACAAAAATAACCTTAACTCTGCTCTGTATATTAAAATACTTCCTACACAAAAAGCCCACTTAAATTTTGAGCAGAAGACTAGGGTCTGTCCCTCAGAAGACTGCCTCTACAAAAGAACAGCTCTGTTCTGTAACTACCAGGTTCAGTCACAAAAGTGGTGGCAGGAATTAAAGCAAATTTTTGCTGGACCTGAGGTTCCTTTTTCTCTGTTATGTCTGTTTCTGGCATGCAAGCTCTTGAAGCTTCACATGTGAGGTTGCTTGAAGGTCTCTGCTTTCTGTCCATGATGATGTAAACTCTCTGGACACTGAAGCATTTGAGTAGTACAGCCATTGGTCCTATTCTATGTCTACTTGCTGTGTGCGTGGCCGTACCAGAGCCACCATCCTGGTATCTTGTACTCAGCTTTTTTCTATTCAGCTTCTGAATGTGTTGCCTGTGATGCGCTCCACATATCCTTTTATTAAATAAACTGCCGTAACCCCCTTTAAAATGAGGTTGGATTAAGGGCCATCTCACTTCATTAGCTTGTCAAGAGCCCTTATTTCCTCTACCAGTGAGACTCCTCTTAGCTCCCTTGATGAAAGGGCCCGGTATTTCCATCTCATGGGGGAGGATTATTGCCAGGTTGTATGGAATTTGGGTTGGAGTACCCTTCTTGATTCCACATTTTCCACTTAGGCCTGAGATCACCATAATCTGTCCCATAGAGTCTGGGCTTTCGCTTTGTCCAGCAAACCTAAAATTATGTTGGTTTTTCATAAATGTTAGATTTACCTATTTAATTAAAATAACTTAAAACTGCAAATTATCTTCCTCAGGTATTCACCAGAAGATTTCAATTTTTTTGTGTTCGTGTGTGTAGACTGGGAACACCTTTAGTTCAAAGTTTTGATCACTTGTTTTCAAGAAGTGGAGTCAACTCAATTTACATACATCCCAAACTGCAGATGGAACTATAATTCTTTCTTGAGGTTCCTGTAAGCAGGAACCACATACCACCTGAAAAATCACCAGAAAGTCTTATTCAGAATTTTAAGTTTTAAATTTATATTTATCATGTATTTAATGTAAGAAATTCCCCCCATAACAAGTAGTTTTAGCTCTTTTAGTGGGGGGGTGGCATGTTTTACTTCCACCATCTGATGTTCATGACCCTCCAGGAATCTAATGGGACTGCTCAGATACTTCCTTATTAGTCAAAGAAGAATATTATAGAAGAGTGAGAGTGTGAGTGTACACCTGGTCCTGTTCAACCCATGTTTACTCTTGTCTCCAACAACTTTTTAGAGTAAATAGTACTTATGTGAGTAGTCCCATGTTTGTTCAAATAGTATAATGATGAGGTGATGTAAATACATAAATAGAATTCTTTGGGACACATGAGTAAGTATTAGTGTTCAAAATGAAATAAGGGCTGCAAAATCTGCATTTAAATGAGTTTAAAACCTTAAGGTGCTGAATTATTTAGTAACCAATGCCTTTCATGGATAATAATAGTAAACATGCTTCATTAACTCTTCATTTACAGTCACTTTTGGAAGCCCATGATATTGTGGCATCAAAGTGTTACGATTCCCCTCCTTCTAGCCCAGAATTGAATAATTCTTCAGGAAACAACCAGGTAGTACCAGTAGATGCCATTCGTATTCTTGGTATTCACAAAAGAGCAGGGGAGCCACTGGTAAGTACATGTGAATAGCTGTGTCTATCTTTGACCTAAACAATAAGAGATATTTGAGATGTTTAGAATTCTACACTTCTCTGTACTCATTCTGGTGTTTATATTTTTTATATTGAGTAATTGTAATGTGCACTAAAACTTTTCAATATCCGTTTGACAAGAGATGCAATAATGAAAACTAAAATATGAAGATACGTGACCATTCTCCTACATTCTTCTCTTCAAGGATAAATGATGACCTTGTTATTAGGTAGGATGATATGCTAGCCTAAGTAATATGAAGGAACTTTTTTGTATTTGATCCTAATAAAGAATGACAGAACTTAGTTAAGTCAAGAGCAAATATCTGACTGGTGTATGCTTACATACCAATTTCCTACCTGAAGTACATATGATTTCCATTGATCTCACTTAGAACCATCCATATTTATTGATCTCACTTAGAACTGACAGTGCAGTAATGTCAGTATGTTAACAGTTTGTGCAGTGGTCACTATTAAAAAGTCAGCATTTTGGATAAGAAATAACTAGGATAGCTCAAATAAGGTCCTGTAGTAATTTGATAAATGTTAAAACAAAATTTAAGGTCAAACTCAAACAATGATATTAAACTAAGTAATGATGTTACTCAATGTTTCCTTTTAGGGTGTTACATTTAGGGTTGAGAATAATGACCTGGTAATAGCACGAATCTTGCATGGTGGAATGATAGATCGACAGGGTCTGCTGCATGTGGGTGACATCATTAAAGAAGTGAATGGCCATGAAGTTGGAAACAATCCAAAAGAACTGCAAGAACTACTGAAAAACATTAGTGGCAGTGTCACTCTGAAAATTCTTCCTAGCTATAGAGACACTATTATTCCCCAGCAGGTTAGTAGTAGTATATTTTCATTGCTTTTGCCAAAACAGTATTTTATTTAGTGATGTTGTGTATAACGCATGAAATTATTATAACGAAAGGAATGGAGACAGACTTCTCTATTGTGTGTTTGTGTGCAGTTGACAGCACTCTTGTGTACAGTCACTTTAACTCTTCACCTGCATAGCCAGACAGTTTCCCCTTTGGGTCTTTCCCATACAGTAGACAAGAGGGAGAAAAATAATCTTTTGAAAGAGAAAGGAATATGTAACTGTAAAACCATAAAAATTAGTGGGGGAACTGAAGAGTAAATATAGTATCTTTAATTCTCTCTTTAAAACAGATTTCAAGTTGTCCCTTTATTGTTAGGCACAGGATATATCATGTAATGTAATTGCTATATAGCTGGTTGGAATTTTGAAAAAATGAATATTTTGAAGACGGATAATTTTTTGCTGTGGGTTTTTTGTTTTGTTTTTTGGATTGTTACTATTCTCATGTAAGAATGAGGTATGGTTGTTTTCTTCTCTTAACTTGGAACAGTTGGTAGTAAACACAGATACTGCAGATAAACTGGAGAATGTAAATACCTGGCCCATAGGATATCATGGTAATTGATGTCTTAAAATGCCTCTTACTGCTTCTTAATGTAGGTAGTTTGGTTTACATATTAAAAAGATGGACAAATAAAGGAAGGTTCATATAATTGGATTTTAACCAGACAAAACATAAGTAAACAACTGAGATGTAGATTAATTTTGATTGAGCAACATAACACATAAAGAATATGCTTACTTTTACATGTTGTTCCTTTACTAAAGACCAAAATGTTGTTTATATTAATCTTTTGTTCTGGGAATATGTGCCGCCTTCACACTTTTTTATATTTGTTGTCTTTAATTCCTCATAGTACAGTGTGTGAAAGGTTTATTTGCTTTTTAGTGAGCACAAAAATGGTGTTGCATGTACTTCACTATCCAGTAATTCTAATTTGATTTCATGCCAAGAATTCCCTAAATCTGGCACTACTTTGTACTCCTATAAATTGAGCGGTAAAAGTGTACCTTTGTATTTGCACAGTGTATCTCTATTAGAAGAGCTCAGCTGCCTAAAAAAGGTGGGTAAGTAGCAATTTCTCCATTTTACAGATGAGAAAAGTGAAGTACAGAGAAGAGAGTTAAGTGACTTGCCCATGGTTACCCAGAAAGTTTTGTGAAGAGTATGCACAGTAGAACAGATACTTTATCCTAGCCTTTGTGAACTGTATGTGAAAACTCTTCTGGAATTGGGGTTTCTACAAATTTCTGTTTCGGAGGGGAAGCCATATTTGTCTGTTTCAGACAAGAGTCCTGTGGCTCCTTTAAGACTCACGAGTTTATTTGGGTATAAGCTTTCTTGGGCTGGAACCCACTTCATCAGGCCACTTCATCCGCACGAAAGCTTATGCCTAATAAATGTGTTAGTTTTAAGGTGCCACAGGACTCCTCTTTGTTTTATAGGTTTCTGGTAGATCCATAGCAGCATTCTGCAAACACAGGTGCTTGTCCTTTCTTAGTATCTAGTGTGGTATCTGTCTTTCTTGGTATCTAGTGTGACAGGGTCAGAGCTGGAGGGGAGCTGTATAAACCTCAGACTGAAGAGATTTCTGTTCCCAGAGTAACAGGGAAGGGCTGGTTTAGAACCAGCAGAGGCCATCAGGGGCAGTGAAACACCCGGAGCTAATGGAACAGGCCTGCAGAGTCAGGCCAGCCTAGGCTAATTAAGACATGGGTGGGTGGGGTGATTAAGAAAACCAGTTCTGACTGGCTATAAAAGAAGCTTTGAATGCAGTTAGCTACACATGCATACCCTGAAAGGACGGAAGAAAGTGCTGCTGAGAGCAGGAGGAAAGGAGACAACTGAACACTAGGACGATGAACTGGAGAGGAGGAGGGTGTGGGGAAGTAGCTCAGGGGTCTTGGAGGTGTCTTATAGCACCTCAGGGGTCTTGGAGGTGTCAGGGACTCTCACAGGCAACTACTGTTACAGGGCCCTGGGGTGGAACCAGAGTAGATTGTGGGCCTGGGTTCCCCCCAACACCCACCTACCCATTTCCACTCAGGGAAAAAGACTATGGAGTTTATTCTCCGTTCTTACCATATGCTGGCTGATAAGAACTCAACACACAGCAAACTAAAGTCCTAGGCATGGTGTCTAAAATTGTGGGCTGCTGTGAGCCTTTGAGGCAAGCAGATCCACCAGGAAGCACAGGACCCACCAAGTTTTCATAGGAGCTTTGTCACACTAGGTACATAGGTACTATGCGTGGCAAGATAAGTGTCTTGCTACAAGTGTGGTCATGCTACTGCACTGGCAGCTGACAATGTGGACACAACAGAGATTTTATTGGTGCGCTCTGCGAGCAGTGCTGTCGTTTCAGCACTATACATCTACTGGTGTAGACAAAGCCTAAGTCTTCACCTGATGATGAATGACCTGGTCCTCAGTTAAATGTTGCCTTTATCACCTATTTAGATGATCCAATGGCTGGAATCTGAAGCTAGACAAATTCAGCCTGGGAATGTGTACATTTTAACCAAGGTGGGTAGGGAACTCTGTCAGTGACGATTTATAAATTAAGGTTGGATTTTTTTTTTTTTTTTTTTTTTTTTTTTTTTCCTGAAAGAGCTGCGCTAGGAATTATTTTGGGTAAGTTCTATGTCATACAGGAAACTAGAGTAAATGATCACAATGGATCCCTTCTGTCATTTAACTCTGTTTGCATCAACAAAACGTGCCTGGAGATGAAGCTAACAGTCGTTAGGAAATATTAACTACTACAAAATGTGACAGTGTCTCTCCTTAGCCACACAAGTTACAATGAGCACATCAGACCTGTGATCATCCCTCTACAGTGTCTTCTCATATAGAGCGAGTCAAATTCAAAGTCTTAATCCTTACCTTCGAGGCACTTAATGGCTTGGATTCAGGATTTCTAGAAGATCACTTGTAGCTCTGAGATAAGGATCACTGTTGACAGCTCTGATCTTCAGGCACAACAGAGCTGTCTGCTGCAAACTGTAAAGCTCAATTGTGCAGGAGAGAGCTGCTGTGGGAACAGAGCCAACTCCCACAGGAACTGACAACACATAACATACACTAAAAGAAAACAAAAATTGAATACTCCATATTGTCTCACTATTTTTCCTCTGGGGCATGATGATGAAAGGATGAAGCACATATTGAAGATGTTAGTCATATCACATAATGTTTTTCTGAAGGACAATTAAACTTTTATGATGAATAAAATAGAGTAGAAACGCTGAGATTTTGACACTTTTGTCAAGCAATGAGGATTTTCTCCTCACCGTCTCTCTGTCCTGCTTTGTACAGTCTTGTCAGCACTCATCTCACAACGACCTCGCCCTCAGTTTTTAGGACCTTTTACTTACTTGTGTGTGGATTGGTAAAAGAGCTTTACTTATGTGCTGTGGCCTCATTTTAGTGGCTTCCACTGCCACCTGTCCACATGGTAGCTTGTTCTCTATTTATATCCCTCCTTTTAAACAAGCCACTCCAATCAGATCTGTAATAAATTCTTCTGGTTTTATTTAATCTGATGTATTTTGTCAGTGTTTCTGGTTATTTAATTCCAAAACTATTACTTTTTCCTTTGTCATACGTTTCTGCTAAAGTCCTTTCATGAATCAGCTCAGAGCTAAGGATATTAAAATGTGTTTAATCATGTAACTGCTAAAATTTTCAGCAGTTGCACACTGCGGGCAGGTGGCTCCTGCCTTGCCACCCTGTGCTGCTGTCTCTGTATCGGAGGCAGCGGGGGGAGGGGGCAAAGGCAGGCAGGAGCCAATGTGTGTGGGGAGATGGTTCTCTTCTCTCCTCCGGCGGAGGCAGTAGCACTGTGTGGGGGAGGCAGCTCCATGGGAGCCAGTGCACACTGGGAGCCAGCTTTTAAGCCAGCTCCCTGCATGCACTGGCTCCCGCTTGCTCTCCTCCCCCTGCACCCCAGTTGCTGCCTCTGATACATGTGTATAACCATGCACATTAACCAGGGAGCCTAGGCTCCTTGGTTAATGGTGTACACGTGTACACTTGCACATCCCCATGCAGAACTTTTTATCTGGCTTTGCTTCTCTGTATTTGAAGGGTTTCTGTCTGTTGATTATATATTTGGCCCATTCGGTTGGCTTCTCTTCAGTGTGTCTGGTATTGTAGTATGTTTGAACCTCTTTTTAATACAGTAACCCTGTGAAACAGGGTATGCCAGATTAAAGATTTTGGTGGTGGGGTGCTTACCTGGTGCTCTGCTCCCAGGGGCACACATGCTTCCTCACTCCCTGCTGCTCTCAGGCACTATCCCCTGACACTATAGGAGCAGTGGGGAAAGACTCAGGAAAAGCACTTTGCTGCACTGCTGTTCCCCCAGCTGGGGGGAGGAGGAGTGGCAGTGCACAGAGCTGCTTTCGCCTCCACCTGCTAGGGTCTGTACCATGGGTGTTACCAAATTAGGAGCACCTGGAATATGGATGTTCAAGTGTACTTTGGACTCTTCTTGTTGCTTTGGTGCATTGTTTCTCTGCCAGTCGTCAGTGCTTTGCCAGGCTAGGATTGGCACATTCTTCCAGTTAAGTCTCTTCAAATCATTTTTCCCCCTCACTGTCTGTCTAACCCTCATTATAAGACTTGTCTTTTCCTTAATTTTTGTGTCTAAGTCCTTCCAAGTCTAGTACTCCTTCCTGTTGCCTTTTCTGCATAAGGCTAACTGATCCCCTGGAGGTCTTGAAAATCTTAAATTTCTGAAGGGGAAGTTTAAAATACAATTTCCATGTGTGAAGAGCTTCCTGAACTTGCCTCAAAAGGACAATAGCTTTCAGATATCCATGGTTCTTCTTTTCTACCATACTGCATGAAGAAGAAAATTAAACACCTCAGTTGCCAGATTTTGAATCAAGGAAGCTTATAATTCCAAAGATTCGATTCTATTGCTAAATTAATCAAACCAGGTTCATCTCTTGATGGGCAGGGAAGTCCTACTTATTCGACAAAAAGATCAGGAAGGTAGTGACTTGGTCCTCAGTTCATGTGTTCTCTGAGCACAAGCCTGCCAGTGGGGTGCAAAAGACACAGTTGCTCTGGGGCCTGGCAGTTCAAAGGGGCCTGGGGCTCCGGCCACCAGTGCTGCTGAAGTAGCAGCGGCAGAGTGCTGTGCCCTTTTAAATTGCCGCCTCCCACCTTGCCCAGGGCCCATGGAGGCTGTTGGATCTGCTAGCTGAGTGTTTCAAATTGGACAGTGTCTTCCACAGATGTCACTTTTTGTCAGCAAGCTCGATATTCATGTCATATACATAATAGTACAATTTAATTCATACAATTCATCTGATATAAAATTTTTACACAGTTAACTTTAATTCTTTCTTTATGGTTTCAGTGCTGTTAAAATACCATGTTCAGAATAAAGAAGCTACTTATGAGACACAAGCTAACCTTATCTCTGAATTTTACATTAGGGCTGTCAGTTGATCTGCGTTAACACTTGCGATTAACGCAGGACAGGATTAACGCGTTTAAAAAAAAAATTAACGCGTTAATCGCAGGTGTTAATGCTGCGCTGCCTCTTTGAAGTGCCACTTCGGCAGTGCAAGCGGAGCTGGGGATCATTTCAAAGGGGCTTTGCTACACGGAGCCAGGGATCAGCTGGGGACTTCAGCTGATCCCTGGCTCTACTTGTGCTGCCCCTTTGAAGCGCCAATCCAGCGTCTTAAACGGGCAGCGCTGCATGGAGACTGGGGTCAGCTGGGGACTCTAGGTGATCCCAGGCTTCACCTTGCGCTGCCCTTTTGAAACACCGCAGCGGCTCTTCCAAGGGGCAGCACTGCATGGATCCCTGAGTCAGCTGGGAACTCCATCTGATCCCAGGCTGCATGCAGTGCTGCCCCATTGAAATGCTGCCACAGCGTTTCAAAGGGGAGTTGCATGCGATGAATTGTGATTAAAATTTTTAATCACTTGACAGCCCTATTTTACATTTACTACTTTCTCCCTACTTGGATTTTTTCCTTCTTGTTTTGGTCACTTTAACATTCCTCTTTGTTTAAAAATTGTTCTACATGGGATAGGATTTTTAGTATGTTCTAGAAATGTAATGAGTTTTTTAGTAAATTACAGCTTTGGAAGCAAACAGGCTGGACTATTTCAGTGACTATAGGTTTGACCATTTAAAAGTAGATTTCTTTTAAAGCACACAGTTTTTTCAGGAATATGATTTATTTTAATGAGATGTTACTGAAGCATATGTTGGCTCACAGTAAATCACATAAGCTTATCTTAAATGATCTTTATGTCCTTAGGTGCCTCAGTGGCCTGAGAGAGAATTGTCTAATAGTTAGGGCACTTGCCTAGGGTACGGGAGATCTAGATTCACTTCCCTTGCACTACAAAAGGCTTCCTGTGTGATCTTATGCAAGTCACTCACCTTCTCTGTTCCTCAAATCCCCATCTGTATAAACAGGGAAGTGCTACTGTTCTCATCTCATAGTGGTATTTGTAAGAACAAATATATTAAAGATTGTGAAGTGTTTTGAGATCTGCTGATGAAAAGTGCTGTATTAAAACTGGATATTATATAATATGCAGAGAAGATCCTGAAGCCCCCTTTAAACTTTTTTTTATCCCAAGGTTTTGGCTAATACAAATCAGCGTATCATGAAAAATTGCAAGAAGAAATATAATTGTAATATCTGTTTCTTCAACCAGTCTGGCTTGATGGGTTTTTTATTCTGTGTATAGCTTAATAGGCAGCAGAAAAAGCCAGTTAGAACAGTCAGGGCAAGATTTTAAGTGACTAGAGGTTTTGGGGGGAGCCTATTTTTTTGTCTGACTTTGAGAACAGTGTTCTCTGTAAGCTGTGCACTTGTGTGGCTGCTCAGAGATTCAGATGCCATCCAGTTGATTAGCAGAAAGCCCACGTTAGGTTTTTGTTTCTACTGGTGTACTTCCATATATTGATTGGAAAAAACTGCACATGGATGGAAAACATTAGAGGGAACATTGCTTGAGAGTACTAAAAATTGGCCTGATTTTCAGAGGATACTCAACATTTTATGAAAATGTGGCCTCTTTAAGGTCTCTCAACTTAGGCATTCACAAATTGACGCTCAGCCTGTCAGAGCCTTCAGTTCAGATAATAGCCCAGAAAACAAGAAGCTTCTTTTCTCACCAAAATCTAACTTCTGCCATGACCAGTAAGTGTTACTCTGTAACACCACAGCTGTTTTTATCTGTTAAGGATCCTTTTTTTTTTTTTAACTTCATGATCAAAAGAGAAAACAAGATGATAGTTTAAAGCTTAACTCTCTAATCCTGCTAGCAGAGGCAGAAATCATTGAAAAGGTTCAAAATTGCAAACACTACTCAGTTCAGTACAAGTGAATAAAGGCTAGGGATCTTTATATAAAAATATTTGAAATTCATGGGCAAAAAGAACTAAGGTAAAAAGCTTTCAAGTATCTGCCTAAAATTTCAAAGCTCCAAGCATAAGACTGGACTGCAGTTGTCTGTTCAGTACCTTATTACTGCATGTTTCTCACCTCTGACTTGTGGATTTTGATCTCAACCCTTTCCTCGTTCCATTGCTAAAATAACCAATTTAATAGTTAATGATTACATTTTAAAGCATCATCAGGTTATTGGTAGACAAGGCAAGATATTTACAGAATCAAGCAGATAGCACTGCATTTTTACATTCAGTTCATGTTTAGAAGGTTATTTATGTAGCCGGTCTGTGTAGATGTATTTTGTGAGCTCGATCAGGCTAACATTTGACACCCCCTATAGACCTATACAGGAAAAAGGAACATTTTTCTTACTCTTTATTCACATTTCCTTATTTCCTATAATAGAATAAGAGGCTCTTTCATCTTGAGAGACCCTTCTGAGGTTCATTCTATCTACCATACTGTTTCATTGAGTGATTGAAAGTGGGGGAGGCTTCTTCACTTTCAGAGAAAAACACTTTTACAAGATTGGGCACCAGAAGTAATAACCAGAAGGTACTATATAAAATTACAAGAGATGCCCCTCTCTAAAAAGAAACTGAGAGCAGGATGAACAGAGGGACGAAATAAAAATAATACGGGTTTTATTAACTGTGTGCAGTTTGATAGGGATGTGACTATGCAGCACTTTAAAGACTAACAAGATGGTTTATTAGGTGATGAGCTTTCGTGGGCCAGACCCACTTCCTCAGATCAGTTTGTGGAAGAAAATTGGCATGACCATATATACCAAAGTGATGCAATAAAAAAAAAAAAGTGAACACATATAAAATTGAGAAATCGGATTTTAGAACAGAGGGGAGTGAGGGGGGAAGGTTAGTGTCTGTAAGGTAATGATATTAGGGGTGATAATTGGGGAAGCTATCTTTGTAATGGGTGAGATAATTAGCATCTTTAAGGCCCATACGTAAAGTGTCAAATTTAAGCATGAATGACAGTTCTGAGGCTTCTCTTTGAAGTCTGGAGTTAAAATCTCTTTGAAGCAATATGCATGTTTTAAGGTCATTGAGAGAATGGTCAGTCTGGTTAAAATGGCAAGCAACAGTTTTCTCTCTGTGAAAGAGCCTGATGTCTGTTTTATGTGCATTGATTCTTTGGCGAAGTGTCTGAGAAGTTTGTCCAATATACACAGCAGACGGACACTTTAGGCACATGATGGCATAAATTATATGTCTGGATGAACAGGAATATATGTTCTTGATCTTGTAACTGGCATGGTTAGGTCCAATAATGGTGTCAGCAGAGTAAATATGTAGACGAAGCTGGCACCAGGGTTTGTTGCAAGGGAAAGTTCCAGGGTTGGTATTAGCGTGGTATGTCCTGTGGTTGTTGGTAAGAATCATTCTGAAGTTAGGTGGTTGTCTATAGGAGACTATGGGTCTGTCTCCCAGAGTGTCTCGGAGGGTAGTATCCTGTTCCAGTATAGGTTGTAGTTTATTGATAATGTGTTGGACGGGTTTAAGTTGGGAGCTATAGCTGATGACAAGTGGTGTTCTATTGTTGGTTTTCTTGGGTATGTCTTGAAGTAGATGGTTTCTGGGTATTCGTCTGGCTCTTTCAATTTGTTTTTTTTATTTCTCTGGGTGGGTAATTGAGGTTTATAAATGCTTGGTAGAGATCCTGAAGTTTCTGGTCTCTGTCAGTGGGATTAGAGCAGATGCGATTGTCTCTAAGGGCTTGGCTATAGACGATGGATCGTATGGTGGGTCCTGGATGGGAGCTGGAGGCATGTAGGTAACTGTAGGAGTCAGTGGGTTTTCTGTAGAGTGGTGTCTAATTTACCATTGGTGATTTGTACTGTGGTGTCAAGGAAATGGATCTCTCGTGTAGAATGGTCCAGGCTGAGATTGATGGTGGGGTGTGGTGTAGGTTGTTAAAGTCTCTGTGGAATGCATCCAGTGTTTCTTGGCCATGGGTCCAGATCATAAAGATGCCATCGATGTAGCGTAAGTAGAGAAGGGGTAAAAGGGGACGGGATCTGAGGAAACGTCGTTCTAAGTCAGCTATGAAGATGTTAGCGTACTGTGGGGCCATGCGGAGGTGGCGAAAGAGAGCCTCAAGGTCACCACAAAATTGAATCCAGTTCGTGGGGGAGGTAGGGCAGAACCCCTCTAGCTACAAACTCAACCCAGCCTTAACAAACATGCTAATGATCTCACCCATTACAAAGATAGCTTCCCTATTTATCAATCCTAATATCATTACCTCACAGACACTAACCTTCCCCCCTCACCCTCCTCTGTTCTAAAATCTGATTTGTCAATTTTATGTGTTAACTTTTTTTTGATTGTATCACTTTGGTATATATGGTCATGCCAATTTTCTTCCACAAACTGATCTGAGGAAGTGAGTCTGGCCCACGAAAGCTCATCACCTAATAAACCATCTTGTTAGTCTTTAAAGTGCTGCATAGTCTTGTCTTTTGTTTCAGCTAGACCAGACTAACATGGCTGCATCTCTATCATGTTAGGGATGTGATAGTGTAAATGGTAACCAGTGAGCCTGGGGCCATTGGTTTACCTTCACGATTACACTCAGCCTCCCACTCTGTGCGCTGCTGCCTCTGTATCAAAGGCAGCAGCAAGGAGTGGGGTGGGGAGGCGGGAGCCAACTGCCCCCTACCCCACGCAGCCGCCTCTCCCCCTTCCCTGCATGTGTAAACATGGTTACAAATGTACTTGAATATACGCATTTTAACATCCCTAGTTCGTTGCCTATTCAAGTATAGGTGCAGAATCAGGGAGTCGTTTCCCTAGGTTTTATAGTACCAGAAGAGATGGACCAATTTTGATTTTTAAAATGGCTGAATTAGTTCATATTCAAGGGGAAAAAAAACCTAGACAATCGACTAATGCGGAGATTGGGGAGGGGGAGAGTTAGAAGGGGAGGGTGGAAAAGAGACAGTTCGTTCATGCAGGGAATTTTGTAATATGCCTGGATCATTTTATATGCCTATAGATCCCTGTTGGCTGATACTAGGCCTGAGGAGATCGATCATTTTCCTTGCTCCTTTTTAGAGAGCAATGAACACTAACAGTGCTTCTACTGCCTGATTAAGGCTCGTATTTAAGTGCAGTATCTGCCACTTCTCTTCCCCCCCCTCCCTCCCCCCCCGAACTTGTGAACGGAGACTGAGAAAACATTTTGTGAAGAAGGTAATAAAGCTCCAATGAGATTGTCAGGGAACACTTCTGTTCATCAATCTCAACAAGAGGGAAGTGCCCCTCAAACCACAAGCTCTGGTATGGAGACTACAATTGTTAAGCCTAAAAAAAGGCTTCTCATGAGAACAAGGAGCATTCTTAGGCTCTTTTTGCGCAAGAAACCCCTGTTGAGTGTCCATGCACAGCTTTTTGCGCAAGAACTCTTGCACAAAAAAGTTATACCTCATACAAGGAGGTATACCTACACCGCAAAAAAGCCCTCTGTTCTGTCAATTGACTGTAGATTTTCTTGTGCAAAAACGCACTTGTGGTGTGGACGCTCCACGGGTTTTTGCGCAAAAACCCTGTAGTGTAGACGTAGCCTATCACAAAAAGCACAGGTGCTCTGATGGCCATTCTGCGAATGGCTGTCAGAACTTTCTTGCGTAAGAGCATCCGTGCAGTGTGGATGCTGTCTTGTGCAAAAAAGCACATCGTTTTTTGCAATGTGCTTTTGAGGTGTGGACACGCTTTTGCGCAAGAAGTTTTTGCAGATCTCTTCCGCAAAAAGCTTCTTGCACAAAAACCCTGCAGTGTAGACAAAGCCATATAGACATGAGGGCCAATCCTCTTGACCTGAAACTTTCCTGAAGAAAAAGGTTCCCTCCCTGACCCTGTCAAAGTGAAGAGAGCCAGGACACATGGGTGCTAATAATTTAGGTATGAATAGATCTTCTTTACAGAAGAAGGGGGCGCACAAGTTTATAGATACTGTTACACAGCTTTGCCAATAGTTCCTTAGACTACAGGGTAATGTGAGACCTGTGTCTCCATAGATGGCATCTTTGCTCTTCCTTACCTGCATTCACCTCTCGTCAGGATCATCTGTATTCTGGGATGTGGATACAGCAGAGAAGAGGCTATCCAGCAAGGCAACCATTGATACTGTTCTGCCATAGATAAGGAATCCAGATTCCTCTTCAGAAGAATCTTAGCCCCTGCAGGATCTTCTCCAATTTCAGGTGGAGGGAGCATGAGACCAGAGCCGCAGATCAGGATTCCAGCCCCAGACCAAATATAATTGGCCAAAGGACAAGTGATATTTGAGGCCATGGATTCCTCCTCCACCAGTTGATCTGTTCTGCTGGCAATCTTGGGGACCATGGGAGCCCTACCAGAGACACTCAAGATCGTTTCAGTAGTCCTGTTTGTCATCATTCAGTTACCCATAGTTCGTACCATCAGAATATTTGGAAGGGGAAAGTGAGACCGTCAGCAGTTCTGGGAATGATCTTGTCACCATCACCATCCCCTCTGTTTCCCTCAGATGACTTCAAGCAATATCAGGAGCTCATGCACAAGGTGACTGGAGAGCTGGAGACCGTTTCAGAACAATTTGAGGGGCATTCTGCAGCCTTCTAGTTCCTGCTGAGCAGCCCTCCCCATCAACAAGGTCATCCGGGACCTGGCAAATATGGTTAGGCACATCCCAGCTTCTTGTATGCTCACCCCCAAAGAGGGTGAACAAGCACTACTTTGTTCCTTCTGGGGGGAAGGATAATTTGGTTTTCTCATCCACTGCCTAACTCCTTTGGAGTGTAGGTGACTAAAGAGCAGTCCAAGCAATAGCACTCACAGCCCAATCTCTTCGGTTAAGGGCATAAGAGACTCAACCTGCTAAGGAGACAGGTCTTCTCACTCCAGTCCAGAAGCTTAAATTACCAAACATTTTTGTTCAAATGTGATGTTAGCAACTATAAATTTTTTAAATTCAAGAACAAGCTCCTTGAGGATAAGACCCAGTCCCAGGCCTTACTGGATGACGGCAGGATAGTAGCGAAAGCTTCCCTTTAACCAACACATTTAGAAAGTGGCTACAGCAGTTATGAGGAGGAACTAATGGTTGCAATCCTCAGGCTTCCCTGTAGAGGTGCGGACTACTAACAAAGGGCAGATCTTCGATAGTATCTACTTATTTCATGAGTCTCTCCACTCCTTAAGCCTTTTAAGGTAATGCTTTGCTCTCTGGGCATTTATACTCCTATCCGTGAGAGAAAACACACCATAGACAAGGAGATAGTGGAAAAAGTGATCTCCTCAGCCTTTTAACCACCAACATCCTCAACTACTATACAAGAGACAGAGTTTACAAACTTGGGAATTCAGCCACTGTAATTTCCACAGCCACATCCTATTCCAACCTCCAAATGAAGAGTTGTTTTTTATGGGTCTGTTGAAACCTGCATACCCTTACTGATATTGCTTCATTCCCTTCCCCTGATATTTGGAGGTTGCCTTCCCTAATTTTCCAAAAACTAGAAGGCCTGCTGCAGACATTGGGGCGGATATTGGGTATTATTTGCAGTAGATATCGTGATCATGTTTGTTGTATTTTCTAATTACAAGCCCCCTTCTCCATTCCATTTCAGAGACCACTCTCAAAAGCAAATTCAATTAAACAGATAACTTTCTCCTCCGGGAAGTATATAAAGGGTTTCAGGGAAAGGATTCTATTTCCCTCACTTCCTGACCCCAAGAAAAGCAGGGGATGGAGAACAATTCTCATCTGAGACCGCTAATGGATTCATTTGAAAGCTAAAATGCCACAGGATATCCTTGGCATCAATAATTCCTTTATTAGAGGACACATGGTTTGTGATTCTTGACCTGAAAGATGCATATGTTCACAAGGACATCCACTCAGCTTACAGGTGCTTCCTCAGGTTCCCCTTCAATCAAACACATTACCAATTCAGAGTCCTTCCCTTTGGTTACCTATAAAACCAAGGGTCTCTACAAAGTGTTTTTTGTTTTTGTTTTTTTTTCTTTTCAGTAGTGGCAGCTTGGATGAGAAGGGATTTATTAGGCTTCCCTTATCTTAATGACTATCTTCTGATGGGCAATTCTCAAAAGGAAGTCCAGCAAGCAACCATTGTTCTTCTTTGGGGATGTCCCCGCGGGTGCTCCACTATGGGTCGCTGGGCTTGCCCCGGCGCCGCAGACGGAAGCTTGTCATGAGCAGTGTTCGGCCGGACCACGCATGTGCCGCGGGCTCGCGGCTTTCGCGCTCTTTTCTGTTCCGCGCGGTCCAGCCCCCCGCCAGTTCCTCTTCACCGCCTCAGGCTGCAGACGCTTGGAACCGCGCTCCTTACCTCACTCACGGAACTAGATTCCTTCTAGTTTCCCCTTGTACACAAAATCTCTTTTTCCTTCCCTTTCCCTTGTTTTTTTCTCTTTAAAAAAAAAAAAAAAAAAAGACAAACACAGAACTATCAGGAGTAAGAACAGAAACCGTATACGCTCTTACCTCCCGCCTCTCAGCTGTTCTCCTGTCAACTCCATCGTATATAGTTGCGTTCACCTAAAAAAAAAAAAAAAACTGTAAAAAGAGAAAAGGAACAAAGACAGCAGGACAGAGTCATTACCACCAAGCTATCAACATTGAACCAAGTAGCTGTCTCTCTGCAATTTAAAAAAAAACAAAAAACAAAAAAACAGGCTGCTGGCAAAATGTCAGCGACCGGGTTTAAAAAATGCGGCTCCTGCCAGGAGGCAATGCCAGCCTCCGATGGCCATTCAGAGTGCATCCGTTGCCTGGGGGAGTCTCTCATCCCCCAGAAGTGTACCCATTGTTCAAGACTCACCTCCAGGGCGAGAAAAGATAGGGAGAGGCGCCTTTGCATGCTCCTCTTTGACACAGCCCTGCAACCACAGCAAGCTGACTCTAAGCAGCAGCCACACAAACGCCGGGCTTCCTCCCCCACTACGGGACTTCAAAAGAAGGTGAGTCTGTCCCCAGCGAGATCCCTGCCAGCTGCCTTTAATGGCAGGGAAAACCAGGCAGACACACCTGGGACGGCTGGCAATGTAAAGCCACGTACCCCTGCCTCAGTGGCTTTGAAATCTAAGCGGCCACGGGAGGCTTCCCAAACGCCAGCTCCCCAGGCAGCACCAGCTCAGCTGCTTCTCTTTACTCCGGCGCAGAATGCTGAGCCGGCTCCGAGAGCAGCCTCGGACCCGACCATCACGGCACCGGCCCCGGCACCGCCTCTGAGTCACCGCACGGTGCCGACCCGCTCCGCTGCCGGCGCGGTACCGATTGCTCCTGCCCTTGCGCACCCGGAGCGGAGCAATCCAGCGGCTAGCGCTTCAGCGCATGCCACCACACAACCACCCCGGAGCCCTGCTGCTCCCCGATCTCCACGCCGCAGCTGCTCTCGCTCCCGCTTCCTCTCCCCGGCACAGTCCTCTCCTCTGCCGGTACTCCGATCCCCACGCCGGTCCTCTCACTGGTATGGGTCTCCTCATGCCTCTTCAAGACTGCCTTCCCCTTTCTGGCTGCTGCATCTCCTCATCGCAGGCACCACTACAGGCAGCTCTCTGCCTCTCCTGCTTCCTCCAGGGCAGCACACCTCCGCTCCTGTTCGCCCTGCTCCCCGTACCACTATCGATATTGCAGCCGCTCTAGCTTCCGTGACTGTTCACCGCGACATGGCACATACCATCGCGACGACCGCTACTCCCGACATTCTCGTAGCAGGTATTCTTGCCGATCACGGTCCACCTTTGACTACGCTTCACGCAGGCGCTCTCCAACTCCGGCTCCCCTTACTCCTCCGCACTATTCACCATCACCATCTCACCACCCATCAGAGCCCGAACATACTCCCTTCGTGCACCAAACTTTGGGGTCTTCCATCCCAGATTCATCCCCTCCAGATGAGGCAGTCACGCCCGGTGACAGCTCTCCACCAGATGACCTCCGTCAGTTCCAGGAACTGTTTAAGTGAGTAGCTATCACACAAGAGATCCCGCTGCAGGAACTCAAAGACAAGCAACACAAGCTTTTCAGGAATCTCCAACCACAGCATAGGTCACGCCTGGCCATTCCTCTGGACGAAGGCATCCTGGAACTGGCTGACGAAGTGTGGCGTGCTCCAGCGTCGGCTCTCCCCACCAACAAAAGAGCCGACAAGAAATATTTCGTACCACCAAAGGGCATGGAATTTCTCTTTGCCCATCCACAGGCTAACTCCTTAGTAGTCAACGCAGCTCAACAGAGGTCTAGAGCCCCACACCTCAAACAGGGCTCCGATAGGGACGTAAAGAGACTTGACCTCCTGGGCAGGAAGGTATACACTTCAGCAACTCTACTCCTCAGAATCGCCAATTACTCGGCGCATCTCTCCAGTCATACCTTTGATACATTTTCACGCCTCACTCCCCTCATGGATCATCTCCCCGATTCAAAAAAATCGATCCTGAGATCAGTAATCCAAGAGGGCTACACATCAGCGAGAACGTCCCTCCAAATAGCCATGGACGTCGCTGATACCGCTGCTCGCTCCACTGCTACTGCCATTGTTATGCGCAGAGCTTCTTTCCTTCAAGCGGCAGGAGTTCCAAAGGAACTACGGGCCAAAGTCGAGGACTTACCCTTCAACAAGGGGAAGCTCTTTACAGAGACCACGGACTCAATCTTACACTCCTCTAAAGACTCCCGAACAACCTTGAGAACTCTGGGGATGTATACACCCTTTAAGAGACGCCGGTACTCACCACATCAGCGCAGATATGACTACCTACATCAGACATCAGTGGCAGCAACAGCACCAGCAACAGAGGCCCTTTGACAACCAACGCTCGCCAGAGGCCTCAGCGACGCCGAAACCCAACCGGCAGAACGAACATGCCCCCCAACAAGCAGCAACAGGTTTGATTCGTTGGTCGAGGGCGAGCGCACAGTCACAGGCAGCATCACGAATCGTACGACCCAGCTCTTTCACCACTGGCTGAGGCCGTTCCTACATCAATGGGCAAAAATCACCACGGACAGATGGGTCCTCGAGATTGTTCAATCTGGCTACCCTATCCCTTTCATAGCCATCCCACCAACCATCCCTCCCACCCCGTCCCTTTTCAGGGACCCCTCTCATGAGACCGTCCTCCGACTAGAAGTCGACCGCCTTCTCTGTCTGGGTGCCATAGAGCCAGTTCCAAAGGATTTCAGGAACGGGGGCTTTTACTCACATTATTTCCTCACCCAGAAGAGGTCCGGAGGTTGGCGCCCCATCCTAGATCTCCGCCGCTTTGAACAAATATCTCAAGAAACAACGATTCAAAATGATGACTTTAGCTGCCATAATCCCTGCGTTAGATCCACAGGACTGGTTTGCCGCCTCGACCTCCAGGACGCCTATTTCCACGCCCCTATCCATCCAGCTCACAGGAGGTTCTTGCGCTTCGTCGTGGCAAAGGACCACTTTCAATTCAAGGTCCTCCCCTTCGGGCTATCGTCAGCCCCCAGGGTGTTTTCAAAGGTTCTATCCGTGGTCACGGCCTTCCTCCGACGCCAAGGGGTACTCATCTTCCCTTACTTGGACGATTGCCTACTCAAGGGCCCTTCTGCACACGAGGTTTCCCAGATGGTTCACCTCACAAGGCAAGTCTTTCAATCGCTCGGACTCCTCCTCAACGAGCAGAAGTCCGTTTTGCGCCCCACTCAGAACATCGAGTTCATTGGGGCCCGCCTGGACTCACTTGCCGGCAGAGCATTCCTACCCTTACAGAGGTTTCAAGCCATCCAAGACCTCATTCACACCATCACCATCAGCCCTACCGTTCCACTCATCACGTGCCTCAGACTGATGGGCCATATGGCCGCCACAACATACGTGGTGAAATACGCCAGACTACACCTGCGCGCCTTTCAGTACTGGCTGACTCTCGTATACGACCACACCAGATACGATCTCCACAGGCCGGTAACGCCGCCACCTGGCGTTCTCCAATCACTCCTATGGTGGACCAGCCACACACACCTGCTGTCAGGTATACCTTTCCATCGGCAGGAGACACTCCACCAAATCACAACGGATGCCTCCCTAGTAGGCTGGGGGGCTCACATGGGCTCCCTCTCAGTCCAAGGCCAATGGTCCTCACAAGAAGCACGGCTACACATAAACCTTCTAGAGCTACGCGCCATTTTCAACGCATGCAAATCCTTCCTCATCTACATCCGAAACACCA
Organism: Rafetus swinhoei; assembly: GCA_019425775.1. Lineage (NCBI taxonomy): Eukaryota > Metazoa > Chordata > Testudines > Trionychidae > Rafetus > Rafetus swinhoei. The sequence goes on along the minus strand of CM033424.1, from coordinate 199,200,309 downwards.
CGGTGAGGATACTCACGACAACATCACAGCCATGTACTATGTGAATCGCCAAGGCAGCGCCGCTCGCTCCTATGCACGGAAGCCATCCGCTTTTGGAACTGGTGCATTCGCCACGGGGTAACTCCTATGGCATCTTACTTACCTGGCACCACAAATGTGACGGCAGATTTCCTGAGCAGACATTTCCATGTGAAACACGAATGGGAAATGCACGACGGCGTTTTACGTGACATCTTCCAACGTTGGGGTACTCCCCGAGTGGACCTCTTCGCAACTCCCGCCAATACAAAATGCCGTAAGTACTGCACCAGGGCAGGCCTGGGCCGCGCATCCCTGGGAGACGCCTTCCTTATGACTTGGCGCGGACCCCTCCTTTATGCATTTCCCCCCATACCTCTGATTCCCAAAGTCCTTCAGAAGCTGAAGGCGGACAGGGCTACGCTAATCCTCATAGCCCCGGACTGGCCTCGCCAGCACTGGTTTCCCTTCCTGCACCGTCTCTGTGCGGACACCGATCCACCTTCTGCCTCTCCACGATCTCCTCGCACAAGACCGAGGACGCCTGAAACACCCCCAGATACAAATGCTGAACCTAACAGCATGGTTCCTAACTGGCTGACTCCATTCGAATCTCTCTGCTCCGTTACAGTCCAACACGTCCTAGTACACAGTAGGCGACAAACCATGAGAAAAACTTACCTTCACAAGTGGCGCAGATACTCCTCCTGGTGTACCTCGAACCACCACGATCCGATACGTCCGTCAATTCCTTCTGTACTGGACTACGCACTGCACCTAAAGAACAAAGGCCTCGCGTTAGCCTCCATTAGGGTGCACCTTGCAGCAATTTCAGCATTCACATCACCGATAGATGGCGTTTGTCTTTGCTCATCCTACTACTAAAAGATTTCTCAAGGGCCTTATCAACATGGCCCCACCGCACGACCCAGTTCCACCTGTGTGGAGCCTGGATGTAGTACTCGACACCCTAATGAGGCTGCCGTTCGAGCCTCTGGCAACAGTATCCTTACGTTTCCTCACTCTGAAAACCATTTTCCTGCTCGCCATAACATCAGCACGCAGAGTTAGCGAGCTTTCCGCCATGATGGCCACGCCACCATATACAATTTTCCATAAGGATGGAGTAGTCTTGAGATTGCATCCAAGATTCATACCCAAAATTGTCTCCCATTTCCATGTTAACGAACCAGTCATCCTGCCAACCTTTTTCCCGAAGCCCCATGCCTCACCACGAGAAGTGGCCCTACACTCCTTGGACACCCGCAGGGCCTTAGCATTCTACATAGATTGCACTAAACCTTTCAGGCTTACGGATCACTTATTTGTCTCCTTGGCACACAGGTCAAAGGGTCAACGCCTATCTTCCCAGAGGATTTCCAATCTCGTAACCTCATGCATAGTGCAATCGTATACAACGAAAGGCTTACCCCTTCCGTCCCAACCATGCGCTCACTCCACTAGAGCCATGGCCACATCTATAGCATTTCATAGAGGGGTATCTCTGAAGGACATCTGCAGAACAGCGACTTGGTCCTCACATGAGACCTTCGCCAAACACTATTCTATTTCTCTACTCTCTCACTCGGGGCAGTGGCGACTGCGGTACTCTCCACAGCGGATAAATAGGGACTCCTTGCCCTCCTTCCGTTTTGGTGACTACTGCTACGCAGTCACCCATAGTGGAGCACCCACGGGGACATCCCCGAAGAAGAAAGCGAAGTTACTCACCTCCGGTGCAGTAACTGTTGTTCTTCGAGGTGGTGTCCCCGCGGGTGCTCCACTACCCACCCTCGTCCCCGCTTTGGAGTCCTCTCTCTGCTCTTGTCTCTTACAGACTCCGAGGCAGTTTCGAGGAACTGGCGGGGGGCCGGACCGCGCAGAACAGAAAAGAGCGCGAAAGCCACAAGCCCGCGGCACATGCGTGGTCCAGCCGAACACTGCTCATGACAAGCTTCCGTCTGCGGCACCGGGGCAAGCCTAGCGACCCATAGTGGAGCACCCGCGGGGACACCACCTCGAAGAACGACAGTTACTGCACCGGAGGTGAGTAACTTCGCTTTCTGCTCAGCCTTCTACCTTCCTGGGATGTCTGCATTAATCACAAAAAGTCCTCACAAAATGTATAAGCTTTACAGAAGTGATGTTGAATTCAACCACAGCAATGTTGAGGTTTTTCCATGGAAAATTAAAAACCAGAATACATTGTCCATAATCCAAATTACTTCTGTTCTGAAACTGGTTCTGAAGTGCATCATCCTCCTATTCTCTTCTGCAGGCTGGGCTTCCTGAGAACTACATTCATGCATATGGGCCTCTTCTCTTGACGAGCAGAGACCTATATCTAGCAGTTGCATAGCTACGATGCATTCTGAAAATTGTAGTCCAAATGAGAGAGGGTTTTCATTTCTGTGTTCAATTTTTGACAGTTTTTCATAAAGTAGATACTTCCACAAAAACAGTTTGTCAAAAACTCAATTTCCTGTCAAAGCAATTTTATAGAAAACTTTCAGCCACTTTTACTTTTACTATATTTGGTAATTACTTATAGCCCCTCTTACATTAAAAGAAAGTTAAGGTTGCAATGTCAAGCACCCAACATGATAGAATTAAGATTGTTTTAGTACATGCTCTGGAAAAGCATGTCCTCAAATGTGGGTTTTTTTCGGGTGCTATAGGCTCTTCTGTCTCCCGCCCCTCTTCTCTCTAGGTGGCCAGTACTCCTCTGCTCTTCTTTATTACCCCTTCCTGAAGCTCCTTTTCTTATCCCACCTCTGCTTCTCCTTCCTTCCCACCAGCTCTTCCTTGTTCACACCTCTGCATTTAGGTCACAGCTTCCTCCTCCTCCTTTCTGCTGCATTGTTGGTAGCAACGGGAGCATTGAAAACATGGAAGGAACATTATTTCTGGTCTCAATTCCAGTGCTTGGCAGCACAAAATTGCTCACCTGTTGAGAGAAGTAAATGCAGGAAAAGTCTGCCCCAACGCCATGTCCCTGGAATGGCACATGACTGCTCTGGCTGCTTCACAAGAGTTATATGGGGATGAAGAATCCTCTGTGTAGGCAGACTCTTCAGAGAGGGATGCTGCTACTAACCACTAACAAATCTCTGCACATGTGCAAACTGCAATTTTCAGAGACTTGACTGAATTTGGGTACAGTTGCAATTTGAGAGAGAGGCTTCCTCAGAAGTTGATTTTGCTTGAGAGAATGTGAGGTGCCAAAAAGCTCGGTGTTCTAACTGGTTGTTCCTGCAATCTGTTAGTCTGCACACTGAAATTATGGAAAGAGTAAATGCCTTGTCCTAAACTGATGGATTTGAAGATTCAAAAAAGCTCCTTGCAGGTGGTAAATTTCTCTTCCTGAATATGGTTATCAAAAATAAATTCTCCAGGACCAGTCTTGAGTTACAAGCAAAACAAAAGACTGTTTAGGCTGAGCAGGTGCTATAGGAATATAGGACTGCATTGAGCTTTAGGTACACATTCTCCTGTACAGCAGACAGTGCACACAAATACATATCCCTTGAAGCATTGGCATTATAGAGAAGGGGGGCAATTGATTGTCAATTCTCTTTCCAATAGCAACTTTGGGAGGAAGGCCTTTAATACAGGCAAGCTAAGGGACTGCTTGAAATCTCAGCAATTTGTGGCCTAAATATATACCTAATCTCAAGACAAGTGCTTGCATTCTCAAAAATGCATATTTTAGATTAATTTCAGGTTAACGTATGTCAATGTTACATTTTGGTTTATACGGAAGTATACAAATGAGTGTTTCAGTTCCAGGTAGACAATGTAATTTTTTTTTTTTAAAGCCAAATTTTGTATTTTCCTGTGCTGAGAAACTTTTTACTGTTTGCTTTAATGGTATACTCTGCTGTTATAATATCAGGTAGAATCTTTACATTTTCTCCAGTGGCTCGTATTGCATTTGGCCACGGCAAATTATTAACCATTAATGAAATTGTATATGTCCTTATCAAAGTTACTAAGCATTTTTGGCTTTACTAATTAGTAATGATGATTTTTTATATCCATAACAATCTTTGACATTCATCTTTTAAAGTTTACAATGTGTTTCAGGTATTTGTGAAGTGTCATTTTGATTATAATCCATACAATGACAACCTGATCCCATGCAAAGAAGCAGGCTTGAAATTTTCTAAAGGAGAAATTCTTCAGATTGTAAATCGGGAAGACTCAAATTGGTGGCAGGTTGGTAAAATGTGGAGACCTTTATTACTTTATTATTTATAATAGTAATTGTTTTGTATTAATCTAATTCTATTGTAAAGCGTTTTAGGAAGAAATATTGATTCTGCTTTTCACACTCCAGCTGAACCTCAGTCTTAAAGCAATTTTACATCAGTCTTTCCCTTCAGTATTTTTATTTTATTTATTTATTTTTTCTCTCTCTCTCTCTCTCTCTATCCTTTTTATACTGCTACTTATTTGGCCTTATTTTGGAGTGGCTAACTACTGGAAATTATGTATAATGAATTTTGGAAAAGTATTCAGTAGAGTTGCCAAATGTCTACTTTCACAAAATTGAACACCCTTGCCTACCCTTTATGAACTCCCCACTCCCTTTGTTCCCCACCCCTTATCTTTTGCTCTTCCCCACTTTTGCTCATTTTTACTGGGCTGGCTCAGGTCATTGGGTTGTGGGAAGGGCTGGAGCCAAGGATGAAGTGCTTGGAAGCTAGCATGAAGCCTGCCAGCTCCACTGTGTGGCACCAACAACTGGACAGTCAGTGGCCTCATCAGTGCTAACTGGTATTGCCAGGATTCCTTTTAGACCAGTTGTTCTGGTTGAAAACTGGACACCGGGTCACCCTAGTATTAGTCTTAGGCTGTTTATTAATTATGGAGACCCTTCCTTTGAGAGTGATTGTGGAAGAGCAGATTCTTCTCCTAGTGGTTGCACAAACATTGCACTCGGGTATGTGCATACCCAGCCAACTAAAGCTGGAGAATTTTACCTAGCAGTACTCTTAGAGTCCGCACTGGCTTCTCTCTCCTCATAGCCCTTCCCATGGCTATGAAGGCAATGCCATGCGAACATCCCCCAGTTCCTTCTCATTCCTCACAACTAGAGTTGGAGCACTTAATGCTCTCACTTCTCTTCACAGCTTTGTGTGTCATTTTTGTATATAGTTCCTCTTAGTACCCTTCGTTATTAATAGGTAGTAACCAGGTAGCTTCTCCTGGTGAGATGCTCTCTCCAGGGTTAAAGCATAGCCCTTTTTGTGTGGAAGCTATTCCCAGTAATGATCCCCACCCCTGGGTGTTTGTTGTGTCTTAGGAAAGAGCATGCTAAAGAAAGGTGCTCTCTTCTGTAAATCCTTTTAAAATAAGAACCTGGGTAGCTAGAAGTTTAAGATTAAAATAGCACCTTCTCAAGCAGTCTTTGTTGCCTCCCTCAAAGCTGGGGAACAGTATGGAGAGTCAAGCCCCTGAAAGGGTATTGATACTTCTAAACTAAGCTTGGATTATTCACCCAGGAGGAAGAAGGGCTGAACCCCTTCATTGGACCCACCAAAAAACCCCTGATCTGTTTTATTTGGGTTGCTCTAGTGGGTGAAGAGATTCATATTCTCAGTCTACAAGAATTACTGATTGGTACTGGGAGTCTCCTGGTATGAGAGAGTGGGACCATTAACCCGATCTCTGGTATCATGGAAAGATCAGGGTGGTGAATCTGTACCAGCAACTCGGGTATTGCCTTAGGTTCACCTGTTGAAGCTGGTAGTGCAGTCATCTATGTTGAAGTATCTTTTTCCACTCTGGGTATCAGGCAGCAGCAGATATGCTGTGCCTCCCTGTTCCTGACTTATTGCCTAATCAGGATCTTCATCCTATTGCAGTTGCATCCTCTATAGTGTGCTCTGCTACCCTGGAATTGCTGGTTAATTTTTTATCATTTCTGCAACCATTCACATTACAATTTAAGCTCAATGCATGAGTGTGGTTGACTTTCTTGCTCAGTAGTGAGAGTATTTTTGGCTTGGATAGAATCCTTTATCAATCTGGATTACCAGTTGGGATCTGCTGGCCTGGCACCAGCTTTGTTTTCATTACTGATCCCTTATTCAGCACCCAGAATGAGTTCAGTGTTGGTGCCAACATTCAAGTACCTGTTGATTGCTCCTTTGCTATTCATGGCATCATTGTGTTGGACCATGGATGGCACTTGCCTTTTGGAAATCCTGACAGGAGTGCCTCTGCTGCCACCATCAAGCTGTTTAGGGGGAATCTTTACAGTTGAGCTCAGCAATATCTCCCTCCTCCTGTCACACTTGAAGGCTGTCAAGACACAGCAGGAGTCATAGTTGGCACCAGGATTGGTATCATTCCCATAGCAGAAACAAGATACCCTGGCCTAGTTCTTACTGGCCTGGGATGCTGTATTGTTGTGTAGCAGCTTCTCTGAAATTACTGAGCAAAGTCCTATTTGTAAACTGGTTATAAGAAATCCCCTATATCTCCAGTAGTCTCCCCACCAGAACCATCAGTCCTGCAAGGCACCAGCAGAAGGCACATTACCTGTGCATTAGGACATTCTGAACTTTTGGAATGGCTGGATATCATTGGTCAAGAGAGTCTAGTGACCCAAACTACATTGTTACCCATGTCACCAGATGACGACTGGTACCCAAGTCCTTGTCTCCAGAGGATTTCAGATTGTATCAGGATGTGCTCAATACATGGCGTTGGCCTTAGGTATTCGGTTGAGTCTGTGCTAAAAACACTCATAGATTTGGTAGATATCTTCCGACTATCAGCTCCTGGGAGAATTGCTCTCCCTATAAACAAAGCATTACTAGAGTCTCAAATCCTCATGAAATACCCTGGTTTTGTTGTTCTTGCACATTGCTGTGAGTGTTAAGAGATACTATGTGGCAATAAAGGGCTTCAGATCCTTTCAGCTATCCACTTCCAAATTGCCTGGTATTGAGACAAGATATAAATCTATGCTTAAAGAAAAGGAGTCCAAAATGCTATGCTTATTGAGGAGAAAGATCTATTGAGCTTCCTCCTTGTGAATGCATTTTGCAAATCATCAGGCTCAGTTATCAAAATATGATTTTATGAAGTGGGAAACTATGTTCATATTGATGGCCAAGTTACCAGTATTCCCCAAGAAGGAATTCAAGGCTTTTGTTATAGATGCTAGTTTAGTGGCCATGACATCTTTACAATCAACCCTGGAAATAGCAAGCTGCTTCATCCATGTTCTTGGCCTCATGAGTACAAAACTCTGAAAAAGTGCCTGAGATCCAGCAAAGCATAGAGGACTTGTTAGGTGATAGTTTCCTATTCTCAGAGAAAACTAATGAAACGTTATACTCTTTCAAAGTGGCCTGAGTGCACTCCACTCATCGGGGATTCATACCCAGGCTGCAAAGAGACTGCATTTTGGGAACCAACAACAGCAGCTGCAATTTGGTCCTCAGGGATATTTCTGTCAGTGTTCCTACACTGTAAGGTGGCAAGATTTCCCTAGAAAGTGGCATAAAACATGAAAGAAACCATTTGGGTCTACTTTTAATCACATGTACCATCTTCTTTCTCCTTGTTCTAGACAGTCTGGTGTTTCAAGAGCAACACCTCATTGTCAATACCTTTTCTAGGCCCCAGTTATCTGGGGACAGACTACCTTATTTCTACAGTGCTTAGGACCCATCTGACCAAGCACTGGGGGATTAGGTTATGCTGTTCAGTTCCTGTCCATTTCACACTGCTATCCCTGTACCCCACTCCTTTTCAGGGGCCCAGCTCACCTGTTCTTTCACCAGTCAGAAACCCTGTGTACTTTGGGGGCTGTAAGGGAGGTTCCTAATCTTTGTGGAAAGGTTTTACTCCGATACTTCCTCACATCTAAGGTAATAATGAGACCTATCTTTGATCTGTGATCTCAACAAACTCATCAGATTCAGGTTTTCTGTCATGTCTGGTTCTCACTAGACTTATGATTAGTTAGGTCTGATCTGAAACAGGGACAAATCAATCCTGAGGCCAGCTCAAAGCTGGGATGAGAAATCTGGTCAAGATGTTTCAGGGAGTACATTGGTACTCTGAAATTCATATTCAATCTAAGCTGTCCTAGGCAATTGATTACCTTTGTTGGGATCTCCACTTGCACCCTTTGATCACAATCTAAGTATACCTGAGTTTATTGGACTTTATGGTGGCATGCATGCATGTATGTAGTGAAACATACAAGGTTGCACTTTCACTTTCTTCAGTTGTGGTTGAAGTTGGACTTTTGTCTGATTTGTCAGTTGCAGGACACATTTGCCTGGGTGCCTAGAAATTCTGCATTCTTGAGAGTGAATATAAGAATGGCCATACTGGGTCAGACCAAAGGTCCATCTAGCCCAGTATCCTGTCTGCCAACAGTGGCCAATACCAGATGCCCCAGAAGGAGGGAACACAACAGGTAATCCTCAGGTGATCCCTCTCCTGTCACCCACTTCCAGACAAACAGAGGCTAGGGATGCCATTCCTACCCAATAGCCCATTGGTGGACCTTACCTCCATGATTCTATCTAGCTCTTTTTTGAACCCTGTTAAAGTCCTAGTCTTCACTTCATCCTCTGGCAAGGAGTTCCAGAAGTTGTGCGCTGACTGAGGAAAATCTTCCTTTTGTTTGTTTTAAACCTGTTGCCTATTAATTTCATTTGGTGACCCCCTAGTTTTTACATTGTGGGAATAAGTAAATAACTTTTCCTTATTCACTTTTTCCATACCAGTCATGATTTTATAGACCTCTATCATGTCTCCCCTAAGTCTCCTCTTTTCTAAGCTGGAAAGTCCAAGTCTTTTTAATCTCTCTTGATATGGGACCCATTCCAAACCCCTAATCATTATTAGGCTCTTTTCTGAACCATACAGCAAACACACAGTAAGGTGGATTGGAATACTGCCTTGTGTGTGAGGGGGCTCCCCTTTGCCCACCTTCTACCACCCAAGACAATAGTTATGGATGCCTCCCCAGTAGGTTTGGGAGTAGGGATGTAAATGGTTAACTAATACACCTCACCCTTAACAGCAGTGTGGTGCTGCTCCAATCACCTTTATCAGGAAGTAATAACATTTCTGGAATGTCTGCATCAGGGAAGGTATTATACCCATGGTGTACTTGTCTGGCTCTCAGAACCAAATGGCCAGTCATCACAGCAGATTTTTTTCAATCAACCATAAGTGGTCCCTAAAGAAGTATGTGTTGAGCTCTATTTTCCAGGAATGTAGTATCCTGACCATAAACTTTTTTGCAACAAAGGACAAAAGAAAATGTCATCAATTCTGTTCTTGAGCATGGATTAGCTTAGGGTCTTTTATGAAGGCCTTCCATCTAAACTGAGGAGGAAAACTGATGTATGCCTTTCCCTCCATTCCTCTGATGCTATCTTCAGGCTCAAATTGGAACATGTCAAACTGATTCTAATTGCTTTGCCCATGCTGGTGCAGTGTTCATTTTTAACCTCCTTTCTCTGTCACTTGACCTCTTTTCCCCCCCCCCCCAACTTATTGACTTAACATCTCAGTCAGGTTATTCATCTGGCTTTGAACAGTCTGCACCTTACTGTGTGTATGCTGTATGGCTAGTTCTCAGAGGCAATCAGACATATTCTGCTTAGCATTAGAAAAGTAGCCATGAGGGTCATTACTTGTCTAAGTGGAAACAATTTTCAGTTGGGGCAATGTCCATTCAAATTCATCAACTTAATGTCTATGCAAATTCAGCCCAAATTTTGAAGTATTTCATGCATTTGAATCTTCAGGTCTCACTCTGAGCACCCTTACGGTTCAGTTGGAGATATTCTCAGCTTTCCATCCTTGCGTTCAAGGGAAATTGATATTCTTAAACTCAGTGATGGTGAGATTTTTTGAAAGGGTGGTATTCGTCTTTTTCCATAGGTGAAATAAATTGTCATTATGGTAACTTAATATGGTCCTGTCAGCATTGAGGAGTCCAACATTTGAGCTGATAGTAATATATAACCTATTCATGGGCCTTCTCTCTCAGGAGAGTGCCTTCCTAGTAGCTATAACATCCACAAGAAGAATGAGAGTTATGGGCCTCAATGACAGATCCCTCCATATGCTCAATTCTTCAAGAACAAGGTGGCTTTAAAACCACACCCAAAATATTTGTCCAAAGTAGTATCTGTTTCACCTTAATCAGATTATTTACTTACCTATATTTTTTTCCCTATACTACATGTAAGTGTGGAGGAACAGTGCCTGCATAGTTTAGATTTCATGCAGTGCTTGGCATTTTATTTAGAAAGGACTAAGCTGTTTCTTTCATTGCCTCAATGCTTTATTTCCTATGCTGAGCAGATGAAAGAACAACAATTATCTGCTCCGATTACAGATTGAACCTCTCTAATGCAGAACTCTCTCGTCCAGAAACATCCATCATCCAGAATGATTTTAGTTAGCTGAATGTTCACTTTTCATGGGTGTGGCCAATTTTCCCATGATCCTATAAAGTTTGTTTATAGCCACCAGTCGTAGCTCTGTATTCTGTGCTGTTATTTAGCTCTAATTTTCCCCCCATAAATGTCCTCTTAACACAGTAAGCAGTGGAAGTGTTGGTAATGCTGCTAGACAATATTGACCTCCTGTGGTCCAGAAAATTCTCTTGTTCAGAACTGGTCAGGTCTTGAGAGTGCTAGACTAGAGAGGTTCAGCCTGTATTTCCAAGTGGATAACTGCCTGCATTACTATGGTTTATGAAGTGACTCAGATGACACATCCAACATCATTATGGGCTCATTCAATGAGGACTCCAGTGACACTAGCTGCATTTCTTAGTGGTGTCTCAGTAGTGGATATCTGCAGGGCTGTGATGTGGTCTTCTCTGAAAACTTTTGCAAGAAAATTGTGCTATCACTTCAGCATCAAGATTGTCTGCAAATGTTGAGCATTTCTGCCCTCTTTATTTAAATAAATCCAAGACCACTTCCCTCTGGAATTGCTTGAGTCACTTGCTTGGAATACATGTCTGCCACCACTTGAAGAATAAAAGATGGTTACTTGTATCGTAACTGTTCTTCGAGATGTGGATGCAGTCATGTATTCCATAACCCATTTTCTTCCCCTAGTGCATTTGACTCTTTAGCCGAACATTTTGGCATGAAGGAACTGAGAGTGGGGAATAGGGGAAGGAGTGAGCATGACAAATAGTGTTAAGCAGACTAATCCCAGCTTTGGTACTCTGGGCATATGCACACCTGCATGGAATATATGTCTACATCCATATTTTGTAGAGCAACAGTTATGATACAGGTAAGTAACCATCTTTTATCTGCTAAGAGTTGGATTTCCCTCTCTCTTCTTGTGTGTGTTTGAAAAAGATGGTGAATTCCAGTCTCCTAACTAGCCAGCTATAGTAATTACAGAAGGGAAGATAAAGGGGAAAAAAAAGTCTGCATAAATACTTACTGCCAGATAAACGTGTTTCAGAAGTTAGGCACTCCAGATCTCTTCGCAAGAGTTTATTATAGACATCCAGCTTGCATGTGGTCACCTGTCTGTCTCTTTTCAAACTCCTCCAGCTGGCAACTTGCAAGAGTCTAAACAAAATAAACTATAAAATCTCTCTGTAGTAGGTTGTTGCATTTCATTCTGTCTGCTGACATGAACAATGATGTGTTGTGTTGCAAGTAGTAAGCATGTGTACCAATATAGAGGCCATTGAATTCTTATAGCTGCAGACTTTTCAAAATCCAGCCAGTGTTTCTTGAGTGGGCAAGAAATGAGGCATTAACTTCATTCCATCTGGCTGCTACTAAAGTGAATGTGTGACTTGGCCTGCTATTTATATTGTTCCTTTTCAAGAGAAATGTATGCATGTAGATACTATTGAGAGGACCAATACCGTAAATTTCATATTTTTGTGTATTAAGTTAGACAATGGGACTTGTTATAAAATGATTTTAGTAGAGAATTTCTGACTTCTAAGCTTTGATAACAAAGTGTAATTTTTAGTTTATACAACCTAGATCTGTGAATTTTCTCTCCCAAATGAGAAACTGTACAATAACAGTGAAATTTTAAGATATGGTCTGTTAGGGAAGGGTAATATTCCATGTTCCGTTCCTGACCTGACAGAAAAAACAGGTGCCTTAGCTGCCTGTGTTTAGAAACATGCTTAGCTTTGGGCCTCTGGATTTCAACAAGAATGCAGGATAAAAGTGTAAGTGTTCAGAGCCCCATAGATGTTGTGCCATTCAGAATCCTTTCAAACTAAATATATCTGGATTGGTTAAGTATTTTCTGAGCCATTTTGGTCATTTTAGTAATTGTACATTTTAGCAAAGTTTTTTGTGTGTGGCTGAAATATAAACCTCCAGAATTATTTAATGAAAGTGATAAACAAAATAATAACTTCATTATCAAGAAGTAGTTTTGTTTCTCTACTCTAGCTGTCTTGAATTTTGATGCTGAAGTGGACTAGAGAACCTTCAAACCCTAATATGTTTGTGGAAGCATGATGTGCTAAATTTGAATTTTCTGGTGTCTGTCACTAATGCATCAGTGCTCAGCCTCCAGAAATCCTTAGTGTGACATCCTTAAAGAAGTCAATTTTCAGGCGTGAATGATTGAAAGTTTGCTGCTGGCTTGCATCACTGAACTAAAGCTTAAAGTATTTGTCACGGGAGATTTATATCTTATTAACTTGATTTCAGGCTAGCCACGTGAAAGAAGGAGGAAGTGCTGGCCTTATTCCTAGCCAGTTCCTGGAAGAGAAGAGGAAGGCATTTGTTAGGAGGGACTGGGATAATTCGGGTAAGGTTTAAGGCACGTTTGGAGATGGGTTCCTTTATGATTAGCTTGTTTTGTTTCCTTTTTCCAGTTTACACAAAAAAGGCAGACCTTATAAAAGAGATTCACAGGTAGTTGCAATACGTTTGTAATTAAAATTTATTTTATGTATCTTATGTTGACCTTGACTGAAAGTGTAAGGATTAGAATGTACATTCATTGTTTTCAGAGTTCTGACCCTTTTTTGCCACCTGCTAGTGAATGGTAAAATTAAGCAGAAAAATCAACCATAGAGTGACCATTTTGTTGTGATTATTTTTTCAAGTTGCTTTTACTGGAAATATTTTTTGATTACCATTTAAAATATACATATGAGGATTAACAATAAGATTTTCCAATAAAGCTTATACTCTTATTTATACAACCATCCTTCAAAATAGATGACTTTTTAGCTAATCCTATAATCTATATAAATTAAGCCACCCTAAGAAGATATTAATCAAAAAGTGAGTTTGAGAGTTTTCAGTATTCTTGTTTGTTTTGCTTTCAGGACCCTTTTGTGGAACAATAGGTAGCAAAAAAAAGAAAAAGATGATGTATCTCACAACCAGAAATGCAGGTACTTTTTAGTCTTTTATGTTTAAAATCCAGTAAAATAGTGTAAAAGTCCAATATGTTGTAGTGTTTCTGAATCTGCATTTTAAACTTGGGTTATCACCCTGATAACCTAGATTAAACTATCATAACGAATGGCTGTGTTACAGCAGAAAGTTTTAAAATTAAATTAACACCTTGATTTGCAAATTAATCAGCTAGCTGCAAAATTATAAATGGAAATTTTTGTGATTAAGTTATGAGTCGTCCCCCTTCCCCCCGGCAAAAAAAAAAAGGTTGCTGTTCTTCAGCAGATGCATCAGAGGACAAAATCAAATTTAAGTACTTAAAACACCATTGACACAGTGTTAAATACTGGCATGATGTAACTATTGCCCACATTTCCCAAACCGTCCTACTACAGATTAACTCTGTTTAGAGTAGATGGTCATTGAAAGAATCCACATATTATTTCTATTTGTATATAAGAGAAAAGTTATAAAAATATCAATGAAAATACTTATTTACAGTAAAAGGTAACATGTGAATGGAAAACAGAGTTGCTAAAGTTTTGTACAAATGGTAAAGACTTGATCTGTATTTAATATTGTTACTTTTTTATGTAGAATTTGATCGTCATGAAATCCAGATATATGAGGAAGTAGCCAAAATGCCTCCTTTTCAGAGGAAGACATTAGTCTTAATAGGAGCCCAGGGAGTAGGTCGAAGAAGCTTGAAAAATAGATTTATTGTATTGAATCCCACTAGGTTTGGAACTACAGTGCCATGTAAGTTATCAGTATTCCCACTGTCAAATATTATTTATAGAAGTTTGTAATTAATTTGAGGAAATGTACTCTGATTTGAAACTTGTTTGTAGTGATTAAATCTGGAGTAATAATTGTGGGTTTAAAAACTTCAGCTAGAGAATGAAACATATTTTCAATCTCCTCAATAAATAGGAAAACCTATTTCTGCATTAATGACATCTAACTACCAGAAAAACTTTTGTCTGCTCATGCTGAAGACAGGAGATCCAATGCATGCATCTGACAATATTATTCAATTATATCTGTTTTGCGCGCTCTCTATTTTCCTGATGCACAATAGAATGTCATCAGGCTCCTTAGCTGCAAGAGCAGTCAGAGACAGTGGGTTTGGCGAGTGTAGCCAGCAGGGGGTTTTCATGGCCAGAGACAGGGGGCTGGTGAGCATAGGGAGCAGCCCCCTAGTGCTTCTAAATATTCCTGATAAATTTTAATAATGAACAGTTACTAGAATTTTACTTAAACTCATTTTGTTGTTTAAATGAAGTCTTTCATCTTTGTATATGAAACTAAAACTTTGTATGACATTTTAATGGATTTAAGACATAGTATCCTAGGGATTAGTAAACCATGGATTTTATTTTGTTAGTTGTTAATGTTATAGACTGAGGGAGGAGAGGCCAATTAATGTTTTTTTTCTTCCTACTTTTCTGCACCAGCCCTGCCCCTCTCTGCTCTGCTCTTTTCTCCTACTTGTCACTTTCTCAAATAACCCATTGCTTCCTGTCTGCCAGATAACCCCTTTTGGTTCACCTATGAGCATGGAACTGCTTCCTTGCTCCATACCCATTATGCACAGCCACTTACACTTCTAGGAGTAACCTGTTTTCTTCTGCATCATATTGTGTGGCAAGGACTGGGTTGGACTAGCAGTAGTGGGGAGATGGACAGGTCTGAAAGACAAGCCAGGAGTGTTTTATGATTCAGACAGGGAAACTGGGCAATCCTAGAAGTCCTAATCTTTTTTTCTCATCACTAATTCTCCTCCAACACCAAAATTAGTCCATGCCATTAGAATCAGTGTACATGTGGTAGCATAACCTGTCCAAAGAAACCTATGATGGGAATCAGATTAATAATCCATGTATGCAAAATGTAATGTGAAACATAATACATACATTAAATTGTCTGAAAAGTAACAAATTATAGGGTTCTATAAGATGTCAGAACTGCAGATAAGTAATAAATGAGATCTCACAATTTGTGTATGTGCTATTATTATTATTCTTTAGAGCACTTTTGGCCAATTGAATAGGAACATCACAGGATTTAGAAATGATCCACATATCTGACAACATAAATAGATAAGACAAATTGTCAGGCAGTAAACCAGCAACATACAAACAAAACATGTAAAAAATACTGTTTAATCAAGCTGTGATAAGAACTTATTTGAAGATTCATGTAAGTACAGATATGCACAAATATTACTGTATCTGTACACATACACGTATATGTGTGTGAGTATGTATGTGCATATATACATGATGTACAGTTAAAACTGCTTTCTTATGCAGAACTACACCTAAATAAATATATACATATTCCTACTTGGAGGCAGAATGGTCTCAGAAAGGTTTCACGGTTTCTATAACTGAATGATAAAATGTTTTCAGACTTTTCATAAAAGATTTTTTCTCTTTTTATATCAAGGCTGTGTTATCCCTCAAATATTGTCAGTATTGATTCCCACTTTCTAGATGTGTATAAATAAATATATATATACACACACACACACACCCTCCCCCAATGTTAGAAGCTTCTATTGGCCAACTGACTAATTACTATCACTTGAAAAATTAAACACAGGCTTTGCAATAGAAGTGGATCTTGAAGCAGGATGGGGTGATTAGTGTTTTTCCACTTCAACAGTATGTGTCTGAGAGAGAGCAAGAGAGAAACAAATGAGTGTTATGGGATTGCCTGGAAAAAGCCTGAGTTTCACTGAATGTCAATAGGACTTAGGCTCTGGAATATCCAAGTCATTTTTGAAAATGGGACCTATGTGGTGTTGAAAATTGTACACAGTAGTGACTGGTGAAGAGGGGGCGTAATGAATTGGGTATGGAATCAACAAGGAATGATGACGTTGAGGGAAGAAATGAATGGAAAAATTAGATGGAATGGGGGGGAGGGGGAAGAGAGTAAGGGCAGAAGGAAAATGGGAGGAATTTTGCTCTTCAGTTTTGAACATGAGCTTGGGCAATGGTTTGTTCCACACACAGAAAAGAAACACATACGTACATGGCTTTACAGACTATCCAATCTTTCAGATATCTTTGAGAGATCTTTTCTGTCCAGTGATTTGTCAAAAATGTGTATTTAGTTACTTCGCGAAAGCCAAGGGATGATGAAAAAGATGGACAAGCGTACAGATTTGTGTCACGAGCTGAAATGGAGGCAGATATTAAAGCTGGCAGATATTTAGAACATGGAGAGTATGAAGGAAACCTTTATGGAACCAAAATTGATTCCATCCTTGAGGTGGTTCAGACTGGAAGGACGTGCATCTTGGATGTGAACCCACAGGTATGTAGTGTCATGTACCCTAAGATGAGTATCAGTGTTGAAAGAGGTATTTTTTAAATTTCAATGTGGTCTTGCATCCCACAGTACCATGGGAGACTCACAAGTTAGTGTAGATTTTTGGAATTCAGAGGGGGAAATGTCAGGAATGTATAAAGGTAGTTCAGGCCTGAAACGGAGAGTGTTTTGCATTGCTGATCAATAATCCATTTGGCCAATGTAAGAATGGTGTTCATCATTCTGAAAGGGAGTCTCCTACCATCCAGCACATTGAGGGTTGTGATAGATGTGCAAAAATTGTCTTTGTTAATGGTACTAGATTAAAATTGCAGTACTTCACTGATCAGTGACTGAAGTATAGTAACGTATTCTCATTTTTAACTAATTACATTTAATGTTTTTGGGGTGTCTGTTTTTTGTGTGTGTTCTTGTTTCTAGGCCTTGAAAGTATTGAGGACTTCAGAGTTTATGCCCTATGTGGTGTTTATTGCTGCTCCAGAGTTAGAGACTTTGCGTGCTATGCACAAGGCTGTGGTGGATGCTGGCATTACAACCAAACTTCTAACGGTAAGCAACTTCCTCCATATTTAATTCCCTTTTCAGAGAATTTTCTTGAACTTTTTTCCTTGATATCAAGTTCTTTGTAACATATGTGAGTGTCATGTCTTGCGGAAGGTTAAGCAAGATTTGTTTAGATTACATAAACTAGAATAATGTAAACTGATGAAATACTACTAATGCTAGTTGTTACACTGTGACAAGGATTGCTAGTTTTTTCAATAAAGGTAATTTACTTTATAAAGGGATTTGATGGCACCCGCTATAAAGGATTCTTACAGCTTTTCATTGAGATGCTCTTACATCTGTTTGCAGCAAACTGTTGATATTTGAGAGGTGGAATCTCTTTTGCTGCAGAAGCACCTTTTCTTTGCCCTGGGAAATTCCAGTGAGATTTGCTTAATTATAAATGGTTTAAAAATCAAAATTGTCCTTCTCTCACTTGTGTTCTTGGGGAAGATTTTGAGAGCCTAGCCATTACTGAACAAGCTTGAGCTGCTGCCTCCCCAGCAACAGCACATACTGCATTGGGAACACCTGGGAGCTGCTCAGTGGGAGTGGAGATACTAAAGAGCCAAGCTGCACTCCTATTCTTGTAAAGCCCTGCTCTTGCTACATTTCAAAGGTGGAAGTGCTGCCAGTTCCCCGTTGTGCCCCCGCCCCTTCTCCCCATGGAGACAATGCTGGTGGGAACCAGCTTTTAAGCCAACTCCCCCCAGCACTGGATCCTGCTCCCCTTGCTGCCTTTCTCTGATACTTGATACCCAAGTTAGTAGTTTTGCATTTTCACATGGGAGTTCCTTCAAAACTCTTGGGTGAAATACTATCTGCTCCTGGTTACTTATTCCTGTTTAATTTATCATTTTGTTCCAAAATCTCCTATTGATATCTCAATCTAAAATAGTTCCTCAGATTTGTCACCTATAAAGAATGGCTCAGGTGTGAGAATCTCAGCCTCTTCAGTGAAGAGTGATGCCAATAATTTATTTAGCTTCTCCACAGTTGCCTTATTGTCCTTGAATGCTTCTTTAGAACATCCATCATCCAGTGGCCCCACTGATTTTTGGCAGGCTTTCTGTTTCTAGATACTTAACAATTGTTTTGCTGTTTAGTTTTTTGAGTTGTTAATTGCTCTTCAGATTCTTTGTTGGCCTGTCTAATTATATTTTTATCCTTGATTTGCAAATATCTGTGCTCCTTTCTATTTTCATCACTAGAATATGACTTCCAGCTTTGAAAGGATGCCTTTTTTATTCTTAACAGTTTATTTTTCTTTCTTTAGAGATAGTAGCTCTCTTGTATTTCTCTTGCTGTGTTTTTAATTTGGGCTATACATTTAATTTTACCCTTTACTGTGATGTTTTTAAAAAGTTTACATGTAGCTTGCAGGCATTTCATTTTTTTTCCACTTAGCAGTTTTTGAAAGTTTTGCTTTTAATGTTAATCAAATTGTTAAGCATACCTTCCTTACTTCTAAGTATTTGTAGTAAATTAAAGCTTTTGTTCAGTATTGCAACTATATCTATTTAAAATCAATTGCACTGACAAACTGATGCTAGTAGTATTTATATTCCTTCATTCAGCGTTGTTTGAACTTGTAATGACCTGCTAATGTTATACATTTTAATTAGAGGTCTCCAAATCTTTTCAACAGGACACTGATTTGAAAAAAACAGTTGATGAAAGTGCCCGGATTCAGAGAGCGTACAACCACTATTTTGATCTCATCATTGTAAATGACAATCTAGATAAAGCCTTTGAGAAGCTACAGACTGCCATAGAGAAACTGAGGTTGGAGCCACAGTGGGTCCCAATTAGTTGGGTATACTGACAGATTTCTGAAGACAGGCTTAACTAATAAATGAAATTAGGTGAAACTAAAATTCTCAGAAGACATTCTGTAGAGATTGAAGATACCTGCAGCACCCTGGCATTTTTACTCTGTGTATAGTTAGATGATAGTACACTCTTCTGGGTTTTTATATAACATATTGAAGGAAAAGTGTACTTAAATATGTAATTTATTTTAATTTTTCTAACTTTTTACAGATAACCTTTCTATTCATATCACACAAAGGAAATGCGTTGAAGCATTTTTATATGTTTTAATTTAGTACCTTTGCCTTTTTCATGTAAAACTTTCAAGTCATTCGCTTTAACATTTACATTTTGGTCTTACATTTTCACTGTGACAAGGAAAGATACTTGAAACAATTTTTGTAGAACTCTTATTCAAGTTAGTGTTCATCTGCTCAAATATCAATTGTTCTTATTAGGAGAAAACACTAATTCTTTTCTTAATAGCCATCTTTAAATGATTTTTTTTTATGGAAGCAGAATTTTAAATATTAAAGCAGCAATCAGCACTGTTTTGCTATGTTGATCTCACATCTTTCTGCTCAGTGTTTATACACTTTTGCAGTTTCATGATTTCTTGTCTGTTTTGATTTAGACAGATGTACTGTAGACTTCCCCTATGTGTACCTTTAAAAAAAAATAATGTAAACAAATCTTGCACTCTACTTATTAAGCTGTTCTTGGGAGCCATTACAGTTGAGGTACTGATGTCAGAAAGGTTGTATGTAATGTAATCCATCGTAGTTAGGATCATGGTGAAGTAGCCTAAGAGCCTTATATTGCAGAGCCTTACGATGAGGCTTAGTGTATAAGACTATTTATTCATGTTTCTGAAAACACATTGCTAAAGTAACCTGCTTTTTTATTGAAACATTGTTTGGTATTTGTATATTAATCTGTGAATTCAGTTCCTGTGATATTTAGCTGGCTCTTATTTTAAATTTTGGAATATTGTGATTAGCTGTTGTGTTTTTTGAAGTGTGATGTAATGAGATTTTTGTGCTATTTGTTATGTTGTGTTTAAACTGCACTCTTCATTGAATAGCTTGTGAAATTGGAAAGTTATTGTCAGATGCTAAAAATCAATGTTATTTATATTTTGTTTTATAACATGATTTTTTTGTGTTTAGTGAAACTTATTCTCCGTTCAGTACATTCACTGGCATAATTCCTATTATTGCCAAGTTCATATTGATTCATATGTTCAAGACTTTTACTAGTATAAATTCTCCTTAATGAATATAAAATGCAAATGCAAATTGTCACTAGGACAACTATCCTTGTGACCATTTTTTATATTATGCTAATTATTGTATATAGTCACATTTCTTCATCAATTACCAGATTTATGAAACTAAATTACAGTAATCTATCCACTCTACTATATTTTCTATCTGGTGACAGGCACCTGTCTTCTGAATGTTTCTCCATGCCAAAGCATATGATGCAGAGTGCCAGCAAAAGGAAGAGTTCTGCTGAATTCTTTCTGATGGAAAAACCCTAAAGAGTAGATACACTATAAAAACAATAATGTGCCCTTGGGCTTTGAATAGGTTATTGATTATGTATGCAAGAAAACAGGGTTCAGATAGTTTTATGTAATTACTTTAAACAGAGAAACCATGAGTCTCAAAGGATATATTATAGAAAATTTTTTTAAAACTCTGATATTTTTAGATTCCAATATATTTTGTAAATATTATTCAAAATCTTGCATAGCCTTGGTCGTCTTCTGTGACTCTTGGTATTGAGATTTCAGTCTTTTAAAAGTGAGTCTGAAACTTTTAAGGAGAACTTGTATCACAACTTTGGTTTTATTCCATTACCTTTTACAAACTATATTTAGGTTTTAGGGCTGTCAGTTAATTGCGGCTAACGTGATTAATGCAAAAAAAGATTTAAAAATTATCACAATTTCTTGTTTAACAGTGCAATTAAAACTGTGAGTACCAATTTGAGTTTAATTATTTTGGATTGTTTTTTACAAAATAGAATACAAAGTACATACTGCTTACTTTGTATTATTTTTATTACAAATATTTGCACAGTAAATATAAATGTCTTTTTCAATTCACTTTATACAAGTACTGCACTGCGATCTCTTTTGTTACATAACTGCACTCAAAAATAAATCATAAGATTTTAGCGCCTACAGGTTCGCTCAGTCTGTCGTCTTGTTCAGCCAATCATTAAGACAAATATGTTTGTTTACATTTACAGGAGATAATGCTTCCTGCTTCGTATTTACAGTGTCACTGAAAATCAGAACAGGTGTTCACGTGACACTGTTGTAGTCAGTATTGCTAGTTATTTCTGTATGAGATGCTACATATTCATATGTCCCTTCATGCTTCAGCCACTGTTCCAGAAAACATACTTCCATGCCAAAGATGCTCATTAAAAAAGAGTGCATTAATTAAATTTGTTTCTGAACTACTTGAGGGAGGATTATGTCTTCTGTTCTGTTTTACCTGCTTTCGGCCATATATATCATATTATGGCAATCTTGGATGATGACCCAGTACATGTTGTTCGATTTTAAGAACACTTTCAATTCAGATTTGACAAAATGTAAATGTGAGGTTTCTAAAGATAGCTACAGCACTCAACCAAAGGTTTAAGAATCTGAAGTGTCTTCCAAAATCTAAGAGAAGCATGTTTTCAGAAATCTTAAAAGAGCAACACTCAGATGCAGGAACTACAGAACCCAAACCACCAAAAAAGAAAATCAACTTTTTGTTCGTGGCAGCTGACTCAGATGACTGAAATGAACGTGCATCAGTCCACACTGCTTTGGATCATTTTTTAGCAGAACCTGTCATCATTATGAAAACATGTTCTCTGAAATGATAGTGGTTAAAAATTCGCATGTCCCTTCATGTTTCAGCACATCTGGCACATAAATATGTTCTGATGCTGGCTACCACAGCGCCATGCAAATGCCTATTCTCGCTTTCAGGTGACATTGCAAGCAATGAGAGGGCGACATTATCTTCTGCAAATGCAAACAAATGTTTGTCCAAGCAATTGACTAAACAAGAAATTGGACTAAGTGGACTTTTGGGCTCCAAGGATTTCCATTGTTTTATTTTTGAGTGTATTTATTTTTTGTATGTAATTCTACATTTGTAAATTCAACCTTCACTTTAAGGAGATTGCACTACAGTACTTGTTTTCAGTTCATCTAAAACTATATTGTTTCTTTTTACAGTGCAAATATTTGTAATTAAAGTTACTACAAAGTAAGCACTGTATATTTTGTATTTTATGTGGTAATTGAAATCACTACCAATGATTTAAAATGCAGAAAATTTAAAAATTCAGAAAATCCAAAATATGCAAATAAATTGTATTCTATTATTGTTTAACAGGGCAATTAATTATGATTAATTTTTTAAATTTCTTGACAGCCCTAATGGTTTTTTCTTTTTTAAAGTTTAGTATGTCTCGTAAGATGTGGCACCAGCACGATATTTTTCTGTTTGGTGCTCTTAGACTGGGCTTCTACTGCTCTGATGGGACTTTGAGGAATAGGTTTATTATTGTTCTTAGTGCCAACAAATATCAGAGCCTTTGCTTGAATATTTTAAAGATTCAATCTTGGTAATATAGCTGTGATTCATCTATCAGTGTCTTTGTTGTACACTATGTAATAAGAGAGAAACAGGTGCTATATGTAGGAAATATTATCTAGACAGAGACTACGCCTTTTGTTATGAGTTAGAAATGACTAACTCCTGAACTGTGATGCCAAAAGTGGGTCGACCTAGCTAGCTCCTCCTTGATGAGTGACATTAGAAGATTTTTACCTTCCACACTGTAGTGCCGTGTATTGCAAATTTCACTTTCTCTGTAGTTTTGTCAGAGCTTATTTCATCAAATGGAAATGTAAGCATCAAGGTCAAGTCTGAAAACTATGTACTACTTCCAGTATCTTCATGGAAGTAGGTCTGTGGTGCCTAGCCAGTCAGGGGTAGTGTGTTTTGTGCTAGGGCCTTGGCCCTCCTGTGTTCAATAGAGTGCAAAATGTGAAACTGATCATGCTGGAGCTTATCATATGTGCCATCAGGTCTGCTGAATCCTTTTAGGTATTGTTTTGAAGTTAGAAGCAGCTGGGGAGTATGATTCTGGGACAGACCCACAGGAAGGATTGTCTGCCAGTATGTATGTAAGAAACTGGTGTATCAAACCTATATAGGGATTATCTGGATCTCTGTAATTAAGGTCGTAAGCAAATTAAATACCTTTTTGAAAAATATACTAAAATAAATTTAGCAAAATATGCTTTCCTTGAGGATCAAGTTGGCTATATAACCACACCTGCTTTGGGTTTAAAACAATTGTTCAGAAACATTGGAACTTTTCTTTAAACTATAAAGTACAGGTTTTCTATTCTGACAGCAATGAGAATTTTGAGTTCAAAGAACCTTTTTTAGAGTGCTTGTTAAGCCATTCACCATCAGATTTCAGAATGAAGATGCTATTTCCACCATAACTATGGTCAGGGCTTGACAAACCCCGGTTAGAGCTACTCGCCAGGCCCGCACCGCGCGTGCGCTAGACCGGGACTGCACATGCGTGTGCAGCGCCGGTGAATGGGGTGCACGGAGCAACCGGCTGCTGAAATCTACTTGCCAGGGGCAAGTAGATTCAGCGGTTTGTTGAGCCCTGACTATGGTGATAGCTTTGTCATAATACATATTGGTAGGAAGGGTAGTAAACCAGAAAAGTGATTCTCAACCTTTCTAGTCTATTATGCCCTTTTTCGGGGGCCTGATTTGTCTGGTCTATCCCAAGTTTCACCTCACTTTAAAACTACTTCCTTACAAAATCAGACCTAAAAATACAAAAATGTCGTAGCACACTAATACTGAAAAATTGCTTATTCTCATTTTTACCATAAATTTATCAAATAAATCATTTGAAATATAAATATTGATTGTACTTACCCTTTTGTATGATACTTGAGCCTTGTTATTCTGGGAGGCAGTAAAGCGACAGCAACAATTACATTTTTCTCCACATTTAGTGTATTCCTACTCTGATGGCAGTCAGAGCAGAAAATGAGACGTCACAAAAATATGTTGACCCAAAAGGTAATAGAACATTCAAAGCATGGTTCCCAAGGTCACTGATGCTTTCTGTACTCATAACAAAGTGGGGTTAGTGTGGAGTCTTAAACTTCATTTGCAGACCATAGTTTTAGGATGACTCAAAAAGATATTTTTGTTGACTGGCAGAGAAGTTACTTCTGCTAACATCTGACCAAGTGAATATGTTTCTTACCTGGTCAAATTGAGCTAAATTGTTTTGAATGTTGGGGCAATATGACTAACTCAGATATTAAGTGGGCCAAATGATCAACTATTATCTTTAATTTTGCTCTGCTTAATTTCCCCTGTGCAGACATCTGACCTGCATGAAGCAGTGGAAAACAGGTGTAAAGTCTTCTGACTCCACAGCTGTACTTCCAGAATTCCAGTTTTCTCAATGAAAACAATTTGATTTGCCATAGGAGATTTTGAATGTTTGTGCCATGGCCTTGCATTGACAAAATTTAGGTCATTCAGCTTGCTAAGTATATCTGAAAGGTAGGCTAGTGGAGCTAACCGCACAGTATTGTCAAAGTTTCAACTATTTCTACAAAAGCATGCAATGCTTTATATGCTGTCACTCATGGCAAAATCAAGGAAAGTATACACTATTGCAGAATATCTGAGGTACAGCTAGACTGTGGGGTTTTTTTGGGATACCACAGGTATCCCAAAAACACTCCGCCGCGTCCAGGGAATGTTTGCTTGTCCGCTTCTTTTTTTTTTTTTTTGCGGAAGAGCAAATGTGCTCTTTTGGAAGCCTCTGTATTCCTTGTTCTACAAGGAAGAAGGGGGCTTTTGAAAGAGGGTTTTTTTTCCAGCATTAGCCCAGTCTTGATGGGCCAAATGTCAGAAAAGCCTCTTCCGACAAAAGAATTGGAAAAAGGTACGCAAAATGCAGACTGTATTTTGCATACCTTTTTCCAACAAAAACTTGTTGTCTAACCATACCCTGATTCTGCCTGCCACTGAGGTTTGCAGAAAACGTGTTTGGCTTTTTAAAAACAACTTAAACATTCAGGAAAGTACCCTTATCAATGACACTGTGTGTCATAAAATTGATGGGATGATCAGAAAGAAATGTGAATTTGTATGTAATTCAGACAGTCTGTCAAGTACTTTCCCTCATGAAAGCCAGTGAATCTCTGTGAAGCAACAGTTTCTGATGTTCTGACCCCCATCTCTTTGCATACAATGGGAAATAGACCAGCTTTGAGGGGAGTGGACTTGATAAAGTTGACAAATTTGGTACTCATTTAAAACATCAAGTGGCTAAGAACTCATCTTTTTTGAAGCAAGTACCTCTCTGTATGATAGTGTATCCACTGCGAGGAAGGATTTTCTTTTCTGATTCTAGCTACAAGTCTTCACTCTTTCTCTCATTGCAAAGGCCCCAGCAGTGCAAACAATGTGAATGAATTCCAACTCAATAATCAGCTGAGCTTCTTAACTCGTATCCATGGACTCATCAAGCTGAGGGGCAAATGTTATTGCCATTTTAAGTTTCTTGACAAGTTCAGAGACAATTTCCTCAGTCACTTCTTCGACTGTGTGACACAGCGTCATTTTATAAGGGTACTTTCAGCTTTTTTATGAAGAATGTTTTCTGCAAGTACCACTGGGACAGGCAGAATCAGAGCTTTTGTAACCGAGTACAGCTTCTTTGATCTTGCTACAAGAAGAGAGACTGCATACTTCGCATGCTTTTGTAGAAATAATTGCAGCTTTTTTTCATTTTAAGTTGGCAAGTCTTGTACTCTGAAACCTTTCTTTGAGAAAAATCTACCAGTTTACTCACGTGCACAGAGTATTTTGGCTTCAAACGATGTTGCAAATATGTACCTTTGCTCCACAAAGGAAACACAAAGTTTGAGATGGATCAATATTTGTAGATGTGAATCCAAAAGCACTGTATTCCTTGCAGAACTGATTTTTTGTCACTTGCAAATTCTTACAATTTTCACAGTTGCCACTACCACCACTTGTAGCAGCTTATTTTAAAAATCTGTCAATTTTTACATCAGAATAACATGTACACCATGACTTTAATGTCATAAATGTAGTTGCATCAGTAAATGACACAAAAGCATGTTTAATACAGTGTGTATATGCACATTGTTTTTATGTAGTATAAACAAGTAATTGTATGAAATTTTAGTTTATATTGACTTTGCTGGTGTTTTTAAGTAGCCTATTGTAAAACTAGCAAATATCTAGATGAGTTGACGGACCCGCTGAAAAAACTGTTCATACCCTGAAGACTACATGTACTCCTGGTTGAGAACCTATGGGCCAGTCTAAGCTACATAATATACAAGTAATGAAAAGATGTTGTAAATGCACTAAGCTTGAACAAATGAAAATATTTCTCGTAACATGTTTTACGTTGTTGTTGTTGATAGTATTTTGGGAGTTTAACATTATAACACTTCCTACTGTCCAGAAATCAATTTTGTGTTTGGTTCACTATCTGAGTATTAAACACTTGCTCAGTTTTTCCTGGATACTGAAAAGTAAAATAGCTAAAATTTGTTGACCTGACCTTGACACAAAATGGGTAAGCATGAGTGAGGTACAACTATTGTTAAATTTGTAAGGTAAGTGAATCTATATCTGTTTACTTTTATCTTCAGCGATATCAAATAGGTGAGAACGTGTGTGCATGCGTGGATAGTAAAACAGCAAATGTTTGTGTATACAATCATATTTCTGATGTGTAATTTCCATCTATAATATGTAGCTCATGAGGCACCATAATTTTGTATGTTTATGTATAGACTTATAGAGGAAAATATTGGGTCATCCATTTTGCTAGAATGCAATCAGAATGCCATGAATCATAAATTATTTATGGCCGGATGGGGAAAAAAAATGCTTTCTTTTAAAAGATCAAAAAGGAAAAAAATGGATTTTTAATTTAAATTAAATGTAGGTTTATTTTGAAATATCAATTTTAAATGTGAAATAGACCTTAGCATAAGTTTTCAGGCTTATCTATTAAAATTTAAATTACTTACAAAAATTATAAGCAGTCTGTTTGCTGCCAGCTTTTTTAAAAAAATCAAACCACTGAACAGGTGGTAATCTCACTGGCTAAGCACCTGGAAACCAAGTCTAAGGGCTAATACAGCAGTTTAGACAGCAATAACCTCTTCTGTGGGTACAGAGAATGTTTTTTCTTAATTTCAAATTTATTCAACACGTTTGGTTCAGTTACTAGTTCATTCTTAATTAAGAAACCAGTTGGGAGCTGAAAAAGCAGGAAAGCTTGTTTTGCTCTTCCAGCCTATGAATAAAAACTAGGTGTAAGGATGAGCTCTACTAGTTCTAAAATCTTGAAGAACAAAGTGACAAACTATCAGTTCAATTCCAATTTTAAATACAAACATATATTTATAATTGATGAGTGAGAGAGAGAGCACATTTAAAGTAGTTTTAGTTAGTTTAAAAAAAACTCTGGTTTGTGCATCTTTCTTTTATTTCTGACTTATTTTAAGATGTATTTGGATGAATAGTCTAATTCAATTAATCTAGTAA
Source organism: Rafetus swinhoei (assembly GCA_019425775.1). Taxonomy (NCBI): domain Eukaryota; kingdom Metazoa; phylum Chordata; order Testudines; family Trionychidae; genus Rafetus; species Rafetus swinhoei. The sequence goes on along the minus strand of CM033424.1, from coordinate 199,172,516 downwards.
ATAAAAAATGCATCTCGTCATTTTCTAAGATTCTGAATAAATGTATTTGAAGCTATATAATTGCTTAAATATGTATAGATATACCATATCCTCTTAGTTAGTAAACCAAACATAAATAGTGTAAAAGATATCTTTAGTTGCAAATCAACATGTTTTAATTGGTTACCAGACATTAAAAATCAACCTTTCTTTCTGGGAAAATAAATCAGAAATACATATGCAAAACACAAAATAAAATATTTAAAAAAAGGTTTCCTCATGGCTGATTTAAATTACTTTGAAATAAATCAATCCACCCTGTTTGGTAGATGGACTAATTTAAGAATACACCAAACTAATCTTTAATGAAAATACTTTGGCTGCATAACTGATTAATTCATAATACCTCTGTTCTATAAAAGTTGTTGTTGATTCATTTTAAATTTCCAAATGTGACAAGCCAGAGTCTGTTTAAGTTTCAGTGTGTTTGTCAAGTTATATATATATTTTATGAAGGGCTTTTAAAATGTTCACTAAATATAAAATAAAAGAATGTGAAATTAGAGCAGTATTATAAATTGATGCAGGCAAGGAAACTTGGCCTTATGGGCACCACAGTATGATTATTTTTTCCTTTGTGCAGGATTCTTAATCAGAATTACTGTATTTGCATTGAGTTGCAAGAAATGTGTGGGACAGGATGTCAAGTCAACCTTAATTTTGAATTTCTGTGCTTATAGATACTGTCAAGACTTGTGTAGGTTCAAAATTTGACCTACTTCTTTTTCCTGCTCCCTGCATGTTATCCTAATTATGTCTTTTAAAATCAAACTTCAATGTTTTTTTTTTGTTTTTTTTTTTTTTTTTTTTACAAATTGCCTGCTGCTCAGCACTTGAGAACTGGCTGTCCTCAGGCCCGCCGAAAGGGTGAGGATGGAAAAAGGGGCAATTGCCCCAGATCCTGGCAATTTTGCAAGAGCCCAAGACTCCTGCTGCTACTGTGGCAGTGACCAGAGCCCTGGGCCCTTTAAATCACTGCCAGAGCCCCTGGGTGCACACTTCAGGCAAAACTAAGGGCTGCCTGCAGGGAAAGGGGGAATGCAGTGTGGTTTGGGTGGCTCTGAGGGCTGACTGCCCTGAGCCCTGCCCTTTACACCTCAGGTCCTGCCCCTTCTAGGAGAGCAGAGGATGCCACTCACCTTATCCAGGGGCTTGCCAATTCTGTTGTCTCCTGGTTGTCCTAAGTTTCCAAGATGGTGATGCAAATTCTATAATTTTTTTTTGTTCTTACTTTAGCTACAGCAAACACAGTGTTCTGGTGGATAGGGCACCAGAGTGGAAATCATGAGACCTTTGTTATTTTCCCAGCTCTGCCCTTGATCTGCTTTATTATCTTGTTCTTTGTCTCTGTTTCCTCTCCACACTTTGTCTTGTTTATTTAGGTTTTAGAAACAAGAGTATTTCTCCTGTGTCTACATAATGCCTACTGCAGTACAGCTTTCTGCCCAGGTTGTGCCTGTAGGCACTATTGTAATATAGACATGAGGCTAGATTCTAAAATTAGTATGGTACACAGGGCATTTTGCCTGAAAAATGCACCAGTTTGAGAAACCCAATGGGGAGCATATATGTTCAAAGGCAGGCTTGTGCATTTGTATTTAGAAAAGTGCTCCATTCATTAAATTGTGGAGCGTTTATTTAAGCATAATATATATTGCCAAATTCAGTGTAAAAAATATCTGGTCCTACTTGTTTTTAAAAGGACTGGTGTGTTGCGAGAGATCAGGTGTGTATATATAGCAAAGAGTGAAAACAAATTTCTTCAGTATATTGGGCCTTCACTGTAATCCTTGTCCCAGTTCCTGTCAGTCCCTGTGCTAAAAATTTGAGAGCACCCTCACACCTTGCAAGATTCTAGTGCCCAGGCTCCAGCTAAAGCCAGACATCTACATGCATATAAGCAGCACTGCACCTCAGTCTTGAAACTCAAGTTAGCTGGCATGGACCAGCCACAGGTGTGTAATTGCAGTGTAGACATAAGTACACCGTTTTCTACCCCAACAACATGCTGCAAATAACATTTTATAGACCATCACTCTAAATGCTACTTTTTTAATTTTTTTAAAGCATTTTACTTTTTGGTACACTAGTTCAATGGGTGGTAATTAACATGTCCATTGCTATGAGGAATCGTATCCCCCCATTTTTCAGTATAGTGAATCCCAAGTAAGTCAGTGGGGTTGTCTGTAAGAAATTGTTTGCAATATGTTTTCTCATTTGTAGTATATGGTACTTCTATTCAGTTTCTACTTTAACTGTACAAAATATGAAAAGCATCTTGTCTAACAGCATTCCACTTATAATGTTACTTTTATAGTAAGCAGTATTTATATTCTATGGGTCAAATTCTACTTAGAAGTAAATGTGAAATCATACATGTACATTAGAAGACTTTGATATATTTTTAACAGTCATGCTAGTGGGCATGGATTCCCCTTCCTTCGCTGCTAACGTAAGATTGGGTACAATAGAGAGCCGTAACTTGTTCTCAAGTGTGAAAGTTAAATTGGCTATTGGTACACTCTCTCCATTACTTCCTTTTTTCTTTTTAGTAAGACTGTTATCCAGCCTCAAGGACACAATAGATGGGCATCTCCAAGACTAACCTAAATATTGTTCCATAAGATACCCAACAGGCACTTCTCTAGAATATGAAGAATAGTAAAACTTTCTCCAGAACCCAAGTGACTTTTCTGTGCTAGCTCACCTCTCAAGGCAGACAAGATTCCTTTTAACACAGGGTTGTTGGATGGCAGTATATTGGCCAGTAGAATGCAGGTTTGAGCAGCTGTCTGTTCTGTTTCAAAACACAGTCCAGTACATCATACTGTCTTCATGATGTGCAAACTATTAATTCCAAAGACTTGTTCTTGACTTTTAAAAATGCATGTTTAGTATACCCTTCTCCCACAAATCTTACATTTCCAGATATAATGTTTCTATATATTGTGGTACAGTAAGGGGACCCACCATTATTGAAGGAGTCTAAAATCTGGCATTTCTTTGTCAAAGATTGTGCAAAGAAATTCAAGATTTTTGGTCAAGTTAAACTTTTGATTTATATTACATGTCTGTCATCTTGAATTAAGATTTGACTTACCTTGTGTATTTTCACAAGTAGTGTTTTATTTTGGATGTTAACGTGCATGCTTTTTATGTAACTTATTAAATTTTAAAACTGACTTGGTACTTACGAGTTTTAAAAATTGTTCTCTTCTGATGTATTATACAGGTCTCAGCAGTGCAAAAAACACAACTAAGAAAACCTTGTTGCCACATTAACCTACTGTTGAGTTATATTTTTGAAAGTAAGACTGTGAAAATCACTTAGCAACTAAACTGTCTAAGAAACATGATATTATGGAACAGGTCCAACAAATGGGATGTTAGTATTATATCTTTACATGGATAAAATCAGTTAACATGTCGGACTATGTTTTTTACTCATTTTGTATTCCAAGTTCCCCCTTAATATGTTGTCTTTTACAGTTAACTTTTTCATGTCATGCATAGTCCAGCAGAAAATGTTAATGTACAAATGTGTGAAATTCTGTTAATTCACAACAAAATATTTTTGTATATAATAAAGATTTAATATTGGGAAAATATGTTCTCTTTTTTCCATGATGTTAGTTATACTATGACTCAACCAACTAGTAAAGTTGACTAGATTAGAACATTAGAATTTACCTCAGTAAATCCCTAACTAGAGCCATCTTTTATTCTCTTAAGTTCAAAAATTTCTCTGGTGTTTCAAGTCGGCTGTCAACATACACTGTTTAAGTGTATCTAGGAATTCTGCTACATCATTCTGGTAGGTGTCTTATAAACCAAAGTCCTGGATTTGTGATCTGATCAGCACTGGTTAATCTTTTTGGCTGGGCAGAGTCCCACTGAAGTCAAAGGGATTAATTACATGTGGACTCAGGTCTTTCCACATGGATCAGATTATCAGTTTGAATCCTAAGCACATAGATTCAGTAGTTTGCCTTAGTTACTAAAGATCAGTTTTAACATTCACTCCATTCTCAGAAGTGGGAAAGGAAAAAGGCCAGATATAAAAATGAAAGTGTATAGAAAGGGCCTCCACCTATTTCAAACAGATATTTTAAAGTTTTTATCCTTTTTGTCTGAAACAGTAGCAGTGGTCAGAAACCAGCAGAACACCTTCATCTCCCAAAACATTTATATTATCTGGTTTTGAATAGGGACTGGGAATGGCTGGCAATTTTCCCTCTCTTGGTATTCCGGCCTCATCCTCTACAGTTGGGAGTGGGCCACATCAACCCTGACTGAATTGGCTTCCTTAGCATTGGTCAACCCCCTTTTTTTTTTTTTTTTCATTTGCCTCCCTCTGTAATTTCCATTCCATGCATCTGATGAAATGGGTTTATGCCCACAAAAGCTTATGTCCAAATACATGTTAGACTTTAATGTGCCACAGTTTTAGTGGTCCTAATGTTTGCTTCTTAATAGTTTCTCTCAATTTTCAGAGGAAGTATAAGTCAAACATGGCTGATCCAAAACTCACTCTGGGAGGCCACAGGTAATTTTCTAATAAGGTAATTAATCATAATGTAGAGAATATATTGGTGGGATGTATAAATTTAAAAATACCAAGTCCTTGGTTATCCAGAAGCACCTGGGGGGGGAGGAGAGGGTGCTGTGGTGGCTGTGGCAGCGCCCCCCACTCTTTGAGTGCTGTGGCTGAGGGCGAAGGGTTTAGGGCAGGGGGACACTTATCTGTTGCCGAATGCCGGCAATGTGGAGAGCTCTGGCCCCAGCTGACTACTTTCTTCTGGGTGTGCTCCTGCCCTCCCCCTCTCTCCCCCCCCCCCCCCCCGGGCCTGGCCGTTAGTCTGCAGTATAACTGTCCCCCATACTCAGACACTAGTGGTCATTATGAAGCAAAACTATCCTTGCTCTCAGCCCCCCTGTCTTTGTGTTATGGAAAATAATCCCCATTCCAGGCACTTCCTGCTTTCCTGGCACAACCAAACCCTGACTCTGCTTTGTTAGGATAGCAGCTTCATGCTAAACTTGGTGGTCCTAGCTCTTACCATTTATGAGTTCTTGAACAAATGGACAAATGCTTAACAAAATATACAGGTTGAGTCTCTAAAATCCAGGACACTCTGGCTTGGCAACATCTGTGGTCTTCTAGACCATGGATCTAGATGGACCAGAGCACCCTGGCTGGCCAGGTTCAGAAGCACAGTGTGGGCTCGGCTGGTGTTGGAGAATGCAGCCCTGCCCGGGACTGATGGCAAAGAGCACAGCCCCAGCCAACCAGCGTTGGTGCAGTTGGTGCTCTTTTATAGCACAGCCCCAGTTAAGGCTGGTGCAATGGGGATGCAGCCCTGGCCAGGGCTGGCGCAGTGGGGCTGGCAGCACTGAGTGCAGCCCTAGAGCCTATAGCTGGAAAGGAGCCTTGATCTCCTCTTGGCCAGCAAGCTCTGTGGTTCAGGACCATTCAGGTTCCACAGGGTGCTGGACAAGGGAGGTTCAATCTGTATATATATATTTTTATATATAAATATTTTATCCTCTAGAGATTGGGTTTTTACTTGTTTGGTTTGTTGGTGCTCTTTTATAGCGCAAAAACCGCTTGTTACCTGTGGGTAACCACTTTTCACAAAATGATCACTGTATCTGACGACTGTCCTCAGGCTGAAAGGAAATCTACACACTTAAATTCTTATACTCTTTACAGCACAAGAAAGGCAGAAACCTGCAAGTGGCCCTCATTCTTTTACTGTCACTAATGGTTGTGTGCACCACTCAGGACTCTAACCAATGTTCTCAGGCAACAAAAGTACTGGAAGTTTCTTCCTTAGTGAAAGACCTTCCCAGCCCTCCACAATAAGCAATGTCTGCTCAAGATTTTTTGTAGGCATTTTTTTTTTTTCAGTATTTTGTTGCTCCATCTCATATCAGGGTTTTGGTGATTTATCACCTTGTCTTGGTGCTTCACTTCATTTGGGGGACACTGGTGCCTTAGTACCTGTACTTGGGCTCCTCCAAGAAATGTTTAATAAAGCCCCAGTTTTCTCTGTGGCTTCAGAATTGTCTGCCTCAAGTATAGTTTGCTTTTTAGGACTATAGAGAGGCCAGGGGGCTGTGCCCCCTGCTCACTACACCTGTCAACCCCACTCTCTCGGGGAAGGTGTCTGCCCAGAAGGAAGGGGACAGGAGCGGGGGTCTCAGCAGAAAGGGTGAGAGGGCGCAGGGGGAGTGGACCCAGTGAGGTTTGGGCTCAGATAATGGTGCAGGGAGGAGAAGCAGGGACCATTTAGTAGCAGTGCAAGTTCAGGAACATGGCCAAGTCAGACCTGGTCATCGCTGAGGCCGGATGTAAGGTTGCAGTGCTGCCATGGAGCTTTTCTCTAGGCCTGTGATGTAAGTTGCCAGCTCTCTGGGTGACATTGTGGTGTGTGTGTCTGTAAGTGGTCAAGCTCTTGGGCTGTGTCTAGACTGGCCAGTTTTTCCGGAAAAATCAGCTGCTTTTCCGGAAAAACTGGCCAGCTGTCTACACTGGCCGCTTGAATTTCCGCAAAAGCACTGACTTCCTACTGTAAGAAATCAGTGCTTTTTGCGGAAATACTATGCTGTTCCTGTTTGGGCCAAAGTCCCTTTTGCGCAAAACTTTTGCGCAAAAGGGCCAGCATAGACAGCTGCGATTTGTTTTGCACAAAAGCCCCGATCGCGAAAATGGCGATCGGGGCTTTTTTGAAAGCGCATCTAGATTGGCTACGGACGCTTTTCCGCAAAAAGTGCTTTTGCGGAAAAGCGTCTGTGCCAATCTAGACGTTCTTTTCCGCAAATGCTTTTAATGGAAAACTTTCCTGTTAAAAGCATTTCCGGAAAATCATGCCAGTGTAGACACAGCCTTGATGTGTGGAAATTGGGCCCAACACCTGTATTCCCAGAATCCAGGGCCTTTGACAAAGGAGTAGTCAGTACAGCCTTGTGGATATCATTTTCAGATCCACTCAAGCTCAAAGTAAGTTAGCCATGATACTTTTGATGCCATTGCAGAGGCAATTTTTCCAGAGTATCAGCCACATTTTTTGAGTCCATGCCAATCCAGGAACTTACAAGAGCTGGGTCAGAAAACACCTTCTGGTTGGGTGGCTGTAGTGTACCCTTGTATCCTACTTTGAACCAGCTGTGGAAGGCACTATGGAAGACAGGTTCTTTCTAAGTCCCTGTCTATAAGGCAATATGGTGCTTACTTCCTAAAAAAGTGCTACCATCTCTGCCTAAAGGGGAAAGGGTGTTCTAGTGCATTGGTTCTCAACTAGGGACCCAGAGGCCCATCTGGGGCAATAGGTAGGCTCTGGGGTTCTGCCAAAATAAATCAGAACAGGGGTAGTGTTAGCCTCATTGGGACCCAGGGGAGAAAGGCAATGCCTGAGTAATTTAGCTCCACAGGGCCTTAAGCAATTGCTCTTCTTACTACCCCCCAATAGTGGCCCTGGCCTTTAATCTGAAAAACAAATTAGCCATGGAATTTTTATAGCATTGGTGGGGGCCTCAGAGGGAGAGGTTGTGAACCCTGATCTAATAATTAGGGGCACAGCTACAGAGCAGGGCAAAAATCAAATTAAGCTATACAACTTCACCTACATCAATTGCACAGCTGAAGCTGAAAGAGCTTAATTTAGCTTTCGGTGCTGTCTATATAGCAGGAAATCAAAGGAAGAACTCTTTTCTTCCAACTCCCCTTACTTTGAGTCAGGTTAAGTAGTCCTCCAGCTTGCCCTTGTGGCTTGCTCTCTAGATGTGCATTGTGTTTTGAAATAACACTGCTGTGTAGACTTACCTTAGGATACTATCCTACAACTCGGGGATCCCAGTTCAGTTCTTGATTCTGCCACAGACTTGTGTGACAGGGGCTATTTGTCTCTGTGCCTTATTCTCTATCTGTAAAATGGTTTGTTTTTTTTCTGTGCCCTCTGAATTTTCAGCTTCAAAACTGCCTGCCTCTGTTTTAGGGCTAGAGAGAGACCAGAGGGCTGTGCCCCCAGCTCGCTGCACCTGTCAACCCTGCTTTTAATCTCTCAGGGATAGTGTGAGGAGAAATGCATTACAAGATTGAGAGGCAGAAAGTACAGTGATGGGAGTGTAGACATACCTGAGAGATTTCCCATATTCTCCTCTCACCTATTTTCCCCCTCTAATCACTGAGTTGGACACCAAGCGCTGATGGCAAATTGGTAGTGGAAATCATTTGAGGAGTTGATTTCCACTAAGTGCTGAATGCCTTTTAGTTCCTTACCCAGGATTAACTGTCAGATTTTAAATTTAAATAGGCTTTTAAAGATGCAAATAGGGGACTAGAAGGATTTCCAAATGGCCATAGATGCCTAATCCATTAAGATCAATGGGAGCTAGGGAATTTTCAAAAGCTGATGAGGTGCCTTGCTGGATCTAGTAAACAGGGTATTTGGGAGGAGAAGGCGATTCCCCCTGCTGAATGAACAAGGGAGCAGGTGACCAAAGCCCACAGGTAAATCAAAAATATGGACACCTGGGAGCAGGATTGAAGGGCTACAGCTTGCTAAGGAAGGATATGCAGAGGAAAAGGGAGGAGGTTTTGTCTTGTATATTAAAAATGTGTACACTTGAGCTGAGGTTGAGATGGCAGTAGGAGACAGACATGTTGTGGCCCTGGGTAAGGATAAAAGGGATAAAAAAAAACCCCCACTTAATCAGGAAGAAGAGGTGAATGAGGCTTTCTTAAAACAACTAACCAAATCATTCAAAGCTCAGGACTTGGTGGTGATGGGGGATTTCAACTACCCAGATGTCTGTTGGGAAAATAACACAGCAGGGAACAGATTATCCAACAAATCCTTGGAATGTATTGAAGATTACTTTTCATTTCAAAGCTACTGGAGGGAAGACAGTTCTAGCTTTGATTATAACCAATGGGGAAAACTGATTGGAAGGCAGGCATGGGTGAAAGTGATCATAAAATGATAGTTCAATTCGAAGCCACTTTAATGAGTGCTGTTTTGGTTTTTACCAACAAAGTTGGTGGTGATTGGATATCTAACAGAATGCCAGTGAAAATGAGGTAGGATAAGAGGCTAAAATAGCAAAAACAAGTAAAAATTGCTTAGACACAGCAGATGTCTTTGTTACCAGGGCCTGATGAAATGCATCTTTGCATACTCAGAACTCTCTGAGGAGATATGAACCATTAATTATCTTTAAAACATTATGGACTACTGGAGAGAGTCCAGAAGACTGGAAAAGACAAATGTTGTGCCAGTCTGGAAATAAAGACAAACTGGGGAATTAGACCAGTCAGCTTAACTTCTGTACTAGGAAAGATAATGGAGGAAATAATTAAGTAATCAATTTGCAAATATCTAGAAGACAATGTGATAAACAACAGCATGGCTATATCCAACCTGACCACTTTCTAACAAGCCTTAAGAATAGGGGTGGAAGCAAGATCTGAATGAATGCTTTCATTGCAGCCAGCTTGAAGGAGGGAAGAATGCCTGGATGTGTCTGTAAATACAGTTTGCTCCAGCATTGCTTAGATTTGCTTAGTGGTACTTTACACTCCTTGTAATCATCAACTTAAATGCTGGGCTAGCTAAAATATAGTTTCCAAGGTTTGTAACTTTGCACTGTGAGCTCTTTCTTTTGGAGCAATTTAGCACAGTCCTATTTTTCTGTATTCCCACAAAGAACCTTGGCTAAGCAGGGCCCTCTGTGAAAGCAAGGGGATGGGGGAAGATTATTCTGGGCAGCAGACTGCATGCCCTCTGTTGCCTGGCCTCATCTGTTTCCCTCCACTGTTAAAAGAACAGTGCTAAATAGGCATCAATAAGAGCTTCTTTCCTACATTAATTATGTTAAGTAACCAGTACCATATAGGACCCTTAAACACAAAGGCTGCGTCTAGACTGGCAAGTTTTTTGCACAAAAGTGGCCACTTTTGTGCAAAAACTTGCCAGCTGTCTACACTGGCCGCTTGAATTTGCACAAGAACACTGACGATCTAATGTATGATCGTCAGTGTTCTTGCGCAAATACAATGACTCTCCCGCTCAGGAAAAAGCCCTCTTGCGCAAATGCTTTTGCACAACAGGGCCAGTGTAGACAACTCAGAATTGTTTTGCGCAAAACCGCGTCTAGATTGGCACTGGATGCTTTTGCGCAATCTAGATGCTCTTTTCCTCAAATGCTTAACTTTTCCGTTAAAAGCATTTGTGGAAAATCATGCCAGTCTAGACGTAGCCAAAAAGTCAAGCGCAATTTCCTACAGCAGTTGCTGAAGTGGCAATGGAAGAATTGCATAGAAAATTTATGCAAGCTGTGATAAAGCCAATTTTCATAAAGCATGGGGGGGGGGGGTCGACTAGAAGTGTGAAACTCAAAGATGCTTTAGACAAAATACCTCATATAACCTATCAATTTTATTTAGCATTTTCTGCATCTGTATATCCTGTTTTGGTGCAAAATGCATCCATCTAACCCTGTCACTGAAGCATTGTAGCTGTGTGTGGGGAGGAGGGGAGAGGGGAAGAAGGAGTGATATTATGCCTAAAGGACTTTCTAAATCCATAATGTATAAGCACAATGGCAACAATGAGAGATTACACTTTTGTTTTTAATTCAAACATACACTGTTACAATGAAAACGCATTCAAAGGGATAGTGGCTAGCAGTAGCAGCAAAGTAGGTTAAATATTATTATTAGAGAAAGGGACTTTGACTGCTCCACTTTTACTGTAGCAGTGTGTTTATTTGAAGTGAAAGCTAGTGTGCGTCTGCCATAAGGTAATTCTGTGACCTTTGCCACCAGCGTGGCTGAGCACCTTGTAATCTTTAATACATAGAGGCTCAGAGCATCCTGTGAGGTTGGGCTATACTATTCTCTCTGGTTTACAGAGGGCAAATGGAGGTACCAAGACAGAGGGATCAGATTTTTAAATGTGTTTAAGTGCCTATCTGCACCTAATGGGATGTACAAAAGCCTCTAAGCAACTTAGGCACCTAATGGCTACTGAAATCTTAGCCTGTAAACCCCTGGTATCAATCTGCAATTTTAGTCACCCAACTATCCTCCAAAAAACAAGGAGTCCTGTGGTACCTTAGGGTATGTCTACACAGCAGTGTTATTTTGGAATAATGTCAGTTATTCCAAAATAAGAGTGCACGTCTACACAAGAAGCCTTTATTTTGAAATAATGGCGAGCTGGAGGAATTCTTACTCTGACTCCTGTAACTCTCATTTCACAAGGAGTAAGGGAAGTCAAAGGAAGAGTGTTCTTTCAACTTCCTGCTGTGTAGACAGCGCCAAAAGCTGAATTACACTATTTTGACTTCAGCGACACAATTCACATAGCTTAGGTTGCATAGCTTAATTCAACCTTAGCCCTGGCTGTGTAGATGTACCCTTAGAGACCAACAGATTTATTTGGGCAGAAGTTTTCATGGGTAAAAAGCACTACATCTGCACACAAAGTGGTTTTTACCCACGAAAGTTAATGCAAATTCTGTTTGTTAGTCTTTAAGGTGCCATAGGACTCCTTGTTTTTGCAGATACAGACTACATATCCTTGACAATCTGGCCCTAAATGATGTGCTTAAATGACATAGTATGGGAGCAGAGAACTAAACCCCTATTTCTTTAATCCCAGGCTAGCACCTAACCACTAACCAACTCTTCCTGTCTAGTCATACTTGTTCACTTTACAAGCTACTACACGTTACGATGAACATTATCCTCAGTCTTTTCACTAAAGTCTTCCTAAACCAACATTTACAATTTCTTGCCCTGTATTGTTAGGGCGCAGTGACATTTGCTCTCTTCACGTGATGAGGAACCCTCCCCCCATTAGAATCAAGGATGACACAAAGTAACACACTGAGAATAAACAGTTTACTTTTATTTGAAAACCACCACACTGGGAAGGTCAGAAGAGTAATAACAAGTGTCTGTCTGGCCTGAGGTAGGGTGAAGCACATACATACATATCAAATGAAAGCACTGCTTTAAGAGCCAGCCTAGGGTGCAATTTTAACATAGCTAAGTTGTTGTAGGGAAGTCTAATCACTAGCGTTAGCACTGTAAACGAGAGAGGTGGAGTAGTTGCTAGTCATGCCATAAATCAATGTAAAGTATTAGTGACAAAATAAAAGCCTGATCCCAGGCCCTACATGAACAAAGAACATACTGGGATGCAGTACTCTTGTGTTTTTTATGTTCACTTATGCCAGTTCAATGACATTTATAAGCAAGTAGGTGAATAAGTTCAAATTAACAGGATCCTATAGCACTGCAAATCTGGCATCATTAGTGCAGTATGTTCGGCTATTAGTCTAGGCTTCCCTGTTCTCCTCAGACAGTCCCACCTAAGGCATAAAAGCCATACAATGCAATATAAAGAATGAATGGGGAGAAGCTAGGTGCTTTCATGGTTACGGCTTTCACGGAAGACTCCGTCATTTCGAGGTTAATGTTTGATAAGGCAAACAGCCTTTGCACTATGTAAAATCTTCCTGTGTCAGCGAGAGGGGTCAGGGCAGGGTCTCTCAGTGTCAAAGAGCCATCAGCTGAAGCGACATTAGGCTGTATTGATATGGACAGGAAGAGATGTTAAAGCTATTTTCACAGAGTGCAGTTTCTGACATCATTGAATTTGCTTTCTGCAATAAAACTTGGGTGGGGACTTAGGTTGTGGAAACACAAGAATATAAACTGTCTGGCAAAGGTACCTTTAGGTAGAGTAAATAAAGATTAACAAGTATGATACTTTAGGCAAGTAATTGGCTAATCATGTCATCAATACAATTTGGGAAGGCACTCTGTCAACTCCCTGGGATCAGGAGCTACCCCCACTGCAGCTCTACATTTTAATAGTAATAAGAGGCAGGCCAGCTATTACTACATTTAAAATGAAGGGCCACAGTGGTCCCAGCCCTGGCACAAAACGGGAATGCTCAGTCCAGGCTCCCGCCGGGTCCAGGAGCTACCCCTGCTGTGGCTCCGCATTTTAAATGTAGTAAGAAGCAGGCCAGCTATTACTACATTTAAAACGCAGCAACGCAGAGGTCCTGGACCCAGTGAAAGCCAGAACTGAGCTAGGCTTGCTCAGTCCCGGCTTATGCCAGGTCCAGCAGCCCCTGTCTGTGGGGTGGGGTCCCAGTGAGCTGGGACCCCCCTGCAGACAGGAACTGCTTCATGACAGCCTCCCTTGTGCCCTCAACCCCCCCCCCCCAGCTGCCTCTGATGGGGGGGGGGGGCAGGAGGCACCCCAGAGATGGTGCTGGAGGAAACTGGCTCCACCCAACACCAGCTCCTGCTTTCCCCCCACCTTGCTGCCACTCACTTACATCCCTACTCTGAACCCAACTGAACCAGGAGCAATTGAGATTCCGCCCCCCCCCCCCCATATAAAATTCTAGGCAGGCTCAGAGCTTCTGCACTCCAAACTTACCACCACTGACATATTACTGTCTGCACAAAGCAATTCCTACCACACCTGCCTCTGACGCCCACTGCAGGCTTTTGGTTTTTGAAGTGGCCTAATTAGAGGTTTAGTAAAATAAAATCATAACCTTTGACACTCGCTCTAAAGTTGCTGTCTTCTCTTGCTTCACATTTTCTGTAGTTTTCTACACGTCACAAGGTGTTGCAAGGAAGAAACCCAGTTTTGGTTTAAACTAGCTGCACTTTTTGTCATTTTAACACACTAGACCAGATGGTGACTAGGTTTAATCAATGCCTACTGATATCTGTAGCATATTCTGTCCCCTCCCTTATTTAAATGACATACAATCAGCCAGATCATACAGACTCCTCAGTCACTAAGACCAACAAAAGGCAGCCCCACTCCCTTTTGAATTACTTACCAAACAACACAAGGCAGAGACAATGTGTGTGTCGCAGCACGCATGCAGCAGAGCCAGTGTGCAGTCAGACAATTCTGTAGGAGGAGATGTTAAAAGGAGCAGTTATTTGCCAAGGATCTCTGAAGCTGGGTGGTTGCTAAAAAGGAGACTGTAGCGATGTATATGAACAAGCTAAGCCTGCACACTCGGTTACAAAATTCCATTGCTGAGCAGTGACAGACCCACTGCTTCTACTGAGTGAGGGCCTGCCAAATGTATTAGTACAAAATACTCTGTGGACCAACACAAGCCACCCGCTAAAGGCAATTATGCTCTTTATTGAGCTCTGACAGCATGCTCTGTGCCGCACATGCAGCCCCTTCCTTGGGGGTGTTGAGGCAGCAAAAATAGCCTTCCAAGGGGAGCAGGGGAGGCAAAAAAAGGAACTGACTTCAAGACTGAGATGGATAAGTTTATGGAGGGGATGGGTACAATGAGACTGCCTACGATGGCATGTGGCCAATCTGCGACTGCTAGCAGCAAATACCTCCAGTAGCCAGAGATGGGACGCCAGGTGGATAGGGCTCGGAATTACTACAGAGAATTCTTTCCCAGGTGTCTGGCTGGTGGGTCTTGTCCACATGAACAGGGTCTGAGCGATGGCCATAGTTGGGGCCAGGAAGGAATCTTCCCCCAGGTCAGATTGGCAAGGGTCTTCTGTCTTCTTCTGAAGCCTGGGGATCTTGCAGGTCTAAACTAGTGTAAATGGTGGTTTCTCTGTAACTTGAAGTCTTTAAATCATGAGGACGTCAGTAACTCGGGCAGGAAAAAGGGGTCTGTGGCAGGGTGAGATTCTGTGGCCTGCAAAGTGCAGGAGGTTGGCCTAGAAGATGATTACATTGGTCCCTTCGGGCCTTAAAGCCTATAAGTCTATGTGGGGAGAAATGGATGAGTATGCACACACACTGTGTTTTGCAGAGGCCTGTTCTGTGTGAACTCTGAGCAGCACAGGGCACGAGCAGGATGGCAGAGGGGTGGATGGAGCCAGGAGGGCCATGTAAGCCTTTGGGATGGTGCAGGTAGCTTTCCAGTCTGGGTGGGAGAATCTCTGTCCCCTTGTCTCCCAGTGATATTAGGTCTGGGTGCTGGACAGAGGATTTGGGTCTAGAGAAAGACAAGGTTCCTGCCCCAACATTAACATGAGACACAGACTGTACAATCCATACCATTATAATTCACGAAGGAAAAACAACAAAGCAGCTTTCTGGTACAGCTCTGGGCATATGTGAATGTCACATCTCGATATTATGGCCAGAGCTAGGTTACATCTGATTAACTTTTAATATAGTTTGACCAGCATCAGTACTTCAGTGGGTCTCTGTTCAATTTCTTTTGAATCTCTGCAACTGGGCCATGCTTTCAAAATGTCTCCTATTTTTTCATCTATTGGTCTCATGCATAGTGACATGTAAACTGACCGTCCACTGTACATTGTTACGTATTTCCCCAATACCACACTTCATTTCCTCATCACCTATCTTCATGGAATGAAGATTTTTATGAGAAAGTTGGATTTGCAGCTGGTTTTTAATTAATATTGTAGTGCCAATTTCATTGAGAGAGTTATGTTTAATTTATGTTTAATTTCCTTTTTCTGTGGCAGCATAATAACCTCTAATTACAGATCTACATGTTAAAGTATTTTTTGCTAAATATGGCTTATACTTCATCAACATAAGCCACGCACTCAGCGCCTTCAAGGCAACCCTAAGACAGAAGATATGAAGGAGTATGATGAACAATGAGAACAATAATTAATTAACAAAACTGAATGAAAAGATTTGGCTTCAATGGAAACTCAAGTCAAATTATTTCCAGGGACTGTTAAATTTTACTTATAAAATATGCAGCAAAGGGGGTTTGAATCTAATTCTTAACCCGAATCACAAAATGTTTTCTTCTCTACCCAGCCCTGCCCCATAGAAGTGAAACAGAAATCAACCAATATACTGAAGCTACCCACGTTACAATTTACTTCAAAATAAAAATTCATGCTGCACCCTAAAGAGGCATTGGTAAGTGGAAAAGCTCTGTCTGTTTCCATTGTACCTGCCACTGCGCTGATCAGGATGTGAGCAGCTGAGACGAGTTCCTTAGAAAGAAGTTGGTCATTCTGTAAGCTGTACCCAACCAGCTGCAAGAAGTCAGTTACATGTTGCTGCTCTGCAGGTTTCAGCTCCTTCAGTTCCGTAAAATCTGGCTTATCTCCTGTGCAAATACTATCTAACTGGAAAGAAGGAAAAGATACATTACTAGGTTCTCACATTTTAAATTAGACATATAGAAACAAGTCCTGATCCTCCTCCCACGGAAGTCAACAAAACTTGTTAAAAATGTGTATAAGACGAAGAGTTTGAATAGAAGGATGTGTTAGCTCTCTCTTTTTTTTCTTTCCAAAAATAAATTTCTGTCATCTTACCACCTCCTTCAGTGCAGTCACCATTTCTTCATGATGCAAGAGTTCACAGAATATTTTATATAAAGCTCCTTGTTTGTCTTCTGGAAGCATCACAAAGGGTTGGAATTGTATCTTTAACAGCAACAGATCTTTCCAAGACAGAAACTCAGTGTCAAACTCATGTTTCTTACAAATGCCTGTAAATGCAACTAAATGATTAATCTCTAGAATTTGTAATGAAACGTTAAGACCCATTTGGTTAAAGGCACGTTTTACTAATGGCTTTTGCAAATTAATGAAGAGTCAGTGCAAATAAATAGGGTTAATAGGAATCAACCTTCAGTTAAGATTTCAATATTTTATACTATACTTCACGTGAAAGCTGTTCATGATTCCCAAAAGAATGTTTATTTTTAGAGTATAACACTCTACCAGGTAATCTTCTCAACCAGAATATTTTATTCCTGAACTGCATTATGGAAAAATGACTTTAATAACTAAGGTTGATTGTATTATTCATACTTGCAATTAAAACTCACTAACACTATTTCTTATTGTCCTCAAATATTTCATTACAGACTTTACAAGATTTATACCTTCTCCTTTGACCTAAAACTTGTTTTAATTAGCTACAAGAGGAGTTTTAAATATTTAAACAGTACTAGAGTTTAGAAACTCCACTAG
This sequence comes from Rafetus swinhoei, assembly GCA_019425775.1. NCBI lineage: Eukaryota > Metazoa > Chordata > Testudines > Trionychidae > Rafetus > Rafetus swinhoei. The sequence continues at coordinate 199,155,475 of CM033424.1, read as the reverse complement.
AGTTCATTAGATGCTTTTTCCTGCAATGCAAACATGGCATTAAGCCAAGAAGTTTTAGGAGTAGCAAATTATCAATATTCCAGCTGTGAGTTCCAGTCAACAACAGAACTTTAGGGGTTGGATTTTTTTTAATCCCTGAGGATGCCTGATGTTACTTTTGAAGCCATATCTCTACCTGTTGCACTTGTCAAGAAACACCTGATCTTTAAAGATGCTTGTTTCACATCAATAATTATAAGATATTGGAAATTTACTATAGGTAGTGTAGAACATCAGGATGGGAGGAGAAGGGGGACACTTGCCCCCAAATCATTACAATATAAGTTTTTAAAACCATTTCAATATATTGGGGTAGGTTAATCAAATAAAGAATGACAATTCTTTAATTGAGATAAACACATAGGATATTAAGAAGGAACAGTACAACACAGAGTCCTTCACAAAACATTTTTCCCTAGAGAGAGATAAACAAATGTAATCTTAAGCAAGTCTACAATAGAGAAGAATATGATTTATTCCAGGACAACAATATGGCTATTTTGTCATAATTAATTTATTAACTAATCTGTGAACTCAGGGCCAGATTCAGAGGTGACATAACTGGGAAATTCAGAGGTGACATGTGGAAGTGGGTGTTAAGGCAGGTCTCCAGGAGGAGCTGATAGAAGGTAATATAAAAAGGATGAGGCCCCTTTATTTTATACCTTCTTACTCCTTCCTATTTGCTGTTTTTCTTGGTACAGCCCTACCTTTCCACTCCCTAGCCATTACATCAACTTACCAATGTGTAATTCACACTGTCATTTCGCTCACATCTGTGATTAGTTCTAGCGTTCAACTCTGATTTCTTCCAGGTTTCTCAGAACTCAAAAGAGGTTCAGGAAGAAAAACAGCATTGTATTCCTGGAGATGTCAAGCAACTTTCCCTGAGAAGCTTTACTAAGAAAATGTTTTCACATCATGTGTCAGATATTCTCAATGGACATTTTTCAATGCCAATGTAAATCATTATTACTCTTATGAAGTTTAGCAGGGATATAACAAAACTGATGCAAAACCAAAATTGCATACATTTATATTTATGACAAATGACAATAATATGTTCCTAGGAGATATACAATTTACTCCTACTCCCCTCATTCCAGGAGTATTATATCATCCCATTTTTTCTAACTGTTCACCAAGGTATTATTTCTAGAGGCTATTAAAAACAGGACAGCATAATTTCTATGTACTATTTTTCAAGAACACTTCTATTTGCTCTCTTGCTCAAGTATCTGTAGTGTAACCAAATAAAACGTTTCTAGTAATACCTTGTTTCAATACACTTAGGGAAGCATTGCTGGGAATGATATTTCTGTCTCCAGAGCGCCTCTCATTATCGACAGCATCTGGCTGATAGAGAAAGGAAGAGTCTCTAAACGGTAAAGAATATGGGTAAGATGAGCCTTCTGTGTTTTCTCTTTCAAAACCTCCTTCTTGCTCATGTAGCAGACAAAATTCTGTAATTAGAAACACAAGTGAACAAATAAATAAAACCACAAGAGTGTACAGAAGCAAATAATGATACTACGGTCAATGTAGACATTAGCCTTCTTGAGTGCACGTGTTTCTATGTATCTGATTTCTTGTTGATGGAAAAAACCCCAGTCATTGTCTACATGAATTACTGGACATTCTATGTTGTTGCTTGTTCTGAACAGTGCGGTGCACAAATCTGCCATGTGACGGGAATCAGGCACTAGCTACAGCACCTGAGACAAGATTTTGTGGATTCATTTCGTAATCTGTTTGGCAATCTGCTAAATTAGAACCTTGGAGCTTTGTCCTGGTCCTTCTACCAGTGGGCTGCCCTGCAGGCCCATCCCTAAGCTCCATTGATCAATGGGAAGTCAAGCCCATGCCAATTCAGTAGAGGCATGCTTCCCACAGTCTCACAACACTAGGGTCTTCCTCTGGCCATAGACCCTTCTTCAAGGGTGACACCCCTGTGGAGGAGACTCCCTGGGAAAGGATACACAGCTGCATTATGTTTTCTCTTTAGTCTCTCTGAACTCACGATGGGATGATGTGCATTCCTCTATCCTACTCAATGTGGGACTGCGATTCCCTGCTGCCACAGATTTCTATGTGGGGTACTGGAAAGGAGGGAACAGTGCCATAGAAGGCACTGATCCACCCTGTTGTGAAGGAGAAGGTACATTTGTATGCCAAAGATCTCTTCTCTACTCAATTCATAGGGAATAATCTGCTTCATCATATATAAGACTATTGGTAGTAACAGAATACTAACTACCCAACAATGTCCAGGTTTACCCGTCTTCAGGTAAACAGTGACTACCCTGTGAATGAGACAAGTTTCATTTTACAGATGGAGAAACCAAGGCAGAGATTAAGGACACACTGGGAGTCCCCATACACTATCCATGGCAGTTTCAAAGTAGCATGTGACAAAGAAGGAGTAGAATGCCCAAGAGTCAAGAGGCATTTCAAAGGGCAAAGAGGAATAAAGCAATCTTTCAGAAAGCTGCTGTCATCAGTAAAACAACTGAAAGGAAAGTAAGTTATGGAGGAACAGAAAGAGATTAATAGAAATAAAAGCTTTTCCCTGCAAGGGCAACAGTCAATGGATTACCATCGAAGGAGTACAAACTTGTCTCAGGGCATGTCTAGATTTGCTTTCACTTTCGAAAGAAGATATGCAAATTCGGTGCAAATTTGCGTAACTTCTTCCAATCGCTTTTTCGAAAGAGGTTCTTTTGAAAAAGAAAGTAGTCTAGATGCAGTTCTTTTGAGAAAAAAGCACGTCTAGACTACTTTCTTTTTCGAAAGAATCTCTTTCGAAAAAGCAATCGGAAGAAGATATGCAAATTCACACCGAATTTGCATATCTTTTCAAAAGTGAAAGCAAATCTAGATATGCCCTCATTGTGCTTGTGTTACTGCCATTACTGTTAATGAGATTTACACACACACACACAAAGTGAGATAATATCACTAAAAAAATTAACTGCCCTTTCCAGGAGAATAAGACCAGTGACTGAAATAAACACAGCAGCATGTGACAGTAAGTGAAGCAGTCACAACTGTCGAATCTTATCACTGATTTTGTTTCAAAAGCAAACACAAGTGTATAGGAAAGTGTGTATTGTTACAATTGTTTGGAGGATTGGAAAGTCAAAGTATCATAATGCCATTACGTAACACAAATGGTGCACTCTCTCCTAGAACATAGTGATCAGTTCTTGTCACTATCTCAAACACTGGTAGAAATAGAAGAGATCCAGAGATGGGCACTGAAAATTAGGAGATGCAGAGAGAGACTAAGATGAAGGGGAGACATGTCAAAGAGATACAAAACAAATGGTACAAAGCATATCAGCCACATGCTTCTATTTATCCTCTCCCATAACACAAGAACAAGGAGACATAATGAAATTAAAAGGCAAACAAAAAAAATTAAGCCTTTTAAAAGGGAGTGTTATTATATCCAGTGCATAATTAACCTGTGGAACACACAAACAAACAAAAAAAACAAACAAACAAAAAAATTACTGCGATGAAGGGTTCAGAAGGATTCAGAAAAGGATTAGACATTTTTAGGACTAAGACCCTCTGCAGTCATGTAGATATTATATCTATCTATCTATCAAGGATTTTAAACTCTCATGCCTTAGGGCAGGGGTTCCCAACCTTTTTCAGTCCCCGTACGCCCTTGGCTTTTAGTAAACCTTCCCGTACCCCCTATTCAATATGAAAGGAAATAAATTCTAGATTCCAGAATGCACAACTTTTTTCACTAACACTACTACTTTTGGAATATTTCAATTAGGATAAACTAGTTATTTACCAAATATTCCCTGCACCCCCTTGACAAGCTTCTCGTACCCTCTGGGGGTATACGTACCCCAGGTTGGGAACCCCTGCCTTAGGGCATAAGCCAACCACTGATTGACAGATCCTTCCATCTTCTGCAGAATCAGCTGGTACTGGCCATTGTCAAAGACAGGACACTGGGCTAGAGAGACCCCTGATCTTACCCAGGATGGCAATTCTCATATTCCTAACCAGATGTTAATTCTTGCCCAAAGATCTTACAACCTAAGGGCCACTCTTACTGACAAGTATCTTATTCTGAAATTAATCCCATTGGTTTCCTTGACCACAAAAAGAAAGGGAAGGGATGGATGATGGAACAGATTAAAAAAAAAAAGGCACTAGACATATGTTGTTTATGAGGCAAGAAATAAAGGCAACATGAAACATATGGTGTTTGTGAAGACTGAAAGACTAGATAATTAAAATGAAAATAGGGTCAGGCTGCAGTGAGGAAAGAGTCAACATGAAAATGTGGATCAATAAATGCATGCACACACTAACCAGCTGACACAGAACACAAGATATTCCCAGGGAAAGATTCCCAGCTACAAACTTTTACTAAGTAATATTTTAATACACATCGCTAGCCTGAGGTCTTATTAATACTGACTCAGCAGGCAGTGTAGTTAACTTGGAAATACAGTTCCGTTCTGAAAAGTGATTGTAAAATGCACATCCTCAGGGAATTTCCCTATTCATCTAGTCTCAAAGATTTTAGGTCAAATACCCTTTGTTTACATACATACATATTATATATATAAAAATTTCTGCCAGCCCTACAAAATCAGGTGATGCAAAAGTCAGTTTAGATTCCAGCTAGCTATCACTTGTAACCAACCCAAATGAAAAGCATTTTAGGTTTACAACTCAATTGCACCTTAATGACATCTACAGTTCAGCTCAGGTGCACTTTATCTTAGTTCTAACTGCCTGCCCTTCACACGCAACCTGAATTCTTTCCATCTTGCACATTACCCTCAGTCATCTCCGGTGGGTCTGGGATTTCTAGCGATGATACACCCATGGAGGAAGAGCCCTGATGGAATGTCCAAAGCAGGGAGTTACTAAAAAAACCCAGCAAGCCAAAGCAAAATCCCCAGTCGCAGCATATTTTTGCTTGTAATCTGAGCAAGTTTGATCTGGAATAACCAAAAGACAAATATTGACCATGGCAAGGACATTTTTACAGTAACTTTCCCAGGTCGATCTATCTTCAGCTGAATTTAAGTCGGGAAAGTTCATGAACTACCAGCCCCATTGTATTTCTTTGTCATGTTTTCTAATCAAATGTTATACCAACAAATGTTATTCTTTGAAAGACTGTAACACGTTCTGGGTATGATTGACAGTTGCTTTGCATCTCATGTAGTTATTTATACTAGTGAAAAGTGAGGTGTGAAGAATGTATAAAATGCTACTAACTCAGAATGGTAGCAGCATTTTCATCCACTTTGCACCGATGAAAATGACTAGAAGATGCAGGGCCATGAAGATCCAGGTGCTGCAAGTGTAACCGCCACCCGGCAGCTCTGAACCTGAGACCTCTGGAGCTTAGTGTAGGAGCCTCTTCAGCCTGAGCTATAAAGCTTCGGCTGTAGAGCTCCCTTGTTCTTATCTCTGGCTGTAAGTGGTCTAAGTGCCACTCCGTGGGACAATGATCCATGTTAGGTGTGTGAGTTACACAAGCCTGCATGTGAAAGAAAGGTTTTACTTCAGAAGGCAGCTCTTTGCCCTATCAGAGCTACATGCAAAAGAAAATGGGCATTATACTTACCGAACTGACCATCTCGCTTTATATACAGTTCAATTACCCCATAGGCAATAGTGGTGGGAGCAGGAATCTCTAAGACCACATTGGAATCCTTTCTCACATTCCCATTTTCGCTCACAGAAACCTGAGGGACACATCCATCCACTGTTAATTTGATTCAACTACAGACCAGCTTGCACACAAAATGAACTTCAGGCTAACACCACAAATAAGTTTCGGATGGGCAGGGATGGTGTTTGTACACTGTGTGTTGGGGGTGGGAATGGATCATGTGATGACTACCTGTTCTATCCATTCCCTCTAGAGCACCTGGCACTGGCCACTGCCAGAAGACAGGGTCCTGGACCAGATGGACCTTTGGTCTGACCCAGAATGGCCATTTTTATGTTCTAGGAAAAGTCGTCACTCAATTCTCCACTGTACCTGAGTCAAGATCACACATGAGTTTAGATGTCTGTGAACATTTAGCCAGCAAAGCATTCTATGTCTGAGCTCTGCCCTGTGGTGGGAGACAAGAACAGTTCCTCAACCCTGAGCAAACCAGCCCCAGCATGTGCAGGAAGCAGCCTTCATTTATGCTTTCTGGTGTAAAATCCCATGACTCTAGTGGAAAACTGGTCCTCGCTTTGCCAGACTGCTGCTCTGCCCTGCCCCCTCTGCTGCCCCTCCTCACATCCTCTTTACAACCAGGCAACACAAGAGCGGGTAGAACAGGTTAACAGAGCTATCTCTGACAGCTTTATGGCAGTGGAGGGTGCCTGTACAGTGGGGATTTGTCAGTAGTTCTGATGGCTTTGCCTGTCTGTCCTGACAGTTATTTCAGAAGCCCTTGTAACACACCTGAAGCAAACTATCAAACAATTAGGAGCTTAGTATTCCATGGAGCTGGGTCACAGGACAAGTGTGTTTTCTAAATAGTCACTCGAATTTTTAAGTGAACTGGCTTCAGCTGTGCTTTTAACCCTTTAATGTGCAGTTTCTTTTAACATTTGTGTCATCTTATGTTATGGGCATGAATAGGGTCACAAAAACTTGAATCACATGTCAAGATCATTCATGGCAACCAGGTTCTAGATTCACACCAGAAGAGCTTGGACTCTCATCCAGCTAGGGAACTCTACTGCTCAATGAGAATTAACACAATATATTGAGTACTTGTGGAGAAGTATTTGCTACTGATACAGTTTAAAATATTGACAACAATTGCCAAATATTTACAAATGAAGAATACATGAGGAAACTGATCTGTTCTTAGAAAATTCTTATGGAGAAGAAGGGGCTAAATTAATTAGATAATATGCTCACTGTCAGTTATATGCTTAGCTCTAACAGTTAAGGAAGGAACAAATCTATTAGACCAATTATTAAGTCAAGGGCAGGATATGGTCAGTTATAACATTGTCCAAAATCAGAAGGAAAAAAAGTGCATTTTTTTCAATTACTGGTTTTTAATATTGAAACTGAGGTTTTGAAGGAATTTAATAATGCTGAAAAAATGACTGTAGGTGCTGCACGGGGGGTGGGTTATTTTTACCTTTATAATTTTTGTACTGAATCCCACCATGCCACCAAACTTTTCTTCTGCCTGAATATGTTCAGACACCAAACACTTTTGCGTTGTTACTATCTTTTCTGTCAAGATACATAGTACCTCATGTTTTCTTTCTAGAATCTGTTGCAGTAAATTACTGTTTAGATTTATTGTTCTGAAATTAAAGAGAGAGAGAATTAACAGTATAAACACTGCAGCTGAGAAAACAATACTCTTAATTGTATGCCCAGTAATCTTTGTAAGAAGCTTTTATTATAAAATACAAATGGTTTCAATATGAGTATTCTCCTCAAATTATTATGTTTTCTTTTGTTATCTGGTAGCAGCAAGACTATAATTATCTGTATAAAACAATTTACATCTCACCATATTCAGTGAATTCTTGGTTCATCAATTGCAACAAAAAATGTTGATTGAGGAAATCATTTAGTTATTTTTGTTTAAATAAAAGCCAAATAACTTCAGACAAATTTAAGACTCCTATGTGATTTGAAAACAAAACCTGGTCTTGCAAATATAAGGGCAGATCCTCAGCTGATGGGTCAATTGTTATCGACTTCAGCAGAGCTATGACAAGTGAGGCAGATTCTCAGCTGGTTTAACTAGCTTCTAAGTCTATTGCTGACTAAAATGCACAGCCATAGGGAAGTCACTGCGTCACATACTGCAGTCCTTATTTGGGAATTGACTACTGAGCACCACAAAAAAGATGATTTATTTTTAGTGCATACAGTGGCATACTTAAGCGGATGAGACAGACATCTTTGCCTACTAGCCAATAATTTCAAATTACACCCAAAAAATGACATTAAAAGAAAATTATGAAGGTTGCAAAGTCAAGCACTCAGACGTTAGGCAATATCAGATTTAATTTGCCTCCCCAGCCTCCTTGTCTTAACTCCCCGCATCCCTCCAGTTCCCTGTTCTGACAATCTCTTCTCCCTCCCCTCAGCCTCACTGTTCTGTCATTTGACTCAGAAAGTTTCCTCCTCCATGCTGTCTGGGTGAGATGATATTGAAAGAACAGGAGAGACAGTCTCCACCTTGTGTCCAGCTCCAACCTGGACTGGAGCAGCCATTACAGGGGAAGTCCAGTTTTGGGCTAGGCCATGCTCCGTCACTCTGGGGGGATGGTACATACAGAGTCCGGTCAACACTAGTAGCTGACAGAGGCCCAAGCATACTAAATCTTCCAAGATTTTAGCTGTAATGCTCTAGAAAGTCTTGACTGAGCATATGTGATATGCAATTTTTCAAAAGCCTGTAACTTGGACAGTTTTAGACAGTTTTATAAGAGGATAACAAAAAAGATCCTCCTTCAAATTTCAAAACCTTGCTCCAAAGCATGGGAGCAGCTAGAGCTTTTCAAAGGAAAGGACACCAGCATTTTTTTTTTTAAATGGGCAAAATAAGGCATTTTCCTTAGCTTTGTTCTCAGAAATACCACAACTATTTTGGCTAAAAATGTTCAAAAAAATTCCATTTTAGACCAACCTCCAACATGGAAACTTTCAGACCAAACAGTTACAGCAGGGCTACTCAACTTTGGAAGCCCCCGGGGCCACAGCACATGCCGAGGGCCGCAACTTCAGTGTGGTTGCATATACATGCAAATATATATGCAAATAAATTATTTCACACAATGCGCTAGCGCTCCCTGCATTTCTTCCCTGGGGGCTAGAAATGCCGACAACCCTGTACCCGTCTGTCCCAGCCCGCCCATCCGCTTGTATCTTTCAATGCTCACCTCGCCTGGGAGACACCTCACCATTGTGGAGTGTGTTCCCAGTGGAGGCCATGTTCAAAGGATCCCACCCGCGGGCAGTGTGTTGAGCCTCGCGTAAACCCAAACTGCACCACAGGCCGCAAACAAACGGGCCGCATGCAGCCAATGGGCCGCGTGTTGAGTAGCCCTGAGTTACAGTTTGGCAAAATTCTAACACAAATGAAAACAGGACTTATAATAGAAAGTATCAGGCAACCTTAATAATAGGTCATGCTTCCAACTAATTACATCCATTTTCTAATCTTCCAATCTAGCTATTAATAAATCATCAATTTTAGTATTCAGAGACATGCTAGGCATCTTAAAGATATACAGCAAGAGAGATCCATGCCCCAAAGAACTTTCAATAGACAACAAAGATAAACAGGGTTGGGAAAAACTGGCATGCAACACAAAAACCCCCGCCCTGTGCTATCTTGTTTTCATTCCACCTGTTCTGTGCCTATTTTAGGTGCTTACAAATTTACAGGACATCCTCCATTCTATCCAGTTATAGGAAAAGAAAAGGGAATGTAGAAAACACAACCAGATTAACTTGGTCCCTGAAACAGTGCTAACTCAAGAAGTACTTCAATACTTGTATACGTTTTGTTTAAAATAATGGCCCTGCAGAGCTCAGTTTCATCTATTGCAATGGGATTAATCTGGCCCCAACACTTTTACACCCTTTGACTCTGAAGTACAGCTAACCAACTACGACTCCTGTGTCAAAGCTGAAGCATCCTATTCTCAGGTCCCCATTCCAGTGGCTTCAACATGCACTGAATGCTTTCCTGAAGACACTCCCCATTCACTGAAGGCATCCCTCCTGACTTTGATGTGAACAGGATTGGGAGTGTATAAACATTACATATGGCAATGATTAATCATGAAATAAGTATCTTAAGGACAGCATAGTTAAACGGGTTCCCACGTCACCCAGTTTATTTTCAAACAGCTATAATATAAACATCCTAGTCCCGATCCTGCATTGTGATCTGCGTGGGCAGACTGCTGAAGTCACAGGGGGGCTGCCAACTGCTCACATGGATCACAATACAGGAGAGGAGCCCGAGAGAACGCGGTGCTATTTTGGATGAAAGAAACAGAAAGTGAAGTAAACATTTAATAAACATTATCACTTGAAGTGAATGAATACCCTTATCTTAATTGTCCTCAGAAACAGTCTTCAAGGACACAACATAAGAAGGCAAAGATTCAGCAATTGAAGCTGGGTTTAATGTATCAGGGAGCAGTGTCCACCACGCATCAGAGAATTCCAAGGACTAAGGGCATGTCTACATTGTAATCTAAGTCAACCTATAGTAGGTCAACTTACAGCCACTACAGTAATTACTGCAGAGGCCAATATCCACAGTACCTTCCTTTCATGGGTTGCGTGCATCCTAACCAGAGGCACTTCCATTAACTGAACAGGGGCAGAGAGGGAGGGGTAGAGGGCTCTCAGCTCCACACAACTCCCCACTGGGAGCTTCTTGCCTTTCACAGGGAAATCTGCACCTGGAGTCCCAAGAGCCTAGGGGGTAACAGGACTCTCAGCAGGAAGCCTGAGGAGCAGCAGCCCACGCCAGGATCCGGGGTGGTACAGCTCATCTTAGTGAGGAAACCTGCCAGCAGTCTGCCTGGGGAGCCGAGAACCAGCTTTCGTGTCACTTTCATGGCTCCTCCAGCCCTGAAATTGACAAGACACCAACAGCTGATGTAAGAAACCCAGTGTCTAAACAGTGTGTCACTTTAATTACATTGACATAAGCCCTACACCTCTTGTGGAGGTGGAATATTGGTATAGTAGGGCACTTACATCAGTGGGAACAAGGCTGTAGTGAAGACACTGACATAAGCTGCCTTTTGTCAACCTAACTCCAGTGTAAATCAAGCCCAAGACACCCAATTCACTCAGTACTAGGCTAAGGTAAAACTATAAGCATAGATAACAAAGGATGCAGGAAGGGCTAAATTAAATCACGGGATGCATACAAATGGAGTTGAAGTTTTTATTTCACAAGTCAGATTTTAATGCTCTTATTTATGGTATGCAACATCTCAGTCTTCTAATCTCTTTCACATTTATTTTACACATATGGTCTGGGTTAACTTCCTATCACTCCAATGCATTCCTTTCAAACTCTTTAAAGGTGAATTGAAATGCTTTACAAAAGAAACATCATAAAACACATTTAAAACGTTAGCTCTCTCAAACCAAAGAGACAGAAACACATACAGAATTTAATTTATATTTACTTTGAAAGATGAAGAGAAAGTTTATATAACTCAGTAATGTTCAATGGCAACAAGTTCTAAGGTTTAATTATGCATTGTGCAATAAAAACTTCCTTTAACCTATTTTAAACTCACTTGGGCTAACCCTTTGAAGTCAACATCAAAACTCCCACTGACTTACAACTGGAGCAGATCATGCCCATTATGTTTCAATGTTATTGGATGTTCTTCTTGTACAGTATTGTGGTATAAGAAAGCGTAACTAGGAGCAGTGAGTTCTCTCTCTCTCAGTCTCTGCAGCAGAACAGAGGCAGCAAAGAGAAAAATAGAGGACCCAATAGAAGGACGGAGCGCAACACAGATATAAGCTGCCCAGCATAAGGCACTGCAACACTCCCTAAGAGTTAAACGATCACAACTCTAAACAAACAAACCTAGAGCCACCAGCTGCGTTGCCTCCTTGAGTCCTGATATCAGTGTTTCCCCAGAAAGGCTAAGTCTACTCTGCCATCCAACCTCACCTAGGCTTTCCAGAGGAACAGGATGAAAGGCCCAATCCTGCAAACTCTTTATGCAAAATACTCAACTATTTGCAGAACATTCCCAACAGAGAAGGTCTGCAATGGTGGGCCCTTGGGGCTTGTCTCCACTGGCAAATTGTGTCACCAAAAACCCACTTCATCCGATGAGTTGGAGTGGAAACTACAGAATTTGGGGTACGGTAATTAACATCCCTACCAGGCACCGTGGCATGCACACCCTCATTGCTTTGCTCTTTCTGTGGCCGGGGCAGCTAACAATGTCGCTATGAACTGCAGACACTGTATGGCAGTGTAAACATGATTTGGCCACTTTCTTCTTGGCGATTTATGAATGTCGATGGTACTTTTGTCGCCAAATCTTTCCAGCATTAGGCACACTTGCTGGTGAGCCTATCAGTTATGTAAAATCTCTTAAACATTAAGTGCAACCAATTAACTGATGGAACAGGGGCAGGTGGGGAGAGGCCACCTGCCACTGTCAGGCTAGAACAGCCCGCCTGTCATGGGCAAGGGCTGCTCCTAGCCCCGCATGGGGCCAGTAATGGCAGCCCTGTGCATGGCATGGGCTGTTGCTTCCAGCTCATGCAGGATGGAAGACGGCAGCCCTGCACAGGGGCCCGGTGGGGCTAGAGCAGCCCTTCACCCGTGGTGGGCCCTGGGCTGCTCCCGGATACCACTTAATTGTTACCCAGTAAGCAATGCCCATAAAGAGTAATGCTTAATGGGTAACCAGTTAAATGGTTACCTGTTAACATCTCTACAGCCTATCATCTTGCACCACCTATTTCCAATCACCAACACTGCTGATGACCTGTTCCCTGTGAACCGCTTCCTAGCCATACCACTCACAAATGAATGCTACTCCACTAAAGAAATGTATCTACTTAACATCTCTCTGACTGGCTCAGCAAAAATATGTTAGTCGGTTCAATCTTCTCCACCACACTTCTAAAACACAATGGCCTATTTCTTCCATCCAAATACTGCCTCCTACTTTACAATGTCAACCCTTGCAAGGCTTTATTCCTTCTCAGAACAAAAGTCTGTAGCCTAGTCTCAGGCAGCAGAGAATTCCAGTCTAATCCATTGTCACATTCCACCAAGTAGTCCCATGTTATTTCCTTTATTCTTCCATTTTCTGACTGATTTCTTATCACACCATAACACAATACTTACTATAAATTCAGTATTTCATAGTTCCCCTACCGAAACACCAAGCAACTACTCTATGAAATTTTCCCTGAGTGTACCAAAGACTTACGACTGAGTTCAAAGGTGACACATTGCTCCTCTGTTTTCTATATGATTCCCTGTAGCCCATTTTTTTTCCCTCTCTCATTTTCCCCAACCCATTGTATGCAATTCTGAGTGGCGACATTTTATGTCATGTAATACTAGTGATTGAAATCTACATTGAACAGATAAGTGGCCTGGTTATCTTACCAGCCTCAAAGTATTTCAGTAGTGCTCAAAACTGTGTTAGGTTCTTTACAGAATAAACCCCAGCCTTGATGAGATTACGACCTAACTTCATGCATTACTTGACAAGTGAGGGGAAACAAACAATAACGCGAGACAGAACTAGAACTCTCACCATTTCTCAGGTTAGGCATATACACATCTTGTTGATTAAATATATATCATCTGGCTAATAATTGACTGCATAAGCAATAATAAAGAGAATTTTAAGGTGATATATACCAGAACGCACAAATTTTGGTCTGGTTTTGCTCAATATCTTCATAAGTAATTGAGATAATTGCATAGAGATAACATATATAAAATTTGTGGACAATACCAAGCGGGAAGGGGTTGCGAGTGCTTTGGAGGATAGGATTAAAATTCAAGATGATCTGAACAAACTGGAGAAATGGTCTAAAGTAAACGGGATAAAATTAGGGTTGTCAATCACAATTAACCTCAGGCAAGTAACTCAAAACATTAATCACCATTAATCACACTGTTAAACAATTGAATACCAATTGAAATTGATTAAATATTTGATTTTTTTCTACATTTTCAACTGTACTGATTTATTTTACAACACAGAATACAAAGTGTACAGTGCTCACTTTATATTATTTTGTATTCAATATTTGGACTGTAAAAAAGAAATCGTATTTTTCAATTCAGTTAATACAAGTACTGTAGTGCAATCTCTTTAGCATGAAAATTGGACTTACAATGTAGACTAATGTACAAAAAATAACTGCATTCAAAAATAAAGCAATGTAAAACTTTAGCACCTACAAGTCTACTCAGACCTACCTCTTGTTCAGCCAAATCGCTCAGACAAGTTTGTTTACAGTTATAGGAGATAATGCTGCCTGCTTATTATTTACAATGTCACCTGAAAGTGAGAACACATGTTTGCATGGCACTTTTATAGCTGTTGTTGCAATGTATTCATGTGTTAGATATGCTAAACATTTGTATGCCCCTTCATGCTTCAGCCACTATTCCAAAGGATATGCTGATGATGCTTGTTAAAAAGATAATGCATTAATTAAATTTGTCACTGAACTCCTCGAGGGAGAACTGTACGTCTCCTGGTCTATTTTCCCCGCATTCTGCCACGTATTTCATGTCATACCAGTCTTGGATGATGACATAGCCTGTTTAAGAACACTTTCACATCAGATATGACAAAATACAAAGAAGGAAACTAAAAATAGCTACTGCACATCACCCAAAGTTTAAGAATCTGAAGTGCCTCCCAAAATCTGAGGGGGACAAAGTGTGGAACATGTTGTCAGAAGCCTTAGAAGAGCAACACTCCAATGCGGAAACTACAGAACCTGAAATACAAAAAAAAAAAAAAAAAAAAAAAAATCAAGCTTCTGCTAGTGGCATCTGACTCTAATAATGAAAATTAACATGTGTTGGTCCGCTCTGCTTTGGTTCATTATGAAGCAGAACATGTCATCAGCATGGATGGATGTCTTCTGGAACGGCAGTTGAAGCATGAATAGACACATGAATCTTTAGCCATCTGCCACATAAATATTTTGCTATACCAACTACAATAATGCCAGGCAAATGCTGTTCTCATTTTCAGGTGACACTGTAAACAAAAAGTAGGCAGCAGTATCTCCTGCAAATTGTAACTAAACTTGTTTGAGTGAATTGTTGAACAAGAAGTAAGATGGAGTGTACTTTAGGCTCTACAGTTTTATACTGCATTCAAAAATAAATTTTTTTTTTTTACATAATTCTACATTTGTAAGTTACATTTTCATGCTAAACAGACTGCACTACAATTGTATTAGGTGAACTGAAAAATCCTACTTTTTGTTGTATAAGCAGGGTCTAAACCACTGTTTCCAATGCAGCCAGCTGAAAGGGGAGAGGAGTCCTGGGTGTGGTTATACATGTTCAGTTGTTTAGCCCTGCAAGGTATTCAACTGTTGATATGTAAACACAGCTCATGCTGGGCTGGGAAAGGAATCTGGGGTGTGCTTATGTAAATCCAGTTCCGTCAGTGCTATAGGCCTGATGGATGGTCAATTGTTAGAATGGAATTTTGTATATTGTAACTAATTTGGCTGTTGTGGGGTCACAGGCCATGTTGACCCTAGATGTAGGAGTTGTGAATTGAGACCACCAGTGCTTGCAGGAGGCACACTGTCATTACGAAGAGTCTCGGATGAACAAGCCTTCCCCTTCCAGACTCTTGTGGATTGAATGGGGGAGGCGGGGAAGAGGAGCTTGAACCAGCAGGCTACATGCTCTCCAGGTGTGAGCTGTAAGACTGGTTCAACCTGTCTCTTCCTCCCCTCCCCGACTCCTGTTCTAACGATAGACCTAAAACAGACTCCATAAGGAGTCTCTTCGTTACTTTGAAATATTATTCCAGAGGGAGCTGGAATCTTTTGGCCAGCCTATGTGGTGGACCAAGACCTGAAATCACTGAGAAACTGACAAAAAATTGAAATCACTACGTTTGACCCAAAGCCAGACCCATCGTGGAAGCAGCAGCTGGTAGGAGTTAAGCAGCCAGCAGGGCAGCTGGCGGGAATGGCCGGTGAGTGGCCAGTAGGAATAGCAGCAGGTGGCCAGCAGGGCGGCTGGCGGGAATGGCTGGCGAGCGGCCAGTAAGAGCAGCAGAAGGCGGCCAGCGGGGCGGCTGGCAGGAGCAGGCAGCGAGTGGCCAACAGAGTAGGTGAGATGCCTCCTATCCCCACCTCCCCAAGGGCAGGACGTTAGCTCTGAAAATCACCCCTGAGCTTTGATCTGCCCCGACCAATGGCAGCAACTGCAACTGGGGTACGGAGAAAGTTTGGGCATGTGAATGAGACACTTACATTGCTGGACTTGTGTGCCTGAGAGGAAAAGGACATTGCTCAATCCACTTGAGCTGAGACGTTTTCTTGTGGGTTGGTTACGAACTCTGTTTGTGGTATTTTCCCAAGCTAATGCCACGTTACTTCTCTCTCTCTTTCATTAAAAGTTTATTTTCTGCACTCAGACTCTGTGCCTGCAAGTGGGGAAGCATTGCCTCTAGAGGCACCCGGGGTGTGTGAATTTCCCAGGCTACTGGGTGGGGGCTCGAGCCAGTTCTGTGTGGGATGGATGAAAAGGAACCCCTAGATATTGAATCTGGCCCTGGCTGCTGCCAGTGCTACCTGGCAGAAGGGTTACATTTGTTTACAGTGAAAATATTTATAATAAAAGTTATAAAGCAAGTTCTGTACACTTTGTATTGTACTGTAATCAAAATCAATATATTTGAAAATGTAAAAGACATCCAAAAATATTTAAATAAATGGCATTCTGTTATTGTTAACGGAGCAATTAATCATGCAATTAAATGTTTTAATTGTTTAGTAACCCTAGATAAAATACAAAGTACTCCACTATGGAAGCAATAATCTATTGCAAAAATCTATTGAATAAATTAGATTTGTTTAGTTTTGAGAAGAGAAGACAGATAGGACATGATAACTGTTTTCAAGTACATAAAAGGTTGTTACAAGGAGGAGGGTAGAAAATTAACCTCTGAGAACAGGACAAGAAGAAATGGGCTTGAACTGCAGCAAGGGAGGTTTAGATTGAATATTAGGAAAAACTTCCCAATTGTCAGGGCAATTAATCACCAAAACAGATTGCAGAGGGAGGTTGTGGAATCTCCTTATTGTCTAACCTGTTTTTAAAAACCTCCAAACACCTGTCAGGAATGGTCTACTATTATTCAGTCATGCCTTCAATGCAGTGGATTGGACTGGATGATCTACTGAGGTCCCTTCCAGTCCTATACTTCTAATTATGACAGTATAAAACAAACACACAGTAATTATGTGTGATCTTATTTTCTAACAGACTGATTAGTACTAGGGCCTTATTTATTCACTGTAAGCAGTTGCAAGACAGTGAATTACTGCATTTTGTGAATTAGCAACTTAGTTCAGCCAACACAGCAAAAAAGAACAAGGATAATATATGAACAAAGCACATTTTGTGACACATTTGACAATTGTGTTTTAATTTTAATTATTTCTGTAACTTCATATTATGCTAACAGATGTCTTTTGCTATATTTTGTAAAAGTAATCAAATTTTAGTTAGGCAGAACATTATATCACACTATACAGTTGTTAAATCTTTGCTAAAGAGTTCTCCTTTACAAGATACATATAAGTGAGGGAGGCTGATTTTACACCACACAGCACAGTATCACATTATGTACACTGAGGACAAAATACTATTAGAATTATCTTATTAGCTTTTGATTTTTTTAACTTTAAATTTTTGAATTATATTACAATTCAAGTAATCCCAAACAAGCACTGCTTTTATGCAAGGAAACATAATTAAGATATACATTAAAAATGAACAAAATAACTGCAGATTCAGCAAACCTGGATAAGTCATTTCATTAGGTGAAATCAAGTAAACATAACCTAGATAACACACTGGTTAAAATCAAATCCTCAATTTCAAAGGCCAACAATATTTCTTAAAGTTACAACATAACATTCTATGAGCAAGGCGATCAATAGATTGGGGAAAATATGTGGCACATCATGAGATAAGTTACAAAAACAGGACATTTCAATTTAAAAAAACCTGCAATCATCTCAGTATGATAAATTCTAAGGGCTATACTACTTATTACTGGGGAACACAGAAAAACTGTAAATTAATCTTGTTCTATAATTTCCTAATTCCTAGTGCAACTAGGACTGGGTGGAATACTGACGATATATTTTGTATCATAAATGTTAATAAGATATGAAGTGTCATTTCTAGAGAAAATGAACCAGATGTTTGGGTGCAATGCAGGCATATTCTAGTGGCATAGTTCCAGTACAAAATCTGTATAAACAATCCAGGGAGACTCATATAGAGTACACATTACCCTCAGAAAATTAAGGGCCTCAATAACTGGTTTCGGAATCTAACAAACCAAGGATTCTGCAGTTTCATGTGTGCTCCCCACACTTTAGAAGCCAAATATATATATATATTTTTACTAGATATGGGCTTATATTAATTTAATACACTACATTTACAAATATCATGTGTATCGTTGTGATCTTAATTTTCATTTTAGATATTCACAGATTGGTGTATACTTTATGACCATCCTGAGTGTAGTACAGCTAATGCTTGTAAATGTGGTTTAATTACTGTGAAGACTGTGAGCCCACAGACAGAGAATTAATTTCAGTACATTTCCATTTGCTATGGGAGAGTTGCCTGTTCCAATGAAGCAGCTAACAAGCTTTTTCAAAACTCATCTATTTCCAGTGGATACATTTTTTCCCCCTACTGTAGCGTGTAGCCATCATGCTAACTACTCTAAGCCTTGCCTGACATTTTTCTTTTTACCATATATAAATTCATTTTTGAATCGAGGCACATACACATTTGCTGTGATATTTATGCATTTAAATCTGGAAATGTATTGAGAAAGTAACAAGGTGCCTTTCAACAGAGCAAGTTTTATGGCTGTTTGTAAAGGCTCATGACAAGTAGAACAGAAGGCAATTGTTACTGTGAGAAATTGATTACTTTTAGAGCATCTGTTAAAAGAAATTTACACTACTTCAAACAACTATCATGCAGCTTAGTGAAAAAACTAATTCTCCCATCTCATTTCTACACCTGACACCACACATCATCATCATCATCAGAGCATTAACAAAAGTTAAGTATGCTGCACTGAATCTAACAGATTAAGGGCTTGATCCTATCACACGCCCAGTTCTCTCAACTCCTATACGATTCATGCCTCAATCCTGCAAAGCAAAGTGCACAGGACTCCCACTGAAATCAGTTGGATTCCATGAAGAAGTCATTGTAGGATTAGGCCCTTATATGGGAATTTGTGGCAGAAATTGGCAGGCGGTGCTCTGTACCTTAATATAGACCCAAGTCCCTGACTGCAGAAGTCTATTTTTCTCAGGTTATAACTGATAAGTGCTATAAAATGTTTTGATTATTCATTTACATTTTAAATTATTTTTATTAACATATTTGCTCCCCTTTTGTATTTCGCTCCTCTTAAATTTGTTCAATGAAGTTTTACTATCTTGAAGACTCAGAGAACAGATTTTAGAATACTAGGTATCTGAAGTGTGGTTTCCATGAGCATTTGCACTAGACATGTTGTGAAGAAAAACCTCAAGGCTATGTCTACACTGCAGGCTTCTTGCGCAAGAACTGTTTTGCGCAAGAGTTTTTGCGCAAAAGTACTTGCTCAAGAGCGCATCCACACTGCCATGTGCTTTTGCGCAAGAGTGTCCATGGCAGTGTGGATGCTCTCTTGCGCAAGAAAGCTCTTATGGCCAGGGGCGGATATAGGGCAGGGAGAGCGGGGCGGCCGCCCCGGGCCCCGCGCTTCCAAAAGCCCAGCGCATGCGCCGTGGCAAAAGGGGGCCCCGCAAAATTGTGCTGCCCTGGGCCCTGCAAAATGGTCATCTGCCCCGCTTATGGCCATTTTAGCCATAGGGGTTTCTTGCACAAGAAACCCCTATTGCCTGTCCACACTACCTTCTTGCGCAAGAGCTCTTGTGCAAGAGGGCTTATTCTTCATGGGGAGAGGAATAACTCTTGCACAAGAAGCCCTCTGTTCTGACGCTTTACTGTAAATTTACTTGTGCAAGAACACGCATGCAGTGTAGACATAGCCCAAATGTTCTAGTTTGTAAATAATGCAACAAAAGTATTGCATTCCTACTGGACCCATCAAGATTAGCATGTAACAAAACCAAGAAAATATCTGATTAATTCCATATCTTTGGTGTTCCCTTTTCCTCTCCCATTGTTCGTTACTCCCACAGATTGTTAACTGTCTAAAAACTCAAAAACAACAAGGAGTCCGGGGGCACCTTAAAGATTTATTTGGGCATCAGCTTCTGAGGTGCATCTGGCAAAGTGGGACTTTGCCCACAAAAGCTTATGCTCAAATAAATCAGTTAGTCTTTAAAGTGCTACAGGAACCCTTGTTGTTTTTGCAGATACAAACTAACAGGGCTACCCCTCCCTCAGACTTATCTAAAAACTCAGGCTCCAACCCTAAAATTATCACTAAACAAGCAGATCCCTGCATCCACACAGAGGATTTGGCCTCAAATTCAACATGCAAGTTCAATGTAAAAATAAGCCAGTTGCAGATATTTTTAAAATGTTCATTATTCCTTTTTAAACTTCACATGGGTAACAAAATTTAAAAACTCATACCTTCCCTTGGTATCTTTCATAAGCTGCTGCAAGTCAGCCTCCTGCTTTCTTAGGTTTCCAAATGAAGATTGACTTTCTACAAAGCCTTTTCCTCCAGCACCCAAGTTGATCTTTCCAAATGAAGTTTCAATACTTCCTCTGACAAAATCTTCAAACTTTCCCTCATATTTCACAAAGTCAGACTCAACAACAACTTGAAAAACAAACAATAAAAACAATAAAAAGTGACTAATGCAGACTTTAAAACAATAGATCCTGAAACAGTAGCAGAATTAGTTTGAAAAGCAGAAGCTTGTGGAAAATATGAACAGGTAAAGGTAAAATAAAGTCATATAGCCTAACAACACTTATTTTCATTTGTTCCATCTTCTCCCCAATTTGTTGTTTTTCCATTTTGGCATTTTAAGAAAATGTATAATGATTACAGTTCTAAGTTCAAATCCTATGAGTTTACAGAGTACCACAGAAGTTTTTCCTGTCATAAACAGAACTGAGATACGACTCAACTACTGATGTTTTCAGATATTTTCCATAATCTTGATTTGTCTCCTCATGGCCTGATCCAAAGGCCACTGACTTCCATTGATGTACAATGGGCTTTGGGTCACGACCTCTATGCCAAAAACATAACACACTGTAAGGCACAGAACTCAAAAGTGGTAACAGTTATATGGAAGTTACAAACATAGATCACTCCATGTTCTGTACTTGTTTATGTTGAACAGTCATGTCTGCCAAGAGATACTAACTTGGTCCATGCTATTACCCTTTCCAGTGTTAGTTTAGCCTTGGTGCAACTCAAGGCTTGTCTACACAATGGGGGGAGGAAGTTGGATCTAAATTAATCAACTTTTGCTATGTCAGGGGTCTCAAACTCCTAGCCCACAGGCCAGTCCTGGCCAAAAGGATTACACAATCCAGTCCAAGACTCCCGGTGGGTCAAGGGGAGGGCTGTCCATCACCAGTCCCCAATCCTTGCTCCTTCACGCCATTGATCTGCTCTGCTGCACTCCACTTCTCCATGGCTCTGACCACCATAAGCAAGGGGGCGAGGGCAACCACAGAGCTTGGAGGCCAGTAATGGACAGGCTCCACAGCCTGCCAGGAGTCCCAAGCCGGATTGCACAATCCGAGTTTGAGACCCCCCCTGAGCAATGTGAATAGTGTAGCTGAAGTCAATGTACTCAGAGCTACTTACCATGATGACTTTACAGATGTGTAAGACAATGGGAGAGCAATCAGCACTTGATTTATCACATCTACACTAGATGCAATGAACAGAGCCCTCTTTTGCCCCCTCACCTCGCTGAATCCATTGCTGCCCTGTCAATCCAGCCCATAGTGTAGACCTGCCCTCAATGGTGAGAATAACTATGGGAAACACAAGGAGACACACTCGATACAGGAGGAGATAACCTAGGGATAAAAATACCTGAGCTCTACACAAGCGCTTCCACTGTTGCTACCACCACCAGATTTTCATTGGTACACATTAGCATAAACCAACATACCAAGATCAGAATCAGGTCCAGATTCCTTCGCTTGTGGCCACTCAATCAAATCTAGAGTTAGTCACCTGTGAACAAATGTGTTCAGTTTTGGCCGAGGTGCCAACGAATAAACAGATAGGAAGACTGAGCTCTCCCCAGTACACAGCTGGGGATGGACTTTCCAAATCAAGATTGAAAAATATTGGTGGGGACCTGTGCGAAAGCTTGCATTCCTGCTACCTTCATTGTTGCTGTTTTGGGGGGCCATATAAAACCTTGTTCTAGATGGCAGCTAATTAAGCCTCTGAAACAATCAACATATTACAAAATAAATAAATAAATAAATAAATAAATAAGGATTACAAAAGCAAGGACAGCCCACAAGACTAATTTGTCCCAAATTCATCACTTGCCCTGGTGGGGCTTGAGAACTGTGAGATGCATCTAACCTGTGGAGGGACAAAGGGCAACTGCTGAGCGTATCACAGTGCTCTCTCACCAGTAGTGTGCTATGCCTACTCAATATTACCGCAGAGTGGAGCCTATTGCTGAAAGATCTCTTCAGAATGGCAAGCCATAATATGGCATGATTTAATAACACTGTCTTCAGCATTTAATCACACTACTCCTACTGGACAAGACATTTCAATTTTTAACTAACATTTTGTTATTAGCTAAATGACAAGTGCAGAAAAGATCATCAAAACATCTTATATTAAAAGTGATTAACGTATGAGAGCCAAAAAATAAATCCTGCAGTAACATGCTGTAAGAACTTGTTTTAATAATGGTTAGAACAGATGATACTTTTCATTCTTATCTACTGCAATGTCACATAAAGATAGTTTTACCTGGTTTTATAGGTTTGTCTTCAGTAAGCACATCATTCAACCTGACTGTCAAAAAATGGTACTTTGGTTTCTGCCAGCACCAGAGTTTCTTCTTCTTTGTTACTAAGCTCAGAAGCTGTAATTTATCTGAGTCATTCAAGCGAGATACAGGGATCAAATCACCGCCACAGTCAGTCTCTCTTACGAAATTTTTTGTTGCTTTTGCAAACATCTTATGGAATTGTTTAATATCTGAAAGAACAAATTCCCTTTTAATATATGACTGGAAAGTGCTTAGTTGTTCCCTTTAAAGAAGCTCAAAGTTTTAGAGAATTAACATGAGAATTTCAGCATTAGTATCCCTTTTTGTTTAAGGGCCTTCCTCAAGCCAAATTAGTCTATTTCAATAAGGATTTTCTAAAAGGGAAACTAACCAACCATACAGAGAAAAACAATGAAAATGACTACAGAGTCAAATGCACAAAGATAATTGTGAGGAAAATATTTTTGTTGCAGCTCTGTGTTTTTACTCCTGTGTGTTACTGTATCAATAGTTAAGGAAATACTTCCAACTTGACAGTGTTCTTCTATCTCTGAAAGCTAATGCCGAAGAGTTCATCTTGAAACGTAAAACCTTGCATCTGTCCATTTCTTTTCTTTGAAGCTGTATGTTCACACATTGTTCATTAAATTATCTGTTCTGTTCCACACAGATATTAGATTTGTCAATTAGAGATGCAGACCAGGATAGGCGACAATAGACTTCAAAGCAAGGACAGAAACTGGGTGAGCATTGGTGAATACTGACAGAAAAGAGACAGAAGAAAAATGCTAGAGAGGAAAGGGGACTTGGGCATACAACTTGAGTTTCATTATTAATAGGGGGGGAAAGAAGAAAATATCTTTACAACAGAAACTCACCCTTCTGCTATCTCTCCCAAAACCCCATTTCAAATAATACTTCACGCAGTGTTAACCAATTGATGTTCAGGTATTTTCTCATGAGACCTGTAGCCTATTCTTAGTTCTATATTTAAGCTAGGTTAGTAAAAGGTATTTCCTGACTATACAAAAAAAAGAAAGGGTATTTTAACAACATTTTAAAGTCAAATAATATTTTACCTAAAGGTCTCTCAACACTTTCATCTCAGTGGATAAAAATCAATTAAAAAAATAAAAGATTTGTTTTTTTAATTGGATTTTTTGATAAAATGCTTTTTGAGAAAAAAAAATCTAAAGATAGTTTTAATTAAAATACAGAGCTCAAAAATCTCTGGAATAGCAATTATAAATTCTAATTCTATAGTATGAGACAATATAATCATGTAATGTTTAAGAAAAGTTTTGTAAATGAGTTCCAATATTTCATGGATTACAGACCCAATCTTACAGGGTTTCAGAAGCTTCTGTATAGATGATTTAGGTTAATCTTTCTAACTACCCAATGAGACACGGTGCTCAGTCTAGATAGAAGATACCATCAGATGCTTAGTTTTGCAGTTCTCAAACTGTAGATGTGTCTCCAGAGCTAACATTCTTGTTAACAGCAAAATATTATTTTAAATAAATAATATATGGAGGTGAGAACAGACCTCAATTCTATTCTCTCTCTGCAAATCTGTGTACACAGAGTCAATCCCTTACCTCTCTCTAAAAGTGCAAAGTTTCAAAAAGTTCAATAAATAGAATCCAATATTTTAAGTTTCTCATGTTGACCTGGCTGAAATAGTCAATTTAATTTTAATTTAAAAATATTTCATTTACCTATTTTAGTTAAAGACAATTTTAACAAAAACAAACGATTTTAAAAAAGCTTGAACATTTAACTACATTCCAAAATTCCTATGCTTGTTTTGTTAAAATATATTTGCTGTTGAAGAAAAGTCCAGAATACATGACACTGCTGTTTTAGTTAAATAAAGTAATTTAAATGTCTGTTTGGTGATGTTCTCCTCCTCCCATAGCATGAGAAGAAAAACCCTCCCAATATTAATGATTAACCTGTAGAACTGGAGATAGTTCACCTCCCGAAGACTTCATAAATATCTGTTTCAATTACCTTTGGTAAATGAAATAACCAAACAATCATTCATTTTCTTATATAGCTGTAAAACTAGTCCAAAAAGTTTTCAAAATAAATCATGGTTTAAAAATGTATAGTGTGTACCTTCTAAAATATGAAACCTACATCTATCTCTGAACTGTGAAGAATATATATTATGGTTATGACAACCAACAAGAATGCACTTTTATATAGAAAGCCATGATTAAATTGAGTCTTCCTGACTAGAGATTTAAATCATTCAAATCCACCCTGACTTTCATTGTAAGCTGCTATTGCAATGTACTTGGGGCACAGTCCATTCCCCAATGCTAATGTTGCAACTAACTTCAGTGGCTGGTGGATCAGCCTTTGCAAGAATCTGAACAAGTTTGGAGCTCTCTCAAACTTCTCACATCCATGCATACATACAGGTGTGGGGCATACTTCACAACATATTACAAGACAAAAATGTTTAGCTTTGTTTATATTTGAAAGGAAGACTCTCAACAACAAAAGGCTGGGTTTTCTTCAGATTTCTATTACAGTGAAGCTGACTTCTGGAACTAACCTGGCAAATGGTTTGTAGTGGAGAAGGAATGCCAGAGAAATTCTCATTCCCTGCTACCTGTTTCTACTTCTCATTCCCAAGAAACTTCTCCTCTCTCTTTCAGGACACACATACTCCTGTCAATTGCATATCTTTGTACTCACCATGCTGAAATGGGGTCAATCAGGTCTCCAGGGGCAGGCCCTCCTACATATGAAGAAGGCAGTCACTGACTTCAAAGAAGTTAATGCAGAAAGTAGGTCCACTACCCACACAGGTAGAAGTGCAGAAATGGATCCTAAAAATGACACCATTTAGCTAAATCTACTCTACTTCAGCCTCATCTTCTAGGAATTTCAGAAGTCCCTAGCTTAATCTGAATCTCAATGGAAGAATTTATAACATTTCTCTGTTAAGAATAGTTTCTGATGTATGAAGGCCTTAGCTTGTTTTTTCACTTCAAATTTTAAACCTATTGTTCCTAGAGATGACACTGTCTTCTTTAACTTGATGCCTACTGATTCTACCTACCTTTTTCACAGACTTTCCCTCAAACAGAATTGTTTCAAAGAGATACCTCTAGGCCCAATGGTAAAACAATGTTGTACTTGGGTTTCCTCAAAACCCTCAGATGTGCCTGTGTGGGGCAGGAGAGAGGTTTTCTTTCAATTTTCCTTTCCATTTTCTTGCTTTGAAGGTTTATGTTAAAACAGGACTTGGATTGACAGAACTAGAGGATCAGCTATTCTCCATGTTTAAATGAAACAAATTATTGTAGACTAGTGAAAGAAACAAGCAAAGAAGAGGAGGGATGTTTTGCATACTTAACTGGAACTTGAACTAGGGCTTCAAATAAGTCTGCACATGGGCTAGGGATGGAGTAGTATTTAAGGGAAACATCACTAGACGATGCAGAGGAAAACATGTCAGATAAACTCAGTTTTTGCCCATGATGGATAGCCCATATTCTTTGGATTGTTTTTTTCTTCTGTATTTGTGCAGTGACTATCACAGTGCGGTTCTGGTCCATGACCTGGGACTTATAGGTACCACAATAGTACAAATAAATCATAGAATACTACAACTGGAAGGGACCTCGAGAGGTCATCGAGTCCAGTCCCTTGCCCTCATGGAAGGATCAAGTACTGTCTAGACCATCCCTGATAGACATTTATCTAACCTACTCTTAAATATCTCCAGAGATGGAGATTCCACAACCTCCCCGGGCAATTTATTCCAGTGTTTAACCACCCTGACAGTTAGAAACTTTTTCCTAATGTCCAACCTAAACCTCCCTTGGTGCAGTTTAAACCCATTGCTTCTTGTTTTATCCTCAGAGGCCAAGATGAACAAGTTTTCTCCCTCCTCCTTATGACACCCTTTTAGATACCTGAAAACTGCTATCATCTCCCCTCAATCTTCTCTTTTCTAAACTAAACAAACCCAATTCTTTCAGCCTTCCTTCATAGGTCATGTTCTTTAATCATTCTTATTGATCTTCTCTTCCAATTTCTCCACATCTTTCTTGAAATGCGGTGCCCAGAACTGGACACAATACTCCAACTGAGGCCTAACCAGTGCAGAGTAGAGCAGAAGAATGACTTCTGTCTTGCTCACAACACACCTGTTAATGCATCACAGAATCATGTTTGCTTTTTTTGCAACAGCATCATCCTGTTGACGCATATTTAGCTCTCTAATTCTAAAATTTCTAATTGCCCAAAGTCTTCAGCAGTGCAAAAAGGAAGGCTGATGTGGCAGATGACAACAAAACCACAGAACATGAGAACATTGATTACAAATTCAAGTTGCAAGTAAATACTTTAAAGGAGGGTCCTTGTGTACCAATCAAGTTTGAACAGTAGCTTAACAGTCCAAAGAGCTGTTAGACTTTATATTTAGTTAGAAACAGCAGAAGAGAAAATATCCTTTGAATTCTAACGGGGCCTGAGTCTATACTGAATTATACTGAGACACAAGTAAGGAGACGGTAGTCACAAATAGCATGTACATTTTATTACCCTTAGAACTTACCTTAATTGCCTCCTTTTTCTGGATAACTTAAATTGAAAAAAAACCCACCACCCACAACACTAAAGCAAATGCCCAAAAGTTAGTGGGGGAATTATTTTGAAGAACTTCTATAGCCTGTTTCAATGGTCCCTTCCAGCCTTGGAAAGAATTCGTGCAGTTAAATTCAGTCCTGAAAGGAATTAATTTCAGGTCCAGCTCTGCAATCACATGCACACTATTTAGCACTGAAAAGATGATTGTTTCCAGCCCTGATGAACTACATACAGCCTTTGCCTCTGGGCTTGCCCACAACTGTGGCGCATTCACTACAGCAGTATAATTAAAGCTGTTGAAAAACACCCTAGCATGGCCGTTGTTACTAGATTTCTTTGCTTGTGCCAGTCCAGCCCTTTATGGGCAGGGGCATAAGTAGGCCAAGGGCTAGGTATAAATAAAAATAAATTAACGAAAAATCACCTCTGTAAGCCCAAGCCATAGGTTGGGCGCGTCTACACAGCAGCCTGCAGGGGTTTAACGCTGGGGCGGGGATACACCCCCCCCCAGTGGTTAGCTGGCTTCAGACAAGCCCACCTGAAACCACCCCCAGAACATCCCCACGCGTGGCCTCCCCCATGGAGCTACAGCCCGGCTGGCGCCGCAGACCGGAGCGAGGGGAGCGGGCAGGGAGCAGCAGCTCCTCGCCCCCGGGCTCGCTGCCGCACAAAGGCGGAGGGCGGCGGCTTGGGCGGAGCCTTTGCAGAGGACGCTGCTCCTCTCTTCACGGGCCTGCCGGGGCCGCGCGGCTGGTACTCACCCCCACGCGGCACAGCCTCCCCCGCCGGGAGCTGCGTGTGCCGGAGCGGGGAGGCGTGACTGCTGGGGAGGGAAGCAGCCTGCCCGCACGCCTGGCACGGGGAGGCTCCCTGGCTGCAGCGGGCGGGGAGAGACACACGTCGGCCGGCTCCCTGGAGAGAGGAGGGCGGGCCCGGACCGGGGAGTTTCTTGCCTGGGTGTGGCGCGATCAGCTGAAGCGGGAGGGGACAGAGCAGCTGCTGAAGAGGAGGGAATTGCCCAGCCCGCCGAGATTTCTCTCTGCAGGCCAGGGGAAGCGGCTCCTGCAACAGGCAGGAGACCTGAAGCCCTTGGAGCACAGAGCCAGGGAGGATGGAGAGAGGCTGTTCTCAGCAGTGACACAGACAGCAGAACAAGGAGCAATGGTCTCAAGTCATAGTGGGGGGGCTGTGTCTAGACTGGCCAGTTTTTCCGGAAAATCAGCCACTTTTCCGGAAAAACTGGCCAGCTGTCTACACTGGCCGCTTGAATTTCTGCAAAAGCACTGACTTCCTGCTGTAAGAAATCAGTGCTTTTTGCGGAAATACTATGCTGCTCCCGTTCGGGCAAAAGTCCCACAAAAACTTTTTGCGCAAAAGGGCCAGTGCAGACAGCTAAGATTTGTTTTCTGCAAAAAAGACCCGATCGCGAAAATGGCGATCGGGGCTATTTTGTGGAAAAGCATCCATGCCAATCTAGATGCTCAGTTCCGAAAATGCTTTTAACAGAAAACTTTTCCGTTAAAAGCATTTCCGGAAAATCATACCAATCTAGATGCAGCAGGGGAGCCTAGGTTGGATATTAGGAAAAACTATTTCACTAGGAGGGTGGTGAAGCACTGGAATGGGTTACCTAGGGAGGTGGTGGAATCTCCATGCCTAGAGGTGTTTAAGGCTCGGCTTGACAAAGCCCTGGCGGGGTTGATTTAGTTGGGATTGGTGCTGTCTTGGACAGGGGGCTGGACTCAATGACCTCCTGAGGTCTCTTCCAGCTCTATGATTCTACATGTGCTCTGAAAAGGCCATGCCTGCCTTTGCCGCGCTCCGTGGAGCGTTTCCCTAGGATGCATGGCTCAGCATGGCACATTTCCCCACCTGTGAAACCCTGAGAAAGGAGCCCCAGTGGCAGTTTCACCAACTCAGTAAGGCCCCCGTCCTGCAGAGGCTTGCATGTGAAATTACTACTGGCCTAGCCCCTAGACCACACAGAGAAGTTTGTTTACAGAATTGGGCCTAAAACCTGGTCCAAAAATTACATCAACCTCCCTACAATTCACAAGGCTGTGAAAGTGGGACTAGTTAGACCAGTGGGTCCCAAACTTTTCGGCATCACGCCCCCTTTTTGATTTTTGAGAAACCTTCACACACACCCCCAGCAACAAAACTTGTTGAGCAAAAGAAAAGGAACTGACTGGGGCCGAAAAACAAAAATAGCACGGGGATTGCTGTTGCGCCCCCCGGCCCCGAAATTCCTTCACACACCCCAGTTTGGGAACCCATGAGTTAGACTGACCATCCAAATTTTATTGACCTAGCTACTGCCTC
The DNA here is from genome assembly GCA_019425775.1 of Rafetus swinhoei. NCBI lineage: Eukaryota > Metazoa > Chordata > Testudines > Trionychidae > Rafetus > Rafetus swinhoei. The sequence continues at coordinate 199,125,741 of CM033424.1, read as the reverse complement.
TTGGAGAAGTGGATTAACTATTTCCATAGAAACCCTTTTCATTGGTGAAGCATCCACACTGCAGAGCTACAGGGCACAGCAGAAGCTATGCTGCCATAGTGTAGACACAGGACAAGTACAAGACTAGGGATGTTAAATTGTGTTTAATCGGCTAATCGAGTAGTCGATGAAATTTCCATTGACTACTCGATTAGTCAATAAGGGGGGGAAGAACTGTAGAGTCACAGTGGGGTTAGCTCCCACCCCGGGAGCTAACCCCCCTGTGTCTCTGCCTTCTAAACGTATTATAAGAGATTCCCAGTTTCCGCCCACTACCCCTGCTATGCCTCTGCCTCCCCTGCTCCATCTCCCCGGTGGAGATGGTGCTGAGGGGAACTGGCTTTTAAGCTGCACCATCAGCTCCTGTCTCCTCCCCCCCCTTTGCTACCTCTCTCTGATAGAAAAACTTAAAGTCTAGTAGCACCTTAAAGACTAACAAAATATGTAGATGGTATATTTTGTTAGTAAGGTGCTACTAGATTATTCGTTTAAGTTTTTCTAGTTACAGACTAACTTGGCTACCCCTCTGAAGCTTTATCTCTCTGATAGAGGCAGCAAGGGGAAGGAAGCGACTTGTAGAGTCACTAGTCGACTACCTGATAAGCATATGCTAGTTGCTTATATCCCTTACATCCCTATACAAGACCAAGGAGAAGTAGAGAGGATGGATGAATGGAGAAGTCAGCTATTTTGCAGAATTCAGATGTGAGGGATTGGACTGGATAATTCTGGGGATTAACTCTATGCCTTTATCTTTGCTGACACAAAGGTGGTGTTTTTACAGCAAGATACTTAGTATTTTGTTGTAAAATACAAAGGCACTTGGTGTGTTTTTATTTTGGGATAATAACTGATGTATATGAACTATCCCACTGTTAAACTTAGTGGAGACAAGGCATTATCATGAAGTTGATGGAGCAAGGTCAGTCAAAGGCAGGGTGTATAGTACTGACCTCACCTAACTACCTCCTGATAGACTACAAGTGCCCTGTCTCCCTTGAAGATTTTACAGTGAGATAACCATTGTCTGTTAGCTACCTTGCTGTAAAAACAAAGAGAAAAACAAAAATCACCTGTGTCATCAGCATAGACAAAGGGTAAGTCACCTGTCCTATTCATATCTGGTTTAGTTTACTAGTAATCTAAAAATCGGCTGGAGTTTCAATGGCCCATTTCTCCAGGTTGTCTTTATCTCACAAGATGCCATCACAATTGGCAGTTGTCACACCTAGCAGAGTCCAAGGACTGTGTGACTCATGGAGCTTGAATTACCTTCCCATTTTGAGAAGTAGCCCTTCCATAACATGCTGTAGGCCTGATTTGTCAAGATGGCTTGGGGAAGCCTGTTCTGCTACTTACTTTGCTTGTTTAATCTCTAGTGCAATCCAACTCTTCTTTCATGAGAATTAAGAGATTTCAATTTATAACATTAATTTAGGTCCAATCCCTAATCTAGCCCCCAATCTAGAGCAGGCCTGCCCACAAGGGACAAAAGAGGCAGTCGCCCTGGGAACCAGTGTTTCAAAGGGGCACGGAGCTCCTACACACCAGCACGCCTACTGTAGCACCAGTGGAGTCCTGGGCCCCTTTGAATTGCTGCCAGAGCTTTGGGGCCTGGAGGGGGTGCCTCAGCACTGCACTCTGAGTGCCATGAAGGGCTGACTTCCCTTGGCCCTGCCCCTTCTGCCCTTGGCCCTGCCCTTCCGAGAGGGGGGGGGTACATAACCAGAACCCCACATACCTTGCTAGGGATGTAAGCGACTAGTCAGCTGTCTGATAAAGCGGATAGTCGACTAGTCGCTCCCCCCCCCGCTGCCTCTATCAATTAGTCAATAAGCGGGAGAGCGGCAGTGGGGTTAGCTCCCGGCCCTAGGAGCTAATCTTGCTGCAGCTCTGCTTTTTAAATGTATTAAAAGCTGGCAGGCTCTTAATACATTTAAAAAGCAGAAGCATAGCATCTGTGACTGAGCAAAATGGTGGAGAGCAGGAGCCGGTGCTGAGGAGAGTCGGCTTAAAAGCCGGTTCCCCCCCTAGCACAATCTCCAGTGGGGGGCAGGGGAGGTAGCGGGATAGTAGGACCAGGCACAAACCTGGAATCAGCTGATTCCCCCGCTCGCGCTCAGCTGAAATAAATCTGAGCAAAAAGGAGGATGCTCTGTGACCTATCATATGCAGTATTTATTAACATCTAGCTAAACTGGTTAGAGAAAAAACAAGCCGTAAATTACACAGTAAGATGAGCAAGTATTTTTACAGCACAGGAAGACAGAAATGGTTCTGACTATGGGAGCAGTAATCTTCAAAATAGTAGGTCATTGTAATGCATAAACAATGGTAATTGAAATGAATAAAATAATTTCCCTACAGTGTCTAGTTTCTAGTGCTCACTGAAAAAACCCTAAATACATCTTCTAAATTTTTTTTTTTTTTTTACCAGTTTAATATTTGCAGTAGCTCAGATATACATGATACACTTCTCAACACAGGAACTAGTAAAACAAAAACTAGCAAGGGCACGATCCTGAGAGATTGAGTACGCTCAACTCCTACAGAACTCAGCGGAATTAAGAAAGCTTGTGGATCAACCCGATAGTCTTCTTGTAAAACAAAACCGGGTGAAGCCCACACCAGTAACAAGAAGTCTTGCAAGAATTCGTATAAAAATAACCATTTAAAATAAATGTTAATATATCACAAATATTCACATATGGGTGCAACTAAATTTGCTTTATGGCTCTCAAAATTAGAAGTTGCAGGAATTGTTCACAACAGCTGCAACAAAAGGTAATTGGTGGCATGTTTAGATATTTATTAAGTTTTAACAGGAAAGCCAGTTAACATTTCGGCATGACAGAGATCCTCAAAGGTTTCAAAGAAAGAGGGAGCCTACTTACCTTCAATGATCTGGGCCCTAGTATTGCCTAGTTGGCTAACAGACCTACTCAAAAGGAGAATTGCCCTCAGCAGCAGCCTGGACAGTGCTGAGAACAGCACAGTTATGCATGCTAACTTCATTCATCTTGCTAACAGTACTACCAGCTCCTAGTGATTGCAATACAAACCAAGTTCTATTTAGGGGAAACTGGCTTTCATCAGTTTGCATTACAAAAGCAGAATTTGGCCCATTTCTATGGTTGCAAGTCCCAGATAACATCAGTAAGGTTAGTCTGGAGATACTGGATGAATTGCTCAAAGAGGGATTATTTGTTAAACACTAGCAATATACTCCAAACTGTGCAAAACTTTAGGAATGTAGCATCCCTGCCTCGAGAAGCTTATCCTCCAAATACATGGCACAAGAATATACAGTAAAACTCCAATAGTCCGGCATCCAATAGTCCAGCACTCCTGATAGTCCGGCATCAAAATGGCAAGAGCCTAGTGAGTGAGCTTCGGCAAAAAATGAGTCACAAGGTAACAGCGGCAGCAGCTGAACTAAGCAAAAGGGTAAAAAAGGCTTAAAAAAACAAACATTACAGTATACTGTATACAGTATGTACAATAAAAAGGGTTAAGAACACTTTATATACAGTATATAATGTATACAGTATATATATAACCTGCTTATAGTACCTCCTGATAGTCCGGCATATCTGATAATCCGGCACCACCTAAGTCCCATAGGTTCTGGATTATCGGAAGTCTACTGTGCTTGCAAGAATGAAGATCAGAGTTTAGTGCTAAATTTAGGACCCATTTCTGCCACCCTTACTCACTCTGAGCAGTACCATACTCATTCCTGGAGTAGTCCATTGGGTCTGTGACTACTGTAGAAGTAAGGAAATACTCTTAAGTGAGGGAGGTAAGAAGCAGGCCTTTACACATAGCTTGCTTTTTAAAATGGCACAGTGACTACTCTTACTAACATGACTTACCATCTGTGAGCAGTGAGTTTTGTGAAACGTTTTGAATGGCGAGAGAATTTACCACTGGGATAGGTATGGATTTCCTGTCAGATGGGGGCAGCAAAGAGAAACTCAACTGAACAACGGAGCTTTCTTTGGTCACAGTATGACTAAGACATAAGTTTGTACATGCCACTTATAGACTGTCATTACAATACACTAAATACAGCTTATAAACCAGCGTGGTGAAGTTTAGTCTTTATAGAAAATATGGAGAAACCCAAACAAACTGTGCGTATTGCTACACGCTGAATTTGTACACTTTGTAATATGCCTGTAGAAGTGCTAAGCTGGAAGAGTCTTACTTCAAACTTATTTGTTTGGTGTTATTCTAAGTGGTCAGTTTACATGTGCCATTTTTGGGCCAACTTTTTCACTCCCTTCAAAACAAATTGTAAAGTAGAAGTACCCATATATATGAAAACCTGTACTACTCCAATGCTGCTGTTATGCTGCCAATTTACAGGTTTCATTTAAAAATAATTTAATTAATAAAATCAGCAAAAATGACCCTTTTTCCAGTTCCATTCTAGTTCCTCTATTGCCCCACCTGAAGGCAGGTATTTGCGGGGTAATAGCTAAGGAACAAAATGCTACATGATTAAGGTTGTACCACTGAAAAGTAAGGTGTTGAAATTCTAGGGTGTCACAACACAAGTGTGAATGAACTTCTAGTTGATAACTTATCAAGAGCCACAAATTAAAGTGTATTTTGGGGGGGTGGGGAGGGGAGCGGGGGAAATAATGAAAGTCCTGCCTGAACATTTTCTATATTACACATTGTTAAATACAAGACTATGAACCTGCCTCAGGTGGATCATTCTTTAAACTTACTCCCTCCCTTCCAGCACTACATCTCAGCTTAAAATAGTCATCCTTAAAAAGGCAGCATTTGCATGCACAGTGGAGATACCAAGAATAGAAATTCATTGCCACATTTGGCAAACAGCAATCACTCTATACCCAATATATATATATATATGAAGAGTGTTAATATATATGGATGTAAATTGTGGAATTAATATTCAATAATTTATCAACATAGCAGTGTTTATCTGGTCTTTATTTGCACTCATTAATTGTGACGTTTTTATTTTAAACATGAAAAGGGGACAAGAGTGGATTTGGGGGTGTTTAAATAGTTGAAAAATCCAGCTACCCATTGGAACAACTACAGGAGCACGATAAACTGGCCAGGGGATGTAATATGCAGGCTTCTCAAACACTGTAGCCAATACTATTTTAGGTAAAACTAGAGATGAGCTTTAGGTCTTGTGAGACTCTGCACCACACTCCTTCCAATATGGGAAACAAAATAGTTTCTAACTCTAGTTTCTAAAGAGTTTCAGCAAAAAGTTAAACGAAGATATCAGCAGTAGAGGCATAGCTTAGCCGTACTGAATATAAACCTGCCTGAAACCAGGGACACTCTACTTGCTCTGCTGCTACTACCTATACTTTGGCAGATACATTACTGTTTAGATACACTAGCTCAATAAGAGGTGGTATAAATATGAACACAAGCCAGGGCATTACAGAGCCCATAAACAGAGTAGTGCCCATAAACAGAGCTCCAGCATGAGTGGCTGGGACCCACTTCTGCAGCAGGAAGCCAAGTTTTAATTAAAATTAATCCATTCAATTGAGACTAAATGGCTAAAAACTCATCTAACCTTTTCATCCATCTTCAGAGAAGCCCCACGCTCATAGTCACTTCAGACGGGAGTTGGTTGTTTCTCAAGATGTGACCAAGTATTCCACAAGTCCATCCCAGAAATGCTAAGATCTGCCCTGGTCAAAATTTCAACAGATTCTAATGAGGAAACAAAATCAGTTCTTATGTTCAAAAATCACACCAAGAGAAGTAGCTTCAGAGAGCTGCAGAAGTTAAAACAGAAAGCCATAATCCCTTTCGGTACCTCATCAGATATGCAAGCCCAAGAACAGAGGATGCATGTTTTAGTTTAACAGCTGCCTTAGTTTTGTGGGCTGTAAGGGCCTTGTCATTTCAATACAGGTTTTTTAAAAAAATGGACAATATAAAAGACAATATTCTGCAGGGAGGGAGTGTGGCTACATCCAAATCTAAATTAAACAAAATGTTAGTCATTAAAAAGAAAAGCTACACTATACTTCAGGGGGCTGGTGTGAATTGCGTGTTCATCTTGCCATGAGTAACTGCTTACACATATGGGCTATGAATGTGTTTGTGTGTACACACACACACACACACACACACACACACACACACACACACACAATGTTTTCAAGGCATTTTTCTTCCAGATCTGAATATATTTGTGATCAACTGAAAGGACCAACAATTAGAGTCGATTAGCTGTATATATTTTGCAGTGGGAATATGGCCTAAGAGACATGCCACAGCTCTACCTTTATCAGTAGCTTTACTTTCCCCATGGTCATGCTGCATACCTGGGAAGCATGCAATAAGGAGGGATTGCCAGGTTTAATGCACAAGAAATAGTCTGGTTTCCTTCAGTACCACAGCATACCAACTTGAACAGAACAAAATTAACCCACTTTCCTGATCTGGGAGTTGTGCCAGAGTGAGGAGTGAAGGATTAGACCTGTGTACTGAATCACTGGCAAAAAATGCATTAGCTTAGGTCTTAAGTTACCCAGGGATTTCCAAACTGTAGTTCATGTACCTCCAGGGGTAAGTGAGACATCCCTGGATATAGGAGAAACTATGTAATGAAGGATTTTATTGATTACATTTTTATAATAGGCTAATCAGACAAAGCTTTAAAACTGTGGGAATAGATTATATAAAATATGGTAAATTTACTTCAGGATGAACCAATGAGAACAGAGTTACACAGATTCCTCACCTCTAATCATCATATAGCACTGGTTCAATTGCTCCACACAACTGTGCAGTTTAATGGAGTTCAGAACTTAGTCCCCCCCCACACCATAGTATACATTGCACTATAACTATCAGTATGTGAAATATGGACAGATGGATCAAGGCATAGGCTACATCTACACTGGCGCGTTCGCACGCAAACTCTTTTGCGGAAGAGTTCTTCTGCAAAAACTCTTCCAGAAGAGAGCGTGTACACTGGCATGTGCTTTTGCGCATGAGCATCCATGCCAGTGTAGATGCTCTCTTGCGAAAGGAAGCTCTGATGGCCATTTTAACCATAGGGCTTTCTTGTGCAAGAAATTCATGTTGCCTGTCTACACTGGCCTCTTGCGCAAGAACAGTTGCGCAAGAGGGCTTATTCCTGAGGGGGAGCGTCAGAGTTCTTGCGCAAGAAGCCCTGATTTTATACATTAGAACGTCAGTTTACTTGCGCAAGAACACGCGGCCAATGTAGACAGGCAGCAAGTCTTTGCGCAAGAGCGGCCGCTTTTGCGCCAGATCGTGCCAGTGTAGACACAGCCATACTGTTTATAAGATCACCACCCAAAGTATCAGTGATGAGGAGGAGTATTTAGGCAGCTGGTAGATCTGGCAGGAGTTACACAAGAAAAAAGTTTTGGGACCTCTGGTCTACACTTAAGATTTTAAATGGTCACAAATATCCCAAAACAGTCAACCAACAGTGTCCCAAAATAATTGGTCACCCCACACCTCCACAACAAAACCCCAGGGTCTCCAACTCCCGGCCCATTGGCCATCCCCAGACGGAGTGATTGTGCAGTCCAACCTGGAACTACTCCAGCCAGGGATGGCCCAGGGGCTGGGAGTTAGAGACCTCGGTTTTAAACACAGTGACATGTTTGGAGTTAGTCTTTGGAAATCTGAGTCTTTAGGCATTCATCTTTTGAAGCTTCTCTCTCAATCATGAGAACTAGAAATGTTCCTATACAAACTCATGATAAAATTGAGAGGGGTTGGTAATAAATGTAAAGCAGTGTTTCTTAAATTGTGTTCCGTGGCACACTGGTGTGCCGCAGAGAACAGAGTTCAAAATGTCTGCCCTTAAAGTGGCAGACAACTTTTTTTTTTGGCTTAAAAAATCCTTGGCGTTCTGCATAAAAAAAAATTGTTTGGTGTTCCTCAGTCTTAAAAAGTTTAAGAAACACTGCTGTAAAGATTAGTTACATAAACAATCTACTGCTTTGGACACCATTAACTTATGTTTCTGAGTGCTTTTGATTATTAATGCGTTAAACATTGACACGGATTTGGGAAACAGACAGCATGCAGAAAGTACAATGGTCACATCAGATTGCAATGGGTGATGCTTACTAACTGACACTGAAAAAAAGTTACTCAGCTGTTGTTCAAGATGTGTTGCTCATCTCCATTCCAATTAGGTGCATGTGCACCGTGCGCACAATCATCTGAAAGTTTTTCCCCACAGACTGAAAGGGAGGACAGTGAACTAGTATGTGTTTGTTTGACCACAAGCCACAGGAAGCATCTGTGTGCAGCTCAAATTACTATGAGGAAGCCTGCATCTTCCATGCTGAGGGTGGCAAACCAATCTCTCAGATCGGGGAGGAATAGTTTTACTGAGGGACGCTATGCAGAACTTCAACTTCACCATGAACTTGTTGAGTTCCCATAGGTCTAAGATGGGACTGAGAGCCCGTCTGGCTTTGGGAATTTGGAAATAGTGGGAATAACATCCCTTGCCCCATAACTCCTGAGGAACCTCCTCCATTGCTCCCATGGCAAGGAGTGCCTGCACATCTTGGATAAGGAGTTGCTCAAGAGAAGGGTCCCTGAAGGAGGACAGGGAAGGAGAAAGGGAAAAAGGAGAATTGGAGAGAGTATCCCATTTCTTCCAAGCAAAGAATCCAGTGGTCTGATGTTATTTGGTACCACGCATGGTAGTAGTGGGACAGATGGTTCAAGAAACATAAGGAAGGATCCCTTATTGTGACAAGTGCTCTGTCCTTGGCACACTCTTCAAAATGATTGTTTCAAGCCCAAAGGCTTAGTAAGGCCTTGATCCTGTCCAAATGGGGGATGCCTGCCATTCCTACCCCGTGCCTGTACACATCCTGCCTTGGCGGAGGAAGACTGCTGTTGTGGTGGCTGGGATATGCATACTCAAGGGTTACATTGTTGCCCTAACGTCTTTGAGGCTATGCAGTCTAGAGTCAGTCTGTTCAGCAAACAGACCTACCCCTGTCAAAGGGGAGGTCCCGCAGAATATGCTCAACCATGCGCTATGCCTCGTAGCTATTATAGAGGACAAGGCGCATGCCCAATGGATACGTTCTCCTGTTTAGTCACAAGGCCCAAGATTTACATCAAGCTGAACATGAATTATTTCAAACTGGTGATTTTAAACAATTTTTTCTCTGCATCTTTAAAGGCCAGATTAAATACAAGAGAACAACGCTTGGGTAATACTCTGCAAATGAGAGAAAGGCTGATTAGCAAAGTGAGCTAAACTCTTTATATAGCAGCTGTGCCTAAGAAATCAGTGGATTTTTAAAAGGTGCTACCAAGCAAAATTAAATAAATTTAATTGACATCACAAAGCAATTTTAAAATGGAACTTTTATAGAACTTATTTAATGTTATACATGATACAATAAACTTGCAGTAAACAGATCCAATGTTTAAAGGGTTTTCTTTAAGACTGTATCGGCACACAGTAAATTGGAAGTTTTTCAACACTGCTGATCTCAAGTCTTCGTCTCCCCCCAACTGCAACTTACACGAGTAAGAATTTGGCTAAATGTAGCAACAACTTTTGACTCGCTCGTGTTTTAACTTGTAGTCTCAAAACAATCATTAATAATTAATTTTTTTGCAAGTTTAAAACAGTGGGAACCATTCAATGTTATCAGAGTCTCACACAGGGTTTGCATGCAATAGACCTAGAAGGTGGGCAGACTTAGGTTCTAATTCGGGAGGAATGTAAATTGCTTTGACAGAGTATAATTTGTTTTGCTACATATGCTACTGTATTACTTTGATTTTCATGGGAGAGGGAACACCCCACCACCTCCATTCAAATGTGCAATTTTCTATACATCTCTTTCCTGCTGTAGGTTGATAGACATACTTCTGATATGCATGAAAACGCTACCTATATGTACAAAGAGTATGGAAAAGGATACAACCAATTTAGTGCAAGACACAAATATTGATCTGAAGACAATAAGCAGTTAAAGGAAGATCAAAGATTCCATTCATGTAAATATAAGGCAAATGGTCTTTTTTTCTTAATACAAGATCTTAAATAGGTTGCTTATTATAAGAGGTAGAATATATAAAAAATTATTTAAGAAAAACATCTGTTACTTGAACACAATAATTTACTACGTTTTTAAAAAGTGTCCCTGTTGTGATATTTTTAGGTAAGTAAAAGAAGTCCAGCTATGGAAGCATAAGATTTTGTGCTCCATGTCGATTTTACTTACTGAAAAAGAGAAAAAGGTATTCTTTCATCTGGTCAGTGCTCAAGCACTAACCAACCCCTTTTGGAGGGGTTATAACTTGGAAAGACTCCCAGTGAGAAGATTTGGTGGGGATTCCTGATCTTCTAGTGTTATGTGTAGCAGGATACAATCGTAAGTAAGGCAGTAGAACTATGGATACAAGCTCACAGCTACCTCATGCTAATGATAAATAAAAAGAGGAATTTATTTAATTGCTACAGAAAAAAATTAAAAAAAGTTACTCAGACTCTAGCAGACTCACTTTGTTTCAGTAATAAAAAGCTGCCTGAGGCAAGAGACAGCTGAACTACTCATTCCAAGCTTGGTAGCCCTCTTAGTAACCATGGCTTCTATTCATGTTTCTTAGCACAGCCAGGAGACGCTGATATTTTCTCCTTTGTAATTCAATAAGGCATAAAGTAAATCTGAACTTGCATTATTACCCTTTGGAAAAGTAGTGTTAAAGCTTCTTTTTCTCCCCTCCCCAGTCATTAACATTCTATAATGATTATTTTATTAAATAGTTTATAAAAACAGGGTTTTTATACATTCAGGCAGTCATGATAACAATCAAGTAGTAAAGAAATCAAATGAAGAAAATATAGATGTCAAATTCTAAATTAAACACAATTCTGAAAGGTACACAACATATGAAGTATACATACATACACACACACACACACAAAATCAGAGAAATACAGAGGAGTATCTTCTATGCTGCTCTTTCACCATAGAACAGGATTGTCCAGTTTGGAAAAACCAGGGTCTTTTCTAAGGTCCATGTACGTTCCATTGCTCACCCAGGATTCATCTGTGGATTTCCTGTCAAAAGATAACAGTTTCCTGAATACATTGCTGCAGACTTCTGTACTTTTACTGCCCTTTGGTTTCTTGGTCTTGCCTCGCCTCCTCTCCCAACACCTGTTTACAGTGGTGGATTTACCTTTGGAGCCAATTGTTCCCTGGACCCAGACCCAAGTTCAGAAGGGCTCTGTTTGATGATGGGAAGCCCAGGGTACTCTGGGAGCTGTAGTTCCTTGGCCAGCTCCCTGCCTAAATAACTGGTCCTGGAGCAGGAAAGGGACTACATTTCCTAGCATTTCTTTGGCCACTAGCAACAGGAAAGGGAGGGAGAGGGACATGGGAAGCGGTGAGCCACACTGTGAACCGAGAGCTGGCTGCTAGAAGGGGCTGGTGCGTGCACAGGGGACTATGCAGCTCTGGCCCAGATCTCAACCTCAGAAGTCTTCCCCAGATTGGATTAGGGTGGTAGTGGCCTCGGTTCGCTACCCCCAAAGAAGGAATTGGTTGAACTAGGTGGACAATGCAGCAGCAATATTGCATTGGTGATTTCCCCTCAGACACAGAGTGGGACAAAGGAACAACAAAAAGCTGAAGCCCCTCAACTTTTTCTCATTGTGTGGGACAGTCTTACAATATGGATCCAGATCTCCACTGACAAACTGGATGCTGGGGGTAGGGATGTGTTAGAATTGATCAGGTAGCTGCTGGCTGCAGAACTCTGAGCTGAATCCAGGACCACACTGGTAAAATTGGGTGGCCCAGGAGACATGGCTATAGAATAACTGGATAAGGAAGGAGGTAAGCCTATGGGGAGTTTCCCCCTGATCATTATGAAATTTCTGCTCACTGTGGACACTGATAAACCTATATGGGTTTACAGCTCAATGAGGAAAAACCAGGGGCAGAGGAAGTGGTATATAGCAATACATACACTCTTGCAGAAGTGTGTGATCAAAATGAAAAATGCCTCAGACTCCGTTCTCAGGTGTACTATAGCACTGCCACACCAGGCCCACACTCTGAAGGGACTGATAACGATTATGGGGGGGGGGGGTGTCACAAAATCCAGCCTTGCCCCCCCTTTAGATCTTGAATTGCCTGATTTTGATAGGGCTTATACATCCATAGTTTGCACTGCGGGAAGATAAGTACTCAGCACTTTTAAAAATCAAGCTCTAGGCTTCTGCCTCATCTTATGGTCCACAGCCAACTTCCTGGAAACCCTTGTAAGAATAGTCTTCCTAAATGATCCAGGACATGAACGTGAAGCATTCTTTAACTTCATTACAAGAATAGTTTGTAGCCCTTATCTTTACTGTGGTAGTGCTTCAAGGCCTCAATTAAGGATTAGGGCCCATGGCATTAGACACTGCACACACAGACTGGTCCTGAACTGGTGAGATTACAATGTAACTTTATTAAAGAGTATTTATGACTGGTCATTTATTCTAAAATTCTTTTTTTTTAAAGCCAGGTTTACTCGTTTTAGAAGACAGAAAATCCAAGGAATCAATGGTAAATCAGTATAATTCGTATCTGATCTAAGGTTTGGGTAACGATCTTGCTAGAGATTTTACCCTATTGATTTAAAACAAAGCACAAGTTTCATATACTTTTAGACCATGTGTTCACTATGGTCTAAGAGTATATGAACCTTGTGCTTTGTTTTAAATCAAAGGTTGAATTAAGATAGGCAAGTCCAGCTAGATTAGTCAGTTGATATACCTTAATTCAAATTTCCAAGTGGTCTCCACAGCAGGAGATTGACAGGAGCAAATGCTCCCATTGGCTTCCCTTATTCCTCATGAAGAGCACGAGTACTGGCACCAACGGGGGAGGGAGGCCTCAGTTTGATTTAGAGGGTCTTTATTAGACCTACTAAACCAAACTCCAGAAGATTAATTGCAGCAGCTTCCTTCTCTTTAGTCAAAATCATAAAAGTTACCACCCTAGTTTAATAACTAGAACTGATACTGGATAGTCAGGGGTTAATTCATCCCAACTCCTCACATACACAAAGAATATTTTTACTCACCTCTTTATATGTACATTGTAAATATTCCTGTTTCTCTAAAATTCCCCTGCTAAAAGACACCTGCTGCCCACTGCAACAAATTAAATTTGACATGAATCCGCAGGCCTTTTGCCTATATTATATATATAAGTTGTATTTTGATGAATCTGATCCTATCCTTATTAGATCCTGAACCAAGGATATGGCAGGTAAGTGAAATATTGTCTCTAACATTCACTTTTAAATTTTTAATCAGCGCCTGTGTTAGCCATTTTATATTATGAATAGGGATGTAAGTGACCAGTCAACTAACCAATAAGCATAAATTTATCAGATAGTTGAGTAGTGACTCGACTAGTCACTTCCCCACCCTTGATGCCTCTATCAGAGAGAGGCAGCAAGGGGGGTTGGGGCAGGAGCCGGTGCTGGGCTTTTATGCCAGCTCCCCCCAGCACTATGTCCATGGGAGGGGGGGCACAGTGGGGAAACAGCACGAATGGGGACTGAAGCAGTCCCTGCTCATGCCGGTTGCACATTTCAAAGGCTAAAGTGACCACAGTGGGAACATGGGGCCAGCGGGGACTGCTTGAGTTCCCACTGGCCCCGTGCGCCCCGCCCCTCCCCCCCATTGCTGCCTCTCAGAGGCAGTAAGGAGTGGGGAGAACAGAGCCAGTGCTGGGGGGAGCCGGCTTAAAAGCTGGTTCCTCCCAGCACCATCTCCGGGGTGCCACCTGCTCCTCCCCTGCAGCCTCTGATAGGACTGTGAAGCAGCCCCTGTCTGCAGTGGTCCCAGTGCGGAGTTGGGCCCCCCTCTCTCCCATGGACAGGGGCTACCACTGCCAAGCAGCCCCTGTTTGTGGCAGCCAGGGGACCTGCAAGCAGGGACTGCTGGACTTAGTGCAAACCAGGACCCAGCAGTCCCAGCTCGCACTGATCGCTGTACCTCTGCATTTTAAATGTAGTAAGAGCCCGGCAGCTTTCACTAAATTTAAAATGCAGGGCTGCAGCGTGGGTGGCTCCTGAAGCCAGCATGAGCCAGGACTGCTCAGTCCCAGCTGAAGTCAGCTCCTGGAGCTACTCCCCACCGCAGCTCTGCAGAGCAGTCCTATCAACTAATCGGTGTAGTCGATAAAAATTGTATTGACTCTGTGATTAGCCTGATAATCACATTTTAACATCCTTAGTTATGAATGCAAAGTTTCTCCCCTTAGATAGGCAAGCCACATTCAAATGATGTAAGTGACTTCATTGCTTGCATGAAGTGTCAGATCGTTAGCCCATGACACAAACCTGCTGCACATGGAATTCCTGTCGACTTCACTGGGAGGGCTGTGCAGGAAGGGCTTACACAGAGCAGGTACCAACCTAGTCCTTCCACTTCCTCTGCATGCCTTAACTCTTATTTGAAGGGATGAAGAAACAAGCTAATTGCCCAACCTAATTCAATCTCCAGCCTGAATTTGGAGCCTGCCAACTGAGATTTGTTTTCCAGGATTACAAATACAAACAAAAATAAAGGTCATGGATGCCTGGGAGAAGGGCATATTTGTTCCTTGGCTTCTAATCTAAGCTTGAAGTAAGTTTATATGGCCACGTTTAAAAAAAAAAAAAAAAAATTGTAAAAGTTGACTAATGGAAATAAATACTCAGTCCCTACTCCATGGTGGTACAAAACCAGTGCTATAACACAAAAGCTTAAATAAATATACAATATCTGCCCTGTATTACATAGTACCTGAAAAATCTAGGATGATGCTCCAGATTGTTTTCTTCTAAAACCTTTCGCCGTTCTCTCTGCAACTGTTCAATCCTCTGCTTCTGCATTTCAGCTCCTTCAATATTCCCTTCCTCTAGAAACCTACAGTATAACAAAGATGTAAGAGCCAAAGATTATTGGTGCTTCTGTTCTTTGCTTTTGACATGCCCTCCCATTGACTCAAAGCTTCAGAATGGTGGCAAACATTTACAATCCATACTTGATGGAGACCACATACTGAAATAAATCTTTCCCGAACCCTGTTTTGTGTCATTCAAACCCCCCACCTGATCTCACCAAGCTCATTATCAGAAGCAAACTCCCCACAGGCGAGGACACACTAACTCAAAGTAACAGCCCATCCTGCCAGAGCAATAGATGCAATGCCTGCAGACATATCCCCAATGCTATGATGATCAATACATGTGGTGTACCTCCTCTAGTTCATCCAACAGCCCACTATTATGTGGTTGTAACCAGACAATCATTACATTCTTGATTGAGTTTTCACTCAAACACGATAAAAGACAACACATCATATCACTCAGGATGAAAACTTTTCACAAAGTGATCACTCTGTATCTGTTTTATCAGTCCTCATCCTCAAAGAAAACCTAGAGAACACCTTCAAAAGATAATCAGGGGTGCTGCATTACTAACTCTGCTAGACTTTGAACATCACAGACTGAGTCCTGACTGCTAACCCTCAATTGCCTACTTCATTTTAAGAGGTTTTTCACAGAAGGTGAGAATCCTTTATGCTTAATAATCTGTTCCAACCTGTTCTAGTTAGCTCAGGCACTTTGGATATCTTCCCTTGACCTGAAGGAAAACTGTGAAGCTCAGATTTGTCCCTTCCACCAACAGAAGTTAGTTCAATAAGATTACCTCATCTATCTTGTCTCCCTCTCTCTTCTCATAGTGAGCAATATGATGCTGTTGTGAAAAGGCAAATGTCATTTTGGACATATTACCAGGAGCATCATATCTAAGGGTATGTCTACACTTGCACCCTAGTTCGAACTAGAGATGCAAATGCAGGCATTTGAAATAGTCAATGAAGTGGGGATTTAAATATCCCGTGCCTCATTAGCACGATCTCGCCGGCGCGTTACTTTCACTTTCAAAACAGCTGGCATTCGGAGTGTGTGCCGGGACGCCCCTTGGTTCGAACTAATGTTACTCCTCATTTTTACTCCTCACTGGATTATAATATTGTACTTACATTTCAGTGTATAGCATATAGAGCAGCATAAACAAGTCACCCTCCGGATGAAATTTTGGTTTGTACCAACTTCACTAGTGCTTCTTATGTAGCCTTTTGTAAGACTAGGCAAATATCTAGATGGATGTGTGTGCCCCTAAGAGACCTCTGTGTACCCTCCAGGAATATGCATAGCCCTGGTAGAGAACCAGTGAACTAGATAACCTCTGAGGTCCTTGCCATCCTTATATTTGCAGGATTCTATGAAAGTTCTGGAGGGCCTCATCTGCTCTAGGTTATCTCCCTCCTTAAAATTTCCTATTTTTGCACACCTACCAGTGGTAGTTGTCATGGCAACTCAGGCACTGTTGGCTGTTGTCATTTTAAACACTATAGCTAAAATTTTTAAAATTTTAGGGCCGTCAGGGGGGGCTGTCACCTTGCCATGGGAGTCCTGCAATTCTGTGTGGGGGAGACTGGCTCCGTGCCTTGGAAGGGGCAGAACCTCAAGCAGAAGGGGCAGGCCTGGAGGCTAGCCTCCACCACCCGGCCCTTCAGCACTGCCCAAAGTCCACCATGTGGGGCTCTGGTGGTGATTTAAAGGGCCCAGGGCTCCAGCTGCTGCCATTACTGCAGTAGGTGTGGACAGGAGCCCCGGCTGTGATTTTAGAATTGTCAGGCCCTGGAGCAGTTGCCCCGTTCTCCCCCCACCCCATTTGGCAGGCCTGAGGACAGGGTCTCAATTTTGGGGGTACAAATAGCAACCTTTTAGAGGTGCCTAGCTGTCAGAGAATACTAAGCACTCATCCACTGAAAAAAACCCCAACCACCAAGATTCTTTCAAAGATTACAAAAGTTAGACCCCTCAAATGAAGGCACCCAAAAATCACACTGGAAAATCCTGGTCCATAATGGCTCTGAACAAGGGGTTAAGAAGCTGATCTGCGTTAGTGCTCTTAACCATTGCTAGCACAAGTGGAGCAGTACTGGTGGTAGCAAAAATGGGAAAATGTAAACAAACAAAAAAATCTATAGTAAACAGTCCAAGCGTGGAATAAAAAGTGACTATATAAAGAGTGAAGAATACTGCATGAAAATATATATGCAAAACATTTTACCTTTGGTCTGGCCTAAATCGTGTGTCAGTAGGTGGTAGGAATGGCCTTGTCTGTGGGTCCAGTTCATTTAATTCTAATGCAAACTGTGTAAATCCATAATACTGCTCATAATCTTTAGGCATGGGATCTAAAAAGAAACACACAAAAAAAAGCCTAATTTTCCTTATTTTTATGAAGTCCTGCTATTTTAATACACAAAGGCTTTATAGCTCACCCCAACCCACCCCAAATAGCTTCCTGACATCTTAGTCAAAATAAAACAAAAATTGATACATTGCAATATTGCAGAAGAGCATGGCTTCATAGTTTGATACCTATTTTATGAGAGATGGGTGCAAACCATCAAGCTTTGTGGGAGTTCATATTTGTTCATTTCTGCAATCTGATTCTTTTTGGACTCATCCTTAATTTGTAAGAACAAGTATTGATTAAACATCTTCAGAAAATTAAAAATATTTCCTTTTTTTAAAAAAGAAATAAAACAACACTTGCCCAAATGTGGAATTGAGATCCCAAAGTAAGGGGAAAACACAGGGCAGAAAGTTAACAAACAAACAAAAAAAACCATGAGCAATTTCTTCACCAAAAGTAAATATTTTAAAAATTTAGTTATACAAGTTATCCTTTCAGATTTAAGTTTTACACATTAAAATAAGGATCTCAACTGGTTAACTCGTTACAAAGGCAATTTCCCCTTTCTGAGTATTCACATCTCCAGACAAAATGCTACGAATGACCCACTGTCACCTTGACTTGATTAGCTTCATAACACAAGCAACTTCTTCCTTCTGTATACTCCTGCTTCTGTAACTAATTCATCTGATGAAGTGGGTTTTACCTGTGAAAACTTATGCCCTAATAAATCTGTTAGTCTAAGGCTATGTCTACACTACCAGGTTATTTCAAAATAAGTTATTTCAAAATAAAAACTCCTGAATTAACTATTTCAAAATAAGGTTATTCCTCTTCACAAACAGGAGTTATTTCAAAATAACAAGCCCATTATTTCAAAACAGGCTTGGTAGTGTGGATGCTCGCCTTGTTATTTCCAGTGTAGACATGCCCTAAGATGCGAAGGATTCCTCATTTTTACACTAAAAGCAGAACAGCAAATTTGTGTTCAACAACAAGCAGCAGTCTAGGCCTAACATGTAGCATGTGATGAGGGATGAACACAGGTGTTAAATCCATTCAAGCAAATTTACATTCTGCACAAATGTTGATTATACTGTTTACTAACTTGCTCGCCATATGCAGGTTGGTGAGGATGGGGTCCCATAATATATACTTTCGTGCCATTTCCCAAAAAGCCGATGCACTACTTTCCCATTTCTGTCCATGACACTGCCTTCAATTTCATGCATATTGGGATTCCAATATTTTGCCTATAGTTAAAATAAACAGAAACAACAATGCTGCAAAGACAGAAGGGATGAACTATTTTGCCATTTAGATATGTTATATTGTTCTACTCATAATGGTGGGGTTTTTTTTAAAAAAGAATAGCTATATGTAACATCTGGGACAAACATTCATTCATTTACACTAGTGTTTTTCAATCTTTTTTATAAAATACCCTTTAAAAAAAAAAAAAAAAGGTAACCCCAGTACCTACAGTTTTCAGACAATTTTTTTTCTACTATTGCAACACATTTGTTTAAACAACTTAATCATAGCCAGGCAGGCAATGAAATTTTTGGGTGTAAAAAGTACAAAAATAATAAAACGCTGTAAAACTTCAAACAAAAATTCAATTTTCTTCAAATTTCATTTGTGTTGATGTACCCCCCTCCCCTTCAGACTTCTCTTGAGTACTCCTAAGGGTATTCATACCACTAGCTGAGAAACACTGATTAACACTACACAGTGTTACAGACATAAAGCAACTCTCACAAATTTTAACAAGTTGTCTGCCAAAACACGTTTAAATGTTTTTAAAAATGAAACTTAAAAAAATCTGAAAGGGCAAAGTTAAGCAGAGAAGGATAAAGCAGAGACTGGACTCTGATTTTGAAACATCTAAGGCAAAACCAAAGAGGTGTCAGACCCCTGGTCTATTTATCTAAACTCCTTTGCATGTGCAAATTTGGGAGAGTAATGCTCAGATAAGCAGTCCCAATTTTAGCCAGCTAACAATGCAGAATTCTTAATATTTGCAATACATCTCAAATTTTAAGACCTCAGCTCCAAATACTATGTCTTTGTAATTTTTTCAATTAAAAATAAAAGCAGTGTTATCTAGAAAGTGGCATAATACTCATGGGAACAAACCAACAACAAAAGAAATGTCAAAGGATGTTAACAGTAGTTTATTTTCCTCTGCTGCAGATGCATGATGTATGCAGCAGTACTTACCATGTGTATATAAAATGATGAAACAAACATTTACTCCAAGAAACTTTGATAAAGAGAACCAGGATTTAGGCAAATCCTGATATGCAAGCACCTCTCTCAGGTAGAAACCAGCCTAGACAATAGATGTCTCAGTTGGTTTCTAGTTGCCATATGCTTCCAAGAAACCATTTTAATTCACTGCTAATATAGCTTTAAATTGGATGGCCAGGAACACTTGATGCCTTATTGATGCACAAACTTTACACAACTACTCAGCTAAGCTACATAGTATACACAAATGGCAGGAGCAGAGTACTGGCTGCTCACCAGGAGTCTTGTTAGGCATTTGTACTGTGAGTGGCAGTGCTACAGATGCTGGTAGAAGTTAACTTGAGGAAATGGAACAGACTGCCTCACAGTGGTTTAGGGAGAGGCATGTGGGGAACCACCACTAGTGGACAGAGTGCCTGCCTTTAGTCAGAAAAAGTACCCACTACTGCAGTGGTTCTCAAAGTGTGGTCTGAGGACCACTAGTGGTCCGAAATAGACTTGCAGTGGGCTGCAGGCTTGAAGCTCGGCCTCCCCTGCAGTGGGGAGCCCATGTTGGTGCTCTAGCCCTGTGCCCCCTTCCCCTACATGGTTGGAATGCCAGAGCCAGCTTCCTGCTGTGGGGCTGGGGGAACCCAGAGCCTCACATGCCCGATCTGGCTTGCGGTGGGAGGAAGTGGCTCCACGCACTGCTGTTCCACTTCCGTCGGGCCAGGGGAATGGCAGTGCAGGAAACTGCTCGCCTGGAGGATTTCCCTGCTGCTCCCGTTGGCTAGAATCATGGCTAATGGAAGCAACAGTGGATCGTGTGAGGGAGCAGCAGGATGTGCAGAGCCAAGAAGCACCCTGTATGCTCCCAGACCATGCACTCCCATTGACACACTACACCCCCTCCCCACTCCTGAACCCTCTCTCCTGCCCAGACCCCCACCCTCAGCCTGTTCCTGCACCCAACCTCCCATCCAGACCTCCCACCTTCACCCCCTCCAGCACCACACCTGACCCTGCACCTCCATCAGCTCTCACACACTGAACCTCTCAGTTTCGGCCCCATCTAGAGCCTACGGAGGGGAGAGGGTGTACGGGACACAAAATCTACTAGCCCTGGGACCCCAGAAGAGTTAATCTGGCCTGTGGGAAATGCTGAACTTCCGTACTCCCCCCTACCCCCAGTGGGGCAGGAGTGAGATGTCTCAGTTGGAGGCCATATCAGAGAGGATTGGAGGTTTTTTGTTATTTTTTAATTTCTAACTTGTGTGGCCCCCCTTCTCCCCCCAACTGATTTTTCTGTGGGTCTGGGGCCACTGACCCAAAAAAGTCCCTCATCCTTGCCATAAAGAATGTTGAAACTTTTTTTTTGACAAATATTTTACTTTAAGACAAAATTTGGTAA
This sequence comes from Rafetus swinhoei, assembly GCA_019425775.1. Taxonomy (NCBI): domain Eukaryota; kingdom Metazoa; phylum Chordata; order Testudines; family Trionychidae; genus Rafetus; species Rafetus swinhoei. The sequence continues at coordinate 199,104,751 of CM033424.1, read as the reverse complement.
ACTAACATGATAAAGTTAAAGCACTTAATCTCTAATGATTTTGATTAATATTTCTTTTTCTCACTGGTTTGTACACCCTTTTATGTTATAGCTGCATATTCACATTTTTATGCTCCAGTAGCCTAACATGAATAATTTAGTATTTAAGGTATTTAGAGATTAGTGAAGACATTTTGTCATCATGGGGTTGGCTAGTGGTCCATGGAAAGTTTCACGTTGAACAGGGCAGGCTGCGGTCAAAAAATTTGAGAACCACTGCACTACTGGCATTCCATTCCCTACCTTTGGGGGTTTCTTTTCATATATATCAGGTGTCTCCTCATACAAAACAACAGCTTTTATTTTCTGCCAGGCCCTCCCTAATGAAATGCAATTCTTTTGCAGTTGTATTTTCATCCTGGTGGACAAAAAAAAAAAAAAAAAAGTCTCCAAAGCACCTATGGCAATTACAATTAGATCAAAGGGCAAATGTAATCCATAAGAAGCCCAAGGAACAAGAGTACTCTCCTGGACCTGACTCTCCTATAGAGCATCCTCCTTACAGAGGCACTCCTTAGAAAAAGTATCATCCACAATGCTGCAGGAAGAGAAGTCACACCTTTATGAATGTCAGTTTGCAGAGACAAGTGTCATCATTCCGGTTTTTGATAATGATCTCTCCGTAGTGTTCAATCCATCTTTGCCCACTTAAGATATTATGGATGCAAGAAGTCACCTTATTCCACTCAAAATGGTCTCTGAAACTTGAAATAAGAAGAAGAGATGAATGATGACATCCCTAAAATAACCAATGAACTCATAACAATGACTAATGGGGGGAATTTTCTTATTGAAAATGCAAAGTAAGTCATTCCAAATTAGTCTTCTCTCCCTTTCTCCTCCTCCTTCCTGGCAAGAACAACAACATAGCAAGAAACTCCATTTCCCTGAAAACCTTTGCATGTCTAGTGTAAATCATAGCATTGAATTAAGTTAGTGTTTTTATGTCATCATACACTAGCTTAAATTGTGGCAAAGTTAAAAAACAGTTTTTGTATTGCACATAACGCTTGTTTGGGGAAGGAGCACTAAAATGCCCATTTAGTTTAGTGTCCACTCTTCACAGTTGCTCACAAACTTCTAAGGCCTGACAAAGCTTTCTGAAGTCAAGGGGAGTCCATTGACTTCAGTGGACTTTTAGTCAAGCCCTCAAAGCTCAAGTGAGCTTGTGCTGTAGGCAAGAGCATAAAAAGACAGACTTAACTAGTTTTTGGAGAGGCAGTTGCATATTAGAGCAAGAGTGAAAGGAAAGAAAAGAACAAAACAAAACTAACAAGGTAATTATACAACACTAACATCTATCTGCCAAGAAACATCTTAGTTTTAAAAAATAATGCTGAGCACTTAATTCTGAAAATGAATCATTAAAAGAAGGTCGATACGTTTCCAAATATCTGTTCATTATGGTCTCTTCAATACATATGGATATTTAAAATATCACATTGTAAACTTCAAAAGTCAATCTTTATTCTGCCTATCTTTAGCCTATAGAAACCTTCCAGCACCCAAACACTACAATGAACACCTCTGACCTGCAAATGGCACAGGGCCAGCACCTTTTCCCCCTCAACCATCTTCCAGTTCATCAGCCCAAACCCACTTACATCTCGTCTCTTACCTTCCATCTCCAGACCTCTCCCCAAATTCAGATTTTCCACTATGGACAATAGATCACAATATACCATCCCTTATTCCCCACATATGTTCAGAAACACCACCATTGCCATACTCATGATTCCACTGTGAGGCAGAAAGTCCAATTTACATAACCTATCTTCCCTCTGTGGAATGGTACACTGAGTATCCTCCCTAGTTCCCTCAAAAATGCAAGGAGAACCCCAGCCTTCAAATACTATAGCTCTATCTTTACCCAATCTGGTATATACAAACCTTCATGTACTCTATTCATTATAGCAAGCTAGTATGCTGATAATCAAAGAGTGGAAAACGAACTTGATATATCTGTAGCATAGATTTTTATTTCTAGACAATGATTGGAAACGAATTTGAAAGTTCCAATTATGATGTAATCTTATTCCGGATCTGCAAATACAATCTGAGATCTCAAAATCAAGCTGAACTATCTTATGCTCTCATGTATTAATATCATTGCTGGTGGTAAATTATCTGAGAGCCATATCATGACCTCAATTGCATCAATGAAGATCTGAGAACCCCAGCTTGGTTCTCAGATCCCAGGCTGAGTTTACAGCAGTGGCAGTTGGAAAAAAATATTTAAAAATTTCTGAACTGAGCAAATTGAGACTGAATCAGTGAAACTCCAGAATATCATTTTATGCAATCACTTTTCAGACTAGAAAGACATTTTAAGCAATTTGCCCTTCCCCACCCCCCCCCCCAAAAAATCACAAAGTGGATAGGAGAACTAGAAACATTACCCTAATATCTTGATTTCTAATCTTATGCTTTTACCATTACGCTATGCAACCTTATTTAATATTTGTCCCAAATCCTTCCTTTTCCTCCAAATTTCTCTATAAACCTACCTGTTCTGTTAATCATTTCAGCTAGAGTGATTTGTGATCTTAAATTTGCTTTTCATGACATTGTACTGGATTGTCTTTAGAACAGAAGTGTTTGGGATCCTGTAACAAAAGGGCCATGGCATTCCATGGAGAGTGACAGTGTGGAAGGGCCCGATGTCCCCTGCAGGTAGGAATTGGGAAACCTCTGCCATCACACTGTAAGCAAAAGGGCAGTGCATCTACAAGAACAGGAAGCATAAGAGGCAAGCCCTGCATCTCATTTGCAGCCCAGCTATGGGAGGGAGCAAATGCCTCCCAGCTACGATCTGGCTGGGAGACAGGCTATGTCCCCAGGGAAGTGGAGGGCTGGCTGCAGTGAGGGACCTTGACCATGTAAAGGCAGACACCTGGGATCTTGGATTGCCAGACACGCCTACAGCTGAGCAGTTGCAGAGAGTGGTAGTCCCAGACTACCCCAAAGATGTCAAGGATGGCCAGCAGGGGTAAGCAGGAGTGAGGGGGAGCTCAGGAAGGAGCCTAGGGGAGTCAGATTACTGTCCGACTGTAGGTCACCCTGAGCTGCAGTTCATGTGTTGCAGTAGAATCCCCACTGACTCAGCAGCAGAGCTCTATGCTGCTGATAGGGTCCTGGGCTGGGATGCAGTGGAATTGGATGGGCCTCTCCCCCTCCTCTCACCCCCCACTGGGATGGCAGTACTCCCTCCCACCAGCCGTTAATGCCTCCATCTCCATGCTACCACACCCTAAACTGCAGCTGGGTGCCTGGACCCCAGTGCTAAAAAATCTAGGGGTCAGTAAGCTGGAGATTGTTTACCGATCTGGTGTAGCAAAAGGGGCATGGGCTTTCATGGCGAGTGATAGTGCGGAAGATCTTGACAGCCTGACGCCCTCTCAGCTACACTGCTACAGACCCATGTGGCACAGTCTGCCACTTGCAGAGCATGGTGATAAATAAATAATAGTGTTCACAGATCTTACATGTTGTGTTGCCAAGGAAATCAAGGCTCTCAGAAGACAAAGAAGAAATGAAAAAGGGGGAAGAAAGTACATAGAAACAGGGTGTAGAGAGGCATGGTACAAGAGGCAGCCACAGTCTGTAGGGAGATAAAGTTGGTTGGAGTACACTTTTTCCAATATTTCTCTAGGAAAAGTGTTACAGGTGGGGTTCTTCACCCTTGCCCCACCTCTTGCACTACATTTCCAGACTAAAAAATGGTTATTGCTGCTTGTATAAAAAAACAGAGAAAGAGGGAAAGATGGTGGAGGGTGGGGAAGTGGAAGTGGAAGGAGAGGGAAGTAGATCTATTCCTTCCATTTTGTCCCAGACTCTTCAACTCCTCCTCTATTCTCTCGCTTTTAAAAATACTGCTCCAGATTAGGATTTTCTTCTGGTAAACTCTGAGGTCTGTGCTCTACTGAGTCAGTAATTCTAGGACTCCAGAAGGAGTCACTGCTTCCAAAAGTCACTGCTTCAGAAGATCAGGGGACAAGCAGAAGGCTGGGGCTGCAAAATGGAAAGACCTTTCAGTTTCCAGGATACCTTTTAAATTACAATGATAAAGGAAAAAAGGGCAGCCACTCAACAGATCCTTCACTGTGACTGGAGCAAAACAAACAAGTCAAACTACATGGAATCAAGGGAGCAACATCATTTTGCTCATGAATTCAAGTAACAAACCACTTGGAGCTTCAGGGGGTAGCCGAATTAGTCTGTTACAGAAAAAAACAGCAAGCAAATGGTCTGGTAGCACTTTATAGACTAACAAAACATGTAGATGGTATCATGAGCTTTTGTGGGCACAGCCCACTTCTTCAGATGACCAGAGTTATGACTAGGGGATAAGAAAACTTGAAATAAATAGGAGAAGGGAACAGGGGGGCCGGGGGAGAGGAGAAGAGAAAGATGCTCTGTTGCCCACCCCCCTACCTCTGTACATAAAGTATCAGGAGAAAGGGTGCTAAACCTGAGTAGATAGGCTTTGTTTTTGTGGGTTATATTTCACAGATCTATGCACACCCTTCTTTATGTACCTACATGGTAGAGTCAAATTTAACAAGAATAAACTAATAAATGTGGGCTCATCTCTTCATGATAAACCTCCTCTCCTTACTTCACCATTCCCCAAGCCTAGACTGGATCTTGATGCAGTGTTTGCATTGCCAGCTAATGAATACATATTTTGTTTAATTCCACATTTTCATACAAGTTTCTTCTGTCTAGCCAGAACTTTTAAATGGCAGGTTTATTATGTTATTGTTTAGGAAACAGCAAGTTTAAATGGAACACTGTACAACACAGGTCTAAAGGTTGAGCAACACAAGATTGAAATAGGCTAGATTGTACCATGGAGTTTTAATCTTTTGATCTTGGAATGAGAACTCTGTGCCACAGTAGCACAGGAACACCTTGCCCTTTGATTAAAAACAAATAGACATTTATTAAGCACTGAAGTGGTGCAAATTCTTCACAGTAGCTGTTGGTTTGCCTGAATAATGCAGACACAAGAATGTGTTGGTTTTGCTATTTATTATTAACAGTAATTATTCATATTGCAGTAGGGCCCAGGAAGGACCAGGACTATTGTGTTAGTCACTATAGAAAAGAGACTATAAAGAGTCCCTGACCCAAGATATTCTCTCACTATTAAGAGCAGTTAATGAAACCAAAAGGGGAGGGAGGAGAGAAGAGACCCTGACTGCCATCGACTACAGTACTAAGCCTATAGCCATCCCTTAACAAAAGCATACATTTTCCTCACTAAGTATGTGTAAAACAATTCTAATAGTGTATTGACAGAAGAGCTGCTAAAGGTAGACTCTAAACCAAAAGCGAAGGTTAGTGAGTGAGCTACATGAGTGGCCCTCATTTCAGTAGGCTGCAAGATTGTCGTAACCAAGAGAATGTCCTGTGATAGGGTAGTTTTGCTAACTGTGCTTACGTACCTACAATTAGCAGGGTGTGCCAATTAAGCCATAGCAGTGCTTTGATTGGCTGCAGAGGGGATCCAGCTCTCTCAGTCAATGTTGTGTGCAATCGGTATGTCCCTTACCTCACGTGCCTTTGCTTTAAATGTGTGTCACTTTAGTAATACTAGTAGGAAAACAAACATGTGGATGGAAACTAGCGGAATTTGGCAACCCTGCACATGGGCCACACATGGAACCCCGATGAGTCACATGCAACCCACAAGTTGCCTACAAGAGCTCAGATATACCACTGTACTGCAGTTGTGATCCTATCTTGTAAACACAGCCCTGCTTCGTCTGAATAGCCATGTGTTGAGGCAGCACTTACGCTGGCAGAGTTACATGTGTTGTACCAATTGGAACGATTTCCATGGACTTCCCCCAGAATTTGTTTTTCCATCTCACATCTGAAAAAGAAAACAAGGCACAATTAACAGTAAACAGGTCTATAAAACAATTTCTGAACAGAATTATTTTTTAAAAGTACTAGAGGGCTATGCTCGCCAATCCCCTGCTCTCTGGCTGTGAGACAGGGCCAATCCCCCCCGCTCTCTGGCCCTCTCTTCCCCCCACATTCAGCTCGCTATGCTCTCCAACCCCCTGTCATTCTGTCACACAACAGGAAAAAATGTTTATCTATCTTTATAGAGAGAGAGGGCAGGGGAGGAGGAAGTAGTATATTTGAGATCCTAAGTAAAGTTTTAGCTATTGACCTGCAGAGCCCCATACGGTTTCATTTTTCCAAGGGATGCATGTCTAATATTTCAACCAGAAAGTCAAAACCCAAATAGAAGAAAGATATTCTTTATCAGATTTTGTTCAAATGAATGGAATTTGAATAATTCAAATTAGTAGATACTTCCTTCGCATATTTTATTAGAACACAGTCATGTCTAAAGCAAAGCTCATATTTCAAGGAAACTGACCTGTGAATCACACAAAGATATAGTGCATTACATATACAATTTGTGTATTTAAAAATGGAAAATGTCTCCTTTTTCTAAAGCTCTGCTTGTCCTAATCTACTCTAGAAAATTAGTTTAGCATAACTGTCTCAGTGGTATGAAAAAAAAATTCTGCATCTGAGTAGCATAGTCAAACTTCAGTGTGTAGCAGTGCTAGGCTGATAGGAGAATAACTCGTCTGTCAATCTAGCTACTGCCTTTTGGCCAGCGTATTGGAAACAGTCCAAGAAACATGTAGCACAGGAATCCAGAAAGTTGGGATAATCTTTGCAACAAATGAGGAGTTAACTTGAAGTTCGGCCCAGGGTAGTCAAGGCAGAAACTGCTATAGCAGGAGCTTTAGAAGGATAGAGAGCTCCAGATTCAGCCGAAGACGAGCAGATATCAAGGTTTGCTTAACATGTGATAATGTAATAGGCAACCAAAAGTTTCAGCTTCATAATGGAGAAAAAAAATTGGTTCCCAGAACAAACAGCACTGTCAGAACCCACTCTACTGATTCACAAAGATTTAAAGATCTCATGAATGAACAAGTCAGAGCCAGTCTAGAACCGTGGTTCCCAACCACTGGTCTGGGCCGTGAACCACTAGCTGCCAGGCCGCAGCAGCTCTGGAGGCCAGGGCAGGGGTACGCTGCCCAGCACCTCCCCTCCTGCTGCAGCTGTTGGGAGAAGCGTGTCCTGCCCTGCCTCTCAGGCAACCAGTGCCGGACAGGATCTCCTGGACATAGAAGAGCAATTCGCTGCACAGCAGGAGGGCCATGCAGAGCCCGGCATGGCAGCTTTACAGCAGCTGGGACCCAGGCAGCAGCACTCAGCTGATGGCTAGGAGGCAGCACAGGACTAGATGAAGGCGGTGGGGCTATTACTGTGGGTTCCAGGGGTGGGGTTAGTGCTGGGGGGCTCTAAGAGGCAAGGGGCTGGCAATGGAGGCTCTGGGGGGTGAAGCTAATACTGGGGGGCTCTGGAGGTGGGGCTAGGACTGGGGAGCTCAAAGGGAAGGGAGCTGACACTGGGGAGCTCTCCGAAGTGGGGAACTGGCACTGGGGAGGGGGCTCTTTGGACGGGGCTAATATTGGGAACTGGGGCTGGCACTGGAGAGGCTGGGGGGCTAGGTGCAGTGAGGCTCTGGAAACAGAAGGCACTGGGGGGTCTGATGGTGGGGGGCTCTGAGGGGTAGGGGGCTGGCACTGAAGCGTTTAGGATGGGGGACTGGCACTGGTGGTTTGGGAGCAGGGGACTAAGATCAGTGGCTGGCGCTGGGGGGTAGTGGAAGGGTGGGGTATTCCAGGGGGTAAGGCTGACACTGGGGGGGGGCACTCAGGGGACCAGGGTGTTTCCCAGCCCCCAGAGCCTCGACGAACAGCCAGCTACAGATGCAGCAGCCGCCCACCACATGGTGACTGCCAGAGCTCAAGCCAGCTGTTTGCAGTGGCTCTGGGGGCCGGGGCCTTTGGCAGACCAGTAACATTTGTTATTTGCATAATGAATATGCATATGCAAATAGAAGGTTACCTGTCCACCTATAGTTTGCGAATGGGCTTGCCAGTCCACAGTATTAAAAAAAACCAGTTGGGAACCACTGGTCTAGAGGACAGAGTTACAATAGAGAAGGAAAGGCAGGATTGGGTGGGGATGGAAGAGTAGAAAGACTAACATTCTTCAGAAGACTCTCACAAAAATTGTCACTCAGCCTCCAGTTCCTCTAAATCAGTTGTCTCCAGCCTTTTTAAGCGCAAGATCACATATTGGTCAGTCCAGGATCTCTCTCAAACACAAATGCCCCTGTTCTACTCCTTTGCCAAGGCACTTCCCTCCTCACTCTGTGAAGCTGAGGTACAGAGAGGGGGACAGAGTGACATCAGCGCCCCCTTGCATCTGTTTGCCCCACACTGCACAACAAGCAGGAGACTCCCAGGGGCAGCTCTGAGCAGGAGCAGCAGGGCAGTGCAGGGAAGGGCAGCTGAAGTGCTGGTACTTGATAGCTTCCCAGCCAAACCTGTCAGGATCACCTATCAGAGGCTCCTGATCTTCTTGTTGGTGACCACTGCTCTAAATGCATGATTAACCAAATCCCAGAACCACACTCTCAAGAGAAAAGGAGCCTGTTATATTTAGAAATCATGAAATACAAGGTTGATCCCGTAACTCTACCCCCAGCCTTGCCATGCTCAGCAAACCCTGAAGTAGACCCAAGTTCACTCTTTTTAGCAAAGGTGGGTGGAGGATTAGGAAACATTCACAACATACAAAGAACTTCTCACACACTGGCTGCTTTAGGATTAAACTTCTTTACATTTAGAGTTCTACATGCGATTTTATATACATATAAAATGGGCCCACTATTCCGACATCCTTGTATACCTCATTGCATGAGGGATATTTCGGAATAGCACTTTATTTCGAAATAGGATTGAAATAAGCTACACATTTGGCATAGCGTAAATTGCATAACTTATTTTGAGGTAAGCGTGCTGTGTAGACGCACCCTTACAAGGACAGCGTAAGGTCGCATCTAACTATGTCCCATGACTGCCATAGTTGTGAGGCAGGTGGGGTCGTTGTCCTTTTTTTTAAATTGGGAATCTCAAGGCAGGAGCAAAAGTGCCAAACCTCTCCTGACGTGCTTTATTGGATTTTCTTCTCCCCCCATTGTCTCAAGTTTTTTAAAAAAAATGGTATATAGGTTTCTCCATTGTCTTGTCCAAATGTCTTCAGAGGAAAAGGGGGAAATAAAATGTGATAAATCCTGCAAATCAGCTTGGGGTCTAGCCCTTACTTTTCTAGTTCCAATCTTTTTTTTTTTTTTTTTTTTTTTTAAATACTTGAGATATAATCTTTCCCAATACTTATGCTGGTAAAATATCATCCATTAATGTTCAGGAATGATTACCGAAAGCCTCCCTGATTACAAATGCTATGAAAGGCACGCCAGAGTCTACAGGCTGACATTGCCTGGAGCAGTTCTAATATTAACAACTGGGGAAACTGCCTTTCCTGATCTTGTGGATGTTTTTAATGTTAGACGTAAAATGAAGCTACTATGAAAAGGACATTAGTAAATGTTATTAAAGAGTTACCTTGCCAAAAAGCAAAATTCACAGATTCAGCATTACATGCAGATATTGGTGGGTGATGACTGACCTAGTTGGAAGAGGGGAAAAACCACATTAACATTTACAAGTTCATTTGCGACTACTTAATTTTCTCCATGTATGAATTTTACAGTTTAAATGCCTCATTTCCTGTCAATTTTGTCCTCGAGGAGAGCTAGTAAAATTAACTTATAGGCTCTAGAAATTGAAAAGGGTTGTAGGAAGAGGGATCTCAAGCAAGTAGTAAAAAGAAAAGATCTGATATTTGTGGGTTGGGTGAATTGTTAACTGCATATGATGTAAGGAGTCAGTAATGTGGTAATTACACGTGGTTTAGGACCCATGAATGTATTAATAACCACAAACAAATGTGTAGATATGAAGGATCAAGTTCACTTCTGGTATAAGAGTAAAGGCAATGCTGGCCTTATTTTCAAAAGGGGTGGATACACAAAAATCATATTAACTTCAAATAACTGGTGCCACCAGCACTTCTGGGAAATAAATCAGATCATAACACCTTATCTTCTAACAATAGCTGTTGGAATATAAGCTCTTCTGCTTTTGCTCTTCCTAGCATAAAACCTCAACCATGCATTTCCGCAGTACTGAGTTTGAAGTAACGTAGACCTGAAGTAAGATAACTCACAAACAACAAAGACAGGGTTATAAAAAAAAATAAATTTGACATTGCAGAGAATGAAAAAAGCAGCCCCACAGAACAGAAGCATCAGCTATCACATTTAAACACAAGCTTCCACAATGGTTCTTAGTTTCCTAGCAGGTTAGAATGGGTAGTTAAGTTTTTATAACTTGCTTTATCAGGGTTGCCAATTTGGGGTGGCTGTATTCCTGGAGCTTTCATCACATGCCAATCTTTTATTCTGGGAGACTCCAGGACAATCCTGAAGGGCTGGCAACTTGATGCACTTTACACACTACAGAAGGGCAAATTATTTTACAACATGGGTTCCCAAACTGGGGGGCTGCTATTTTTGTTTTTTGGCCCCGGTCAGTTCCTTTTTTTTTTGCTCAACAAGTTTTGCTGCTATTTGGGGGAGGGGAGGAGCGTGAGAGTTTCTCAAAAATCAAAAAGGGGGCGTGATGCCGAAAAGTTTGGGAACCACTGTTAACTGAAATTACTGTAGCTTCAGGGGGTAGCCGAGTTAGTCTTCAAGGTGCTACCAGACTATTTGTTGTTCTTTTTAAGTTTATCCTGTACAGACTAACAACACACATAGATGGTATCATGAGCTTTTGTGGGCACAGTCTACTTCTTCATGAAAGCTCATGATACCATCTACATGTTTTGTTAGTCTTTAAAGTGCTACCAGACTATTTGTTGTTTTTTCAAATTACTGTGACATTGCAACAGTAGGCCTGACTCACTGCTTCATTAGGCTAGTTTGGTTTTATGCCAATGCAACTATCACGAATCAATTGTTTTCCTCACCATAAAACTGAAGTAACAGTGGAGCATCAGGAACACTAATGGAATTTTCAATCTGATACTTGTCCTACCGATTCCCATATTTCCATTTTAGTAATGCCGGTGACTCATTTCCTGGGGCTAGGTTAAGGTTACGTAGCCCTTTTTTGGGTCACCTGCTTAAGACTGTTTCAATTTCCAGGTTTTTTTTCTTAAACTTCTTTCTTAATGGACTTTAACTTAGGGTTTCAACAATATATAGGTTTTCCTGTGCCTTTTTATAATAAGCTGAAACAGATTTTAACCTGATACACTTCAGTGAATACCTTAACAACCAAAAGGGGGGTAATTTAATTTAGTGCTTGTATAACTCCACCTGCTTTTGGCATAGCCAAATTTCAACCTGGTATTGAATCTCCTATATTTAGTTATCTTCCCACCTATAAATTATTTGCAGAATCAAGACTCTCTTTGCCTAGCTCTCTGCAGCTACATGAGGTGGGGATCCCTGATCTTACAGGGTAAGGACAGAGTCAGGCCCAGTTAACACCTGAAGAGACGCAAAGGCAAAACCAGGGTAGTACAGAAAGTAGTATTGCAACTTGGATGGTTGATTCATTGCAGTATGAGGAGACACTACATTGAAAATAGCTTATGCAAAACAAGGTATGTACTATTACTGACTGTTAAAGAGGACATACAACTTTTCATAGGAATATGAATATTTGCCCTAGTCCAGGCCACATATGGGCAGTTAGAGTCTGCCTAGGGAAGTTTTTGTTATTTCAAGTAGATAAGCTGTTATTCTTTGTTTCCTGGCCATGAATTGGTGTGTAATGTTAACCCTCTTATAATGGCTATTATCATGTTTCACCCTAGAGGTAGCTTCATTTTAGCAGATAAAAATGAAGTGATCTCTATATTTATAATACTGTAGTGTCTTCCAAAGATACTATATATGACTAATTCCCACATGCTGTGGAAAGCAGCATGCATACAGAATTAACCAATCTATTAAGTGACTAGTAGTACAGTTCAAGGCACAATATACAGTACCTGTTCTGAAAAGAATTGGAAGCCCTTATCTTCACGGACACATTCATATGTTTCTCCAAGCACTGGATTGAATGGTTTACTTCCAGCCCTGTAATAACTGGATGCATATGCAGATACTGCAAAAGCAGCTACATAGACCTGAGAATAAACAGAATTTTGTTCAACTGGTCACTAACAGTTTATTATATATCATTCTTTTTCATCCATTACATTGTAAGACAGAGGCACCATACAAATTCCAAATGCACACATTTTCAAACTGCAGAAAAAATATAGTGTATGGCTACAAGTCAACCTTTAAGCACCAGCACTGAGGTATGACAAGTCATTTTAAGGCTTTTATTAAATAGGAAGGATCCCAAACCATATGAGATTAAAAATGTATTTCAAATTCTTCTTTTACAACTATGCAGGAAAACACAAAATCAGAAGCACACACCCAAAACGGAGAGAGTCTGACAGATGCTGGACCAAAGAATACTAGAGCTGTTATTTTGCAATGTTGTAACCCTGTTGGTCCCAGAACATGAGACACAAAGATTGCTCTTTTCTCAGCAAAAATTCTGTTGGTCAGAGATGTTTATTTTTGTTATTTTTATATAACAAAAGAGAGAGAGAGAGCTTCTAAAAAAGTGCTTTAAACAAAATGCCATTCCAAAGAACAGAAATCAGTAAATGAGAAAGTATTTAAAATAAATTTAAAATTGTATATTAGAAAGCATCTCAACACATGTAGAAAGTACAGCTGTGGGGCCTAGATTTATGAAACCCTATCCTCCCCCCCCCCATCCCTAAAACTTGGGAAAGGGGCTCATACCTCTATGAGGCAACAGTTTAGTCTGGCTAGTTTTCTGTGGGGGGTCACTAAGGCTATGTCTACACTAGAGAGCTGACAGTAGCAAAACTTGTATAGCTGCTCTATGACAATGACAGAGCGCTCTCCAGTCAACAAAATTAAACCACCCCCATGAGCAGTGGCAGCTATGTTGACAGCATGCACTTCTTTTGTGCATTCCACCACTTATGCCACTTGCTTAGGGGTGTGAATATCACATACCCTATTAATTTTGCAAACACAAGTGGTAGCATAGATTTAGACAAATGGCAGTGCAAACTGGCTATTTTCTGCTAATCTTTATCTTGCCAATTTCCTTTACGGTAGATGGAGCGATATTAATCTCCTGAGAGAGTTACGAGCACTTCTGCAGAATTTAACAGTTTTGGGAAGGAAAGCTTGGAGGTTATTCTATGGATGTTGATTCAGCTCTTGTTTCCTTCACTCCCTTCCTTCCCCCTGAGCCATCCTTAGGATTTTGAGGCCCTACGCAGTAGTATTAAACTGGTGACCCATGCCCAATGCGCGCGCTCTCTCGCGCTCGCTCTCTCGCTCTATTATAAAATCACATCTCAAAAAAAAAAAAAAAAAAAAAAAAAAAAAAAAAAAAAAGTCAGCAACTCCCTAATGAAATATTTTTAAAGCAAATTTTAAGCTAAAGTCCTATGGACTAACACAGTAAGCTGAGAAACTGACAGTACATACCTGGGGTTTGCAAATACCAGTTAAATGGCTTCATTTCTACTTGAATGGCTCTTTCACAGGTTCACTGTTCTGCTAATAGGTCTGGCAGACTTTTTCAGTTTTAAGTTAACTAGAGCCTCTCCAGAGGAAGCAGAGCCACAAAACAAAAATAGGAAGAGGTGGGTGGGACAGACATTAAGACCCACCGGGGCCCCAAATTTTTGGGTGCCCTATGTAGCTGCATATGGGTAAGGATGGCCCTGCCCTCTTTTTTTCCTTTACTTGGGAAAGCCCTACACTGTGCTTTAGATGTGCTCCCTCTCCAGCCTCCATACCTCAATCCATAAATGAAATGCTCAGAAGTGGACTACAAGGTAATGGGATTTCAGTACAATTAGCATTAACACCGCTTTGGGGGTTCTCACTCTGGAGAACGCCCTATTTCTCTTCCCATATGTAATTTCTCTGAAATGTGAGGACAACACACCTGTTTTGCCTTTATTTCCTCCTAAAAAGGGTTTATTTCCTTTGCTAATACACTTTCTCAAGCAAAGAGAAGAGAAAAGCACAGACATTAAGGCATTACTTCCTTTGACCCAGACACAAGTATACCTCTAGCAGAGTTAGCAGACATGAGGAAGGATCTTGAAGATGGAATTAAGTTTTTGTTCAGGATTGTTCTCTCAAGAGAACACCACTTCATTGTTGAACTGAAGTGTTTATTCGCTTCAAGGGAAACTGCAGAGCATTCATTCCAAAACATTAATGCTAATAAGGGATTTTACACCAAATCAAAATATATTTATAGACTTGAACATTAATAGGAGATTACAATTAGAAAGAAGATAGGATTGAAATTCATTTCTCCCTCCCTTATCTGCCAAGTTCTGAATTCAGAGTTCTGTCTTTAATAGCACAAGTACCCCATAGCCAGCATAGCAGTGCTGAGTTAGGTGGTTAGCTCAGGAAACGAAAAACGTGAAGTCCCTTCTTGGCTATTAAAGGAGAAATAGCTCCTAAAAAATGGTCATTTCAAAGGGCATTTGTGTTTTAACTAAATACACATCTTTTTTCCAGTTTGAGATCTCAAATATTTTAAGGGGACCCAAAAAGCTTTAAATAAAAAGTCTGATAAAAAGAAGGCATCTCGTTCTGTTAATACTATTGTAGTTAGCATTGTATAGAAAGCCCTAGCACATGTCCCCCTCAGATGTGCACATGGGGGGGAGGGGCGCGAGAGGAGCAGGCAGTAGGATTATGCCCCCCAGCCCCCGGCCTGATTTGCTGCTTGGCCAACCACTCTTTAAACCTGAGAGAGAAGACAGGCAACACAGAACTGAACTAAGTTTCTCCCTTGACTAAACTTGGGGGAGAATCCGACAAATGGCTACTCTGTTACTACCATGGAAATGATGTCAAACAGACTGCAAGAGCTAGTTGTGTTTTCTTTTAAAAGCCTGCCCCTCTGAGCTGGAAGCACAAGCAAAGAAAAGTTTTACTTTGACTCTTAGGCTTAAGAAGAGTCATCATGTTATGTTCTGATTACATCTAATGTTGCTTTTTTTTTTTACCATCCTTTCAAATGAATTCGGGGTATGTGCTGCTTTATCCAGAAGTTCACTGTATTCCAGTTCTTCACAAAGTCGCTGAAGAGTATTAAGTGGCTCATTTAACTCCACAGGCATGGCCACTTTGGAAAGATCCTTCCCAATGTTGTTTCTCAGGATATTCCACAGGCTGATGTTACTGGTATTAGGACATGGAGCCGGCAAACACATTCTCCTCTTGGAATGACTTGAATGACTTCCCATCTCGCTTTCAGCAATGCAGTCTGGAAGAAGCACATTATATGAAAACAGTTAATTGTTTAGTCTCATCTCTTTGGGAAACATGATGGATGCATTTAAAGCAACAACTATTTCCTTATCTGTCAGGCAAATCTTCACTCCCCATGCAACTCAAATATTTGACTTGTGGTTTGAAGATAATCGGCTGTACACTGATCTTTTAAAATAAGATTTTAAACCAAGAAAGTTTTACTGATCTACATGAAGCATAAATTCTTGAAAAGAATCCCCTGAAATGCTCTATAAAAGCTTACTAATATGTCTACACTGCAATAAAACATTCGCAGCTGGCCTGTGTCAGCTGACTTGGGCTTATGGGATTCAGCCTCCAGGGCTATAAAGTTATAAATTTAGATAGGCTGGGTTCCAGCCTGAGCCCAAATGTCTATGGGACCCCAGAAGAAGGCAGAGTCCCTGAGAGCCCAAACGTCTATACCACAATTTTATAGCCCTGCAGTCCAAGCCCCATGACTCTGAGTCACTTGACACAGGCCAGCCACAGGGGTTTTAGTGCAGTGTAGACATATCCATAGGCTCTTAAGATGTTCCTAATAAGGGAGCCAGCTCCATCCCTGGGGCACCTTGGGTGGGCTTTCCAGTTGCTCCCTGGGAGGGGAGGGCAGGGCTCAAACCCACCACCCAGCGTTCCCCATGCGATTACCTTATCCCCTAAGCCATTCCAGAACCCACCCTATCCCTGCTACCTTCAAGGCGTCCGTTATCCTGCCTTCCTAATATGGGAGCCAGCTCCATCTAAGGAGCACACATGTTGTTTTACAAGAGAGGGATTCATGTGCATTTAAGCAACATAAAAACATCTGACATCAATTAAGATGACATTCTTTTCAGAAGACAACAGTGTTCCTCACAGAACCCAAGTGTGAAAACACCTCCCTTTTCTCCTCTTTCTGCTTATTTGATGCACTTCTCTTATCAAGAAAATCTATTGCTGTAGGCAAACACCAGACATTTGTTGGCAGGCTTTTCCATGTACCCAAATACCTCACTCAAACATTACTGAATTTAGCTTCACAACACCCCTATGTGTTGGAGAAGGCAACAGGAAAGCTATGCGCTTGCTTGACATTCAAAAGGATAATTCACACATCCAAGAGAATGGCTAAGCTCTGTGTTCAGGTGTCAGAGCAATCTGGGCATGATAAATAGTTCCAAGTTTTACAGTAAATGGCTTGAAGTACATTTAAAATAAAGCCACACCACAGAGATAAGCTTTAGCTGAGGGACTGTGTCCATGAGTGGTGGGTGAACCTAGGGTCTAAGGCTGCACCCCTCCCAACGAAGTACAGAAGACCACTTTCACATGGACACCAGCCTCTCCCTGACCCCAACCCAAGACCACTACCCCAACGTGCTGGATGGGTGGAGCAGGCACCCTTCCATCAGCACCAGAATACCTGGCAGGTTAGCTGTATGGCACACCCCCTTTTCCTCCCCCAGTCTGGTGTAGCCCCTTTCCCTCCTGACAGTGTGCCAGGTAATGCACTCCCTCAAGAGTTGCCTCACCAGCACACCACACATCTCATTAGCCCTCACCACAGCCTGGGGCCCTGGCCACAGGACAAGGGACACCTGCAGCACAGGACTGGGAAGCAGGAAGGAACCTGGGGATGGAGTGTAGGCGGGGCCTTGCAAGGCTGTTTGGGAAGGCTTAGCCTTCCCCTGCCTTCAGTATATACCACCCATGACCATAGCACAAAACGGACTGACCAGAGTAGAGTATTTGGCTTAGCCAAACAGGATGAGGATATAACCAAGCCATTGGATATATTCGCCTCACAGCCCTCCTGCCATCGCCCCATTTTATTTCCAGTCACCTTGAACAGTGTGTATGCATTTCTACAACACCCAGCTCTGATCCTGGGACATTTGGATGCTGCCTCAACATCATTTCCTCCTTTTCCATGCTGGCTTCTTCACTTGAGTCTTCAAGGCCATGTCCAGCTCAAAGAGGGACAGATACAACTACCTCCATAATCTGGCTACACTTTGCCCAAAATAGCCAGAGAAGCACTGCCCATGAAGATAAAAGTCTGTCCATTTTTAAGAAGTCTCAGAGTTGTACTGATATCTATTAAACTCCACTCGTGCCTGCAATGGTGAGATGGAGGTAACACCACAGTGGCCAGCTACATTACATTGTCAAACTCTGCTTACAGCATATCAAAATGACACTCTAGAGTATGCCTGGCTGGCCTACGCTATTGCTGCCAACTTTGCCAGCCCTGTTCTAAGGACACCAGTGGGAAATTTCCAGAAAACTGCCAATGCACACAAAGTCACAGCACTGCACAGAGCATTGTGCCTCTGCAATTCTCCCAGCCACTGATTACCCAAGAATGAAGGACTAAGGGTTTGAACTCTCATTCCTGTGTGGTAGCTATGACAAATAATTCACCTATTCTGTGTTACAATTTATTTCACATTATTTTCCTGCCTACATACAATCTGTCATAATGCTAGTTTGCATAAAAGACTGTAAGCATCCTGAACTTGAGAGCCCACCTGGGGTAAGGAAACAATCGACACACTAGTATGACTTCCCTTGCAGAAGGAGGACTGACTCAGATGCTTCACATGGGGGAGGAAGACAATTAACATCCAAAATAAGAGACTCAGCCTAAAGGGAAGCTATTTTCCGAGACCCCAGCAGAGAGGAGATATCATTTGAAAAGACAACAAAAGTGCTAAATATGTATTTTGGTTCAAAACAGCTC
The DNA here is from genome assembly GCA_019425775.1 of Rafetus swinhoei. NCBI lineage: Eukaryota > Metazoa > Chordata > Testudines > Trionychidae > Rafetus > Rafetus swinhoei. Next base: position 199,086,593 of record CM033424.1, on the reverse strand, counting down.
TTCGAAATGGGATGCTGTCACCCTGATTGCATAGCAAGGACCAATGAACTGAACTAAATAGTTTGGGCCACATCCTCAGCTGGTCTAAGTATGTTGTAGATCCACAGAAATTACCAGTGATGTGCTGTGGCCTTTTAAATGCAATATAGACATCATATCAGTGGACATCAGGGCATACATAATCTGAGATAAACAGCAGATGTATAGTCTAACCATTCTAATGAAGGCTTGACACGAAGGCTAGCTTTTTTAATTAGGTACTTACATCCAACAGTTCAACTCTTAAAAGGAAACCAAAAACTAGCCAATGAAATCTGTGATACCAGAGTGATTTCTGGTAAAAATAAAAAAATGTCTCTTCTCAGAATAGAATACAAAACAAAACACCAGTCTTACCCAAAGTTTGCCTTTCATTCTCAATATCGTTACTTAGGTTATCCTCAGAGATGTTATCACTTATATCACTGGCATATGAATCATCATCGGATATCTGGGGAGGAAGGAAACAGCATACATTTTATATATAAATAAGTTAGCAATATGCTACTCCTGACAACTGTTATAATCATTTGTGAAATTAGTGGAACAAAGATCTGTCATTTAAAAAGAGATCTTTATTGTTTCCACAGTGTCTGTGTTGCATGGAAACAACAGTCAAGCCTAACAATACAAAAGTATCTAGATCAGAGATCCATCACTAAAACGATTTCATAATCACAACTAGATTTTATTGAAGGCAAAACTCATTTTTTTATCCTGAAACTTTAGAGTTTTTTCTTGAAGTCTGGTCTTAACTTTTTGGGATTTCATGAAATATAAAACAGTTATAAAATTGAATGTTTCATCAGCATCTGCCATAGGTCAGCCCACAGGTGCCACAAGAAAATTTACAAATATGCAATCATTTGATAAAATTTCTTGCAGCTCCTGTGGGATGACTCTGGACAGCTGCAGCAAAACACATTCCTTACTATTTCTATTTTAAAATTTGGCTTGCAGGCTGTATTGCCTGTTTTACCTCTTCAGCCACTTCCTTGAGCTAAAGTGTGTAAGAGTAGCAAACTATTAAGTTTGACTTTTTAATGCTCCAAAATATTTCATTTATGGTAGGTCAGCAAGTTTACAATTACCATACAGAAAGATAAAAGGTTAAATATGTTGAAATAAGCTACATCAGGAAGATATTCTGATATTTGTGCTCGGACCTCATTTTCTGAAGAGCTAGCAGACAGCAGGACTTCTTGAGCATCAAAAAACTCTGAGAGAGAGTCCGCGACAGATAGTCTACTTTCACTGGAGAGCTGGTGAACGAGGCTTCTACTTCCTTCCCTTGAATTCTCCTATTCAAAATAAATAAAAAGGCTTTTATAGAAAAGGTAAGGTAAAGTAGCAAAGAGCACATGTATGTACAAACCAACAGATACACAGCTAAGAGAGGGGGCTTTAAAACACGGTCATAGATGAATGCATGCACTCTGCACACTGTACTGTAGGTAGCATGTATTTCTAAGAGGGGACCAAGCAGCAGAGTGAGGAAGAATCAGACACACAAATGACAAAGGGAAGCTCATTAATGGTATTTTGCAGAATTAGTTACTTCTCTTTCATGTGCATCTTTTTTTCCCCAAGGACAGCTGTTAAAACACTGCAACAGTCAAGTAATCTGTTTAGCTAGACTGATGAGTGTAACTTCCCCATGAAAGGAAGGCAACTACTAAAACACCATTTATTGATGTGGACATAGTAGCAAAATGAAGACATACATATGCACGTAATTAAGTGATAGTCTACAACTTTTATTTTATTGTTTGCTACCCACCCATCATCCATAATCTTCTTTTACAGGCACTTAATTGTCTCCAGTGCGGGGGTTACAGGGCTCCTTACCACACAACCTATAACACTGGGTCTCTCTCTCTTCCATCTACCCCCTGAGGAGACAATTCTGCATCCTAGCATCCTCCCTACCATGAGGGGGAGGGACATTGTGGGCTGAGATCCCCACCCTGGTACAATGTCTCACCCTATGACATGAGCCCAAGATCCATCATCAAAATCCCAGGACTTTTACCTCTGGGAACTCTTCATTTTACTCTTAACTGCACTGGGACCAGCCACAGGGGGTACCAGCAATTAGCCTGGTTGTGCCCCCCACATTCAGGCAGCCTCGTATCACAACTCTTGCACAGTCCATGCCTGTGCATGCTATAGCTGCATGTCAGCACCTCCATCTGACAGATGTACACCACCATCCTCAGAAACTTCTGGCCAATTTTAATGGATGCTGCACTACATGTAACAGACTCCCATAGCCTCTGCAACTTAGTTATTTCCTCCCAAGACAACGTTCCGTGCATAGGCATATATTTAGAGGGGCCAAAGAGTATTCTAAATAAAAGTCTTGCTTTCCTAGCTCTTTCTGCTGGTAGGCCACTTATGTAGCTGTAGTACTGGACTCAGTCCATACGTGCAACACTCCTGTTAATGAAGAAGATCGTATTATCAATGCTACTTAAAAGGAAAGCCTTTGGTGTGGGATTCATAGCCGAGTCTATACACTATAATGGGATTTGAGAGTCCTGAACCACAGCAAGTCTTAAACCGTCTGTGTACTTGGCAAAGAGATGCTGTTGGCAGGCTAGAGATGGCAGGAGAAGCACCAAGAGACTCATTACTTTCAGCTATCTACTGGACATAAACAGGGAAACAAAATGGGTAAGAACAAGTGTCCTTGTTTTCTAACATGTTACTGCTCAAGTTTCATTCCGCATTCAGGTGTTTATTGTAAGATCAATATAATATAATCTAAAACATGGCTGCTGCCTTTTAGATAACAGAGAATATACTCTGTGCAACGAGTTTTAGTGACTGAGCACGAGATAAATAGCACACATCTTCCCTTTAGCCCATCATCCTGGACTGAGCTGTTTCCTTGAGCAAATGAAGGGAATGGATGCTTGCAAAACCAGTGCTCATCTGCTTATCGCCTTCTTTGATGCAATCCATCCATTACTTTCACAGCTTTACTCATGATCTCCTTTTGTACTTCCCTCTCCTGCTGTGCTATCTTCACCAGGTCCTCTTCATTCACCTGTTGCATTCATCCAAACCAGACATGCTGTCCTTGCTGGATTTGGTCAGCTGCATCACGGACTTTGCAAATGATTAGGATGGAAGTCCATCTGTCCTTGTGTAACTTTTTATTGCATGAAAACATCTCATTTCAGCACCTACTTCTGAATGGAGTAGCAGCACTACACACAATTGAGCTTTTAGTCTCTGTGGCATATGCTTGTCATTCATACCCCTGAGATGTTATTCCATTCTCTTTTAGCACTCCCCAGTCTGGAGTATTTCTTCTATATCCCAGCTGCCAAGGTACTTAAATTGGTCAGTTTGGTTTAATGGTACTTCATTAAACTCTATATACAGTTTTCTTGTGACCGTCTTAGGCATAGTCATTTCCATCCCATGACTGCTTATACAGTCATACCAATGATTTAGTATTGTCCCAAAACTCTTATTTTAAGGTTGACCGTATTGATACATCACTTGCATGAAATAGCTTCTCATCTTTTCCCATTGGGAAACTCTTGCTGATGTAGTCCCTCAATATAGTAAATAGGAGTGGACTGAAGGTTGACTCCCCTCCCCCCCATTGCAGTCCAACTTGCACTTCAAAGGAGCTTGTTCCAGAAACCATGTTTGAATCCTTATGTTGGGTGAGCTACATCGTGTATGAAACTCCATTATCCCTCAGCACTGGTGTGAGCATCCTTCTGTCCACTTTATCAGGTGCTTTTTCTGGGTCTATAGAAGATCAGAAGCTATCCTGTTGGTACTTCAGCGCCTTCTCTATCACTTGCAGAAGGAAAAATATGGCATCTGTGGTTCCTCATCCTTCCCTGTGATGGAACTTTTCTTCTTTTGAGGATGGTTTCCAACACTCCTTTAACACTAGCAACTAAAATATGACCCAGAACCTTCATCTCATGCAAGAGTAATTTTAATCATCAAAAGTTTCCACATTCACAGATGCTTTCCTTTTATGTGTTGGGACCAAAATAGACTTGCCCCAATCTTGGGAGAATCTCTTGTCTTGCCAGACTGTTTTAGCCACTCTGCTCATCTGTTCTATGCCTCTTTCACCCAAGACTATCACCAGCTCCAGTGTCACCTCATCAGGTCCCACTGCCTTACCATTCATTTTCTGGGCTGCATTTTTCACCTCTTCCTCCATGTCTGCCTGTCTCAGGCATCACATTAGGATCACATGTGGGCAACTCCATCCAAAAGGGTTTGCCTCATTTCAGAATGACTTAGATATCGTTTCCACCTCTCCATTCCTTCTTCAGGTGCTACTAGGAGTCTCCCCAGGCATAACTTACAAATGGTGTGGCAGTACCATCCTTCTTTCCACAGAATCATTTTTGCAGTGTTATAGAAATCTTTGCCAGCTAACTGTGGGTTGTTTACAAGCTCATTTTACAGACTGTCTAGGGGCACTGTCTTTGGCCTTCACTGCCTGCTTGGCAGCTTACTGTTTCTCTGTATTCACTTTCATTTGCACTCAGTGGATTCTTTTTCTTTATGCCCCTCTTGCACTTTATTTCAGATTGCCATCTGCTCTTCATGGGTCCATCACCACTACGTCTCCCTTCTCCTCTCCTCCCACACTACATCTTCATTGTCCACAAACCTCTTCCACTGCCACCACCCATGTTCTTTTGAGGTGGTTCCACTCCTCCTCGGATGTTGCTAAATCTGTTTGCAGCTATCAGCCCTGCTTGCCCAGATTTCTGACATATTTCCCTTAACTCCCCAGAAATGCTTGTTTCTTTTGAGGCTAACAAGCACTGGCTAACCCAGTGTTGTCTGCGGACATACTTGCAATAGTTTTCAGGCGATTGACAGCATGAAGTTCTCATTCTGCAGCTTCCCTATTTTGTTCTAATAATCCATCTCTTACACTTAATAGCATGTTTTAGTACTTTCTATTGGTAAAGCAATCCATTAACTAAGTGAAGTGCTCTAGTGCCACACAACAATGATGCTCTGATGAATTTGGAGGATTGCTTCATTGAGGTGTTCCCACAGGAGCTTATGCCACTCAGTAAGATTCTGCTGTGCTGTGTAAGATCAATGCACAAACACATCAGCAACGGCATATATTTGTCTTCTGAAATTGTGATAATATAGCAAAGAGAGGTACCACTTCACAATATTTAAAGCTTCAGAATCCTCTGTCAGTAAGGGGAAGTTATATAATAATGAACGTCTTGCAGGAAGACTGGGATAACTGCTGTTCCTGTCTAGGAATGTGAATGGTTAACTGGTAAGCCTCACCCTAAAGAGTAACTGTATCCTTGAATGCACTTGAAGTCAAACTTTAATACAGTGGCCCTTTCTCTCACCATGTCCTCTGCTATAGAGCAGTCATCCAGAACACATTTAACTAGAATGAAACAGACCCAAGGTAAGTGCATTGGTCCTTAAAATAATGAAGATAAATCCTGAGCCAAGTTACAGACATTTTGTGAATGAAACATTAAGGCTTTTTTCTTATTTATTTAGGCATGTACTGCCTGGTATATACATTGTTTCAGCACTGACCCACTGTCATGGAAAGGTCTTTTATGTATTAAGAAAATTTTTCAAGACTAAGAGCTGGTCTGGGTGGACTTGCCTTTTAGTGCCCATGGCCCCTTGGGGACATGGCATTCCCCATAGCTACGGTGACCATATTTTCCGAACCAAAAATGGGGACACATGATATAAAGGCCCTACCAATCAATCAAACCTTAGCCATGCCCTGACACCTTAGGCCCCACCCACCGGCTCCAGACTGTCTCTGCCATCTGGCTCTTACTACATTTAAAAGGCAGAGGCGCAATGGGGGAATTTCTGTGACATTTCAGTCCTTTATAGGGACAACGGGACAGAAGATTTAAAATCTGGACTGTCCTGGAAAATCTGGGACTTACGGTCAGTGTATCCATAGCCCTTACCCCCTAACCTTTCTATACTGCTAATCCCTGCACCTCCCTCTTACATCCCTAATCACTGGACATTATCCCTTTCATCCCAACCCCTGCTTTCCCCTCCTCTGCTCCCATCCCTGCATCCCATTCACCTCCCTCCTGAGCCCCTAACTTCTTCATAATCCTTTTGCACCCATGTGGGGAAACTGACCCGGATGAACAAAGAAGCTGACATTGCCCATTAGACTGCTGCTTCTCCCACCCCACGAACCTTGGGGCTGGAAAGGGAGGAGTGAGGAGCAATATCAGAGCTCCTTACATGCAGCTCACTTTCCTTGTCAGGGCTGCATAAAAAGAGGGCAGGAAAGCAGCCGTTGATGATGCCCACAGCCAAGATGGCAAAAGTGACGGATGTCAGAACAAGGAGCAATGGTCTCAAGTTGCGGTGGGAGAGGTCCAGGTTGGATATTAGGAAAAACTATTTCACTAGGAGAGTGGTGAAGCACTGGAATGGGTTACCTAGGGAAGTAGTGGAGTCTCCATCCCTAGAGATTGTTGTGTCTCGGCTTGACAAAGCCCTGGCTGGGTTGATTTAGTTGGGATTGGTCCTGCCTAGGGCAGGGGGCTGGACTTGATGACCTTCTGAGGTCTCTTCCAGCTCTATGGTTCTAGGATTCTAAAAATCTAGCTTTAATAGTTACACCAAGACAGCTGAATCAAATGAATGATAAAATTAAATGTCTTTTAAAAAAAAAAAAGAGTACGTTAACTAATACATTACAGATGACATAAAACATACAATTTCTAATGAAATGGTTTCTATACACAGTCACAATAGAAATGTCTAACAATTAGGCAATCTGTCAAACACAGGATTGGCTTCCTTCCTCAGCAATTTTACCATCTATCTACTATGAGATAGATTTTTTTTTTATTCTCTCCCCATCCCCATTATTTGTAAGTAACAGCTGAGACATGTAGAGGACATCCCAACTACATACAAGGAAAACTAAATTGCTAAAGTGGCTCTTATAAGCTCCCCTCATTTTTTCATTGCCTGTCTTCATTTTTTTGAAGAATGACCCATTTTTTGCACACTTAACACTTATCTAAAAATATAACCAACTCTTAATGAAACACCCTGGCAGCTGATGCTCTGTACTAACAAGGAGTGAAACCAAATTCAGTAGAACAAGAGACACCCGAAGTACAATACTTAATGTATTTTTACAGTAAGGTAACCCTTCCCCTTCTGCAATTATTGGGGTTCTATGTTAAAGCTGCTATACAGGTAACTGTAGCAACTAGGGAAGAGGAGAAAATAATGCCCAGAATGATGCGGTGACTATGCTCATGTCTAAGGCAAAGGGGAAGTAAAAGAAGGAGAACAAATGATCTGACAGCAAATAAAGCAATGGAAGTGTTTAGAAAAACTATTTTACAGCATATCTTCCAAGTTAACACTGCACAATGCAACATCATGTGAGCCACAAGCATGAGAAGAGGAGGAGCTCTTTTTGCTAATACAACTCACTGTGCGGGGAACACAGGGACAGGACAGTATACAGCTAGCCACAATATAAATGGGAAGGTTTGCAGTAACAGACACCACTGAAGCAGAAGATCCATACCCACCTTCACCAAATCAGGACTTGATTTCACATTAGCTGCTGAATCAAGGAGCATAGACTCTGCATGTATTCTGCGTAACCGGTCTTTAAGATCTGTGTTTTGTGCTATGGCCTAGAAACATTTAACAAAAAAATATTGGGGCTATAAAGTTCTCAGCTAATGTAGATGGTGGCTTCATTGTGCAAAAAGGGCAGAAGAACATTTTAAACGAAGCAGGAAAACAGTCACTAGATACACGACCTGTTACTAGTCCTGCATTTAGTATATCACAAATGCTTCAGACATTGCTCCTTCTCTCTCTCTCAAACATGAGTATTTGCATGGGAAGGGAAAGAAGAGGGATGGGGAGAAGGGACTAAGTGATGAAGTGGAGTCACGGAGGAAAGGGAGACTTCAAATAAACAGAATGGAGAGATGGGAAATCTTAGGCCACTAGATTCTGTAATTTTTTTTTTTTTTTTTTTTAAGTTTAGATGTTATTTTATGGGTTATTTTTCCTTTCGAGGTCTCTTCCTTCATCTCCTTTTACAACCTACCTGCTTTAATCACGCACTGTTAACACAAACTATTTTCCCCAGAACAATAAAGTTGTGCACCTAGAAACATGTTTTTTCCTTTCAGCCACTGCATCATTGGCAATGAATCCTGGCTACAGGCACTTCCTAAAAGTCATCCCTAGAGCAGCCATATTATTGGCTTTACTCCTATAAACATGCCCCAAATCTTTCTTCTGCTGCATCTGAACCTGTGGGTTATAAAAACTATGCCACTTGGGCAAGGATGGAGCAAGCAGAGTACAGCTCTTATGCAAGAGAGGCCAACCACATTTTCACCAAGAAAGAACGCTAGTGATAGCAGAGGGACAGTTCCATTGGCAGCGTGGCTGGAAAACTGGGGAACAGAAGTGAAAATGAGGAAAGGCACTTTTCATATTTTAAAAACCATATAGTTTGAGCAAGATCAAACAGGGTTATGAAGCATAGACGAGTAGCTCTGTCTTCCCCAAACGGAGAAATATATTCTGACTTTGTTACACGCAATTACCAAACATTTGAAAATTATGTATATTTTTTATGCATAGTATGTATTACGTATTTTAAAAAAAAAAAACACATTTCTCAATAATAGTGATAATGGAATGTCCCTTTCTATACTCTATTTCAGAAGCAAACATCTCTTCAGAAGTAAAATATATTGCTATAAAGGTGATGACTACCCAGAGAGATCTGAAAAAAAAAATGGCAATAATGACGCTGTATAAAATGGGTTTTCTAGTTGTGCATTCAAACATGATTTGGTAATTTTAAAATACTGAAGTAAAGCAGAAGGGGAGGTGAGTTCACTTGTTCTAGTCAGGATGTCTCAAAAAAACCAAACAAAATACTCGATGCCTGAGACCCTGACAAGTATTCCCTCACCATTTCATAAACAAGACAGGCTGTGAATTTTTGGAAAGAAACACTGGAAGGTTGGCAAAGGCACTATGAAACATTTCCTTCTTAATAGTTATACGCTTCTGGTAACAGAGCATTAGTCCTGATTTCTGAGCATGTGCTTTCACTGCAGAAACTGGATGCTCTTGCAACTTAATACCTCGCAGCCACATCTTTCTGGCCCTAGACCTATTTATTTCCCAGACGAGTGCTTCTGAAGCTGAACTTACAACACAAAAAGCTTCCTAAAAGTCATCCCCAGAGCAGCCATATTATTGGCTTTACTCCTAATGAAGTTATCAAGTGTATCAATGAAGTTGTTTTAAAAAAACTTGACAATACACTTTCTCTTAAACTGCAGATACAACATTTAGATATCAGAGGGGTAGCCGTGTTAGTCTGAATCTGCAAAAGCGGCAAGGAGTCCTGTGGCACCTTATAGACTAACCAACGTGTTGGAGCATAAGCTTTCGAGGGCAAAAAACCCACTTCATCAGATGCTAACATTTAGATAGCTAACTATGTAAGACTCATGCTCCCCTAGTGATCCCTCCAAAAAAAAACAAACAAAAAACAAAACAAAACAGAGAGATTACATTGTAGATGTCACATTTTATCCAAGTGGGCATGGCAGATGAGTCATGACACCATTCCCCAGAAAGGCCTGTAATTATTATTAAGCCTTCTGTGATATCCATTTCCATTCCAAGGCTGGATAGTCTTAGTGTCCTTTGTTTGCGATTATACAATACGCCTAGTGAAAAATTAAGAATTCCCTGGATACCTGAAGATTTGGTTTTTCCTAGAACTGACAGAGAAGAGAGGGTGAGGGCTGACAACCCAATGACAACTGTCCCATGTGCTTAAAATTTGTAATAAGAGGTAGTGGGGACCCTTCATTTTTTAATACAACTGATTCAGCTGGCCCAGAGGTGCCAGAGCTAAGCTCTGGCACAAATTAAGCACTGACTGCTGCCCCTCAGTAACTTCATGAATGTATTTTGGGTTTTGTACCAGTCTGATCTGTATGAGAAACAAAGAATCCTATAATCAATGAGATTGGAAAGCTGGAAATCCTTCTGCCAGGTCTCCTGGAGCAAGGTGATTTTGCAGTTACTGCTGATCTTGAAGTTTCCCATTTTGAACGTGGATTCCTTTATCCATTTAAATATAGTATTTGGGGTTCAGTATAACACTTTCCCAGGAGATTCTTCTGATCAGAGGTATTTGGTGGCCCTGCGTGGAACAGAGGCCATCTATCTTCTGGAAGGTTTGCCAGGGCTGAGTGAAGGAGCTAAGAATAGGTCTAGCACTGTGGTGTCCAACACGCTAGCCCAGGGGTTGGCAACTTTTCAAACCAAAGAGCCAAACTACATTGAAACTCAGAACAAGTGGTTAACAGACATATAAGAATGCCTATTGCATGACTGAACATATACAAACTTAATAATTGACATAATGATTAATAGCAACATAAATGAAACAGCACTCTGACTATTTAATGGGACTTCTGCTGCTACATCCTTTTGCATATTTCTTTGAAGTTTATATCCTAACTGGTCAAATCCAACTTCATGCACGCATTCAGGTGGTCTCCTATCAAACTTATGGCAGGGGACTGGGGATATGAGGATGCAGGAGTCTGGGGATGTGGGGGTATGGGACTCAGGGCAGGGGGTTCAGGTGTATGATAGGCTCAGGGCACAGGTTTGGGGTGTGTGGGGAGGGATGCAGGAAGGTTATGAAGCTGCGGTCAGATGGGGGCTAGGCCTCAGTTGGGGGCATGTTGGCCAGGCTTAATATTTTATTTTAAAAATTATGTCCAAAACAAAAGGTTTCAACTTTTTTTTATTTATGGCTCGGGTGGGGAACCTTTTCTGGGTAGGGGGAAAAAACCAATTGGGGACCACACAAGTAAGAAGGAACAACAAAAAACCCTCAACCCTCACTGATGTGGCCCCCAACTGAAACACCACACTCCCCTGGTCTTTCAGCCCCATGGTGGAAGGAGGGGCAGGGGGAAGGGAGGTTCAAGCCTTCAGGCCATATTTTCTCTTCTGGAGTTCGAGTTAGTGGAATGTGTGTGGGGGCCCCTAAGCTCTGGAACGGGGCCAAAGATGAGGGGTTAAGTGTGCAGGACAGGGCTGCCAGCGAGTGGGATAGGGATAGGGGTGCAGGATCTGGAGAGGAACTGTGGTGCAGGAGGGAATAAGAGTGCGAGGTTTGGGTGGGAGGTGAGGTACAAGAGCAGGTTGGAAGTAAGATGTCTGGCCAGGAGGGAGGGGGCAGGAACAGGTTGTGCTGGCTTTACCCTCCTTCCCCCCACAGAAAGCCAGCGTTGGTGCTCTAATCTTGTAGGGGCATGCGAGGCCATAGCGCTAGCACGGGCTCCCTGCTGTGGAGGGAACAAGGGGGACGCTGAACTTGAGCTTCAAAAGAGCCATATATTGCTCCCTAGTGAGCCATATTTGGCTTGTGAGCCACAGATTACCGACCCTTGCACTAGCCGTGTGGCTACTTGAGTGTGACTAGCTGGCTTGAACAATTATTCATTATTTCAGAATAATGTGGCTAGTTTGCTATAGCAATAGCCACTATAGCAGCTACTGCTTCAGAACTGGTTGGACACCCTGGGTCTTGCACATATCCTTGCTACAAATCTCATGGGTTTATTGTTGAGGCTGTCTAGCTGGATCACAAAGAAAAGAAATCCCTTCAGTTCTGTGTTCAGCTTCTGTCATAATCTCTGGTTGCTGTGCAACATTTTATTGTCAGGAGGAGGAAAGGGAAAAGAGAGGGTCAGCCTCCAGTGTTTTTGTTCCAGGACTTTCATTATTGGATACCAAATATCTCCAGGGGGAATCTCTGCTAGGAATACAGCCAAGTGGCTGCTTTCTATAACTGGATTTGAAATATTTCCTCTGGCTTTTAGAATAATTTGACAAGGGTCATTTGCATGTTTCTATATTCCGTGCCAACACTGTCTCCAGTGTTTCCTGGAGATAGCTGGCTCTTTTTGGTATCTCCTCCAGGAACAGGTGCAGATGTATTCCTGACAGCCTCATTATGGAAATGACTATCCACCCAACAACCTTCCAGCAGCAAACTTACAGGAATAAGATTTCCTTTTTGAGTGAGTCTCTGATGTTCAGGGTCTCAGCCATAGTAGCCTCCTAGCCAGTATTTTTCAGACCACAGGCCTGGGAGTGAAACACACAGAATATATTTAGTGCCTTATGAGAAATGTGGACACTGGCACTGGACAAAAAAATCCTCTGGTTTGACAATAGGTATTTTTGAGATGATTGCACCAGTACAACATCACTCTTGCAAAGCAAGCAGATGTCAGTATTTGATGAAGGCCTCCGAGTCCTTAAAAAGCATCTCTTCAGTTATTGTTTGAGTGTGTTTACTAGCAAGAAAAATCACCTTGTCAAGGAAGCACCATGGCCCATGCTGCGGAAGCCATCATCACGGAGTCTTCTACCAGGATCTGGCCCAGATTTTTTAAATTTGTTGCTGGATTTCAGAAGCCTCCCTTGTTTACTCACCTCTCCTTGTATCCCCCAAGAAATTCCTTCTCAGATTGATAATGGCGGGGGGAGGGGACACATGACAGAGCAAGGAGAACAATACACACACCATCAAGAAGCATCAAGTTTGAATTTCAGTTAATATTTCCCCTTCCAACTGGCTGAACATACAGCACTGGCTATCTCTAGTCTTCACCATGTCACATAAGCAATAGAGAGGAAGAAAAAGAACTGACACTTTTTCTAGAATACCTCATTCCTGATTCTCAGGGTTTGCTGCAAAATGTTCTTCTAGTATTCAGCCAGAGGAGAGGGATTTTTTCTTTATTTGCTCTTCTTGGTCTGTTTGTGAAGGACAGGGTTACAGCCTTCTCAGCAGAAAAGAGCACCTTTTATTTGTGAGCCGAATGCATTTTATATGGTTTAAGGTAGAAGTGAGTTTGCCTTTTAGCCTCCCTCTCCCCCAGAGCCTGGAGAGTAGTGATATTTCCTCTTTAAATATCTGGCTCTTTCAGATATTCAGATATATTCTGAAGGCTCTTTCACCTTCAGAGCCTACTACTCCGAGCGCTTAGCTCAGGGACAGGCTGTACAGAAATGACTTTAAACACCTTGGTAAGGACCGCAAGGATTTTGGCTGGAGTTCTCTTTAAAAGAAAGCAGGTCTTAGCTAGGAAGAATTTGGTACTTAGATCATAAATGTTGCACTCTTGCTGTATGTCCAGCCTTGGAGATGCCTGCAAAGAAAGCTCTTGGCTTCTTCCTGAATATTCCCTGCAGCATGGGATGATCATGTTACTGCAAGTGGCACCATTGCTTTCCGTGGCTTTCCAGGCTAAGAAGGTCTCTCAGTGGTGTGTGAGCTGAGGAGTGTGGCGCTTCAGACAGAACACTCTCTTTGGTATGTTCTCTTTTTCAGCTCTATCAGGTAACAGCAGGAAATTAGCGTTGGCAGCGAGTTTCATGGGGAATTCAAGAGGAAATAAACATGTGAACATCAATATTTAGCCTTTTGGGAAAAGGTTACACACTCAACTGACTGGTCACACTGTGCACAGAGACTACCCTAAGCATTTTTCCCTTACAGATTTAAAAGTAGTAAGAAAATAGCTTTAGAAAATGGCAGCTTGTACAGCTGTGAAGCAGGCCTTACGAGAGCCAAACAGAAAGGTATGGTCAGATGGACACAGCTGGTAAGCAAGAAGCTTCAGTTACCTCTGGTTTTCTGTGCCAAGAGGAAGCAGCTCGAAGTTGGACTGGTGGAAATGCTAGGAGCTAAAACTCTTTCCATAAACAGAGATTTTGGCAAGCAAATGGTAGTTATCACCTATGCTAACTCTAGCTGTGCACCTACTTCTATCAGTTCACCTACAGCAGCCACCATTGTCTCCAGCCAGAAGAATGCAAGATCTACAAAATGGTGGCAATGGACTACTCTCCCCTCTCTGAAGATCAACCACAGTGAATCTGAGGAATTTGATCAACAATCTTGGGAATGGAAACCTCCAAATCAATCTCAAATGGACTTCTTGAGACTAGACTAGTGCCAGTCCAGGAACTGTGTTTCATAGAAGTCTTTTTTTTTATTTATAGCAGTCTTTTCTTCACCAGAATCCAGTTAAGAAATGTGATCAATGCAAAAAATATAAACAGTATTTGTGAAAGCAGAACTACTGCTTTTAGATGTATTTCAGTTAATTTAGCAGAGGCAGCCAAAGGCTTTCAGCCACCTAAGAAATGATTTTAGGCCAAAACACATTGTGGAATGCCTGATTGCTAGAATACAAGTCTCCTCACACCTTTGTGATAAAAATTAAAATAGAAATTTTAAAATAAGTGTGTCTGCTCTCTGACTGTTCTGTTTATAAAGCTATTCGGATTCATAATTTCACAGCTATGATTATGCATAATTTCAAAACTATCATCAATCAGGTCATGCAGTTCCCAACAGCCATATGTATTATTAGTATAATATGAAACACCAAATTACAGAAAACAGTAACTCTGGATCTCAGTCAAACAACAGCTCTGACTCAACAGAATATTTCCAATACTTAATAAAATACACAACTGGTAGATTAATTCACCACAGTAATGTCCTGTTGATTCATGGAGCCCTGGCACACCTCCAAAGTTTGGAATAAGTGGATTATATGAAACACCAAATGCATAGTTTACTTTGCTTTAGTATTAATAAGATACAAATATAACCCAAGACACAGAAGTATAAAGAGATCTTATGAACTGTTATAACCAATCCCTCTGAATCTCACGGAGCTCAACATTACATTACTTACGGATGATAAGGCATTCTTCAATCCAGCTATTTGTGCAGATGGAGATGAGGCTGCATCATGTTCCAGCAGCTGCTTCAGTTTCTCTCTCTCAACTGAGATTGTACTAAAAGCCGACTTTAAGGTGAAGTAAGCTAAACAAATTAAAAAAAAAAAAAGCAGACAGTTAGGAAAAGGCCCCCAGTTGTACAGCAAGATTGGAAACAACATTTCAGTGCAGCTTAATATACAGTGACAGAAACAAGACTTGTTGGGACATAGCACTAAAGACAGGCCAGGTTAAAACCTAGATTTTTACTAGGAGACACGATTACTACTTGAATCATGGATAATTGTCAAATAATTGCTGCTGAGGTACGGACAAAACAAAGGAAAAAAATAAAGTAATAATGGATCTTTATTAATTGTGGCAATTTGTAGAAAGCAGAGGAGATCTATTTAAGAAACATTTGTTGGAACAAAATAAACCTCCAAGTTATGCTATGCCCCCCTCCCCTTTTTTGGATAACCACACCTTTTGCTGAAAAGACATTATAGACAATGCGTGGACTGACAGGAGGAGCCCTGGCTATCAGATGTCTGGGCTGGACAGGGTTCCTGCCCTCAGCCACCTGGCTGACAAAGCTGTGGTAGAAGCCCAATATTGTGAGATTCACAATGCAGTGGAAGTTGCGGATTAAGTAGGGCCTTATTTATTATGACAAATGTTCTGTGTGCCTGTATTTTCACACTCAAAGTATTTTGATTTTTTTATTCTAAATCGTAGCACTAACTTCATGAACGTGGGCGGTCAGTGCAGCTAGGGCTGGGGGAGGCAGGTCCCCAGCCCCACCTACAGCCCCGCCCCCTCTGCTGAGGCCCTGCCCCCACCATGGGAAGGGGAAGATCGCATGTGTCCTAGCCTCCCTGAAGCACTTGGGAGGGAAGAGGCCACGTGGCCCAAGCCTCCCAGCCCTCGGAGCACAGGGAGGGAGGCAACTGCGCAGCTCGAGCTGCCCCAGAGCACGGGGAGGGTGGGCACTAGGAGCAGCAACACTCCACACCCAGAACACTTAGAGACATTCTGGGGTGGACTGTGGGCAGGGCCATGCCTGACGGTTTGGGAAGGGAAAGCCTTCCCCCGCCTAGTGTACCGGATGCCCATGTTCAGGTACATTAAACCTGCTTCCTTTCCTCGGTAAGGTTTAGTCTCCAGACACTTGAGGATCAATCCTATGTTCCTTGAATAAGTAACATTTCCAGTGAAAATCAGGGCAGCACGCTAACCTGTTCAACCCAACTTTGGACAGGCTAATAGAATGTTCATGGACAGGGCTTTGCAGCGTTGGGCTATCTGTGTGGGGATATTTCAATTTGAGTTACAAATAGTAAATGGAACAAACTACAAAATATTGAATTTGTTTACTAGGTGACTTGCATGCTATGCAAACGTCACACTACTATTTCCATTCTTGCTTGATTCATGTTTTTTGAACGCTTGAGGTTAGCAACACTGAATCAGACCCAAAAATGTCATGAGATCAGCTTAATTAGAAGACTTCAAGTAGGAATACATTTGGGAATTTGTATTTGCCTTCTGGTTTTTGAGATTGAGGATACATTGTTTCAAGCTTTTCTCCATCCATAATGGCTAAAAACTTAAATACTGCTCTTAGGCTGAAATGCTGCATTCTAAGTCATTATCGTGCTGTCGTTCTCACTTACCTTTCTTGAATGTTTTGGAGACTTGTCTTTCTGGTGCACTTATCAGCGGTTGCTAGTTTTACAAAACACAGTTCCCACAGGAACTTCTCTCCTCAAAATATTATTTGGAAACATACCCTGAGTCAGAGGAGCAGAACTATTCTAGATTGCACTAATACACATTTTAGAAAGTTTTTGTCCCCCATCTTAAACAATATTACTTTGCATGTGAAACTGAAGACTGATTTTACTCTTAGTATTCAATTTCTTAATTTTGAAATGACATGAGAGTGATATCCAGTGATAATTTATCCCTTAAAAAAAATTCTGTTCTCCAGGAAATGTATCACCACATATTTTGTTTAATTCATGGAGAAAACCCCCCTCTCCTCCATTCAAAATATTCTTATTTCTGCTGTATAATACAAGGCAGCGTGAAATAAAGTAGCACTAACAAAAATGTTCTATATCCTTTGTAAAAGGAGATTGCATTAAAGGACACTGAGCCAACAGTCACCGCAGCACAAAAAACCCCCCCCAAAACAGAACAGGTTCTGTACTTGGGTTTCCTAGCACAAAGCATGAAGCCATGGCACATATTTTTATTTCTATGGGTTTGTCTACACGGCATGCTTCTTTCAAAATAAGCTATTCCAGAAAAGTTATTCCGAAATAGCTTATTTCGAAATAGCACATCTACAACACTGCAGGGAAGCCTCAAAATTAGTCTGAGGCAGGCTTCCCTAAAGTAAACATGCTATCTCGATTTAGAGCCCCAGGAGGCAGTAGGGAAGAATAACTTAGAATGGCCCTGCTGAGGGGCTATTTCGAAATAGAAGCAGTGGAGCATCTACATACGCCTTATTGTAAAATAGCTATTTCGGAATAGGCATTATTCCTCCTAGAATGAGGTTTACAGATTTCTGAATAAACCATCCATTATTTTGAAATTATTTTGAAATAACGGAATGGCTGTGTAGATGCTAGCATTGTTATTTAGAAATAACGCTAGTAGACACACCCTAAGGTGGCAATAATTGTGGGAGAAACATTTCAAAGAAGATGATCCCTGAAACAACTTTAGTGCTACTTTATTTTTTACAAAAAAGTATCTAATTTTGACCCCATTTAATTTTGTAAAGCTCAGTGGTGAGAGTTCTCTTATGTCAGTACAGTATCTAAACCACTACCACTACCACCACTATAGGGGAAAAACAAATGAATTTTTATAACATCACCACCTAGCCAAGGAAAAATGACTTGAGATGTAATAGTGGAACCCTTTAAAAAGTTATTTCCTGCTCATAAAAGCCTGCATGATATTTACAAGGACTCTCCTCACTGCCCCAGATCCCAAATAAAAAGATACCACTGGAGCAGTGTTTCTTAAACTGTGTGTGCTGCGAGGCAGTTGGAGGTGTGCCGGGGAGAACAGAATTCAAAATGGCCACCCTGAAAGGGGCAGGTGACTTTTTTTGCTCAATAACTCTCCCCCGACCCTTTTTTTGGTTTTGCTCAACAAAAAATCCTTGGTGTTCCCCATAAAAAAAAAATTACTGTTTGGTGTTCCACTGTCTTAAAAAGTTTAAGAAACACTGTGCTAGAGCATGACAGTAGACAGGCTCTTTCATGTTATCAGAGTATAGCTATGGAAGAGTGTTTGCAGAGACGGCTGCTCAGTGGCAGCTTGAGCTAGCCCTCTGGCTGCTTACCATGAGATTTTATTTTTCTGTATTCACTAAAAATAGGTTACTCCCATAGCAACCCTTGCATCACAAACAAATGTTAGCTCTGAGATACTGTGGACCATCCTGAGTGCACACTGTGTGAGTGCATGCAAAGAGAGAGAGTCTTGTGTGTGTGTGCATACACCACACACCCCACACCCACCCACACCCCCACCCACCCACCTTTATAGGAACTGATTTTAGGACAACTGCTTGTTTCCAGGATAAGAGAATCTACTGTGATTATACATACAATGGGGGGGGGGGGGGGCGCGCGAGGGGGAATGCAGGCTACCATCATTCAACAGGGAGTGAAAATTCCAACAATTCCATTTAAATTGGCTTATCCTGAGGTCACAAGGTTTGATGAGGATCTGCCCTTGAACAGACACCTTGGAAAGCAGTTCAATTTCCCTTTAAACAAAAATTTTTTTAAAGGTATACATAAAACGAGTGTGAGTTTATATATGTGTAGAACCCTGCAGATATCCACGGATTGGATGTGTATATAAGTTTTGTAACAGCACAGGGTTTCTGGACTTGGACAGGGCTCAGAGTGTATTCTGGTTCTAAATCTCAAGTTTTGAAGAAAAGAAAATAATTTGAACGCTATGCTACTATTTTAATGATCTGAGTCCATCGCATTTCAGCGCCTGCCACACCTTTGGAAGCAGGGGGATGGGATGTGAAGTTATCCAGACCTTAATTTTTACACAAGCCAGCCTCAGAAATCCCACTCTTATTTTAGCTGAAACACGCAAAATCTCACTTACCTTTATGTGCAATGTGACACAAATCTTCTTGCATTTTAGAAAATTCGGATGTTTCAGAGCCATCAGAGTAATTTTTTTCTTCCCCAAAATCTATTGTAGATAAATTAGGATTGGAAGCATGCAGTCTCATGGGGGCAGAAAATACTGTAGGTACCTAGAAGGAGAACATTTACAATTGGTAAAATATGACAAGTAAAAGTTTTACATTTGCATTGCAGACACTGTACAATCAGACAACAGCATGGGAGGAACAGCTATTGATCAATAATGTTTTTACTTGGATAATACATTTGACCTCCCCCCCACGCCAAAAAAAAAGGAGACCCCATGCTCAAATGTTTCAAACTTGGAGATTTGGCAAAAATTTAGCAGAAACATTAGTTTTGGCCTGAAGAGTGTTGCACCATCATTTAAACTTATAACTATCCAATAACATGATTTGTGGAAGCCATTTTATAAACAGTTAATAGTGCTGTTAGATTTCACACACAGTCTCAACTCAGCCTTCATTTCTGGTTCAGAAAAATTGTGAAATCTATCTTGGCCACTTTGAAATCATGGTGAATTTTGCTATGGATGTCAAAGGAGCCAGGATTTTGCTCATTGAGTCATGTAAGTCCCAGGACACTGAAGTCCAATCTTACATATAGCTTGATTTAGAGGGATTCGGATTCCCTTAGAAATGCCAGAGCAAGAAAGGATCAATAAGCAAGTTAGCATTTTGAGAAAGTTGGGCTGGGAGAGGAAAAAGACTGTTCCAGTTACCTGCAAGGTTCCTTTGGCATCTTTACCAATAACTCTAGAACGCCACCTCCTGTGTGTTCTTTTTTCTTTTTTTGGACTTTCAAAAGTTCCACCCTTTTAACAACAGAGGGAACAACAACAATGGTAGGTGTCATAAAACATTACTGATAAGAAGAATCAACATCTTACAGCCCTCCCACCTCCATGAAATAATAATTTTCACAGCTGACCTGCATAGCATTTATAGCGGGTGCTGAACACGTCCTATGGAGAACTTCCATGCTCTGTAACAGCTGGCTCATTTCCATTAAATATGTGTGACAACACGAGAGATCTGTTTTGAAGAGAGAAAATATTTTCAAGAAGTGTGGACACGGAAGGCAATTTTTTTACATGCAGCTGAAGTCAAATTTTGCTTCACTTCTTATTTTTTCAGCCAAGTAGCAGATTGGGGTCAGCAGCACAAAGATCGTTACCAGTCTGGCATGGTCAACCCCTTTGTGGAGCGAGCAGTGTCATGTCAGGCTTGGAGCAGAGGTGTAGTGAGGGTGTTTGTGCCCGAGGGCAAAGGAAAAATTTGTGCCCCCCCAACCCCTTCCTCCCGCCACCATGTGGCAGGGCCCTGAATCTGGCGCACAGCTGAGCCTGACCCTGGGAGGAGAGGGGAACTTGTACCGCATCTTCCCCCACCACCTCCAGTTTGGGGCCAGGCTCCCGCATGCACTAACCCACCAGCGGAGATGGAGGAGGGTCGGGCTAGGAGCAGAGAGGTGGGGAGGAGGCTCCAGCTGCCGGCGGCAGGCGGAGTAGGAGCAGGTGAGCTGAGGGATGACGGGGGAGCAGAATGGGATTAAATTGGCACCTCCCTAGCATGGTGCCCAGGGGCAACTGACCCCTCTGGCCCCCACACTACGCCACTGCTCACCCCCCTTCTGCAGGTCTATCATCTTATGCATGTGCAAGATCTGAGAGCCATCCCATGAATCTGCAGTTAATGTCTGTGGCACCTGCTTCTGTGGGATCTCACAAAGCTGCCACATTCATCTCCAAAGGGGACTTCCCAAAGCAGGCCCTTCCTGCTGATCCCCAAGGCGTCCACAGGTCCGGTCTCCTTTCAATGGGCCCACTTCCCAGGGCTCATTGGTCTTGGATCTGGCTTCCATCCCCTCTCCAACCCTTGCAACTGTCCAGAGGGGCTCGCCTTCTGCCTTATCCATTCCCACCTCATTCACCCCACAGGGACAGTCTCTATCACTTGTTTTAGGGACTATTCTACCGAGACGTAATGCAAAGTTTCCATGTAAAAGGACTCAATACAAAGCTAAAAACTTCAATGAGCGAATGATTAATACAGAGACGTGTCTACATCTGCTGCAGGGAAGCACCTCTGCCTGCCTCCACCCCCCTCCTTCAGAGTCTACAGCCCCATTGCAAAGCAGGGGAGGGGAAGGAAAGGGGCTGAGGCCCATCAACGGGACCGAAGCAGCCATTCCCCTGTCCATTTCTGGTGCTGTGTTGCTTCAGGCACGCTGAAATGCTGTCACCTCTGGGGTGAGCTGGACAGCTGTTTAACACTTGCACAAGGGGTTTCGGGCAGGGGGCAGTGTGGGTTGCCTTCCTGCAGAGCCCCCATCAGAACCACTGTGCCCTCCTGGCTTAGGAAAAGAATAAACAGAAGGATTGGAAATTAACCCATCCAGTCTCACATCCCCTATGCAAGGAATGAGTCATCCACATTAGGCCCCCGCTGGAGTATTGTGTCCAGTTCTGGGCGCCACATTTCAGGAAAGATGTGGAGAAACTGGAGAAAGTCCAGAGAAGAGCAACACAAATGATGAAAGGTCTAGAGAACATGAGATATGAGGCAAGGCTGAAGGAATTGGCCTGGTTTAGCTTGGAAAAGAGAAGACTGAAAAGGGACATGAGAGCAGCTTTCAAGTATCTAAAAGTGTGTCATGAGGAGGAGGAAGAAAACTGGTTCTCCTTGGCCTCTGAGGATAGGACGAGAAGCAATGGGCTTAAATTGCAGCAAGGGAGGTTTAGGTTGAACATTAGGAAAAACTTGCTGCCTGTCAGGGAGGTTAATCACCGGAATAAATTGCCTAGGGAGATTGCGGAACCTCCATCACTGGAGATATTTAAGAGCAGGTTAGACAGACACCTGTCAGGGATGAGCTAGGGCAACTCAACTTTGGAAGCCCCGGAGGACACACTGATACTCACAGCACATGCTGAGGGCCTCAACTTAAGTGTGGTTGCATACACATGCAAATATATACAAATAGCTTCTCTCACACTGACAGGCATGAATACAAAGATTAAGGCAAGACTACACAACACACAGGCCCCATTTAAGTCAGTTCTGCTGATATTAATAAAATGCAACATTTACCAGATTTCCACCCACATGACGGCACTTTTCACAAGCAATGACAGTCCAAGAATTTAACTACTAAAACGCATCTCAACAGAAGACCATTACATTGACTACTTTTTTGTTTTGGCTCCCACTCACCAGCCGCGTGTTGATCCCCACAAACCCAAACCGCACCGCGGGCCGCAAACAAACTGGCCGTGGGCAGCATGCGGGCCATGGGCCATGTGTTCAGTAGCCCTGGGTGCTTGGTCCTGCTGTGAGGGAAGGGACTGGACTCAATCTCTGAAGGTCACTTCCAGTTCTAGTGTTCTGTGATTCTATACTGCCCGCATGGGGTTAGATAGGGGCTGGTGCCCCCTAGAAGGGACGGGTCCCCAGAGCCCATCCATATCTCCGTGAGCCAGCCTGTGTCCCCTGCCCTGGGACTGAACTGGAGCCAGCGCCCCCTACAGAGGCCCTGTATCCTCCTGTGCACCAGTGGGATTTTGGTGCCAGGCCCCGCCCTCAAGTGGATCCCTTGAACTGGGGGTCAGGTCAGGCCAGGCCCTGTTCTCTCCCACACTGTGGGGTCCCAGGGGCCAGGCCCTGTGGTGCCTCTAGGCAGGTGTTGCGGCATGAGGGGAGTGAACCTCCTAAAGGGAGGTTCCAAAGAGGCTGGAGAAAGGCTGTTCACAGTAGTGATACATGGCAGAACAAGGAACAATGGTCTCAAGTTGCGGTGGGAGAGGTCCAGGTTGGATATTAGGAAAAACTATTTCACTAGGAGGGTGGTGAAGCACTGGAATGGGTTACCTAGGGAAGTAGTGGAGTCTCCATCCCTAGAGGTGTTTAAGTCTCGGCTTGACAAAGCCCTGGCTGGGTTGATTTAATTGGGATTGGTCCTGCCTAGGGCAGAGGGCTGGACTTGATGACCTTCTAAGGTCTCTTCCAGTTCTTTGGTTCTATGATTCTATGAATTGGCTAGGTCCAAAGCTATCCCCACAGGGCTCAGGAAGCCTGGGGGAAGGGCTGAGCAGATGGGAGAAGCGGGGGCAGGAGATGGCTGCCAGGTATCAGTCTCTGCCTCTCGCTGCCGTTAGTTGGGCTGCACCGTGGGCCGGCAGGCAGTTCCCAGGACTGTCTCCTTTGAGCAGGGGCCGCTTGATCACAGAACAAGCTAGCCAGGGCATGATTGCTGAAGCCCCCCCAACCCGCGGTTGTTCCCCACATTAGTCAGATTGCAGAGAGCCGGGTTATTCTGGGCTGTGCTGCAGTCACATCTTTGCTACCCGTTGTGATGACGCGTTGGGGTCCCCTGACTCCTGCACCCCCGTAATGGCACGAACAGACTCCACCAGCCCGTAGAATGGAGGGAGTTTATTGCTTCTCCAGGATACAGCACAGCACAGCACAGATGTCATCTGGTTACAGGGCAGGCCTAGGATGCCTCAGCCCCCCTTGAGATGGGGGAGACTGGGCCCTAAATCCCAGCCCCTGGCTTAGGCTGGCTCCTCCATGATCCCAGACAGAAACTAACTCACTCTCCTCCAGCCCTGCCCCCCAGCCCGGGCAGCATTCCACCTTCCTTTGTTTCTCTCCCTTGGGGGTAGCTGGTCAGACAGGTTGAGAGACCCTCTTTGCATAATGGGCCGCTGGGCCGTGGTTAGGGTCAGCCAGTGGGGGTTACCACAGAGCCATCATAGGAACTAGCCAGATACCCCCACTACATCACACCCGTGTAGACAGCCCCTGAACCACTGGAAACTGAGCTTCTAGTCCAACCTGGTATGTGACCTCAGGCATGTCACAGCCCCCACTGTGCCTCAGTTTCCCCAGCTGTAAAATGGGAACAATGCTGGCCTCCTTGGGAAAGCCCTCTGAGTGCTACCAATGGGCGGAGTGAGGGCTGGCGAGGATTAGCCTTGGTACCATTCCAGCGGGCGGATGGTGCCATCAATTGCTTCACAGCGCTTTGTGTCTGTATGAAATCAAGTGAGGTGGTCCAGTGACAGGTGGGTGAATGGCTAAAAGTCAGTGGGCAGAGAACTTGGTGCCAGGCGCTGAGTTACTGGCAAATTCAGCGTACAGGGAATGAGGCTCCCCACACCTCAGCTCCCAGCACTTGCAGGTGGAGTTCACAAATTACAAAGCTCTTCTCGCTTCCCTGCCAGCCCAGCCACCGCTTTACTCTGGGTCCTTAACATGGGCTGTCCCTTGCCTTGGCTGGGCACTGCTCCGGGGCGGGCTCGACTCTCCTAACCCGGAATCACAGACGTGCCCAAAAAGTGGGGTTGGGGGGCACAAGTACCCAGACCCATGATCCCCCACCCTGCTGTTCTTGCCCCAAGGCCCCATCCATGCACTGTCCCCCCCCCCCCTCAAAATGCTCCTGAGCTATCTCTTCCTCCTAAGACCCACCCCCACTTGTTCTCTCCCCCACCATTGCCTGCCCTTACATGCCTCTGGCCCCCCATCCCTTGCTCTGTGCCCCCTGGCCCTGGCCCGCCAGACCAGGGGCTGCCGCTGGAGACTGGCAGGTTTTCTACCAGCTGATGCCAGAGCCGGGCACCCCCAGCGCCTCCCACAACCAAATCCCCCTTCCTCAGAGCCAAGCAACCCCAGCCCCCGCAACCAAATCTCCCTCCCTCAGAGCCAAGCAACCCAGCGCCACCCCCAACCAAATCCCCCTCCCTCAGAGCCAGGCACTGGCGGAACCGGTCGGGTAAGTTAATCTTACTTTTAAAAGAGGCTGCTCCTGCCAACTGCCTCTGCTCGCAGTGTGTTCCGGGTAGCAGCACGTGGCCCAGCTGCCGGCTCACTGATCTAAGTGTCAGGTGGGCCTGCGCGGCGTGTGCTCCATTCCCACCCCGGCCCGGCGCCCCCCTTGCGTGGCGTCCGGGGGCAACTGCCCCTCCCTGCCCCCCCTTCGCTACGCCTCTGGCTTGGAGACCATACTATTTTCCCTAGAAATGAGTTTCTTTGGGTCAGGGTAGAGGCATATTGATAGGGGGAGTTTACACTGCTGCTTGTTTATCTATATCCTATTCTACAGGGAAATAACTACTACAGAACCTCAAGCTCTTGGACTGTAAATATGACTAGCACTTGTGATGTCCACTAGGGGCCAAACTTTCAAAAATTACTAGTTACTTTGGGTGCTTCAAAGTGTAGGTGCTTACTTTGAGGCACTTCAAAGCCTGTTTGTCAGAAGACTGATGCCCAAAATTTTCTGGAAAAAAAAAAAAAAATCCCTTTATAAAGTTTCATGTTGGTTATCCAAAACTGGAAGTACTTGGAAATTACTATCACTATAAAAAGTGGACATAATTCACTTTAAGAAAGTTACTACAGTACCATCATTTTCAGTGGTAAACACTAGCAGAACAGCCCTTATACCAGGCTTCCTGCTTGCGTTGCCCCACCCACATGCTGCTCAGAAACGTGCCTGTGGGGCAGTTTTTCTTTAAAAACTGAGTCTGGAGGGGGAGGGGGGAGCTTTAGGAGTTGCTCCTGCCCCCAGCATAATACCATTGGCTGGTTTCTGGCCAGAAACTGGCCAATGGGAGCCCACCCATTTCAATAACAGGCAGCCACGAAGCACAAGGGGCTCCAGAGCACGTGGCTGCAGCCTTTGGGCAGGGCAGGGCAGGCAGCAGTAGTATTCCCACTAAGCTGCGTGGCAGCACAGCGTCACAGGTGATTAATCAGCCCCGCCCAGTCAGAGGCTCAGAGCTCTGTGCAGCTGACTGACTGGGCAGTGCTGATTAATCACCTGTGATGCTGTGCAGCTTAGTGGGAACACTGGCTGGCAGAGAGGCTGATTCAGGAATGGGCTGCTGGCTGGTAAGTCTCCTGGCCAGACCCAGCCCTTCCCCAACCCTTCGGCTACCCCCCCTCCTCCCACATAACCAAATCCTCTGTCCCTCCTCCCCCTGCACCCATATTCCTTCCCAGATCTGGTACCACAGTCCCCTCCTGCCCTAGCTCACAACCCAAATCCCTGCACCACCTCCTGTGTCCCAATTCCGTGCCCTACGTCACAATCCAACCCCCCTGAACTCCAGTCCAGTGCCCCAGGTCACAACTGCCTCCTTCACCCAAACTCCTTCCCTTACTCCAAGCTCCCTTCTGCACCCAACCTCCATCCCAGATCCCTGCACCTCCTCCATAAATATCATGGAAGAGTGCGGCCCTCGACCACTTTCCAAATTCTTAGAGTGGCCCCCCGCTCCCCCACCATCAAAAATTGTTGCCCACCCCGCCTTATACAGTCAGTCAATTCCAGTAATATTCAGGAAACCTGCAATAATTTAATTGTTTCAAGTTTCTTCAGATAATGTTACCTTTTGAGCATTTTTCCATATCCTCCGAAGACTGTAGCCAAGGTGGAATCCTGGACTCACTACTTGGACAGGAAAACTGTAAGTTATTCCCAATTCGCAATGAATTCTGTTTTGTCAGGCTGCCTGTCTGTTCCAAAATAAACAGAAATGAATAGTTAATACAAGATAATCTATTATTGTGGTAAAGATGAATTATGGCACCCAGATGCAGAAGACTAGGTTCAGAAGCTGGTGAAGATTACACGCAAAGTTGTCACAAGTGTATAAGCCAACAAAGAAAAACATCTAGTACCACACTTCATGAACATTTTCACTGAAAATTTGATTAAGGGAATGAGCTGACTAGCAACTACCAGCAACAGAAAGACAAATACAGAAGAAAAATCAACAAGAACTCGGTTTGCTGAAAAGTAGATTTAAAAAAGTTTCAACACTTGGAAGCATTGGGTCAGTGTAGTAAACTGATCATCTGTGTTTAATGTTTTCCCCATACCCTCCCAATGCGGTCTTGGTAATTGATACTCAGGTGCTTCAAGAGACCTTGTTATGCTTTTGGCCTTTAGGAGATTAAGCCTAAACCTAAGTCAAGCCAGAAGTTTGATGGCTCTTATATCTGATTGCTAGGCCTAGGAGAAGGTGACCTGCACTTATCTTGGCCCTGCAGTGATGCTCTTTTCTCCCATCAGAAGTTGTCAGTGCCAGAATAGAAGGCGAAGCCTAATTACTTACCGTAATATTGGATTACTAATGTTTTGTAGTTCTTATAGATACTTTTATAAGCATCTAAGTTTTAAAAGTTAAACTCTCACATTTTCACCACTGTAGTGTGAGTGGACAAAGTTTAAATTTTAAGTAAAAATCTAGAGTTGTATTTCCCATTCTGACAGCAAAACTCATGTGTGCCAAGGGTATTTATTATGCAACCATTAACACAAGTTTTCCAATACTGGACACACTAGTGTTTAATCGACACGAAAATAAATAAATAAATAAAACTTTAAACAAGGACATTTAAAAAAGTCAAGGTAAAACTTTACAGTATTCTAAAGAAAATTGGACAAGAAGCAAAATTACACAGACCATTTTACAGTTTACATCTGACACCAAAGTTTTACCCAACCAAAAACTGAATTATAGCTTTTTTTTTTTAAAACCAAAAAACCCAAAAAAACCCCCACACAGAATGACAGAAAAAAAAAAAAATCAAGCTAATTAATCCTCAACGAGAGCTCATCATTACCTTTCTACTTGAAACAGAATCAAAAACGCTGGATACAGTGTCTGTCGTAGAGGATGCCGGGAAGAAATTATTAACATCATGTGGAAACATGGCAATTTCATTTTGACGATACATTCTGTGGTGACGCAGTTTTGCTACCCATTCATCAAACAGTTCCTGAGATTTCACCTACAGAAAATAGTTAAGTTGTATGTCAGGGAGTCATAGTTCATCTTAAATTACTAGACAAAACTAGATCTTATTTTCTCCTTTTTCTTACAAGGTAGCCACATGAGGTTCTGCATTCTTGACAGACCATCAATAAAGTCTTCCTATTAAATAGCATTCTTCCCCAGCTTGGATACAACAGGAAAAACAAACCAAACCAAACATGGAGCAGCTCAAGAGAAAAATTATGTTAGCTAAAGATTCTAAGACCCCATTCAGGAAAGCACAAACAAATGTTTGAGTCCATCCCTGTTCAGGGGAAAACCGACATTTGCTTAAGTCTCATTAACTGCAATAAGATTTAAGCTTAAAAAAGCATACCATACTAAATAGGGCTTAATATTGTGAACTTAAATACAAGTCTTGTAAGCCGGTCTCCTGAAGGACAGACTTAATTTAGACCCACAGAAGCATGACAGCTTTAAATCTTCACACATGCCAGAGTACATAGAAATATATAATCTCAGTTTTATTTGCAAACTTCTTTGCTTTTAAGGTTTAAAAAAAGTCTTTAAAATGTAAAAGTCAAACCTATATTTAACTAAGATTTAAGACACCTAACTATATATTTTAAGTGAATTTAGAGCTGGGTTAGCCCATAGCAGGCCGGCACTGCTATGTTTACCTGCATCTCTGCAGATAGAAGGGATTGAAGTTCCCATTGGCCACGGATCATTGTTCTCAGCCAACGGGAGCTACAGGAAGTGGTGTCCCATCCATGACCAATGGGAGTTGCAATCAGCAGTACCTGTGGAGATGCAGGTAAATGTAGAAGCGCCAGCCCACCAGGAGCTAAGCCCGTTTTGTTGCCCACCCGATTTAGAGCATTAGATCAACTTACAAGTTTAACACTGCAGACTATATAGTCTACAAAATACTTCTTAATTATGTCCGATTAATAGATCAGATCATTTCTTTCACGTAATAGAGATGTAGTATGTGAGAATACTTGCATACTTTGCAAGAGGGCATAACAACAGCATCTGCCTACTCTGATCCATTTTTTTCTCCACATTAGTCTCACAAAAAGGAGTAACTAAATTTAAGTATAAAAAATTGCTGCCAACTACAAGATCTTATGTTTGACAGAATTCAAAGTTAGGGAAAGATTTTACAGAAGTTACAAATTCCAGAAACTGAATTACAGAAAAATAAAGATAACTTACTTCTCAAACTATTAAAGTTCAGCCACATTTGACAATTGCTACATAATTTACATAAATGTATTCTCCAAGTTAACCAATATTTCCACCAACCCTTTATTTGAAGGCCAACACTGCAATCTGCATAGATCAGTAGGTAGGTCACAATGTTTCAATATTTTTGCAATTTCATTGGTAAGATACAGAATAAGACGGCCTTGAAGAATTACCTTTAGATGGTATATGTATTCTTCTGTATCCAAATCTATACATTTTGTTGATTTTTTTACAGACATCACTGAAAGTCCAACATCAATGCAGCCATGAAGCTTCTCTCTCTCGACCTACAAAGATTTTACATAGAAAATTAGCATTGATTGGCAGGATCAACATTTTTAATTCAACTTCTAGTTCAGATATTCAGAATCTTTCCTTTTCACACCACCACCCAAGTCCTGGTATTCATATAAAATATCAAAATATTGTGAGAGGGAGCAGTGAGGTATGATGGGGGAAAAGGAGAGACAGACAGACAACTTACATCAGCTTGACACTTGCCATACTTCAAAATTCCTCTGTTCAAGTAGAAGTATCTCTGTAATCAGAAATGCAAAGATACCTTCATAAGAGGGCAGGAAATGGTACTCTATATTCCATTAAAAGGGCATCTTCTGCTGTTAACCTTTTCAACTAAGACAATACACCAAGTGAGTTAAGTTTAAAAGGCAACTAACCAACCATCAGGCTACATCGACACTGGAAAGAATTGGTGATAGAAGTGCTGTCCACATGCAAGAGTTGCCAAAACTGAAAACTCGCCAAACCTATTTTTCTGCCACCCACTGTCGACATATCACGGTCACATTGTTAGCTCCCTAGTTGAGAGAAAGAGCATAGCAATGTGGGTAAGCATCTCACATTGCTTGGCATCACCTACAGTCACTAAGCACTGTGGGGATGTGCAACGTAGTGCTAGGCATTTGGGGAATGTGAAAAACATCCCAGCAGCTACCTCTTTGCTTCCCAAGGCTCCTGGGACTTCCAGCTTTCATTCAAGTGGCGCGAAAGTCAGTTATTGCTGCAAACTCCAGCATCTGCTAGGAGGAATCATGGATCCCAGACTTCTCTCCCACATTGCGTTCAATGTGCTTAAGACTTCACGCCTTGCGGCCAAGCAACTAATGCACTTAATAGAGGACAGAGACTCAGATGCAGATGACAGTGTGAGTGACAGGGACAGGAGTAAAGTGGCAATGCACTGGGCGGTCACAGAGCAGCTGTACACAGTAGAGTCTCACTTTTGGGCTAGGGAAACCAGCACTGATTAGTGGGATCACATTGTCATGTGGTGTAGGATGAAGACCAGTGTCTACAGAACTTTCAGATGCGTAAAGCAACCTCCCTGGAGCGGTGCGCTGAGCTGGCCTCTGAATTGCGGTGCAAGGACACCTGAATGAGAGCTCTCAGTAGTCAGGTATGTAGCAATTGCTTTATGGAGGTTAGTGACCCCCGATTTCTACCATTCGGTTGCAAATCAATCTGGAGTGGGGAAGCCTACCACTGGGGTAGCATTTCTGCAAGCATACTGGGCAATAAATTGCATTTTGCTGCATAGGATTGCGAGACCCTGGGAAATGTGGATGGTGTAGTGACTGGCTTTGCTAACATGGGCTTTCCAAACTGTGGAGGGGCAATTGATGGCCCTCATATTCCCATTATTACTTCGCCCCACCTTTCCACGGAGTACATCAATTGGAAGGGTTACTTCTCCATGGTGCTTCAGGTGCTTGTGGATCACCATAGACATTTCACAGACAAATGCAGGGGGGTCTGGAAAGGTGCATGATACACACATCTTCAGGAACACTGGCCTGTACAGAAAGCTGCATGCTGGGACTTTCTTTCCAGACCAGAAAATTATAGTGGGGGATGTGGAAATGCCCATTGTGACCCTAGGCAATGAGGCTTACCCCTTATAGACCTGTCTCATGAAGACTTACATGGGGCACCTGGACAGCAATAAGACTAAGCCGATGCCGCATGGTACTTGAATGTGCCTTTGGCAGATTGAAAGCAAGATGGGAGGTGTGTCTATGGCAGGCTGGACTTTTTTGGAAGATCATATCCCCAAGGTGGTGACCACATGCTGTTACTCTCACACAAAGTATGTGAGCAAGGGTGAAGTGTTTACCCCTGGGTGGAACAACGAGACACGGTGCCTGGGCACACAGTTTGAACAGCCAGACACTTGTGCTGTCAGAGGAACCTACAGGGTGGCCATCAATATCAGGGAGGCTCTGAGGAACCATTTTCGCAATGGGGGGGGGGGGGAGCTGACGTGCGTCAAGGTTGCTTCCCTGCCTCATCCCACTACTCATCCGGAGCGAAGCATTCCCATGAAACCAAAGCATATTACAGGCTTCCACAGGGGCCAAAACGATTGGCATGGGCCCGTGTCATACAAAGTAAATTCATGAAAACTTGCTACATTTGTCTTTATTGATGTCTTTCACTCAGAAAGCTTAGTGGTAAGGGATAGCAAGGGTTATTGGAAAACCGCACAATGGTGTTAACATCCAGCTGTCAAAGTCACAGCTGCTTTGACAGGGAGTGGAGTGTGCTTGGAAAAAAAAACCCAAAAAACCAATACTTGACTGTGTGGGCACACAGGGAGAGTTGCTATGTGGAGGTGGGGGTGGGGATGGGGGAAGAGAGAAGAGTCCTGCATGTGCATCCGCACTCTCCTTGGATACGAGGTCCAGTTCTTTATAAAAACGGCATGTTTTGGGTACAGCACCAGACCAGCTGTTTGCCTCCTTCACCTTCTGGAGCTCCTTTCTCTCGTTCATACTCCTTCTCACACAGGGCTCCAGAAATGTGACTGTATGTGTCCCAGTGCCTACGAATCACTTGCAGCTGTGATTGCACCAATTCTTCACCCCACACACTGGTTAGATCCAAAAGCTATGGGTACTCCAAGCAGGAGAGCATCTTGAGTGATAGCCCACCCACCGTCCTTGAGAAGATGCCATAAGGACCACTACACAGTGATCCAGACACCAGGAAATGGATTTTAAAGTTTGCAGGGTTTGCAGATGGGAGTGGCACATCTGTTTAACATGGCAGCAGAGTTCAAAGCGTTGACCAGAATAGCTAATCTGGCACTGGGGGAAACATTCTGGATGTCAAACTCAAAAAAAATCTACAGTAGTACACACTACATGATTGTCAACAGTAAAGGGAGGGGAAGAGTCAAAAGTCCCTCACATGGCTGGAAGTTTGTTACCAAAACTGGGTGCTTGTCGTGATTTTTGCTGCTTTGCAATGTGAACACTCTCCAGGTTTTGTTGCCAAAGAGAGGTTTTTGGTGATAAAACTTGCCAGTGTAGACAATGCCTAAGATAGGCACTTGTTTCCTACCTTGTGCCAGCCTTTCAGAGGCCATTTCCTCTTTTTCAGCAGATAGCCTTCCTGTTTCTGTGGTTGCTGGGTATAATTCATGACTCCTCGCAATCCTTCCACAATTTCCCAGCTGTCCTGTTAAAACACAAAATCCACACCTGATTTCTTTAAAGGAACAGAATTAAAAACATCTCTGAATAAAACCCAGTGAGACCAGAATCTCATCTTGAGACACAATACAAACTAAACGAAGTGCAATTTTTCTGACACAATGTCTCATGAATGTATGTGCTCACCAGCATTATTTACATATAGTACATAGCCACAGGGTAAGCCACAGTTTAGTTGAAACCTTTATATCAATATAGGCAAAACCAACTCCCACTTTAGATCTCTTTTGTGCATAATTGCCTGTAAAGCAGACCATAAAAGCCTAGATTTCTGGCACGTTCTTTAGCATGTGAGCAACTCAAGGTCCTCCTCCCAAATGATGAGCAACTTCAGTATTGAGAGATGCACCATACAGGTACAAAGAAGGAAAAACTAAATGAAAATGTCAACAGAAAATGCCTTCTTCATGACGGTATTAAAGGAGTGACCTTGAAGTAATCTGACATACAGATGAAAACAAAGCGGATAATGATTTTACAATTTCTTATAAATAAAAAAATTCACAAACCTTTTATTTTTCGGTTAAGTATTGCTGTGAAAAATATTATATATAAAACGGGGAAAATTATTTTTCAAGAGAGTACATGCTTTGTGTCAGCCACATATTTAGCAGGAGTGTGGAGTGAGGAAAAAAGGAAGGAAAATACCTTTCCAGCTTTTAATGATTTGAGACATTACTGTAATGGAATATCAAATGACAACCAAGAAGGAGAATATTTAGGTACCTAGTTAATTTATACAAAGGAGTAACATGCAGGAGTCGTCACACAGCACTTCCATTACCCAAGAAAACCTTTAAAAAAATTCTAAAACTATTGGTTACATTCCTATATTCTGTGTTCAAAATATTTTGTGAAAATACAATTCTTTGTATTTATAGCCCCCAACAAGAATCCAGTGTAAGCCATCATGCTACATGTGTGGCAGAGCTAAACTAGAACAACATACAGAGATAAGAGGTCAACAAATAGAGGCATATTCATCCCTCATTTTATGCAACATTACTTGACATGAGAGCATCAGTAAATCTAAGTGGCGAGATACAATAACCCACTCCCCACAATCCTTGGAAACTAGGTAATGCAATACACTCATTAGTGAAGTAATGATGCGGAATAGCAAGATACTCCAAAACAAGCCTTCCATAAACTGTTTAAGCAAATTTTTCCCCCATTTGCCTGTGTCCCTGGTAAGAATGCCTTGATCTGTCCCTTTATTTTCCCTGCTTTGCACTTCATGCAACAACTAATGAAGTAAGGTAGGAGAACCATTCAGTCCACAAAAGTTAGAAGGATGGCACTAATCAGTTCTAATCATTATATCCCACAATATTTAATTCACAGTGCACTTCCACAAACCAAAGACGAACTAAATTTTCAGTTTCTCTACTTCAAATTCCTATGAAAGGAACCATTTTACATGTTGCCCCTTGTTTGTGTTGGATCCTTTTTTGGCTGATTTATAGAAGAATATTTTCCTCCTTCCAACTGAGAATATTTTAAAGTGATCACTTTATTACGAATAATATTTAAAAAACCACTTATAAACACATTGTTTTCCCTACTAGAAATCAGAACTTATACTCCATGTTCTATCCTTCCTCATTTGGGCTAGATTGGTCTTGAACTATATATATTGCAGAAGAGGCCCTCACCCTCCTTATACTTCTAAGAAAGGACCTTTGATCATGGCAAGAAGCAAGTGGTTATGGAGTAGGTAGCAGATGGGCAAATCCTTGGCTCTGTCTTCTAATGAACCAGCCAAAGCCGAGCAGCCAAATAGTGAGCACTGTAGTTGAGGATGACAGCAAACTACTTTCCTTCTCCCCAGAGCAAGGATGAAGCAGGGAGATAGCTAACCCTCAAAAGGGTACCCCTGAAGCATTGGGTGGCCTCCCCATAGTCAACCTTTCCAGATTAGGAGTCTGATTGGTCTCAATTACCCCAAGTTGCACCTTACTTACAAATCACACAGAGGTTACCAGGAAAAGGGGACTGGCAAAGGGCAACAGCAGCGGTCAGGTCCCCATGTGGCAGAAGGAGCAGGCCATGGGGAACAGGTAGAGACAGCCATCCCCCACCCTGGCCCCAAGAACTGCCAGGCTGGATTGCACAACTGCTCCGGCAGACTGGGAGTTTGAGACTCCTGGCACAGAGAAGTATAAACAATTTAGTTTGTGAGAATTTTTTGTTTATACCAACTTCATTAGGACTTTTTATATAGCTTGTTGTAAAACTGGACAAAAATACCTAGATGAGTTGAAGTACCCCTGGAAAACCTCTGAATACCCCTAAGGGTATGCATCCCCTGGGTTGATAACCACAGCCTTATTTGACCACTTGCTCCTGGGGAGAGAGACAGACTGTAATTTCACAAATAAAGGCGTTGGGTTGGGTGGGGGGGGTACAATGTAGGTGGGTCTCAGAAGCAATCCCAACAATATTTATTAATGTATACTCTTAAAAGCCAAAGAAAGTATGTTCCACCATCTTTTTCTACACTAAAGGTCTATAATGAAACTGCCTCCAGGGTGACACTGGATGAAATACTCCAAACTCTGAAGATGATCTACTGACTGATGTAATCCAACAATTTTAAATAATTGAAGAGGCATGTTAAGAAGCAGCCCTGGACACTTCACTAAATGCTGCATGAGGCTATGAAGCTGGAGATGATCATCTGCTTTATCAGAGACCAGTAGTGTAGACTGTGTCTTCCCCTAGTTAGTCTTAAAGGTTCTTTTGTCTAATGAAATGGTGCTATGCTTAATCAACGCTTCTTTCATGTCAACATCCCTCTACCCGAAAACGTTCTGACCTCATGCAGGATTTTTCAGTAGTTTTTTTTTCCAAGCTAAAATTAAAAAGGGATGCAAGAAGTAGTCCCTAAAAAGCCCCCCGGTGCTACTCCAGAAGAAAGCACTCTAATTGTGGTACCATCTGAAGCAGGGGAGGGCTCATGGCTGCTTGTTGCCCACCCCAGATCTGGGTGCTAGCCTGGCCTGAGAAGGCTGTTCTGACAGCTAGGCATAAGGAAGCCCAGCCAAACGCTGCACCACCCAAGGACGAGTGATTAGTCCTAAACACCTTTGCACCACTGGAAGCTCTAAGCGGCCCCCATTTTATAAGAGTGAACTGGACATACTTTATAAGAGTGTTCAACCCTTTAATTTCATCCTAGCTTCATCAATAATCTGACTAGGTCACTGTTTTACACAATAGCTGGACATAAGCCCATTGTAGCTGGGCAAAAAGCAGAGTAGACAGCTGAAACACTGAATATGACAGAGTGAGGGTACAGTAGTGGACAGCAAGTACTGTTTTGAACCAGAAGTCAGTGAATTTCAATTTACATTAGTTAAGTAACAGAGGAATACATTAAAATGTCACTGTTATACTGTGCCAAAAGTTTTAGTGTGCGGACAATTTCCCCTGTGCAGGAAGAATTTTCCACTAAGACAGTCTTGACAGAGGTTGCTTTCAGATTTGGTGTGCAAGAAAAAAAAAACAAAAAAAACCCCACACCCCAGCAGCTTTTCTCTAGGATTTAACTGGATTTTTCCTGGAGAGCCTACCAACATAGCTAAAAGATGGAAAAGGTGTTTGATTCTAAGAATAGAAATCTGTATAAATATCAATTCACTGCTTATGAGTTTTATGGGCTTCCCAATCAGATTAGCTTGCTCCCTTCAGAGAAAAATTTCTCAAGGAAGCATTACACATGGCATCTATCACCCTCTGCTTTAGCCCAACTATACTTGATAGCAGTGCTCATCAATCTACAATGAAAAGGAATAAAATCAGATAACTGAATAACTAATGAACATAGTGTGCGTGTGTGTGTTCCTTAATCATCTATAAGGCTGAGAGTCTGTCACAGAGGTTCTAACTTTCTAGGACCTCTACAACTTCTGCAGCAGCTGGTGTGGCTGGCCCAGGGGCAGAAGCAGCAACATGTCCCTTGGCTCCAAGATGAAAATGTGGCCACACGACTCTGTGCTCTGCCCCTGCCCACAAGGTACTGCACCCACAGCTTAAGAGCACTCAAGATTTAGTCAAGGGCATATAGTACAAGTCACACAGGTAACAGACCATGAATTTTTATTTACTCTCTGTGAACGGTCCATGATTTTTACTAAAATTACTCATGAATAAACCATAGCCATAATCACCTGAATCAGGGTGGGTAATAATTTTTTACTGGGGGCCACTTCATACATTTTTGAAGTAGCCCTGGGTTGCACCGGAAGAGGCAGGGCCTCAGGCAGAAGGGGTGGGGCCAGGATACTTCCCCCACCACCTGACCAATGGTGGTCTGGGGGTGGGGAAGCAGGGAACACGTGAAGTCTTTGCCCCCCTTCATAGAAGTTCCCCCTAGGCGCCTATGCTCCTGGCGGTGGGAGGAGACTTTGCACGCTCCCCCTTCTGCCCCCAGGCCAATCAAGGATGGGGGGGAGGGGGGGAACAGGGGAGCACATGAAGTCTCCTGTCCTGCCAGGAGTGCATGATGCTTCTAAGTGCCACGTGCTCCTTGCAGGGTAGAGGAAACTGTGCGCTTCCCCATTCCCAAGCCCTGATTGGCCTGGGGACGGGGGAACAGTAGGGCCTCTGCCGGTCAGATCAACCCAGAGCTGGCCCATGGAGACCCTTCTGTCACCCCTGGCCTGAGTTCAGCCCTGTGCATTTTTGATAAGCAGAAGCAAACAATAGATCCAATAGAAAAAGTCTTCAATCTTTTGGAAGGCAAAACATTTCCCAAGTGCGTGAGGTTTACAGTATTTTACTAATAATGGCCATAGGGGAAAAAATCTGAGCATATTCACAAACTCTTTAGCAAACCACAAAAACCTTGACTTGGGATGGGTGAAATGTTGAACCTTATAGTTTCAACTTAGTTATTCCTAGTTAAATCTGCGTTCCTCTCAACCAACAAGAGCCTGTCAAGAAGGATCAGAGCACAAAAGAACGCACGTCTGATAATTTCCTCAGAATACCATCCAATTTCCAGGTTGGAAACCCACCAAGCACACTCCAAGGGCCAGAGAGGAACCAGGACACTTGTATAGAGGGAAGTTACAGAGGTGGATTCTATGGTGACATGAGGGTCACATCTGAGGGGGGATACACGAGGTGAAAGAGAAACATTAAAGAGAAGTCTCATCAAGAGGCAGCAAGTTGGAGGCATAAACTAGCTTCCAATAGCTCCAGGGGGTTGACGAGTTAGTCGGTACAGGATAAACAAACAAAAACTGGTCTGGTAGCACTTTATAAACTAACAAAACATGTAGATGGTATCATGAGCTTGCATGGGCACAGTTTTCTCTGGTCATCTGAAGAAGTGACCTGTGCCCACGAAAACTCATGATGCCATTTACATGTTTTGTTAGTCTATATAGTTTCTAATAGTTTGAGTAACCAACCGCATTGAGGAATAGCATACACTTCTTGGCATTCT
Organism: Rafetus swinhoei; assembly: GCA_019425775.1. Lineage (NCBI taxonomy): Eukaryota > Metazoa > Chordata > Testudines > Trionychidae > Rafetus > Rafetus swinhoei. The sequence continues at coordinate 199,048,478 of CM033424.1, read as the reverse complement.
TAGGGTTCAAGAGGATTTTTTGAAGTGTAACACCAACAGGCAGAATTGAACTTGGGACCTCTGGAGCTTAAAACACGGGCCTCTACTGCTAAAAAAAAGCCAGCTGGTTCTCACCTAAGGCAGACTCGTTCTCTTTATAAGTGGTCTTAGTACCACTAGATGGGACAGTACCCACACCCAGACTGTATGTAGGATACACTTAGAACAGAAGACTGTCTTCTCAGGTCTTACATTTCACCAAAACTGAACAGTCAGAGTTGGCATCGGCACCAACAGCAATCTGGATTGGCCAATAAGAAAATGCTTTTAAGTCACAAGACTTTTTTTGAACTTTCAGAGATATGTGGCAATAGGAAAAGACAGCTGCTGTAGTCCCCAGATGGTGAGAGGGGACTGATCACACAGCCACTAGCTGTTTCTTTTTCTACAGAAATAATCAAACACGTGAGCAACTATTCCAGACCTCAGACATGCAGAGGGTCTAGGGATCAAATAACTCTCAGATGTATCCTTGATTTCCTTTTAGAAGATGCCATTTTCCCTTCTCTGAATCTTATGCCTGTAAGCAGGACCTGAAGGAATGCATCCATTACAGCTAGCTGGAAGTGGAGAGAGACCTTGGGTGTGTCTATATAAATAGAGTTTGCTCTTGCCTTGCTTAGATGTTAGCTATTCAGCAGATGGTATGGTAATCAACTTAATTTGTGACCCAACACCAGCTATGTTTGTATTAAATGCAGGGCTAACTAAAATACGGTTACCAATGTTTGTAATTTTGTGGGAATACAGAAAAGTAGGACTGTGCTACATTGTTCCAAACAAAAGGACTCAGCAGAAAGAAGCTTGCTAATATAGGAGCTTGACTTTCAGTGCCCTAGGAGGGTAAGGAGTTAGGTAAGATTACTTTGATCAGGAGGCTTTATGGCTTCCCTTGCCTGGATTTATTTGACCAGTTACCTGCTCTGTTCAAAGAACAGAGCTAAACAGGCATTGTTAGGAGCCTCTTTCTTAATGTTAATTGTGTTGAAGTTGTGTTTCTTCTACCCTACTTGCTAAGAGTTGAAATCACTGGGAGCTGAAATCATTTGAGACTGACAGGCAGAAGTCACAGCTAAGAAGCAGATGGTGACCTGAGAGCCAGCAGGGTGGCAGTGGCGAGATATGACAAGTGGTCAGCAGGGCGGCGGCAGCAAGCAGGTGGATGGCGCGTGACCAGCGGAGTAAGATGCCTCTTTACTACCAGCGTCCCTGTCAGGATGGGAAGTGAACTCTGCAGATGCACCTCTGAAATCTGGGTCTGCTCTGACCAAGGGTAGCAACTGCAAGTGGGGTGCACGAAAGGGTTCGGCATGTGAAGGGGACTTTTAGATTGCTGGACTTAAGAACCTAAGAGGAAAAGAACACTGCCCGGCCTAAATGGGGTTGAGACTTTTACTCAGGGGAAAAAAACCATGAACACTGTTTGTGGTGTTTTCCCAAATTAATGCCAAGTTACTTCCCTCCCTTTTATTAAGGGTTTGTTTTCTATCCATTTCCTCTTTGCTTGCTAATTGGAAAGTACTGCCTCTCAGAATGGTGTTGTGTGAATTTCCCAGGTTACTCGGTGGGGGCTCGAGCCAGTGTTGGATGGATGGAAAGGAACTCAGATACTGAACCTAGCTCTGGCTGCTGCTGGCTCCACCTAGCAGAAGGAAGGGTTACATACCCTCTTCAGGGTCACACCACATTTAACATAATGGAGCAAATATGGCCTGCAATTTATCCAGAACTTGTCTCATCTCCAGGGGGGAAAAAAGTCACTTTAGTTGTCTGCTGCTAGAAGGAAATGCTGTCCTATAGCTGGAGGTCTGCTCAGCCACTGGTCTCAAGACTAAAGCAAATAAATCACTCTGGTTTCTGTCTGTTGTAATCTGCCTAAAATAGCAGAGGGGGAGCATAAGATTGCTTCATAGTAACAGGAAGCATTTATAGCAAGTTCTCTTGCTGAGTTTTACCCCTCCCAAAACTAAGATTTTTTTTGGAAAATCTCAATTACATTAAAAAAAAAATCAATAGCAGCAGCTGTCAGTGTCCATACTGGTAGGGTGCAAAAAAAGGGACATTGCTGCAGAAAGCGACTACAGTTAGAACAAAGTTTTATTTTGTGGACTAACATCAACTCAGAATGAGCAAAACCATCTCCTCAGAGCAGAGACAACAAATGCCAAGGACTGAGGCAGGTCAGCATAGGGAATTTGCACTGCTACTCTCTGGGTCAACCATAGAAGGAACAGGTATGAAGGACTTTGGTCTCAAAGGTCTTTTAACCTGGCATTAACTAATCAAATGAAAGCCCCCTGGTTTTCTACAATTCAAGGTATTTTTGTTTTGGGGAAAGAATGGAGTAATGAGTTTGAATTGCTATGATACATGCTTGTTCTTGCATCTCCTTGATTATAGCTGATGACAGTGCCAGACTTCCTTCTAGCATAAAACTGAGTCAGATGCTTTAAAGGGCCAAAAATAGAAAGCTGCTCTGTGGAGGATAAAGTTTTGCATCAGCAACAACTAAAGCATTTGTTATGGTTCATATATTTGACAAGTTACAGAATTTTCTTTTAGTGTATGTATTCCCTATATAATAAATAATCTTTCTTTACTGTATCCACTTATTTCACAAGTTTATTTATTGCTTTCCCATCCACACTACTTTGAACATGTCAACTTGAACAACAACAACAAAAAAAAGTGCATGATTTTTCCCTTCCTCACAAATATTTACAATTATGGCCCAATGGCATGTTATTACTACAATAGTGGGGCAAGGCATGGAAATGGAAGTCACTTCACACTAACTACAGTTTGTGTCCGTTTCCTGGGAAGGGATTAATTTTCAGTGTTTTCAGGGTCAAGCTGCAAATCTATTCAGGCTGCCAGAAAGAGGGCACGAGGATTAGTGAGGGAAGGAAGGGTGTCCTAGAATGAAAGTTCCACAACCCCACTTGAACCAATCTCTCAAGTCATAAGGGTCTCTAGTCTGCACCACAGGGATCTTTACATAAGTGTCACCAGCGCCATATGCTGCTCTGCAGGGAGAAGCAATCACAATACATCAGAATAAAATACTGTGATCCCAGCAGGTGCTCTTATTCTACCAAATCAACTCCCTTTCTGGGGCTTGAGTGCACTTGCAGTAGCATTCCCTCCTTGCCTGAGCTTGAGAAACTAAACATGCAGCCCACTACTCCACAAAATGCCTGCCAAGCTCCCCCCTGGCCCCGTGCTTTGTAAATTTCTTTCCACTTAATCTGATTATTGCAATGTCCTACCCTGGGAAATCAGCTGCAGACACCCTGAGAGAAAGGTGGCTGGACAACACTGCCTTGATACAGCAGATATTAAAGAGCATAGTTCTGACTGAAGCAAATTCGAAAGGGTCACATGGGTGTGTATGCGGTTTGGAAGAAGAATAAATTCCTCACTGAAATGGAAGAACAGGAGAATACCAGATGATTAGAAACAATATTCACCACTTCCCCACAGAGGACCTCAACCTATAAGCTATAATTTTGGGGTTACTTTAACAAAAAAGTGGCAAGTACTCTGTTGCTTTGAGGCTCTGCTGGAATCTTCTCTTTCAGTTAGTGTGATTTTGGTTCCTATAGTTTCATAGAACTACCTTGGTTAAAAAAAAAAATTGTTCTAGAAAAACCAGCAAAATAAATGCTGTAATTTAAACAAAACTGCACGAGTGATTGAGAAGCAACCTACATACCTAGTAAAAATAACCAGCCTCTTTCATTAAAGTATGTTAATTTTGTCACTAGAGATGGGGAGGGGCAGAACGTAACTGAGGCCTGGACAGTGGGAATGCAATAATTCACCAGTTAGAACACTTCGGTAATTAGTCAGTCATGTGATGTGTATTCTCTCAAATCCAATTAACAGTGATGCCATGCTTGGGAAAATGCCCCAAATAACCCAGCCTGACAAATTTCTATTTCCCTCACAGGTTAACCCCTAGCCCATCAAATAAAATTTTCAACATGGCTATCAGCAGCACCAGTAACACATTAAAGGTGCTATAGGAATACTCATTCACGTTAAAGAGTAAGTGAGCAGTTTTTGTGAAGACTTGTAACTCCTTCTCTTTGCTGGGCTCCCTCCCCCTCCTCTGGGAAAAGAGAGATACCTCACAACTCATTTAAATAGAGCTACATAGAGATTGCACCAGGCCTGGGCAAAATATGGCCCATGGGCCAGATCCAGCCTGCCAAGCCACCAGTTCTGGCCCACAGAGGAAGCAGGGAGTCCTAGGCAGGCTTCCCAGCTTGCCCCGCAGCCCCATGCACAATGCAGAAAAGCGGCTGCAGGGCTCCGTTTCTGTTTTGAAACTGGAGGGGAAGGGGAAGTTTTAGGAGCCACCCGCCCCCAGCATATTCCCATTGGCCGGTTTTGGCAGAAACCAGCCAATGCGAGCTGCTTGCTAGAACAACAGGCAGCTAAGAAGAATCACGCCCCCTCTCCTAGGCTCAGTTACTCATGAAGCACATGGCGCTGCAAGCTGACTGGCTGGGAAACATTTTAAGTTCTGCAAGCAGGCAGGCTAGTTTGGCAGCTGACAAGTCTCTACTGGCACCCCAGCCCTTTCCTGCCCCAACTCTGACCCCCCCACTCAACATACCCAAACCCTCTGTTCCCCTCTTACACCCATACCCCCTTCCCAGATCTAGCACCCCAATCCCCTGCCCCAGATCACAATCCCTTCCTACCCTAGGTCATATCCCAAACCCCTGCACTCCAGTCCCCTGCCTTAGGTCACACTGCCTGCTTCATCCTAACTCCATCCCAGACTCCATTCTCCCTCCTTCACCCCAATTCCTTACCCCAAGCTCCCTTCTGCACCCAACCTCCATTCCAGATCCCGCATCTCCATAAATATCATGGAAGAGTATGGCCCTCAACCACTTTCCAAAATCTTGGAGTGGGACCCCCATCAAAAATTGCCCATCCGGATTACACTCTCCTCACTTGCACCAAAACAGTAAGAGAACAAAATATATTGGGAATGGAATACGAACAGCACATGATCTAGCAGCATACCTACTCCTCAGTTGCTCTACAATGTATAGAATACTGCGCTATTTGGTCCAAGTGTCTGTCTTTTTCATGTGCCACAGAAAAAAAAAAAAGGAAAAGATTCTCCACAACATTGCATTTATTTATTTCATGAACACTTAACAGTCATACTTAACATATTACCTTTTTTAAAAGTTAGATGTGATCACATCAGGTGTTACTCAATGCACTTTTGTCAATGCCCAATTTTATATTTCTCTTATTTGCCACCTATTGGTTATTAGCAGCTAAATATCCAAACAGAAAAGACAGCGTTTGTGTAGAATTCATTTTCCACAAAGCAGATCTTGATTTGTACACTAGTGCAGAACCAGTCACTTATGGCATGCCAACATCACTGTTTAGTTAAACAATGAGTACCAGTCACCTAGGAATCTAGAATTCTCATTTCCAGGAACGCTGACATTTAATGCTGAAAAATCCACCAATTCCATTCAATTATACGAATTTTGACAGGAATACACTTACTGGCAAGACCACCTCCTGATCTCCTGCTTATATCTGATACTTGGATAGAGCTTGCACTCAAGGTGTCAAGTGTACAAAGTTATTATATTTGCCCTCAAAAAGGGGAAAGAAATTGTATTGAAAATATCTGTCAAGAAGTAATTACAAATCCATAGAAAAAAAAATTCAGAAAAGATTTCCCTGCCACCCACTCTTGATAACACAGGCTCCTCAAGAACACATTTCTAAGAAATAAGTATTCTGCATTTCAACTGTACAATACGCCGAGAGCTGATGACCGCCTTTGCCAGGCTTTGGGGGAGAACTGGCTCCAGACCTCCCCAGAAGGGGCAGGGATGAGGGCTAGCCTCCTGTAGCCAGCCCTTCAGCGCCATTTGGGGCTTTGGCCACTGCTGAGGTAGCAGCCGCCAGGAGCCCTGGGCCCTTTTAAATGGCCAACTCCAAGGCATCTGCCCACTTTGCCCCATCCCCACTCCCATCAGTAACCCTGAATACAATATTGGCCCCAGCTTTCCTCCTCCATATCTCAAGTTGATAGGATGCTTTAATGGTCACATTCTGTCCATTAACCATCCTGAATCGTTTCTGACTGACATTAATTTTCTGAGGCCTTGAGCAAGTCACTCAACTTTCAAGCCTCAGTTTCCTCAACTGTGAAACTGGGATAATATTCACTTGGTATGTTGTGGCGATTGACGATGCTTATCAAATGCTTAATCAGAGGAAAGCTCTAATATATTAAATTGGATCAGGAAGACTTATGTCATTAGACCATGTCATACTCTTATGAGCAAGAGACATGAATTGTAATTCCTTCCAGATGTAAGTAGCTTCCAACTTCATACCTCCTCCTTACTTGAGCTGGTTGGCATAGCTGAGCAATTAGCCAGTGTTTAACAGACAAAAGGGCTTGGATGGAGGATGGGTGGCTAAAACACACAACTGTTTGTAGGGTGAAGGTACGCTCCATGTGCTAAATTTATAACCTAACGAGCCCCGAATGGGGAAAGATTACATGCCTACATAAATCACTCCCTTCCCCAAATCTCTGTGGGCAGGCTACACAGACAGAGTCAGTGTAGCCAGAGTCCAAGTACCCAGCACCAACTCAGTTGTATCTCCCTTCCCCCCAACCCCCAACAGAGAAAGTGGGGATGAAGTGGGGTGGGACAAGTTCTGCCCCAATGTTCTGGCCAACCATGCTGAGCCATGTTGGTGGATATTGTAATGTGAAGCCTTATCGTGACTGTTCTTACAAATTCCTGCAAATGTAGGAATTTTTAACGTGCTCCTAGCTATGGTCGCATAAATCTTAAGTTATGACTGAAATCCTGTGCACTAATACTGCTTACTTGACATTAACGTGAGGAACAAACTTCATTTGTATCTTCCGGTTTAAGTTACCCTTGTGCTGCAAAATAAAGAATGCTTGAAAGTAGAGTACCTTGAGAACAAATGCTTCTCTCTCTCTCAAAGCTACAGAAGTGGGAATCTTTTGCTTACAAGCACAAAAATCATTTAGGAGATGAGACTGCCTCTGTCTGCTTGCATGAAGGAGTAACATTTCAAAACATCGGGACTCAGATTTCAAAGCTGCCTAAAGGAGGCCCACTTCCCAGTAAAGTTCAATTAGAGACAGTTTGAAAGTCTTCAGCCAGCCTGTTTGGGGCACATAAAGCTTTATTGCCACAAAGTGACTCATTCACACTCACATAAGGAATAAATAGATCCAGTGCACATCAGTATACATTTTCAGTGAGGCTGTACAGCTTGCACAATTGCACACTCCCACTTCGTATGTGCAACACCTCTGGGCACTAGGGTTGCCAGGTGTCCGGTTTTGAGCTTTCTGTTCGGAAAACAAATTGAGAAAATATAAATGTCCGGTATTTTCTAAATAACATGTAATGTAGATTGTGATGTAATGTCAGTGTGTCCAGTATTTTTGTTGAAACCATCTGGCAACCCTACTGGGCACACGTTAAAAACCTAATATAAAAAAAGTGCACGGATAAGCTCTGAAGCACAGCCCATGTTTTTTTTGTATGCATTTACAGGGCCTTTGGATGCCACAGCAACCATCTGTACTCATGGGCAGATTTTCAGTATCAATATTGGCAACATATGAAGATAAAGAACGTTCACAACACAAACTATTACCACTTCTCTCTCTCTCATACGAATGCTTGAGTGGCAGCAGCTTACTCAATATGCTACCACTAAGGTGACCTCTTTTAGGGGCGGTTTAAGTGTTCAAAGCACCAAACCACAGACGCAGAGCATTCAGCACCAGACTATAGGCACACATCGTTTAGAGAGGGCACAGTAGTAACAGAATTCCCTATTGCCCTTTCAAATGTATATGCTACTCAGTAATGCATGTATATTTCACTCGACTGAAGACAAGATGCCACCACAGGCAAGGGGGAGAAGAGAGGAGGAGAATAACTGCACAACAGACTGTTAGACACATAGTTTTGTTCATCGAGATCATTGCAAATCCACCCCCGCCCCATCCCAAACAAATAGGAGCTGGTGAATTTTACTTTACCTGTCGATTTCCCTGCTTGGAGGAGCAGCTGCTGGTACTTCTTGAAGGTGACAACACTTTCTGGGACACACCCAGGCTCTTTTCTTCACTCATGATCCCAGAGACAATTTGTGTCTATTCAGTTAGAACACCATGTGAAGGGCATTAAGCAAGTGTATTGGAAGACCGTGGGAGGGAAAAGCAAGAGTCATTGTTTAGCCACATGCATTCCAATGGCATCCTCAGGGCCCCAAGGAGATTCCTAAGAGAAACAAAACCAAGAACACATGAGCATCAGAGCTAATCCATGTTATTTGGAAACATGCTGTTTCCAAATAACAAGAATTCATAATCAAGCCCATGATAATGCAGTTGGACTGTACTGCTTACGTTAGAGTGTAACTGAACAACTGTTTTAGGATAATTTTCAAACGTCAAAGAGAAACAACAATACTGTGAATTCTAGCTGCTTATTTGAAAGTCATGCCACCCAATTGCTTGTAAAGAACACAATTTAAATACAACACCAAGTGTCTCTTTAAAGATTACATAATCCCAAATCATGAGAAAGAATATACACAGGAATGTCGGTATGTATTTAAATGTGCACACACACACCACCTCTATCACAAACAAGAAATCCACAGAAAGTTAGGAAGGAACACACTTTGTGAATGGTGTGGGGAAACATACCACAAGGCAGCTGTAAGACAGGACAATTAGCTCTCCAGGTTCCTTGAGAATTTAGATACAGTGCACATTTGCAACTCCAAAAGTTGCTTGCACTTTTAGCAAAAGGTTGTGCAAATTTAGCTAGTTATAGGTAGCCATGACTAATCATACCTGGAGTTCAAAATCTGTAACTATGTCCCTTCTGTTACTGAATGGCAGGAAGAGTAATTAATAGCATGCTTAACAACAGTGGTAGTTGCAGTATGTGCAAAAAACCTAGATGGAAACCCCGGATGACGGATTTGTAGTGTTGGCAATGGTTGCCATAGCAACAGTTTTTCACTCAAAGGAGACCACAAACAGTCATATTTTTCAAAACCTGAAAAAGTGTTGTGCAAATTGTGCATCACTTCAGACTTGACTACTTGTGGACAAAGCAACCTCAGAATTTCCATGGTAGGAGGAAGGGCTCAGAAAAGTAAAGGAAGTTTTTACACAGTAGAGAAAGATTTTATTGCTGATATAAGTACACATGACTCCACTGCATTCAATAAATCACTGCCTTCAATAAACAGTTGTGCCAGTTTACACTCCAGGAGCAATTTAATCTCATGCACAGAGAAGGTTTTTTTAAATTTTGTTTTAAAGGCTTGAAAAATAAATTCAGAGACAAGATGGATTAGTAAATGGAGAAGCCCTAAGCTATACATTTTTAAAGAATCCAAGCTGCCTTCTTGAAAAACCTAGTTCTTTAAAATAAGTGTCCAAATATAACTGCATACAGTGCGGTTTTCTCCAGCTGTTCAGACAATACCTCTGTGCTGCTATAAACTGGAATTTTGATGTTAGAGGATCTTTAAAAAAAATCAAATATATTTTCTCTACAAGACAATTTAAAGGAAGACTTATTATAAAGTTTCTACCAAAATACCCCTCTCTAATTTAAGACAGAATATTTTTCTTAATTCACCTTATATTTCAGATAATTATTTTAAGTTACAGCAAAAATAGCCCTACTGTTTAATAAAGTAAAATTAAAACAGCTCCGCCCAAAGACTGGATGGTTCAGGTTAATAGTCTTGTGGGAGGGAGGGGGACTTTCCCTTTCATGTGACTACTTCATAGGCAAACCAAATAGACAGTGAATGATCATTACTACCATCAGATTCTATAATAATGAGTGAGGTATAAGAACTAGTATGGCATATGAAACAGCTGTGTGGTGAACTATATATTATGGGCCTCATCTGTACTGTTTTATTACTGTTGTTACGCAGCTGAAGATTAGGGACGCTGTATTCTGAAAAAATGAGGTTCTCCTGCTCTTTTTTTGAGTAACATTTTCCTCCTTTGCCATTTCACAAATGTTAGTGTTTTCAATATTTGCAAAGCTCACTTTACCTTAGTTTTAAATAGTTGGCTCTGAGTTCACATACTGTGTCTTTCTCGATCAGTTTCTAGCTCCTTAGTAAAGCAATGATTTATTTTTTAAAATAAGTCCTCTTACAAAGATGGCAGTCTCTTTTTACAAGCAGATGCTTAAAATATAAACAAGGTTGCAATTAAGGCTCTTGAAGCCCATTTAGGAAAAAAAGTATTCGTGCACCCTTCTACCCAGAGTTCAGTGCAGGAAATGCCTTTGTGGCACTGGTTACAGGGTGAACACTGGCCACTTGAAGTTTCCCAGTCTTGTGGTTGGAAATCACCACTCTAGCTTCACTGTTAATTGTCTGACATGTCTGCAAAATTTATAACAGTTCATGACCACAAGCAGGCTCTAATTTGCAGAAGTGCACTGAGAGCCTATTGAACCATCTGTCAGGTCCCAGCCAGGAATATTCTGAGGCATGTTATACCCAAATTCTGTGGCAAAGGCTCCCTGATTTCTAAAACCTAATTTCTAAGTGCAGATGGTGCTCAATTCTGGGGCAGCTGCAGATAACTGCTTTAATTCAATACCAAAAAAAAAAAAAAAAAAAAAAAAAGGGGCTAAGATAATCAGTACCATACTCCTTATATTTGGTTGGAGTCCTATGACTCTATAGCAGTAGTATTCCTTACAACAGTACATTTTTGTTTTCCCTCCTGCATTTCTCTAGGATTTGGCTTATTGAGAAGAAACAACCCGAACAGTCTCCCCCACACAGCAAAACAGAAGCAGGCTTCTGTAGTCAGCTCTGAACAAGGTAGAGCTGTAGGGAAGATTGGAAATAAATGGCATCCTTTGCCCCCGAATCTTTTCAGTTCTTTGATTGGTGCTTCCAAATGATGCTTCACATCAACCAACTGAGGAGTTACAGATTTGTGCATGAGACATGGGAAGTTTTATTTTACACCACCTATGAAACTCAGTGCCGCAAAATATTAGAGCCGAATAACTTGGCAAGACAATCAATACATCGCTTACACTAAGGGTTTGTCTGCAAAAACAATTCATAGTAAGCTGGAGGTGGGAGAAGCAGCTTGGGGTGGGAAGACCCCCTGTAGGGTTTTTGATGTGTGTGTGTGTTGGGGTGGGGGGCTTCCTGTGCAGCAAGAGGAAGCCACTTGCTCGTTTGAACTAAAGTTTAAAAAAAGGTGGATTTCCTGTAACTCAAAGACTTTAAAAATCAAGATTTAGAGGACTTTAGTAACTCCGGCAGAGATTATCAGCCTATTACACGAGTGGGGGGGTTAAGTTCTGTGGCCTGTGATCTGCAGGAGGTCAGACGTAGGCCTTGTCTAAACTTACCCAGAGATTGATGCTCTGGAGCTTGATCTTCCAGAGGGTTCCACTTTAGCAGGTCCTTTCTAGACCTGCTAAATTGATGGCTGATGGCACCCCCATTGACCCTGGTACTCCACTGGGTCACAAGGAATAAGGGAGAGAAGTAGGGGAAGTTGACGGGAAAGTTTGTCCTGTTGACCTCCTACAATAGGGATGCTGCAGAAATTCAACTTGAGGCACATCAACTCCCGTTGCATATCTTAAGATGACTTTCTCCCCAAGCGTAAACCTGGCGTAAATCATGGTGGTTCTTTCCAGCCTTAAAGTCTGAGAGTATGAACCCATCCTACATTAGCCTACCATGAAATAACTATGTGAACTGTGCTGATGTGCACGAAAAATGTTCATGAACTTTGAACTAATCCTGTTTCAGAGGGGACTACCTTCAATCTGCTTCCTTGAGTGGTTATGAAATAATTATTTTAGGACTAACCAGTCTCATTGTCACAATCCACTTCATGATTGTATCACGAGAGCTCATGATACAATCTACATGTTTTGTTAGTCTTTAAGGTGTTGCTAGACTACTCATTTTTTAAGTTTTTCCAGTTACAGAGTAACTCGGCTACCTCTCTGAAGCTTTCAGTCTTGTTGTGTCTATTAAAAACTAAAACTATTGGTAAAAATGTCAGCAGATAGAGTTGATAGACTTCCACTGCCCTTAAAAAGACACCATCTTGGATTCAGCAATTCATTATCACAATTTAATTTTTGGCTTCATTTCTAGTATCAATGTTACAAAGACTGCAGAGTCTGTCATAGCTCATGGCAGAAAGGAGAAGAGTTGAAAAAGCTGCAAAGCTCCAGTATGAAGTCAACCTTAGGAGACTTTTTGTTATTGTTTTGGGAAAGTGAAGAGTTGCAGCTGGCTCAGACTTAATTAGGGTAAAAGCACAATAGTGAGCATTTAAATGTGGAGACAGGAAGATGCAAGTTTTCTGTCACCAAACCCTCTGGGGTATACAAATGGAGAACAGGGAGGGTAGAGAAACAACACTGGAGCATCGCACCATTTCTACTGCAATAACCTATGCACATTAAATCAGCAATTTTCTGCGTGGTATATTAAAATACATTTAGCTTGCAAACAAAATTCTCAAATTATTTTGTTGGATAAGTGTTATATTGGAGACCCAAAAACATACCAGATTTTTTGCCTGAAACAGTATTAAAGTGCTTTCATATCTACCTAGTCTATGTGCTGAAAAATAAATCAAGTTAAATATCTTTTTCACCATATAAAATTAAAAAATTTAAAGTGTGTGTCAGAAAATGATGAAAAGGGCAGCCTTAATTCTCATTAACAGTTTATTATATTTTCTCAAAAGTAAGTCATATATGGCAAGACAATTGATTACAAACATGAGAAGCATCGGTAATGTCTTTTTGGAAGATGATATCTGTATTTCCAAGAGTGTACAAAATTCACAGTATAAAAAGGAGAGAAGACAGATCTTAGTAATATGTATATACTGTGAAATTTTTAAGGTGCTCTTTTGAAGAAAAAGCTTGTAGAAGCAGTTCTGATTATTAAAAAGTACCAGTTTATTAAACATCAGTGCAAACAAAAATTCACCAATAATTTAAATAGGGATTTTTTTTTTAAATCAAAACAGGCTACAATCAGATAGCAAGAGCTTGACTTTGGAGATTATTTAGATGTAACCTGTGTACAACAGAGACTGCTTTAGTTGGGTGTCCATACAAACGTCTAGCACAAAGGGGTTTGGGGGTTCCTGGGTACAATAATAGATTGATCCCCCCTTGCCTAAATCCAGCCGAACGCCTTCTCTCAATCCAATTTCATGGTATCGAGTCACACTATTTTAGTTAATAAATCAGGAGAGTAATTTGTAAATACCACTTATCTTCAAAAAGCAGAAACCATTTAAAGCCAATTTGGTAGCTGATGGATAACACTTCTAGTTAATCAGCCAAAAGAAAAGAAAAACCGTGCCTATTCTAATCCAAAAGGAAACAGGAGAGTGTTAGAAACTAAGGGACATTCCACAACAGTAGGTCACAAGGAAAACAGTGCAGAAAAATATGCCTCAATGCCAAGCTTGTTCACTTTCCCCTGGAGCCAGACAAGCATGTCTGCTGTTTCATAAGTCTTGGATTGATTAATTCGGTCCTTCATATTAGGAAGATCTTACCAAAATTCAGCATGTGCTCTCCAAAAATATAAATAGATGACCTCCTTCCTGCCCACCTTAGAAATTGAGTATTCAATTTATAATGCGACAAGGATAATTGTAATGTGAATGTACCATACTGGAATTAAGTGTTACCCAAAGGAGATCTCCAGCAGATATTTGCATGAAACACATTGCACATATATTCTGCACAGATCCATCTGTAAATAATCCTCCTTCCTCCCCCCCAGGTGATCAATGTTCTCCCTAATCTTTTTCATCCATGTGCAGATTTTTTTCATCCATGTGTGGAATAAATTATATGCACTGAGGCCTGTGTGAATATGCATCACCAGGAGAAACACAAACCTAGCTGAGAGCACTCTGCTAATCAGCTGGACAACAGTGAAATCTCTCCTGAGAAGCTGCACAAGTGCACAGCTTACAGGGAACACTGCCCGTGATAGCAGTGACGTATAAACTGCAAGTAATAATGATTGCATCCTACATTTAATCAACTCACTCATACCACCCATAAACCCAATAGATAAAACAAAGAGTCCTCTGACACCTTAAAAACTAAGGCGCCAAAGGACTCCTTGTTTTTGCTTAAACAGATAACCTGGGCTACCCCTCTGAAATTGATAGTTGCTGAAAATGAGAACATTAAATAAAGTGACCAAATTTACCTCCCACCAATCTTCATGGGCCATAAGAGGTTAAAATACCCTGTTTAAGACTCTTGCCTAGTGGTAGGCAGCACAATGCACTATAATGTAGAAGGCCACCAGAGATGGTGTTATGAATATAAACCCTACCAGCAGTGGCTTGTTGCTCCCCTTATCCCCCCTTTCCTTACTGTAACTTTGTCTGTTCATTAAATACATCTTTCATTATTTCCTACGGTCTCTCTCATTTTAAAATCAGTACTCTCTCCTCATTCAAGATTTCAAAAAAAAGCTCTCCCCCCATTTTTACAAAGGAGATTTTAAACAGACACACTCTGGCTCCTATTCCAATAGGCACAGACTGAAGAAAACATGTCTAAACTCGGATGTTGTTCCGTGCCCTCCTATGGCCATGTAACATGACAGATGCCAGCAAATTATATCAGCATCTTAAGCTGGTTGTGTCTGTGCCACTTCCAGAGTTCCTCCAGCAGAGAAGCATCGATGTCTATCAGTGGAGCAGTCTGCCTAGGGAGGCTGTGGGAGCTACGTTGCTGGAGGTTTTCAAATGGAGTCTGCTGTCTAGGATGGTTTGACAATATAGACCCTTCATCTTGGCAGGAGTTAGACTAGATGACCCTTATGGTCCCTTCTAGCCCTGTAATTCTATCATTTCATGTCAGAACCTACTGGAAAGCCTTGGAGACAAAGGGCTGAGGAATTCTCTGAAATTCTGCAGTCTACATCCTGATGTGCAGTGAGAAAACTGAGAGGGAATAGAAAGCAAAGTGGTACGATGACAACACAGGTAGTTCGAGATTTATTAAATATAAGCAAATCACAGCGTAGAGAGATGCTTCAGACACTTCAGGGAATTGCACATATTTACCAGAGGTTGCTGGAGCCCATGTTAACTTGACTAACAAACCTGTCTCAAACAGTAATATTGGGCATTACACTCAGTAGCACTGTTTACTTTTTCCAGCACATTCTCTGGAAGCAGTAATTTGGAAATACCGAGGGAACATGAAGGTTTGAGAAGACTGGGCTGTCTCTCTCAGGGATTAAATATTGCCAGGCAGAATAGAAGAGTCATGACATTTCTTGAAGTTTCCCTCAGCTAGACATCACCTCAGTGATACATGGACTCCTTGCCTCAAAAGTCTAATCACGCAATCTCAACTCTCCTCTCCATTGTGATGGACAGATATGCTGAAAAGTGTACATGCAGAAGTGTACCCAGGGCATGGTCCCTTGGCTCACAGCCACCGACTTGAGTCCACAGGCAGACCCACATTTGTGCACTTTGAGCAGTGAATTGATGCTTTGACTCTGCCTTGCATGTGTTTTTCGTGCAGTGCCTTAGAAAGGCCTATGAAACCTGGTGGTTCTTCTCGCTCTTAGGTACATTAGTTCTTGTGTTGGATTGAGGGCGCTCCCCCTTGCTCGTCACAGGATTCTGCACTTCTCTCAGATTCTGACCAAGCTTGGATCAGCCAGCCATCTAGATACAGAAAATTGGACATGCCCTTTATTTTTGAGGGGGCGTGGATTGGCTTGGCTTGGTTTTGGTGGTCCAGGACAGCAGACTGTAGATACTTTTGATGAAACTACAAGACTGATGCCCTGAGATGCCTACATGAATGTAAGTCTATGCTACTGCTTAAATTAATGTAACTTACATCACTCAGGGTATGAAAAAGCACCCCAAAATGATTCAAGTTTTGCACTGCTTCTCACTGAGGTAGGCTAATTATGCCAATGGGAGAGCGCTCTCCTCTTGGCATAGTGTGTCTTCGCCAGATGAGCAGCTGCATCAGTAGTGCTGGGGAAATAATGAGTTTGTCACTACCTGAAGTTACTTCACTTCCAATTGCAATGTCCTTTTTCCAGATAGTCAAGTTTGGAAATGGATGCAGATTCTCCATTGTTTTTAGGTCAGTGAAGTGCACCGTTTAGATTCATGTCCTTCTGATCAGCATAGGCCAAAGAAATTGTTTATGATCTCTGAAACACCTTGCTGGCTGGCTCCCTAATATTGCACACAGTGCCAATTGCATTGTTCTATAGCTATTCCCTCAATGTCAGGAAATAATTTAAGAAACAGCATCCAAGAACTCTAGCTCAAATACAATTATGGGGAGATGAACGCTTACATGAGAAAAATCATCTGAAAGAGCTCTTGAATTTGTATCTGAAAATTTCCCCCCCTCCTTAAAATTAGTGGGCTGTGGGAAAGCCCAGGGAAATGGGCCAGCACACACAAATAGTATTTACTCTCTGCAAAGGACCCAATCATGCAAAATACTGAAACATGTTCAAATTTAAAGCATGTGAGTAGTCTCATTAAACTCACTGGAACTGTACACCCCAGAGGACTTCTCATATGCAAGTTAAGCATATGCTTAGGCTTTTGTGGGATTCAGGCTTACATGTTTTTGGTGTAGCTACGGGTGGAGGGGAGTTGCCAAGAAGCATACTTCAGAATAAATACACATTCCATTCAACACCACCCAGACAGCAAAAAAAATGGTGACAGGAAAACAGTTTTCCCTGACTACCTTATTATAGTCCTTTCTCCACACACACACACACACACACACACACTTTCCCCACTCAGTTTTACTTTATGAAAAATAATTTGAGATGTAGTCAGACTAAACTGAAATAAGAACATAATTATATCTATTATGTACCATTAACTGATTCTTTGTCATTGTAACCATGAAGAACCCACTTGTTGGATTGTAAAATCACTAGATTATTCTGTACTATTAAATTAATGTACTAAAAATATAGCAATTTATTAGATAAAGTAACTAACTGCCCTGGTCACCATCTCATCTTTATTTTGAAAGACCACTGGAAAACCTGCAATTGCAGAACAAAAAACAGCCACAAGATACAGAACTGCACATATAAAATATTGCCCAGTGGAGCAAATATGATCTTAAACAGAGACAGACGTTAAAAGGAAGAGAAAGGTCATGATGTTTGTTTTTAGGCAGTGGAACACAGAACCCATTCTAGCTAGAAAAACCTGTTCCTGCACACCAAATTGTCTAAGGATAAGCAGGATGTAAAATAAAGAGTAAATGATTTCATTGTCTCTGAAATCTTCTGAACAGCTGTTGTGATTTTACAGAAGACTGAAATTCACTAGGCAAGGAGATGGAAGGCAATTTTACTTTATCGATCCAGAGGATCTTTCAGGGTTTATGACAAGATTGCACACTGATATAGTTACAGTAATGTATAAGTCTGGGAAGCTTTGGTTACAAAGCATCTAGTTTAAGCAAGGTTTATACTAAGTGACAGTTTTTAAGAAATAAACTATTCAAAAGTGCGTTATTGACTTGGAAGCCTGCCACTTTTGCAAATTGTAATTAGGTGCCTTTGAAAGTTGTATTCAGTATTTTCACTATTCATGAAAGATATACCTTTCCTGAATTTGGGGAAAATGTGTTAAGTATAAATAGATTTATTTAAAAAGAAGGCCTCCTTACTTCAACTGCCCTTTCCAGGATGCCTTGGAGTCCCACTAGTGCCGATTCCCCAACTGGAAAAGAAAATGGGCATTGTCAGAACTCTGATACTCCTTTTTTATATTGGAAGTGGAAAATCCATGATTTTGAGAAGGTATTTTTAAGGTAGGCCAATATAATACCTAGAGGTCTGTAAAAATTGTACATAGAAAATGGGCCAACAAGGAAGGATTGGAGTGAATAATGAAAAAGTTTGCACTCTTGCAGACAGACCAGAGCAAGAAACAAAAGACAGGACTATGCAGCACTATAAAGACTAACAAGATGGTTTATTAGGTGATGAGCTTTCGTGGGCCAGACCCACTTCCTCAGATCAAATTGTGGAAGAAAATTGGCATGACCATATATTTTGATCCACAATTTAATCTGAGAAAGTGGGTCTGGCTCAGGAAAGCTCATCACCTAATAAACCATTTTGTTAGTCTTTAAATGCTGCATAGTCCTGTCTTTTGTTTCAGCAAGACCAGACTAACACGGCTACATCTCTATTACAGAGCAAGAAAGACGTACATGAGCCATAATGGACTAGCTTTATTCCCACAGAGTCAATCCTTCCAACTACAGTATAGCACTCAAATGCAAACTATGGCACCACTCTACAGAGGGGACCAGCCGTACAAACTCCTGTTTTTATGAAAAGTTTCATGGGTTTCCACAAGGGCCTAAGGTCTTCCCAGGTGGCTCACTTTGCAGAATCAGAGTGTGTATCCAGTTGGCTGTACTTAACTGATCCTGATTTTTCTTAAAGTAGGCAACTGAAGAAGCTGCCGATGCATACCCCATTTCTAAGTACCAGCATTGTGTTGGAACAGAGAATATACGATTGTAGCCAGACATGAACCCCATCTTGTTTCCCAAAGAGCAAGAGAAAGGCAGTCAGCCTTTGATGCCCTGGGAACGCAGGTGTGCTGCCTGTCCCTGACTCTACCATAAACAGAAACCAGACAGTAAATGGGCTAGCTGACGACCTGGGGCCTCCTGTCGCCCTGATGGCTAGTACCAGTAATTGACACGCCTGCACTGTCCCAGGAGAGGAATCTTCGCCCATCACATACTAGAAGTGCCCATTGTCTGCATTTTCCCAGGTGTGAATTATGCTTTGCACCCTTCGTAGGAAACTTGGCATTCAAAGCCATTTTCCTAATTGGCCACTTGAGACCAGGAAGAAGCCTACGTGACCCAAGGGGTATAAAGAGGGGTTTAGTAGCCCACCCCATTTGAGCTCAATCATCTATACCTGCTGGCAGGTATTGATTGTCTCGAGGTCTGTGGGGCGCCCAACCTCGCCCTACTTCTTCCCGAGGATTGAGAGAAAGCGCTGGCCACGCCAAGTCTGGAACGCAGGGGTGAGAATATATACCTGCTAGGTGTCTATTTTGCATGCATTTAATAAGAGCTCAGAGAACCAAAAGGGTTTCATGGTACCTGTAAGTGACTTTTGTTTTAAGTGTAATTTCTGTCCTGTCCTTTTGTAGTGGCTGTGTTATCTGTAACACAGCAGTAGCATTAACAGCTAAGTTTACCCTGTAACAATAAAATAGTAACTGTTTAAGCTTTAACCTGACTCCTTCAGTTGCTGTAACAGAACCAAGCACAATTTAAAGAACTCCAGCCGGTCATAAGGACAGATCCGTTGGGCGCCCGTCAACCTCTTCCAGGTTGCCGCTGCTAAGGACCCGGTCCTGGCAGTTGAAGTCTCAGGTGTATAATACACACACACACACACACACTCACTGCTGCCTGACCATCGGCTGACAGAATTGGCGTAGTCGGCAGGATTGTGTTATAGGTTTAAATACAGCAACATGAAGCTAGTCATGGTAAATACTGATTTCAGTAAAGTAGAAAGAATTTTGCCCAGGAAGGTTGGGGCAACCCAAAATGGGATAGAGAAATGTTAGAAAAGGATTGGGGAAATCCTGAGGAGTTGTGGGTGCAGTTCTGTAAGTATAGAACTGCCTGCAAGCTAAAGAATAGGACAAAGCCTGAGTCTGTGGAAAGGAGCCACTTTCCATTTAGCAAGGAAAACAGGATCAGGCCCAGACAAGCAGGCAGGCAACAGATAGATTGAAGGCCTTGTGGTAGAACTGAGAAAAAGGCAGTAAGTACATGTACTGGAAATCTAAATCCTTAAAACAATACTTACAAGAGTAATATCTGAAACAAGGCCAGTTTTTTTATTTTTAGAGATAAGAAAGTGTTTTAAGAAAAGAAAAACCCACAGGGAATTTAACTCTACAGAGAATGGAGAGAATTGAGCAGTTGTGCAAATGCTAAAATGGTGTAGATAGAAAATTGTGGTTTCTTTGCAGCCATTCTGAAGGAAAAATGGGCCCTTTTTCCAAAGGAATGTCTGTAAATAATCCAGGCAAATTTGACTCAAATCCGTACATTTGATTATAGATACTGCTAAAAAGAACTCTAAAGGAGGGGTTCTATTGGAACTTAACTACCCCAATGAATAAAAAGGGAATGTAATTGTTGTACAGCTATGTAGAAATAGTGTAAGAAAGGTTCAGAGAGAATGTATGTGTATCTGTGTGTAAATATACATATATATATATATATAGTGTAAATAAATGAGGTTCTCAAGGTCCAGTAATCTTGTTTGTAGGTTTAAAACAAATTGGTTTGGTTTATTTTCAGTAAGACCATTTCAGTCCAAGTTGTTTAATGAAGGTACAGGAAAACTGTAAGCATAAAGAAAGAGTTACACCCTATGCAAAGTTTAATGTGGCTAAGTAGTGTTGTAAACAAAGATTGCACATTTTCCTGTGACATGCCATGTATACTGTAGAAGGTAAAACTGCAAACAAATTAAAATGCTGTGGAGGCTCCAGGAGCCACAACAGGTTGTAATTTCCTTTGTGATGCAAATGCCTAGCTGGCAGCACAAAGAAGCTTTGCAGGTAATAGCTAAGTTTGATCAGCAAACTACCTGAGATCAGAAAGTTCAAATTGTAGCCCTCCAGAAAGAAAAAAAAAGGAGGTATTGGTATTGCTATTTTAGTCCCAATAGGAGGTTGGGTATACTAGAAAATGTTTAAATGTAAGCAGTCTTTTAAGAAGGCTCCCAGAGAAGACTGAGAAATTGGCATTTGTAAAAGATGTTACCCCTTCTGAACAAAATCTTGCAAAGGTTCGGGCACAGCCCTTGGTCTGATCAAGTGTTAGCTGCTTGTCCATACAATTTCAGACCTAGAAGACAAATTGGCTAACTACTTGTGGATATGTAAACCCTTGGCTCCAATGGAGAGGGAAGCAGCTGCAGCTTGTCTTCTATGGAAAACCTGTAATGAGGTGTTCTTCAAAACTGACTGAATATAAGAATGCAAATATGAAACTGCAAAAATGTACAAGCCTCTGCTTCAGAAATGGAGAGGTAGAAATGCATGTCCCTCAGTACCCAGATGAGCTAGTTCCCTTAAGGATGGGTGCTGAGAGTTAAAGCAACTCTCAGATTTATTTATTTTTCTTCCCTCAGGAATATGCTTGAGAAAAGGACCAGGAGGTATGAGGCTTAGTGAACAAGCTCACCCTCCTTACCAAATTCATAGTAGACAAACCTGTGTCATTGGGAAAAGTCATTTAGCAGGAATTAGGATGGACCATAAGAAGGAAAAAGCATGTGAAAAGGGGAAGGCAAAAAGTTTGGAGCCCTATGGGCATAGTTGAAGGAATAAGGAAAGTAGAGCAGACATTGGAAAGTTACTAGGAATGAGAAACATTTTCTTTGAAAGGACAAAGCAAGTGATTTGAGGAATGTGAAGATAAAGGTGGACTCCGTGGGAGTGTGGAAGGAATTAACTGATGGTTGTAATATGTGAAGGAAATCTTGTTTTAAAAATGACACCTTGTTTCTTTGCAGCCTCTTCCTTAAGCACTGTGCAAACCATCTAGGCAAAGAAACAATCAAATGTAAACATTTTGTCTATGGACACCTTTGTTAAATCTGCAAAGGAAAATTAGGGATTCTACTGAAACTTAATTGGTCAACTGCATAAAAGAATGAGCTCTATATATTGTAACTCTATTTTGTGGGTTTCAAATGAACTAGTTTTATTTTGTTTTGGATAATGTCCTCTTGCTTAAAATTGCAAACAGACAAGGCACAAATTGGTTAGTGCTTCTGTTGGGCATTCAACTCTTAAGGTTAAATTTAACTTTCTAGAAACCAAATGATTAGTTTAGAAATTCAAGCTTTGAAACTTAACTGTCTCTTTTCAAGGCTGAGTTGATAACACTTTTGGCTTGCTTTTAAATTCAACATTATATGTGAATACAGGCTGCCTGGCTATTTCAAAGGAAAGTGGACAGGAAGGCTGCTGCTGTCTCAGCAGACACATCCTCTGCACCCCTGACCACAAACATAGAAGGAACAGCTCAGCTTGCAGAGCTGGCAGCAATCAAACTAGCTTGTGAGGCAGGTGCCAGTACCATTTACACTAACTCCTATGCTATATGGGCTGGAGCCACCCAGTGGATAACTAACTGGAAGAATAATAACTGGAAAATAGGGGGAAAGCCTGTCTGGAGATTGGAATACTGGAAATGGATATACCAGCATGCAACCCAACATGCCTTAAGCATAAGTCATGTGTCAGCTCACCAAAGGAACAACACCCCGACTGCACAGCTAAATAACCTAGCAGATGCAGCAGTACAAATTTTGCTGCCCAGGTGGATTGGGAACGCCTGTACATTTGGCTACATGAAACCTTGGGACACACAGGAAGTGATGAGCTGGTGCGGCAGGCACATGCCAGGGGGTGGCCTATCACTCACAAACAAGCCAGAGATCTGGTACAAGCTTGCACCCTATGTGCTGAACTCAAGGAAACATATAACAGAAGGGCAACAGTTTGCCAGGCTAAGAGATGAAAAAAAAAAATACTATGGGCAACCTGGCAAGTAGATTATATTGGTCCACCACCCACCAGTAAGCAAGGGTGGAAGTATGTTTTAACTGGAGTAGAAATTGTTTCAGGAATTGGTTTTGCTTACCCAACCCGATGGACAACAGGGTTGTCTACGATCATGGGACTAAACCGCTTAATAGCCCTTGTCCCAACACCCCAGTTTGGGGACACAAACCCACGTACTGCACTCCTACAAGGGAAAAGGAGTCTGGACCACTGCAGACGCTGGGCTAACACCAATAACCATTACTGAGGCTTGGATTGTATCCAAGTCCAGCAAACCTTATGTTTTATTACAGGAAACTGAGGCAATAGCCCTGAACAGTGCTCCAGTGGGATGGATCCCTCCCAATGCTGGTGTGGATCCGGGAAACCACCATGAACTTTTTGTATATATATACACACCACTTGCTGTTGTAGCGCTTGCAACCACTGTTGTTAGTTACAGACTATTGAAAGGAGACATGGTACTCCAACTCGCGATGGTCTTCTTCCTCATCCCAACTGCTACTGCTGTACCAGAACACCTTACTTGACTCCTCTACTGGACTGGGAATCGAGTTTGTCCCTCTCAGCCCAAATGACTGGTGAAACAAGAGTGACATCTTCCGATGGGGACCGGTATGGTTCGATGACAGCGACTACAGTCCTCTAAATAACTCTGGGGGGAGTATGTGCGATAGTTAACCAATCTTGCTGCTTACACGCTGTAACTGAGAATGAAAAAGCCTCATGGCTAGGTTGGCTAGCCCAACACCTAGGACTTTCGTTAACTCCATTCCTTCACTCTATTGTAAATACTATATTAACCATTTTACTTGTTGTAATTGCTTGCTGCATGCTTCTATGTATTGTTAGGCGTTTTGTGTACACTGCTACCTCCTCTGCACAAATCCGGTATATGGCGTTGGGAAGTGATCCTAATCAATCCCTTGATCCAAAATTATCTGATCAGACCCTGCCGAGAGGCGATTTTAGCTTCCTCCAAGGAGGGCAAAGGTGCTGGCATCACCGCCATCTTGCGTTCTGTGACATAGTGAGGCGTGTCAAGGGGTGGAATGTAGCCAGACATGAACCCCATCTTGTTTCCCAAAGAGCAAGAGAAAGGCAGTCAGCCTTTGATGCCCTGGGAGCATGGTGTGCTGCCTGTCCCTGACTCTACCATAAACAGAAACCAGACAGTAAATGGGCTGGCTGGCGACCCGGGCCTCCTGTCGCCCTGATGGCTAGTACCAGTAATTGACACGCCTGCACTGTCCCAGGAGAGGAATCTTTCGCCCATCACATACTAGAAGTGCCCATTGTCTGCATTTTCCCAGGTGTGAATTATGCTTTGCACCCTTCGTGGGAAACTTGGCATTCAAAGCCATTTTTCCTAATTGGCCACTTGAGACCAGGAAGAAGCCTACGTGACCCAAGGGGTATAAAGAGGGGTTTAGTAGCCCACCCCATTTGAGCTCCAATCATCTATACCTGCTGGCAGGTATTGATTGTCTCCGAGGTCTGTGGGGCCTCGCCCTACTTCTTCCCGAGGGATTGAAAGAAAGACGCTGGCCACGCCAAGTCTGGAACGCAGGGGTGAGAATATATACCTGCTAGGTGTCTATTTTGCATGCATTTAATAAGAGCTCAGAGAACCAAAAGGGTTTCATGGTACCTGTAAGTGACTTTTGTTTTAAGTGTAATTTCTGTCCTGTCCTTTTGTAGTGGCTGTGTTATCTGTAACACAGCAGTAGCATTAACAGCTAAGTTTACCCTGTAACAATAAAATAGTAACTGTTTAAGCTTTAACCTGACTCCTTCAGTTGCTGTAACAGAACCAAGCACAATTTAAAAGAACTCCAGCCGGTCATAAGGGACAGATCCGTTGGGCGCCCGTCAACCTCTTCCAGGTTGCCCGCTGCTAAGGACCCCGGTCCTGGCAGTTGAAGTCTCGGTGTATAAGCTCTCCTGTAAACTTATTGGGGCGCCTGTCAACCTCCTCCAGGTTGCCCGCTGCTAAGGGACCCCGGTCCTGGCAGTTGAAGTCTCAGGTGTATAATACACACACACACACACACACACACCCCACTCACTGCCCTGACCATCGGCTGACAACGATGCACCTCATTTGAGTTAGGCACGTCGGTACTGTAATTTAACATTTAGTCTTATTACTGCTTGGGAGCACAGTATTATTTTAATTCCAGCTCCAGTCACTTCTGAATAAGACTACTGAAGATTGGCAGCAGAGCTGCCAAGGACACTTTATAATTCACACACAGTTTACTATAACTCAGTTATCTAAGGTTTATTTTTAGAATATACAGAAGCGCAGCTTTAAATGAAGCCTGCCTCAATTGATAAAATTCCTGTTTAACCTTGCACCTGAACACCAACAAATGACAGGCCCACCATTTTGTTTTTCTTCCTTCCACCTTCCCATTTTTTCCAAAGAGGATAAGTGAGATGGCTTTCTAGCTAATCAATATTGCTGCCACAAAGATAATTACACCCATAGTTTTACTCCTTTTCCAAAGCTTTAATCCTGACCAGTTTAAAGATTTTCCTTTATTTGCACTAATCCATTTGACTAATTCATTAAAATATTCTTTGACAAGTGTAAAAGCAAAGCATTAAAAAGCACAAAAATAACCCCATATAAGACAAGATTAGGCTGTAAAGCTGAAGAAATGTTAAAAGTAAATAATTTCTAAGCAGGTGCTGACTGTGCCCACGCTCTGGCCAGTAACACATTTTCTCTAACATTTCTTCTTTTATAGGGACAATGTTCTGAAACACTCTTTTGGAGATTGTTTTCTGTGCTTGGTCTTTATCAACAAATCTTTCTTCAGATAAGCAAAATAACCCCAAACCAAAACAAACTATTTTTTACACACACACACACACACACACACACACACACACACACACACACACACACCCCCATTTGAGCAAAAGAGATCAGTATTTTTTTGAAGAATGTGTAGAAAGGGGAGGAATGTTTAAAACCAAAACACAAAAACAAACCTTTTCAGACACACATGAAGTTTGAAAGTCGGTGCTAGAGTTTTGCTTAAGCTTAACTGTTTGCTGAAGAGGAGCTTTTGTTTGATTTAAGAGGGAAAAATAAGGTTCCTCTCCAGCAAACACTTAAGCCTGTGTATGCCTAACTCTTGCACTGTCAGGAACAGAAACTATAACACACTTGCAATGCAGACAATTTAACATTGCTGTTGGAACCTTAGCTTTGCATATCTTGAGACTGCTATTTTAAACAATGCATTATTACATTAAAATATGCCTTTTGAATTAAATATACATTAATTGGGAAAAGGAAAAATGAAACTTAATTCACAGCAAAGATATGGAAGAGTCAAGGTAGAGAGAAAATTACTGTGAATGGTAATGTAAGTAAACAATTCAAAATATCTGTGTTAATGCTGACGGGAGGAGGACTGAGTGGTTTTAAATTCTTCTTTAAGAAACTTGAGAGCCTTGGGGAAAAATTGTATTCTGCTTAACAAATCTTGTGCTGTACTCTATTGAAAAGATGTCGCAAAATATGCCAAAAATGGATCAGAGCTTTTTATCTTTATCATCGCAAAGTAACAAGTGTTTCTTCAGGAAGCTTGTTTAAATACAAGTGTTGAGAGAGAAGCGATAGAAAAGATTATATTTGAAGTTATATGAATCAGTATTTGTAGTTTCAATAGCTCTTCCCTCCTGTGCCCCCAACCGAAGAAAGCAAGTCATATGCTTGTCTCTGCAGCAATGGAAACTGGGGGGGGGAGAGTCCCACTGAATTCAAATGTCTAATTACAAGCTCCCTGACCTTGCTACTCATCCCCCTCCCACCCAGTTCAGCAAAATGGGAAGGAGTTTGAGCACATTTTGTTTGCAACATAAGGGTTGCTCTGAAAACAAACATTATTATGAGTGAGGGAAAGAATCCCTGGTTCATCTATCTAGGCTTCCGTTAAAGATGAGAATAAAGGATCACTTTGACAGATTTCTAGAGAGGACATATGAGACGTGCTTTGTGGTTAGCAGCATGCAGATATTGAAAGGGTACCGTGTGCATAGCAAACAAAAAACAAACAAAAAAACCAAAACAGGGTGTGTACTTCAGTGTGAAGGGAGGCTTTTAATTAGACTAGAATGACAAGCCAAGCAGTTCTGCTCATGACAGAAGGCCGTGTACATCCCAAACTTTGTCAGGGTGAAATTTTGTGCTTTAAAGCTGGCCCTCACTTGGAAAACTACTAGACAGGCCGCTGTTGCTGCAACTACTACTAAATTGGTCAGTGATGGAGAGCTTGAGGGGGGAAGGATGCTTTTCAGGGAGGTTTTACATTGATGACTAATGAGGGTTGAGAGGATAAGTAATGAGACAACTCCTGCCAAGTCATTCAGTGGCCAATAGCCGGGAACATAAAATTGATGAAAAGCACAACAGGCCTCCTGCATCACTCTAGCTCAGTGTTTCTCAAATGAGGCCACCATGACCGCATGCAGCCAGCATCGGATTTTGCTGTGGCCACAGCAGCCTTCAAAGGATTGCCGAGACTTGGAGGAGGAGGCGGCAAGACAGCTGCCTCTTCCTAAATCACCCAAGTGATGCCCCAGATATATTGCCGTGGTGTTTGTACTGGTGCTGCCAACAGGGAATCTGCACCCCACCCACACTGCCTGATAGGTGGCTCCAGCCTGTGCCTATAGAGACACGTGGGGTTAATGTATATGGCGCCGGGGACAGCTCTGGCCTGTGGCATTCAATCACCAGTCACTCCCCTGGGCAGCTCCCCTGGGACTCCACAGGCAGCCAGTAAGCTCCCGACCCTGCTTTTCTGGTTCCAGCTTTGGCTTCAGCCTTGGGTGCTTGGACTGCTGAGGGCCGACTTTGCAGCATCAGAGAGGCCACCAGCAAGAGTTGGTGGTGGCATTCTGAGGCCATCAAAACAGTTGTTGAGAACCCCTGCTCTGGCCCACTCTGTGGACTTCTGGAGAAGACAGTTAAGGATTAGGACATTTCATCATGTTAACAGGTTACTGCGCCCTTCAGCAGTTTACAAAAGCTAAAAAAAAAAGTCAGACTGCTGCAGGAGGCATTTCTCCAGAGTCAGTTGCACAATTTGGTGCCTTTTTGTTTAGATCTACCTTAATAAATGGAGTCCTGTCAATAGCAATCTGGCTCACCATGAAAGCCTGGGATTCAGAAGCAGGGGAAAATAGTTGTACAGTATTCTGCCAAATAAATACCTGGACTGAGAGAGTGTGATATTTCACACTGAAGGCCTGACTTCCTAGAATTAGGTTGGAGGAGGGGGTAGACATAGGCAGGGGGACAGGAGAAGGGAAGTGGTTAGATTTTCCAAAAACACAAATGAGAGGGATTGAATGCCCTATTCCTTATGAATTTCAATAGAACTGGGCACGCACCTGCCCTCTGCGAGGGGAGATTTTCAAAAGGTACAATTTGTGCTAAACACTGTTCTGACCCAAGAACTGTATTCTCTCTCCCACTTTGATTTTGCATATGCGGTAAATGATATCCTGTTTGTAGGCAGATAGTCTTCCATCTCTGAATTATTTCTCGCTTCCAAACACTAGAAACAAAACGGCATTCACTCTTCCCGGCGTTTAACAAGCTGATTTTAGAGCGCCTAAATCAACTCTTGCATATTGCTTATGCATCTCCATTACAAAACCCATCAGGATAATTAGCCTCCAATAAGTGCTGTAACCTACTGCCTGTGCTTCATTGCACAAATAGTCGGTCTTCTTGTTTGCCTAGGGACCTCACACATTAACAGTGTACAGACTGGCAGTAATAGATGTCAGAAAAGCCATCAATTTCATTTTTCCTCCCCCAAACATCTAAGTTTTGAAATTCTTTTCTACAGCTAGGCCAAAGCACTGGATACGAAAAAGGAGGAGAGTTAGAGATAGCTACATTTCCAAATGGGATAGGGCCGACCACTTTCCCCATACTTCCCCAGACAAATTTAAGAAGCTAGTAGCACTTTTACAAACAAGCAGAAAAGGACTGCCATTCGTTTGATACCACAATGTGCATAGGAAAGTAAATCAAGCATGATAATCCAATCACAGTTCATTTAAATAAAATAGGTTTCATTTTCCTGAGTGATAAGATGGAACACTTAACACATACAGATTGGCTATATCTACGCCAGAGACTGATAACATTTCTTAGCATGTTTATATTTTGCTACAGATTTTGTATACAGGAGACCACAGCAATTCGCAGAATCATTATTCACAGTTCTGCATATTCGCAGAGGTCTTCTCTCCTGGTGCAGGGCGGGGGGGGGGGGGAGGAGAAGCATGAGGTGCCGCTCTCGGCCCCTGCGGTGACTTCAGAAGCCGTGAGAAGCTCACTGCAGGGCCCGGGAATTGCGCTTCCCAGTATTTGCAAATTTCACCATTTGAGGTAGCACCAAGAACACATCCGTGAATGGTGAGGGTTTCCTATATTGCAAAATTAATTCTAAAAATGCTATAGGTCTGGTTTTCCTTCTTTTGACACTGCTACAAGTAAGGAGTTACCCTGATGTAAATGAAAAGGACAAATCTGGCCTCATGCAAGAACATGAGTTTCTCCCCTAGGTAGAGAGTTAAATACTAAGGACTCAAAGTTGTCTACCATATAGTTCAAATATGAATAAATGGCATTGTATCAAAGCTTTGTATACTACCTGGCATAGGCTAGGTCTTACTCACATATTTCAGTAACAAAAAAAAAATAAAATAAATAAATCAATCAACATCCCATGTCTCAAAATTTCAATGGTATACCTCATGTTGTAAGCACAGAAGTGTTAACATTTGTTTTGTTGGCAAGTATGAAATATTCCCTCTCTCCCCTGCAAAAAAAAGAGCAGCAGGGAATCCTTAAACTGTATCCTGCAGTGCTAATGAATGCATACGAAATTAGAAAGTTAGGATTATATTGGGTTTGGTTAAGAAAATGTGTGTTGTAACTGATAGAAAGGCCCTAACTAGCAAGTAGAAGGAAGGCCTTGAAAATAATGAATTACAAGGCCAGAAGATCTTGGTCAAAGAATAACTAATGAAATATGCGGTAGTTTCTTAAAAAAGGTTGACTAATAGGGTCACTGCAGATAGTTTTACTAAAATAAAGTCAAGATGGCCCTGGCCCTGCCTCAGCCTGCATACCCGTGTTATCTCAAAAATAAGGGCCCATTGCGAACTAAGGTGTAAAGGAAAAACTGTTGGCCAGCAAAGACAGGAAGAGAGGGAGAAAAGAAGGTTATAAGTCTTCTGAGACTAAGGCTACGTCCACACTGCACAGTTACTTCGGAATAAGCTATTCTGGAATAGTTATTTCAAAATAGCATGTCTACACTGTAGGGAAGCCTCAAAATTAGTACAAAGCAGGCTTCCCTAATGTAGATGTACTCTCTCGATTTAGAGTCCTAGGAGGAATAACTTAAAATGGCCCTAGTGAGGGGCTATTTTGAAATAGCAGAAGCGGAGCATCTACACAGCCCCTATTCCAAAATAACTATTTTGGAATAGGCGTTATTCTTCGTAGAATGACGGTTACAGAAGTTGGAATAAGCAGTCCATTATTTTGAAATAACAGAATTGCTGTGTAGATGCTCAAATAGTTATTTCAGAATAACAGCCATTATTCCAAATTAACTTTGCTGTGTAGACACACCCCGAGACTGGAAGGGTCAGTTGTGTCTCAGGTTTTTAGCTGAGGGCAGTAATGATATCATTTGTTTGTTGAAGGGTATAAAAAAAAGTAAACTCTTACAGGCTTCATTACCAATACCTGCCTAACCACATTGGAGCCAACCAATATGAGTTTAAGCACCCCTGGATTTAGCTCATGTATATGTATCTTGATCAAATGCTGATAGATGTTAAATAGTCGAGTAACCTCATGAATTCTTATCGGTTAGTCAACTATTCTATAGTCCCTGGGGGCGGAGCTGGCAGCCAGTGCACTCTAGCCCCATTGTTGAGGAGTCCCCTGCCACTCTGTGTGGAGTGCCAGGTGGGAGCTGGTCCGCTAGGAGACACCATTTAAAAACCAGCTCCCCTCGCAGACCAGCTGCCTATCGCCCTGTGCTGCTGTCTCTGATATAGAGGAAGCAGTGCAGGGTGGCAGCAGCCCCTGACTTGGTGGGGGAGGGAGAAGAGGAGGGAGGGAAAGGAAATGTGATTAGTCTATAGCATTAACCTATAAGCTTTTGCTTATTAGATAATCGGTTAATGGACTACGCTGTTGCATCCCTAGCTGTATTATTGTTTGGATTTAGTAAATTGCTCATTGATTGAAGCTTTTCAGGCATGTTTAGAGCAACTGCATAAATGCTATTTGGCCTTTGGATTTAATAAAGGAATTCATGATTAAATCAGTGCTGTGGAGAGACACTGCATAAATCATAATTCCAACAAGCATCTTGTCCCCTTACAAACCAACACACATCCTAATGAGAGACAATGCCAAGGCCCTCGGTCAGATCACAAATAAAGCCATCTTGTAAAAAGAAAAACTACACATCATGATCTCCATCAGACTAAATACAGGACTATGTAGCACTTTAAAGACTAACAAGATGGTTTATTAGATGATGAGCTTTCGTGGGCCAGACTCACTTCCTCAGATCAAATAGTGGAAGAAAATAGTCACAACCTATATTCTTCCACTATTTGATCTGAGGAAGTGGGTCTGGCCCACGAAAGCTCATCATCTAATAAACCATCTTGTTAGTCTTTAAAGTGCTACATAGTCCTGTATTTTGTTTCAGCTACACCAGACTAACACGGCTACATTTCTATCACTATTCCATCAGACTAGAATTTCATTCACTAAGCACTACTGAAGTCTTGCACTCAGTGAGATGTAAAATCCCATTTAATTATTTATATTTAACCAGTTAACATATTAAGCACGTGGGCCCTCCCCTTTCCCCTGCTGCGGGCAGGAAATGTTCTCACCAGGCAGGAGCAGCCCTCTGCCCACAGTGGGGGGAGGGAAGGGGAGAAGAGGACTGCTCCAGCCCCCACCAGTCAATTGTTAACCATTCACATCGCTAGCACTCATTCCTCAGGGTTTAACGACAATTGGCACTGCACCTTAGACTATGCTGGTCACGGAAAGCAGCACATATTTCAAATGCTAAAAAGACAACCAGCTTATGAATTAAGACTATTCATGTCACCAAAGAGCCTGAACGGATTTGAACATTTCACTGGACAGCTATCAACTCTGTTCTGATGCTGGACTCTTGGGCCATCAACCCCTAGCAGCTGCTCAGAAACAGACCAAATGGCAGGCAAAAAAGTAATCACTTCTGCTGATGATTCGGCTAAGCATTGACGAGAACAACTGAACAGCTGTATCAATTTCGTGACTGACGTTCTTGCAGATCTGCCACATTCTTATCCTGCCCTACAACACAGACAAGCTGACACTACTCTTCCTGTGTGTCAGCTTTTGGTTACCAGGTGACTTTTGATGGTGTTATGTTCTACCCTAATTAGGAGAACTGTTGAAGTAGCACCTGCATGAAGCCAGAGTCAACACAATGCATATTAGTAATAAAGGAGGTGTGAATTAACGTTCACAGTGCAGGTAACCCTTTCCAAATCAACAGTAAGGATCCTTGTGACCAGTGATCTTTAAACTGCATGGCACACCTTAAGGGACACAAAGAAACATTTTGGGGGGAAGAGGAGAAGAGAAGAGGAGAAGAGAGAAGAGGTTTGCACTGGGGCTCAGCCAGCCCCCACCAAGGGTGAAGAGAAACCACCACACTTCTAGCACTGCTCTGTCCCCAGACCGGCTCAACTCCCAACCCTGTTGAACCCTCAGTCATGCTCCACCTCCATGCTCGGCCCCAGCTCTTCCTTCAGCCCAAACTCTGTGTAGGAAACCTTGGCTGTGCAATAATGGAGGGGGCACAACTGGAAAATGATAGCTCATAGTCTAAGTCAGAGGTGTGCAGTTAACCCCAGGGAGACAGTCTTCTCTTACATGCGTGTACAGTACCTAGCACAATTCAATACTTCTCCTAACTAGGGATACTACACGCTGCAACAATATATTGTATTATACGATGTTATAACTAAATTACTAGCAGGCTTGCCCCTTCCTTTGCATGTTATGGAAAACTGTCCTTTTCCTAGGGCTTCCAATTGCCTTGGCACAACCAAACCCTGACCTTGCTTAACTTTAGAAGACGAAGTTGCATTCCAAATTTGGTGGCCTTAGCTCTGACCGTTTAGGAGGAGTTCTCAAACAGACTCTCAGACAGGCACACTCTAAAATATATATATCAGCCTTTTTGGCAGGTTATTCAATCGTTCTGGAGCATCTATCATTGGCCACTGAAAAAGACAGGATCATAAGATAGATGGGCCACTGTGCTGATCCAGTATGATAATTTCTATGTTCCTGTGTCACCAACCTTTCACCAAGAAGTCAATATAACCTAGGCTAGACAGCAATCACCAGAGAAGATGACAATAAGCATGTTTGTTAGCGAAGGAAAGGAAGACTGAACAATAGAAAGGAGATAACTACAGAGACAGGTGGTGAGACACTTGGAATTATTTACAACTATTTATTGCTTGTTTTCATTATTTCATTTTAAATGGTATGATAGGCACTAAATCAAGAACAGAATGTGCCAGCCAAAGAGTATATGGGGTGAATTGTGGCTTAATGGATTTGAAAGGAGAAAGCAAGGATGATGCAAGTGTAAGGAGTACAAAAAGGAGATGGTAGGAGGAGGGAGTGCACAGTTTTCACATTTTAGAGATTTATTAGACGCTCAAAAGTTTCAAAATTATTCATTGGAAGTACTTTGCTCATTTTTATTCAAAGCTATGCACTAACCACGCCCACAAAAACAAGCGCAGCATCCACCACTATTAATAAGTGAATGTGCCAAACTTTAAAAACACCCCACCTTAAGTATTACTTTATGAACTATGGACTTTCTGCAAAGAGAGGAAGAGAAAAACAATGCATTTCTAGCAGAGATAAAACATGTAGAGTTGGTCACACAAAAGCAACAGGTTGTACTTCCACTAGCTAGCTTTCTAAACCTAAAGTAATGCACCCCATGCCGTAGCCTCGCATTTCAAATTAAGGCAATCTTTTTCACTCACTGTGCAGAGCATATACATACTATACTTTTGAGAAAGCATGCAAAAAATTACTGTTCTATCCATTAATCTGCAGTGAGGAATTTCCCCATAATCTACATTTTTCTATAAGGCTTACTCATCACCATTCCTTAAGGAAATCTATTGTACTCATCAGCTCTTCCCCAAAAGGCAACAATGCCAGGCAACGTCACTTAGATTTACTTAGCTCCAATGCAAGAGCCTTCTGTACTTCCCATCATTATTTAGTACATTCTTGGAAGCCAAATAACTGGCTTATTCTTTTATTTATGTGTGACAGCTAGAGCTTTTGCATATTTTATGACCTGTTGTTTTCCCTGGTCTGTCATGTTAACAGAAGAGACGCAGGAGAGCTCCTGAGCCATACGTCTCAAAGATGAGTGGATTCAGGCATCTTGTTTCTCAAATGCCTCCTTGTGAGTGACCCTCAGTTTTGGATGTGAAGCTGGATACTGCCCTTCCTAAAGGGAGACAACAGTACTTATCTGGAGGATGAAAGGGAGAGAGAATGGGAGTCACTAGAGAGCAACCAAATGTATTTCCTTCACCAACTAACTTTCCCATGCCAGGGTCAAAATTTCAGTCCTCTTCTCCCATCACTATAAAAAAATACCAGGGGAGGCCTTGCTATTGCCCTTTTCTAAAGCTAGGCCATGTTTGCTTTATTCCCTTACATATTTCACACGGTCTAATAAGAGGTCCCATTTTTTCTGAAAATTTCAGTGAGACAATTATTCATTGTAGATTTTTTTCTAAGACCTACATGCCTAGAAACTGGAACATCTCTTCTTTGCCAATACATCCATTCTTGGCAGACAAAACGCCAAGTCTACACTCTAAACTTTCCTTGATACAACTACTTTGCTCAGGAATGTGAAAGATTCATACCCCTAGGTGTCTAGACTATAGGGTTGTTTAAAAAAAAAAGCGGCCTTTTTTCGAAAAAACTTTCCCTGCATCTAGACTGCTGCTGCGTTCTTTCGAAAGTAAATTGAAAGAACGCAGCAGTTCTTTTTGAACATGGAAAACCTCGTTTTACGAGGAAGAATGCCTTTTTTCCAAAGTGCTCTTTTGGGAAAAAAAAAAAAAAAAAGGCGCTATGTAATGCAAACTGTGCTTTTTTGAAAGAGAGCATCCAGACTGGTTGTAGTCTAGACGCTCTTTTTCGAAAGAGGCTTTTTCGAAAGTATCTCATGTTTCTGTATCAGACCTTCTGTAATGCTTCCAGAAGTGAATTTACTCTTGTTTATAAAGTACACACCAGACAAAGTGATCAGACACTACTTTTCCATTGTTTTCCTTGAACACAAACTTCAGTGTAAGACTTTGCTATACAGTACACAGGACTCGCATTCCTTAACACAAAGAAACAATCTATAATTACTGCTTCCTCCACTCCATTACAAGCTATGTGCCTCTTTGCCTTGTGACAGAGTATGAAAAATTGTAAGACACTGAAACTGAAGGGTTTACCCCAACTGTGATCCATCCTGAATCTAGCCACTAGTTTGTTATAACCTAATACAGAAGGATCAAGGGGGGGGGGAAGTGTCATAGCCTTGATTACTTGGGGAATGGGAACAGCAATACATTTTAGAACTACACACTAGATGAAAATCTTAGCCACTTGCTCTAGTTAATATCAACCAACAGAAACAAGAGTTGACGGAAGAGTTGCAGCCATTTACACAGAAATTCAGGAATTTAAGTTTTTAGGCTATATATTTTGTTTTTAAAGAGGCTAACAATAGGCTATTACCTTCTCTCAGACCTCTTCCAGTCTATTTTCTTTCCCCAATATTTTTGTGGAATGCGTAATACTTTAGTAGCAAATATGCAAATAGTTTCAAAAATATGGTTGAAGAGAGCAATACTGATATACAAAGTTAGTAAAATTATCTAAAACATGGGGGGGGCTCTCTGTACACACGCGTAATTCTGCATTTACTGAGAAATGCCTAGTAAAGGCATGTAACTCCCACTAATACATCAAGCTCTAGAAATTGTACTCTTCTAGGAGGATCCTACTAAATCCCCAGTTTTGCTTCAAAACAATTTCCTTGTTCAGTAAGGTACAATGTTTATTTAAGCAATATGAATTTAGAACAAAATATTACAGGATAAATATTTTTGCTTTAATCACTTGGTTGGTCATAGCTGTTGGGGCAAATAAACGGTAGTATTTGCAACACAATGACATTTTAGTACACTTTTTTTCAACGTATTTGCTCTCTCAGAAAAGACATTTTAGTATAGGTCCAATAAAAATATTTCAATGGGTTTGCTAGTTTTCCAATATTCACATTGCTCAAACTCAGAACAGGTGAGCAAATAAACTATAGAATATAAAGGTATCAGGTAGTATTTAAGTGCTCCAAATGGAAAAAAAGTTAAAAATGAAGTGAATTTGTATAATGCTGCAATCCTGACCCTCCTTCCCCCCCCCCCAAAAAAGCAGAGTCATAACAGAAGCTACAACAGCCCTGGGCAAAATACCCTCTGGATCCGGCCCACAGATGCAGCAGGGAGCCTCAAGCAGACTCCCTGCCTGCCCCCCACCTGCTACTGAGAAAAGTGGCCATTGCAGGGCTCTGTTTGAACAGCTGTGAGCCTGGAGGGAATGCTTCAGGCACTGCTCCCACCTCCCAGCACAATCCCATTGGCTGGTTTACAGCCGAGCTGCCCGTTGTCAACAGGCAGCTAGTGAAGTTGCCCCCCGGCTCATAGCTGTTCAAAAACCACATGGCCCCTGCAGCCAGTGTGGGTGGAGGGAGGCGGGGGGAGGGAGAGACGGGACAGGCAGGGAATCTGCTTGAGAAGGCTTCTGGCTGGGAGTCAAGCAAGTAGCTTGACTCTTTCCCAGCCAGAGCCTGCCTCTGGTACCCTCACCCTTTGCCCCCCCCATCCCACATAATCTAAACCGTCTGCCCCCTCCTAGATCCTGCACCTTAATCCCCTGCCCCAGGTCACAACCCCCTCTTACCAAAGGTCACAACTCAAACCCCTGCACCCTAGTCCCCTAACCTAGGTCACAACTGCCTCTTTCACCCAGACCCTCTACCTCCTCCATTAATATGGAAGAGCGTGGCCCTTGACCACTTTCCAAATTCTTGGAGTGCCCCCCCATATCAAAAATTGACCACCCCTGAGCTACAAGGATGATTTAAGAAGGCATAAGCACTGCAAATGGTCCAAAAAGGTTCCTAGGTTAATGGTTTTCCCTATCTTTCATATTTAATTTCCTTCACTATCTCTTTCAATACTTGGATCATTTTCTTATGTTCAAGTGCACAATCTAAGCATTTTCAAAAGAGAGTGGCACTGAAACTCTTTCAATGCCTGTTCGCTATATCCAAGGAAAAACCCACACCACTGTTATGCTTAAAAGACATTCAACCCTTACAAATGGTTTGAATTCAGCTAAGTTTTATATAACAATGCAGAGTCCACAGCATGCTGATGCATAATAAGTTCTGCCAACTATAAAAGCCAAAGTGTTATAGGCATTACTGACAACAGCCATGTTTGGGGGGCAGAAAGTTGCAGACAAGAGTAAAGAAGAGCATTGCTGTTGCATATTTGTCCAAACACCTGTTTAGTTTTGTCCTCAATATTTCACCAGTCTGAAGACAATCTTTCCTTTTAAACCTCCTCTGAAGGGAGAATGGTTTTATCTTTAAGAACTGGAGGCAGGAGACTTAGGTATTACCCCAGCTCTGTCCCAGACTTTGTGTGACCATGGGTACAAGACACTTAGTGTTCCTCAGTTTCCCCCATCTGTAAAATGAGAACATTGGCTTGTCTCCTAGTAGGCAGATCTTTTGTTTGATATTTATTGAAATTCTTGATTAAAAGCATTAGACTAATGAATCATTACTACTTTCCTCCTAAACCATGGATCACACAAAAATAATCTCTGATAAAAAGCGATATTAGCATTTCGTTTTAATCAAGGTAAAAATGCTTGTATAGCACCCAGACATTGACGCACCTGGATTCTGTTGAGGAAATCCTCACTACGTACTCGCCTTTACAGGACCAACAGTAAAAGCCAAGGCACTCTCTGAAAGTAGCTAATTGCAAAAGCCAATGGGACCATGCACTCAACTGATTTAATGGTACTGAAATATTTAAAGCCTTTAAATTATGTTAAACTTATAGTTGCTATTAAGTTTGGTGATTCCATGTTTTTAAGACAGCACATGTATATGCATGCATTTACACCACACTGAGTCCTGTATTTTACATGCTTACAGAAAACTCACTATGCACATCTCAGGATGAGATTTCTCAGAGTAAAAAAAGGAGAGAAACATCCTCGCTTTAGAGGTTGCAATTCTGATATTATGCATCAAACGTGGCAAGTCTGAGATACCACGTGTCCTGTTTACTGTAGCCCTGGAGACAGTTTTTAATATAAGGAATACCTAATACTTACATTGGATAATGTTCCAGGCTGTGTGATGCTAGGACCACATTGGAGAATGAGCCAAGCCTTAAGGAAGTCAATAGCTCAAAGCAGTCATTTCTACTTAATTGGATCCCAGTAGTGATTGGGTCCGTCTTGTCCTCTTGAACTCAAAAGGTTGGTGGCTGCTGGCTGCAACACAGGGCCTCAACAGGAAAGTCTCCATGAAATATATTGGGTGTAGAAAATAATGTATAGATATAGCACAATAGGGAAGCATGGAGGAGAAAAACCC
Organism: Rafetus swinhoei; assembly: GCA_019425775.1. Classification (NCBI taxonomy): domain Eukaryota; kingdom Metazoa; phylum Chordata; order Testudines; family Trionychidae; genus Rafetus; species Rafetus swinhoei. Next base: position 199,009,781 of record CM033424.1, on the reverse strand, counting down.
AACACCTGCCCCTCCTCAATTTCTCTTAGGCCAGACAGCTGAGAATGTGACAATCACCACAAATTCTTCAAGAAAATGGGGATAATGAAACCAACCCTCCTTGTAAAGAGCTTTGAGATCTATGGATGAAAATGTGATAGGAAAGCTAAATATTATAACAGTATTTGAAATCTCCATGTCTTTCCTACAACTAGCAATACATTTATTGAAAATGTCTGGCATCATCTAAAAACAAAATATATGTACAATTAAGGTTTCATTTCCTCTCCACAGCTATTCTTGTAACTTCTGAGAATTCAGAACAGACTCACAAGTTATATTTTCTTTAGATGGGCTGTTTCCAGGAAAAAATACAATAGCTCCAGCATAGCCAGAGGCCTGTTACATATTTATGGTTTTCCATTACTCTTATCTGAAATGATTGAGGACAGAATGGGAAATAGCTCTGCCAGACCAGCTAAGAACTAACAGTCCTACATATACTCATAACTCAAAACATTTTTTAAAAAAAGACAGGTTTAGTACACCATAGAAAAGTTTGTCCATTATTCTTTCATGTGCTAAATTTCAGAACTCTTGGTTAATAAGACAGAAACATGGAAATAAACTAGCTGAGAAACTAACGATGCAAGATAGAAGTATGTACACTTTTATGAGCGGATGAGCCATAGAGCTATTGTTCTCAAAGATTCCAGAACACGAGCTGTATGCAGAATAATCTTCCTAGTCATCTCTGGGAAATAATGACTCTTAGAAGATACCTTCGTGGGTGGGAATTGAACACATTTCCCTCCCACTAGCAGATCATAAAATATATAGTCAGTATGCCACAAGGTTATGAATAAGCTCATTCATCTTCCCCACCCAGGGCCTCCATTTCAGGAGGCACCACTAAGTATATAATGCATCATCTCAAAAAGAAAATGAAAGTTCCCCCGTGTCTAAAAGATTTCTCCCCTGATTTCTTTTAATGATAGAGAAAATGTAAAGCCTAGTTGTCTCCAGATACCTATATATGGAGGAAGTTTTTTTTTTTTAGCTGAAAGCTTGTCAGAGCACTGAAGTGTATCCTCGAGGCTGAAATATGGCTCCCTAATTACTTGCTCTCCACTTAAAGTCTGAAGAGAAACTTCAGAACTAGGGTTGCCAGGTGTCTGGTTTTGAACCGGACAGTCCAATATCTGAGCTTTCTGTTTGGGAAACAAATTGAGAAAATATAAATGAGGAAAATATAAAAGTGTCCTGTATTTTCTAAATAAGATGTAATGTAGATTGTGATGTAATGCCTAGTGTATCCAGTATTTTTGTTGAAACCATCTGGCAACGCTATTCACAACCATACAATAAGAACTTACACTGCATCTGTTTGCATAAGCACAAGGAACCTAAATATCTGCTTTCTCTAACTCATCTGAGTTCAAGCAATCTCATCAGGAAAGTCTGACCACCTCACATATGAATCAAAGGTTAGGCTATAAAGAGACATCATATGAGGAGAAAAATAAAATTGACTTTACATCTGGCCCCACAAAGTGTGTGATTGACTATGACTCTGGTGGAGAGGGAAGAGGAAAACCTATAAATCTAATTTTTTGTTAAGTAATGATCTTCTAGCTCTTTTCCTTCTGAAGATCAGTTTACATTTTCAAGTCTATTACTCACTTTTTCTAGCAATTACCAAATACATAAGGTCTCTTCTCCAGTGATAATGCATCAATGGGACAAATTAGCCAGGCACTGCCATGGGAAACAATGAAATTTTAGCCTCAAGTGAGATTAAAGTCAACAAAAATAAATAAAATAGTAGATTTCTTAATGAAAATCATCCCTGCCCAAGGCTGTCCAGTGGCTTCGTAGTTATATTAACAGAGGGGAAATCTTGCACAGGAAAGAAGGAAAATGAAAGTGATCTATGGATCCCCTTCACCTACTAATAATTGGTCACTTTAAAGTATTCTCCAAGGTTTCCATTTTGACCTTTAATTAAAGCTACCATTTGTTAATAAGACAATCACATTTTGTAGCTACAGCTGAATGAAGAGTGGCACTGTAGGGTAGGTCTACACTGGGGTAAGAGACCCACAGCATGGCCAAAATTGGCCTGGGTCAGCTGATGTGAGCTTGTGGGGCTAAAAAGCTCAATGAAGACATTTTGTCTAGAACCTGAGCTCTGGGACTCTCCTCCCATACAGGGTTCCAGAGTTTGGACTCCTGCCCAAACATCTATGCAGAATTTTCTGCCCGAGTGCCACGAACCTGAATCGGCCGTCTCAGGACCGCTATGGGCATTTTATCCCATAGACATATCAGTAGAGTAAGGAACGCTCTGTGCCAAGGGGCTGTTGCTAGCAAGATCTGTGGTAGATGTTCAACTGGCAAGCAATAAAAGTTAACTCACAGACTGAAGATAAACAGTTTTTGGTTGCATCGATACTCAGATACCAGAAGGGACCATTATAATCATCTAGTCTGACCTCCATAACAGACTATAGAACTTCAAAGTGCTTCCTGCATCAAGCCTATAACTTTGCCATCCTGTATCAATCATCCTATATCCAGGATTGACATCAGGCTTGTCAACTGAACCTGAGTCATCCCATTTATCCTTAACCCTTAGAACACCACTCGCTTTTATTCTGCCTTCTGTGACTTTGCTAGTATTCCAAGTGTTTTTAAAAACTATCATCAATGGCTCAGATTTCATTTCTCCAGTCCAGCAGACTTCAAGACATTTAGTTTTAGTAGTTGCAGTTTCTATTTTGACAAAAACTAAAGTAGTATTTAATTATCTCTGAGTAGTGCCATCCCATTCCTTCCCAAACACGGAATGGAAGTATTTAGTGTGCATTTCTGCCTTTTAAGCATTATTGTCATCATCCCGGTCTAGTAATTGAGCCACATCACTGCTCAAGGTTAAGAGTTCTTCAGAAAAATCTTTATAATCATCAATCCATAGATTTTAGGTTTTTACCAGTTGTGTACATGTCATGGCTAATTTATAGCCACTCTTAACTTCTCAATTTTCCCATTTCTTAGATTGTATTCCTGAAGCTACCACCATTGAATTGTGAGCTGCCTTTGACGCTAGACTCCTCAGTATTTTTATATTAGCTGTTTTACTTGTAGTTCTTACATATTTAATGATAAAAAGTAGCTGTTAAATACCAGGGATGGACATTTTTAAAAGGTAGATAAGTGATGAATGCAGGGGTGGCCCGTGAGACTAGGCAAACTAGGCAGTTGCCTAGGGTGCTGCCAGCCCGGGTGCCCAATGATGATGCCACGGGGCGCCGGGGTGCCCCATGATTATGTCACGGCCATTGACGGCCATGCAGGCAGGGGCGCCGATCGTGCCTTCTGCCTGGGGCTCCAGCTGCCGCAGCCGGCCTCGGGCCGCTCCTGGATGAATGACAGGATCATATAGTTATAAAATGTTATCAAACTGAACTTTTTTAGTGGAGTGTGGCCATTCAAGATTACAGAACTTAAATAGCTAACAAAGCAAAAGTCCACTAGCATTTTTCACTTGCAGGAACTTGCATTGTGTAGGGTGTCTGAAATAGTGTGACGTAAAAGTTATTAGTCAGACTCTCCTAAATCCATCAGTTAGCATTTTTTCCTCCAATGACTCACAAACGAGACAACCCTATGATATCTAAGTCTCACACTTTAGATAATAAAATTTCTTCTTGAAAAATCAAGAAAAAAAGCCACAAGAATTCTGAAAGCGTATAGCTTCAACTTCTTATACCTTTTACATCTGTAAAAATTAAAGCAACCTGTTTCTAATCAGAATGTTTATTTATTCAACTGGAACAGAGGAACTTTGTATACATTCCGTTAGCAATGCTGATAAGGATCCCAGCAGTGACACTGACGGCGCGTTGGGGTTTATTGGTTCCCCAAGATATAGCACAGCATAGATGTAATCTGGTTACAGGAACTTGGGCCCGGAGGCCTCAGGCCCCCCCCCTTGAGATGAGGGGTGGCTGGGGCAATACAATCCCAGCCCTCTCCCTAGCCCCTTCTCCCGTGCTTCCCAGACAGTAACTGCCTCCCTTCCAGCCCTGCCCCCCTAGCCAGGGGTTGGGTCCCTGCCTTCCTCCCTTTGTGTCTCTCCCTGGAAGGCAACTGATCGGACAGGTTGGGAGACCCTTGCCTACGTGACTCATCCGCTGTCCTGCTGGGCTGTGCTACAAATAGCCGCCAGTGGAGGTCTCCCACAGCCCACTGCCCAAGCCTAGCAACCAGCAAGGTGCCACCATCACACCACACTGGGTTACAGAGCAGACAGCCCCCCCACTACACCACAGACACCTACGCAGAAGGGTACATTTTAATGCATGTCTAACACAGAAATAACTGGTGCATAAGCTTTCGTGGGTAAAACCTGCTTCATCAGATGAATATCCACCTGATGAAATGGGTTTTACCCATGAAAACTTATGCCCTAATAAACCTGTGAGTTTAAGATGCCACAGAACTCTTCATTATTTTTGCAGATACAGACTAATACGGCTACCCCGAGACAGAAATTTTTGATGAATTAACTTAGCTAGTGAAAGCGTTCACATTTTCAAAAAGCAAAATATGTAGACTTTTGGCCTGGTTCATTTTAAAACAAAAGCAATGAGCTCTTACACATTAGGGGAGGGAAAAATCTTTTCAGCCAAAATCTAAGTCATCCCTAAACCAAAGCAGAGGAAAAAAATGAGAGGCCCAAAGAAAAACAAACAATTACATTATTATTATGGCCTACACGGTCCAGGTCTAGACAGTAATTTCATGGTTCAAAGGAATAGAAGAGAGTTGAAGGTAGAACGCTTCGTTTTGCTCTCAAAAAAGCTTCTTTTCTGCCTAAAAACCAAAAATCCCGCTTTACCAGGAGTCCCAAGACAAAAATTGAGAGTTTCCCCCGCACTACAGCAGAGACTTTGAGCAGACTTATCTTTGTAGAAGGCCTGCTCAACCTTGTATTTACTGCAAAACTAACTTGACTTAACTAAAGCATTGCTCCTAATTTGAGTCTTGTCCATACACCAGAATCCAGAACTTGGGTGTGGTTTACTGGCCCATCAGGGAGCTTAGCCCGAGTCAAGGTTTAGCCTATGTCTACATTACAGATCTTTCAATGGCACAGCTGACAGTGAAACTTACATCAGGGGTATGACTGACAAAAGCTGCTAGCACAACCACTTGCAGCATGGATGCTGGATAACACCACTGGAGTACATCTACCACTATCTCACATCAGAAAAAGCAGACAAGTTCGTCCACATTTCACTGGAAATTCTTTCCCAGATCAGCTCAATTTACTGCAGCACAAAGAATCATGGGACACACTCACAAGTCCAAGCAACACACACAAATAGTGCTGCACTGGTGTGGACACAACTTGAGTGTTGCCCTGCAGTAGTGGTGGCTCTCACTTGAGTTACACTAATTGGAGAGGAGTAAAGTATTTTATCATTGCAGAGTTAACTCTAGTGAAGATATACTCTTGGTCAGATACCTCAGCACACAGTGCATTTCTTCCATTCAGCCAATCTCTGCTCTCTTCTTGGCGGTGTAAGCAAGACCCAAAATTTTAGCATGTAACTTGCCTGTGTGACACACAAGTTATATGCAGATATCAGCCAGACTGGTAAAGACTATAGAACTTGTTCTTCTGAATACTCAGCAAGTTCCTTCCATAGGTCACTTAGCTCATTTTCTGTTGGCCCAATTGACAATCCACATTTACACACAAACTGAGTTCCTGGATATCATCGTAATGCAGCACACGCCCCAATCTCCACTGAGATATATAGGCTGATTTGACCTGATCCCCTCCAAACAGCAGTTGATTTTTCAGTGTTCTATTTGGTTTTAGGAAGAAAGAATTCCATGAGTAGTCACTTGAGTACTGCATCTCACCTCCCACAACAAGCCATCTACTCTCACCTCACCTATGGTCAGAGAACATACCCTCTGTGTGTCTTTGTAGTATCTCAAGAAAACTGATGTGGACATCAGAAGCTGGGACAAGCAAGCCAACCAACCAGCCAGCCTCAGTGCAGTGGTGTAGCCTGAAGGGGACACTTGTGTGGAGAGAAATGGACACGCTGGTCAGGGGACCCAGGGATGCTAAGAGAGCAGGGTCTCTTAGCAAGGGGTCTTGCCCTGTACCATCTTCCTGCCCTGCACTTCAGCCCAGGAGCAGTGTTTCAGTGCAAGTGCTAGCCCTGTTTACTCCTGCTTCCCTGCTGGAGCACTGGGCGGTGCAGGGTGATCCCGAGCTCCAACTCCACTCCCCAGCTGGAGCACTGGGCTGGTGGACCGAGCGGGGCAAGTCCTTATTCCCGCTCCCCAGCTGGAGCACCCAAAGCCCCTGTGCCCTGCTTCCACTACCCAACTGGCGTGTCAGGCAAACAGACCAGGATGGGCCCTTGTCCCTAAAGACTCCCTACTGAAGAGATGGAGATCCCGGAGAATCGGGGCATGCCTTTGAGCCCCGACCCTGGTCCCCAGTTGCAGGACCAAATGCAGCAGAGCTAGCTCTACACCCTGCTTCTGTGCTAGAGATCCTGGTGGAGCAAGATAAGCCCCCATGCACCAATCCCACTCCCTGGTTGGAGCGTGGGGCAGTCTGGCAGAGAAGGGTAAGCGGAGAGCCATGGTGGGTCGCAGGGGTGGGCCTGGATACCAAGCGGGTAGGCCCACACAGACACACCCGTGGCTGTACCCCTGCCTCAATGACTGCATGTCCTCCATCAGGGAGTGGCCCACTTCAAGGAGAAGCACCTTGCCTTAGATGAACAATGGTGAGCAACCGGATATCATCCGCGAATTGAGGGATCACCGATGTCTATTAATACATCTGTATGCCACGTTTACAAGCTTCTAAACCCAGATTTCAGAAAAACTTCAAGTAGGAGTCATTGAAAGGAGGGAAAGTTAAGAAATAAGTATGTTTGCCAATGGGTGACCACAACCTAGGAAAAAAAAGAAAAGAATTGTTTAGCACCACAGAAAGAGGAACCAGCAGCACAACTGCCCATTTCACAACCACAAAGCAAATCAAGCTTTTTTCTGCAGCACTAGTTTCATAGAAACTACAAATTCCTCAAAGTATTTCTTGGGCAAGAGTGTCCACCACTGAGCCCAACACAACCAAGTCAACATTAAAAATTAAACGCTGCACATGCTCTGCAAGAAGCATCTGGAGTGATCCAAGGGCATTAAAAAAAAGTCACACAGGCTTAAGTATAAAAGCCATCATTGGACCCGAATTAAGAAAAATGCACATTAAAATAGTTTGCATGAACTGCACCGCAGACACTACAAAAAGTCAGTAGATAGTATTACCAGCTTTAATTCATCAAGTTAAATAAATCTTTTAAAATCTGATAATTCCTCCTCCCCCATACACACAAATCTACTCCCTTCAACTTTTCTGCCTTGCAAGATAAATACTTTCAGATTAGAGAAAGTACAGCATACAGTTGTCAGGAAATCCTGACCCAATAATACTGACACTACGATACTCTTATGATTTGTTCATTGAGTGGCATGCCTGGACTCACACCAACATAGCTGAGAAGAAAATGAGCCCTTCAACTAAACAAAATTATAAATTATAAATTAAAAAAAATTAATATCAACATCAATTGTTATTCACTTTGCTGATTATACCCATGTTAATGGTCTTACTACTCCACTTCTACAGTTTCTCTGCATCTGGGTGTGTCCACAGCAGGGGCTGTGAAACATTTTCAAAGAGGGTCTCAGCAAAAAAGTTTCAGGCTATGATCCCTCACCCTCAATACCATGGTGCCCTTACTTCTGCACTGCTGCTGGACGCCTAGCCAGCTGGGTGCTCTCCCACAGCTCAGCTCTGAAGGCAGCGCAGAAGTAAGGGTGGCAATACTGTAACCTGACTACAATAGGCTTAGAACCCCCTTTTGGGTCATCAGAACCCTCAGCTGGAGAAATGCTGCTCTGGAGGTTTCATTGTATGTGAACACCTATCCTTCTCCAAACCTTGTCAGCCATTCATCCTCTTTATTACTTAATGAAAATGCACTAGACCGACCCTTGGTCTCATAGCATGGAACCAATATTTCAATAATTGCCATTTTAAATATCAAGATTTAGTTTCCCCATCTCAAGAATTCATAACCACCATCTATCTCTGAAGATTTATTTCCAGGTGTGTGCTAACTGATGGGGTGTGGTCACAGACAACCCTTTGGGAGTGCTGACCACCGATACTCATCCCCTTGCTCTCTGGGGCTTCTCACCACCCTGTGCTACTGGGCAAGGTCAGCTAGTCTCCCCCAGCCAAGACACAGAGCTGAGATCACCAGCCCCGCTGAGGAGCAATACAGATCTGAAAAGATTCAGCGTCTGAGGAAAATGCAGTATTGGGCCCAACTTCCCTGAAACCCAACTTCCCAATTGGGAAAAGAACCCCAGGTAAACCTCCTTTAACCATGAAAGGAGGATGTAAACACTGATTGCTCCTCCATGTAACAATTATTTGCACTGGTCTTGATAGTAAATAAAAGTGATTTTATTAAGCAGTGAGATTTAAGTGGTTGCCAGTACACAGAGAAGTTGGCCTTCAAGCCAGCTCCCACATAACGGCTTGCCCCCCACATTGCTGCCTTTCTATCAGCTCCCGCCTGCCCCCTGCATGTAAACATGTAACTGCTAAAAATCTGAATGGATAAACATTTACCCAAATACACTTTTGTTAACATCCCTAGCAAATACAGAAGCTAATCAATCAATAGGTACCCAGGCACACAAGAGAAGTATAGTGCTCAACAACATATGCCCAGATGTTCCCTCCTACAGTTCAGAAACTGTCTCACATAGTTGGGCAAGCAGCAACAAGTTTGACAACTGTTGAGCAATGACACTGGAGGAAGAAATTCCCTGAAGAGCTCAACCTTAGCAATTAGGTCAGCAGATAACACATCTGCATTATATCCTTGCCAACACACGACAAGCAGAAAAGGTTCCAGCCAAAGCCTGAAGAAATAGGAGCTCATTCTGCAGTGAGTTGAGAATACTGTATATGGAATGGCTATTCAAATTAAATTACTATTTAATAGCTCAATTTAAGAGTATCAGAAGATAAACATTTGCCTTTCTGTATGAAAACAAAGGACTGGCTAATGCCACCCCTATAATCTAATCATGTGAAAATAACTAATGCAAGGTCATTTTGCAGGGTATGGCTGGTAACAGTAGGAATGGTCATTATGATAGGGATGTTATGTCATGTTTATCAAGGCTGTGAAGTGGAACCATTAGTTAAGAATCTTCACAGAATAACTTCCATCACAGACATACTTTATCCATCTTAGAGCTCCACAGTGAAGAGTGTCTGTTGTTTCTGGCAAGTGGCATATTTACAAAGATGAGAAAATTCAATTAATGACATCAGGATATTAACAATACCTTACAATTCAACTGAAAGTAAACATTAATGAAGCTGAACCCACAAGAGGTCAAATAGGAAGTTGTACTTCTTTCCTGTTACAGCTAATCAAGCTAATCAACTCAGACTGAAAGCAGCTTTTGTGAAGCTTGACTGACAAAACAAAGTTTTTTGTAATGCAGAACAAAACATTAAGTGATGTCCAAATACTTGAAATTTGAACTTTTAAGAGAGAGGATGATCAAAAAGGGATCTTCAGTGTGCAAGGAATTATGTTAATAAAAATCACAGAATCCTAGAACTGGAAGTAGGGTTGCCAGGTGTCTGGTTTTCTACCGGACAGTCCGGTATTTGCGCCCTCTGTCCAGTAAAAAAATTCAGAAAATACCAGACATGTGCAATGTCTGGTATTTTCTGAATTTCTGGCAGGGCGCCAGATGGAAGCTTGGTGGGGGCCGGGGAGCAACTGGGAGGTGGGCCGCGATTGGCACTGGGAGCCCTATGGTCACATGCAAAAGCCGGGCGGGGCGGGGGCAGTGGCTGGGACTCCCAGCCACTCCCCCCGCCCCTGCCCAGCTTCTAGCAGCAACTAGAGGGAGTGCCTGCTGGGAGGCATGCCTGTTGGACTCCGGCTGCAGCCAGTGGCTGCACCCCTCCCCCGCCAGCTCTGCTTCCGGCCCCCTCCTCCCATCCAGCCCCCAGCCCCGATCCCCAGCCCTGCTTCCCACGGCCCCGCCCCTCCGCCAGCCCCGCCTCCTTCCTCCCAGCCAACCCCACCCCCTTCCTCCCAGCCAGCCCTGCCCCCCCCCGCCCATGATCAAGTGTGTCCTGTATTTTGGGGTGGTCTACCTGGTAACCCTAACTGGAAGGGACCTCAAGAAGTCATCGAGTCCAGTCCCCGCCCTCACGGCAGGACCAAGCACCATCTAGATCAGGGCTATTCAACTTTGGAAGCCCCGGGAGCCACAATGATACTCATAGCACATTCTGAGGGCCACAACATAAGTGTGGTTGTATATACATAAAAATAACTTTTCACACTGACGGGCATGAATACAAAGATTAAGGCAAGACTACACAACACACAGGCCCCATTTAAGTCAGTTCTGCTGATATTAATAAAATGCAATATTTACCCGATTTCCACCCATATGACAGCACTTATAATGAGCAATGACAGTCCAGGAATTTAACTACTAAAACACATATCAACAGACGACCATTATATTGATTACTTTTTTGTTTTGGCTCCCACCCGCAGGCCGGGTGTTGAGCCCCGCATAAATCCAAACTGCGCCATGGGCCGCAAACAAACAGGCCGTGGGCTGAGTAGCCCTGATCTAGATCATCCCTGATAGATGTCTATCCAACCTGCTCTTCAATATCTCCAGTGATGGAGACTCTACAGCCTCCCTAGGCAATTTATTCCACTGTTTAATCACCCTGACAGTTAGGAAGTTTTTCCTAATTTCCAACCTAAACCTCCCTTGCTGCAATCTAAGTCCATTGCTTCTTGCCCTATCCTCAGAGGCCAAGGAGAACAATTTTTCCTCCCTCCTCTGTGTGACACCCTTTTAGATACTTGAAAACTGCTATCATGTCCCCCCTCAGTCTTCTCTTTTCTAAACTAAAGAAACCTACTTCTTTCAGTCCTCCCTCATAGGTCATGTTTTCATAAGTCATGGTAGCTGGCAACCAAGGTTACTTAGTACAGGGGAAAATGTTTAACGTTTCTTTTATCGACATTATGTAATCCTCAAAAGAAAAGTGACTGCTACTACATTTTTTGTTTTCAAGAAATTTCACATAAGGATGCAATCCTGACACCACTAAAAATCAATAGGAATTTTTTCCATTGACTTCAATGGCCCCAGAATTTCAATTTAGGACTTTATATAGTGCACCATTTTGAAGGACACCTTAGAAACGTTAGCTGTGAAATGCAATGAAAACACTTGCCCAGATATCACATGTGTAAAGTTCTAATGCTTTATCTAGGAGTCCAAAAATAAGTTGTTTACCCACTTAGTATATTTTTTAAAGATAAGATAAACACGTAGATTCCAATAGTGCAAGCTCACAATTATTACAATACAGTATTTTTTGGATGGGAAAAAATGAAGCTGATTCCACTGAAACAGACCTGTTATCAACTAGAGTACAGGGATACTAGGGATGTTAATGTGTACCCATGTACACGATTAACCAATAAGTTTTGGCTCACTAGTTAAACCTCATGGTTACATGCACCCACACACCTCTGTATCAGAGGCAGGAGCCAGTGTTCACCTGCACCCCCCGCATGTAAACACGTAACTGCTGAAATTTTCAGCAGTCACATGTTTACAAAAATAAAACTTATTTTAACTTCCCTAAGGGATACTATCGTTACTTGTGCACAGATCTTGTAACTGACTTCACTGGGCCTTGGATAATGTGGGAGGGGCTCAGCTCTGGGCCCCCCAGAAAGGGCAGGGTCCCAGGTGAAAGGGGCAGGGCTAAGGGCTAGCCCCCAGACCAGGGCTGGGCAATAATTTTTGCCCGGGGGCCACTTCAAACATTTTTGAAGTAGCCCCAAGGCCATCCCGGAAGGGGGCTATCCCACCCCCAGACCATAATTGGTCTGGGGGTGGGGGAGCTCCTTTGCCCACCCTTCCCACTAGGCACCCATGCCCTGGAAGAGGCTTGGCATGCTCCCTCATCCCCAGGTCCAATCAGGGCCTGGGGGAGGAGGGAGCGTCTGAAGCCTCCTCCCACCCTGAGAGAAGCGCATGGCACTCTGAAGTGCTGCGGGCTCTTCACAGGGCCGGTGCAGGGCGAAGGAAGCTTCACGCAGCTCCTCCGCCCCCAGGCGCTGATTGCGCACTCTCCTGCCCCCAAGCCAAAGTCTCCTCCGCTCTCCCCCCGCCCTGCGAACAGCATGTGGCACTTCAGAGTGCCCCATGCTCCTGGCAGGGTGGGAGGAGGCTTCCAGTGCTCCCTCGCCCCCAGGCCCTAATTGGCCTGGGGGCCGGGGAGAAGCAGGGCCTCCGTGGGCCGGATGCGGCCCACTTGGTGGGCTGGATCCAGCCCGCAGAGGCCCTTTTGCCCACCCCTGCCCCAGACCGTGCTATGCAGTGCTCTAGTGGTGATTTAGAGTGGTAAGGCACTGCTGAGCACAAATGCATGGACTTCGAATTTCAGCAGCTCTGGTTGTACCAGTAGGGTTGCCAGATGGTTTAACAAAAACATACTAAACACCTCTCCCCCACCCCAAAAACAAACAGAGAAAAAATTATGTTGAGGAAAAAGAAAGGGGGAGAAGAGACCAAAGTTGTTGATGAAAAAGAGGCACTGCACCTTTAAATGGTCCCACACGCCTCACACCCCCACCCGATGCGGCATGGGAAAATTGTCCCCGCTGGGCTTCCATCCATGTCCGGTATTTTCTTTTTTTTTTAACCCGATGGGGGATCCGAATAATGGACAGTCCAGGCGAAAACCGGACACCTGGCAACGCTATGTACCAAAGGAACTTTAGATGGCTATCTGTGAGTTAGTGTGCCAGCAGCAAAAGTGGCTGGTTTTGCAATAGGTGGTCAGCATCATAGTTAGGCTTCTAGTTTTCCCTGCTTCCCACCAGGAAGCATGGTTATACGAGCCTGCGGCTCAAGAAGCCACCACTTGATTCAGAACTCTTCTTTAACTGATGCACTACAGCCTCTCTCCGACTTATGAACCGGTTACGGACCAAGCAATTGGTCGTAACTCGGTTTGTTCGTAAGGCGGACCTCATAGAGTTACACGCGACCCACTTGGTCGTAAGCACGGATCACGTTCGTAACTTGGGGTCCGCCATTTACGACAGTTTTGGTCGTAACTGCTAACGGTTGTAAGTCGACCGTTTGCAACTCAGGGACCGGCTGTATTTCAAAACTCCTGTGTATAGATAAGACAGAATCTTTTTAGAAAGCAACTCCACAGTCTTCATACCTTGAGTAACCAAGTCTAACCTCCACCCAACTCATTAAACTCAGTCAAAGGTTTCAGCCTAGATGTGGAACTGAAACTGCAGTGGTTTGACTGGTGGGTGATCTTTTAGTGCTGTCAGAAGAGGCTATTCTTGCTTTTTCTGTCTATTGCCTCCAATGCCATTTACCAACCATACTCCTGACTTGCCAACAGATCATAGCAAAGGTTGATTAAATTGCTTTTTTTAAAAAAGCTTCTAGAGCAGTTCCCTGCAGGCAGGCACCCTTCACAACCTGCCAGAGCACAGGCCTTTATACAATTGTAAAATCCAAGCTCATTTCCTTCCTGGAGTTTGGCCGTATCAAGTTTTCTCTTCAGACTTTGCCAGGTAGGTCTGCTCAGGTCTGGTCAACCCACTGCTTGATCAACCGCTCTCCTACCTAGAGGATCACATCTACCTCTCTGATATGTAAGCAGGGTAATAAGGGACCTGCATCAGTGAGCCAGCTAAATCCACTTCAGTTTTCCACAAGAATCAACATCTGGTTTCAGGCAAACACCCCCTGCCACCATCTCCAGTCCTACCCAGTACTTGCACTCTGGTTTCCTCTTCCCTGTGCAGTCCAGCTCCTACTCTTCTTTAAACTGAAATATTAAATTACACATAAGGATGCCTGAAGCCCTGTAATACAAAAACATGTCAGTAGCACTAAAAATAAGTAATTTCAGGGAAGAACTCAGCCAACAAGCTACCCATCTACAATAAAATCCTTTTACCCCTTCCATCTTTCTGAGTAGAAATATTCCCCTAGGCAGTTTTTAGAAGGCCTGCTGTCTTAAGGTTTCCTGGTCTGTCTATGGCCTCCAGCTCCTCTCATCGTCATGAGACTGAAAATGTACCCAGTGGCCGGCCAGGCCTTTGAGTGGACCACCCTTTCTGGAGTCTGCTTCTCTGTTGATTCCCACACATGCAGAAGAATCATCACTGAAAGGTAGGTTCCAGCAATCCCCATGCTCATAAGTGACTGCACAAACTCTGGGGCCTGAAGGAGCTCAAATAGTAGTACTGAGGAGCATTTTTCCTTATTTAAAATTCCACTGATCAAAGAATAAAGTGCTAGATATACCAGGGGCCGAATTCACATTTACACAAAGGTAACAAAAATTGGCCCCTTTACACTGCCAAAACAGTGAATCTGGCCCCATTTGTGAAACAGACAAGTGATGGGGAAGCAGAAGATAAAATACACAGCACTTTAGAAAGCCTTTGATTATTGAACAATATTTCTCATTACAAGATACGTGCCTCCTGCTTTTCTTTGCATTCTGGACCCTTTGCAACATAATGGATCACATAACATTTCATTCAGGAAACTAACAGAGGAGAGAAGAGAAGAAGAAAACTCAAAGATTCCCACTTTGTGCACACATTCTGTGTGTCACTCCCACAATTATGCATGAGACTCCACTCATCTATGCATGTGGCTCCACTTGTGGCTGATGTGATCTTAGAGTGTGTTTGCATAGGAGTGCCTCTGAGCAGAAGTATGCACAAGTGTACATCAAGTGAGACGCAACAGTGTGGGTGTGCTTTGTGTAGGGCTTGCATGATGGAAAGCATGTAATTAGATGTAACATCTAGGAGCTTAACACAACTCTACCAGCAATTAAACAAATACAAGTAAAAAAAGGAATTTGATTTTTTTTAAACTGACAGAATAGATTCCAGCCAGAACAACAAATGTATAGAAATCGGGATGAGGAAAAACACCAGAACAATGGGAAAATTGCATTATAAATAATGCAACAAAGAATTACCACCTAAGTAATTAACATCTGACAAAGCATAACATTCCTTTCAGGTGACTGACAGGTAAAGTTTTCTGCAGTGTCATCTTAAGCAGAATAAAGCAAGTAGATGAAAAAAAGCTAAGGGGTGATCAGGCTGGATTTCAACTCAGAAGATCATGTGTTGACCAGCTTTTCACCCAAAGAGCAATCATTGAAGAGAGCACGGAATGGCAAAACACACAAACCTCAGACTTCAGAAAAACATTTGACAGCCTCCATCAGGATTCACTGTGGAATATCTTGCAATGTTAGGGTAGGCCAACAAAACTGAATACCACCATTCTAGGCTTTATAATAGCCATCGCATGTTGACAAGATAAACAGACTTGAGTGAATGGGTCAAAACAGATAGTCAGAGATGCTCTCTTAGCACTACTGTCAACAGCAATGCCATACATTATGGGAAAAGCGTAGACATTCTCTGCCTGGCTCATCAACAGGACACTAGAAGATCTAGATTTTGCTGATGACATGGGTCTTATCAGCATGAGCTCAATGAACATGCATATAGACACACAGATTGTTCACCATTTAAAAAAGAAAAACCCACAGGGTCAATGATCAGATGTGCTAAAACAAATCTAAGGAGAAACCCAGCAACTCATAACTAAAACATGCTAGAAGCAGGGGCGGATGAGGGTTTTGCGGGGCCCAGGGCAGCACAATTTCGCGGGGCTCCCGCTTTGACACGGCGCATGCGCGGGGCCTCTTGAAGCGCAGGGCCCAGGGCAGCCGCCCCCGCTCACCCTGCCCTATATCTGGCGCTGGCCAGAAGACTAAGGAATACAAGAGGCAAGTCCATTCACATACCTTAGCAATAATGGACAAGCCAATATGGATATCCACAAAGAACAGGGTTACAGATAGCAAGTATGAAAAATAGGGACAAGGTACTGTATAATAGTTGCTTCTATATGATAAAGCCCCTAGAACAGGGACATCTGGTCACTCTAAGAAGGAAACAGATTGACAAGGAAGCAGCTGCATTCACCAGATTACATAAAACTTGGCCACACACACACAAAATGCTACAGATTGAAGATCAAACCACACATTCAATTCAAATGTTATTTCCATCTTACCACATGGATGTGAAAACTGGAATCTCCTAAAGGTACAAGCAGCTGTCTAAATGCCTTTAAAAGCAAATATCTTAGAAAATGCTCGACATTGGATATAAATTTAATTCTAACAAATTCTGAGATTCAAAGTTCAAACCTTATCTCTAAAGATAGCCACACAAAAAAGGGGGAGGGAGAGATCCTGGGCATGTTAAGAATTAAACCAGTATCTGCCATGGCAGTCATGCCATTGGGCATCTAGAAGAACAAAGAATGATCTGACAGAAAGAATCTCTGTTAAACTACAAAAGAGGGAACACAAAAACAAACAAACAAACAAACAACAAAAACTTATGAGACTTATCACAGAGGATCTGCCCAGGATAACGGACAGAGAACCATTGTCTGTGCCAAAGCAACATTTGATGGGGAGCAGAGAATAGAGATTCACTCTGAATTGACACTACATGTTTAAAAGTCTCAGAGGGGTAACCATGTTAGTCTGTAACTTTAAAAACAATGAATAGTTCTGTGGCACCTTAGAGACTAACAAAAAATAATATATAGTATCATGAGCTGATAGAGGAGGTATCTGAGCCTCTAGCTATCATCTTTGGAAAATCATGGGAGACAGGAGAGATTCCAGAGGACTGGAAAAGGGCATATATAGTGCCCATCTATAAAAAGGGAAATAAGAACAACCCAGGGAAGATAATGGAGCAAGTAATTAAGGAAATCATCTGTAAACACTTGGAATGTGGCAAGGTGATAGGGAATAGCCAGCATGGATTTGTAAAGAACAAATCATGTCAAACCAATCTGGTAGCTTTCTTTAATAGGATAACGAGTCTTGTGGATAAGGGAGAAGCGGTGGATGTGGTATACCTAGACTTTAGAAAGGCGTTTGATACGGTCTCGCATGATATTCTTATCAATAAACTAGGTAAATACAACTTAGATAGGGCTACTATAAGGTGGGTGCATAACTGGCTGGATAACTGTACTCAGAGTAGTTATTAATGGTTCACAATCCTGCTGAAAAGGCATAACAAGTGGGGTTCCGCAGGGGTCTGTTTTGGGACCGGCTCTGGTCAATATCTTCATCAACGATTTAGATATTGGTATAGAAAGTACGCTTAAGTTTGCAGAGGATACCAACCTGGGAGGGGTTGCGACTAATCTGGAGGATAGGGTCATAATTCAAAATGACCTGGACAAATTGGAGAAATGGTCTGAGGTAAATAGGATGAAGTTTAATAAAGACAAATGCAAAGTGCTCCACTTAGGAAGGAACAATCAGTTTCATACATACAGAATGGGAAGCGACTGTCTGGGAAGGAGCACGGCAGAAAGATCTAGGGGTTATAGTGGACCACAAGTTGAATATGAGTCAGCAATGTGATGCTGTTGCAAAGAAAGCAAACATGATTCTGGGATGCATTAACAGGTGTGTTGTGAGCAAGTCATGAGAAGTCATTCTTCCGCTCTACTCTGCGCTGGTTAGGCCTCAATTGGAGTATTGTGTCCAGTTCTGGGCATCGCATTTCAAGAAAGATGTGGAGAAATTGGAGAGGGTCCAGAGAAGAGCAACGAAAATGATTAAAGGTCTAGAGAACATGACCTATGAGGGAAGACTGAAGGAATTGGGTTTGTTTAGTTTAGAAAAGAGAAGATTTAGGGGGGAACATGATAGCAGTTTTCAGATATCTAAAAGGGTGTCATGAGGAGGAGGGAGAAACTTGTTCATCTTGGCCTCTGGGGATAGAACAAGAAGCAATGGTCTTAAACTGCACCAAGGGATGTTTAGGTTGGACATTAGGAAAAAGTTCCTAACTGTCAGGGTAGTCAAACACTGGAATAAATTGCCTAGTGAGGTTGTGGAATCTCCATCTCTGGAGATATTTAAGAGCAGGTTAGATAAATGTCTATCAGGTATGGTCTAGACAGTATTTGGTCCTGCCATGAGGGCAGGGGACTGGACTCGATGACCTCTCAAGGTCCCTTCTAGTCCTAGTATTCTATGATTCTATGAGCTTTTGTGGGTGTGCCACAAGACTACTCGTTGATCCTACACGTGACTTTTTTGGCTTTTATTTACCATGCATTCCTTCCTATGTCTAACACATGCTACTGTTGAGCTATTCTTGAATGCAGAAGGATCTTGAGAAAATAATGAAATGAGTGAATGTGAGATTAACTTTGAAATCCAGAAATTCACAATGGGACTAGCTGCACCATTTCATGTGATGTCTCAGATCTCAATGAAAGCTAGCTTCCAGATTTAGTCTCGTTTCCATCTGTACACACCACAGATATGCATGACTTGACATGAATATCAGTTTCTTTAGAAAAGACTTAGGCCTAAAATACTAGGGGTTTTGCAGCTACGGACTGAAGAGCATTAGCAGAAGCTTGCACCATACCTGATATGGTGAAACTGGCTTACATCACTAGCTCTTCACTTTCATTATTGGTACTGTGGTAGCACTTGGAAGCGGCATAAAGTACAACATTGATTCATCTCTCAACCTTAAGCGCATCACAAGTACAAGACTATTATAGATAGAGAATCAGCAGTCGCTTCAAGAACCCGGCAAGAATAGAAGATTAAGAACTGAAGCTGAATGAGCAGGAGTTATAGAAATACAGCATCTCAGGATCAGGCCAACTAAGAGGCATATTTTCAGTTCTGTCTTGCCTAGGTTCTCACAGCACACTCATCACTGTAACATCCCAGTTTTTACTTTTGTTGATTTGTATATCAATCTAGGTGCTCCAAGGTAATTTAACCAAGTTTCTGTCTTTGTTTGTATATTAACACATATACACCCCCTTCCTCCACTGCAGAGGGGCTATTATTTTAAGCTTCCTCTTTACTTTCAGTCAGCTCTGTGGTATGTTGGGATTTAAACGACTCCACCAAAAATGATTAGTTGCACAAGTCTAATGCCACACAATCTGAAAAATGTACCCCTTCCTAAAACCAAAAGGGTTTGGTTTTATATACATTATATAAAATAAAACAAACCATATATAACTGACAAAGTACCAAGCCAGCTGAGTTTTAGTATGGTAACATTTTGTAAGAGACAAATTAGTTCCAGTCTGGGCAGTTGTATGCCAAGTTACAAACTCACCTGAAATGAAATATGGGAGAGACCTCTTAGATGGCCAGTTCATTTCTTTGTCAGTGCAGGATTGTTCTCTGTGGTCAAGGCCCTGTGGACTATCTGTATCACTCTGGTACAACAGACTGGAGGATTTAGCTGCTTTTTAATATAAATGAAGCCAAGTATTTTCTTAAATTAGATATGAACCATTAGAACTGTGTAACTCCATTTTAATTATTAGCTTGTAAACTATATTGAATGCATCACCAAATCTTATTTTCCAAGGTCATCACAAAAATATAACTGCTTCCTAGAATTCAGTCCATTAGGGGAAGCTGAAGCTTTTGGCAGGTGCCTAGGAGATAGCTTGGGTTCTTGGTGCATGAGAAGCAGCATGGAATTCTAGAATATGTACACTAACAGGAAACTAGAATGAACAACACTGAAATATTTAAGTGGACATTCAATTCAATTTGTCCTCTTTAAGCTTCAGAGGCAATACCAATTTGAAATAACTTGAAATGGTAGCTCAAAAATGTGAAATGTTCAAGGCATCTGTACTTACAGAGAATGGCTAATTTATCACATTTTATTCATGCTTTTAAAAAGATTTCTCTGCAAACACTTTCTTAAAAAGTGGAAGCTTGTATTACAGAGCACAATCAGTGATGCAGACATGGATCCTGGGTCCCTAAACAACAGAACGTGAGCTACTGTTTTGTCCAATCTAGTTCAGCATTAGATCACACGATGGAGCACCTTCCCTAAAACTCTGAATAAAGGCAGCTTATGAATGGAAAACAGGGTCTAATCATAAAGGCCCTTTACTTTAACAGTGCACACAGCAACCACACAAATATTACATATATACAGCGGAGTTTCTAGGTCTTTACCACAAGTATGTTGATTAGGCATCAGATTCTAATGCCACAGAATACACAGCAAAAGTTTTAATGGTCTTTAGTGGCCCCAGGTGAAGTTAATAAGTGTCTCACAAGAAAAAAGGATAATTTTATAACCTACTGCAGCCATATCCATCACAGCAGTCCTTTGAACTGAATACCACAGCAAGCCGAAATTTAGCTAAAAGGTTAATTGCTATACACCAACAGAAACCTTGATACTCAAATGCTAATTAATATATAAACTGCTAATAACACTGTAGCAACTGAGAACTCAGTTTTTGCAATTAGGATCCATGAAATCTAAATCTGTGAGAATAAGGTAACTTTTCAATCTGTTCTCTAGATAGTATGCAACAAAAGTACATATAATACAGCAAAGTAATGTAGGGGAGGCCTACTACTGAAGTGTACTTTGTTGATACACATATGCTTTTAACTACCGGAGCTCTAATGAGAAGACAAATATCAAATACCTAGCAGTTATATATTGTGTTGCATTTGCAAAGTGCTGCACAAAACTAACTATATATTAATCATTGTACTAAATACCCTCCTCCCGGCTCCAGTCTCAACAGTGTTTCCTGTCTTTGGTAGTTAGCTCACAATTCACAACCATGACCTGCTTGTTCTGGGTCTGATTCTGCTCCAGCCAGTAGCATGCACTTGCACCACTGCATAACAGCTTTCTCCATGAATAGACCCACCTTTCCTGTGGAGTAATGTGGGACATTGGCAGACCTAGTGCCAGCTCATGCCCAGGCCTCATTGAACACTGACCAATGCATAGCTGGAAACCAGCATAACAACACTGTAAGATGATACAAATTTGTTTAGTATATAGGACACCATATCATATTGATCTCACTTATGAGCTTGGTAGCCCACGGTGTACGGTTATATAGTGTTTGCATTGTAAACTTTGAACTGTGGAACTCAAAGAGGAGAGAAGCCTTCTCTAATGCAAATGCTGGCTTCCTCCAGAAGACTTTAGGCTCTGCCCAACTAGGTGGCCTTTGAAACCCAATGAGCCATTATGGGAGACAAAGACAAATGTTAATTACATTCTTCTGCCCCTCCAGGAAGAAACCTGTTCATGAACTCATCACATCATCTTGGACGATGGGGAGGAAGGGATGAAAATCTCCAGTAAGGAGAAACTGGATTCCTTTTGGCTGCTTGGACTCTAAGGATATGTCTACACTGCAATTAGACACCTGCAGCTGGCTCATGCCATCTGACTCAGGCTAAGGGGCTGTTTAATTGCAGTATAGATATTTAAGCTTGGGCTGCAGCCTGAGTTGCAGGATCCTCCCACCTCACAAGGGCCCATTGCCAAGTCTTCAGCAAGCCCAGATCTTTACACCATAATTAAAACAGCCCATTAGTCCAAGTCAGCTGGCATGGGCCAACCACAGATTGCAATACAGACACATCCTAAATGGGCAAGAATCACTAAGCATAAGCAAATCACCCCCTGCCTTTCCAGGTTAACCCAAGAGGACATAGGGAGTTTGCTTATTATAGAAGTTACTATCTTGTTTAATCTTAAAATTGTAAGTCATGTGTGTGTTGCTTTAACCTTGTAAATAACTCATGGCTTTATAAATCTTTAGTTAATTACATGATTGGCTAGAAGAGCTGACTTTGATGAGTGATCTGAGGCACCATTGACCTGGGGTAAATGACTTGTCCTTTGGGATCTGGAGTAACCTGAATATTCCTGTGACTTTTTTATGCAAGGGACCAACTACAGTAAAACTCCAGTGGTCTGGCATCCAATGATCCGGCACTCCTGATGGTCTGGCACCATCTGGAACCCAGAAGTGCTCCGGGCAGCCAGACAATTGGAGCTGCTCCGCCCCCAGACTTCCCCAAGTCAGCCGCTGCTGAAACTGACCAGCGGGGCAGAGCAACTGGGGTGCTGCCGGGTTGGTCCCGCAGCGCCAAGGGGCGCATCCCCCCCACTCCACCCCAGACCTCTCATAGCCCCCCCTTCCGATAGTCCGGCATATTTGATAATCCGGCACCCCCCTGGGTCCTAAAGATGCCGGATTAGTGGAAGTTTACTGTACCATGAAGGCAGAGTGCCCCAGAGGCCTGTCTGTGACTCCATGGGAAGGCTCTGCTAGGGCTTGTGGTGTTTCACTCTTGCTACTTGATTGGTGAAATCTAATTACAGAACATTCAACCAATTCATTTAACACGAACTACGTGACTTTCTCTCTTATTCTAGTAAGAACTTTTTTTAAAAAAGGTAAGTATTTTTTAATACAATTGTTACGTTTTTTCAAACCTAGTAATTATATTAAAACTCACAGAAATTAAAATTGTAGTTTCCTGTTTGCCCTGGGGTATTTCTTATGCTTTAAATGCTGAATGAAGCCTACATGTGCTGCTGAAATTCAGGTGGGTCAATTACATTACAAAAATCTGTGGTTAATCAGAAATATTTCATACTATTGTATGAAACAAATAGTTTTCCACACCCCTTTGGCCGAACAGCACCCTTGACATAATTAGGGGAAGGAAAAGATGGATGCTGCTAAATAGCCTTTTACAGAGGTATTCACATGGTGAACAATATTAAACTACTGAAAGTCAGCAAGCATGAGCCAGGAGTACCAGATGGATTTCATGCAGCAGAATACCTACTGCTCATTTACTAATTTGGACTCAAAGTCCTGAAATTACACTGGCTTGAAAACTGTACTGAAATAATTGGAGTTAACTAACCTACTTCCTTAAAGATGGGGGACAAGAGTGAAGAATAGTTGTATAAAACAAAAACTGCCATAACTTAAGAGAATCAAAGAATCAGCTGAGTGTGAGGCACTGGCAAATATCCTCAAGATCTCTGAAGTTACATTTAGCAGCCAGCTGGCTTCCAGTTATATTTTCCAAAGCACACAGCAAGAGGGGAAAATCTGCAGTGGCTCCCTGCTGAATGACTCCTGGGAAATTCACCTCTCAACCCTAAAGACTTAGTAATTGATACAGGCTTATGTTTTAGCAACAGATGCTTAATATACCAATTAATCTAAAATTAGGTCAATTTCAACACCACAAAGAAAACACCCTGAACACAACTAATAAATAAAAATCTTGAATGGCACACAATTCAAAGCAAAGAGAGGCTATTTTAAAATTGTGTACTCAAAATACTCTACTACTGTAACAGCACATCCAAGGATCTCAACGGATTTCAAGAGATGACTAGATGGGTAGCTAAAACCTATTTCGTTTTAGGACACTTTAGAATGGGCAGAATATACATAGACTGAGAGGGCAATGTGTTTTATTTATAGTAAGTCAAAATTCTCCATCGATTAGAACTACTCTAACCCATTATGGCTTTAGTTCACAAGAGGGAACAGTCTCTAAACCTTCTTCAGACATTTGCACTGAAACTTACAGGAAAGCCGATAGACCCCCGCCATGCTAAGGTTACCAAGCAGCGACATGAAGGCTGAGCGTAAGTAGTGACCCCAGGCCAGTCCTTTTCTCTCAAGTCTTAATTCCCCACTGCCTCACACTGAACCGTGTGCCTATAGCTGTTTTTAAAAGCCACGTTGTTGTTACAAAGTTTTCTTGGTGCCTTTGCAAATTTCGCAGCCTCTTCGGGCTGGGGGAGGGGGGGCGCCCCAAAAGGCACTGCCCCTTTTTCCTGTAAGATAAGCCAGCCCCACCTGCCTGTACAGCGGATCCCCGCGCTTGGGCTCCTGGGAGTGAGTGTCATGGTTAGCAACACCCCACGCCCGACCGAGCTCACGTCCCCGAGAGAAGACCCAGAAAGACCCTTCAGGGACAGCACCTCCCCTACCTCCAGGGACGCCAAACAGCTCAGGATAGGAACAAGGTCCCTTTACACTCCCCAGAGCGGCCGGGGGGCCAAGCCCCAGCCAGGTCCCTGACTCCCCGCGGACTCAGAGGGGTGGGGAAGCTGGGCACCTACCTGAGCGCGTTGCCCGCAGGCAGCAGCCGGGCTAATGGAAGCTCCGAGGCAGCGGCGGTTCCCCGGGCAGATGCAAGCAGCTCAGCTCTTCTCTCTACACAGCCGCTACAGGCGCCAGGCTAAAAGGACGTGGGCGGGGATGGCAACCAAAATCATAAACTCAGCGGCTCCACCTGGGTGCCGGCTGGAGCTGGGAGCCGACGGACCGGCTCTTCGGCTCTCTGGATTCCGAAGGAGGTTCCAAAGCGGGCGGGCTACATCTCATTGATTGACAGTTGGGCTGACCAAAAGAGAATCTCTATTCTGGGCCAAGCAAAGGAGGCGCGCTAGCGCCCGCCTTCCAGGCCAGTCTGGGGAGGGCGGGTGTTTCCATGATGTCAGCGAGAGGCGCCTCTCGGACAGGTTGAGAAAGAGGATGTGGTGCGGGCGGGCAGTACCTCTCTGGCAGCGGCGTGCGGAGTTGTCACTCAGGGGGCGGTCAGGAGAGGCCAGTCCCCAGCCAGCAGCTGGAAGCTTTACAGTGGAAACAAGTGCGGGGTGGGCGAGCCCCATCGGCAGCAACCCAGCAAGCCGGGTGCTCTGCAGAGATAGTGGGCGTGCTGAGGAACCAAAGTGTAACCCCGTCCCTGTAAATATGGAATCCACTTCAAGCCGGGGGATGCCTCAGCAGCACCCCTCGCTGCAGCACCTACGGGTGCTCGGCGCCCCGCTGGCTGGGTCCGGGACCCCTCGTAGCCAGGTACCCGGGTTGCAATGCACCGTGACCACACTGATCCCGAACCCGCTTTGTTGCACCATTGTCAGAGCCAAGAGATGGGGGAAGGGGTTGTACCACCACAACTGCTGTGGTTTGCCCCTGGCACGCCAGCTGCCCAGCAGCAAACGAGCAGATCTGAGCACCCCGGCACACGTGTGTTGTGCCCTTTGCTCCAGCGCAGCCCCTCGCGGGGAGGGGGAGCTCCCCCAAGGGCGCTGACAAGAAGCACCACACGGGCTGCTAGGGCTCCAGCCCCGCGGGTGACCGGGCTGTCCAGAAGCTGCCAGGCAGATCCATTAACAAGCCCGCCCCGGAACGGGCAACCTGCACGAGGAAGGTCTCTGAGCGCTGAAAGGAACAGGCCGGGTCAGTTCGCACGTGCAGCGGGCTGCGCCCCAGCCCAGTGCATAGCCGGGCAAGGAGAGCCACGAAGGGAAGGAGTCAAAGATTATACCTTAATTCTTAAGAGGAGGCCACCCCCTGTTTCAGGCATAGAGCTAACTTCTTGTCTGCCCGCTTGGCTCTGAACAGGCTCGCTCCTAGCCCGTCCCGTGCAAAGCCCCGCCTTAGCCAGGCCCCCCTCTGCTAGGGCGGCTGCAGCTACTGGCCGCTCGGAAAGGGGCGGAGCCGCCGCTCGCACATTGCATCTTTCTAGTCATCGGCGCATGAAAGACTTGGCGTCTGTAGTGACAGGACGTAAATAGTCCGACCTCGTCCAGGACCAGCAGCAAACACGCCGGATGCTAAGGCTAAGATCTGCTCCCTCAACTTCAGAACTGCTGGGTCAACCACGACTCTGAGCTGTGTGGCTGTCTCTAAAAGACTCAATTAAGAAAAAAAAAAAAGCCAGCCTCCCCCGCACAGAAGAAAGCCATTAACACCCTAAAATTAACATGCTTGTCTGAGTTGTATTGAAAAAGAAACAAGCCGAATGACTAATGAGATTTTTTTTTTTTTTACTTCAAAGGTAGTGAAAAGTGCCAGGATGATTTCTATGTACTCTTTCATGTGTGCTCCAAATCTTTCCAAAATAGTCAGCTCAAGGCTTGCAGAGATGTAGGCAGGCGTTTGCCATGGCATACAGTTTTTATTTTCAAAGTATTAGCTCCCCTCCTGACTTGGAAGAAAGAATGGGTTTTTTGTACTCAGCTTTCTTAGACAAGAAATCAGATATTTTCAATTTATGTTTGGAGCTGAGATGTTATGTTCTTAACTGGGATGATTGTGGTAAGTGGCCCAGTTCCTGCTTCCATGTACCACTATACAGGAGAGGGCAAAAGCCAAGTTTTCCTCAAAGCACAGCTTGTTTGATAGGGCCCCAGTGACATTGCGACAATTTGGCCTCTCTGTCATATCAGAGAAGCAGCCAGGCCAAATGCAAGTGGCCCTGAGTCCTTTTATGCCAGGTTGCACCATCCACAGTGGGAAGCCAAGACCAGCCCCACAGCACAGGAACTGCCATTATGGGGTGAATTAGTGGCAGGCTTGATCTCTTAGCCCCCTCAGTGGTTATTTTTTGGAAGGGTGTGACTGGGCTCAGATTCAGATTTTGACTGGGACTCCCAAACACTTCTGTGCAGCACTGCAGGGTTCAATGCCAAGATGTTAGGGAAGAGTAAAGGCAGGCTGACAAAATCAGCTTAATGCAGTGGTCACCAACCAGTAGATCGGGATCTACCGGTAGATCTTTTAGCCTCTGACAGGTGATCCTGAATGGTTTGTCCAGGAAGCTATCAAGCACTGGCACTTCAGTTGCCCCTCCACCCACTGTCATGCTGCTCCTGCCCTCTGCCTTGGAGCTGCCCCCCTGGGAGCCTCCTACTTGCTGTGCAGGGTGTGGGAGAAGAGTGAGGGCATTGATGTCAGGGTGTTCCTCTTCCCTCCCCACTTCTGTACCCCATCTGCACACAGAGAGAAGGGGATGGACAGAGCTTGTGAATGCAAATCTCTGTCACTCTGATACACTGCGACCCAATACATACGTGGGTGGTTGTTACTTCTTTTACTGCTTGCAAAGTGTGTTATTTTTGGTTTTTGATTGGTCTGTGCATTTCATAATTTTCATTTCTCTCTTACGCTTACATTTAGTTCTTTGAGTAGTGAGTTCTAAAATGCCTAACCTATTGTGGCTGGAGTATTTATCCCTGTGGTAACTGCTGCTCCTGAAAGTAGATGACATGTCCCTGCAGCCCCTGAGAAAGGTAGAGCAGGGGGTCTCCACATGCTGTCCTGGCTTGTAGACACCACTCCTGCAGCTCCCATTAATCAGTAATGGGGAACCGTGGCCAGTAGAAGCTGTGGGCTCAGTGCCTGTAGTTGAGGGGCAGTACGTGGCACCACGGAGCCATTGCTGTACATGCCAGCTACTTTCAGGAGTGGTGCAGGGCCAGGGCAGGAGCAGGGCTGGCCTTACCATGAGGTGAACTGAGACGGCCGCCTCAGGTGCCAGACTGTGTGTGTGTGGGGGTGCCACTAGGACTCAGAGTGTAGAAAATTGTGTTTGCTGCTGGTACAGCGAGGGGGCATGGAGGCGTCATTTGAGCTCCCCGCCTCAGGTGCCAAAATGTTGTGGGCCGGCCCTGGGTAGGAGTAAGCCTGCCTTAACTCCACTGCTCCACCACCCGGAAGCCATCTCAGTTAAACGGTGCCCAGCCAGAGCCTGCTTCCTGAATGAACCCCTGTCCCAGCCCTGAATTTCCTCCTGCACCCAACTTCCTGCCCCAGACATGAGTCCCCCTGTACCACAACTCCTTCCCAGAGGTTGCACCCTGAAACTCCTCCTGGACCCCAATCTCCCACTCTGGGCTAAGCCCAGAGCCCCTCACACACTCCAAACCCCTTGGCCCCAGACCAGAGCCTGCACCTCCTACCCCAGACTGGTGAAAGTAAGTGAGGATGGGGGATGGAGTGAGCAGGGTGAGGCCTCGGAGTAGGCGTGGAGAAGGGGCAGAGCCTCAAAGAAGAGACAGGAAGGAGGTGGGACAAGGGTATTTGGGTTTGAGGTAGATCTTACATTGCACTTAAATTGAAAAAGCGATCCTGTGGTTTAAAAGGTTGGAGACCATTGGCTTAATGCCCCTAAGAGGAAGGGTTTAGGTTAAAGAAGAGGAGAGGGAGAGGAGAATTTTTCAGGGACAGGAAATCAGTGCAGGCAGAAAATGAGAGTATGGTGATGCTCCTAGCTTTTGGCGTCTAGCTACATCGGGGTGGCCAACCTGCAGCTCCAGAGCTACATGCAGCTCTTCAGAAGTTAATATGCGGCTCCTTACATAGGTACCAAATCCAGGGCTGGAGCTACAGGTGCTAACTTTTCACTGGGCCAGAGGGTGCTCACTGTTCAACCCCAGCTCTGCCCTAAGCGCTGCCCCCTCCACCTTTTCTCCCTAGAATCCTGCCACTTCCTGCTCTCTCCACTGAGCCTGTCACACCCCTCTACTGTCTCCCACTGAGAAAGAGCTGATCACAGTGGTCAGGAGGAAGAGGAGATGGAGGCACTGACCGGTGGGGCTGTCAGTGGGCGGGATGTGCTGAGAGTGGTGGTGGGGAGATGATATGGGCTGGTGACATGTAACTGTGGCTCTTTGGCAATGTGCATTGGTCAATTCTGGCTCCTTCTCAGGTTTAGGCTGGCCACCCCTGAGCTACATGAATGCAATGTGAGGACCCAAGTTAGTATCATATTTATGTCAAAGAAATATTTGTGCGCAGTTTAATAGAAAATTAATGTAGTGCTGTGCCATGTACCTTATGAATTTGTTTGAAGTAGGACATCAGAGAATGCCAGCACTTGAAAAACACAGGCAACTGAAAACTACATATAACAATCAAAGCAATGAGGTCAATTTCACTTTTCTTTATATTATTTTAGGTTGCAAGTGCTTGCAGTATATGGATTTCAAATGTTGCAAGGAAATGTGTATTGGTCTGAAAACAGTTGAAATTTTTAAATAAGTAATTATTTCTATTGGTTTTAGGTTATATAAAAGCTTGTTTTTTCCTAACTAAAAGTTTTGGGGCACATTAAAGTTGGCAATGCACTGAAGTTGTGACAGTCTCTAGCTGCAAAGTTCTTAAGGAGACATTAAGGTAACAGATATAATTAGTATCAGCAAACCCTCCCAGTGGCTATACGAACAATAATAAAATGATTTATAACCGTGCACACATAATGTCTGATCACACTGCCATTGAAATCTCTGGCAGAAGACATACAGCCTTAAGTAAGAGCATGATTGTGCCCAGGATATCTGCAGTCCCAGAGCTCGACAATAGGAAATAAAGCAAGGACAAACACTAAACAAAGACAAATCAAATTCCAGTCTAAAATATTAATCTTCAGTCTTGACTTAAAGGCAGAGATATTCAGAGTTCCCGATATTCTTACCAAAATGTAGTGTTCTCTTGTTTATCATGGCAAATATCATAGACCAAACACATGCCTGGGGCTAATGAGTTAATTACAAGAGAGGTATGTGGCCTACATTTGTAAATCTGTCCCTATGGACAGCAATCACCTTGGACAAGAGAAAGCTCTCTGAGCACTCAGATGTGTGTCTCTTTTCCATTTGCTCTACCGTACTATTTGACAGAAATGATGAACAAATATTTTAGGTGATTTCTTTTGTGCGACTAACTAAAATAAACGTTAAATGGACAAGCTTTTCAAAAATCACTTTGTTATTTCCACCAGATATAGGAACATGGAGATAAAGTGGCAGTATGTTAATTCAGAACACAAATTTAAAGTTAGATGTATAGTACTGAGGAAACTGTGTGGACACAGAAAACATCAGGTACACATATAGACTGGTGTTTTTCTTCTTAATGGATCTGTCACCACAAAGCCATCCTGTTTATAATAATGAAAGGGAAGCTGTGGAGGTATTCCTCTGTCTGATGTATTTAACCTTCACTTTATCCTCATGCTTTGATTTTCCTCTTGTGATTGATAGAACCATATGCTAGTTTAATCCTCCCTGAGCTATTACGAAGAGGAACCTCATACTACATATTCCTTTTTCAGCTTTCCTTTGATCTAATGTAATTCTGAATTAAATACACGGTCTGAACTAAGACCCTGACACTACATGTATCTATCTCTCTTGTTCTCCCCCATGGTTTGATAAAGGAAGTGATTCTCAAAAACATACAGTCCAATGAAAGAGATTGCCTTTGATTTTCAGCCTTTCCAACCCTAACACAATTACCTCTTCTGTACCCTACTCAATGAGATGTTAGGAGTTTTCATTTTTGTCAGACATGTGTGTTACAAAGAGGGCCAAAGACAGAAAAAGGAATGGTGTACACGTTATGCTCACCAGTGGAAGTCAGGCAATCAAGGGAAAGAAAAATGCATCTGTGCAGGGCATCAACATTCACAGGCCTGGCTAAAGAGTTTGCGTGGCCCAAGGTGGCATGTTGTGGTTGGCTGCACCACATGGCCAGGCAGCTCCCAGTCAGGGCAGCGAGTGAGCAGCCGGGCGGGTGGGGATGGGTGGGCACCAGGCAGCGAGGGGCCCTGAAAGCGCGGAGCCCAAAGCAACCACCTTGCTCTCCTTGCCCTAAGGCCGGGCCTGTACATTCAGTTTGAGTAGCAGGAATGGTGTGTGGACAATGACTGGATTCATCACTACTTATTGTCTGAGAAATGTGCATGCTACCTTTTCCTCACTGTCAGAAATTTGTTCACCCTCCCTTAGCAATGCTCCTTTTCCTCTTCTCCCTGCTCATCTCATCTTAACCTCCTGTTGGTAGGCTTTCTTTCCAGTCTAATGTAGGCTGTTGAGGTGCGGCTACACAGCACCTTACCTTGAAATAAGCTACGCAATAGTGCCAGAAGGAGCCCCCTGACCTCCAGCCCCCTGCTCCCAAGCCACCCTGCCCCCTTCAGGAGATCCACCCCCCAGAGAAGCTGGGGCCAAGGTGATACTGGGGCTGGGAACCATGGCCCTACCTCGGACAGGCTGCAGGCCTGTATGCTGCTGCGGGAAGGGGCAACTCTGGAGGCCAGAATCAGTCCCTGCGGACAGCCTGCAGACCATGGGGAGCTGCCACTGGAAGCATTCCCCTCTTCCCCCCACACCAAGTGCAGGAAGGGGGAGCAACTGGAAGCTGGGGCTGGACCACAGACCCTCACACCCCTGACAAGCTGCAGGGCTGGGGAGGGGGGAGGCTGCAGGTCCGGGACAGCTCCCAGAGCCTCGCCCACCCTGGACCAGCTGCAGGGCTGGAGGGGGCAGCTGCAGGCCAGGGCCAGCCCCTGGACCTTCACACCCCTTCCTACCTCAGGAAGGCTACAGAGTGGATGGGACAGATAGATGCCAGGGCCAGCCCCTGGAGGCTGCCCCTCCCTGCACCAGCTGCCAAGCCTGGGATGGGTGCTGAAGGCCGGGGCCAGCCCCCTGCACTGAGCCCCTCCTTTATGACCTGAGCAATGGCAAGTAACTTTGCTAGTGCTTGATAAAGAAATTGCAAATCTCAGGTGGTTACCATATTGTGGAATGAGCAGGTATAGTCCATGTGTAATGTCCAGACCACTGGTGAGCCATGTATGAGAACCTCCAGTTGCTCCTTCCCATATGGCATGGTTTAAAGAATTACTTTCACTACGATTCTAACTGACACAATCCCACAGTTTCTGATGCAAGCTGAGATGATCCTGAAACATTTAAAAATAATTTTCCTTTAAAAATGACAAGTAATTTAAGATCCCTGGTTTGTCAATCTGGTAGTAGTTTCATACAGCAGATGTTTGTGTTTAACGTTTATCCTCCCCCTCAGCACTTACCAGTTCTCCTCTTCCCAAATATTCTTGGATTTTCAATATTAGTCTACATTTTAATAACATGGACAACATTTAATCTTTTCCCCCATTTTGTTTGGAACAGAATACATTAGGGGATATGAAAGTTTAGTATTTTCACAAATGATTATAGAGAGAGATCTACATTTACCCAGATCCGGAACCTAGATGCTACAGCCAGCAACTGGCACCTTGTAAGTACCAGAGACAGACAGAAACATGCAGTGATTCAATTTACTGTAGGGAAAGTCTTCCATCCCTCCCCAGGCAAGCTTGTTTGCTCTGGCTCTATCAGCATGGAGGTTAGGGGAGAGTTAGGAGAAGCATTCCATAGCTACTGCTCCTCCTCTCTACTAGTGAGGGGGGAGCTGACCTGCTAGTCTGAGTAGTTGCATATTTAAGGCTTGATTCACGTTCCATTGAAATCAGTCATAGTTTACTGCACTGGATTTTGGGCAAAGCCCTAATTAGTCAGACCCCTGCTCCCTTGACTTCCCTATGGTATTGGAGACTAGGGTTACCAAATGGCTTCAAAAAAATACCGGACACACTTGATCTCAGATGGGGGAAGGGACTGGCTGGGAGGGGAGCAGGGCTGGCCGGGGGGGAAACCGGCCGGCGGGAAGCGGGGCTGGCCCGGGCACACGCAGATCCCAGGGTGCTGCCTGTCCCGTGCACAGTCCTGGCAGGGCGCACGGGAAAGTCCGGTCCTGGGGATTCCATCCCTCCCCGGCCCTGCCCCCCTCCTCTCTACTGCGTAGTTGCGTACTGCCTAGCTGGTAGACACACTCATGCAGTATGAGTGTGTCTACCAGCCAGAAAGTACGCAGCTACATACTGATACTCATGATAATAATAAAAATTACTTAATTAGAAAATACTGGACATTTATATGTCCTGTATTTTCTCAATTTGTTTCCCAGACAGAAAGCTCAAATACTGGAGTGTCCGGTTCAAAACCAGACACCTGGCAACCCTACTGGAGACAGAACTCCTTCAGGGTAACCAGAGGGCCTGATTTTATAGGCACAGACCTGATATATGGAGCTTTCCCTTATATAGGTGTCCATTCTCCATACCACCTCTGATTCAGATTTTTCACGCTTGCTATCTAGACATGACCCCTCCCTCCCTTTTGCAAACATTTTCCTGGAGCGTGCGGGTGAATTCACTGCCTGGGCTCTCTACACTTGCTCAGCAGAGCAGTGGTGGTTTTGTGATCTGGGAGCCCTTTGCTGGCTGAGAACAGGAGGTGGGTCTATTATAATTACCTATTCATGCTATTTTCTTTAACATGTACTTACTTTAAATAACATTACAATAACAAAAAGACAGGACAAAATAACCCACAGCCTCATTGCTTAGCAGGGTTGGCAAGGCACAGGATATGATAAGGCACTGGATGGGTGTGTCATGTAGATTTTTGTACGAGGCAACTAGAGTATGAGATAGAAGGACTTTCTTTTGATTAATACATGAAAATAAAATGCAGAGGGGGAAGGAACTTTAGCATTTGAACCATGTAATCCTTCAAAAGGTACCCCTGCGACAGTTTACCGATTGCCTGGGACATCTTCATTCTTGACGTAGGCCCAGTGAAATCAATAGTATTACACCAGGGGGACACTTGACCTGCAGTGGGCTAAAGAATGCTGAAATTCACATGTAAAAGCAATGTCAGATGCAGATTCTTTTTTCACCTTTCACTTAAACTAGTGTAATCCCAATGGAGTTATTACTGATTAATACCGGTACATGAGAGCAGATAATCAAGATTATAGGCTTCAGAGCAGGGGAGTCAAGTTTCTGGCCCATCCCTGGCCAGAGCAATTGTGCAGTCCAGCATGGAACTCCTGGTGGATGGGGCAGGATGTCCATGACTGGCCCCAAATCCCACCCAGTCCTACCATTACCCCATCTTCTCCAGTCCATAGCACCCCATCCTTGAGGCTGCACTCTGTGCCCCATGCTGCACCAGGCCCCCCTGAAGTTTTATCCAGAGGGATGGGATGCAATGGGGGAAGAGGGTGGGGTGATTGTGGGAAGGGGCAGGGCTTGGGGGCCGGTAATGGACAGGTGCTCTCCCCCGTCTCCCAGCCCACCAGGAGTCCTGAGCCAGATTGTGCAATTGCTCCAGCTGGGGATGGCCCATGGCCCATGACCCGGGAGCTTGACAGCATGGGCGTATATAAACTCTGGAGCATATAAACTAGAAATGGAATGCTTCTGTGGTGTTTTAGCAGCCTGAATCAGTGGGTGTGGCTAGCTGCCACGCCTGTTAGGGAACACCCACGAGAAGGGTATTACACACAACCAAGGGGGTATCTGCAACAGCAGCAGGTAGGAAAGCAATGTTGAAATATTATGGTGTGCCTGGGCTTCATTGGTGCCAGGGAGAACTTGCTGAGGCCAGTGCTTGTGATTTTATCATGCAGATCACAAAATGTGACACTTTTCTTCAGACCCTAACTCCTGAATCAAATGAGTTTGTGGAAATCTCAGGCTTCATTTCAAAAGGAGTTTGAAGCCTCCTGGTTGAAGAGAAGAGCCTGAAAATGTGAACTGAGTGCACCCTGAAGCCCCAAAGCCTCAAATAAATCCTGTTATTTAAGGGAGCTCCTGATTTTGAAGTTGTGATTTTTTTATTCATGGTGTTGGCAATACTGCAAATGTTTGGATAATACTGTCATTGCCTATAATGTATGTTATGTTCGTGTGGTTGAGAACTGCTCATGTGTCTTGCATCTACTCCTGGCTTGCCAGTCTGATGATGCCTTTGTGTTGTCCCGTGCATTGTGACTTTTTTCAGCCTGGAGCCCTGCTATGTTTACCATAGAATCATAGAATTGGAAGGAACATTGAGAGGTCATTAATTCTAATCCCCTGCACTCATGGCAGGACCAAGCACCATCTATACTAGGGGTGGGCAATAATTTTTGATGGGGCCACTAAGATTTTGGTAAGTGGTCAAGGGTTGCACTTTTCTATGGAGGGAGCGCTGGGTCTGGGATGGAGGTTGGGTGCAGAAGGGAGCTCAGGGTAGGCGATAGGGGTGCAGGAGAGAGTGTGGGGTCTGAGAGAGAGTTTGGGTGAAGGAGAGGGTTGTGATTTGGGTCAGAGACTTGGGGTCTGTCTAGACTGTGGTGCTATTTCGGGCTAATGGAGGTATCCCAAAATAGCTATTCCACGTCTTTTAAACCAGCCCATTATTTCAAAATAGATTTAAAAAATAACGGGCTTGCTATTCTGATGTCCCTGTAACTCTCATTCCATGAGGGTTAAGGGACATTTCAGAATAGTAGTTTATTTCAAAATTAGATCGAAATAAGATACACAATTTGCGTAGCTCGAATTGCGTCTCTTATTTTGACATATGGGGGCAGTGTAGTTGCACCCTTGGGGTGTGTCTAGACTACATGGCTCCATTGACAGAGCCATGTAAAGTAGTTTACTCGACATAGTCAATGAAGCGGGGATTTAAATAATCCCCGCTTCATTAAAATAAAAATGGCCACCGCGCTGTGCCGACAATCAGCTGATCCGGCACAGTGTGGCAGTCTAGACTGAAGTTTTACCGGAGCGGTCGTCAAAGGCTTCCCTTGTCGACCGCGCCACGTTTAGACTGCCGCTGCCAGCCGGATCAGCTGATTATCAGCACAGCGCGGTGGCCATTTTTATTTTAATGAAGCGGGGATTATTTAAATCCCTGCTTCATTGACTATGTCGAGTAAACTACTTTACATGGCTCCGTCAACGGAGCCATGTAGTCTAGACACATCCTTGGAGTGCAGGATCCAGGAGGGGATGCAAGAGAGGATTCTGGTCTGGACAGGGGTCTAGGAGGAGGTGCGGGGCCTAGGAGGCAGTTGTGACCTTGGGGAGGAGGGGATTGGAAGTGCAGAGAGTTTGGATGGTGATCTGGGGAAGTTGCGGGGGAGGGAGGGCTGTGGCCAGGATGCACTTACCTAGGCAGCTTCCAGCTAGCAGCCATGCAGGACCCTGAGGCAGCCTCACTGCCTGGCTGCTCAAATGTCTGGTTGCTCCCTGTGGCTCTCTGCTGTGGGCACTGGGGGAGGAGGGGGAGATGTGTGCACTGTCCCTACTCCCAGCAACATCTCTCAGCTCCCACTGGCAAATTTCCACGAAGTCTCCCCCTCCCTCCGGTGCCTGGAGAAGAGAGCCACGGGGAGTAACCAGCTGCTTAAAGCAGTGTGGGGCTGCTCTGAAACATCTAGCTGCTTTGTGTCTGAGGGTTTCTGTGGGGCTGCCTGTGGGTCAGATCCAGCAACTTGGCAGGCCAGATATGTCCCATGGGCCATTTCTTGTTTGCCTCTGATCTAGACCATTCCTGACAGATGTTTGTCTAACCTGCTCTTAAAAATCCCCAATGATGGAGATTCCACAACTATACTAGACAACTTATCCTGACAGTTAGGAAGTTTTTTTCCTAATGTCCAGCCTTAACTTCCCTTGGTGCAATTTAAGCTCCTTGTTTCTTGTCCTCTCATCAGAGGTTAAAGAGAATATTTTTTCTTCCTCTTCCTTCTTCCTCTTCCTTTTAACAATCTTTTAGGTACTTGAGAAAATTATCATCATGTCCTGTCTCAGTCTTCTCTTTTCTACACTAAACAAAACCCAGTTCTTTCAATCTTCCCACATAGGTCATGTTTTCTAGACGGTTAATTATTTTTGTTGCTCTTCTCTGGACCTTCTCCAATTTTTCCACATCTTACCTGAAATGAGGCACCCAGAACTGGACACAGTATTCCAGCTGAGGCCTGTGATAGATAGGAGGAATACTACTCTTTTTCTTGACATCCCAGTCATTCAGTTAACTAAATTGCCTGTAAAGGGTTAAACCCAGACACAGTGGGTCCCAGAGAATCTCCAAGAACTGTTGGCAAGGAGAGCCAATGGGAAGAGAGTGTGAGATTTGAAGTGAAATGGGTTCTGCCTGCTTCAGTCTTTGTGTGAGCTGAGCAAGAGCTTGGAGAGATGAGTTAACCAGGAACAAGGCATGGATTTTCCAGCAACATACATACCAATGAGAAGGACTGAATACTTGGAACAACAAATATGTAAGTGAACAGGGAGTGTTTAGACAGACTCAATCAGGTTATTTGCTTTAATTTTGGGTTTGATTGAACTCCTCCACATTGATTTATGTACCTCCTTCCCTGTACACTGTACATTTTAAACTGAATCCCAGAGAAGCAATTCTTTGTGCTTTTAAACTGCCTTCTTCAGTTGCTCTATCACACTTAGCAACCAAGTACAGTAAAACGCCAATAGTCCGGCATCCAATAGTCCGGCACTCCTGATAGTCCGGCATCAAAATGGCAAGAGCCTAGTGAGTGAGCTTCGGCAAAAAATGAGTCACAAGGTAACAGCGGCAGCAGCTGAACTGAGCAAAAGGGTAAAAAGGCTTAAAAACTAAAACATTACAGTATACTGTATACAGTTTGTACAATAAAAAGGGTTAAGAACACTTTATATACAGTATGTAATGTATACAGTATATATATATAACCTGCTTATAGTACCTCCTGATAGTCCGGCATATCTGATAATCCAGCACCACCTAAATCCCATAGGTTCCGGATTATCGGAAGTCTACTGTATACTTTACCAAATACATCTTCTTTGTTTTGTTAATAAAATCACCTTTTTAAGACTATGATCTGATTCCCGTGTCTTAGAAGAGGTTCTGTATGCACATACCTGAGACAGAAGGTCAGCTATTAAGAAATTGCAGTTTGTTTTATAGCACTGGCCTGAGGAAGGGTTAAAGAGCTCTGGGGTACCACAGAGAAAGAAATTCCCAACTGTGTTTTTCTCTACTCTGCATTCTCAAAGGGGTTTTTGCGTTTGGATGGTGGCAAGGAGCCATCCAACATCAGGGAATCTAAGTTTTGGGAAGTTTTAAGCAGAAGCCTTTAGAGTCAAGGTATTTTTAAAGTCTCTTGCTGGCCCCCACCTGCTGCACTCGAAGTGCCAGAGTGGGGAACAGTCCTGATAAGGCCTAATCAGCATGGAGTAGAACAGACAAATTACTTCTCATATCTTGCTTACAACATTCCTGTGAATTAATCTCAGAATGATGTTTACTTTTTTTGCAATAGGGTTACACTGGTGGCTCATATTTAATTTGTGGTCCACTATGATCTCTAAATCTCTTTCTCCAGTACTCCTTCTTAGAGAGTCACTACCCATTCTGTATGCATACAGGTGATTGTTCCTTCCTAAGTGGAGTACTTTATATTTGTTTTTTATTGAATTTCATCTTATTTACCTCCAACCATTTCTATAGTTTGTCCAAATTATTCTGAATTATAACCCTATCCTCCAAAGCACTTGCAACCCCTTCTAGCTTGGTATCATCTGCAGACTTTGTAAGTGTATTCTCTATGCCATTATCTAAATCATTGATGAAGATATTGAACAGAACAGGACTCAGAACTGATCCCTTAGGAACCCCACTTGTTATATCCTTCCAGTATGACTGTGAACCATTGATTACTACTCTCTGGGAATAGTTAGCCAAGCAGTTATGCACTCACCTCATAGTAGCTCCATTATCTTTGGTCCTGGAGAACTGCTAGGATATTGAATACTTGCTTCCCCTGCTCTGCACTGCACTGTGCATAGCCAGTCCCTGTAAGGAAGCAGCTGAAGGCTGTGCACTTGGCATATTTGTTCCAGGCTTGTGCACATACAAAGTCTTTGATACTTTCTGGTAAACAGTGAACTGCTGCAGCACTACAGCTGAGAAGGTAGTAACTGCGCTGGTATTTGCATTGGATCAGTTCTCACTGTTTCCCTGACTTTTGTTGGTTAGGTTTGATATTTACTGGCTGTCTGGGTGTGTTGAATTCATGCCTCTGCTGATGACTTCTGTGATGGGAATGTAGCTACACCCCTGCTTAGACATTCCTTCCTCCACCCACAGCAGCTCACCATTTTTTAAAATAAAAGGCTACACTTTCTTACTTATATTACCTCCTTTTCCTACAAAGGCCATTTATACTCCCTTTACACCAGGGTCATATTATTGAGAGTCTCAGCATCCATGGGCCACCCCAGGCACACCATGACACCTGAATAAAAGATCATCCATCTTTCCACAGCCCGCACATTTGGACCCCACCCTCAGAGAGCACAACATAAGCACCTAATTAGAAGAGAGTGGAAAGGTTGCTCACAGCTAACGTAAATGAATGGAGTGTTCTGGCAGGAAATACTTTCAGTCCAGCCTAAACCTCATGGCATTTCTGCAGAGCTGCAGTTAGTTTTTCATTGGTGGAAAAGTGAAGTGGGTGGGACAGAGTTCTGCTTAGTGTCCAGTAGAAACTTCCCTGAAACTCTGCCATTAGCTTCAGGGGCTGAGTTTTAAAGAGATTCAGAAGTGTTCAAGTGCATTACACAGCTGGCGGTAGACCTTATGGGATGGAAAATTTACAGATCTTCCTTGGTGCCTCAACCCTGACTATACAGAACAGTTCAGTTACCCAAGGCAAAGATTGTTGCCAAAGGCAAGATACGATGACAAGAAAGGAAAAAAGAGCACCCATTTTATTCACACTAGCCTTATAATTCCAGGCAGTTACGTAGACCCAGCTCCTCAAAGCTATTAATATCTGTGGTAGTTATGAGCCTAAATACCTTTGAAGATCTGGGCCTTAAAACAGGGCTGGGCAATAAGCAGCCTGCAGGCTGGACATGGTTCGCCAGAATTAGCCCCTGGCGGGCCACTGGTGCTTTATTCACCTGTTTGTCTGCAGATATGGCTGCTTGCATCTCCTGTTGGCTGTGGATTGCTGTTCCCAGCCAATGGGAGCTGCAGGAAGTGGAGTCCTGGTCTGCGCCACTTTCTGCACCTCTCCTTGACCACGAACAGTGATCTATGGCCAACAGGAGGTGCAAGCAGCCATACCTGCAGATATGCAGGTGGATAACGTGCCAGCAGCCCACCAGTGGCTATCCCTGGTGAACCATGTCTGGTCCATGGGCCACTTATTGCCTTCCCCTGCCTTAGAATCTGGTTCAAACCCCACTCAAATTAATGGGGGGAAAATCACCCTTTGTCATCAATGTGGATCATAGAATTGTAGAACTGAAGAGACCTTGAGAGGTCTTCTAATCTAGTCCTCATGGTAGAACTATGTATTACCTAGACTTCCTGACAGGTGTTTGTCTCTTAAAAGTCTCTAATAAGAGAGATTCCACAACTTCCCAGGGCAATTTATTCCAGAGCATAATGATTCTGAGTATTAGGAAGTTTTCCCTAATGTTCAATCTAACCTCTTTTGCTGCAGTTTAAGCCCACTATTTCTTGTCCTGTCATCATAAAGAGAACATCATCTCCCTCTTCCTTGTAACAACTTTTTATGTACTTGAAAACTGTTATCGTGTCCTCTCTATGAAACAAAACAATTTTTTCAGTCTTCCCTCTTAGGTCATGATTTTTAGATATTTAATAATTTTTGTTTTTCTCTGGACATTCTACAATTTGTCCACATCTTTCCTTAAATGTGGCACCCAAAACTGGCCCCAATACTCCAACTGAGTCCTAATCAGCATGGAGTAGAACAGAAGAATTATTTTTTGTGTTTTGCTTACAACACTCCTGGTAATACATCCGAGAATGATCTTCGGGGTTTTTGTAACAGTGTTACATTGTTGATTCATATTTAGTTGCGATCCATTATGATACCCAGATCCCTTTTTATAATCCTGTTTTATAGATAGTCATTTCTGATTTTGTGTGCATGCACAACTTCCTAAGTGGAGTACTTTGCATTTGTACTTATTGAATTTCATCCGATTTACTTCAGACCATTTCTACAGTTTATCCAGATCATTTTGAGTTTTAATCCTATCCTCCAAAGCACTTGCAACCCCTTCCAGCTTGGTATCATCCACAATCTTTAGACGTGTACTCTCTATGCCGTTATCTAAATCTTTGATAAAGGTATTGAACAGAACTAGACCCAGAACAGATCCCTGCAGAACCCACTTGATCTGCCATTGCAGCTTGATGGTGAACCACTGATAAACACTCTCTGGGGGTACGTCTAGACTACACCTCTCTGTCGACAGAGAGATGTAGATTAGGCACATCGAAATTGCTAATGAAGCAGGGATTTAAATATCCTGTGCTTCATTAGCATAAACATGGACGCCGTTTTTTTCCAAAACGGAACTTTCAAAAAAATGGCAGCCTAGACGCGAATCTGTCGAAAATAAATCCTTTTTCGAAAGATCCCGTGTTCCTCAAAATATGAGGTTTACAGGATCTTTCACAAAAGGGTTTATTTTCGACAGATCCGTGTCTAGACTGCCGTTTTTCCGAAAAAGCTCCATTTCGAAAAAAGCGGTGGCCATGTTTATGCTAATATTTAGATATTTAAATCCCTGCTTCATTAGCAATTTCGACGTGTCTAATCTACATCTCTCTGTCGACAGAGCGGTGTAGTCTAGAGACAGTGTAGAATGGTTTTCCAAACAGTTATACACCCACCTTATAGTAGCTTCATCTAGGTTGTATTTCACTAGTTTATGAGAAGGTCATGTGAGACTGAGACAGTACCAAAACCTTTAGCAAAGTCAAGATATATCACATCTGTCACTTTCCCCTTCCACCAGGCTTGTTACTCTGTCAAAGACAGCTATGAGGTTGATATGACATGACTTGTTCTTGACAAATCCATGATGATGGTTACATAGCACATTACCTTCCAAGTGTTTACAAATGAATTCCTTCATGATTTACTCCATTGTCTTTCTGGGTACTGAAATTTAGCTGACTGGTCAGTAGTTTCCTAGCTTGTCCTTATTTCCCTTTTTATAGATAGTCACTATATTTGCCCTTTTCCAGGTCAACATAGTTCCTCCAATCCAGACCAATCACTGACCTGGCAAATGGTTGTTTGGAATGTATCCAGCCACATATCCCTGCAGGCATGACAGTATATATAGTGGCCTTGCCATTCTGCAACCTCCTGGACAAAAAGCTTTTGAAGCCCAAACAGTAACCAAGCTATCTCAAATTATACCATTTGAACCACATGAGCATAAAGAAACTTACCAACAGGAAAGTCTTTAATGATGGCATTAAAACTCCTCAGTTCTATTGTGCAGCTGTACTAAATCCCATGGCAAACATTTGTAATGCATTGCTTTATATATATATATATATATATATTTTTCAAAGAATGCAAAAAATGAACAAATGCATTTTTTTAAATCTTAAAAATGATGAAATTCTTCAAACACCTTCCTTTACAGTCAAAGAGGAAAAATAAACAGAAGGAACACCAAATGATTTATTTGACCTGATCTTCACCCCAGTCAGTAGTAGGGGGGAGAGAGGCAATATTTAAACAGACATTACTTTTTACAGGTAACAAAGGTGAGACACTGTGAAAGGTGTGTGTTAAAAAGGTAATGCAAATGTTAGAGAAATTGAATTGCATTACATCCCTGGGGGCAGGTTACGGGAGAGAGCTCTCAGACCATGTCTACGCTACGTGGAAGATCGATGCTGCCATGGTTGACCTTCCGGGGTTCGATTTATCAGGTCTAGTGAAGACCCGCTAATTGGAACTGAGAAGGTGCCCCCACCGGTGCCGGTAGTCCTCCTCAAAGGAGGAGTAAAGAAAACCGATGGGATTGTTTGACCAGGCGTCAGAGAACTGAAAAATGAAGTAACTAAACTTCTCACTACAGTCCTGATCCAGAGCCCAGTTAAAACAATGGAAACAGATTTTAGAGCAGGCCCTATACTATGTAATTCAGAAGACTCAGAGGAAGGCCTCTGCTCTCCTGCTGTGAGGCCAGGGGACTGGACTTGATGACCTCTTGAGTTCCCTTCCAATTCTAGTATTCTATGATTCTATGAATATAGTGCTCACTTTGAAAAAAGGAGCCAAAGTTAATTGTTGGATTCTTGGGGTACGTCTACACAGCAGCGTTATTTCAGAATAACTGGCATTGTGCGCCTCTATACAGCAAGCCATTATTTTGAAGTAATTTCAAGATGGAGGACTTCTTACTCTGACTCCTGTAATCCTAATTTTACGAGGAGTAAGGAAAGTTGAAGGAAGAATGTTCTTCCTTCAATATCCTGCTGTGTACACTAGGGATCTAATAGTACAGCCGCTCTCCGAGTTACGAACGAGTTACGGACCAACACTTGGTCCGTAACTCGAACTGTTCATAACTCAGATCCCATAGAGTTACATGGCGACTGCGCTGTTCGTAAGCGCGGATCACCGTTCGTAACTCGGATCCACATTTACGACCGCTTTGGTCGTAAGTGCGGATGGTTGTAAGTGGAGGTGGCCGTAAGTCGGGGAGCGGCTGTATAGTCAATTAACTGATAAGCAAAAGCTTATAGGTTAATGCTATAGACTATACACATTTCCCCCCAACCTGTTGCCAGTAAATTTTTTAGCAGGCTGCCAGCAGCCCAGCTCAGTCCCATCTTGCACTGGGTCCTGGACCGACTGTGGCTCTGCATTTAAAGTGTATTAGGAGCCAGGCAGGCAAGCAGCCCAGGTTAGCTCTTGCTGGGTCCAGGAGCTCAGACCCCTCTTCCCTGGACAGGGGCTGCCCAAGGACTATAGAATAGTCGACTCACCGGTAAGAATTCATGAGGTTAATCGACTATAAAATTAACCGATATTTAACATCCCTCGTGTAGACGGCGCCAAAAGTTGAATTAAGCTATTTCAACTTCAGCTATGCAAATGATGTAGCTGAAGTTGTTTCTTAATTCAACTTTTGCCCTGCAGTGTAGATGTGCCCATATAGACTTGTGAGCAATTCCTCAGCACTGGGAGGAAAAAAAACACACTATTTCTAAGGCAGCTAGATGAGAAAATTAGGATAGAAACAAATAATCATAACATTTATTATAGCTGGTATATATTATATGTATCTAAGATGGTACAATTAATTTAAAGTTAATATAATGGATAAAGAAGAAATGTGGATATAATTTATTTAGACCTTCAAGTTTTTGATTAAGTCCCTCTTAAGAGATTATACAGGAAACTTGATAACCAGGTGTGAGAGGTAAAATCCTGTCATGAATTAAAATCAAATTAGGAGACAAAGAGAAGGAATAGATTACTAGTTCCCCATGTAGAAAGGGGTTATTAACAAAGTGTCCCAACAAGCTGTGCTGGAATCAATGTTCTGGCCTGGAAGTGATGATAAAGAGTGATGCAATAAAATTCGCTCAAGATACAGAATCATTTAGGTTTGTCAAAACTAGGTCAGTAATGATTAAGAGCACCAGAAGGATCTAAGAAAACTATTGTAAGTGGTTGGAAGACATTGCAGAGAAATTTCAAAATG
Organism: Rafetus swinhoei; assembly: GCA_019425775.1. Classification (NCBI taxonomy): domain Eukaryota; kingdom Metazoa; phylum Chordata; order Testudines; family Trionychidae; genus Rafetus; species Rafetus swinhoei. Next base: position 198,965,599 of record CM033424.1, on the reverse strand, counting down.
ATGCTTATTGGAAGGAACTTGCACTACAGCACGCTGACACATAATGAGTTCTGAATTAGCTGTAATCTCTTGAGAAAGATGTGTTACTGTTTTTAATGAGCTGTCAACATCTGCTCAGTGCACACCAGAAGTCCAAAGAGTGAGTGAAAAGCAGACATGTATAAAGACAGGAATCATAAGTAAAAAACAGTACAATGCCATTCAGTGTTCCCCTCTATTCTCTTCATATGAATGAAACAAAGAACTGCTACAGAAAGTTTGAAACTAAAAGGCAATTCAAGAAAACATCCTTACCTGGGAAGCACTCAAGCACATGCTTCAGTGCCTTCCTGAATCAGAGCCTATGAGTGCAGTTTCTTCCACTCCCTTTCATTCCATCAACCCTGGCAGTCACTCATTCCCTTCTCTGCCCTGCCCCTTCATTCCAGAACCACATTCATAGCCTCCTCTCCACCACTTCTCTTCCTTCTCACCCACTCTATCCTTCACCTCTACTGGTGTATCAGAGGTTAAGCAACTTCACTCTGAAAGACATCTTGATTTAATAGGCATGTGAAAGAATCCTAAACTTTTAAAAGCAGTTAAGATTCTACACAGAACAGATCTACAAACCAGCCATTACAGATATACTGTCAATTGACCATTTTCGCAAATCTGGAAAGTCATCTGAAGTGTTGCCAACTTATACATTTATAAAATATGTACTCGGTGTTCATTCTGGTTATGATTTATGCATGAAATATGCCTGGTCTGCCTTAGATCTTGCTTAAGTTTTCTTTTGCAATTGCAAAACTTCAGAACTGGCTCAGCACAGAATGCGTGTGAATGTGTCACACACTTCTAGAAGGACGGAAGGAAGGAAGGAAAAGGCATGCATGGATAAGCAGAACAAAACAAAACTGAAGCATTCTGGTCGAGATTCTGTGCTTTCTCCCTCCCAGTGCAGTTCAGGGTGCAGGTAAAGGTGATTTTACACAGCTTTCTACAGACAGGAGACAGAATTTCACAGGTAGTAAGGAAATCTTTAAATGATGGATAATGCTGTAATATTATACTGCCGCAAAACTGTTTCTTTCCCTTCTATGATACATGTACACTCCAATTACCATAGTATCTGAGCACCTGTCAGCCGATGGTCAGGGCAGTGAGTGGTGTGTGTGTGTGTATTATACACCCGAGACTTCAACTGCCAGGACCGGGGTCCCTTAGCAGTGGGCAACCTGGAGGAGGTTGTGACGGCGCCCCAATAAGTTTACAAGGAGAGCTTATACACCCGAGACTTCAACTGCCAGGACCGGGGTCCTTAGCAGCGGGCAACCTGGAAGAGGTTGACGGGCGCCCCAATAAGTTTACAGGGAAAGTTTATACACCCGAGACTTCAACTGCCAGGACCGGGTCCTTAGCAGCGGCAACCTGGAAGAGGTTGACGGGCGCCCCAACGGATCTGTCCCTTATGACCGGCTGGAGTTCTTTTAAATTGTGCTTGGTTCTGTTACAGCAACTGAAGGAGTCAGGTTAAAGCTTAAACAGTTACTATTTTATTGTTACAGGGTAAACTTAGCTGTTAAATGCTACTGCTGTGTTACAGATAACACAGCCACTACAAAAGGACAGGACAGAAATTACACTTAAAACAAAAGTCACTTACAGGTACCATGAAACCCTTTGGTTCTCTGAGCTCTTATAAAATGCATGCAAAATAGACACATAGCAGGTATATATTCTCACCCCTGCGTTCCAGACTTGGCGTGGCCAGCGTCTTTCTCTCAATCCTCGGGAAGAAGTAGGGCGAGGTTGGGCGCCCCACCGACCTCGGAGACAATCAATACCTGCCAGCAGGTATAGATGATTGAGCTCAAATGGGGTGGGCTACTAAACCCCTCTTTATACCCCTGGGGTCACGTAGGCTTCTTCCTGGTCTCAAGTGGCCAATTAGGAAAAATGGCTTTGAATGCCAAGTTTCCCACGAAGGGTGCAAAGCATAATTCACACCTGGGAAAATGCAGACAATGGGCACTTCTAGTATGTGATGGGCGAAGATTCCTCTCCTGGGACAGTGCAGGCGTGTCAATTACTGGTACTAGCCATCAGGGCGGCGGGAGGCCCCGGGTTGTCAGCTAGCCCATTTACTGTCTGGTTTCTGTTTATGGTAGAGTCAGGGACAGGCAGCACACCTGTGTTCCCAGGGCATCAAAGGCTGACTGCCTTTCTCTTGCTCTCTGGGGGGGGGGAAACAAGATGGGGTTCATGTCTGGCTACAGCACCTCAGTCTTTTATATATTTAAAACAGAGGGGGGAGGGGGAACGAAGCAGTTGCTCCAGGGCCCAGTGATTCAAAGGACCCTGGGCCCTTTAAATTGCTGCCAAAGCACAGTTCTGAAGGCCTGGAGGACACGCCACACTCCATGTGGCATAGAGTGCTGACTGCCAACAGCTCCGCCTCTCCTATCCAAGGCCCCAACCCTTCCAGGAGCACAGAGCTGGGCCTCGCCTCACCTTGCCCAAGGCCTATGGAGGCTGTTGGCTTCTCCAATCCTCATAACCCCACTGCAAGGTCAGGAAGTGCTACTGTCCCATTTTACAGGTGTGGAACTGAGGCACAGAGAGACTAACCCCAGAGCCTCTAAGATATTTAATGGTTAACTCCCATTCAAATCAATGAGAGTTAGGTGCCTCTCTCATTGAGAATATTGGCCTCAGTGACTTACTGAAGGGGGCACAGGAAGTCTGTGGCAGAGCAAGAAATTAACATCAGTTCCTGGCTAGTGCCCTAGTCGCTTCCATTTCAGTGTTCCACATGAACCTTGTCCACGGAGGAGGACTGACCCAATGAAGGAAAAATGGCATCCTCTCTCTGCTAAAATATTCCCCTTGAAAATGTGTTGGAAAAACTAAATGGCCCACTGAGGAGTTTATCCAGAAAAAACAATGCTCTGATCCCTGTCTGATTTCCTCCAGACTTCCAAAAGATCAAAGTTGTTCACGTGAGATAGCTTTGCTAACGCAGTGTGATTAAAAATAGCAACACAAACTCTAGGGGAGGAAACCGCAGAAGGCAAGAGAAGAGAATAAAAAACTCAATGCTCTTCTGAATGCCATGGGCTGCAGTAGGGTCTCTTTTCAGCTGCAGCACATTTCAATGATTTCCAGGCAGTTACAAGATTCTATTTTAAATGGTGCAAATTCCTGCTATCCCACCCCCAGTTATCCAGCTGAAATAAATGTGTTTAAATCAGAACCCAGCTCCCCAGCAAGACAGAGGAAAGAACAGACAAAAGGTGAGTGTAAATACAGCAACATAGCAGACTGCAGGTGAAATGCTGCTGCTCTAGCAACCAGATCAATGGACTCCTGTCTTTCTTTAGCTAATGTCAAACCCAGGGGAAGTGGATTTTAATCAGTACTGTAATCCATCTATATATTTTAGAAATGTGTGTCTGTCTGTAAGTCTGTTTGTTCAAGAACTCCATCTAAATAAACTTAAAAAAACAACAAATGGTCTGGTAGCACTTTATAGACTAATAAAACATGTAGATGGTATCATGAGCTTTTGTGGGCACAGACTGGTCATCTGAAGAAGTGGGCTGTGCCCACGAAAGCTCATGATACCATCTACATATTTTGTTATCCTATAAAGTGCTACCAGACTATTTGTTGTTTTTTAAGTTTATCCTGTACAGACTAACTCGGCCACCCCCCTGAAGCTTCCATCTAAATAGTAAGAGTTAGGATCACCTCATTTGGTATGCAGCTTCCTCTTACCCGAACTTAAAGCAAGGTCAGGGTTTTGTTGTGCCAGGAACACGGGATCTGCCAGGAATGGTATGGTTTTCCATACTATAGAAAGGGAGGAGGCTTGTAGGAGGGACAATCATACTGCAGACTGAGAACAGGGAGGTGGCCATATAGGGGCTGTCTGGGAGAGTGGCTTTGAATGTTGCTGGCCACTGGCTATGGGTAAGGTTCTCGTGCTGGTGCTGGACAGGGTTCTCCCCCTCTCCTGTGCTGGCCCCCACAGTGTAGGGCCATTTTTACAAATTAAGGGGCCCTACACAACTGAGAACTCCTCCCAGCTTCTGCCAGGGCCTGGGGCTTCTCTCTCCCCTCCCTGCAGCTTACCTGGACTCCAGGGCTTCCCTGGGGCTGGAGGTGAGCTGCAGAGGCTGGGGGCTTCTCTCTGCAGCCAGTCTGGCAGCAGGGAGTCCTCTGCTGGCCAACAGCAGCACATACAGGAGGGGGCAGGGAGAAGATCTGCAGTAACCTCAGCAGCCGTGGGCATACAAGCCCACAGGGGTGCATAGGGACACCTGAACATGCAGTACAGCCCCTGCCACTCCTGCTGGCCCTGGGCAGCTGCCCCCAGCAGAGCAGTGGAGCCCCAGGTGCCCAGGGGAGTCCCTGTCACCATCCAGGCAGCACCGCCCTCAACCCAGGAAGAAGCTGGTGGGTGGTCTATATGACCCCCACCACAGGCCAGTCCTGGGGAGAGGCTAACAGGAGGCCTATGTACCCCCTTCCTCCCCACCCTGGACCAGCCCCGGTCCATGCTGGGTAAATCTTCTAGTAAACATTACAAAAAGAGTAATGTATTTTTGGGTCTGTCCCAGCACCCCCTGAAGGATGTCTATATGCACTAAACTGTGCCCCCACACAGAAGCAGTCAAATGATGAGCAGCTAACCTAAAGCTTATCCTCTGAAAAAGCCTAAGCATAAGCCAGCAGTAGTTCTGCAATCCATCTTCATTTTCCCCATGGCTCTTCCCAGTTTTCAGTCATAAGCTAATCACACTCAAAGAACACCCCCAGCCATTGCTATGGGGAATAGATGGAGCACTACCACCCTGCCACGAACCTCCTTAAAAGTGTCATTTTTAGCCCAGTTTGGGCAGACTGAATAGGCTACCTCTGGGCCTGTTTGCCAAGAGCCTGCAGATCACTCTGTGGAAATGAAAAAGAAAAAGTGGCATAATTCCACTGCCAAGCAGATAGCTCAATAGGCAGTAGGCACACCTGGCACAGACTATTCATCCAGGAGCCTTGTCAACAAATGCATTAGAGAGCCAGTGCATGAGCACAGCTTGCCAGACAGCCCATCTTTTAACAGGGAGATGCTGGCCAAGACCTTTATCAATTTTTAAAACAGCTACCTTCGTTGTGAGACAGTAATATCGCGCAAGAGGGGAAAAACTGGCCTGGGTCCAAAACGAAGCAGAATTCTAAACATGTTTCTGACCATACCCAGTAAGAGCTTTTTTCCCAGATGCACACAAACGAGCATAATAGTAAGAAGCCTGCTAACCATATCAAATCATATTTGATTATAAAGAATTTCCCTAAAATTGGATGCCCAATGCAGTAAGGGAGATCACACTGTGATGCTGAATCCATGTACTTCTTTTTTCGATTTAATAATTTGGCAGAGTTTTCAACAATATCTTGTAATTGCAGCAAAGTGAAGGTTAGGTCTCCAGTTCCTTAAATTAGAGCTCTCCTTTCTCAGGCAGCAACGGAGCGGCAGCAATTTTTCCTGAATGTGTTCCAGGAATACATAATAGAAGTCATTACCAATTATGTCCAAAACCTATTTAGAGAACATACTGGACCAACCTTCACCATCAGAGGCTTTGTGATTGTGTAGATGAAGAAAAACAATTGATAATTCAGATGGGCATTACGAACTGGGCAGGATAATGTTGGGTGCAGCTCCTCTGTTGCCAGCACTTCATAGTCCTGAATCAGCACAGGCAGCTTTCGTAACTTCTGGAGAACCAGCTCTCGCTCTTGTCCATTACTCAGGTTTCGATGCTTTGGGTTCCAGGCTTTCCAAACCAGTCAAGAACCCAAATCTTTCAGTTTGGTAAAAGGGGCCCTATGCAGAGCCTTTGGTAGCTCTCCTGCAACAGCTTTCCCCAAAGTTGCTTCTTCTCTTATAAGGTGTGGTATAGCCTCCTACTATTCTCCCTACTTAGGGTTTTGTCAAGTTCCATGATCCCTGTTCCAGACCTTCCATGATCCGAGTGAAGCAGATTTGTGAAGAGCACATCCAGCTTACCACAAACAGTTGTATTTGCCGTTTCCCTACATCCCACCACTGTCTCAGTGACAGCTGACTGGAATTAACTTTGAGCCAGGAGTACTGCCAGAACCTCCACAAATCCACTGTCTCCACATAGGAGACAATTCTGTGCTGGACTATTGGTGTACAACCTCAGCATTTCTGCCTTATAAATGCTCATGTTTTAGCCCCTCCCACCCCGATTCATATGGGAACATTGCTGGCTGTTCCCTTTGTCGGGGAGTGAGGAGAGAGTGCACAGTTTGCTGCATTCCTCACTCTGGCTGAGAAGCACAGGGGGCAGACAAACCTGGTCCTGGCCCAGGTAGGGCACATGCACCCCTTCCCCTGGCTGTACTTGCTGGAGCCACAGTGGCCAGGGAGAAATGCTTTTCACGTGGCCCCAAGCTGCTGCATGAGGGAGGGCTGGAGCAGTTCTCTCCCCCCAGGGCAGCATGCATAAGAACGGCCATACTGGGTCAGACCAAAGGTCCATCCAGCACAGTATCCTGTGTCAGGTGTCCCAGAGGAAGTGAACCAAACAGGTAATGATCAAGCGATCTCTCTCCTGCCATCCATCTCTACCCTCTGACAAACAGAAGCTAGGGACACCATTCCTACCCATATTGGCTAATAACCATGAATGGACTTAACCTCCATGAATTTATCTAGTTCTCTTTTAAACCCTGTTATAGTCCTAGCCTTCACAACCTCCTCAGGCAAGGAGTTCCACAGATTGACTATGTGCTGTGTGAAGAACTTCCTTTTATTTGTTTTAAACCTGCTGCCCATTAATTTCATTTGGTTGCCCCTAGTTCTTATGGGAACAAGTAAATAACTTTTCCTTATTCACTTTCTCCATACTACTCATGATTTTATATACCTCTATCATATCCCCCCTTAGTCTCCTCTTTTCCAAGCTGAAAAGTCCTAGTCTCTTTAATCTCTCCTCATATGGGACCTGTTCCAAACCCCTAATCATTTTAGTTACCCTTCTCTGAACATTTTCTAATGCCAGTATATCTTTTTTGTGATGAGGAGACCACATCTGTACTCAGTATTCAAGATGTGGGCGTACCATGGATTTATGTAAGTGTAATAAGATATTCTCCGTCTTATTCTCTATCTCTTTTTTAAATGATTCCTAACATCCTGTTTGCTTTTTTGACTGCTGCTGCACACTGTGTGGACATTTTCAGAGAACTATCCACGATGACTCCAAGATCTCTTTCCTGATTAGTTGTAGCTAAATTAGCCCCCCCCCATATTGTATGTATAGTTGGGGTTATTTTTTCCAAGGTGCATTACTTTACATTTATCCACATTAAATTTAATTTGCCATTTTGTTGCCCAATCACTTAGTTTTGTGAGATCTTTCTGAAGTTTTTCACAGTCTGCTTTGGCCTTAACTACCTTGAGCAGTTTAGTATCGTCTAAACAACCACCTCAGGCTACGTCTAGACTGCATCCCTCTGTTGACAGAGGGATGTAAATCAAGCACACTGAAATTGCTAATGAAGCAGGGATTTAAATATCCCGTGCTTCATTAGCATAAACATGGCCGCCACTTTTTTCGAAAGAGTTTTTTTTGAGAAAAACGGCAGTCTAGACTGTTGAAAGTAAACCCTTTTTCAACAGATCCTGTAAACCTCATTTTTTGAGAAATACAGGATCTGTCGAAAAAGGGTTTACTTTCGACAGATCCGCGTCTAGACTGCCTTTTTTTCCCCGAAAAAACTCCATTTCGAAAAAAAGCGGTGGCCATGTTTATGCTAATGAAGCATAGGATATTTAAATCCCTGCTTCATTAGCAATTTCGATGTGCCTAATCTACATCTCTCTGTCGATAGAGAGGTGTAGTCTAGACACACCCTCACTGTTTACCCCTTTCTCCAGATCATTTATGAATAAGTTGAATAGTGTTGGTCCTAGGACTGACCCTTGGGGAACACCACTAGTTACCCCTCTACATTCTGAAAGTTTACCATTTATTCCTACCCTTTGTTTCCTGTCTTTTAACCAGTTCTCAATCCATGAAAGGATCTTCCCTCTTATCCCTTGACAACTTAATTTACATAAGAGCCTTAATTTACGTACTGAACTCCTCATCTCCAGCCCCACCCCAGAGCAATGATTCAAATGAAAATGTACATTTTCATTTCATTTTCCAAAAAACTGTCAGGGCTGATCTACACTACTGTTTAGTCGATGTACTTTGCACCGCTCAGGGGCATGAACACCCGCCCCCCCCACTGTGACACAAATTGCATTGACATAAGCGCTGTCCACACAGGCAGGAGATGTTATCCCATCAGTACAGCACATCTTCACCAGACGCGCTAGCGCGCCATAGCGTAGACTTGCCCTGAGGGCTAGAAGCAAGAACAAGCAATGATGAGAATTTATATTTATACAAACAAGCACCTAGCAGAACGGTCAGGTTTTTAATACCAATAGTCCCAAACAACTCATTTCCAAAGTGAAAGCAATGAATGCTCCACCGAGTCTGAAAAATTGGTGAACAGTGTGATTGTTGGCATAGCTCTTCTCTGGTGCTCCATCTTCTATAAAGTCCTGGTGTTCACACACAGACAGAGTAAGCCACTTGCAGAGCTGTCATCAGTTGAAGGCAGTAAAGAAACTAAAGGAAAGAGAAAAATAGGTGGAAGTGTCATAAAGGAGACAAAGCCATGCCTTATGAGACTGGCTGAATAATAAATACTGCAGCGCAGTGACAAGACTGCTGTATAGATGCAACGGCTATTGCACAGTCTTTTGACTTTTAGAAGGGTGGGAAAGAAACAAAATGCATGCAAAAGGGCCAGTGTAAATAAATGGATTTAATGTTTTACTCTCTCAAATGGCAGCAAGCAAATGGCTATGGGTTCCTTTTCAAGAAGTATTTCTAAATTTTAGAAACATGTCCCACACTTTGAAGGAAGCCCGCACAGATCTGTTTTGGTTCTGTTAGTGCAGAACAGAATGAGAGCTAAAGTAGATTTGAAAGGCTTCTTTATTTCTCCAACTCTTAACCTAAGCTCTTGTCAGATCTGAAGGGAGCCCTCACTGATTTGTTGAAGGCCCATGGAAAGCTGACTGGTCACCAGATCCAGTTCTCTTCATTTTCAGGAGACAGATGTATTTTTAGTTTCTTTTAATGCAGTCAAACTCTTTCCTGATGTTATCCCTTCATGTAAACAATTGCTGTAGGGATGTTATGGGAAGAGAGGTCACCTATGAAATCACAATTCAGAGATAATGCGTCAATGAGACCAGCTCTATGGTAAAACGTGATTCACACTGAAAGGCTGCCTTAAAGGATTGACAGAGTTAAGCCTAGTTTACACTAGTAATTTTTTCTGGTATAATAATGTCATTTTTATAACAGCAAAAGTCCTAATGTAGACACAGTTATACTGGCGAGACAGTGCTTTTGCCAATATAGCTTATTTCATTCAGGGGATTGGTATAAACTATACTGATAAAAGTGTTTTGTTTTCCCCCAGTATAGCTATACTGGCTCAGCTTTTGTGGCAAAGTCCTGTGTAGTGTAGATAAGGCTTAAGACTAGTTTTTTTAAGCCTTTGGTTTTTTTAGTTTAGCATCAGGAACAATTTACCATGGTCCATAGTTTGCTTTAACAGATCAGGGCTATTTACCTTGGAGACATCATCATCATCATCATCATCACTCATGTCCCTCCAAGCTATTCATGGACAGTGCAACGAGAGACCCAAAGTTCAGATTACGAGGCTGGAAGGCAGTATTTGCTTTGGCAGGACTCTAGCTGTAGAACTCCTTGCCAGAAGAAGCTTCCTCTGATATTATCTATAATTATCATTTTTACACCCTTATCACAACTGCACTGCAGATGCACAGCTGACGCAAGTCAGTGTAGCTCCAAAGGAGCACTGTGGATTTACACCACTTGCAGCTCTGACTCCATAGCCACAGCTCTGTCTGACTGTCCACCCACTTGTTTTGTATCATACCACACATAAAAAAACATCTCTGGGCCATTTATTTTCAGATGTGTTACTTTTCTGTAATTATAGTGAATGAGTTAATTGAGTCTTCAGTTCTATGTGAAATATGCTAACTATAGCATCCTCTGAATAATTTCAGAGAAAATGATCAAGGCTGAATAAGAGAAGGAGGGAATGCAGGGGAAAGACATTTGGTGCATGCGGCTGTCTCAAGCCATTGCGTAATCCTTCTAAGTCACTAGCATGAGTCAGTCTTTTCAGAAAGTTTGAAGGGTTTGGTAAATTGTTCCTAATGCTGGACTAAAATAAAAATAAATAAAATAGCAAACAGGCTGTTTGTGAACACACTTCAGTACGATTTGTTTCCTTAGAGTATCCAACAGGTAAAATTACTTAGCGCAAGTCAATGGCTGAAGAGAGGAATGAGTCAGTGTCTTAAAAGATGGGAGAGAATTTCAGATTGATGGGACAGAAGTGACACGGGAGTCCTCATCTGTCCATGTGATACTAGGAACCCCTCTAGTCACACCCTACTGTCATAATATTTGTACAAAATATGCCAGCTTCAGGCTTGTGGGCTGCTGGTGGGGTAAGAGCGCTGAACCAAAGCTACACAGTCACAAGACACCTTACAAGGCAGAGGGTGACTAATCCCCTTCCTGGCCTGGGTGAACTTTGGAACATCACACTGCAGCATTGCAGAAAAAGGATGCAGAGAAGATTAAGGGTGTTATCTACACTGCAGACTATACCTGACTCCCATGAAGGCTGGCATATGTTAATCAAGCCCGCTTCAGAGCATTCCCACTGCAGTGTGGTACAAGCCCCATATCTTACATCTACACAGGCATTTAAGGGCTTTGAGTGTGGATGGTAAGGGGGTGAGGGCAACTACATATGGCAAGCTGGCAGTGTAGATCTACCACCCTAAGTCTGACCAGGATGTACAGATGTGGTAGAATGAGAGGGTAAATTACACACATGCCTTTTAACTGAGTGCTAGAGGAAGGAAACTGGATTCAGCTTACTAGTAAATATTCATTCACGGAACAGGTACAACAAGGCAGCAATCAGGTTAGCTTCCCCACTCTGCCTCCTGCTGATGCATCACAATCCTGACCTGAGAGCACCACCTCTGGGGAAGTCAGGGCATTTCAGTCCCCAGGCACATTCAGTTCATGGGCCTCACAGCTGAGACCGCAAGTGAGGGTGCCAATGGGTGCAGATCTGCTGGATATGTTGATTTCTGCATATGAGCACCTGTCCACCAGGAACTGGACTGAGAACACACGTTGATTTCTTATAGTCCAAACAACTTGCAGGGGATATGGACGGTCTCAGCAGCAGCCAACAAACTGCAATGGACAGAATTCAAAGGTGAGAATATCAGCCCCTTCTCCGCCACCAAGAGCACAGCCAGCAGGGTCTTCCACCTGGCACACAGACCCACCCACTTCTCAAAACAAACTCCGCCTTGGTTTGGGTGGAGTGCACAGTTGAAGAGTTGCTGTTTTCAAGATGACAGTACTGGACTCTCATTTGGAAGGGCTTGATTGTTACAAACTATCCCAGGGATAGGAAATGAGTACAGTCTGTTCTGATGAGGCGTGACCCTGTCAACCTTGACATTAGAAGAGATACAAAGGCCCAGATCTTTACATGTGGCGAGGGAATTTCACTGAGCAACTTCAGAGGGGTTTGGGATGCAGAGTGGCATTAAGTCATCTCTGCACTCCCAAACTTGAGCTTATTGTGCACCAGGGCAGTTACCAAAAGGCTGTTAAGGAAACCAGGAATTTCTGAGGGGGCCTGGATGTGCCTGTTCCTCCATATTGTGCCCTCAATACTAGCCATTGATCAAGAAGCTGGGGGGGGAGGGGGAAGAGGGGTGTGTGAAATTAGCCATGCTAATTTAATATGCCTGCAGTGCAAAGGAGCCCTAAGGCAGGGGAGAATCTGGGTCAAAATCTCTGAACAAGAGATTTCATCTGCAAATCACAACCAAGCATTCTAATCTCATTACATTCTGCCCATCACTGAAGAAGTGACTGTCTGGAACATGTGGTTTGAGTGTCACAGTGAAGGTTGTTGAAGGTCAAGCAGGACTGTTATGCTCTTGACAGTGAGTTGATCAGATACACAGATGAATATAATGCTGCCTTTTAAAACTAGCCATTACCTGTGTTGTCTAAACATTAGTTGTTGTCCAGGAGAAATTGAATCATAAATCTAATTCAGTGCTCTGGAAAACTAGTATGGCCTGGAGCCTGCTGCCCAATGTTAAATTAGATTTTCAAGTTGTTTATTTCTGCATTGAAGAACTTGTAAGTCACAATCCTAGTTCCCCAAATAGAATGTCTATGTCTTCGAGTGTATGCAAGTAAATAATCCTCACAAATGGGTTTCTATGTTGAATCTGCATATGGTAGATGCCAAATATGTCCCTTCATGCTCCCCAGAATTTATATGGTACATAGCAATACACAGAAGGAAGGGATGTCTTGCTAAGTTAGACCTCTCTTTTCTGTCTTCGACTTTGATCCAGCCAAGTACTTATGCCACTTGCAGCACTGTATACACTTATGAAATTTGGCATGATATTCAATCTCTCTTAGGAGAGGCTCTGACTGGAATAGAGACTGAAGGAAGATGCGGGGGCGGGGAGGAGAAAGATTGTGCATGATCTCCCTGCATTAGGAATGCCTGTTGCCAAGCCTATCAGTCTGATGGGCACGGATTTCACTTCTTTGGGCCTGGACTAGAGCAGATTTTCTTATTTTCCTCTAATGTGTGTCTCTGAGGAGTCTTGACTTGATGATGTCTTATCAAAAACAGAGGAAAACCTTTTTTAAAAAAAATTCATAATGGAAACCAAAAGTTGACAAAGAAGGTAAAGCAGTTTTTAGAAGAATTTAAACATTCCCCTTCAGCGACATGCACTCAGACACCATAGACATTATGTCAGCCCCTTGGAACTCATTCCAAGCCAAATACTGCCATCTTTACTCAGGCTGATTTGGGGCCTACTCTCAGAGTAGAGCACTAGTCAAGTCAGGTGCTACTCACTAGGAACAAGGATAGCTAAATCTTATCTTACAAATCCAGAAATAGCTTGAAACACAGTCCCTGTAAAAAAGCTTCAGAGGGGTAGTCGAGTTAGTCTGTAACAGGATAAACTTAAAAAACAACAAATAGTCTAGTAGCACCTTAAAGACTAACAAAACATGCAGATGGTATCATGAGCTTTTGTGGGCACAGCCTACTTCTTTAGATGATATCTGAAGAAGTGGGTTTTGCCCACGAAAGCTCATGATACCATCTACATGTTTTGTTAGTCTTGAAGGTGCTACTAGACTATTTGTTGTTTTTTAAAATAGTCCCTGTAAAGTCAGCAAAGGAAAGCTTTACTGCTCTGTTCAGTCAGAGAACCTGTCGCAAAACACAGTGCCCAGATCAAGGCTGCTATCCTCTTCCCCTGAGATATTCAGATATGGCACACAAGAGTTGTCAATGTCTCCCTAAATGCCCTGCTCCCTTGTACCTAGCTAGGATCATATACTTTTTCAAAAAAATGGCTTTCCCCACCATTACTCCCCCAGTATGTAGGGGTTACTAATCTATGCACTGATCTGATGACTCAGAGGGAAGACTGTGGAGGCAGTTGGCAGTGTTTTCCTCCCAGAGTAATATTTGGAACTAACGAAGAAAATAAGTCAAAAGCAGACAAGAAAACACCAAGATCTTCCAGCTTGGGGGAGCCAAGCCAGAGCCTGGAGCCCTATCTTTCCAAAGATATTTTCCTTTGTTTCCCATGCAACAATAGAGCTCAAGGGGAGGGGGAAAGCTGAGCTGGTACTAACCCACTGCTCACCAGAAACCTAGTAATGGCCCTGCACAGTGTCACACCCAACAGTTTCATTACATAATTTCAGATGGGAATAAAAATAATGTCCATCAAGATTCATTTCTGACACTACACATTATCAGGTGACACACAGCATTGCACAAAGTGTACACACGCATTTGTACGTAATGATGGTTTCCCTACTTACCACTACTATAGGCAAGTGCTAATAAATAAGGATAAGGTTATTCCCCCTTGCCCCTCATTGTTTTTCTCTACCGAAATTAACTACAGGAGACAATTGCTAATTTGCATCAGTGCTTGGAAGGTTCCATTGACAATTACTAGATTTCTACAAATTTGTAAGGAAGGTTTTAGCCCTCTAAGGCGCTGCCCAGCCTGGTCAATTTCCAAGAGGGAAAGTGGAGTCAGGAGCAATCAGCTCCTCTCAGGTTCTATGAAACAACTCACAGATCAGACATTCTCTGAACAAATGAGAGAAAAAACAAATGGCATCAGCAAAATCCACCTTGTTCATTTATTTTGAAAGTGAATTCTTTATTGTTGTAATTCAGAGTGTACCAGTCACTATTCTCCAGTAGTAATAATGAAGCTTTAATATTAGACTTCTCCATAGTATTCAGTGAATCCATTTTTGCTGATAAGGAGGGGAGGCCACAAGCATCTGAGAACGATCAAATTTTCAGATGAGCAAAGTGAGAATTAGGCTCCAGCATCAATTCATTGCCTGTGGCAGTGGGTGATCTGTGCTGTGCCAGGGTAGAGCTCCATTTCCTTCCATGGGAGTCTGGGAGGGTGCAGCAGCCCTCCTGCACCTAGAAAACTGCAGGATTTGGGGCTTCAGCTTAGAGTCTCAATAGAAGAGGTTTCATATTGCAGGCACAGTAGAACCTCAGAGTCACGAGTTCCAGAGTTATCAACTGTAACAAGCATATTTTTATAAAGCGTACAGAATGCCCTGTGACATGAATGTCATAACATACGCTTTATGCAAGATGCCTCGTGTAACAAGTCATTGGAAAGGTTGCAATTTATTGAATCCCATTTGTATGCATGTTGTCATTTTTGTAGATCAAGTGAAGAATTTTGAACTGTGTACTGTAATTGCATATTTGCTGCTTTGGGTCACTCCCACTGATTACACTTCAAGGCTGTGATGGTCATTAGCAAGAGACAATGGAGCTTAACCTTCCTGTGGATGTGTGGGTTATCCTGTGACAGAGACAGTGTTGCAGAGACATGTGACCATGACACCGTATACTGGACTCCATCCAACTCTGTACGTTTCCATGAGAGCAGGGAAAGCAGGTCAACCTGAAACTCCCACTTTTTGCAAATCCTATGTAAGGGTGGGGAGTGAGGTAATCCTGGACATCAGTTCTCACCTGGGACTGCACCCCAGATGACTGCTGGAAACAACAAGACTGAACTAAGGGAAGGAACTGGGCCCAGGCTGGAAGCTTGTCTGGTCTGTGAGGATTATCAGAACAACTTTTATGGTGAGATATTACATGTAACTAGTTTCTTTAATGTATTAATCTTAGCTTGTGTGTTCTGTTTTATTTTGCTTAGTAATCTACTTTGTTCTGTCTGCTTTTAGATCTTACTTTTTATACTTATCACTTTTGTTTACTAATAACCCCAGTGTAAATAATTGTTACCTGGTGTGGGGGGGAGGAACAGTTTGTGCATCTCTCTCTTCTCTATTAGGGATGTTAAATTTAGTTTAATCAACTATTTGATAAGTGGAAGAGCAGCAGTGGGGTTAGCTCTTTTAAATGTATTAAGAGCCAACAGCTTAAGGCTGATTCAAGTAGTGGGGACCCAGCACAATCTGGGAATCGGCTGTCCCGGGATAAGAGTCATTAGGCTCTCAATACATTTAAAAAGCACAGGCGCAGCATCTGAGACTGGGCATGAGCCAAGAATCAGCAGATTCTCAGCTCATGCCCAGTCCCTGCTACCTCTCTGCCTCCCCTACCCTCCTGCAGAGACAGTGCAGGGGGGGGAACTGGCTTTTAAGCCAGCTCTCCCCAGAACTGGCTCCTGCTCCCCACACCTTGCTGCCTCTCATAGAGGCAGCAAGGGGGGGAGAGGGAGAAGCGACTAGTTGAGGGACTAGACGATTATCCAATAAGCATAAGCTTATGCTTATCAGAGAGTTGACTAGTCGCTTACATCCCTATTCTCTATACAGCACAAGATGGATTTATCTAGGGTTCAGCTCCCAGAGTGGCTGTGTACTGAGTGCTGCACTGCTTTCAGTGTATGTCTGCATCAGAGACCAACAAAAAACAAACCCCCCAAAACCACAAACACACGACAGTGCTATGTTAAATGTAAATGACTAAAAAATAAAGGTAAAGCATCATTTTCCCCCAAACAGTAAAATTTCAAGGCTATATTAAGCCAACACTCAATTGTAAACTTTTGAAACTTTTGTGATTGTCAGCCTCAAATTCTCCATTCTCTTTGAACACTTTTTTTCCCTCTCCACTCCTTACTAACACAACCTTACTCTTTTTTCAGACTTGATTTTCTTTGATGTGACATTCCTGCAGTGCTCATCCCCATTAAGCACACTCACACATCTGATTGCTTATCTAATCCCTTCATGGTTTCTATTCTGCTCCATGTCCCTTCTCCAGACCTTCCAGAGCCTCTCCATGTAGGTCCCTAGCCTTCCCTCTTCAGGCCTGCCTTAGCCAGTCAAGACAAAGGGGGCAATGAAGCAATGTCAGGCAATGCTTTTCCCACCTTGACTTTGTTTCTGTTTCCCCTAGTCATCCTGCCATGGGCAATGGCTAAACATAGGACTCAGAGGCAAGCGCCCCAGTCCCACCCATTCTGCTCAAGGCCAGTCCCCCAAAGGAGCCAAGACACACAAACCCACACTGCAGGGCCAAGCCTCCAGCCCCCACAGGAGCTTCCATGGGCCCGGAGCACCATGGGAAGGGTGGGTGGTGTGCGGCCCCAGCCTCCCTACCCTGGAGCACGGGGAGGGTGCACTGCCCCAGCTTCAGCCTGGCTGAAGCCCAGGGGCAGCAACACAACTCCCAGAACACCTATTGCTTTAGCACAGCTGCTGGTGTTCTGGGGGTGGAGTGTGGGCGGGGCCATGCCTGGCAGTTTGGGAAGGTAATGCCTACCCCTGCCTCTTATACCCACCGCTAAGGCATCCTGCCGCAACTCCTAACATCCTTCTCCACCAGGCTTGCCCGCTGTCAGACTTTTAGCAGATTTCTCATGCCACTAAGGACAGCCTCAAAAAAACACTTCGCTCTTTCGATGGTGTCACTGCTGTGGATTTCACCAGGGCCATAGTCCAGAGTTTCATTAACATGCAGTTGTAAGAGAGAAAGAGATCATGACCTTTCTTCAACTGTTCCCATTAGTGCCTTTATGGCTCACACCCACTTAAGGAATCAGAGATATTATTTCTCCAGTAAGTGAAATCTGAAAATGTATTTGGTCCGTTTTTATGAACAGCAGCAAGAAATTGGATGCGAGAGGGAAGTGAGCCCCTGTGACACTAAACTGCAGCATTGTAATGTCCCATTGGAGATGCTCTCCTCCTCCCCTGGATCTCTGCCTTCCTACCGCTGTCCATCGCACCTTGTAACTAGCCTGCAAGAAGACTTACCATTTAATCGCAAATATAATGCGCACTTTTTTCCCCCCGAGTTTTTTGGGGTCAAAGTCGGGGTGCGCATTATATATAGGAGTTATTGTTTAAAGTTTTATTTTGGCAGTTCCGTGTCAGAAGACGATGAACCTCCACTATGACGACGCCATGCTAAGACGGCAGTAAACATGAAATCAACATCAACTGAAATGGCAGAGATTCCTAGAATGCTTTAAAATATTTAAAAACAATACATAATATGAAATTTACATCTTAGTCGTATGAAATAGTTTATAGTTAATTGCTGACATTTATGAAAATAAGTTATAAACATGGACACTGGATGTGAAGTTGAATTTTATTCCCATAGACTAGCAATCATATAGACTTTCAAAAAAAGTAAGTAAATCAATAGTTCAAATACGGTAATAGTCAGTTTCATTGAGAGAAATTGATCACCACGTATTCTATAGTCGTACACTCACATGCAATCAACCGGCAATACAAAAAGGCAGGAAATACGACGCAGCGGCATACCATAGACTTGCAATCGAATAGACTACATTTAACGACGCCTTCCTATCTATGATGACGGGTATCATAAAATACATGTACAATGGGCAAAGTTGGGGTGCGCATTATATATAGGAGTATACATTTTTTTCATTATGATAAAATTCAAAAGTCAGGGTGTGCATTATACATCGGTGCGCATTATATTCGAGATTTTATGGTACTTGTATGGGTCACATTTATAGCGCCACATTTTTTACCTTACTCCTTTTCCCCATAATTTCTCACTCCTGTCAGCATGACAGTTGGAGCACCCAGCTCTGCAAAGTGCAATAAGTGAGACTGTCACTCCCCATGATGGTCCCTGCAAGCTGCTGTGGCAGCAGACAAGGGCCATCCAAGTCTGTTAGCTGAATAGGGAAAAGACTGCTGTCTGCAGGAGGACCCCACAGAAACCCAGCACAAAGGGTGTGTCGCAGAGAGCAGGGCGTGCATAGCACTATGGGAATGCTGGGTGGTGCAGAAGATGCATTGCTGAAATAGACAGCAGCCCCTAAGGAGCCATCTTGGCCTCAAGAGCAGCTCAGAACCAAAGAGGGCACAAAGGTTTGAGTTCTGAGTGGCACCTCCTGGACATGGATCACAAACTCTCAAACTGTTGCTCTACTCATTTCTCTTCTAAGAGCTTTCATCTGCTCTGATGAAGGCGGCTTCCTTTGAACATTAGATCGGCCACCCCCACCTCACTATTCTGCTTCCTAGGTCAATTCCAGAATGAGAAGCAGCCCTTTTCCCACTCCAGTTCAGATATAAAAAGCTCATACCGTCCTACAATATTTCAGCTTCAGGCCAAGATCTTGCAAAAACAGCTTGCAAGATGTTCATGTTTGCCAAGCCCAAACCCCATGTCTTACTTGGCATCAGCAAATCTAAACCCAATCCTGATTCAGTACTACCTCCGTGACTCCTCTTGGAGCCTGATTCTCTCTCACTTGCACAGGTATGAATCAGGGTTATTAAGATTATGCCTGATTTACACCAACGAGAGAGGACTCAAGGCTGTTGTAAACAAGAAATCCCTGATTACGATACAGCGCTTATTCACTTTTGCCTGGGAATGAATAAAAGCTAAGTGCAAAAGGTTAATTGAAATGGATGATAATTTTCTCAAACATTTTGTTGCCATCTTAAGTGAAAAGCGTTAAAACTATCAGTGTAACAATTATACTGAATTGAAAGAAAATTACCTGGCAAACAGAGACATTATTAAAACTACTGTTACCCTGTCTGGAGGTGGTGGCAGCTTCTGAGGACACTGTGGGTGCTGCAGCAGCAATGCTACTTTAGCACCAAAAATCAAGGGTGCCATTTATGTGGAGCTACGGAGGGTAGTAGCCCCCCCAAAATTGGAACCCCTGGATTTCATACTTGGAACCCCTCAAGCTACATGCCCTGATTCCAGAGGCAGTTCTTAACTGCACCAGAGTTTGAGCTGCCTTTGGGGCTGGGAGTTTGTTAGCTTTCTTTGATAGGCTATCAAGCCTTGAGGATAAGGGAGAAGTGGTGGACGTGTTATACTTGGACTTTAGTAAGGCATTTGATACTAGGGAAATACAATTTAGATGGGGCTACCATAAGGCGAGTGCATAACTGGCTGGATAACCATTCTCAGAGTGTAGTTATTAACGATTCACAGTCATGCTGGAAGGGCATAACAAGTGAGGTTCCACAGGGACCTGTTTTGGGACCAGTTCTGTTCAAAAGCTTCATCAACAATTTAGATATTGGCATAGAGAGTATGATTATTAAATTTGCCGTAATACCAAGCTGGGAGGGATTGCAAGTGCTTTGGACGATAGGGTCAAAATTCAAAATGATCTGGACAAACTGGAGAAATGGTCTGAGGTAAATAAGATGAAGTTTAATAAGGACAAATACAAAGTACTCCACTTAGGAAGGAACAATCAGTTTCACACATACAAATGGGAAGTGATGGTCTAGGACAGAGTAGTGCTGAAAGGGATCTACGGGTCATAGTGGACCACAAGCTAAATATAAGTCAACAGTGTGACACTGTTGCAAAAGAAAAGCAAACATGAATCTAGGATGCATTAACAGGAATGTTGTGAGCAAGACACGAGAAGTCATTCTTCCGCTCTACTCTGTGCTGATCAGGCCTCAGCTGGAGTATTGTGTCCAGTGCTGGGCACCACATTTCAAGAAAGATGCGGAGAAATTGAAGAAGGTCCAGAGAAGAGCAACAAGGTCTAGAAAACATGACCTATGATGAAAGACTAAAAGAATTGGGCTTATTTAGTTTAGAAAAGACAAGACTGAGAGGAGATAGGATAGCGGTTTCCAAGTATTTAAAAGGGTGTTTCAAGGAGGGAGAAAAATTGTTCTCCTTGGCCTCTGATGATAGGACAAAAATCAATGGGCTTAAATTGCAGCGAGGGAGGTTCAGGGTGCATATTAGGAAAAACTTCCTGTCAGGGTGGTTAAACATGGGAATAAATTGCCTAGGAAGGATGTGGAATCTCCATCACTGGAGATATTTCAGAACAGGTTGGATAGACATCTATCAAGGATGATCTAGATGGTGCTTGGTCCTGCCATAAGGGCAGGGGACTGGACTCGATGACCTCTTAAGGTCCCTTCCAGTTCTAGTATTCTATGATTCTATAAAGAGAGGAAGGCAGGGTGATTAGGAATAACAAAACCTGGCATTCAAGTAATTGAAGGATCATTAGATCATCATGAAAACATTGCCGGGTATTCCATTTCAAAGATAGGAGGAAAAAAAGAATAGGAATGAGTGTTATGCTGCCGGGATTTGCTATTTGGACCACTGCTGTTAAACTTAATGTTCTTGAAAATGGGGTGAATAGTGACTAATCCAGAGCTGATGGCAAAGAATTACAAAGGGATCTCACAAACCTGGGATGATTGGGCAACACAAGGGCAGATGGAATCTAGTGTTGATAAAGGCAAAGTAATGCACATGGAAAAATATAATCCCAACTATACATACAAAAATGATGTGGTCTAAAATAGCTGTTACCACTCAAGAAAGATCGTGGAATCATTGTGGATCGTTCCCTAAAAACATCTGCTCAATGTGCATGGCAGTCTAAAAACTAAAAAGCTAACAGACTACTGGGAATCATTAGGAAAGGAATAGATAAGACAAAATAGCATATTGCCTCAATATAAAGTCATAGTATGCCAACATCTTGAATACTGTATGTAGATCTGGTCATCCCATCTAAAAAAAAAAAATACTGTATTTGGAAAAGGTACAGAAAGGACAACAAAAATGATTAGGGGTAAAGAACAGCTTCAATCTGAGGAGAAATTAACAAGACTGGGGCTTTTTAGCTTGGAAAATAAATGACTAAGTGTGGGGGGATATGTTAGATGTCTAGAAAATCATGAATGGTGTACACAGATAGAATAAGGAAATGTTATTCATTCCTTCACTGAGGGTATGTCTACATTGCATTTCTCCTTCGAGAGAGGAATGCAAATGCAGACAAGTGAAATTGCAAATGAAGCACAGATTTGAATTTCCTGCACTTCATTTGCTTAATCGTGGCTGGCTGCTTTTCCGAAATAGCATATTTCGAGAAAACAAATGCGGTCCACGCGGGGTTATTTAGAAAAGAAACCCTTCCTCGAAATAACCCTTATTCCTTAAAAAATGAGGTTTAAGGGTTATTTCAAAGGAAGAGTTTCTTTTCAAAATAACCCCACGTGGACCGCGTTTGTTTTCTCGAAATATGCTATTTCGGAAAAGCAGACAGCCCCGATTATGCAAATGAAGCATGGGAAATTCAAATCCGTGCTTCATTTGCAATTTCGCTTGTCTGCATTTGCATTCCTCTCAAAGGAGGAATGCAATGTAGACATACCCTAACACAACACAAGAAGCTGACCCAATTAAATTTATAGTCAGTTTTAAAACAAACAAAATGAATTATTTTTTCACAGTCAGCTTGTGGAACTCTTTGCCAGGAGATGGTGGAAAGGTCCAAACAATAATAGGATTCCAATAAGAACAAAATAAGTTCAAGAAGGATAGGTCCCTCAATGGCTACTAGCCAGAATGGGCAGGGATGGTGTCCCTGGCAAACAGAGGCTAGAAGCTGTGAATGGGCAACATGGGATGGATCATGATGACTGACTCTTCTGTTTATTCTTTCTGCAGCACTTGGGATTGGCCACTGTCTGCAGACAGGATACTGGGCTAGAAGGACCTTTGATTTGACCCAGTATGGCCATTCTGATGTTCTTGTATAGAGCTGAAATGTATCTGCCCCTTGCTGTAATCCATTAGACCCCATTCCCTTTCCAGAGCTGTAATAGAGCCCAGGACTCTCGATAGGAGCTGTCTCTCCCCACAGAGTTAATAAACAAAGTAAGAATATACATTAAATTTTTAAGGCTAACCAGTGACTTGCCACAAGATGTTAGAACATGTTCATGTTAGAGCTGAGTAAGTCTAATATTTATTTCTCATTCTTTTATATAGGATTTGGATACAGTGCTCCTGTCAGCTAACTGCTAAGTTGTCTTCCAAAAAAAAGTAGAGTTTTCCAGTGCCTTAGCAGCCCCTGGATAGAGATGATGTATGTGTGTGGGACAGCAGATGGAGTTAGTTCCCCATCCGGTGCTTGGCTGGTACTGAGCATGGTCAGTAACACTACTGAAGCCTCTCTCCTCAGTCCCCATGCTTTTTCTCCCTCCCCCACACCACGCTCAGGTTGCCCGCCCCCCTACTAAAATCAGAAGTGGTGCCCCTGGCCAAAATGTAGACACTTCTTACAGTGAAAGATTGAGGCACCTCATCTATAGGACAGTTTGGCTGTATGCTTTGGGGGACCCTGCAACATCATCCCAGCCACCCAAAGGATGGAACAGTTTTCCATACTGAGGTTAGTCTGTGGGGTCCCGGGCAGCCTGGGGTATTGCCAGGGGGGCCTGGTGCTGGCAGCAGGAGCCATGGAAAGCAGAGTGACACAGCAGCCTGCTCCCCAATCTGTTATCTCCTAGATGGGTCTCTCTGCTTCACCATCACACCAGGAAGTGGAGTAACCCATCCCCATCCCACTCTGTTCTTCCATGTGACGCAGGCTTGGGGGAGTAGAGCGGAGCAGGCTGGAGCGAGGTCCCTCTGCAAATGGAGCAACCCGGCTGGGAGATGGGTGGTGGAGTGGAGCATGCTGCTGGGTCACTCTGCTTCTCATGGCTCCCACTGCTGCAGTGGATGCAGGGGGAAGACCCCTGTTGCCACCCTGAGCCAGGCCCCCATCTAATCTCCTGGGTCACATCTCTTCTGGGAGGGGGCTTTGGAAAAGGGATGTGATTAGAGTGGGAGAGGGTGGAGCAGGGGTGGGAGGAGGCTGAGTGGGGCGAGTCCTTAGGCAGAGGCCCAGGCCCCGCACTCCTCTAGGCACGGCCTTGGTGACAGAAAGGTCTCTCTCAACACTGAAGCTAATCTACCTTTCTGAGCAGCAGTGGCTTAGTTGTCAGAAAAAAAATTCCCATTGACTTAGCTGAATCTATGCTGGGGGTTAGACTGGCTTACCTCTGGCACTCGGGTGTGTCAATTTTTCACCTCCCAGAACTGGTTGATCTATTGTCTAAGTGCAGATCAGCATGGGCGGTGGGTGAAGCTGCTGCTTTTTGAGGCAAGTTCCCCAGCCTGTGGCCCTGCCCGTGGCCCTGCCCATACTCAACCTTTGCTTGGCCCAGGCCCCACTCCTGCCCCATTTCCTCCCTGCTCACTTCTTCCAGACAAACTCTTGAAACCAAATGTAGCAACTGACATTTGAAGAAGACAAAACAAAACAACCCCAACCAAAAACCCCACCTCTTCTACAATTTCTTAAAAAAAAAAAAAAAAAAAATGGAGCTTGTTTCCACTGCATGACTGGTCATACTGAGAGTACCTAGTTAAAAGCAATTAATTTAGAAATAATGTCAGTCACAGGTTTTTGTGATATATACCCTGAAGTCTGTCAGAGATTTAGCTGGAAAAAACTTTGTATAGTTAGCCCAAGTCAGCTCTCTTGCTGAATACAACATTACATATTATGGAAAACATTATGCAGCTCTTCTCTGGTTTACATTTTCTTCATCAGTATTTCTAAGCTGATTTTATATGTTAATGTCCTCTTAACCTTTCACAAAATAAGCATTCTGGATTACTAGATAGTTAATGCACTGAAACAAATACATTATTTTAAATTTATCAGTCAGAGCTATTTTAAAGGTATTCATAGTAAAGTTCATTGCTTTTAGAAAAAGGGAATACATATTTTGTGTCATCTCCATATCAATAGCAATATTTATGAAATTTCACCATATCTTTATGTTACATATGTAGTCTTTGAAAACATATTTATTTCTAAGGATTTTATATCTTACTAAGGTACTGATTTTTGATGGAGGGTTCTCTTAAAACTAGTTCATCAAGAAAGGGAAACTCATTTGCCCAGCTGTCTGGAAGAAGAGGGATGTTGTCCTTTTATGGCAGGGTGGGGAATCTACAGCCCACAGGCCAGGGCTTGCCTTGATCCAGCCTGTGAGGCTAGTGGCTCGCCCCCTCCCAATGGCACAAACCGGTGCTGGTACTCTAGCCCATGGGGGGTGGGAGGTGCCATTGCTGGAGCATCAGCATCAGCTGGCTCGTGCCTCTGGTAGGGGGCAAGATTGGTCTGCAGGTTCTGCTTGCAGAGGGCAGGAAGTGGACGGTGCACACTGCAGGGAAGTGCTCCTTATAGGCATTGCCGGTCAGTCCAGTTGGTCAGGAATCGTGGCCAATGAGAGCGATGGGAGGGTGCCTACAGGGAGTGCTTCTGTGAGCATGGAGAGCCGCATGGAGACGCATGTCCCTCTCCTCCATTTCCCTCCCTCTGAGTGCCTACCTGGCCCAACTCCAATCACCTGCCCAGATCCCACAGTCCCCACTATGCTCCTGCTTCTTCCCTCCATTCCAGACCCCACTCCCCCATCCCACTTCTGCATCCATGCTCCCACCCAGATCTTGCACCTCCACCCCAGCCCACCCAGACTCATAGACTTTAAGGTCAGAAGGGACCATTATGATCATCTAGTCTGACCCCCTGCACAATGCAGGCCACAGAATCTCACCCACCCCCTGCTAGAATAATCCTCTCACCTATACCTCAGATATTGAAGCCCTCAAATAGTTTGAAGACCCCAAGATGCAGAGAATCCTCCAGCTGTGATCTGTACCCCATGCTACAGAGGAAGGCGAAAAACCTCCAGGGCCTCTGCCAATCTACCCTAGAGGAAAATTCCTTCCCGACCCCAAATATGGCAATCAGCTAAACCCTGAGCATGGGGCAAGACTCACCAGCCAGACACCCAGAAAGTTCTCTATAGTAACTCCTGCACCTTCCCTCCAGACCCTTCCTGCCCACTCCTTCACCCTACCTTGTGGGTGGCCTCTGACTGATTTTTCTGTGAGTCCGTAGCCCCCAAAAAGGTTCCTGACCCTGTTTTAAGGGGTCTCTTCAACAGGGGGTGAAGAGCAAAAAGATTACAGCAGGGATGGACAGAAGGTACAGGAAGATTTGGAAGCAAGTTTTTGTACTAGAGTGTTTCAGTATTTTTTTAGAAAAGGGTGTTTTTGAAGAATTTATTTAAAAAACTGTATGTCTGAAGATCCAAACATTTAAGGCTAAAACTACATAGATTATGCATTTAAAAATCTATGCAAGGATTTTTTAGAGATGTGATTTTATGGTCTTCAGCAACAAATGATATTTAAAGTAAATTTTAAACTAGGGTCCTGTAGACCTATTACAGTGATGCATAATTGTGTCAGTAAATTCAGAAACTGACAATATGTACCTCATGGCACATGCCTGTTAAATGGCTTCATTGCCACTTAATGGCTCTTTTTACCGTTCAGTGTAATGCTAATAGGCCTGGCAAGCTGGAAGGCTTTTCACTTTCATGTTACTAAATCCACTCTGGAGGACAACTCATCAGATTGCAACAGCCTGCTGTACAAGCCTGCAGGAATGATGAGAATAGGGATAGGAGAGGTTGAGCACTAAAACCCAGTGAAGGTATTGCCTCCATACCCACCACCCATCCAGACCAGCCCTGAGTTGCTGTGTGAAATATCCACTTGGTGACGTTGCAGGAGTACCAGCAGTTTGTCCTCAGACAGGGAGACAGTGCCATAGCAACTAAATTTCAAAGCAGCAGTAAGAACAGCCTTGGAAAAGGTTCTTAGCTAGCTAGAAGTGAGAGCTCATAACCAAGGTCAGGGAGCACTGTGGGGAAGGAGATAGGAAGGTTATGTAAGTTGATGTTTGTGGAGATGGGGGACAGAGGAGAAACAAAATAATCAAGCCTGAGAGATGACCTATATGCACACTGTGGTCACAACCTTGAGTCAACCCACAGTCAATCTAAAGAGTTAGAGAGCAACAAAGCAGGTACACATCCTTTTTATATGGTTCTCAGAACATAATTTTAAATAGTCTTTTAAAGAGCTATGACACTTGGCAATATGATTAATGAGGCTGCTTATGTTGTTGCCTGTGGTTTTAATTATATATCACTAATGTTGATCTATAATTAAAACCACAGGCAAGTACATAGTCTCCTTCTGTGGTTTTAATTATACATCAACATTAGTTGAGAACTCACTAGACACAGAGACGTCATTGTCAGATACAACAGACAACCATGCATATAGACAATAATACTGAATACTCTACAATTTGCCTCCTTTAAGTAAAAAATGAATATGATAATGGCCCTTCATATCATTTACAGAACATTATAGTTTTACAACTTGGGCTTTTAGGACAGATGCATTGAGCTCGATTCTGCTAGAATATTTCATTTGAGTTTCATGAATAACTAAAAGGTGTTAATTACAGAAACAAGGTGGGTGAGGTAATATCAGAATGTCACTGCTAAATGCAAGGTGGAACAGACTGATCTTGCATTTAACTGGGATGCTTTCAGTACGTTTCCCAGAACTCAGTGTAAGCACAAAAGCTCATCTCTCTCACCAGCAAAAATTAGTCTAATAAAAGATATTACCTTACCCACCTTGACTCTCCAATATTCTAGGACCAAGATGGTCTATACCACTGTAAACATAGTCTAATGCTCGCCCTCCCGTAATGTTTGTGAGGAAGTCAAATGCACTTTCAATCCAATATGTAGAGCGGATGCCACTGCTCATTTGTATTTCAGTCTATACGTTTGATGCCATAGCTTTCTATTCCATCAGCTGTGCCTGAGTCTGAGATTAGCCATGAAACTTGAACACCAGTGACTGCCCTGCAAGAACACTAAACTACACATTGTATACAGTTACCAAAAGCTTTATTACTGAAATACTTAGGGGGGGGGAGGAAAAAAAAAAAAAAAAAAAAAAAGGTGAGGTGTAATGATTAAATCCCAGAAAAGTAGTTTATTTTTCCCTTGAGAATCAGAGAGATCAAGAAAATGGAAATGAGTAATTATGGACACAAAGTAGGGAGCTGATTAACCATCCCATTGTATGCATCTTTGACTTTGAAAAATTATTCCAACTAGTTCAGAATGCCTATATGTGATAGAGCATTTATTAAAGAAATAGTAATAGGAGAGAATTTTTAAGTTTAATAAGATTTCAGTGTGTATCCACATTTTTGCAGACATTTAGTCTATCACAAATAAGTCTGCTGCAAAGCACTTATGAAATGGACATATCTGGGGTTGCAAATCACATACAACTCAGCAGTAGGGAGGGGAAGTTATAGCCAGAGACATTAGAACAAACCCCACTTCTTGCAAGAAAAGCTTTGGGGAGTATCTGAGTTTGTTTTTAAGTTTATCTTGTACAGACTAATAGTCTGGGAGCACTTTAAAGACTTAAAAAAAGGTAGATGGTATCATGAGCTTTCATGGGTACACCATCTACATGTTTTGTTAGTCTTTAAAGTGCTACCAGACTATTTGTTGTTTTTCTTGCAAGAAGAGAGACATAGCTTTTAATATCCATTGAGAGCAAACAGGATCTTATTTGGCTTCTATGATCCCACCTAACAGAATAAACTTTATAGGACTCCGTGAAGGAAGGATGAAGGGCTGAGTTGATCCTTCTAGCTGCAGCATGTTAATCTAATTTTTAATTGTTGCTTAAATTACCCTCCTAGTTAGAAGGTATGTAGGAGGATAATGAAACAGTCACCAGTGTGATGTATCACAAGGATTGTGTCTTCTCCAGAGTTCAGTGGGGAATATGAAGTTCATAACCCACACTTGAGCTTTCAAAGTGCCATCTCCTGGCCAAACCTTTGGGCACCAATACTTAGTTTAGTTTTTTAGATTTAGCATCAGAAAAGTGTTGTTAGAGAAAAAACACAGATCAGACAAACACCCAAGCCTAATGACTAAGGCAACAGGGGCAATCATTTTTGATTGGAGGCCATTCCAAGAATTTGGTACGTGGTCAGGGCTCACACTTCTCTATGATATTAATGGAGGGGGTGCAGTCTGGGATGGAGTTTGGGTGCAGGAGGAGCTCGGGATAGTAGATTAGGGTGCAGATGTGGATTCTGGGAGGGAGTTTGGATGCAGGAGGGGGTTGTGACCTGAGGCAAGGGTTTGTGGTGTTGGGGGTGGGGGGGGCAGGGAGGAGGTTCAGGCCACTTACTGTAGGTGGCTCCTGGCCAGCAACTCAGCAGGACCCTTGGGCAGACTCCTTGGCAACCGTGGCCCCGCACACCACTCAGAGGCCAGTTGCTATGGCCAGTCTCTCTGAAGGGCATGATGCACCCCTTAAGGGGGAGGGGAGCAGTGGATCTCCTTGTGCTGCACATACTCACAAACACTGTCCTTAAAGCTCCCATTGGCTGGTTTCTGGCCAACGGGAGGCTGTGAGGATGGTGCTGGGGACAGAGTGTGGATACCTGTGGCAGCACGTCGGGGTTCCCCCGCCTCCTGCACCCCGTAGTGGCACGAACAGACTCCGCCAGCCAGTAGAACATAGGGAGTTTATTGCTTCTCCAGGATACAGCACAGCATAGATGCAATCTAGTTACAGGGCAGGCCTAGGATGCTTTAGCCCCCCCTTGAGATAGGGGAGACTGGGCCCCTAAATCCCAGCCCATTGCTTAGGCTGCTTCCTCCATGATTCCAGAGAGAAACTAAAACTCTCTTCCAGCTCTTCCCCAGCCAGGTGTTGGTCTCCACCCTCCTTCCTTTGTCTCCCTCCCTGGGAGACTGAGTCTGGGTATCTGGGTTAATACACATTTGGGAGAGTCAGTGAGAATCTCCCATCACAGCGCAGGGGGACCCCGGGTCACAGAGCAGACAGCACCCCC
Source organism: Rafetus swinhoei (assembly GCA_019425775.1). NCBI lineage: Eukaryota > Metazoa > Chordata > Testudines > Trionychidae > Rafetus > Rafetus swinhoei. Next base: position 198,936,189 of record CM033424.1, on the reverse strand, counting down.
ACTACGCCACAATACCCATGCAGAGATACACATCCTAGCCCTAGCAGCTGGCTGATGTGTGTCATGTGAGAGCTGGATTTTGGTCACATGCTTCCTAATCACAGGCACTTTGAATTTATTCCCTCTACATGCTGAAGGGGGCTATGTCTGCCAGAGGTGAAACTAAGCCCTGATCTCCTTGAAAGAGCTAGGTCATCTGTGACAGTTCACCTCCAGACATTAGCTAGGACCAGAGGTGAAACTAATGCAGGGCTGAATCCTCTTCTTCCGCACAAGGACTGAATACAAAACAAGTAACAAGCTCAGTTTGGCCCTCAGCATTTGCTTACATCATTAGAAACCATATGACTCACTAAGCAGTATTTTTTGTTCTGTCTGATGTGTAAATCTCAGCATAGTTATATATGTCTAGGTTTTGAAGTACTAGGCAAAAAAAAAAAGTTGGCAGAATGACAGCTAAAAGGAAAAGAATTTGAGACTTTTCTCATTGAAATCCCTTTATCTTGGATGCTATAGAGAGACATGTACTCAGTGGAGAGAGATTTATAATTAGCTTTAGTGAAATTAAGAGCTTCAGGGGTTGTAATAGAAGATTAATTGAAAGAAATTAAGCTAGTATATCATGCTCACTGACAAAATAAAATCCTGCTAATTGATGAATGTTTTACCTGACAGTTTGGTGTCTTTAAGTCCTTCTTTGCCAATTCCATCAACAGTTCTCCTACCAGCATGAAGGAAAGTCTTTACAACATCAGTCCTTTTTTATAGGGAGGTTTGTCTGAACCAGTTGATGGGTACATCTACACAGGAAAAAAAAAAAAAAAAAAAAGTGTTTTTAACTTGGGTCAGCTAACCCACATTAGCTAACTTGAGTTAGAATAGCAGTGAAGATACAGTAACTCAGCATTTAACTTCAATTAGCACCTCAAATTAAGTCTGCAGGGTAACCTAGGGTTGAAATAGAGTAAAAGTGTGCTAGATTGCCATACCTTCACTGCTATTTTAACTGGGGCAAGCTTAAAAAAAAAAAAAACAAACAACAGTTTTTGCTGTCTAAGCAGATTGTTAGAGATTTCGCAAGCAAAACAAATTCCATTAGTTGTAAGAGAACATTTCAGCAAAATGTGAGCCCAATACTGCCAACACCTGACAAGAGTTTACTCAGCAGCCTCCTGCTGGTTGTCTTGAAAATTGGCTCTCTCAGCCAGCATGCCCTTTTCTTGGTGGGGCCTTTCTACTGCCTTCTCTGCCTGCAGATCTGTCTCAACCCAAGAACTGCAACATCCTTTCCATGACTCAGCTCTCTGACTAGGTTTTCCTCCTTTTGGAGGGAGGATGGTTGTGTGTCACCCAGTTCTGTTGTCCAACCCCTTCCCCTCGTGGCAAGTGTGTATGGGGAGGGGGAAAGAGGGCAGCCCACTTACTACTCCAGGTCCCTGCCCAGAAACGCTGTAGAATAGTAGCCTCCTACTGCATCTCCCTAACTTCTCTGCTGGCCTCAACACCTTCTTTGCCTCTTCTCAGGGCTTCCAGCCCTCAATTCCCAGCAGCCAGCCAGAAGCACCCTCCTGCTCTGTCCTAGGTATTACCTGCCTGCAGTTCAGTAAGAACACAGGGCTTTCCCAAGCAGCTGCCTGTTTCTGGACCTGCAGATGCTTTTATGTAAGTCCACTGGGCCGTGATTGGCTGCCCTTACAACTGTTCCCTGATTGGCTGTGGCTCACACAGCCTCTCTAGGTTGCTTGGAGGATTCATCTACAATCTGGAGCTAAGACAGGATTAATTCCTTCTGCATCTATATAAGGCAAACATTCCAGCACCCACCAAAACAAAAAGCAGATGGGATGATTGGGCTTGCCAAGAAGGATGTAGAGAAACTAAATCACTAAAAATTGGCATTCCCCAACATCCTACTGTGCCAGTCCACAGCGAGAACCAAACAGGGCTGGCCTTACCATGAGGCGAACTGAGGTGGCTGCCTCAGGTGCCAGACTGTGGGGGGGCACCACTAGGACCCAGAGAATTGAGACCTTTCAAAGTTTTGGCCCAAGCATGGGGGCGTCATTTGAGCTACCTGCCTCAGGTGCCAAAATGTTGTGGGCTGGCCCTGGGACCCAAACAGCAGCTCCAAATGCCAAAACAGACATAGGCTGGTGAGTACAGCATATAGGACCTGACTTTCAGTTGGAGCATCTGCAGAGACCTATAATGAAAATAATACGGTATTATGTTTTATATTACAGTTGTAAAATCCCATTTAATTGGTTAACTGGTTAAACATTAAGTTTAAGTGGTTAACTGATTAAACTGGTGGGGAGGAGGGGAGAATTGGTAGAGGGAACACTCTAGTCCGGCTGGGCTGGAGCAGCCCCCCTGCCATGGACAAGGGCTGATCTGGCCTGGCTGGGGGGAGGAAAGAAGGTTGCTCTAGCCCCTACTATTTAACTTGTAAGCCTCACCTATTAACTGTTTAACAATTAACATTCCTGCTTTATGTGGGATGCATCTGCTTTCTCATCTTAAGAGACAGAGACTACTGTCATGAAGCCAGTCTTGAAAGAAAGTGAAGGGTGTATGGGTGTTTCTCATTTCAAGATGAGAGACAGAATCAGGAAAGAGGCTTTGGAGAGGAAATGAAAACAGGATTGATCCTCTTTGTTTTGAAGATGATACCAATGGCTTGGCACCCCCTTGTATCTTGTCTGACTCCCATTCCCCAAAGGCTCACTTCAATCACAGTGGAGCAGAGAAATCCTGGTGAATATTCTCATTGTGTAAACCAAAGATCAGAGCAAGCTTCATCTCTAGTGGCAAGGAAAGGTGAGCCAGTGGCGCTTGTCTGAAGAGAAACAATGGCTGAGAAGCTAAAGCAGGATGAGTTGCATATTCAAAAGTACCTGGGGCAGTCACACCAGAGACAACCCCGTGTTGTATAGCAGGGTTACTCAACAAGCGGCCCGTGGGCCACATGCGGCCTGCAACCCCTTTGTTTGCAGCACGCGGTGTGTTTTGGGTTTACAAGGGGCTCAACCTGCGACTCACGGGTGGATCCTTTGAACATGGCTTCCACTGGGAACACACTCCCTAACGGTCAGACAATATAATGGTCTTCTGTTGATATGTGTTTTAGTAGTTAAATTCCTGCACTGTCATTGCTCATTAAAAGTGCTGTCATGTGGGTGGAAATCAGGTAAATATTGCATTTTATTAATATCAGCAGAACTGATTTAAATGGGGCCTGCGTGTTTGTGTAGTCTTGCCTTAATCTTTGTATTCATGCCCGTCAGTGTGAAAAGTCATTTGCATATACATTTGCAACCACGCTTAAATTGCAGCCCTCGCCATGTGCTGTGAGTATCATCGTGGCCCCCAAAGCTTGCACAGTTGAGTAGCCCTGTTGTATAGTATAGCCCAGCACTTGAAGATACAGCCACATTCTCAGACTCATTGAATCAAGGGGATAACTTCCATCTTCACTTTGATGATGAGAAACTCTGGAAGGAACACTTTGCTGACCTAAGAATTGGACTTGGCTCCAAGACAGTTGAATACCTGAGACAGGGAGATTTCTTGGCTTGATTTATCACCCTGTTCTAAGATTCCAGGAGAAAGGGGTACCCCGCTCACTGTCAGGCTTGCCTTTCTGATTTTAGCTGCCCCATGAAATCATCCAGGGCAGTGGCCATTGCCACCTACTTGTGTAGGATATTGTAGCCATGAAAACAGAGGCCCAAATGGTGGCTGATTGCTTACCAGCTGATCTCTAACACCTGGAAGAGGTGGAGCATATATGCCAACTGTCACCATTTAGATGACATTGCTTCTGTTTGCCTGCAAAACACTGATCATTTTCCTGCTGTTCCCCTCCCTCCAAGCTGCTCAGTAATCCAAATGATTGTGATGGAGGTAAAGAGGCATGTGCCTATTTCCCTCCTTACCAAAATGGCCCTATATGTACAGTGTTCAAATGTAAAAACCCCTTAAACGTAGTTCTTAGAGTACTCTGGGCACAAGAAAAAAACCACAACTTCTTCACTACGAGAGTAGCCTACTCTAAAAATAAAGGAAAGGGTTGGGGGAAACATTTATTAGAGAGAAGGGTTCCTCCCCCCACATCTAATCTGATTAACCAAAGCAGCTGCCTTCATTTGCTAGAAATGGAGTAACAACTAAGCCAAGTCAATCATTGAGTGAGCCAAAATCTGCTGTTTTGGGGGAGTGAATTCACAAGAGCTTTGGTGTTTCCTGTCTTCCTCTATAGATAGGAGGACTTACACCTAGCACCTGGAATTGTCTCAGAAGGATATTGGCATTATAAAAATTGAATTCGATAAAGGATACCCTTTTATTATCAAGAATGTGAAAAATAATTTTTGGTAAAAATCAGAGGTTATTTTTCATATTGATGCTAATGTGACTCCTTTCCTCTGAGCTCTGGTCCCTCTTCTGTCATCTATTTCCTATCAATGAATACAGCCAGTGTGTATCACTGTCTGCACCACACAGGTAAAGATCTGATCCAGAAAAAAAATCTGAAATTGCATCATGAACTGTAATGTAACTCAATCATGTTGTGTAAATGAGGACATTAGACTCCAGCTTAATAGAGGAAGGATCAAAGTCTAAGGCAAATGTAGCAAGTAATCGCTATACTATCTCTGAGAAGATTTACTAATGTGGGATACATATCACCAAAATGTGGGATAAAAAGGAGTAAAATATAGAACACGAGTCAAGAGGCCTGTTTTCAGAGGGAAATCTGAACATAAATTGAACCAGGCAACAGATAGAAGGAAGATGTGGGAACAGAACACAGGTTCCCAGACTGGGGAGATGTGCCTCTCCTAGGAGATCTAGAGGAACATCCTGGAGGCATAGCATACAAGTCAAGGAGGGAATGCCACTCAGTCCTTCCCCAGTTCTCCTCTGGCCCTGCCCATGGCCCCATCCCCAGCCTTGGTGTAGCTCCATTCCCAGCCTCATGCCAGCCCCCAGCCTCTGCTCTGTTCCCGGCCTGGGGCCAAAGCTGGGGGTGAGGCCGAGAATGGAGCCATGCCTGTCTGCTGGCCTGACTGCCAGCCTCTACCACGGCCTGGCTGGGGCCCTGCTTCTGTCCTCAGCCTCTCTCTCTGGCCATGGCTCCATTCCTGGCCCCAGACCCACCTCCAGCTGCAGCCCCAGCCTTGGCCCCCTTACTCCTGTCTCTTCCCCTCCACCCCACAGCCATAGCCCATTCCCAGCCCTGTTTCTGGGGCTGAGGTGATTCCGTGTACCTTGGCAACTTGAGCCTGGGGCCCCAATCTCAGCAGCTAGGGGAGCTATTAGGAGCTGCTGTTTAAAAAAGCCCTTCCTAGATTGAATGAATTACGATGACACCCCTCCCAAAAACTGCTGGAGAAGAGCTACCAATTTCCCTTATCCCACAGAGCAGGATCTCAGCCCCCCCTCCCTCACCTCTCTTGGTTCCTGCCTGAGGCTACAGCTAGCGCCTCCTTATTGGGAGAGGACTCTAGTTGACCCTAGTTAGCAGCCAGTTTGGGAAGACCGGGAGAAGCGCTTGGCCTTTCTTTGTAAACAAATTCCACAGCCCCCCTTCCCCAAAGGAGTAGAGGGAGAAACAGCTGAAGTTTGTCTGGATCAGCATCTTCCAGTCTACAGTTTGAGACAGAGAGAGAGAGAGAGAGAGAGACGACAGAGCGAGCGAGTGAGTATGTATGGTTGTGTTTATTTTCCTGGCTCTCCTAAGGAGCCTGGGCGAGAAGGGGGACCCTGGTTTGTTTTGATCCCTTCCCTCTTCCTCCTCCCCATTTATTTTTAAATATTGGGGGTATTTTTTTTCCCTTCATGCAAGTTGACTGTGCAGAGATTGGAGACTCCGAGGTGGGTTAGGCTGCGTGCAGCGGCTGGGTGCTCAGAGACATCCCAGAGCCACCTGCTGGTGGCCGGCTGGAGCTGGGCTAGGGTGCGGCGGCCATGGAGAGGAGGAGGGCTCGCTCTGGCGTGCTGTTTTCCAACGTCAGAGGAGGGCAGGGGATGCAGAACCTCCTTCCAGCCCCTCCGCCGCCTTCACCTAGGAGTCCCATCCCTGCCTCCTCCAGCCCGCTGTGCTCACAACCCTAAATCTGCAGCTTCCTCACCTGCCCCTCAGAGCTGGTGCTGCAGCCTCGTGGCTGCGTGCTGGCCCCTAGGCTCCAGTGACAGCATGGGCTCCCTGCTGCATGAGGATGGAGCAGCGGGGCTGGGCCGTGGACCAGCGTGCCACTCAAAATCGGCTTGCGTGCCATAGGTTGCTGACTCCTGCTCTAGTCTGACATCTGGTATCACGGGTCACCAACATCACCCAGCACCTGCACACTCAACCCAGCAACTGAAACTAGACCAAAGTATTACAGCCCACAGGAGACCATACACCAGAAGAGACTGGGAGGAACTGAGGTGCCTGAGGCCTCTGCAAAGTGCACTGTTTTTTACCCAAGGCAAAATTGTTCTATCTAATCTGCAGTTTGGCTCAATGACATTATAATCTCTGCATTGTTCCAGGCACAAAACATCAACTGACAGCAATGCTAGTTCTAGAAGGGGAACAAAAGCAGAGTGTTCCTTAGAGATCTGCTGTTTTGATAAGAGACTCACAGTGCTCACATAGGTAAGAGCTGCTTTATGAATTAAATTATATTAGCTCCTAATGTACAAATGCCTTTAGGTTTATATAAGATTGTTTCAAATCAGCTTTAACATGATGAAATATGAAACATTGATTAGTTTCAGAGTCCAGAACATTCCATACTATCCACAATATATGAATGAACTGTTCTATTAGTCTAGTGATAATATAATAACAATTTTTACAAAATGCACAAGGAAAAAAAGTATTTGGTGAAATCAACTTTGCTATTCTCTATATTCAAAGGTTGATTAAAAATGGTGGCTAAAGACAGTTTCAACTTTTACATGTATCTTTTTCAGTACTTTGGCTCCCCCTTGTGCTCACTATGTGCAAACAAACTGATCAAATGCAACTAACTGTTAGGCAAATTAGTGAAGCAATTTCTTGACATTGAACAACTGCAATTTAGAACAGCTAGTTCTAAAGCATATGAGGTGAGAGTGCTATTACTCGAGGTTCTTATGCAACATACAATAGTTGGTTCAAGACATATTCCTAATAGAGTAACAAAATAGTAGGGACCCTCCCCAATGTAAGTAAATTCAACACTCCTGCCAAGGGTGTTGATAGTACCAAACATTGGACTGCTATAAGAATGGCCATACTGGGTCAGACCAAAAGTTCATACAGGCCAGCATCCTGTTTTCCAACAACGGCAATGGCAAGTGCTTCAGAGGGAATGAACAAAACAGATAATCATCAAGTGATCTGTCCCATTGCCCATTCCTAATTTCTGCTAAAACTTCAAAAAGGAAGAATTCAAACAAATGACAAAGCTAGTCAAAAAGACCAAAAGCAATCAAATTAAAATCTTTTAACTCCACAGGGAGGCTTTTAAAGCATACCAGAACAGATTAAAGAAAAAAGTTTAAACAGCAAGGTGTTATTCAAGCCAAATAGCAAAAGTTAAGAGTCGCTAGTTAAGCCAACAGGAAGAAGCATAAACTATAGCAAATAAAATGGAAATGGAAACTAAAGAGGATCCCCTGAGCTACCAGAGAGGAAAAGGATCAATTAAGGAGGTTAACAAGACTGTAGAGAAGAAATGGTTTCCTTGCATCTGTTTTCATCAGAGAAATTGGGGGCTCTCTCTACCCTGACCTACTCTTCTGAGTAATTAAGATGCAGTACTATTAGACACTGAAGTGTCAAAAGAAGAGTTCTGTGAAATGAGCTGATAAAGAGTAGCCATTAACCCAGACCAGAGGGTATAACATGCATGAGATCTGAAGAAAATGAAGTGGATGAGCTGCTAATAAAAATATGTACTCAACAAAATCAATGACTATACTGGAGGATTGAAATGTAGTAAACAGTGTAACCTTTCTTGAAAAAAATCTGCAAGAGAGACTCCTAGATCTATAAACCATTACATCTAACTTCAGTTGTTGGTAATGTAACTGACACAAATAATTAGAAATAAAATGATTAAAAACACCTTGATGAGCATAGCACATCAGGGACAACCCTGCATAGTATCCGTACAAGAAAATCCTTCTGTCCTAAACGCCCCAGGTTGGATGCACAAAGTTACTTAGGTTTTGCAATGCTGAGCATCATAGCACCTAACTTTTAGGCATATAGGTTGTCACAGGAAGACACTGTGATCCACAAAGCCAAATTAGATGTCTAGGCTCTCTGTACATCACAGAGGGAGCATTAGGCACCTAAGAATCTGATCAACAAACCCAGCACACTAAGTGGGACACTGCCCAAAGCTTTGTCTATGCTACTGCAGGCCATCAGCCTAAGTTACACAACATCAGCTGACCAATAACCTAGCCTGAAGTCAACATATTTAGGTCTGCTTACCACACTAGTCAACAGCTGATGCTCGCCCATTGATTCTACTTTTCTTGTTCTGGTGGAGTACCAGAGTCAACCGGAGTCTGCTCAGCAGGTGAATTGATCGCAGGATTGATTGCTGCCCATTGAATCAGCTTGTAGTGAAGACATGCCCTACAGTAGCTAATGGAAGATGCCAGTCAGAGTGATGTGTGCTAAACCCTGGGGCTACGTCTACACTGGCATGATCTTGCGCAAGAACTCTTTTGCGGAAGAGTTCTTGTGCAAAAACTCTTCCAGAAGAGAGCGTCTACACTGGCATGTGCGCTGCGCAAGAGCATCCATGCCAGTGTAGACGCTTCTGCACAAGAAAGCTCTGATGGCCATTTTAACCATAGGGCTTTCTTGCGCAAGAAATTCATGTTGCCTGACTACACTGGCCTCTTGCGCAAGAACAGTTGCGCAAGAGGGCTTATTCCTGAGCAGGAGCATCATAGTTCTTGCGAAGCCCTGATTTCATACATTAGAACGTCAGTGTACTTGCGCAAGAACTCGCGGCCAGTGTAGACAGGCAGCAAGTTTTGGCGCAAAAGCGGCTGCTTTTGCGCAAGATCGCACCAATGTAGACACAGCCTGGCCGTCTCCCAGAGCTTGATGTCTAAGGCCAGGCCTGTGTTACGCCACATCAGTGTAATTGCATTGTTCAAGAATATGAAAAAATCCACATCCTAGTCTAACAACTAGTGTACAACAACAACAAAAAAGCAGTCATGTAGCACTTTAAAGACTAACAAGATAGTTTATTAGGTGATGAGCTTTCGCGGGGCAGACCCACTTCTTCAGATCATATTCTGAAAGTGAATTGGCATGACCATTATATAACAGAGGGATACAATGAAAAAAAGTAAACATATTAGAAACTAACAAATCAGCTACATAGAAAGGAGGTGGGGGCGAGGGGACAAGGAAGGAGGAAGTTGCTTATTGTAAGAGTCAATTAAGTGGCTAATCTGGAGTTACTGCGAATATCAAAAGGTGGGGAAGCTGTCTTTGTGGACTACAATGGAACCTAAAACTGGGATTTAGGCATTTACCTTCATGGATTTAGGGTATGTGTGTCTGAACCACCATGATAGGCCTCATTAGTGCTGCATTTTGTTCCAAAGAATGTACAACCTACTACACAAGTTCCTGAAGGCAAAAGAAATATTAAAGATGGATAAATTTCAATTAACCAAACAGATTAATTAACTCCCTTCATCCCTGCAGATTGACCACGCTATTTCTAAGTCAGGAAATATCAGCAAACTTGCCAAAATTGTTAAATGTTAAACATAGTAAACTAGAGACAATTTTTTTAAATAGCACAGTGTTTCAGAGCAAGCTAACAGTCTTTGTGTGGTTCTACTGTATCCTTCTGCACTATTATTTGCTTGCAGTGAAAAGCCTTTTGAAAAGGGTGTTGTACAGCTTCATATTCAGTGACTCAACACATGAATTAATGCATCGTTACATAGACTATGCCCTTGTACAGCCTGAGGGCAGTTTTACAGTGCATCTCTCAAGACAGTAAACTGTTTAGGCAAGAACCATCTTTTTGTTCTTAGAGTGTGAAGGGCCTAGCACAACTGGGGTCTTGATTCCTTATTTGAAACCCTTGGTTCTACTGCATTACAGATAATTATCTAGAATTACATGCATTTCAGTGGGGAAAAAGAAATATCTCAAATGAAGTACCATAGGATCCTAATATAAAAAAGGGATAATTATGGGAGATATTCACCCACATAATAAAGGTTGGCAGAAGCGTACAACTCTGCATATAACTGCAACAATTTCAGTATCTGTGTGTTCCAGAACTTAAGCTTTCATTTAAAAAAAAATAAACCAAACCTCCCCTCACACTTGTGAAAAACCTTTAAAAGGTGAATCAAAACTCAGTCTGAGTTCATAGCCAGTCAAACAAATTAAGACTAGATTTACATTAATCACGGTGGCATATTAACTACAATTTAGTAACCTTGATATCAACATTACTAATTATTTCATTGCTGATCTGGTAAAAACATTAAGCAAGTATGTTTATTCAACCTTGGATGTCGCAGTAAATGGTAACATTCTAGCAGAACTGTAGTGAAGGGTTTGTTAGGCCCATTCATCTAACCCCATCTTCCTCAAAGTGGTAGGGGATGCATTCCTCCCTTTGTAGCAAAAGCTTCAGCTGTCTGCTACCTAGCTGCCACTGTTTTCCAATTTTCCCCATCAACTTTTACCATGTGAGTTTTCATTTTCAGTACAAAAGCCTGCAACATTTTAAAATGCATCAGCACTTCCAGCTCAATGGAGCAGTTAGTAAAATACGGAAACAATAGTAGAATGTTTTTTTTAAATGCTAGTTCTGAATATACCTGACCCTTTGCCATGTTGTCCATTTGCCGTTTAATTTAGTTCCATCTTGTGTAGCATACTAGGCTTTATTGCAGGAATGTGTGCAGAATAGTGTGCACAGGTGAGAACTACAGCTCCACTAAAAGTGCTTTTTGGGACTTGTCCAGTATTTCAGTGCCCAGAGGAGGAAGAGGTTTGCAGATATAACAGACTGGAATAAATTCCTAGCTTAGCAGACTTCCCAGTGGAGAAGTTCCCTGCCTTAAAAAGGTGGTGTAAAATAACTTCATAGATGTTAAGAGGCATTCATATTACACATGGAGTGCTAAATGTACTTAAGAGTGTAAATAAAATGTGCTTTAAGCAGCATTATAAAAACCAACACAAGCAGTTTGAAGAATGTTAAGGGGAAGGTTGGCATTATGCTATCACAGAAGTAGAGTAAGGGTGAGCCATTTTTAAGTACTACTTTTTAGCATTCAATAATTACTAATGCAGGTATTTTAAATAAAAGTTTAATGTACATTTGTTATGTGTTAGTGGTGCAGTAGCTATAAGGAACGTTCTTTTTTTATTGCACTAAGCATTGCCACTTTACTGAACAGAGTCTTATTTGCATACTTTGATGCAAGTATCATTAGAGGTGGTTTTGGAACAAGTTGATGATCTTAATAGTAATAACCCACTGGGACCAAATGGCATTCACTCAAGAGTTCTGAAACAACTCAAATGCAATTAACTGTGGTTTGTAACCTATCCTTTAAATCAGCTTCTGTACCTGATTATTGGAAGATAGCTAATGTGACGTCAATATTTTAAAAGGGCTGTAGAGGTGATCTTGACAATTACAGACTGATAAGTCTACCATCAGTACCAGGCAAATTAGTTGAAACTAGGATAAAGACTTATCAGACACATAGATGAACACAGGTTGGTTTCAGTAAAGGGAAATCATGCCTTATTAAAAGTACTAGAGTTCTTTGAAGGGGTCAACAAGCATGTGGACAAGGGGGTGTGGGGGGTGTCCTAATGTACTTAGATTTCCAGAAAGCCAAATTTTACAAAGTCCCTCACCAAAGGCTCTTAAGTTGTCAAGGGATAAGAGAGAAGGTCCTCTCATGGCCTGATTAGCGGTTAAGAGATAGGAAACAAAGGGTAGGAATAAATGGCCAGTTTTCAGACTAGAGAGAGGTAACTAGTGGTGTCCCCCAAGGGTCCATACTGGGATCAGTTCTATTCAACATATTTATAAATATAATTGAGGAAAGGGGTAAACAGTGAGGTGGCAAAATTTGCAGATAATACTAAACTGCTCAAGATTGTTAAGAACAAAGCAGACTGAAGAGCTTCAAGAAGGGTCTCACAAAACAGCAAATTAATTTTAATGTTGATAAATGCACAGTAATGCATACTGGGAAAAATAATCCCAACTATACATACAAAATTTAGCTATTACCACTCAAGAAAGATCTTGGAGTAACTGTAGGCCAGGGGCCACTTCAAAAATGTTTGAAGTGGCTCCAGGCCACCCCAGAAGGGGTGGGGCTAGGATGGTTCCTGGCTTCCCCACCCACAGACCATGATTGATCTGGGGTGGGGAGCCCCTTTGCCCCCCCTTCCCATTAAGCACCCATGCAGAACAGGAGGCTTTGCACACTCCCCTACCCCCAAGCCAGTCAGAGCCTGGGGCAGGGGAGCGCACCAAGTTTGCTCCTAGCAGGGAGGAGGAAATGGCACTTTTCTAAGCGTCACACATGCCTCACAGAGTGGAGAAAGTTTTATCCAGTTTCCTTGCTCCCAGGCTTAGCAGGGGAGGGCAAAAGAGCCTCTGCAGGCCAGATCCTGGCAGGATACTTCACCCTCTCCTCCAACCCCAAGCCAATCAGGGCTTGGGGGCAGGGGAGCGTGTGAAGTCTTCTCCCACCCTGCCAGGAGCACATGGCCCTTCAAAGTGCTAAGTGCTCCTGGCAGGGCAGAGGAAAGTTAGTGGGCTTCCCCTGCCCCCAGGCTGTAATTGGCCTGGGGTGCAGCAGGTTCTCAGCAGCCTGGATCAACCCGCTTGGCAGGCCAAATCGGGCTCACAGAGGTCCTTTTGCCCACCTGTGCTGTAGATAGTTCTCTGAAAACATCCATTCAATGTGCAGCAGCAGTCAAAAAGCAAACTGCTTTGCTTTTTCTGCTTTAGAAACCATTAAAAAAAAGTAGAGAATAGGACAGAATATTTTATTGCCCCTATATAAATTTATGGTACGCCCACATCTCCAATACTGTGTATAGATGTCACTTCGTCTTAAAAAAAAGTGACATATTGGCATTGGACAAGCTTCAAAAAAGGGCAACAAAAATTAGGGGTTTGAAATGGGTGCCATATGAAGAGAGATTAAAGAGATTGGGACTTATCTTAGAAGAGAGGATAGCAAGGGGGGGGGGAAGAGAGATAATGATAGAAGTCTAAAGTAATGGCAGGTATGGAGAAAGTGAGTAAGGAAAAAGTTATTTACTTGTTTCTGTAACAACTAGGGGTCACCAAATGAAATTAATAGGTAGCAGGTTTAAAACAAACACAAGGAAGTACTTCATGTAAGGCACAGTCAACCTGTGGAGCTACTTGCCCAAGGATGTTGTGAAGACCAGGACTTTAACAGGGTTCAAGGAATAACTAGATACATTCATGAAGGATAGGTCCATCAATACTCCTTAGCCAGGATGGGTAGGAATGGTGTCTCCTACCCTCTGTTTGTCAGAGGCTGGAAATGGGTGACAGGAGAGGGATCCCTTGATCACCTGTTCTGTTTATTCCCTGGGGCACTTGGCAATGGCCACAGTCAGAAGACTGGATACTCCACTAGATGGACCTTTGTCCTGAGCCAGTATGGCTGTTCTTGTAAGTAGTACTAGCTGGTACATGGGTACATAAAAAGGCTATAGAAAGTTTTTCCTGTGGGACAACAGAGTGACCCAGCCTCCCTGGTGCTGGGCAGGCTTAGGGAGGGAGCCAGGCACCCTTCCCAGTGCTCATAGAGCAGGGGAGGGCTGGAAGCCACATCCCATCCCTGTTTGTGGTGGGGGAACATCCAGGAGCTGCGAGGCCACCCCTGCCATGGCCTCGGCCAGACCAACTCCCTGGTGGTGGAGGGGTGGATGAGTCAGGGGGCGAGCCAGGCGCAGCCAGGCCTTCCTCCATGGTGGCTGGGGGGGCGAGAAAGAGAGGAGCAGAGAGGCTGGGGTGGCTTCAGCCTGGGGGGAGGGAAGAGCCAGGACAGCCCTCCCTTCCCCCCAAAAGCTGGGGCCAGCTGGAGGGGATGAGCTGGGGGGAGGAAACAATGCAGGGCTTGCAAGGACCCAGTTGCCTCCCAGCAGCTGGAGGGAGAGAGCCCAGCCAGCCATGGCCCAGTCCAACCCCCCCAGCAGCTGAGGTGGGGAGGGAAGAGTTAGGGCTGGCCTGGACTTGGGGGCCCTGGCAAATGAGACAGCCTACCCCAGAGAGGGGTGTTGGCAAGCATAGTGAGCAGGGGGCACCGCCCCCCTAGTAAGTGTTAATTCCTTAGCAGTTAATCCAGCATTAACAAGTAACCACGCACTTACCTTAAAGCAGCAGTGGAAAGCTGTAGCTTCTCAACTGTTGAGTCCTATTAGCATTAGGAAAACAAGATGCCAGGGTTTGTTTGGGTTTTTTTTTTGGAGGGGGTAGGAGAGAAGCATGTGTTTTCATGGACAACTATTTTTCATGAAAGCTAATGAGTGGGTCATGGTAAGATGTATTCAAAATTTAAGGGGCACTAAAAGGGAAAATGCAAAATTTGAATATGTATAATGAGACATTAAAGCATCAAAAGACTACTATGCAATATATTTTAGTGTAAAGCCATCACTTTGTTGTTAAGGGAAAAATAGCTTCCTATAAAAGCATGTTGCCCTGCCTAGGTGATAGGCCGACAGACTTCTCCCCTCCCCCCCCTTTAAATTGCCTTTTTTCTATACCAAATGTCTCAGTGGTCCACTCCCCTCTACCACCCTGCCTAGGCTGATCTCTAGCATTCTTGCTTTCTGGAAGCCTACTACCACCGTGCACCTCAAATTGTGTGGCTATAACCCCCATCTCGTCTCAGTTAATAATTTCACAGACAATCCGCAAGTATTCTGCTGGGAAGATTTTTTAATTTATAGTATCAAGCACACTTAAATTTAAGTGTGCCTGAGGAGAGACACACTAAATACCTTTATCTTAACACTTCAGTTATGTCTGTGGAGAAAACAGTTGAACTTTTTAAAGATTTCATTTTACATTGTGTAAAATCAAGTTTTCAGAAGTGAGCAAGTAACAGTATTTGCAAAAGTGAGGCACAGGGGAAGACAATTTCTCTCTTCAACACTGCAAGTACAATGCTGCACCTATTGATCAGAAATTTCCTTTAACCAATTGAGCAGTATTAATGAGAAATATTAGCTAGATAAATCCTTGCTCACAGACTCAAGCAGTTTTTACAGTGTACCTTGTTAACTCCCAGAGCATTTATTAATTCTCTTTTCACAACAGACTGGGTGTTTCTTTCAGGAGTCGTAATACATCTGATATCTAGAACAGTCATGAGAATGAACAATTTCGATTAACCATCCCTTTAAAAAGTTCCTATGAAACAGCATTTCAATGATTATGAAGACAACATTTTTTGAACACAGGGCATACATTATATCATGCACAAGGAAACCAGTAATTTGCATAAACCAGGTAAGGCTTTCCAATAGACACTATCAAAGAAGCTGGTACTTTGCCCAGTTTGTCTAGAAGGCTATGAAATAAAAAACAGCTGCAATATTAGTTCCAACAAAAACAATGTCTTCCTACTCATTGATAGAATTATAGTAAGTATTGTGGTAAATTAATTCCCTTCTTTGATATTCTTTGTGGGGAAAGACCTAATGGAAAAGAGGATACATGGGAAATTCCAAGAAACTAGTCTTCTCTTTCCTGAAGGACTGAGTTATATCATAGCCACCATAGTATAGACATATTTAGTTATATTCTTTAGAATGAAGAAGCACAAACACTCTTCTTTTTTTTTTTAATTGCATGATCAGGAATGACTACAAAACATAGAACATGATTGTACTCATTCAAACCCAATCCAATTTACATGTATTCCCATAAGTTATGGATGCCAAACAAATGTATTCTTTAACAATCTTTCATGAGCAACATTCTCTGGCTGATGAGACAGATTTTAAGAGGCTCAATATAATACATGTAAAAAATAGAAAATTTAAAAACCAATCTCATCACAGAGACACTTTCATTTCCTTTTCTGTTGTGAAATAAATAAGGCAGCAGACAACTATTACTTAGAAGTGGCATCTTCGAGATATGCTATCAAGTCTGCCCTTTCAGCCTTCTTCTTAATGCCAGCAAAAATCATCTTTGTTCCTGGGATGTACTTCTTAGGATTTTCCAAGTACTCCATCAGAGTATCCGCATTCCAGGTGATTCCTAAAAACCAATTACAGTTTTTAATATAGGATTTATAAGGTAAGCCTTCAATTACACATCTGAAGTAATTAAGTGAGTGAGGAAAAGATTACTTAACAGCAAACATTTTAAATTAAGCCAAAATATAGAACTGCTGTGATTAGCAGCTGGATGCTGTCTATTTTCCTTGTACCTTGGAAGAGTAAATACTTTAGTTTTACCTTTATTCTTGTTTGCTTCTGTGTAAGAGAAGCCATCCGCTTGGCCAGTCTTCCGTCCAAAAAGGCCATTCAGGTTGGGGCCAGTCTTGTGCTTGCCTCCTTTTTCAACCGTGTGGCACTGAGCACATTTCTGGACAAAGATCTTCTTACCCTTCTCAATGTCGCCCATGTCCGATGCTGGGAGAAAGAGGCAAGAATACCAAGGTCAGGCTGCTGCTCGTGCGCTTCATTCAGGAGAGAGGCAGGAAAGCAGCGTTATAACGTGAGCGGCGGCCGTTCTGAGTAGGACCCAGCCGGCTAAAAGCCCTCAGGCACCTCTCGGGCGCGTGGCACTGTGAGCTAGCGGGGCTGGACAGCGCTTACCGGGGATTCAGGCCTCAGCGGCGGCGGCGGCGAGCGGCTGCCGGGCACCCCGCGGCGACACAGGAGGCTGCCGCAGCAGCCCCCCCACACGGCGCACGCGGGAGGGAAGCGCCCTGGGCCGCCGCGCCGCTGGCTGACCTTGGCGACGGGCGGGCCCCGCAAGGAAACGGCGCTTCCGCCGGGCCGGGCGCGATGCGGCCCGGGCAGGGCTACGCTCGGGGGGAGGCCGGGATGGCGCGAAGCAGCAGCCGGGCCTGGGTCCCGCGGCGACCTCGGGATGGCGGGAGCCAGACGCGGCGACCCCGGCCCGCAGCGCGGACACGACCCCCCCCCGGGCCGGCTCAGCGCGCACCGGGCCCGCCCCGCCCGGCGGAGACAAGAGCCCCTGCAAGCCCCTCCCCCACGGAGAACCCCCTTCTCGCGGCACCCACCTGCCGCCTGCCCCGCCTCCGACCGCTGCTACCGCTGTCCCACGCTCGATGTCTGAGCCCAAGGACACGCCGTACCCGGACCTATGTAGCCGGTGCCACCGCAACCAAACCGCATCGGCACTCGGCCCGCCCGCTCGAAGCGCCGACCAACCAGGTGCCGCCATGGGAAGCTTTGATTTGCCTCTCTACATGTCCATCAGCTCAAACGTCACACAAGCGTAAGCAGCAGGGTAGGCGGCTTCCAATGGACCCGGTCACCGCCTGATCCTGGTTACGAAATGGCGCATGGCACGCGTCGGGCTGCGTAAGGGGGGCGCGGCGAGGCGGGGGGAGAACTTGGTGCAATTAATGAGCATGCGTACGACCATGAGACGCAAAGGTCAACGATGCAAGGGGAGGCTAAGTCCGCAGCGTGCGCCTCGGCGAAGTCACGCGCTCCCTCTTTCTACAGGCTCCGGGGGAGGAGCCTAAGCAGTGACGTAGCCGGAAAATCCCTCCCCACGTGCGGGTTCCCCCGGGGGGCGCGATCCATCCCCCGCCCGTGGTGCCCAAGCCGGGCCTGACTCCCCGCTGGCTGCGTGGCTCGTCTCCGTGGCACGTCATCGGCGTTGGGTAACAGGCTGAGCCAAACCCACCCCCAAGCTCGTGTGTGTGGAAAGGCTCCCGCCTTGGTCTAAAAGCCATTCGCTCCATGCAAGGTTGCCCTGGTTTCTCCATGCTGGGCTATGTAGCCCTGGCCGCTGTCACTTCCATCTGTGCAACAGGCTAGCAAGGGCTGGTCTACACTGAAAAGTTACATCAGCATAGTGGTGGGTCTCAAGAGTGAAACTGCCACACCGCTGTGACACAGAGGAGCTGACTTAACCCTCCCAGGAGGCCTTCTGTTGACCTGGCTACCACCGCTAGTGAAGGTGAATTAGCTACAGTGGCTGGAGAATCCTTCTTGTTGTAAAAAAGACAAGGATTCCAGTGGCACTTCAAAGACCAACACATTTATTAGTGCAGTGGTTCTTAAACTTTTTGGACCACGGCCCACCCCACTCAAAACAAACCTTTCCGCAGCCCACCAGCCAATCACCCATGATGACAAAATGGATGCAAGAGGGGGTGAGGCTGTGAGTTCTGGCCTGGAGGAAGGGTGCATGAGCAGGCTGGGGGTGAAGGGTCTAGGTGTGAGTGAGGGGGATAGGTGTAGGGGTTTGGGCATGAGGAGGATGGGGAGCACTTACCTGACTCCATGGCCCCTGCTGCTCTCTGGCACTGCCCCCTGCTTCTCCCATTGGCCAGGATTCCAGCCAATGGGAGCAGCAGGGAAAGTGGCCAGGCTAGCAGTTTCCTGCATTGCTGTTTCCCCAGCCAGGGGGAGGGGCAGTGGCAGCATGCAGAGCCACTTTCTGCTCCTTTGAGTCCAATCCATCCTGCAACTCCCTTTCCCTGCCCCAGCAGCAGGAAGCCAGCACTGGCGTTCCAATCTCGTGGGCATGTGTGGGGCTGGAGTGCCAGCATGGATTCCCTACTGCGGTGGCAGGGGGGAGGCTGAACCCCAAGCCCATGGCCCATCTGTAAGATGGTCATGCACCACTTTGACTTCAGGCCTCAGCAGCTACAACGTTAGAAAGCGGCTACCTGCAGCGCTGCCTGGCACCCTGGGGCAACACAGGGGCCTGACAAAGCAGCTCCCCACACGGCACCCAGGCTCTGGTAATCCACGAATCACATTTTGAGAACCACTGCATTAGGGTATTAGACCTGACTCCTTGTTGCTTTTGCTGAAACAGACTAACAGTGCTACCTCTCTGAAACCTTCCTGTTGTAGTAAGCCTCAGCACTGTCACAGCTGCAGTTTAATGGTTTAAGTGTAGACATAGCCTAACTCAGAACTGCAGCTTTTCTCATTTGCTCTGCAGTGGTTTGAATGGTCAAGACAGATGAGACTCAAGGCATTCATCTTCACGTTCTGAACTTCAGTACTCTGTCTGAGATTGCTGTGTACACTGAGAGCAATTTTTAAAACTGTTTTTTGCTTCAGCTCTAAAGAAAAGCTTTTTACAATTTTTTTTCCAGACACAACTCAGAAACAGTTTAACTTTGGAACTCAGTGTTTAATGTTCACCAAAGAGCATATCATGCCTATACTTGGAAGCCAAAACACAATGGCTGTGTCTAGACTGGCCAGTTTTTCCGGAAAATCAGCCGCTCCGGAAAAACTGGCCAGCTGTCTACACTGGTCGCTAATTTCATAAGCACTGACTTCCTACTGTAAGAAATCAGTGCTTTTGGCGGAAATACTATGCTGCTCCGTTCGGCAAAAGTCCTTTGCGCAAAACTTTGCGCAAAAGGGCCAGTGTAGACAGCTGAGATTTGTTTTCTGCAAAAAGCCCGATCGCAAAAATGGCGATCGACTTTTAGAAAAGCGCCTAGATTGTTATGGACGCTTTTCCGCAAAAAGTGCTTTTGCGGAAAAGCGTCCGGGCCAATCTAGACGCTCTTTTCCGAAAATGCTTTTAACGGAAAACTTTTCCATTAAAAGCATTTGCGGAAAATCATGCCAGTCTAGACACAGCCATTGGGAATATGTTAGGAATGTTTGAGGACTATATCCTAGATAGACAAAGAAAAGGACACTTTTTAATGGATGTCACTGGGCACCTGTCCACTTCAGAGACTTAGACCAGCTTAAGACTTCATGCCACTATAAATTCTTAAAGCAGCTTAGAGGGTGTTTTTAGCCCTTTCCTTTTTTAAGGACATAGGAAACCAGGAAATTAAAAGCAAAATCATTGTCAGTGTAACATGATGGAAAATAAACTAAAACCTCTAGAGATCAGGGTTGCCATGTCTAGGGATTTTTATTGCAAATTTCATGGTATTGCTTTTATTTCTTGAGGGCAGCTCTAGAATTGTGATTATATGAGAATCTCAATAAAAAAAGTTTTGTAGTTCTAATTGTGTCAAAAATCTTGAAAACATGACCTATATGGACCTTAAACATTCACAACTTGCCTGAATGAACACAAAATTGACCTATTTTTAAACCATGTTTTAAAATCAAATCAATAACATATTGGACCTTAAGTCGTGATTTTTTAATGGTAGAGTTTGGCAATGATTGATAATGCAGAATCTTAAGATTGATATAATTAAAGTAACATGACCATGTTACATGCAGCCTATATTTTTGTGATAGGATCCCTGGGGTAACTGCTGTGCCCTCTTAACTCTTCAGCTTGGTCTGTCTTTCACAATACTTTGCCAGTGACGAGCAGCAAACCCTTCCAAGTGCTGACGCCATTCAGGCACCAGCATGCAGAGGCACATCCAGCTAAGTTGCATAAATACCCTCCAAGCCACTCATGATTTATCCATAGGGAAACATCAGCAAATTTCCCAAGCCCATAGCCATGCATCCGAAAAATATGCTGTCTTTCATTGCTCAAGACCTTCTCTTCAACAGTGCAAGCTTATTTATTAGTATGCCATGTTGCCAAAGGAAAGTGGATACACACCGGGCTACGTCTACATTGGCATGATCTTGCGCAAATACTCTTTAACGCAAGAGTTCTTGCGTTAAAGTATTTGCGCAAGAGAGCGTCTACACTGGCATGTGCCTTTGCGCAAGAGATGTGCTTTTGCGCAAGAGCATCAGTGCCAGTGTAGACGCTCTCTTTGCGCAAGAAAGCTCCGATGGCCATTTTAACCATCAGGCTTTCTTGCGCAAGAAATTCATGTTGCCTGTCTACACTGGCCTCTTGTGCAAGAACAGTTGCGCAAGAGGGCTTATTCCTGAGCGGGAGCATCACAGTTCTTGCGCAAGAAGCACTGATTTCACACATTAGAACGTCAGTGTTCTTGTGCAAGAACTCCGCGCCAGTGTAGACAGGCAGCATGTTTTTGCGCAAAACCGGCTGCTTTTGCACAAGATCGTGCCAATGTAGACACAGCCACCAGTTTTTGTAACCTGAGCAGATTTCTCAAGTGCTTTAGAGAAACTCAATGGTAAGGGTAAAACATAGGTACAACTGAAATACTCCTAAAAAAGTACTGTTTTTTTAATATCTCTAACAATTATGCAAAAATGATGCATTTTCCCAACAAAATTATTTGTATTGATTTTTTGAAGAAAAAATAGCAAAATCAAATAAATATGTACAGAGGTTAGGTCCAGTTGCTAAGTTAAAAATGGAGAAAAATACTGTCAGAGTTCTTTTAAACAGAGACCATGTAGCTAAGAGAGGAACGATATCGGTGTAGAACTAGGCTGGGACTCAGGTACTCTGGATGTAGTTCTCAGTTCTGCTACAGGCTTTGTGCTGGAGCTTAGGCAAGTCACTTCATCCCTGAGCCATGGATATGTAAAATGGAGATAAGTATACTTCTCTGTCTCATAGAGATTCATTATCATTGGTGAGGTACTCTGATAGAATGATGATAAGTGTCGTTAAAGTATCTATGTAGGTAACCGATACAGAATGTTCTATGCATGAAATACAGTATGTGTGGAAGTTGAGGTCACTTTGCTGCTGCTGCTACTTACTTACTGATGAATGTGACTAAAATTTTTGAAAGAGGATGTGAATAAAACTATCTGAAAGTTGGCAATAGAAAAACTGGAAAGTGTTAACTATCAGTGTGTTGAACAGTCACATTTTTTTCCTTGCTGAGGCATCCTTCCTAACTTAATGGTGATTTAAAAAAAAAGTCTTCCTGCCTCACAGTATGGTAATGAGTAGTTTCTAGCTCAGTATGTGATCAATGGGGAAAATAGATAAGTGTTGCTTCTGCTTAAAAATAACTCATAAGACTATCATAGATACTTTACTTAAAAAAACCCCTGCTTCTGTGAAGAGGCTGGCTTCTGATTAAATAACATGCAGAAACGGGCATTCATCCTGTGAGCTCTGCAGAGTGCAGCTTTGGAGAAAGGCTGTGGAGCAAAGTTTGGAAACATGAACTCCTAAGACTCAAAAACTCAAAGGGCAGATAAAAAGGAATCCATATTAATATTTTAAAATTTCATGATTTACACCCTTGCTCTGGCCCTTTTCCCAAGGACCTGCCCCTGTCACTCGGTTCCCCTCTCCTTCTGTCACTCATTCTCCCCTACCCTCACTAACTTTTACTGGGCTGGACAGGGGGTTGGACTGCAGAAGGAGGTGAAGAATCCATTTGGGAGTGTGGGTTCTGGGATGAGACTAGGGATGAAAGACTTGGAGTGCAGAAGGGGGCTCAGGGCTGGGGTAGGGGTTGGGGTGCAGGATGTGGAAGGGAGTTCCAATCTGGGGCAAGGAATTGGGGGCTTAGGCTCCAGTCGGGTGGTGCTTACCTCAGGTAGGTTCTGATTGGTGGTGCAGCAGGGCTAAGCCAGGCTCGCTCCCTGCCCTGGTTCTCTACTGCTTCCAGAAGTGGCTAGAATGTCTGGCTCCTAAGCAGAGGGGCCAATGGGCTCTGCATGATGTGCACTGCCTGCATCTGCAAGTGCCACCCCTGCAGCTCCTGCTGGCCATGGTTCCCAGCCAGTGGGAGCTGCAGAGCTGGCACTGAGGGAGCGAGAGTGATCATACCTGCATCTAGGGGGTGCAGGGACATGCCCGCCGCTTCTGGGAGCAGCAGGGAGCCTGCCTTAACCTTGCTGCCCCACCAAATGGATATTTTTACGGTCTGGTCAGTGGTGCTGATGACAAAAACCAGATGCCTACCAGCCCTAGATCTGACACAATATTTTTAAAAACTTGGGGTTTGTCTTAGACTCGTGTTCTGTTTGTACAGAACCTAGCGCAAGAGGTTCTTGGTACACGAGTGGTTCTCCTACACTCCACAGTAATACAAGTAGTAAATAATAATAATCCCCAGTGCTCAAGCAGGTCTGACTCCATCCGTCAGAGGGCACAATACAACTGCACTAATTGCAGTTGGCCAACCTTGCTTCTGAATAGCTGGTTAGAGCTGCCACTTGCTCAGTTTACTTTTTAATCGTTTTTGCTAATGGCTAAAATAATTGGGACTAGGCTGTTCAGACACTTTCCTGCTGTGACAAGTACCTCTGCAGCTCTGTTATGGCCAGAGATTATCATCCTGTCATTGTGTTATCATTTAGTGCTAGGATGGGGAACCTAAGGCCTGGGAGCTGGATGCGGCCCCTGACTTGCTTGGAACTGTCCCCCATGTTTCAGAGCTCCCTGCTAACATTGGGAAATGTTACAGAACTGGTGCTCCAGTCGCTGCTCCCTCTGCAGGGCTGGAGCACACAAAATCTATTAGCCTGGTCCCCCCTAGATTTTGGTGTGTAAGGGGAATGTGGGGAGTGCCTTTCTCCTCAGTCATGGGTCACATCAGTGAGGGTTTGTTTTGTTTTGTTTTTTTGGTTTTCACTTGTGTGCAGCCCCCAACTGCCTTTTCTGTGGGTCAGCGGCCCCCAACTCAAAAAAGGTTCCCCATCTCTGATTTAGTGGCATTATCTAAAGTAAGTCTAAGTTATAGCATTGTAAATAGTTGTAGCAGAAGAGGTTATATGTCAAATTATTCTCCAAGGCATCAACCTCGGCTGAGAAAAGCTTCACATTAAATCTCCCTTGTAAGGAGATTTGTATGGTTGAGTGTCCTTATGTAATGATATCTTAATCTAATGTAATCTACAGAGTCTTCGCAGTTCTTGTAGTAAACCAGGCAAGACATCAAGGTGTTTCTTAAATAAGAGCATCAGGATGGTGCTACAACTCATATAAGATTCATTAAGGAGAAGAGAAGTCGACCGTGACCCCAGAATTTTCTGTGAACTAACCCCGATACCATGTGTAGGACCAAATCCTGTCTCCTATCATGGAGGGCCAGGACCCAGCACAAACAGCACTGCTCTTCTGCAGAAGGAGGGGAGGTGCAGAATTTGGAGGTTTTGTGTTGATGTCCATACACTCAGTGCCCTGTAGAACTCCATAGGGGCCCCTATGGCTGTGTCTACACTGGCATGATTTTCCAGAAATGCTTAAAACGGAACAGTTTTCCGTTATAAGTATTTCCGGAAAAAGAGCGTCTGCATTGGCAGGATGCTTTTCCGGAAAAGCCCTTTTTCCGAAAGCGTCTGTAACCAATGTAGATGCGCTTTCTGGAAAAAGCCCGATCGTCATTTTCGCGATCGGGCTTTTTTGGAAAAGACTGCTGGGCTGTCTACACTGGCCCTTTTCGGAACAGTTTTCCGGAAAAGGACTTTGCCTGAGCAGGAGCAGCATAGTTTTCCGGAAAAGCAGCTGATTTCTTACAGTAGATCGTCAGTGCTTTTCCGGAAATTCAAGGGGCCAGTGTAGACAGCTCACAGCTTATTCCGGAAAAGCAGCTGCTTTTCTGGAATAAGTGGCCCAGTGTAGACACAGCCCTTGTGTTTAGAGCTGCAGGCTGACCAGGTAAGATGGTGGATGCATAGGAATACCTCAATAAGCCATTATTCTTTGCAGAGAAGCACAAAAGCTGTAGCAACTTCAGGGCTGCAGTTGCAGCTGTGGAATGGCCTCACAGGGAATCTGTGATTCCTTACTTCACAGATCTCCATATAGCACAGTCACTTTTTGTGGTATGTTAATTCTAGGATTCGAGGTAGATCAGTAAAGCACTGCAATACCCAGCTCCTAGGGCCTGTCCCTCAGTGGAATCCTCAGCCCCAGGCGAGGCAGCCTGACTCACCATCCTAGCAGGGAAAATTAGATGTTTAAGAAAGGGATTCATTGAAGCCAGCAAACTGAGCCTCAGCCAGCTAGTAGAAAATGCTATGCAGTCGAGTTAGGTACCTCCTGCCACTCAAGAGTCACAGCTGAGTTGTGTAAAATCTGCTGGAATAAGGTGCCAAAGCAAGTTCAACTGCGGAGATAGCCTTAGCAACCGAAGAGAGAGCACACCAGGGCACTATAACCTATACCCAATAGGCAGTATTCTCCTTGGGACAAGGGCCATTGGGAGAGTTGGTTTCAGCTCCCTGCTCCAGACTGGGGATTCAAACATGGATCTCCCAGATCCCAAGTAAATACCCTAACTGTAGGCAAGCATACTCGCATGCTTTCTTTTACTACCTGACCTGGTCTCCCTCAACTAACTTTAGGGCAAGTTATGTGTGCTTTGAGCACGACTACCAGATGGGGCCCTGCAAGTGAGCTAGTCTGAGAATCCTGTTGGGGTTTAAGTGTGAGGCAGGGCACTGAGCAGAAAGTAGTTTGGTAGTGTCAGGATTTCGGCAGCTTTGCTCTTGCCCACCAGCAGAAATCTAGTTAGTGTGTGTGGATAGAGGGGAAAGTTGGTGGATCTCTGTGGTACCTAAATGCTGGAAGTAGGCACCTAAAATAGCTGTGGGTTTAACCCTTTGTCTATAATGAGACATTTGAGATCAAACTACCTGCCTGATAGATAGTTTGAGTGATGTTTTAATACCAAAGCTACAAAATTAATGCTCATTTTGTCTTGTGAGTCTAGTCACGTGGGAACTGCTATACTAGAACAGATCTGTGGTCCAGTCCTGTCTGATCAATGTTGGATGCTTTCATGGGCTCTTAAATCTGCCCATGATCAGCTTATATCCCGAAGCGTAAGGGTTGATAGCACTTAGAATGTTTATTCAATCTACTAGGACTGCAGATGCTGTTCTTATGCTCCTAGGATTTGTGTCTAATCCTTTTTTGAATGGTGCTAAGCTCTTTTCCTTAATAGTATCCTGAGCAGCAAGTTAAACAAGTAAATTAGTACACCGTTTATAATGTGCTTCTTTTGATCTGATTAATTTCACCGAGCAAAAGGTCCAGTGGTTTCTCATTATACAACTGAGACTATATTATATGAATGTCTGAGAGGCCTTTTCTATATGATGCATGTTATGTCCTGTAGGAAATGGTTTCTACAACTCTTACCAAACTAGTTAATCTATTTCCAAATAAATAGTCTTAGTCTTTTAAAATCTTCCCAGTATGTAAATAACCCCCTCAAGTTTCTTATAGTTATTGCCCCTCTCTGGACCTTTCTTATTTCTAAGATGTTGTTTATGAACTGAGGTGAACAACATTTTATGTAGCAGACTGAAGATTTTTACACTAGCACCACATTCTGTATTCTTTGTGGTTTACCATCTCTTTTGAGTGTTGCTGCACATTAAGTAGAAGTTGTTACTGATTTTGAAATGAGAGGTTACAACTAATTTAGAACCCATTAGTGTCCAGGTGTACCTTGCAGTCTGCTTGATGTGTCTCAATTAAATTTAATCTGCCTTTGTGTTGTCCACTTAATACTGTGTTATATCCTTCAGGAGTCCTCATACTCAACCTTAGTGTTAACACATAATTTAATCATCCCTCATCTTAATAACCAAGGACCTGATTTTGTCCACATGCAGACAGAATGCACTGCTAGGGTTGCCAGGTGTCCGGTATTGTACCGGACAGTCTGGTATTTGCGCGCTCTGTCCGGTAAAAAAAAATCAGAAAATACCGGACATGTGCAATGTCCAGTATTTTCTGATTTTTCCGGCTGCACACTGGATGGAAGCCTGGCGTGGGCGGGGGGAGCAGCTGGGAGTCCCAGCTGGGAGGCGGGGCTGGGAGTGCGTCGCCGGGAGCCTGCGCGGAACAGGCAGCAAGTGCCCAGGTCAGTCCTGCTCCCCGTCAGCCGATTTGCTCACCCGCCCCTTCCCAGCTGGCCGGTTCTCTCCCACTTCCCCTTCTGATCTTCCCCGGCCAGCCCCCCTGCACCCCCCCCCCAGCTCTGCTTCCCGCCGGCCAGTTCCTCTTCCTGATCTCCCGGCCAGCGCCGCTGCACCTCTCCCCCGCCAGCTGTGCTTCCCGCCCCCGCTTCCTCGCGGCCCCGATCCCCAGCTGTGCTTTCCGCCCCTCTTACTCCCGGCCAGCCCCGCCCCTCCCGGCCGGTTCCCCCTCCCCGATATCCCGTGGCCAGCCCGTTCCGCCCGACCTCCCCCGACCAGCCCTGCTTCCCATTGGCCTCCCATCTCCCCGTTGCCTACCCCCAGTTAGCTGTTTCCAGGCCCCCTCTCCCCCTCCATGAAGCGTGTCTGGGTTTTGGTTTTTTTTTTTAAATGACTACCTGGAAACCCCTAGCAGATCCTTGGAGTCTTTTTTTTTTTTTGCTCAACAACTTTGGTCCCCCCTCCCCTTTTTTTTCCTTCAACAAAATTTTTTCCTGGTGGTTTTTTTTTTGGGGGGGGGGGGGGTGTTCGGCATTTTGTTTCAGCTATCTGGCCACCCCATGCACTACATGTTTTCCCCCTCCCACACAAAGGGGGCTCAGCTAGACACATTGCATCATTTCCTCTGTAACCTAGATAGGCAGATTGCTCTCTGCCGGTCTCGGTATCTGTTCAGGGAAGAGGGCAATACTGGGAAGCATAATTCCTTTTCCAGTCAGCCTGGGGAGTTCCCACACATAGATATTATAAATCCCTGGCCAGGGCTGGCCCTACCATGAGGCGAACTGAGGCGGCTGCCTCAGGTGCCAGACTGTGGGGGGGGTGCCACTAGAACCCAGAGTGTAGAAAATTGTGTCTGCTGCTGGTGGACATGTAGGTAGCAGAGCAGTACCATGAGAGGAGTAGAATAGGAAGAAGGCAGAATTGAGGCCTTTCAAAGTTTTGGCGCAAGCGAGGGGGCATGGGGGCGTCGTTTGAGCTCCCCCCCTCAGATGCCAAAATGTTGTGGGTCGGCCCTGTCCCTGGCTATGTTATCTTTCAGTGCCCAGCTAGTGCCTAAGGAGATTCCTGGGGGCAGCTTCTAGGTGCTTAGAGCTGTGGACTGAGGTCACGTAGTCAGGGAGTTGGGAAGGGACTATGAGGGACACTGATTCTGACATCCTGCTAATCTGTGGAGTATATTTATGGGGAGCGAAGAGGCAATTCCTGCTCCTTCAGTGGAATAGTTCAGCAGCCTAAAGTGAAAAAAGCTTTGTGGCATTTCCCCCCTCCTCTTGGGGGCCTAATTTAATAATCCTGGGTTTAAATAACTAATTAAAAACCTATATAGGGTTGTGTCATTAGCAAATGTTGGCACTGTACTAATCCCAATCTGCCTCCTAGCTCCTTAATAAATTCACTTGGACCATACTTAACCCAAGGATCAGCACTGAAAAATCCCACTGTTAACCTCTCTTGGCAGTCAGAATATCTGTTTAGCCTTACATTTTATGTTCTTATTTCATGGACAGTTCTTAAGCCGCAACAGGGCTTTACACTAAGTTTCCTTAATAGTGTCTCATTTTTTTGGGAGGGGGAGGGAGGCTCTATCAAAATGATTCAGAATGCTTAAATGCATTCTGTATAGTGGTTTGCCATTAGCTTCTATTCTGTCAATGTTGTTAAGGATTCCTCAACAGGTAGAGAAGTACAATCCAGCCTTCTCACAATAGTGCTGCTCTGTTTCTATCTCATACTTGAAGTCCTTTATACTTTTCCCAACTGTTTTTCCCACCACTGAGCTAATTCCCTTAATCAGCCTTAGGCCTTATTTTAAAAACAGCTACTATAGTGGCGGCTTGCAGTCCTTTGATGGTTGTCCTTAATGGCAAATTACATGTTTGGCTTAGTGGCTTACCTATTAATTCTAGGGCTCCTTCAGAACCATTGGGTGAAAGCAGTCCATCCCCGGTGATTCAATACAATTTAATTTTGTATTCCATCACCGTTATTTTTTAAACAGACCTGTGTCTCAGACTGTGGATGTTCTTTTCATTACTTTACCAGTGAAATTGAGAGAAAGGAGTCAAAAATATAAGCCAGAAAGCATCATGTTGTAAATACAAGGAGAGAGACTGATTTGAGTCTTTTTTTTTTAATTTAAAGGGATAAAGGCACATGTCAGTTATAGAAATAAAATGAATTGAAGCCATAGAATGTGTGCCTCCTCCCTTCATGAATATTATCCCGGAGGTCTTTTACTTCTCCTTTAATAGAATTATGAAAACGTTTGTGTGCTCCTGTTTTAGAAAAGGAATTCTGAAGCTCAAGTAATGATGTCTGAGGTCGAGGCACCCCAGAATTAGGGATCCATTCAGGCAGTGCTATGTTGGGTGGGTTGCTCTCCAAACTCAAAGTGTATTGGGTTTCCTCTTGATCACTGTGCTCAGCTTGGAAAATGCTGCCTTCTCCCCCCGTTTGACCCTTTAGTAAGCCTGGCTTACTAAGACTAACAGGGTTGTGCCACACAATGTATTGGTCTAAATGGCTGGGTTTCAAATCTTCATAATAGAGGGAATTCCATGATGGGGCAGGAGGAGGTTCAGATTTAGGCCTGACTGCAAGCTGCCTTCTGTACAAAGCTTCTGTTTTCCATGTATCCGTGATTTTCTGAAATTTGTTTACTGTAGGTCTGTTTTCCTGACTCTCACCTCTCTGGTAACATACATCAGGCAGTTGAAGAGTCCGCAGTGAGTCCTCTTCTCTTTTCTTGTCTTCATTTGTTGTATGTTTACATTGCTGATCCAGATTTGTTGCTGTTTTCCTATTGCTAAGTATCATGTCTGAGTAACTGGGTATGACAGCATGAACTGTGTACAAAACTGGAGGCACAGTGATGTCTGAGGATTCCTGTTCTTGTAAAATTGATTCATGGGGTCGCCGACCTTGAAGGAAACGTGCAATGTGCCCTTCTAAGGGCCTTACTTGTGAGAGACTAGGCAGAAACGTTTCTTTCTGTGGAAGGAAAAAATAGGATTAGGGGTGGCATCTAAACCTAGGCATTTCATGAAAGAACACTGTTGTGGCTGCTGGTCCTGATTGCTGAGTTATCTCTAAGGGCGACATTTTAGGAGAGCAGTGGGGCAGCAGCTGTGTGTACCAGGACATGGCTTGCTCTATCAGGGAGCAAGGGGCAAGTACTCGCATTCTGTGATTTACTCTTCTGCCCCCTCCCTTCACCAGCCAGGAGTAAGAGGCATGCACGGAATCCAAGTACTTTATGGAATCCAAGTACTTTACGGAATCCACGTATTTTCCTCTCCCTGATAGGGAAGAATGGGAAAGAAAAGTCAGGGGAATGGGAAGAAAAGCAAGCCGTTTTCAGGTATGCATGGCTGCTGCCCACCTTGCTCTCCTCCAATGGCACCTTTGATTATCTCTGCTGAGATGGCTCAAGTGTGAGTCTTCATCCACAGCCCCGTATTGGGGGCAGAGTGGAGGCATGCTGCCAGACATGGGCACAGGTGAGGGGGGAATATAGTCACATCACTGCTTTGAAAGAGAGCCGTTAGTTCTCACCCACAGACAGGCCAACTCTGCTGCGTGAGGGGAGGTGCCTAGACCCTAACCCATCCCAGCCCAAAGTATGTTGGGAGGCTAAACTCAGAGACCTTTTGTTTGGAAGAGGACAATGAATGTATTGTGCCTAGTGTCTATGTGCAAGACACAAATAGGAGGAGGTTACTTGTGCCCTCTTCTCCCACTCTCTATGGTTACCATCCCTCCTCTTTGTAGTCTTACGATATCCATGTTGCAATCCCAACAAATGCTTACTTTAAAGTATATTGTTTATCTTCCACTAATGTAATTTAGCAAGTGGAAACAATGAGGATCATTAACACTGTATGGCCAGCTCTCTACAGACCATAGTTTGGAGAACCTATCTTTGTTATTAATTATTTGTACTTTGTTAACACCAAGGAGCCTCAACTAAGTCAAAGTTCCATGGTGCAAGACACTAGACAGAATAAATGACCCTTTGCCTGGTACTAGGGTTGCCAGATGGCTTAACCAAAAATACCGACCCCCTCCCCCCCCAAAAAAAAAAACCCACCAGGGAAAAAATTCTGTTGAGAAAAAAAAGGGGGAGACCATTGTTGAGCAAAAAAAAGGACCCTGTGAGTTAAGCAAAAAAAAATTTCAAAAACAGCGTGGCCCCTTTAAGAAATGCTTTGAGGCTTTTTCGCCCTAACAGGCTGCCGGCGGCCGTCCGCCGTCTTGTCTCCTTGCTCTGGGCCAGACAGCTCCCCTGTGGAACCAGGTAAGCACCCAGGATTTTCGCCTCCTGGCCGGGAAAAAAATCAGAAA
This sequence comes from Rafetus swinhoei, assembly GCA_019425775.1. NCBI lineage: Eukaryota > Metazoa > Chordata > Testudines > Trionychidae > Rafetus > Rafetus swinhoei. The sequence continues at coordinate 198,904,856 of CM033424.1, read as the reverse complement.
ATACCGGACATTTTAGGTATCTGGTATTTTCTGAATTTTTTTTTACCAGACAAGAGGTGAAAATACCAGACTGTCCGGGTCAATACCGGACACCTGGCAACCCTACCTGGTACAGCTTGCAGTTTAAAACTTAAATAACTCAAATGTTTTATTTCTGCTATTTATTTTAAAGGGCTAATAGAATAATATTGTTGTGTGGCGTAGTGGGGGTGCTGTCTGCTGTGTATCCTGGGATCCCTCTGCACGGTGAGGTGTGATTCCCACTGACTCACCCACATGTTGTGATGTAGTGTCAGTACCTTGCTGGTTGCTGTGCTTGGGTTGTGGGCTGTGAATGACCCCTACTGGCCTCTGCCTGTGAGCACTGCCCAGCAGGTGGGCTGCCTAAGTCATGTAGACAGAGACCCAACCGGTCAGACGAGTTGGGGCAGCGAGGGAACTAGGGAAGTGAGTGTTCGGGGGAAGGGTCAGCTTTGAGCTGGAATCATGAAGGAACCAGTCTAAGAAGGGGGCTGGAATCTAGGATCCCAGGGACCCAATCTCAAGGGGTTGGAGGCATCTTGGCCCAGAGTCCTGTAGCAATAGCACGTCTATGCTGTGCTGTATCCTGGAGAAGCAATAAACCCTCTATTCTACTGGCTGGTGGAGTCTGTTCTTGCTGCTACGAGGGTGCAGTGTCGGGGGAACCCCAACTGCATCGTCACATGTTGGAACAGACCTGTCTGGCCCGGGATGGACCTTTTCCACACACAAGTTCTGAGGCCAGAGGGCAAGATAAACAGACTTGTGTTTGAATTAACGAGAGCTGCCATTTGATTTTCTTAACTTGAAGCAATTGTTGAAAATACATTTTCAAACCTTCTTCATACATGATAAAGAAGCAGAAAAAGGGCACAAACTACTTTGTCCAGGTCATCTTTAAGAGAAAACTCAGCAGCTTTTCTATTTACGTTATGGGATACATTTTTTAGGGATGTCAACTGAGTAAGAAAATTAATTGTGACTAATTGCAGTTTTAATCTCACTGTTACGCAATACCAGAATACCAATTTAAATTTATTATTCATATATTAAATATTTTTTTACACTTTTAAATATATTTATTTAAATTGCAATGTAGAATACAAAGTGTACAGTGCTCACTTTATATTACTATTTTTATTACAATGATTTGCACTGTAAAATAGATAATCTACAAAATGAAGTAGGAAGGGGCACAACAATGTTAGCATATCTGGCAAGTAAATATCTTGCTGGCTACATGACTGCCATGTGAGCACCTACTTTCACTGTCAGGTGATATTGTAAATAAGTAGCAGACAGCGTTATCTCCTGTAAATGTAAATAAACTTTTTTGTCTTAGCAATTGGCTGAACAAGAAGTAGGACTGAGTGGATTTGTAGGCTCTGTAGTTTTAAATTGTTTTGGTTTTGAGTAGTTATGTAAAATAGTTATTCTACATTTATAAGTTGCACTTTCATGATAAAAAGATTGCACTAGAGCATTTGTATGAGTTGAACTGAAAAATACCATTTCTTTTGGTTATCTTTTTTTTATAGTGTAAAAATCTGTAGTAAAAAATAATGTAAAATGATCACTGTGCAATTTAAAAACAATGAGTAATCCTGTGGTACCTTAGAGACTAAAAACATATGTATAGTATCATGAGCTTTCATGGGCAAAACCCACTTCTCTAGATGAGCTTGACTAACACGACTACACTTCTGAGATTGTGCACTTTGTATTCTGTGTTATAATTGAAATCAGTAAATTTGAAAATGTAGAAAAACATACAAAGTATTTATAATACATTTTAACTGGTGTCCTATTATCATTTAACAGTGTGATTAAAACAATTGTGATTAATTTTCAAATTTGAGTTAATTTTATTTTGAGTTAATTGAAATGGACAACTGTAAACATTTTCAAAAGCATCTAAGGCAGGGGTGGGCAATAAAACAGTCGTGGTTCACCAGGGTTAGCCCTTGGTGAGCCGCTGCTACTATATTTATCTGCACCTCCAAAGGTACAGGCAGTCACTGAGGTCTTCGCCCACCCCTGATCTAGGGATATGTCTTCACTTCCTAAATACTTTCCCATCTGAGCCCTAAGCATGCATGCGAGTAATCCATCCTGCTTCCTGCACCTTGGTATGCTAGTTCAATAAAAACTAGTGCATGGACATCTACTTTACCTGGAAATTATATATCCAGCTGTAGTGTAGATATATTCTAAATTAATAAGTCCTATTTTTAAAAGTGGCATAGCCACTTAGATATTTAAATCCCATATTTAAATGACTTTCATTTAGTGACCATGTCACTTTTAAAAATGGGATGGAGTTCTAGTAACTTAAGTGCCTTTGAAAATATTACCTCTTTCTACTCTGAAATCTGACTTTGTACAAAAAGGGTACCTTCTGTCTCAGCAGAGGTGCCTCTTCTGTGTATTCAAAATCACCTTGGATCTTTTAGTGAGAAAAGATGTTTGAATTACTTTTATATTCTTGCTAGCACTGCAAAACCAGCCCAGCTGTGGGGAAGTGAATTGGAATCCATTCCTTCTTGTGCATTTTCAGCAGAACCATTTACATAGTTCCAATCAATTATGCCTGGGCAAACCTACTGAAGACAATGGGACTGCATAGGTGTCACAGAGGGCAGAAACTGGCCTGCAGAACATGCATTATAGATAATGATGCATGAGAAGAAAGCAATTTAGCTTGATTGATGTTGAGTTTGCATGGCTGGCAGTTATGAAAACAAATTTTCACTTGTAACATGAGCACATTTACTATTAAAATTAAGAGACAAATTCCTAAGGCCATTTTACCCTTTTGCAGAGTAGAACTGCACTTTAAAAAAGATTCAAAGAACTTTGAAGGAAAAGGAAAGTTACTCACATGAATGTAGCAGAATGGATCATGCAAGAGTAATGGAAAGCTCTCTCAAAAACCTCAGCTAATGCTGCTTGGTAGACAGACATTAACCTGTGATGCTACATGGACTTTTACCAAATGGAAGCCACGTCTACGCATTATCAAAAAAGATGGAGTTTGATAAAAGCAATAGGCCAGATCCTCAGCTGATGGCTTCAATGGAGCAATGCTGATTTACACTAGTTGAGGATCTGACCCAATGTGTTTCAGCCTCTGCTCTGGTGCACCACTCTTAAGAGACCTCCCTTCTGATTTTCAGGGTAGCATTACTAATGTTTGTAGAGGCAAAAGGTATTGTTAAGTGCTGCTGTGTGCTGGTGAGGGCTTTGAAAGACAGAGGAAATGCAACTTGGGTATAGAATCACAATCAAGAAAATTAGTAATTGAACATGTCTTTGATACATTATACACCTTCTGTCAACAAAATAAACCATCACAGATTTTAACTTATGAATAATTTATCTCCTATTTAGGGTGAACCTGATCTTGTGTAAATATATTACTGGGGCTAGTGTTTACTACTGCAAGCCATATCTGGATCTACTCCGATTAGTGGGTGTTAATTCTGGTTGCAGGCTGAGGTTTTTAGTGATTGCAGTACTTACAAGTTCCACATCTTCCCCTAATTCTCCAGTCACTCTGCCAATTAGCTTCATGTCAGAATCATCCAGTACCAGGGGATTCATGGGACCTCTACCTTAAAAAGAAAAGAAAATTGGTTTGTATTCTTCTTTGGTTAAAAAATGCTTAGTCACATATATGGAAAAACTCAAATAACTGATACCGTGTGTGACATTTATTGTACAGCTGCTTTTTAAAAATACCCCAAATCTTAAAATAGGACTAAAAAATGGAAAAATAAATGCACTGGATTAAATACTGATATTGTGTTATCTTTTGTGCTTTATCTCTATTAGTTCATGTTAAAAATAATACATACCTGTGAAATCATAGTTATATGTTGTTATCCACTGGGCCTTCTCTACATTTCGTAGCATATTGGCAGTTCTTGAAGAAAGATTATTTTCTAGTAAGTTGCATGTAGAGTTAGGAGCCACAATCTTTGGTGGCTTTGGATAATATATCTGACTGCTTCCCTCAACAAATTTAGGACACTGGAGGAAAAATAAAATAGGGAAAGTATAAAAACCTTGCTGCATCTCTGTGAGGTGACTGTAAGACATGGGATATCTGTGGATAATTTAAAGTTCTGATATAAAAAAATCCAGAAAATATGGTCTTTTTGGGAAACATTAAGTGGTAGCATGGGTGAGCTGGCCATACATGTATTTCTGAAGGAAGGGCCTATGCACCCCTTACTCTTGTGAGTAATCCTTACTGTTTCAACTCAGCATTAGCCATTTTCCACACTGTTCTTCCAGCAATTTTGTTTATTTGATGGAATTACTCACGGGGATAGTTTGTATACCCCGTGTCACTGGATTTCAGCCCTGCGTTACAATCTGATTAAAATATTTAACAGCTGCATAATTCAGATGCAACAAAGCACTTCATGTGAGGCTCTTCCGTGCTCTTATATTTTCAAGGGCACACCTAGGCTGGAGCCTATATACCATTCATACACGTTCATATTAACAGGGCGCTTCACTGGGATTGTCTAGTTAATGGGCTTGTATCTCTCCATATCCATAGGAAATCTGTCCCCCGAAACTGTATCTGTTTCCTCTGTTTACCACTGGCCTCCCCTACATTCTTAATCTTTTCCTAGGTATGTTTTTCATCTAATTTAGGCTGAGCAGAGACCTCCTCTTTCTATACATCTGAAGACAAAAAGTGGCTGGGGGGAGGAGGGGGAGCTATATGTTTAGGGTCAAAGCCATCCACTCATTTTGTGTTCATGCAGGACCCCTGGCAATGGAACCAGTGTGCTTCAGCTGAGTAAAGCAGAGCTGGATTCAGAGATTTGTGTACAGGATGTGCACGTATTGCAAAACATGGAGACCAGTTCTGCAGGGAGAGGAGAGAGACTCTCTGTAAGGCAGAGTGGGGATAGGACAAGGGCAAAGTCAAAGAGTATCTGCAACTATACAGATCGTCTGGTGGTGGTCACTCTGGTGGTGAGAGCTGCAAAGCAGTGGCTCACTGGCCATTGGCCATTTTGTTAATCTAGCAAGAGAAATTCCTCTTCCTACAGGTGTGATAAAAAATGTGAATTTTCCTAATCACAGCTACCTACATGAAAGTATGTATGTTGTCCTGGCCAATGCAAGGCCTCCTTCTGGGAGTCATATGGAATGTTGATGACTTCATGTCTATATGGATTACCTAAATGGATCAGAAAAAACAACAATGAATAGGCTAACAATAATAATAATTAATAATATCCATCAGACACAGCCAGAGACAGAAGTTCACTGGGGGCAGAGGTTTGTACCACAAATCATCCTCTCTGGGGTGGGTTTTATTGCAAGGGCTCTCGTTTAATGCAAATCAGCACCAATTTTGCAAGACTCTGCATTCTTTCTGTGTAGTTTTACAAGCAGTAAACAACACCACAAAATACCGTAGGATAAGTAAGATCTGATGAATTGTAAGATTGGTCCTCTGCCCATAAAACCACATCCAAAGGTGGAATTGAATGCTGCTGATCAATGAAGTAGCCTAACTGAAGTAGCCGAGCACGAGTCTGGGGCAATGGAGCCCTGGTCTAAGCTACAAATGATATCACTATAATTACATCATTCATGGGTGTGACATAGCAGCTCCTGCCTCTCAGAGAAGTAGAGTATCTATGCCAGTGGGAGAAGCTCCACTGTTGGTGTAGGCAGCCTCTTCACTAAACACCATAGCAGCACAGTGCTGCAAGTATAGATGAGTTCTCAGAGCGCAAGGGGCATGGAAATGTTTGCCGCATGTTTTTGTACCCCATGACTTCGCAGTGCACATTCTGCCATTTGTAAACACCTGGGTTTCATCCCTGGTGTAACTCTCATGGTCAATGGAGCTACTTTGGGGATGAATTTATTGGGCCCAGGATTTGCAAACTTTTGATTCCTGCCATGGCTTTTTCTAGCCCTGTTACTAGCAATAATTATTCTCATACCTGGAGGGCATTGTACACTAAATTATATGCTTCACCTCTGCTGGAATTTGAGGGCCATGATGGCAGCATGCTTGGTACCAGCACTTGAGACTCTTGCTTAAGCCAGGCTGCTTAGCTCCGTTGCTATTATTTTCACACACCGCCTTCCTTTCCACAACATCACAACATCTGAGAACACCAAACAATTGCCCAGTGCTGCTTTACCTTTGGTCTTTCTCAAAACAATCACATCATAAGCCTTTGTAGGGACGTTGGGATGAAAAGGCCGGTGGCTGCTTGCTTGGATGCCAGTGTCTCGGTCCTCTGGTGATTTAAAGGTTGGGAACATGGCATACCTGGAGATGTGTGTCTGGTAGGGGTGTGAGACTGGAAATGGGAGGCATAGTTGTCTTGGATTGATTTTAGAAGAATGGAAAGAAGAGCAGAAAGAAACACGGTTACCTTACTTTAAATAAATATAGATTTGTCTTAATAGTAAAACAAGGCATTGTAAATCCAACAGGGCCAAATTCAGCCCTGGAATAGTTCTGCTTAAGTCACTGGAGTTACAGGTGGGAGGAATGTGATCTGCTGTGTTTAACACAGATATTGAGTCATTGCGTGTCAGACACTTGTAAGGAGATGCAATAATTGCTCAATTGAGAGGAGGCCTGAGAGACAAAGAAGGGGGTCTTTTTGTTTCTTTAATCTTGTTTTCCCTTACCTCACCAAGAATTTCCCCTGCTCACCTCCAGACTACTGAGGCACTTTTCTGCATTCCCTTCCCTTCTTCTGATGTAAAAAAGATAAATTGTCTTTGTAGTTTTTGCAACCCTTGGGGCCATCATTTGGGCCACAGAAATGCCATTACTGGCAAAGGGGCATCAAATAAAACTGTACAGTCATCATGTCTCTAGGACCAACTCTGCAGCTGTGCAGACACGAAGACCAAAACAAATATCTGATTTCTATTTGCTAGATTTGGAGGGGGTTGAAATCAGAGTTCAGACCCAGATCAAAATTTTATAAGAGGTCCCTACCAAAATAATTTTCATGCTACCTACAATTCTACCTGGGCCCACACTGCCTTCCTTGGAGAGGTCATCCACAGCTTCAGCCTGCAGAGTAACACTATCCTTACAGGCTCATGAGCACATAAACATTACAGCCCTCCTCTCTTTTGGAAACTTGCTCCTGTCTCTGTAATGGTACATGACAGGAAGCTCTGCAGAGAAAGGTACAGTTTGAAGCTCTCTTAGCCAGGATTCTGTGGTCCGGCAACATCCATGGTGTGGCACAAATGTTGCAGGACCAGAGAGTTCCAGTGGAGGGCCAATGGCAAGGATCCTGCGAGGCTGGCTGGGCAGTGGGATGCCCATAGAGAACCCACCATCAGCACATGGCAGCAGGTCTGCCCAGCAGGGTTGGGAGACACGCACATGGCTGGGAGCTGCAGTAGCTTGGTGGGGCAGGGATCTACAGCATGCGGCTGCCTGGCGGGTCCTGGAGCCCTAGCACAATCCATGTGGCTGCCCAGCAGGTCCCAGAGCCAGGGCAGCGATGTCTGCCTAGCAGGGTCGGCAGGGCAGTGTGGCCAGGAGGAGGTGAGGAACCATCCGGGAGGCCAGTGGAATAGGCGGGGGGCTGAGAAATGACCTCCTCTAGTCCAGCAAAATCCCTTATCTGAGACCAATCAGGTCCCGAGGTTGCTGGACCAGGGAGGTCCAACCTGAACCCACAATAGGGTGGGTAAAAGACTGAAGCACACACATGAGAAACTTTCCAGGACAGTATTTTCCTATGGACTCAAGAACTGGTGTAGGAGGAAGCGGAGGACAAAGTGATAAGATAAGACAAAAACCAGACACAAGGAGCAGTGACAGAAAAAAGTAGCAAGAGAATGAAAACAAAGGAAAGAACCAATCGCAATACAAATAGCACCCACCTGCCTCACATACAAGTGCAAACTTCAGAAAAGCAAACAGGCAAGAAGAAGTGTGTAAGAAGAGTGAAGGCACAGGAGGTGAGATGCCATCTTACATACGGAGTGCTGAAATCAGCTGAGGTACTGTCAGGCAGCCAAAACAAGGATGTAAAAGAGAGAGAATAGAAGGCAAGACAAGACCTGTTTATTGGCATAGTACAGTAGTAATGTATTGCTCTGGCATGTGTGAGATTGACCTTTTTCTAGACTTAGGCCTATGCATGGGAAAAAAGGAGAGTGTAGTTGTGCTGCCTGCCTGTTGTTGGGAGAACGCTACCACTTTCCCCTCTTACAGTATCATTGTTCTAGGCACATTTATGCCCCAGTCCAACAAAGCTCTTAACCCGGACACTTAAGGTAAGTGTGAGTAGTCCCACTGAAATAATTTTGTTGGATCAGGGCATTGATCAATATAGAGGAAATACCAAGGTGCTTAACTGCTTTGTTGGCTTCATACCTTAATGCTACAATTCAGTGATGGTAACTGGCAACTGCTTTACTCGTGTAAAATAAAAAATCAAATACAAAACGTAATGTCTTCTAATATTAATTTTAGCTTAGCACTGCAGAAAAGATCAAACACATTAATAAGCAGAAGAAAGCTACAAAATAACATGTGTCCTGAAGATTTGGAGCAATTTATATTTTTTTAAAAAGGCAGGAGGAATGAGGAAGTGTGGCTTCCTTATAGGCTATAGTGTTCTTTGGCAATAAACAAACATATGACTTTCTAAACCCAAAGATCAAATCTTATAAATGCATGGACTTTGTACATAATGAGTCACATTTGCTGTTTACTTTTAGGTAGCAAATGGAGACAAATTCTACCCTCAGCTCCTAGCAGAGATCCCACTGAAGCTAACAGATATCAGGCCTGTGCATCTAAACTCAAAATTGTGCCTGTTGAAATCATTTTTTCTGGGTAGGAAGGGGTGCTAAGAGAAATTCTCACCCTGGACACTGAGAACTGGAATTTCTTTCCTATAGTGCTGGGGCTACTATTTTCATCTTTCAATTTTTGAATAGTAAGGAAATCAAAGAACTAAATAAAATGTCCTAAAATCTTGTGACAAGTGAATTAACAGAGATCCAGGAGTCTTTCTCGAGGAAAACAAACACTGGGTTTCTGTGTCAATACCAGGGAATAGCATGATCTGGCTTCACATCACAGTTTACAGCTGCTTATTGTGAACAGACACCTTTTCCAACCTGCTTTTAAAAAAAAATACAGTCCACATACTATATATAAAACCAAATTCACCCCTTTCCTGAGACTAGATTCCACTTACCAAAATATCAACAATATGCGAGCAAAGAATAGCTTAGCCAGAGAGTCTCGCAACAAATTTTTGGTGACTTCAGAAGACAGCTACCAACTCTTGCTGGTGGCCATTCTGACAAATTTTCCTAGAATACTTAACTAACTTTTGGAAAAACCAATAAATATGCACATGCCCTTGTACAAATCATTGTAATTTATGTATGCAGGATTTTTTTATAGACCCAATAATAAAAATTATGTACAGTTGTCTCTATTTTTGAGTGGACCTAAACAGAATAAAAGCACAAATAAGATGCTTTGCATGTTCTTATCTTTTTTGTTGCTTTTTTTTTTTTTTTTTTTGCTGTTTTGGTCGCTATTTTTTAGACTTGCTAGCTAGTAAGTCTGCTGCTGTGAAAAGTGATACTTGTATGTTCATGCCTCCAGGAAGGTGAGGAACTTACTGGCTGCTGGCTCCAGAGAGGAGCAAGGACCAACCCCTGGTAGGGGCTCAGGGGGCGGGGCTGCGGCTTCCCCCCACCCCCAACACACATGCACCCAATTAGTGCCAAGGATGCTGTGGCCACAAGAAAAGCCCCTGGTGGCTGCATGTAGCCACAGGGGTTGCATTTGAGAAATTCTGGCTTAGGCTTTCTGACCAAGCTTGGCTTTACCTAGGTGTAAGGGGACTGTTAGCCCCTTACTAAAACTCAGTGGGAGCTCCCAGTACCAAAAGGGGGAAGGGTCCATGAGACAATGGAAAGCGGCCAACACGCCAGCTCAGCCTGATTGACAGGTTGGACAGGCCAATGAGGAAATTAGGGGGCCAGGCCCTGTCCTCCTTGTGAGCTGGGATTTTCTGGGTCTCTCTGAGAAAAGGAGAGAGAGCTAGGAAGAGCAGCAAGAAGAGTAAGCTGTGTGGAGAGACAGACCTGCAGTGTTAGAGCCAGAGGCCCATACCGCCCACAGAGTGCAGATCCTGTGCTAAGAAGCAGACCTGCAGTGTCAGAGCCAGGCACACACAGCCCAAGGAGTGCAAGCTATGCTGCGGGGCAGTCCTGCAGTGACACAGCCAGACACACACAGCCCAAGGAGCGCAGACCCTGTGGTGAGGAGCAGACCTGCAGTGACCAGAGAGCCAAAGGGGTCAGAGAAGCAACACAAGGAGCTGGAGGCTGGCAAAGCAGCACAGTCTGCAGCTGGGTGTGGTGAGCAGCTGGGACCAGCAAAGTGAAGGGAGAGGCTCTGGGCAGGGAGACACCACCAGCCAAGAGACCCTGCAGGCCAGACTTGGAGAGGGATTGTAACTCCAACTGGGAGAGGGGTCCTGCCACCTAGAGCCTGAAGTCATGTGGTCACTGCCAGACCAAGCGTGTCCAACCTGCAGCCCCCCTGCAGCATAACCAGGGCCTGAGAAAGAGCCCTGGGACCTATAAGGAACAGACTGTGAACTGTCCTTACACTCTGCAAACTGCTGTTTGTGATGTCCCCGTGCTACAGAGCGGGGCTATGTGTTCTCTTTTAACCTTTCTCATTTTTCCTTATTCTTTTCTTTTTAATCAGTTGCTGTTTAATAAATTGTATTTGCTTTGATCTATATGAAATGATTACTGGGTCAAGAAAGCATGCAGTGTGAAGAGAGCACCCCAGAGTGGGGACACCCTAGCCCCTGCCCCAAGTGACTACAAGGTCAGGGATTAAGCCCCAGAAAACCTGGGCCCAGCCTTGTTGGGATTTCGAGGACTCTGCTACTCAGGAGAGTGGAAGGGGAGCCCTCAGGGTCAGGGAGGCTTTTGGGTAAAAGAAGTGGGAGCGGGGACTCAGATCCTTTCACTGGTCCATTTCACCAGGGTAGTACAGAAGCCAGGAAAGCTCCCCACAATAGCGGGACCATTCCCCCACTTACATAGGGGTCCATTCTGAAGTCCATACCCTATATTTTCTTCACTAAACAGGAGCTTCCTCTCCCCCCTGCCCGTATATAGGCAGGATAATAAAGTGTGACTGTAAACACCCTTCAATGTCCACTGGCCAAGGATTCAATGTCATGTAGCAGCAATTTCCATCAACCCTGACAAGCTCACTCCACTGAACACATTGCTATCATGATATTTATTGATAAAGAATGTCATGTAAGAGATTAAATGGAAGCTGGGGACATAGTGGTCATTAATATAATTCTGAAATGTGTGTCCCTGTACCACTCTGTGAGCAACACTGTAACTGCCTGCACTTTACATCTGTCCTTATAGACATATGCTTAGTTTAACACCAATGCATCCTGTCTGCTAAAACAGAGGAGTAACAAGATGATCACTCATAATCCAGGGAAAGAATCACATTTGTATGAAGTGAACTGAAAAATACTATTTTTGTTGCCTTTTTACAGTGCAAATATTTGTAATAAAAATAATATAAAGTGATCAATGTACACTTTGCATTGAGCTCTTAGGCATCACTCAGCAAGATCAACACCTGTATTTCAACTATATCAGCATAAATACAACCTTTCTTTTGTGGCATAAGAAAAAATGAAACAAGTGATATAAACTTACTTGAGTGAATTATCTGGAGGTTTAGGAAGCCTGTATTAGAGAAAAGAAAACATTAGGTGAGTAATTTGGAGTGATCTATATTCATTATGATGCCCTCTCCCCTTTTTTATCTAAATCAATACAATCAACAAACATTATTGACAAATTAATATGTAATAAAAACAGATAATACTCTCACTGATATCAGTTTCTCTGTGAACGTTCTTTATGTATTTATGTGCCAAAATATGAACGCTCCCCTGGAGGTGTGGATGTGCAATTTCAGAAGAAACAGCGGGAAAATATCAACCTCTAACACTTTCTTATGCTTGCCCTGCCTTAGTAAACATCGTTATACAATACTTTAAAAAAAACCCTTGTACTTCTGATAGTTAGGATTCAAACAGAAAAATCAGAAAATATATCCACTCTGTTTACCATGTCAATGGAGAAATTCTATAATAATTTTGCAATGATAAGTTAGTTATTCTTCATGGTAGAAGCTTATTTTTTTAAAGTAGTAAGATAGAGGACAGCACTAAATTTGGAGAGCAAATCTTTAATCACAGAGTCTCTTGGCATTACCATCAAGCCAGAAGGACTTATTCTTCAAGAACCAGAGAGTCTTTCAAAATGGAAGTATGCAATATAGATATATGTGTCACAGTGCCAAATTTCGAAATAAAGCGCTATTTTGAGCCATCCCTTATTCCTCATAGAATGAGGTTTACAGGGATGGCAAAATAGCACGTCTGCTATATTTAGAAACAGCGGACGCATTCAAAAGACACGAGGTAGCTATTTTGGGATACCTCTGGTATCCCAAAATAACTTTCCTGTGTAGACATACCCTGTATTTCTTCCATAAAAGAGGAAGCTCAGTGAATGCAGTATATTTAGGGTACGTCTACACAGCAACATTATTTCAAAATAACTAGTGTTATTTCGAAATAACTTAGTCTATTCCTACACAGCAGGCAGTTATTTCAAAATAATGTTGAAATACTGTCAAGCTGGAGGACTTCTTACTCGGACTCCTGTAACCCTCATTGTATGAGGAGTAAGGGAAGTCAGAGGAAGAGTGCTCTATTTCAAAGTAAATGCTGTGTAGTCGCTCCCAATTTCAAAATAAGCTATTTTGAAATAAGCTACGCAATTGACATAGCTCAATTTGCGTAGCTTATTTCGAGTTAAGCTCTGCTGTGTAGACACACCCTTCGATTTCATATCCTAACTCTTGTACTTCTTCCTTGTTTTTATCTTTGCTTTGTATTTTCTGAGCCCTTTGACTTCCATAACTCTCCCTGACCATATCATTTCTCCCCTTATATCTCCATCTCCCACTGCTTCTCTTCTGCTTCTTGGACATGATCCAAAGCCCACTGATGTCAGGAGAAAGCATCCCTAATGAGATCAGGCCCATGCTCATGTGATTGCAAAGCTACTGATACTTATGCTTGGTCTACACTCCAGAGTTATGTCAACATAAGGCAACTATTGTTGACCTATGTCAGTGTCTATACTACAGCCTTGCTCCTGCCAATGTAAGTGCCCTACTACAGCAACATCATAACTCCACTTCCACGGGAAGCACAGGGCTGTTGGCTGTCACTCTTGTCAATTTAACAGCTTCATGAAATCAACCTCAAAGCCAGTCCCCGGCTGGACAGCTGTGGGATCTCTGCTCCAAGCTGGGCTGCTACCAGCCTCCTGGCTTCAGCTGCCCCCAGGGTTCCCCAGTGTTAGCTCTGCTGCCCCCTGGAGTCCTGGTTCTTCACTCCCCACCAGGAGCATGGCAGCTGACTGGCAGCTGGTGCAGCAGCTCAACCGTTCGCTCAGAGCTACTACAAGGGGACCCAGCTCAAAGGCAGCTTGGTGGGATGTCACCCCCAAATCTCCCATGCATTTTGAGCACCTATGTGGAAACTAGGCTACCTGGAGGCAGTCAGCTGAGTATGGTAGCAAAGGGTCAGGTGCGGGGGGACGGGGGAACGGACAAGAATGGACTTGAGGAATGGCAGCTATAAATGGTACATTTCACCACTCCTGAACACAAAGTCTGTGTAAAATATCTAAATAGATTAGAACTGGTATTTACGCATCCTGCACTTTCAGTGAGCCCTTAGGATGGATCGCAGGGATTGCCTGGCAGCCAATGGCGCGACAACTGCAAGCTTGCGAGGCTGACCCTGCTGTGGGCCAGGACCAGAGAGGAGTGCAGTTGTACAGATCTTCATTTGGTGGGCCCCAGATCACTGGCATGAAGAGAAGGATTTTCTACAAGGCCAACAAAAATCTATGTTGGCCTTGCCCAGCATCTCTGGTGGCCTCTTGGATCAGGATGGTGAATGGAGGTGTCTGGTGGTACATCAAAGTTCCCATGAGGGGTTGATTACCCTTGTTCTCCTCTGCATATTTTTAACTGGGAGGGAAGATATGGCCCAGTGTTCATTCATTTTGAAAGGCAATTCTTGTATATGCAAAGCCATTCATTGTCATGCAAAACTACGTAAGGATTTGTGGTTATGACAAATTCACAGTAATCCCATTCTAGGATATGACATCTAGTTACTGCAAATGCACACTCACTTTCCATGATAGACCATAATGGCCCAAAAGAGCCATCCCAAGCTATAATGTCAATACACCGGGTATAAAGAGCTCCTTAGTAAATCTCCAGAGCAGCACTCAGCCAGTGGTTTTCAACACAGTTTTGCAAGGCTATCACCATCTTACAGTGTGATACTGCATAAATGTCTTCACTCTGAAAGGCCTGTGAGTACGAATGTGGCACATTTTCTATGCATATTACATTTTAAAAGAGATCTACTCTGGACAACATAAAAATTATCTTTCAGAGATAAAATATGAGTAAATCTGGTCTTTTGGAAACAATGAACAGAGACTGAAACATTAAAAAGAGTGTAGAAGGAAGCCTTCTCTTCTAGATTACATTTTAATTTTTAAAATAATTAAGATCATATTTAGAATAATTAAGAATACACTCTCAACTAAAATATTCGGAGGCCACAGCTGGGCTCTGTTCAGTATACACTGGGACAGATTTTGATCTCCTCCATCATGTAGCCTGCCCAAAGGTAGATCAGAACAGCAATCACTGGAAAGGGGCCATGGGGCCATGGCCCCTATGTAAGTCTGCACATAGTGGGGCTGGTAATCTAAGCACCCCTGTCCTCGCATAGGAAATGGTTGGTTTCAGAACCAGCCTCAAACATGGAAGCACACGGGGTGGGCCTGAGTAGGCAAGACTGAGTGTGTGATTATGAGGTTACTGTGGAAGAGATGGAAGAACCTGTTGCCTGAGTCTATGCCTTGGATTGGGGATGGATTTCACTCCATAGTCCTCCTGTACTTCACCTTTTGTTTCAGCCTTTATGCAGGCAGAGTGAATTATCTCTAGTATGAATTAGAATGTACAGGGTGTTCATCTAGCCATCAAATGACAAGGGGCCACTTCCTTGCCTGGTGTCATTCTAGTGAAATCAATGGAGTTACTGCAGGAATGGGTTAGGCCCATGAAAGGTAAGATAAAACAGTCAGCTGGCTGAACATTCCAGACACATGAGAGGTGATCTGAAACCCACCCAAAGAAAAAGACTGAATTAAAGCTGAGTATCTTATTATCTTTAACCCACTGGGCCTGATTCTGCATTTCTTGCATACCTACTAGGGTATTGTGCAAAGGCTGGCAGGGCTGAGCTCAGTGTGCCTAGAAACTTTTATTACATCAATTTTCAAATGCTCCAGCAATTACAAATCCCCACACTATGGATAAATCCTCATCACTTGTGCAAAGCTCAAGCAAATGTGCTTTGTGTGTGTAGGGAGGAGGGGAATAGATGCAGGACTTGTAAGGAAGGATTTCTCCCCACAATCTGCAGTCACAGTTTGCAACAGCTGCACAACCAATGCCTCTAAGCTGCACTGTTTGTCAAGGCCCAGGAAAGGTAGGTTTTGGCCAATGTACTCTTTCAGTTTACCAAACCCACCTTCCCTTGGTCTTTCAAATCTCTGTTCTTTCAAATCTTCTTTCAAATCTCATGGAGGCAGCTACATGCTGGAACACACGGCTGCAGATTCACCCTGTCCTGCTTCTTCGTGGCCCATCTGCACCCAAACACAGCAGAATTGTGATAGATCTGCTTGCTACCTTTCCAGCCCTTGTGGGCTCACACAATATGCCCAAGTGGGTGGCAATGCCATGGCACACTATGGAATTTGGCAGACACTATACAGGGGAAGGGAGGGTTGCTTGCCCCCTGGCTGCTTTTAATCAGCTTGGATGGTTTTTGTACTGCTTTGCCAGTTTCTGGTGAAATGATTTCGTGTGCTCGCCTTGCCCCAGGGGACCAACACTCCCTGTTAGTTGCTGGTATTTGTGGATGTGCGGTGATTTTGTAACTACTGCATGTCACTTGGCTGGGAACATAGCCGGCAACTGTCTCCATGTGCTGGCCTCTCACCATTCTGAGACAGTAGCACAGGGATAGTCAATAAGCAGACCACAAGTCAAATCTGGACCACCAGATGCTTTTGAATGGACCCCCAAATCTTTTTATTTACTTATTGTTATTGTTAGGGTTACTTTTATATTTCTCTGGAGTCTGCACCTCGGCTATACCTTGATCAAGAAATTTGGATCTTGACAAAGAATCACTTGCTATCCCTGCTGAAGCTGGTCTTCTCAGCCTGGGGAACCAGGAAGCAAGAAGGAGTGAGGCTCATCAGCAGGGAGGGGAAGGAATGGGGCAGAGGAGGCAGGGGCTCCCAGGAAGGGAGTCATGGGGCTCCCTCGTGCTCCTGTGAGTGGGTGAGCTCACATGGGGAGAGGCTGGGGCTCCTGTGTGTCTAGGGAATCAAAGAGAGGGCTGTGGCCACAGGTGTGGAGTAATAATTAGCTCCTGTTAGCACTAGGATCCTTATTGTTAGTGGTGGTGGGGTGGCCAGGGGCTAGTTTTTCTGAATCTCAGAGATGGCAACTCAGATTGACAGGAGGAAGGGGTGAGGGTGAATCACACAGTGTTGCCCACACTGGCCAGATAAGCAGGGGAAAATTAATACAGCCTTAGCTGTAAGGTGTACATAACTAAGCATATATAATGTTGCTACAAGGACCTTAACATGTTCATTTCCTGACTGTGGAGTGTTTTAACTCTGACTGCTGTCTCATTAATCTAAATGGTCTGGGATTTGAGCTGCACGTTTCAGTGTTTTGTTGGTTCCATCAAGTGGCAAAATGGTGTACTACAGGTTGAACCAACCACATTCAATCTCAGGCAAGATAGGCACTCTTCTAAATAGCAGCAAAAAAAGGGAAACAATATTTTACACAAACCTCTTATTAAAATTCACTTAGAAACACCAGAGAAAACTTTCAAATACATGCACACATGATGTAATGGTTAGCTCAGTGTTATTCTCTGCTAATCTGGACTCTGCCCCATAGGAGAGAGTATTTCTGTGTCACAAACTGACCCAAACTGACAAATCAATAATACCAATTTCAATCTCTTGAAACTCATGCCTCATTCAGAACTTCCTTCCAAACTGGAGCTATGTCTACACTGCCCTCTCTTGCACAAAAAAAAATGCAAATGAGGCAAAGCATGGAATATCATTTGCATAATTAATGAGGCTCCGTTTTTGTGCAAGAGGCTTTTGCGCAAGAGCCGTTCTTCCACTTTTTTTCAGGAAGAACGGCTCTTGCGCAAGAGGGTTTTTTTGTGCAAAAAGGAGCTGTGTATATGGCTCCTTTTTGCGCAAAAGCCTCTTGTGCAAAAATGGAGCCTCATTAATTATGCAAATGAGGCGTGGCAATATTCCATGCTTTGCCTCATTTGCATATTTTTTTTGCGCAAGAGAGGGCAGTGTAGATGTAGCCTAAGTGTTTTCTATAGTCACTGATCAACCACATTTTATACAAAGTAAATCTTCAGGTCATATTTCATCATAAACATGAATCCATGATGTCATGAAGGTGGAATAGTCAGCTTCTCATTGCATTCACCACACTAAATAAATGATCCAATCTACATGGTAATGGAAACTTACAGATCATCATTCATACGGACATCACTTTTTTTCATTTGGGTTACTTCATAGTACTGCTCAATGGGAAGACCTCTGCATAAAGAGAGAGCAAAACATAAAACAACATTTTACTTATTGGTTATAAAACTCCAAAGAAACACATTTTCTTTTTTTTTCTTGTAAAAAATGCAGACATGGCATGTGCTTTTGTCTGCAGTCCACGCACTGCCCTTACCACCATTCAGAGATACTGGAAATTTGGATTCTTACTATCAGATTCAGACCTTAACATTGAAGTTTCACAGGACCTGATTTTCAGAAGTGCTGAGTGTAGTCAGTCAGGCAGGGTCATTCTGATGGGTTCCTGTTCTGGGAATGATGATAACCGGAAGGCTGCTTGCGTGTGTGCTCAGTGATATGTGCTGTGTCGACTTGCACAATTAGTTGACACAGCAGACCAAAATGAGCTCCCAAAGACCACAAACCAGATAAGGATCGAAGGTGCCTAGCCAGGTTTATTGTTAAGTGAAGTACAGTAAAAGTTATCAGTAGACTCTACCGAACCACTATGTATATGTACCCTGTAACAATGGAATGACTCAATCAGTGGGTGATTGCACTGCCCCCTAGGTTATTGAAAGACTGTTCCCCCAAGGCACAACTTTATATACAAGTACAAACAAGTTACACGGACACTCCTGATGTGTCAGGTTGCCACCCTCTGATGTTGTCAGCTCACCAAACTCTGATGCTACTTAGATACTACCTATCACCCTGTACCTTGTAGTTTGATTAGATCATCTCTATTCATCATGCTGTCATTTTAGTCCCTTTCCTGAACCTGGTATCTGTATCTGTGGGGAGTGTTACTAAGGTCTTTCTTAATGAGCTGGTGGTACCATGTGCTTTCAATTTATGACCAGTATCAGTTACTGTTCTACACCTGGTCCTATTACCCAGGTAATAGGTTTCACCCTCCCAGCCCTGTTTCTTGCCGAGTTCTGTGAGTAGGGGCCTGCCTCTTGCTCACAGCTTACCTTTGCTTTATGTTAGCCATGTTTTGTCCATTGTTAACTAGGCCTCAGGCCTCTTACCAGGCCTGTGCAACATGGGCTTATGTTTTAGGCCTTCATTTTACTACATTAAGAGGCAGGCCCCTGCTCACACTGATCACCTTCATCAATGATTTCTATGGGCACAGGATCAAACCCTAAGAGCCTGATCCTATGAGGAGCAGAGCATTTCCTAGAAGAAGCCGAAGATCCTCTACGACCATTGATGTCATAAGTGCTGGAAGTAGGCGTGCTGAGGGTGCTGCAGCACCTTCTGACCTGAAGTGGTTTCCATTAGATACAGGCTTTACAAATTTGGTTCAATGGCTCTCAGCACCCCCACTATTCAAATTGTTCCAGCATTCCCGATTGACTTCAATGGACTAACAGAACCAGACCTTTAGTGGGCCAAAAAACACAACTTTTTTCAGTGGTCCTTGTTGCTGCTGAAGAGACACATGACCTCTGAGTGAGATGACAGCATCTTAGCTGCCTCTGATGGCACAGATGCTGGTTATCAGCAGCTAACATGGGGCAGGACAGAGAAAGGGAGAACAAAAGGGACAGCAAACTGAAGAACATACCGCCAGAGAAACCAGTTATAACTGGCAATGTTATCCTTGGAATAAGAACAGCCTTGGGACTGCTGACCCTCACCTGCAAAGGCTAAGCTTGCATAGAGGAAAAGGAAGCCTGGTCAGGAAGTAGCGAGAGGAAAGTGCTGGTAGAGAATGGCAGGGCATGTATTGATATGTTCTGCTTGGCTTAACATGGTGGCTTGGATTGTTGGAGAGTTGACAGTCATCTCTCCATGCAGTGTTGCTGTTGACATATTGATCCCAGGATATTAGAGGGGCAAGGTGGGTGAGGTAATAGCTCTTATTAGAAGTTGGTCTCAGTGATTACACATGGCAGAGGAAGGAGGAGGGGCACCAGCCCCATCTTTCTGTGCCCCTTGCTCCAACCCTGCCCCACCCTTACTCCACCCCTCCCCAGAGCAGCACGGCCACATGGGCTGGAGCTGCCCGGCCTGTGCCTTCCCTGCCGCCGCTGCCGATGAGTGGAGGGAAGGAAGGAGGGTGAGGGGGCTGCACCACACTGCGCTACATAGATTCCAGCTGCCCATGCCAGCCCTCCTGCTAGCTGCTGGCCAGCCCTTTCTGCCATGGGAGGGGAAGTATGGGGAGTGCACCCCCACATGCCACCTGTGGTTGGTCAGTGAAAGATATTCTCTCACTCACCTTGTCTACCTAGTAATCTTTCTCTGGGGCTATGTCTAGACTACAGGCTTCTTTCGGAAGAAGCTTTTCCAGAAAGAGAGCATCCACACGGCAAAAGTGCATCGAAAAAGCGATCTGCTTTTTCGAAAGATAGCAGCCACATTGATTGGACACTATCTCGCATTTAAGTTGTGATTACTATGGACAGAGTGGCCACCAGGGCACCTGTGCTTTTTCCTGGAGGCCTCTTCTTTGGAAAAAAACCCTGCCCTTTTTCTGGAAAAACTCTGCAGTGTGGACATACCCAGGATTTCATTTAGTAGCTACTGCTAACACCTTATGTCTGTGTGAGATGTCAGGATGCATGCTCTCCTCTGGCAATACCTGCAATAGCAGTCAGTGGACTACCTTTCATAGGGGACTCTAGTGGATCAGTGAAGCTTGCATTAGCCATCCCACCTACCTACCTACTGACAAATTTTTTCTGATAATTGGCCAAGTTGCACTCAGTATTCTGGGACATGTTAGCCTTGAACACAGATCTCAATGGGAACACCTCACATAAACTATTTCCATACTGTAAATTCTCTTTTCAACTTTACAATAAAAATGTAACGATGATCTGGAACTTTTCAATTTTTATCTGTTTTACACTTCAAAAGTATAATGCTGCAATGATGCGTTTTTAGATACATACACAGCCTTTGTGTCTCTTCCAGCTGAGTGGAATAATGTAGTAAATGAGATACAGCATCTGGGATTGGAATAACCTTTGGTTCAATGCATCTGCAGGGAGTCATTAGTTTTGTCTGTCAAAGGAGACACTTTGGCTTCCCACGCATTTTGTGTCAGTTGACAACTGAGCATTTTGCATTGGACACTGCATCCCCCAGCACTGACAGGATTATAAATAATTTTAAATAACTCAGTGCTTCCGAAAAATAGTCTTCCCTGTTTTGCTACTGCACACTGACATCTGCTGAGGAAAACTGCACATTACCTCAATTCTTTTTCCACGTAAAACCAGCTCTGTCAGTAACACAGCTACCTCTCTGAAACATGTAGTCAGAAACTTAAATCTTCCTTAATGTGTGCTCAGATAACAACTTCACCATAAGGAACCACCCCAGAATACATTTAAAAGCCAAAGATTTGTCAGACAGCAGTTTGCTGGAAAAATGCTTTCCCCACTTTTTATCCTCCATAAACTTTCTATTGAATTTGTAAAAATTGGGTTGCGAAAATGAAGCAATGAAGCACTGGTTATAATCACAGATATTGGAACTGTAGTACTTACACTGTTTACTATACTTCCTTACCAGTAGGCCAAACAAATGTACAGATGATACCAAAGTAGAAGTATACGCACTCACAAAAATGAACGAGTAAACCAACTCCTAAATGTGGGATTTAAAAAAAATGCAAGTACTTTTGTGTGGGACTCACAAACAGACAACAGCCCCCTAACAGAATCAACTCTCTCAGATTCTAGTAAGTTTTCTTAGTATAATTTAAATACAAGCTGCATATTTTTGTGTGTGCATCTGTGCAAATGAATTCAGGCTTTTTGTACCTCCAAAAAGCACAATGAGCACAGTCACAGATTTATACAGTACTTCCCTTGCATTTTTACAGCTTTCTGACCCAGACTAAATTGTACCATAATAAGCACTTAATACACTTCTAACTTGCCTTCTTGGTAAAATTAATTGGAAACAACGTGCTAAGGCAGCTGCAAAGGGATGCTGCTTCAACTGCCAGAAACCAGTATTTGCAGCCCTTACAATGCAGAGAAGGAGATAGATAAAAGGACCTAAATAAAACTTTCCAGGCAATGTAGAAGTAACCTTTAGGTTTCATTGCTTTTCTGTTTGGATGGCAATATGAATGTTTAGGGAAACTATTCCAGTGTGCAGGCCAATACTCAGCTGTGTGGTAACTCTATTGGACAGTTAGGGGTTACTTGGACTCTATCTGTAATTCAGACTTCAGGGTTGCTCTAAAAGCACCCACAGTTCTGGCCCCCACAGGGCCACTGAGCTGGCTTATGATCACCAGATCTTATACCTTGGTACATTCCTGAAACACCTGTTATGCTGGAGACTAAAAGCAGATGGCTAGACCGACTATCGTACTGTTAAAGCTAATCTTCTGTACCCTTTTCACCACCGGAGTAGAAGAGAAGGGGATGAAGCAAGGGCCAGGATCTGGCCCAGTATGTCTACACACCGAATACATCTAGGATTTATATATTTAAAAACCCCTAAGTGCAATAAAAATTCTTGTTTGGAGTCTTTCTAAGGAATTGTCACCATAAAGTTAATTTCTATAAGGAAAATTGATTACATGTGAGGGGGAGGCAGAGGGCAGGACAATGCCCTTGTTTCCTTTTGTCCTCCCCTTCTCATTTAGCAGAGAGTAACACCACTGAACATTATTCCATAATTCCTTTGCAAAAGGGTTGAGATATCTGAAGTCATATCCATTGCCCAGGCTCCTCCACTGGTGTTACAGACCCAGAAAGTCAGAGAGATATTCAGGGTAGCTAATGTAGGGTATCTGGGTATAATAGGATTTTCAGACATTTTTATTTTTCTTTTGTTTTGGAAGTAGGGTGAACCTGATGCTACTTGTATTGGAGGCACTAAGCTCAGTGAACTTCATCACACACTTCTTGGAGGTTATGCAATCTTTGAAGACACCCGTCATCTATGTATCTCCTTTGCATTGCACACACATATACCTGTAGGAAATTACCTTTTAGAATGGTAGGAAGAATAGTCTGGGGCTTGCACAACTGCGAATTCTGAGCCTTGTTCAATTTGATCAGGCAGGGCTGAATGGCAATTTTCAAATGGAGATAATGGGCCACATTCTGGCAGTGCAAAGCAGCTAGAAAGCAAACTCCCCAGTTACCTGGGTATCATTTTGAACAAAGAGGAATTCATGGGTCTTGAGGAGTTTATCTCCTCTCTCGGCCATGGGTGCAGAATGCATGCCCATGGAAAGGGAGCTTGGCTGATTACCTGCCTATGGCTCCTGGGACTGCAAAATGCTGGGTGTAAGTCAGAGCAGTCTTAAAAAAAATGCTGAGCGCCAAAGTTCCTCCTGACTTCAGTGGGATTTGTGGATGTTGAATTAGTGAGACTTTCCTTACGGTCAGAGAGGAAGTTTATGACAATTGATAATAAATACTACACAGTTACCAAATGATAGGAAATATAAACTAAATGTGGAGATCCAAAGCTCCAAGAGTGTTAGTAGATACATGGAGGGTGACCCTGGGTACTATGACTGAAGAACACTGCAGGATAGAGCAGTGTCCAAAATGGAGGTAACAAAGTCTATCCCCAGAGTGCAAATTATCTACACAGCTCTATCTGCATTGCTGTCCAATCGCACTGCATTTCATTAGCTGTTTCTAGACTACAACACGTCCAAAAATTGGAATGTATGAAACATGCAACCAACCGACCTTGGCCAGGAATCTCCACCATAAGCATAATGTTGATGTCCTTTAGCAAGCAAACAAGGAGGCTCATTCTTTGGTCTGTGATCTTCTGGCAGTGAAACCGGTGCAATTCCTCCATATTCTCTTTCAGTTCCCCAGGGAAGCCTGCACCACTGACGTGAATCTCTTAACTCCTCATACCTGAAACAAAAAATAATGTTCTTAAACAGCAGCAGTGATGGTGCCTCAAAACATCATGGAAGTTTTAACCATGAAGACTCTGGATTTATTATTCCCTTGGCTATTAGCTACTCAACTTTTCGATCACAGATGTCATAATGTGCCTGCTCCAGTTAAAGTCAGTGGAAGCAGAAGCAAGTCCAGTATGTTTTGATTGGCTGGAGGAAGAGGGTAGGTGAATGTATGTCCAACCTCCTGTAACATACATTGGGTGTCTGAGCTGCTGAAACATGGGCAGACACTTTGTCCTCTAGGTGCTAAATACCACTGCACAAGCTCATATGCTGAGGGAGTTTCACAGAACCAAATGTCAGTGAGGCATCTAATTCTCGGTCTGTCTAGACTACAGGCTTTTGTCGATAGAGGCTGACTGAGAAGGAAAAAGACACTCCCCACATTCCCCTTGCACACTCGAGCCTAGGGAGCCTGACTAGTATATTTTGTGTGCTCCAGCCCCGTGGGGGGGCGGGGAAGGGGACTGACTACAGAGAGGTTAGAGTGCCAATGCTGGGGTGGGGGAACCCTGAGCCTCGGGGGCCAGATTCAGACAAGCTAGAGGCTGCATCCAGCCCCCAGGCCTTAAGTTCCCCACCCCTGATCTACAGTACCTATAGTCTACCAGGGCACACAAGCTCTATCAGATTATCTGACAAGTTTCTGAGAATGGTTGAAGAGTTCCATCAAAATTCAGTGTATCCATATGACCAACAGTCCTACAGTACTATGTGTGTTGTTTACATCACTTGTTTCATGAAGATGAGCACCAGTGAATATTTTACACACTTCCTTTTCCTCTGGTTGTTTTCATCTGGCAGGAATTTCCAGATAATAATGTAGGTACAAAGTGCACCCTATCATTCTTATGGATGGAGAAAAGGGCCAGGAAAAAAAAAAAAGATTGTTTCCCCCAGGAATGATAATTTGCTCTAAAACCTCTCCACTGAACAGATCAGTTAAAATACTTTTGAAATTGCGACAATGAAAAAATGTGGGTACTGGCTCTGGGAGTAGGAGTCCAGTGATCCCTCCCAAAAAGACTGATTATGATGCTGTGCTAAGAACCGGTTTTGTTCAATATCTTTATTAATGACCTGGATGAGGGGATGGATTGCACCCTCAGCAAGTTTGCGGATGACACTAAACTAGGGGGAGAGGTAGATACGCTTGAGGGCAGAGATAGGGTCCAGAGTGACTTAGACAAATTGGAGGATTGGGCCAAAAGAAATCTGATGAAGTTCAACAAGGACAAGTGCAGAGTCCTGCACTTGGGATGGAAGAATCCCAAGCATAGTTACAAGCTGGGGACCAACCAGTTAAGTAGTAGTTCTGCAGAAAAGGACCTGGGGTTACAGTGGATGAGAAGCTGGATATGAGTCAACAGTGTGCCCTTGTAGCCAAGAAGGCTAATGGCATATTAGGTTGCATTAAGAGGAGCATTGCCAGCAGATCCAGAGATGTCATTATTCCCTTTATTCGGCTTTGGTGAGGCCACATCTGGATTATTGTGTCCAGTTCTGGGCCCCCACTACAAAAAGGATGTGGACGCATTGGAGAGGGTCCAGCGGAGGGCAACCAAAATGATTAGGGGCTGGAGCATATGACTTATGAGGAGAGGCTGAGGAGTTGGGTCTGTTTAGTCTGCAGAAGCGAAGAGTGAGGGGATTTGATAGCAGCCTTCAACTTCCTGCAGGGAGTTCCAAAGAGGATGGAGAGAGGCTGTTCTCAGTAGTGACAGATGGCAGAACAAGGAGCAATGGTCTCAAGTTGTGGTGGAGAGGTCCAGGTTGTATATTAGGAAAAACTATTTCACTAGGAGGGTAGTGAAGCACTGGAATGGGTTACCTAGGGAAGTAGTGGAGTCTCCATCCCTAGAGGTGTTTAAGTCTCGGCTTGACAAAGCCCTGGCCGGGTTGATTTAGTTGGGATTGGTCCTGCCTAGAGCAGGGGGCTGGACTTGATGACCTTCTGAGGTCTCTTCCAGCTCTATGGTTCTATGATTCTATGATCTTCATCTTTCCAGTTTATATGATCTTCATCTTTCCAGTTTCCAGCTGGTAGGGCAAAGAACTAAGATCTGAGTCCCCTGGACCCTATTTCCAACCCTGTCATTATATGGCCATGAATCTTTTCTGGCATAAGCTATGTCTCCACTATAGATTTCTTCTGGCATGTTGATCAGGAGTATTATTTGTGATTGGGGTGGATTGATTCAAATCAAAGCAATTAAAATCATGATTCAATCACCAAATGGAAAGCCTGGATTTAAATCAACTTTACCATTTGTACTTCAGCTACTTTCTAAAGTGTGGTGAATGCTCATTGGTTGATATAATATAATAATTAAAAAACATGCTGATTTAAAACTAAATAGAGCCTTCACATTAGATTTGATACATCTTTTTGCTACCTAGGAAGGTACACAAGAACTATATACATTTATTTAAGCAATTATATAGCTTAATATTTTCAGTCTCATTACTTGTATATTGTAGTATGTTAGAAAATAGTGAATTATATTTTGCTTATTTACTAAATAACGTTTTGCTCATGTCATGCGTCAAGCTGTACTTGTGTGGTAACTAGAATCTAATTAAACAAACAGCAGCATAGAAATGTATATTAGTTAAACAAAACAAAGTGAAACATCTTGGATAAGTGAACTTCTCTTATCAAACATGTTCCACATCTTAGCCTCATGTCTTCCTCCCCCCATGTCAGCTTTCCAGGCCCAGTCCTCTCCCTATGGCTGCCCCTCCCCTGGTGTCCTCTGCATCTGAGTCAGGCTACCTTAGTGTGAGGAGGAAGGAGGAGATGCACTTAGTTCCAATATCCAGCTGAAGGGAGTGAGTGTCAGGAAATTCCTGTTCTGCTCCAGGGGGTAGCATGCCCACTTTAGACAGAATCTTTGTAGAATTCAGCTGCCATCCTCTAATACGTTTTTACTGAGTACATGCAAAGTGAGACTTTTCAAAGGCTTGTAACTTGGCCAAATTTGGATTTCCCTCACCTGCATGGGAACAGCAAAGAGCACATCTCTGGGACCCTCCTACCAAATGTCATCAGAAGGCTTTCCATTTGTAATCAACAATCAACTAGGTAATTCTCAGGTCCTTGACTGAGGTAAGAGAGTTCAGTTACAGATTTTACACCACAAAAATTAACCTATGCAATCTATTTTATAGAGACAGACACTTAGGGCCACATTTTGCAACTCCATTGAAATCAGTGGTGCTGCACTAGTATAAATGGCAGCAGAGTTTGGTACCAATACTTGAACATTTTCAGCAAAGCACATTTTCTTTTAGTAGGCATTTCTTACCTCTCCTGAGACACAGTGGGGCGTGAAGGAATTTGCAGTGGTGTCAGTGCATCATTAGACTCTATGGTTTTCGATAATATGTCAGTTCCCTCCCTTTCTCTATAGTAGTATGGCAGGCCATGTAGCAGCTCCATGCTTCATATTTGCACTTTCTGGTTTGCAGGGAGGCTACCTGGATAAAAGATTAAATCATCAAAAGAACCAGCCAGTGCCTCAGGATACAATCTGAGCAAATACCAAGGATAGCTTCTGCTGAACCCTGATACCTTTCAGCTGTGGAAACAGTGACCACTTTCACTATTGCAAACGATCTCTTGTATCAGATTACAATGTAAAATAAGAACAAAAAGGCCATTTACAGACACAAATATTGCACTAAGTATGGCTTTTTTCATCTAACAAACAATAGCTGGAAATAAATTGCAGGGAAAGTAAAATCTTCCCTTGGAACATGGACTCTGAAAAGATTCAGTAGTTATTTATTGGATTTATCCTTAAAATTCAAGGTCTTGCTTGCTCTATGGACATTAATGATCCCATGGCTCATTTCACAACATAAGGAGTTTGCATGCTGTATAAAAGTAGGAAAAGCTTGGCAAGGGAGCAAAGTGGAAGGTATTTTGCACCCTTGAAGCCAGAAATATTTGCATTTCGGTGATGCTGTACGTACTGTATAGATAGACTATGGAGCATGAAAAACACTTTGGGATGAAAAGTGATGCAACAGACTTAATGCAGGATTCTCTACTGCCTGTAGCTTTGTGCAGTCATTTACAGAGAGCAAAGTGAAACCATTCTGATTACATAGGAACAACTCAACCATGCAGGGGAAGATGGCAGGGACAGGAGTAAGCACTGTGTTTCCCTTATCCACACAATGAAACTCCTCTGGCTCACAGCACAGGAATCCTCTCTGAAAAGCCACAAGTCCTTCCCTACCTCCTTCTGCATCATAAACCACATTAATGCCCTCTCCCTACCTAGACTCTACTGCTTCTGGCAGAACCCTCTTGCCTCTCAAAGAGGACATTGGGAAGAGAGAGGATAAGCTGTGCAGTGTATGAGAATCTGAGGGAGACTATGTCTGTAGGTGGGGATCAGGGGATATGGGGCAGTGGGAGATCTGAGGGGAAATGGGTGTCTCTTGCTGTAAGGAATGGGGGAACTCTGAGGAGCAGAGGGATCCAGGCAGAGGAGAAGCAGCTCAAGACACAGGTGGAGAGAATATGGGGGTTGGGAAGCACTAGAGTTTCTTTACCTTCTCTACCCAACAAATCTCCCATTTGGAGCTTTGCATGTTACATAACCCAAGTATATATTGCTTCCCCCTTCCCCTTCTCCAGCAGCCTGTGCTGCTCCTCAGCTCTTCCATTCTGTTCTTTGTCCTCCATCAGTGTTGTCCCTTCTTGGCCTACCACATGCCTAGGGCTCACAGGGCAAGCATAAGACCCCAGAGACACCCTTTATGGTTCCTGGAGATGTCAGAAGGCTCAGTGGAGGGTTGATACACTTACTGGCAAAGCCATACTCCTGTACACCTTCTAAGCTCCGCTGGAGATAGGCTGCTTTCCTAAGACAAGTGTACATTAGTGGGGCTCCCCAACTCAGATGGCAGGAATTCACAAGGAAGGGGGGTGGGAGGGAAGAGATCCCCTAAACTTTGCTCCCTGCTCTGATGTTACAACTCCCCAGTACACATACAAGAATTTAACAAATTCCTGATCAGGCAAACAGGATACTAAAGGCAACCATTCATCACACTTCATTAAGGGCCACTACTTCTGAGCTGCTGAAAGCACTGAGTATCTGACAGGATTAGCCTCTGCCTCATGTGGTAGCTAATTACTTAAGTGTCACTAGACACAGAGCTAATTGTCTCTTACCAGACAATACTATCAGAGAACATACAGGACAAAAGGAGCTTTTAGTGCTCAAATCACGCTTACTATCTGAGATGTGTGTGACGTGAATTATTAAATCTGTGTTCTATGACTCCATTTTTGATACTCTACATGTAGCATAGAGAATATGGTAAAGCACGTTGTTAAGGGACAATTGGGATTCCTAGTTTGAGAGGTACAATTTTAACTGCAATTTTTACTCATTTCTGCATTTTTTTCTGATTTTCTATTGTTTAAGGGATTTTAACACTAATTTCTCTCTATATAAAAACGTTTTTCCTGCCGGAGGACAGAATATTCCTGCTGAATGACAGAATGATGCCATCAGTGTCATCAGTGTCGACAGGCTCTTTGGCCGTGAAAGGGGTAGGCGAGAGTAGCAAATAGGGCATGACTCCCTAGTGTTCTAGAAAAGCAATATGAATTCACACCACAGACATATGCTTACAACCTTAACTTCAATTTAACAAGGGTTATTGTGGGGTTTATTTTTATCAGCATGCTCTCTCTCATTTCAGCATTACTGCAAGTTAATGAGAACCAAATATTTCACTTTTCACTATGAAAATCATTAGTGCATCTCTTGTCTCTAGACAGCTTCGACTTCTACTATCCATAGAGCTTCTACCACAAAATCTCTATGGATAATAATTCCATGCTCTAATAATGAGAATATAGTACTAGGGATATATTACTAACCACCTGACCAGGATGATCACCTACAAGATCTTCAACAAGCATTCTGTAAACTACGATACCCACACGAGGAAGTGAGGAGACAGATTGACAGAGCCAGACGTGTACCCAGAAGCCTCCTGCTACGGGACAAGCCCAAGAAAGAAACCAACAGAACACCACTCGCCATCACCTACAGTCCTCAGCTAAAACCTCTCCAACACATCATTAGTGATCTACAACCCATCCTGGACAATGATCCCTCGCTTTCACAGGCCTTGGGAGGCAGGCCAGTCCTTGCCCACAGACAACCCGCCAACCTGAAGCATATTCTCACCAGCAACTACACACCGCACCGTAATAACTCAGGGACCAATCCTTGCAACAAACCTCGGTGCCAACTCTGCCCACATATATACACCAGCAACACCATCACAGGACCTAACCAGATCAGCCATACTGTCACTGGTTCATTCTCCTGCACATCTACTAACGTAGTATATGCCATCATGTGCCAACAATGCCCCACTGCTATATACATCGGCCAAACTGGACAGTCCCTACGTAAAAGAATCAGTGGACACAAATCAGATATTAGGAATGGCAACATACAAAAACCTGTAGGGAACACTTCAATCTCCCTGGACACACAATTGCAGATCTAAAGGTAGCCATCCTGCAGCAAAAACTTCAGGACCAGACTACAAAGAGAAACTGCTGAGCTACAGTTCATCTTCAAGTTTGACACAATTAACTCAGGATTAAACAAAGACTGTGAATGGCTTGCTAACTACAAAAGCAGCTTCTCCTCTCTTAGAATTCACACCTCCAGATCAGCTACTAGAAGTGGGCCTCATCCTCCTGATTGGCTCCACTCGTCATCTCCAGCCTGATTCTGGCCTGCATATTTATACCTGCCTCTGGAAATTTCCACTACATGCATCTGTGAAGTGGGTCTTTGCCCACAGCTTATGCTCCAACACTTCAGTTAGTCTATAAGGTGCCACAGGACTCCTCACGCTTTTGCAGATTCAGACTAACACGGCTACCCCTCTGATACTGACCAGGATGATGATAGTGACTGTGAAATGCTCAGGGAGATCAGAGAAGCTATAAAATAAAAAACTCAGCAATAATGGAGGATTTCAACTATCCCCACATTGACTGGGTACAAGCACAGGATGAGATGCAAAGATAAAGTCTCTTGACACTTTAAATGATTGCTTCTTGGAGCAGCTGGTTCTGAAACCCACAAGAGGAGAGGCAATTCTTGATTTAGTCCTAAGTGGCATACAGGATCTGGTCCAAGAGGTAGATATAGCTGGACTGCTTGGAAGTAGTGAATTAATTAAATTTAATATCCCTGTGGTGGGGAAAACACCATAGTAACCCAACACAGAAAGGGGAACTACATAAAAAATGGAGAAATTAGTTATACAGAAACTAAAAGGTACAATGTTAAGAGTACCTTGCAGCTTCCCTGCAAGCTGCATGGAAACTTTTTAAAACACTATAATAGAGGCTCAACTTAAAAGGTATACCCCAAATTAAAAACAAATATAGCAACAGAACCAAAAAAGTGCCTCTGTGGTTAATCAAAAGTAAAAAAGCAGGGAGAATAAAAGGCTTTGTTTAAAAAGTAAAGTCAAAGCCTAGTGAGGAAAATCAAAAGGAGCATAAACTCTGGCAACTGAAGTGTAAAAATATAATTGGGAAAGCCAGAAAAGGATTTGAAGAACAGATAGCCAAAACCTAAAAAAATAATAGCAAATATTTTTAAATACATCAGAAGCAGGAAACCTGCTGAACAACCAGTAGGGCCACTGGATGATCAAGATGCTAAAGGAGAATTCAAGGATGGTTAGGCTATTGTGGAGAAACTAAATGAACTCTTTGCATCAGTCTTCACAGGTAACGCTGTGAGGGAGATTCCAAATCTGAGCCATTCTTTTTAGGTGACAAAACTGTCCCGGATTGAGGTGTCATTAGAGGAGGTTTTGGAACACAATGATAAATTAAACAGTAATAAGTTACTAGGACCAGATGGCATTCACCCAAGAAATCTGAAGGAACTCAAATGTGAAATTGCAGAATTACTTACTGTGGTTTATAACCTATCTTTTAAATCAGTTTCTGTCCCAAATGACCAGAGGTTAGCTAACACGACACCAATTTTTAAAAAGGGCTCCAGAGGTGATCCTGACAATCAGTGGCCAGTAAGTCTAACTTCAGTAGTGGGCAAACTGGTTGAAACTATAGTAAAGAACAGAGTTGTCAGACACACAGATTAACATAATTTGTCGGTGAAGAGTCTACATGGTTTTTGTAAAGGGAAATCATGCCGCACCTATCTACTAGTATTCTTTGAGGGGGTCAAATAAGCATGACAGGATACTGGGCAAGATGGACTTTTCATCTAACCTAGTATGGCCGTTCTTATGTTCAATATATTATTTTTGTGTCTTATGTACTAGGAAATAGATAGGAAGTGCCAGATCAGATTTATATTTTGATTGCCTTTATCAGATGGTAACTGATATGGTAAGCTGAAAAGAAGAGCAAAAAACCTCCTGTAAAATATGTGGGGGTACCTGGTGGGCACATTGATTTGGTGTGTGGACTTTCTGAGTATTTGACATTCATGTACAAGGGCCTACTTGGCCACTACTGTGACCACATGCTGAAGCGTGAGATTCAGTCACTCACTATCACCTTGCAAAGGAACCAATGATCATAGTTTTTGGTTTGAAATTTGCAAACAGGTAAGAAACAGAGGCCAGATTTTTCTGCTAGTGATACTGCTGCAAGTCTATACTGACCATGTAAATGTTCTTGAGTCTGGATTAACACTGGTGGGTGGAAGGAATCAGGATGCTGCCCTGGGGGATTTAAACGCCAGACACGGCCTCGGGCAAGGGGTCTGCCTCCGACCAGCTCCCTACGGACGTGGACACAGCGGGGAAGGAGGTAAGCCCCAGGGGCGGGCTCTCCCTGGGAGCGCTCTCCCTGGGAACCGGGCCAGTCCTGGGGGGGGGGTGGGGTGGCGGCCCGTTGGGGAATGGGAAGAGAAGGGGGAGAGGAAGCAGCCCAGGGCAGAACCGCTTGTGGTTGGTGGGCTGACGCATTGCAGCAGGAAGCCCCATCAGCCGGACCGGTCCACAGAGGAGACGAGTCCTTAGGGCCCTGAGCTGGGGCCCGTGAGTGAGGCCGGGCCCAGGCCCCCCTCTCCCTCTCCTGCCCGGAGATCAAGGAATTCATCTGGCTGAGACAAGAGATTGACGGGCGAGATACGCCACCCGTGGACTGTATTGGGGTGCGGTGGTGGGAACATTCGCAAACAGAAGGGACCTGGGTGGGGAGAGGGCTGACAGCCAGAGACCCCTTCCCGGCGCAGTCACAAGGTGGTGGAGAATGTGGGTATAGATCGGTCCCACCCCCGAGACTGAAAAGGGGGGGCCAGGACAGGTACCCCAACCTCCTTTTCAGAGGTCCGTGGGGGGTTCAGGGGAGCCCCGTCCTTCCTTTTTTGTTTCCCTTTCTTCTCTCTTTCGATTTTGCTAGTTATCCCCTGGGATTGGGGAGCACTCCGAGGGGGCTCTCCTCGCGGGTGGGCCACCCATTTTTTTTGTTCCCCAATAGAAGCAAAAAGGGGGGGCCTTCATAAGGAGAGATCCGGAGCCGAAGGGCTGACAACGGAGCCCACCCAGATGTCAGAGTGGATTACGGAAGCACAAAGGCAGAGCCAACAACAACAGATGCTCCTGATTCAGCAATTGTCGATGCAGCACCAGGAGCAGCAGCGGCAGCTGGTAAAGGAATTGGCGGAGCAATTCCAGAGTCAGCAGGAACAGTGGATGTGGCAGTATGGGCCCCCTCCGCAGGGTGGCCCTGGGGCTGCGGGGAGAGTGGGGGGGTGAGGACAAGGGTGATGGAAGCAGCAGCCTGCAACTGATGATTCGGCTAACCAAAATGGGGCCCGCCGATGACCCAGACGCCTACCTGACTACTTTCTTCGAGTGAGTCGCCACTGCCGCCCGATGGCCCGAGGCCCACTGGGCCACCATCCTGGCCCCATATTTGATGGGGCCGGCACAGCTGGCCTATCGCAGCTTGAGCGACCTTGCATTATTACAAGGTAAAGGAGGCCATATTAGACCAAATGGGTATTACACCCGAAACTTACTACCAGAAGTTCAGGGGAGAACGATACATCGCAGGGACAAGGCCCCAAGTGATGGCCCAGAAACTGAAAGAAGCCGCCTGGCGATGGCTGGACCCTGACCAGCGCACTGGGGTGCAAGTGGCCAAGTTGGTGGTGCTGGAACAGTTTTTAAACATACTGCCCAGCGGTGGACAGTGGTGGGTGCGGCTGCACCACCCCTCCACCTTGAGCGAGACCGTCGAGCTAATGAATGATTATGAAGCCGCCGAAGCGACAGAAGGGACAAGCCAGTTGGACAGGTCCACCCCCGCCTCGCGAGGAGAGTCGGCCCAAGGGTTCAGGCAAAAGGGAAGCCTGGACGGAGGCAGCAGGCGAGGGGGTGGCCGGGGCCAAGACCGCTAGCGCTGGCGTGGACTACCCCGCCAAAGGAGATGGCCTGGGAGAAACTGAGCGACCCCGCCGACACTGGACAGAGCCCAACTAGTACGGGCCCCCCCAGAGGGGCCTGCTACCGGTGCGGGCAGGAAGGACATTTTCAAAAGGACTGCCCGTACATGGATTGCACGTATGCTCAGGCCTTGACAGGTGAGCGAGCCTGTCCGGAAGAAGGGGGAGGTAAGATCCTGCGTGAGGTCTGCATTGGCGACTGGCGGGTGGTGGCCCTCATAGACTCTGGGTGTAGCCAAACCATCGTGAGGGCGGACTTGATAGAAGCCGGAGGACCGAGGGGGACGCCTGTGCACGTGCAGTGCGTTCACGGGGATGTACACCAGTATCCCACCACCTGGGTCCAGATAGCGGATGGAGCCCAGGTGAGCTGGTGCTATGTAGTAATAGTCCCGAAATTGGTGTACCCCGTTTTATTGGGGCAAGACTGGTCCGGGTTCCGGAGAGCCATGGGTGAATGGCAGTCCCAGGAGACCCCTGTGGTACAAGAGGGGATGCTCGGGGGGCCGAATGAACAGGTGAGGAGTTCAGGGACTGACCCCCCACCTGGGGCGGATGAGGATCCAGGCACCCCCCTCCACCTCGACTTAGGAGAAGGCGACTTCCTCCAGGAACAGCAGGAGGATCCGGCTTTACGGAATGCCTGGACCGAGGCCAGAGAAGCAAGTGAGACAGGAGCGCGGACAGCGGGAGAACCAACCGGACCGCACTTTGAGGTATGCCAGGACCGCTTGTACCGTGTTACCGGGGAAGGGGAGGAGCAGAGTGGGGTCCGACAACTCCTGGTCCTCCGGAGGTACTGGCTCCAGCTCCTAGAACTGGCCCACGCTAACCCCTGGTCAGGTCACCTCGGGTACGAAAAGACAGTAAAACGAGTCCTACAGTGCTTTTATTGGCCTGGGATATACCGGGCAGTAAAGGACTTCTGTAGTTTGTGCCTGGAATGCCAAAAGGCGGGGCCGAGGGGAGTGCCAAAAGCCCCTCTAGTCCTGTTGCCGGTGATAGAGGTCCCCTTTGAGAGGATTGCAATGGACTTGGTAGGGCCACTCGAGAAGTCGAGGGCGGGACACCAATATATATTGGTAGTAATAGACTATGCTACGCGATACCCGGAGGCTGTGCCCCTCCGGAACACGACTGCCCCAAATTTGGCATCGGAACTAATTAAGATTTTTGCCTGAGTTGGGGTACCTAAAGAAATCCTTCATGGACCAGGGCACGAACGTCACATCCAGGCTGATGGGGGAACTGTACCGACTATTGCGGATAAAGACCCTAAGAACTTCCATATACCACCCGCAAACGGATGGCCTGGTAGAACGGTTTAACCGGACTCTTAAGGGGATGATGAGGAAGTTTGTGGAACAGGACCCCAGGGAGTGGGATAAGTTATTACCTGCGCTATTGTTTGCGGTACGCGAGGTCCCCCAAGCTTCCACAGGGTTCTCGTCCTTCGAGTTGCTGTATGGGTGGCAACCAAGGGGGATCCTAGACATCATAAGAGAAAGCTGGGAGGAACAAGAGACTAGGATACAAGGGTCAGTGCAGTATATCCTTAATTTACGACAAAAACTGCACGCGTTAGGGGAGTTCGCCCGGGCCAACCTGGAGGCAACCCAGGTTACCCAGGCGGGATATTACAACCGGGGTGCCTGGCTAAGGGTCTTTGAACCCGGGGAGAGAGTTTTGCTACTGCTCCCAACCCAAAGCTCAAAGCTACTAGCGAAGTGGCAGGGCCCCTTCGAGGTGGTAAGACGGGTGGGTGAAGTAGATTACGAGGTGAGGCTGACGGGCGAAAGGGAGGGCACTAAGATATACCATGTAAACCTCCTGAACACCTGGAAAGAACGTGAGGGTTTATTGGTAACCCCCATAACAACAGATCCGGAGCTAGGTCCAGGAGAGGAGGGGGCAGTCCCCGAGGCGTTATTTCAGGTGGGGTCTGCCCTAGCTCCGACGCAAAAAGCCGAGAGGGAAGCACTCCTCCAGCGATTCCCGGATGTGATGACCAAGCAGCCAGGACAGACCACTGTGGACTACCACCACATCGCAACAGAACCCCATAAGAAGGTGTGCGAGCTGATCCGCCCCCTTCCCCGGAAGATGTGGGAGCCAGTGCGGGAGGAGTTACAGTGGCTGATACGGTGGGGGGTAGTGGAGGAGTCACGCAGCGACTGGAGAAGCCCGATAGTTCTTGTCCCTAAACCTGACGGGTCAATGAGATTCTGCATTGATTTCCGCAAAGTCAACAGTGTGTCCCAGTTCGATGCCTACCCAATGCCACGAGTAGACAAACTGCTGGATCGTCTAGGAGGAGCCCAATACCTGTCCACCATCGACTTGACCCGAGGATATTGGCAGATCCCTCTCACCCCGACCTCCCGAGAGAAGACGGCATTCTCGACGCCCTTTGGGCTGTACCAATTTGTGTGAATGCCCTTCGGCCTCCATGGAGCGGCCGCGACCTTCCAGAGGCTGATGGACAAGGTATTGAAAGATCATAGCCAATACGCCACGGCATATATCGATGACATAGTCATGTATAGCATGACGTGGGCCGACCACCTCCAAAGAGTGGAAGCCGTCCTGCGAGCACTCCAAACCGCAGGCCTCAGAGCTAACCCGAGGAAGTGTCATTTTGGAGAGCGGGAGGTGACATATCTGGGATATACTGTAGGCCGAGGGCAGCTACGACCATTGGTGGACAAGATCGAGGCCTAACGGGACTACCCGCCACCACAAACCAAGAAGCAGGAAACCGATTTCGAGTGGTAATGGACCATGCCCCTTTGCGATGGCTGCAGACAATGAAAGACTCCAACGCTTGCGTGATGAGGTGGTACCTGGCCCTGCAGCCCTACGCCTTTGACGTGACCCATAGGACAGGGGCAAGCCACCAAAACACTGATTTTTTTTTCCAGATGGTATGATGCCAAGGAGAGTGAAGGACAAGGGGTAATGAGTGACTTAAAGGGGTGTGTGTGTGTGATGGGACACCCCCGTCCCGCACTGAAGCCCCCGCCGTGCATGCCCTGTTCGGGGGGCCAGGCACCGTGGGCCGGCTGTGTGCCGGCTGCTCGCGGGCTGCAGAACAGCTGGTGGCCCCGAGCACTGCAGCTGAGCTGCCTCTTGGACACTACACGGGGGGGGGAAGGGGCGGGGCTTCCCCTGTGGCGTCAGGATGCTGTCCTGGCCGACATCGGAAGTGGCGGGGGATTTAAATGCCAGATGCGGCAAGGGGTCCGCCTCCAACCAGCTCCCTACGGACGTGGACACAGCGGGGAGAGAGGTAAGCCCCAGGGGCGGGCTTGGAGCACTCTCCCCGGGAACCGGGCCAGTCCCGGGGGGGGAGGCAGCCCGTTGGGGAACGGGAAGAGAAGGGGGAGAGGAAGCAGCCCAGGGCAGAACCGCTTGTGGTTGGTGGGCTGACACGTTGCAGCAGGAAGCCCCTCAGCCGGACCGGTCCACGGAGGAGCCGAGTCCTTAGGACCCTGGGCTGGGGCCCATGAGTGAGGGAGGGCCCGGGCCCCCCTCTCCCTCTCTTACCCGGAGATCAAGGAATTCATCTGGCCGAGACAAGAGATTGACGGGCGAGATACGCCGCCCGTGGACTGTATTGGGGTGCGGTGGTGGGAACATTCGCAAACAGAAGGGACCTGGGCGGGGAGAGGGCTGACAGCCAGGGACCCCTCCCCAGCGCAGTCACAGCTGCGCTCACCCTGAGTGCTGGCTTGCAGCTCCCATTGGCTGGAAACCATGACCAATGGGAGCTGTGGGGCAGTGTCTGCAGGCATGAGGGCAGCATGTGGAACTTCCCTGACCACTCATGCAGCTAGGGGTCGAGGGACGTGATGACCGCTTCCTGGGAGCCATGATAAGCTACACTGGGACCTCTGTGTTAAAAAATATATAGAAAATAGCTCAACATCAACAATCTGGCATTTATTAACCAACCTTTCTATAATAAACCAGGAGGGTTCCCTGACAGAATAGTGAGAGAATGGATTTTTAAAACATACAGTTGGTTTCAGGTTTCAGGGATTGTTACAAACAGCTTAGAGGGATAGAAATTATACTGACCATTCTGAAGAATGTTAAAACTGTTGCTTCCTTTGAAAAAACATAAAGATCTGTATGAATTTAAAGCATAGTAGGTGTTGCAAACATTGTGCTAACCTATTCTCCAGGGAGCTCTCAGTGCTGGGGGCCAGTTTGCAGTGATCAGTCCCCCTTATCCCCAGCTCAGTGTCTGGCAGACTGCAGAATGAACACCCAGTGGGAAATCGAATAGGGGCAAAACTGTAAACTCAAGCCTACCTTCTGGCTCAGGGTGTATCCTGTGCGCATATTCTGGCCTGCACTCAGGGTAGGCTCTGACATCACAATGACAGATGGCTGTAGCTTTTGGATATATCCTATAGTACAGCTTGTGATGTAGGCAGCATCTCACCCAGGACTGTGGTTTGAAATGGCAGGTGTTGCAGCAGTAATCAGTGGAATCCTCAGGATCTGGAGAGAAGGATGTAAAGGAAGGGGTAGCTGATGACCTGCTCCACTTCTCCTGAGACAGTAAAGGTTACTATGTATGAACAATCTAGAAGCATCGAGTTAGCAGACATGGTGCTGGGGTTAGCAGTCAGTGTAGATCAAAACAACACCATGTTTGTTAAAAATTTCTACCATGTTTGTACACGACTGAAGAATCAAGTAGCTGATGCAGGGCGATTCTTCACAAATGGGATCATGTACACAACTCCTTTGTAAAGTAGGCAAGCCCCTGAGACAGCAAGATATCAGACAAGCATCATTCCTTATAGCCCAGCCCTGAAACAGCAACATCCTTTCCATCTGCCTAGGACAGGAATCTTACACCATTCTCTGCAGGATTGTGTAGTTGCCACTATCAGAGACAGGATACTGGGCTAGATGGACCCTTTGTCTGATCCAGTATGGCAATTTCCTATACTTGACAAAGCTCCTTTGGTCTCTTGATTGGCTTTGCTTTCTTTCTTCAATGTGTGTCTTCTTGGACTTGAGCTGGAGCTAAAATAATCTGGTAAGTTTAAGAAGAAAACTGGTTTTCAGTTTTGTGTGCAGCGGACAGAGTAGGAATAGGAGGATTTACTTTTTTTGGTTAAAGAAAATGGAAGAAAATGGAAAGCAACCCTTTGGCAAAGGATATTGTATGAGCAGCTCCTCTTAAGGCATAGAAAATACTTTATTTTATCATTCAGAAGTCCCAGTAGCCAGTTTACTGAACTTTTTGGAACATTGTACAAGTTGAACCTCTCTGGTCCGGCAACATCTGTGGTCCAGCATGCTTTTAGTTCTACAGATGTTCACTTATCACGAGTATGGCCAAGATTTTCATGGTTCCATAAGATGACACCCACCAGTCTTGACTCTCAGTGTTCTATGCTGTTATTTAGCTCTAATTTACCCCTAAATGTTTTCTAAGACCCCAGTAAGCCGTGGAAGTGCTGGTAATGCTGCTAGACAATATTGACCTCCTGAGGTTCGGCAAATTCAAGGCCCGAGGATGCCAGACTAGAGAGGTTCAACTTGTATTACTTTTTACCTGTCTGGACTGGTGAAGTACATTTTAGTGCTTACTTGCTAGGGCCTGCACAGGTTTGGAAACACCAAATCCTCTGGCTTGCGTTTCCATGCAGTGTCGACATGCCTTAAGGACACAGAACATGAACTTACAAGCAAATGATTAAATATTTTTAAACCCTGAGAAAGTAAGAAGCAAAAGTGGCGATGTGGCAACATTTTTGATGGCAAAAGTGGCGATGTGGCAAAGAATAGGAACATGTGAGGATTTCTTCCAGATTATTCAAGAGAACTCAAGAAATTGTGCCTTTCACATGATTTTGAAACAGCATTGACCAAACTGACAACTGTACTGCAGGCTTCAGCACTGAATGGCTGCAGGGGGATTCCACAGCAACTTTTCCAGTTCTCTGTTCCACGTAGGTGCATTCTGGCTCTTTTCTTTTCTGCCTTGCTCATTTGGGAATGCTCCATTATTGTGGCTTACTGAAGGGGATGTTTTCATTCTTCATCTCAGGACTTTGCAACTTTTGTTCTCCCATAACCCAAAAGCTACTGCTAAATTTCTCCCCATATCAGGTGCAACTCAGTGAAAAGGGGGAAAAGGGCAGAGCATAGAAAAAGCAGAACCATGGCTCCGAAACCAAGCAGAACTCACTGATGGGCTCTGGAGAGCAGAGAAGAAAAAGCCCCATAAGGAGGTGCTGGAGATTGCTCTGCCCACAGCACAAGGAGGCATTCTGCCTCTCTGAGCCATAATGCCTCCTAGTGCTTCTTCAGGTTAACACAGCTGCACATCTCCCCTTCCTAAGGGCTCTGAGCTATTAGCATCATCTAGCCTATACGGCTGAAGTGGATCAATCAATGGGAAAAAAAGAGTTTTAGCAAATCTGAATGGCAAGTAGAAAATCATTCGTCTCTGGGTAGCAATAAATCAGGCACCCTGGCAGATGTATCTTCTTAGGTCACAGCCATTTCAAACCCTCCATTATCTAATGTGGAAAGATCAAAGATAGCAAAGAAAGCTGGCAAAATTTAAATTGTCACCCATCCTGCTTAGAACAGAATGAGTTTAATGTGCCATAATGCATTTTAATAAATGGAAACAGAAAAAGGAATGATCATTTCTCATAAAAAAGAATTTTTCTGATACTTAGAGGAAAATCATCTAAAGGAAGAAAAGTATCTTAAATTCAATCAAGAGAAAACTTACTGTACAAAGTCAAATGTATCCCCACATGCAGGGGTTCCATTTAGAGTGCCTAGGGGGCTGCAGCCCCTGAACTTCGAATCCCTGTATTTGATACTTGAAGTCTGCTTAAAGCACCTGCCCTAGCCCCAGATAGAGTTCTTAACTTTGCCAGCTTTGCCTTTGGGGCAGGGAGTTTGTTTATGAACAGAGGGCAACAGGACGATTAAGGTAACAAAAGGCTTATCATTCAAGTAACTGAAGGATCATTAGATGATCACTTGGACTAGTGCTGTTCAACTTATTTATAAATTATCTTGAAAAAAGGGTAAACAGTGAGGTGGCAAAATTTGCAGTTGATACAAAAATATCAGTCCAAAGTGGATTGCAAAGAGTTCCAAAGGGATCTCACAACTCTGGGTGATTGGGCAACACAATGGCAGTTGGAATTCAGTGTTAATAAATGCAAAGTAATACACATAAGCTACATCTAGATTGTAGAGTTAAATCGGAAAAAGATTTCTGATTTACTTTAGAAAGAGGCTTTTCTGAAATTTGGCACATCTACATGGTGCCAAATTTAGGAAAAAACTGCTCTTTCGACACATCCCTTATGCCTTGCAGAATGAGGTTTACAGGGATGGTGAAAGAGTGTGTCCGCTTTTTCAAAATTCTTTTCAGAAAAGTGGACACATTCCTTGGACACCACATTGCTCTTCTGGGATACCTCTGGTATCCCGGAAAAGCAATGCAGTCTAGATGTAGCCATAGATAAATATAATTCCAGCTATACATATAAAATGATGGAGTCTGAATTAGCTGTTACAACTCAAAAAAGAGATCTTGGAATCACTGTGGATAGTTCCCTATAAACATCTGCTCACTGTGAAGTGATAATCTAAAAAGCTAAGAGAATATTAGGAAACATTAAGAAAGGAATATATAACAAGGAGAAAATATCAAATTGCCTCTATATAAAGTCATGGTACAGCCACATCTTGAATACTTCATACAGATCTAAAAAAAGGTGTATTGGATTTGGAAAAGATACAGAGAAGGGCAACCAAAATGATTAGGGATAAGGAAAAGCTTCCATATTAGGAAAAATTAAAAAGACTGAGACTTTTCAGCTTGGAAGATAAATGACTTAAAGGTGGTGGTGGGAGGGATATGTTAGAAGTATGGGAAATCATAAATAGTGTGGAAAAACTGAATAAGGAAATATTATTTACTCCTTCTCTAATATAACACAAGAAGTTCACCCAATTACATTTAGGGTATGTCTAGACTGCATCCCTCTGTTGACAGAAGGATGCAGATTAGGCAGATCGACATTGCAAATGAAGTGGGGATTTAAATATCCCGCACTTAATTTGCATAAAAATGACCACCGCTTTTTGCCAACTCAGCACTTTGTCAGCAAAAAGCAGCAGTCTAGGGAATCTGTCGAGAAAGAAAGCCTTTTTCGACAGATCCTGTAAACCTCCTTGCAGGAGGCATAAGGGATCTGTCGAAAAAGGCTTTCTTTCTCGACAGATCCCCCTTTAGACTGCCGCTTTTTGCTGACAAAGTGCTGAGTCAGCAAAAAAGCGATGGCCATTTTTATGCAAATTAAGCATGGGATATTTAAATCCCTGCTTCATCTGCAATGTCGACCTGCCTAATCAG
Organism: Rafetus swinhoei; assembly: GCA_019425775.1. Taxonomy (NCBI): domain Eukaryota; kingdom Metazoa; phylum Chordata; order Testudines; family Trionychidae; genus Rafetus; species Rafetus swinhoei. The sequence goes on along the minus strand of CM033424.1, from coordinate 198,862,165 downwards.
CATCCCTCTGCTGACAGAGGGATGCAGTCTAGACATACTCTTATAGGCAGCAGATTTAAAACAAATAAAATAAATTATTTCTTCACAGTTAATCACTAGAACTCTTCATCAAAGGATGGTGGAAAGGCCCAAACTGTAACAGGGTCCCAATCAGAACAAAATAAATTGAAGGAGGATAGGTCCATCAATGGCTACTAGCCAGGATGGGAAGGGATGGTATCCCAGCCTCTTTTTGCCAGAAGCTGGGAATGGAAGATAGGGGATGAATCATTTGTTGATTGCTTCTTCTGTTCATTCCTTCTGAAGCACCTGGCATTGGCCACTGTTGGAAGACGGGATACTGGTTTAGATGGACCACTGGTCTGACCCAGTATGGCTGATCTGATGTTCTTATATAGAGCCCAAATGTATCTGCTCCCTGTTGTAAACCTCTAGACCCTACTCCCCTCTCAGAGCTACGATAGAATCCCGGAGTCCTAACAGTCTCTCTTTCATTCTCTCTCCTCTCTCTCAACAGAGCTAGTAACACAGTAAGAATATACATTAACATTTTAAGTCTAATCAGTGTCCCTTAAGTGACTTACCACAAAATGTCAGAAATATTCATTTCGGAGGGGTAGCCAAGTTAGTCTGTAACAGGAAAAACTTAAAAAAATAACAAATAGTCTAGTAGCACCTTAAAGACTAACAAAACGTCTGTGGTCATCTGAAGAAGTGGGTTTTGCCCACGAAAGCTCATGATACCATCAACATGTTTTGTTAGTTTTTAAGGTGCTACTAGACTATTTGTTATTTTTTAAGTAATATTAGTATTAGAGCTGAGTGGGTCTTAATATTTATTTAATTTTCTTTTTTATATGGGAGTTAGATGCAGTGCTCCTATCAGCTAATTGCTAAGTTATCTGCCAAAAAACCTAGAGTTTTCAAGTGCCTTAGTAGCTCTTAGAAAGAGATGATGATGATGATGTGTGCGTGTGTGGGAGGGCGGATGGGGTGGAATCCCACCTCCTGATTTGCTGCTTGGCTTGCGCTGAGCATGCCAGTAACACTGCTGTAGCGGCTGTACTCACTTTGCCCCCTTCCCATGTCCTCATTGTGCCTTCCTCTGCAGTATCTCAGTCTGCACAGGTTGCTCCCCACCCCCAAAATCTGAACTGGTGCCCCTGCCCATGTGTGATAAAGGAAATGGATACTAGGATTTAGATGGAAACTACTGAAGTGTCATTATCCTGCCATGGTGCTGATTTTTTTAATGTGGAGAGTTGGAGAAAATCATACACGCTTCAGTGTTCCAAAGGAGGCTGAAACAGACTGATTTTTAGAGAGAAGTGACATTATTACCCAAAGGTGATATACATTATACTTATGCCAGTGACAAAAGATATAAGGTAGACAGTATTGCTGAATAAATCCATCAGAGATGCAGTCAAACACAGTGGTTTTACACCCTATATTTTTTCAGTTTCAGGTTTTGGGAAATGGTTTTAAAGTACAAGACTGTAAAGATTAGTATAACTAGCTTTCATTTATGTGAAAGTCTTAAGATAGGCAGTGTAAAAATAACTTTATATGCATCTGCATTTTCTTAAGCCAAAGGCCTCTTTCAAAAGTCTGCTCTCCCATTCTACACTGAAAGGTGAAAATATTTTAAAACAATACTACATTCGGTCAGAAATAGCACCTGGATGGTTCAAAAACGTTTCTCCTGTTTAAAAATAATGCTACCTCTGCCCTCTTGTGGCAGAAGAGTAGTTTTGCAGATGCTCTGGGATCATACCTTCAAATATCTGTGTTAGATTTTATAATCACAAAGTCCCTTTTCCCTTAGAAAAGATATCTGATATTAATGTCTAGAATACCAGGGTCTGATTTCTGTCTCACTTTTACCTCAAAGCCACTTCATTGATTCCAGTGGAGTTACTTTAGCTCTGCCTATGTGTATATGTAGAATCAGTCCCTTGACATCATTTTACATTAAAAAAATCATTGGTTGTAGCCTGATAGGCAGTTTTAAATGTACATATTTATACATAAGAGGAATCAGCCTTCCAAATAAGATTAGCACATGGGTTAGCTTTCAGAGGTTCTGAACACCTGAAACCTCAGCTAATGTCACAAGAGGGCAGAGGTAGCATTTGGGGACTGCAGCTGCCCATTACTTCAGCAGATCAGGCCAATCAACTATATTCATTGGGAAAGAGGGTGAAAGCAAAATTTTATAGCAGTGGATGACAGTGGTCAACTGAGAGAATCCAGGAAGTACATGTTGACAACTACTGCAGTTTTCACCATGCTGAAGTAAAATTTACCCTGGATGTTTCACCATTTAGGTTTAACTCAGTTCTTCATATGCATCTAAATCAAATAACTGACATGGGAAGCCAGTGCCCAGGTTGATCTGAAATGCCCAAGAGGAGAAATATCAGGCGTTCTTCTTGCACTTCGGGTGGCCTTTTATTTCCTAGCAAAATTCCACTACTCGCTAATAACGAATATGCACTGCAGTCATTTCAAAACATAGCTACAGCCAAAGTTTAAGTCAGTACCAATCACATACTTTTATTTTTCATTCCTTGAGTCTATTTTTTTTATACCATGGTTCAGGGGAAACTAATCCCATTTCCCTTTTCAAATCAATATCTACATATCATAATATAGTGTAGTGTAATCTATGCACTTTTAGGAACATTTTTAATCATCAGATGAAGGTGACACATTTATTTTTAGCAACCAATGAAGATGCATTTCTTATGAGATGTTAAAAAAAACACCTCTCACTGCACTTGCTCATTAACTCGTGCAAATAAATCTCATCGTCTGCCCAATTCAGCCCTCCTGATTCTCAGGATACATACGGTCCTATGTCTCTAAATCACTTCCTGCTTGAAGTGTTAATATATTAGTCGAGTTCTGCAGTATTTCTGATTTTAAAACCCAGATTATCTATTCTACACCAGGGATAAAGATGATGCACATACATCTCTATCTCATTAAGGTGAGATCAGGATGGTTATGATGGAAGGAACTTATTTAGTTAAATGTCAGATGGGATCTCCCCCATTTCCACTGCAGAATGTTGTGGATTTGATTCAGAACTGTGTTACTTCTATTCTATGCTGAGGTGAGACCACTGATTTTACCCCTTTATTTCTATGATCAAATGAATCGCTGTTGTATTGTAATGATTTTTCCTGCTCCTACTAGTGCTCTTCAGCAATTGTTTTTTCTGGGTTGCTGTGCCTCTGCTCTGGGCACCTCTCCAGAAACAGGTGATTTCAGCGAACCTCTTCTTCTTCCTCTCCCTTTCTGTGAACTTGGAAAAGAATAAAATGTTGGGCTATGTCTACACTGGCGCGTTCTCACGTAAAAACTCTTTTGCGGAAGAGTTCTTCTGCAAAAACTCTTCCGCGGAAGAGTTCTTCTGCAAAAACTCTTCCAGAAGAGAGCATCTACACTGGCATGTGCTTTTGTGCAAGAGATGTGCTTTTGTGCAAGAGCATCCATGCCATTGTAGACGCTCTCTTGCGCAAGAAAGCTCTGATGGCCATTTTAACCATAGGGCTTTCTTGCGCAAGAAATTCATGTTGCCTGTCTACACTGGCCTCTTCTGGAAGAGCTCTTGCGCAAAAGGGCTTCTTCCTGAGCGGGAGCGTCAGAGTTCTCGCGCAAGAAGCCCTGATTTTATACATTAGAACATCAGTTTACTTGCACAAGAACACACGGCCAGTGTAGACAGGCAGCAAGTTTTTGCTCAAGTGCAGCCACTTTTGCACGAGATCGCACCAGCGTAGACACAGTTGGAAGTATAAAAGCATGAGGGTTAAACATTAGGGGTGCGTCTAGACTGGCAAGATTTTGCGCAAAAGCAGCCGCTTTTGCGCAAAAACTTGCCAGCTGTCTACACTGGCCGCTTGAATTTGTGCAAGAGCACTGACTTTGTAATGTACAAAATCAGTGCTCCTTGCGCAAATACTTTGACGCTCCCACTCAGGTATAAGCCCTCTTGCGCAAGAATACTTGCGCAAGAGGGCCAATGTAGACAGGCACCTTAATTTTTTGTGCAAGAAAGCCCGATGGCTAAAATGGCCATCGGAGCTTTCTTGCGCAAAAGTGCATCTATACTAGGCACGGATGCTTTTGCGCAAAAGCACTTTTTGCGCAAAAGCATCCGTGCCAATCTAGACGCTCTTTTGCAGAAATACTTTTAACGGAAAAACTTTTCCATTAAAAGTATTTCCGCAAAATCATGCCAGTCTAGACGCAGCCGATCGGTCATGGCACACTTTGATGGATGGAACATGAGGATGCAATATACAGAGGGCAAGATTTTGCTTCTGTTTCTAGTATTGAGCATTTGTAATAATGAATTGGGGGGGAATGGGTTTATAGAGAGCAGAAGAGAGGAATTTTTAAATAAATGGAATGTGCAGATTGTGGTGGAGAGGGTTAGATTCCCCTGGGACTCTTCATTGTCTCTCCACAACATTATAGGGGTGTAAGATCACCTGCCAGTTTTGGCTGAAACTTGGTAGCTCTGAGATGAAGCTCAAGAAGGAGGTTTTTCCTGGCCACTGTTTTCAGCCCTGTTACAGGTGGTCCATAAACTGGCTTTTTACACCACTGAATTACACTACTCCTTTTCAATCTATTGCAGAAGGGAGTGTGGGTGGAGGCCATTCTGGAAAAAGAAGTGGACGGCACTTGACTGACTCACTGAGTAAGCCCCCTCACTTTTTACACTCTGTGGCAGGGTAACCCCACTCCTGGGTCCCAGTACCCTGCTCAGTCCGTCATCAGGCAGTCTCCGTACTATATTACTAGCCCTTGGCTGGGTTTAAGCTCCAGTCCCTCAGCCAAAAAGAGCATCAGGGCCAGTGCCCCAGGGTCAGCCTGGGCTGCCGAAACAGTCCTTTCCAGCTCTCAGCTGGGCTCTCAGGCTGCCTGGAAAAGATGGGCCTAAAACCCCTCTTTGAAGGTCCTCAACCCCACTTTGCTCTTGCTGGCAATGTTCCTGTTACCTGCCTTAGTCTGCTCAGGTGTTCTCTCACTCCACTTCCTTCCTGCAAGGAGGGCTTCCTTTTAAAAGGCTCAGCAGCAGCCTCAGGTGATATCAGCTGGCCCTGATTAATTAACAGCAGCCCTATCTCCTTTGCTCCTGACTGACCAGGGCTCTTGCTGCCTTACTCTCCCTTAGTTGTAGTCCTCCAGCCTGACCCTTTCAACTGCTAGTATGGAAGCTTTAAAGGCAGGATAAATACTCTGAGTACAGAAGCTTCAAAGAGAGGTTGAATACATGCTGTTCTGAGTGTTGCAACAGTAGATGACCCCCTTGATAGCAGTGAATTCCTGCAGTAGAGACTAATTAGAGTACTTTACCTTTGGACAAAAGTGTTCTTCTCTTCATTTTATTACTCAGTCTTCTGCTGTAGAGACTGTACCATACTAGATTGGCAAAGGGGGATGTTTACCATTCTCACATTTTTTAAGCCTAAGAAAATGAGTATGTATGTTTCTCTTGACTTATATCTGTACTAATCATTCTGGTTGTCTTTGGGAATGACAGAGAAGGGGACCAACTTAACCTATATCTGTAGCTCTATAAAGGATACATCAGACAACCTGTGGGCCACAGTATAGAAGGAGGGATGTTGTGACTGCTGGTCTGGGGCAGAAAAGCCTTTGCTATGCCCCTGTGCTTTTCTGAGTCTTAAAGAGTTAACAGCAAACAAACTCAAGATTTGTCTGTCTGCCCCTCTCCACCAATACGGTTGCCAATGCTCCAGGGTCGTCCTGGAGACTCCAGGACTTAAAGATGGAGTGTCAATTAAAGATTATGTCATTTAAAGATTTGTCAGTTTAGGGAATACTGGCAACCCTAAACACAAAAGATAACTACTTAGCCCAAAACATCAAGGCCAGGCCCTTTGCTTAAGCACTGCACTAATACTGAAATGCTTTGCACCTTTTCTGCCTCAGTCCCACTCAGCACTAATCCTGAGAAGAATCAGGCAAGTTTCCTTAAATGGTGTACTGAGTCCTTATTGGTCAGTGTCTCTTCTTAGCCCTTCTATTCCCTTGGAAGACTTAAATGCCACTGGTAGCTTGGCCTAAGCGGATTTTCCTAAGCAGAGGTGCACCCTTTAGTAAGGTGCAGAGAAATCCCAATAGATTCCACTGTGATGAGATCCCTGGAGTGTAGCCTGGGACTGTGGGACCACTCACTAGCTTAGGCTGTCTGTCACAATGTTTTGCTAGTGACAAGCAGCAAATCCCTCCAAGAGCTGTGATCACTCAGCACAACCCCACACACTACTACATTTCATGAATGCTCCTAGAGCTACTTATGAATCACACTGAGAAAGACACCAGCCAATTTCCCCAGTGCCCAGCACTGTACCTCAGGAATCCTCCATCTAGTTTATTAATCAGTTCACCACTTCATCAATGGAAAGTGGAGATATACCAGCCTTCGTAAAACCTGGGCAGATACCAAACACTTGAGGCAAACTCAGATGAACAGTAAAACACATTTATTGACTACAAGAAGCAGGCAAAAAAGTCAGAGTGGTTACCAAAAGCAAAGAAAATATAAGCACACAGTCTGAACTCTCAACCCCTATTAGACGGGGCAACATCTAGATTAAGCAGTTTTTCTCACCCCACTGGATACTGCAGTCCTTAATATATAGGTTTGCTTCCTAAACCTGGGCCAATCTCCTCTGTTGGAATCTCCATCCTTCTTCTCAGTGTCCTTGTTGCTTGCAGTACTGGGGGGGGGGGGGGGCGCGGAAGGGAAGGGAAGGAGTCAGATGAAGCATGGACTCACTGGATTTGGTTTTATACCCTGTTCTCCATGTGCTTGGAGAACACAAGTCCAGGAATATCTGGGAGCATTGGTGAGTCCACAGGCAAAGCTGAGCAGTTCTTCTGGTGTGGCCTTATGCAGGTGAGTCATTGAATTTTAGCTGCCTTGCTGGACAATGGATGTTGATGGTTGTTTGATACCCCATCTGGGTGTTGGTTACTTTCCTTGCTTTTGTCTCTAGGGAACTACTATCAGTCTACACTGTGGAGATATTTCAGGATACCACAAGTATCCCGAAATAGCTATTCCGTGTCCATTGAAGCAGCCCGTTATTTCAAAATAGATTTTGAAATAAAGGGTGGCTTATTCCAACGTCCTGGTAACGCTCATTCCATGAGGGTTAAGGGGCATTTCAGAACAGCGAGTTATTTTATTTCAAGCTAAGAGTGCTGTGTAGACGCACCCAGGCTGATTCCCCAACTTAAAGCATGTTTAGTGACAACCATACAACACTATTGCATAACTTCATATGCACTTAAGTTATATATATTTAGATAGAAAAATGACTGTAATGGAGGTGCAATTGTTCTTATCAGCCTGTTGTAACTATTTGAACCATCTACTCTCTCTCTCTTTTTATATAATTTTTTTCTCCTTTCTTCTCTTCCCCCCTTCCCTTATTTATTCTTGGATCTGGACTTCTAATACTCCAGTCATCTGAAGAAGTGGGTTGCACCCATGTAAGCTCATGATAGCATCTACATGTTTTGTTAGTCTTTAAGGTGCTACTAGCCTATTGGTTGTTTTTTAAGTTTTTCCTGTTACAGACTAACTTGGCTACCCTTCTGAAGCTTTTAATCAGATCATAACCTTTCCCTTGATACCTTACATGGCATGCTTTTTATGCAAGATCACAGTTATATTACATGAGGATAATGAAGGTTACATGGGCTCCCCCAAAGTACAGAATGTTGCACCACCCCCAGATGGTTTCCTGAGGACATTTTGTGCACTCCCATATGTTTTCCAAAATGTGATTAAAAGCAGGGGTGGAGAGCTGCCAGAGTGGTCTGGAGTGTCGCTCTGGCAATTGAAATCCAGGATGGTGCAGCACTCTAGCTCTTCATCTGGCACATGGAGTTAAAATTCCACTCAAATTTGGCTTGGATGCCTCTCCCACTCAGTTGTGATAGCTGATGGAGGGGCTGCCAGGCCAAATTTGAGTGAGCAATGTTGAGACCTGACACTACAATGTCAGTCAGGTTTGGCCTACCTCTCTGTCATGATGGGGGGCGGGGTTGTTGGGCCAATTTTGAGTAATAGCATCGTGGCCTCTGAGTTGCACTGAGAGTGCACTGAGTTGCACTGCTCAGCCACCCACCCGTAACAGAGGGACTGTTGCTGGGGGTGAATCTGAGCAGTGCTGCAATCCTGTATGCCATGTTGCAATGACATTCATCTCTCAGATTTAGCCCATGTTGCTTTAGTGCGGGGCAGGTGATGGGAACAAGTAGAACCACTGGATGGCCATGACTGGAAGGAGCAGCCCTAGCCCAGGACAGAACCGGGATGCTGAGACACTGAGTTGCCAGGAAGATTGGGAGGGTAATGAGCAAGGGGCTGGTGGCAAGTTGTTGGTTGGCTACAGGTTGAGTGGGGAGTGATGGGGCTGTGATGTTGAGAGCTGTGTTGAGTGGGATATATGTCAGGTCTACTGAGATGGTTTGGGGGGCATCAGGATAAATGGAGAGCTGGTTTGATTGGTCAATTAAATTGGGATTATGTAACTGAAGCATGCAAGCGAATCTTGTTCCTATTTGATGTTTGCACAGAATATTAATATTGTAAAAACAGTATTTTACATGCACTGTGAATGAGCTTTTTGACTAATGACATGTCTACTTTGGCTATGACTTGCTGCTTAGCTTAAAGTTAGACATATAATAATTGAGATACATCTATTTAATCTTGATATGTACATTTATTATTAATATGTGAATTCTCATCATTGGTTGTTACATAGCTTGTTGGTGAGATAACATTTACCGGTAAATGTTAAGTTAGGTTTTGAATATGTGTACTTTATTTTATGACATCACTCACAAAATGGATTGCAAAAGCATGTGTGATGGAATTACCAATTTGAGATCACTGTCACAGGGCTCCTGCATTGTAAAATATTGCACTACAGCCCTTATAAAAGTCAATGCCAGGATAAAAATAACAGCGTAAAAGAACCATCTGTAACAAACAATTTTAAAAATCATACTTGTTTATCAGTTTTATGCTATTTGTTTACTTATTTCTTTTGCATTTTTCTCTGGTTGGACAAACTCACTAGAAATTGAGGATAAGCAAAAATGACATTGCCTACTGTATTCTGTTTTACATGAAGGTTCTTATGCACTAGCACAATGTAAACATATCAAGGTTGCAACAACAACAATGCAAGGGAATGGTTATTTAATTAAATAGTTTTGGCTGGAATTTAAAAATTCCCATTGATTTCACATTGTGGGCATGTCTACACTAGGAAAGTATTTCAAAATAACAAAAATAGATTTAATAAATCTCAAAATAAAAATAGTGTGTCCTCATAAAAGGGAAGCCTTGAACTGAGTCCAAGGCAGGCTCTATTAATGTGGATACATTATCTCAACTTAGTGGTCCAGGAAGCACTGGGGAGTAATTAGTTTGAATGACTCTGGGGAGAAGTTATTTCAAAATAGCAGCACTGAAGCGTCCACACCACCACTATTTTGAAATAACTATTTTGAAATTAGTGTTATTTCTCAAGAAAAGCAGGACTACAGATTTCAAAATACGCAGCCTGTTCTTTCAAAATAATGGGCTTGGTAGTGTGGACACTCTGCTTATTAATTGGACCCAAAGGGGGTTATTTTGAAATACTGTGAAAGCTTATTTTTGTGAAACCTAAATGTTAAGCTGAACCACCCTTTAAAACAATCTAGGCTGTTCTCTGCCAGATTCTCAGCTGATTTAAAACACTGGGTCTCGATGGACCAGACAAGGGTCTAGCCTGCTGCATTTTGGGAAGTGGGAGAGACTGGTTTCCTGCCCTGAAAATAGAGGCTTGAGATTCTATGGCTTCTTCTGGGTACAACTGTTGTCTCTTTACTAGGGTTGCCAGATGGTTTCAACAAAAATACCGGACACACTTGACATTACATCACAATCTACATTACATCTTATTTAGAAAATACCGGACATTTATATTTTCTCAATTATATTTTCTCCATTTGTTTCCTGAACAGAAAGCTCAGATAGTGAACTGTCCAGTTCAAAAACAGACACCTGGCAACCCTACTCTTTACACTCTACTAAATCTCTTCAAACAATCCATAGAAATCAACCACATGCTGAGGCCCCAGACCTTTAAATTTGGCAGTAAATTGTCATCTGCCCACTTTATAAGCTCAGGTAGGATTTTCAAGTGAGCATGTTGGTTTTGCCTGGTGAGTTTAATGGTAAGCATAAATATTGTTTGTATAGCAGAAAAGGATAGGCGCTCCTGAACCCTACTAGAATTAATCCCAGTGAGTTTGGATGGTCTGCTACTTGATTTACTTTAATCCCCTTCTTGCTTTTCCCCGATTCATGAATAATATCGGTATATGACTAATAAATAATCGGGTGAGTAATAGCTATAGCTATGTAGCTCCTTCTTGTCCCTTTACACTAGCCAGTGATTGCTTACGTCGCTCACACGCTCTCAGTCCAAAGCAAAATTTTGCATAGCATCATATAATTTCTCCTTTATGTACTTTGCTCCTAGGTTTTTATGTGCTAGGGGAAAATAAATCAACATCCCTCCTCTCTTGGATCTGTGCTGCAGAGCCTGTAGTGAGAATGCATCCTATTTGCACTTGTAGCAGGGACAGCTTTCAGACTTCTGCATTTCTCCCATTGCAGTCATCATTAATGATAATCTGTGTATGGCCTAACTTTGTTGCTAGGTGGTATATCCCTTAAGCAAACGGTTGCTATTGCTGCTTACAGATTCTTGCAAGTAGTGCTTACTTTTTGTTCTTCTGAAGTGCCAGAAGCATTGAAGGATCAGTCCACAAATCAAAATATTGGGAATTTCAGTTTTGATGCTGATTCACTTAAAAGTGAGTAACATAGTCCACAGCTTTCCTGACCATGGAAAAGCCCTATTCAAGGGAATGGCAAAATTCTCAGAATATTTGGGAGGGAATAATTGTCAAAAATATTGTCAAAATAGTAATTACATTATAAAGAGACAACAATAGATTGTAGTCCTTTGTAGGGATCTAAGAAACTAGTGTTTAATTTGTAGCAAAAATTTCAGTGGTCACCTTAACAGTTATATCCAAATATGTCTCAGACAACAATGGTTCCATGTATGCTTTTTTCACTCACATCTTAGGCTGCCTAAGACACAGACAGCAGTACCTTTTTTCCTTCTTGTTTTTATTTATTATTCACAGAGTAAACTCCTTTGTAGTTGTAATATGCTTCTTTTTATTTGCTTAAAATGTTTCCAGCTATACAATACAATTATTCTTCAAAAATTTACAACAGACAGGACATCAACATGCAGCAGTCATTAAAATTTATGATACCCTGCCATTGAAGTGAACTAGTACAACAATCACTACTGTTATCATTGCAATAAACTCCAAGTGCTTGTACAGCATCAAGCACAGTACAATAGTATTAATATTATTATGAAGGTAAACCTGGATTTCTGATTGCATCTCTTATTTCCCCTATATCATCTTTTGGTTTAAATAAAGATCCCAGCACTTCTGGTTTGAGTCTTCATCATTTGATTCCTTTTTAATATAGTTGTTTGAATACAGATTCCTAAAAGTTCAAAAATACAAAACAAAATATGCTATATAATCGAGCCAGGCAATCACAGAGGAATGAAAAATGGCACATGCGAATAATACTGTCTCATTCAACAGTGGACCCTTCTGAAGTGGACTTCTCTTTTGTTTAATGCAGGCAAAAATGTGGTTTCAGAGCTAGACAACTGAAGTAGGATCAGGCCCCCAAATTAAGGATAGTTTGGATTACAGATGCTTTTAAGAAATTATTATTGTATGTAAAAATAAAATTCAGAGTAGAAAATAGTTGTTGCAAAATACTGTAGTAAAATGAGTTGGGCAGGAAATGATTTTCCTGCCACAGGAAAAAAATGAAATTTTGAAAATATTTCCTGTCTTAAATCTGGATGAAAATTTGAAATCTCAATTGTTTTTTCACAAATCACCAAACTTTTTTTTTTTTTAATTTTGGTCTCAGATCAGTTGAAATATTTCATTTTGACATTTAAAAAAATGGGTTTTCACCTTTAAAGAGAATTTCATCATTAGCTAAAATATCACAACAAAATCTTGTTTCACAGTAAAAGCAATGGGACTTTTCATTTTGAAAATATTGACTTGGAAAGCTTCAGCAATGATATGTTTTTGTTTTGATAAATTGTCATTTTCCAACAAAAACATTTTGTTGAAAAATTCCTGACTGTAATGATAATGCTTTCTAATGTTATGAGCTTTGGGCTTGATTCTCCTACCCCTACTTAAGCAAATCAAACTCTCATCAAAGACCCAGGGGAGATTAAAGCCTGAAGAACTGAATCCTGACTAATTTACCATTCCAAGTGTATTCAGCTTGCTTTTAAACAAGGGCTGACAAGCAATTAAAAAAAATCATCAATTAATTTAAAACATTAATTGTGATTAATCGCACTGTCAAACAATAAAATGCCATTTAAATAATGTGGATGTTTTCTGCATTTTTAAATATATTGATTTCAATTGCAACACAGAAAACAAAGTGTACAGTGCTGCTTTTATTTTTTATTACAAGTATTTTCATTGTAAAAAAACCAAAAAAAGCATTTTCAGTTTCGCTATTAAAGTATTTCAGTGCAATCTCTTGATCGTGAAATTCAAATTTACAAATGTAGAACTGGGAATATAAAAAAACTGCATTAAAAATAAAGCACTGTAAAATTTTAGAGACCAGAAGTCCACTCAGTCCTACTTCTTGTGCAGCAAATTATTCAGATTTTGACGGGCACTTCAAACCTTGGATTGAGTATTGTAGCTATCTTTAAAAATTCCACATTGGTATATAGCATTTTGTCAAATCTTCAGTGTTCTTAAAATGAAGAACATATGCTGGGATATCATTGCTATGATATGAAAAATATGGCACAAAGTGGGTAAAAACAGAGCAATAGATATAGTATTCTCCCCCAAGGAGTTCAGTCACAAATTTACTTAACACATTATTGTTTTAAATGAGCGTTATTAATATGGAAGCATGTCCTCTGGAATGGTGGCAGAATCATGAAGGGGCATATGAATATTTAGCATATTTGGCACGTAAATAATGCCTCGCTACAAAAGTGCCATGTGAATGCCTGTTCTCACTTTCAAGTCACATTGTAAAGAAGCAGAGCAGCATTATTTCCTGCAAATGTAAACAAACTTATTTGTCTTAAATGATTAGCTGAACAAAGAGGACTGAGTAGCTTTATAGGCTCAAGTCTTATGTTGTTTTCTTTGAGTGCAGTTATGTAACAAAACAAAAAATCTACACTTGTAAGTTGCACTTTCATGAGAAAGAGATTGCAGTATAGTATTTGTAGGATATAAATTGAAATATTCTTTTATAATTTTTACAGTGCAAATATATGTAATCAAAATCATATAAAGTGAACCCTGTACACTTTGCATTCTATGTTGCAATTGAAATATTTTAAAATGTAGAATGACATCCAAAGATGTTTAATGATTTTCAGTTGGTAGTCTATTGTTTAAAAGTGGAATTAAAATTATAATTATAATTAATAGAGACTAATGTTTTTAACCACAATTAATTTGAGTGAATTGTGTGAATTAACCACAGTTAATCAACAGTCATATTTAAAAATACTTACCTGGTATTGTCTTGTTCAGATTCTTGAATGTCTTGTGAGAGGTGGGCAGGTAGTGATTTGCCAAATCTTTGTGGCAAGTTGGGAAATGATTGGCTGGAACTTTTAACAAAGGGAGTTCTACTGAATCTGTGTAATAAGTTAGGGACACATCTAGAAATACTGCCTTCAAAAGCTCTCCCAAATCTCAAAGGCAAATTAGCCACTGGCTTAATAATTCTTTTTTCTTGAGCGTTTCTTCCAAACCTCAGTGGTAAATTAGCAACTGAATTTGGCATCTTGTTGACTGTGGGAGTGCTCATTTTAATGATGTTTTTTGATCCCCAGTCTTTCAGTTCTTCAAAATTGAGACTTCTCTGCTTTTCTTCTAAGAAGTCTTCACTGGACTAGAAATAGAAATAATGCTCAAATCATCTTTTCACACTGATGAGAACCTGTCTACATACAAATTACATACAATGTTATTTTTTAGGTTTCTGTAGATAGTCACAGGGGAGAAGAATATACTTTCCTAATGCTTTTGAAAATGTTCGGGGAATTTGCATTCAATGTGGACTCTCTCTTTATAGACTGTCTGGTAGATGCCTTCCTCCCATTGGCTACCAGAGAACATTCCTGTGGCAGCTTCGGCAGTTTTACATAGAGAAGAAAATTAGGAAAACATTTCTGTATCTTTATCTGCTTTAGGGATACCCATTTTGCCCTTAATGTCAATCACACTGTCTCCTTTTGCTTGTTTTATCTTCCCCCTTCTATCTTTTCTTTCTCCTTCTCCTTGCCCTTGCTTTTCTGCTGTCTTGTCCTCTTCTCCTCCCCTTCCAATACAGCTTTCCCCCTCCTCATTGGTCTTCTTTTCCCCCTACATAATTCTTTCCCCCTTGGTTTCCATCTCCCCAGTTTCCTGGCCATGCTGCCCAGCCACTGGAGAATTTCCCCTGGCCTAACAGAACTTCAAATTAATGTTAAGATAGCAGAACCACTCCTCCATTCCTGGCATATGAGCTATGCTGGGATCATGTTCTATACTGCTACACTGACCCTCCATTGGCTTAGGGGCATTTAGGACCTTGAGTGCCTGTGTTGTTTCCTCTCATGCTTGAGCTGAGAAGTACAGAATCACTTCTACTACACCCAATCCCTGTGCTTGGACACAGTGGTGAATTGAGCCCAGTATAGTAATTATCTTTTGAAATAATTAAAATGCAGTTCTCTGAAAAGTGGTTATGTAAATATTCCTTTCGTATGCAACAGTGTTCTCTGTGCACCATTCAAGTTCTCTTATTTTTGTGACGTCTGTTGCTGAGTTTCTCAATCTTAAAAGCAGATCAGCACAAATAAGGCATCAGGTTTGCTCTGAAAACAAACATTAACATTGTCCAGTCCAAGCATTTTTATGAATGTTTCCTTCTCTCAGCACTGCAGGAGATAGCACTGACTTTTGACGGGGAGCTGTAGTCCATCCTAGTTCAGGCATCATTAACAGAATTGTTCCCTTCTCATTGTGGGATCACATTTTGTCTCGTTATACCCGTGCAATCCCACTGAAATGTGTAAACAACGGGGTAATCTGAAGAAAATGGGGCTGCACAGGTAGAAGTGCTGGAGCAAATTTTAAATTGGGAGTGCTGGAAGTGGAAACCATATACTGTATTTGGTTATTACTATTACTTCAAGCAGGGGGTGCTGTTGCATCTCCCACACCCCTAGTTTTAGGACCCCCGTGCACAGGTATAATTAAGATAATATTTTTGCTTGCAGAATGTTTATAACTGGCAATGGTCCACAGAAGGCAAAACGCATGCAGATTCTCAGGTTACAGGGACTGCTTCTCAGGCAGACAAACATATTCCACTTTCTATATAAACCGTAAAATATAAACTGGGTAAATTTGATTTGACAGCTATGGAGAAACAATAAATATGGACCGCACAATGATATTTTTATAATCACATTTCAGGGTTGAACTTTAAATTCATCTAGCACATCAGATTTATAGTATTACCTGTTTCTCGTTATTATTTGAATATCACAACCATTCCATTATTAATTTTGGATTAGTAATGCATCTTTTATATTATAAGAATAAAAAGCATGGCAGTTTCTTAATACATAAGCAAAAATCCATTCAGAATAAACATCATCCTACATCGTAGGGTTTTACTGCAAGAAAATCAAACCATGAACTGGTTTACACATGACATGTGAACCAGAGACAACTTTCATGAAATCTATCCTTCTTTAGGCTAGCGATATTATAGGACCTAATCCTGTGCCACTGAAATCAATGGGAACCTTGCTACTGACTTCGATAGGCACAAGATCAGACCTGTTCTCAGAATAATGTCATATCAAGGGAAATCTTACCTCAGAATATTTATCACCATAATCTCTGATCTGCAGACTGGACACCGCTGATTCATCTAGGCACAACGTATTTGATGTTAAAAAGATAAAAGTGGCAAAAGTAAATAAAATAAACCTTCTGACTGAGATGATTTTCATTTTCTCTTAAATTAAGTTTACATAGAGAGCTCTGAATCGTTACAGAGAAGGAAATGCTCATCTTTTTATAAGATTAGAAAACAAAAAAATTCCTTTGTGACATCAACTCATAACGCTTTATTTATTAATATTAATTAGAGATGCATTTTTAAATATATATTTGAAAAAATGTTAGGAATTTGTTTTGTGAATATATTTAATAAACACGGCTTCCTGCTGCAAACACATTGCCTTCACAAATATTTTCTGGGCTATGAAAGAGATTTTAATTAGCTAACTTTGAACACGACAACAATCAGCACTCATAGTAACCATGTTTCATTGCTACATTTTAACAAAAGCCTCTCCTTCCTGTTTCTCTTATCAACCTTCTGCTATGGCCGTAGATACAAGACTTTCAATCTGTTCATTTTTCTGATTACATTATATTTGGAGGATGGTTGTGATGCTTGTTTTGAGACTAACAAAATTATAAACATAGCACCCATTAAAATCAATGGCTTGTCTTTCTATGAACTTCAGTGGCATTGGGCAGGTCCGGAGAGACACTTAGCATCCTATAGAAATTCCTGGGCATTTCTTTCAGCATCTAGCCCATGTATTAAATATATTAATCTATGTTAGAGCTAAACAAGGAGTATCCCATTAGTTACCTGGCCTACCTGTTATGTTTTTTTAAAAGTTTCAGAAGGACATGTTGTTTGGGTATGTTGCAATGGTTTAGAGCTAAATTTTTCAAAGCCAACCTTTGAAGGGGAAGAGCAAGCAGCCCTAGTTTGAATCTTGGGGGGGGGAGGGAGAAAGAGGAAACGACTTGGTGGGGAGAGAAAATGACTTAAGATCCCCTGCCTTCCTCTCCCCCCCCTCAATCCCCTGCCCAGAGCCCCTCCTCAACTCCCAACCTTGACTTCTGCAGCCCCCACCCACCCAACTCCCTGCCCTGACCCCCTCCTTAGGAACCTGAACATCATCAAGTAAATGTGCTAGTATAATAGAATGATAAATCCTTATCCATTATTAACAACTTATTGTGTGAAAATTGTGTGTTATATGAGTCATGTCACCAACAAGCATCCAAACATTTCCATAATGATAAATCATTCATAAGTACATTCATTTTGCCATTGCGTATTATATGACCTATTTCATGGCTCATTTTGAAATAGCAAGTTTTAAAAATGTATATTTTTTCCATTGAAAAACCATCTGTTCAGTTTTCAGTCATTCTGCATGATATGTGATACACAGGTATAGTTACACTGTGTTCTAGTTATGCTATGCTGTACAACAGTTTTGTACACAAGGCAGTTGGGTATTGTCAATAAAATCAGAAATGTGGTACTGTTTGATACAATGAGCTTGGTTTTCCTCTTACGCCAATATAAATCAAGAGAGATTCTACTGAAGATACTGTAGTATAAAAACCCCTGTAAGTGAGATCAGAACTGGCAGCATTATTATGGCTATAATGATAATTTCCAGCTTGATGAAGTGCAACATTATCCTGTTCTATGCGCTTGTGCAGAAGAACGGAGCTTATTCAGCCATGCCGACTACCTGCATTGTGGCTCACAGCACAGTGGGGAAAGCAGTTTCCTCCTGCTGTCCTGAACCAGGGCCTCCATTTTAAAATAATCCCCCCAGCTATACCTAGCTGAGAATTTCCATTATTCAGGTAATCTTATGAATCAGCCTCCAGTGCAATAGATTTTTTCTTGATTAGCCAAATCCAGAAAATAAATGTGTAGCATCCCATTTTAATATGCTTTTTCCTTAATGCTGGGGCAATCCAACAGCAGAGACGACAGCAAACAATGGGGATGGGAGTGGGTTTGAATTATTATAGTGGCAAGCTGAAAAGAACTTTATGTTCTTGGTAAATAAGCTGTGAACAATAATTTCAGGTTGGACAGGCTCTTCAATTATACATTCATTGTAGTAATAAAATAAACGTGCTTCCAATAACATTTGGACTAGATTGTTCTTTTTAACTAATTACTCTGCAGAGTGTAGTACTGCACTTAACTACACACAGCAGTCTGTTGGTATCTCTAAACCTTCATGTCTATTAAAAATTAAACCCTTTTACCATAAATTATTAAAAGTACCTTTGCTGGCTGCAAATCAACAATGACTTCATAAAGTCTTGAGAGAAAAATCTGATTAATCTGGATCGGCAGGCAATGATTAAAAGTGTCTGTGTAAAAAATATATTACATTTAAAAACTCTTTCAGGACTTTGAAAAATCATTAGTAGCTTTTGTTAAAATTAACTATTAGGCAAAGGGCTTTCAATACACACATTATCCCACAATTTATTAGAATGTAATTCTATACTCCAAACTGGGATTATTATTAGTACACTTTTTATTTAGATATTTCCACCTACATTTTATAGTGTAATCCTTATTGAAATTGTCGTTACTGGACCCATCTTAACCCTTTAAGCATGATTTCACACTTGAAATATTGTTCTTGTTTAACTAATATTTTGTCAACACATGTCCAGTGGAGGGAAATATGTGGAAGGGAAAGGAGACTCTCCCATTCATAAATTGGAATGGCTGTAGATAGACAGGGCGTGTCCATGGACGGTCGGTGCATCTAGGGCTGGGGCAGGTAGGCCCTCAGCCCCACCTATAGCCCTACCCACTCTGCTGAGGCCCCACCCCCACCACAGGGAGGGGCAGGGCCGGCTCTACCATGAGGTGAACTGAGGCGGCCGCCTCAGGTGCCAGAGTGTGTGTGTGTGTGTGGGGGCGCCCCTAGAACCCAGAGTGTAGAAAATTGTGTCTGCTGCTGGTGCATATGTATTCTCTCTGCTCTAGATGCACAGAGATGGTAGAGTGCTGTGCTGGTCTATGACTGGGTGTCCTATCCACCATTGCAATCAAATACATAATAATAATAAATAATAAAAAGACATTTAAAAGGGCATCATCAGGAACTCAGAAGTCTCTGTGCTCAGTTGCCTAGCAACTTGGCTGGGCCCAATAAATCCTCACGATGTGACTATGCTCTCTGATTAGTGAGAAGAACCAAGCCCTGCAGCACCGTGTCTGCTCAATGCGTTCTGTACCTACATTTGCATTAGAATTGCTTCCCGTCCAGCCCTTGCGCTATCCCGGCCTGCTCTGCTCCAGCCCTACTCCCCAGCAGCCTCTAAACATCTGACTCTTAACTTCTTGTTCCAACCTCCACTTCTGTTCTGAGTGTGCTCCAACCACTGGGTTGCACTGCCTAACCCAGGTCTGTGACAGTTTGAGCAGCCACTGGAAGATAGCATGGATTTCACTTCACAGCATGGAGCTAACCTCTGGAATGGCCCCATCAGGAGCCCCAACCTCAATCTTTTCAGAGATTGATGGGAGTATGCAGGCCCAGGTAGCCATGCTATGTGGCCAGAATGCAAATGCAGCCTCCAGGCTCTGGTGCTATTATCCACACAATTTACAGTACTGCCCTTACTCTCCCTCATGAGTACTCAGGATGCAGGGCTCCCACCCCCTACCTGTCCATATAAAGGACCAAACTTTACCCTTCCATGAGCTCACGGCAAATATGAATTCCTGCTGGAGTCAGGTCTTTACTGGTCTGCTAGGCCTTTTCCCAGTGAAAGAGCCCTCACACAGTGACTATCCTTAAACATGCACAAGTACTTATTAACAATTAACAACAAATCAACAAAAGCATCTTATGCATCCTACTGCCAATAAAACAAATAGGTGACTCTCGATGGTCAGCCAGGATCATGTCATCAGGGGAATCAACTTCTACATGGTCTGGTCATGCAGGTGTTAAAAAAGTTGTAGCAGCTTTGATCTTGAGATGTATCCTGGAGTTAAGTAGTGACAAGCTTGTTTTCTGTCCCTTATTACAGAGATAAGAGAAAACCTCACTTTAACTCTGCCTTAACCAATTATTTTATTTAAAACATAGCTATGCAAAAACACGAACCAATCATTTTCACTATTAGGCATGTGAACTCCTGTAGACGGTCTATTCTTTAGCTTTTGTATTTTTCAGTTAGGCCATATGACGTTTTTACTACTTGTCTTTATGCTTCATTAGTGGAATACACTTGCAATAGCAAAAACCTCATGCTTTTTAGTGTCAAGAAGATGATGAAGAAACTCAGGTTAGCTTGTCTTCTCTCTCCCATTCTCATGACTTTGTGACTATCCATCTGTCTCCTGTAAGCAGTGCTGCAGCTGCAGCTAATGCTTTTCTATCCATATGCCTTCATCCAGGGGCCAACTTCTCCTGACTCTGGTTTTGTTTCCAATTTATGGTGGCTGAACACACAAGGTGGCTGAGTGTCATGCTAAGTCCTCACACAAGCGGGCTGTGAATCACATCAAACCTAGTCTACTTTGTACGGGCAATGGTGTGCATCTTTGATGAACCTAATCAAGAAGCTACAGCAAAAGCTGCTCTCCATGTCCTATAGCAGGGTTCCAGGGCCATATGCAGTAGAATTCTTACATCCATTCACAGACACCCACTGGAATAAGACCATAGAATGACACTACTTTAGGGAGGCACACATTGACTATCAAAGATGAACTAGCAAATCTGGAACCTATGCTTAGCTTGGGATCTTTAATTGATCTTTGCATCTGGACTGAGGATTGACTCACACAGCAAAGCCCCCATCAAAAAACTGTGCTACCCTATTCCCACTGACTAGACATCTTTTGTTTCCCATGCTCTCAGTTGTCCTACCAGATCCCAAAATGATGTAAGTTGATTGAGTCTGCCCTCATCTCTCCTCTGATGAAAATAACTGTCATCAGGCATTGGAGGCTTGGGCACATTGCAGCAGGTTGTCCTGCAAAGGTCTGGGTTCACCCTGAGGTTGGAGAATGGCAGATCCAAGGTACAGTAGGGGACCTAGGGTTGGTTCAGTACTCTACTCTTCCCCACAATGAATTGTACTACTGTCTATTCACCATAACATTGTCACGCTTAACCAGCGCGCCTCCCACTGCCTCTCTCTTTTCACATCCAACATTCTTCCATGCCAGATCCCCATTTAGAAACACT
This sequence comes from Rafetus swinhoei, assembly GCA_019425775.1. Lineage (NCBI taxonomy): Eukaryota > Metazoa > Chordata > Testudines > Trionychidae > Rafetus > Rafetus swinhoei. The sequence goes on along the minus strand of CM033424.1, from coordinate 198,840,872 downwards.
GGTTGTCTCAGGGGCCTTCAGCCATGTTACTGACCAGAATTTTGTTAATGGGCATTGAATTCCCATCCTCTTCAAGAACTTCCCTAAGTCTGTAAAGGCCATTGACGGGTCGCTCCTCTCTTCAAGGCCCCTCATACATCACATAGTCCCCATGGACAGTGTTCTCTATAAGCTGAGCGCTTGGTGGCCATCCAGGAGAAATTCAAATGCCACTCAGCTTATTAGCAGAGCGCCCACAGTCGGACGCATGTATCTCTACTGGTGGTGCACTTTCACACATGCCTTGGTGCACATAAAATTTATTCTGCTCATGGATGGAAAACAGAGGAAACATTGTCCATGGTAGCTATTACCATTGACAGTCACCAAAACAACTTGCACTTCAGAGTCATCTGTGCTTTGCATTCACAGATGTCCTTGTGTTCTCTTTCTACTCACACATCACCCCTGAACAGTGGCAGCTGGGATCCCACATGACAGGCTGGTGGGCAGGACTCTGGGCCAGGTGTTTGAGCGGGACCCCATAGGCAGGGCCAGCAGGTGAGCGGGACCTGGGACTGGTGGACGAACATCTGTGCATGGGGATGGCAGCCCAGTGAGAGCTGGGGCCCAAAGTGAAACCCTCAGGCATCAGCAGGCCTGGCGGCTGGGACCCCGGGTGGCAGAGGCGCAGGGCCAGCAGTCGAGGGCCAGCAATTGAGAACCTAGGTCAGGATGCCCAAAGCCTGGGGTGCTGCAGCACCCTTTACTTCCCACACCCATGTACGGTGTTTTTATCAGTGGAGAGATGTGGGGACATTGACTCAGGTCCTGTTTACCAGTTTAATGAAGCATGTGATAATGAATGAGATCTCATAGTAAACTAGGGAAGTTAAAAACTGTGCCGTCAGAGGCGTTTCAGCTAATGCTAGTTTTAGGAGCCACTGGATCCTCAGTCAGTAGATTATCAGAAAACCCAGGTTTTACCTGTTTTGCATGCAAAATTATTTGGAAAACCTTTCAAAACAAACAAAAAAGAGGGGGTAACAAAAGAGGGAAAAGTGGAAAAAATCCCCCCAAATCTAAAAAAATTATAATGGAAACCAAAACAAAGACATTTTAAATACTATCTTATTCTTAAAAAGAACATAGAATTCTCATAAAAATATAAATTCTTATAAAAATAATTCTTATTGCCTCTATATAAATCCATGGTATGTACATCTTGGTACTTCATGCAGATATGGTTGCCTCATGTCAAAAAAGATATTTTGGCATTGGAAAAAGTTCAGAAAAGAGCAAGATAAATAACTGGGGATTTGGAATGGCTGCCATATGAGGAGAGATTAATAAAACTGGGACTTTTCAGCTTAGAAAAGAGGAGTCTAAGGGGATATATGATAGAAGTCTATAAAATCATGACAAGTATGGAGAAAGTATATAAGGAAAAATTATTTGCTTGCTCCCACAACACAAGAACTAGGGGTCACCAAATGAAATGAACAGGTAGCAGATTTAAAATGAACAAAAGAAAGTATTTAGTCCCACAACACAGTCAACCTGTGGAATTCCTTGCCAGAGGATGTTATGAACAGCAGGACTTTAACAGGTTTCAAAAAAGAGCTAGATAATTCATGGAGGTTAGGTCCATCAATGGCTATTATCCAGGATGGGTAGGAATGATGCGTTTGTTTGACACAAGCTGTGTATGGGTGACAGTGGTGTGATCACTCCATGATTCCCTGTTCTGTTCATTCCCTCTGGGGTACCTGGCATTGGTCACTGTCAGAGACAGCATACTGGGCTAGATGGACCTTTGGTTGGACCCAATATGGCCATTCTTATGTTCTTATTGAGAATGATTTGATATTTTGAATTTTAAAAGTTTAGCCAACCTTACCTGTTCCCATAGAAAATGCTGATTTTGACTATACCATATTTTCTAATGGGAAAATGTTTTGTACAAAATCTTTCAACCAATTTTACATTAGAAGTCATGTTACTGTCTGTTACTTCCCCAAAACAGTGGGAATGGCTGCTATCCACAATGAAATATCCAAATATTGTATTTACCCTATGCCCCAGATACTTACTTTTTTCCTAGTCAATAAATGAATTACCTCTACTCTGGACTTCATAAAATGAGACTCTAGATACCTCATCTGATGAGATTTGACAAAGAAAAACAGCAGCTGAGGTATCATGAGGCTTGCTCTGATGAAAGTTATGTATTTTGGTCTTCTTGGAATCTTTATAACATTTCATTGATGGACTTACTGTCCTAACAGCCTTTTCTCTATAGTACAGCCTATCTGGATGAGGGACCACATGCCTGTGTGAACACCGTTTTGGCAGTGCTGTGAGCATGGACTGAAAATAGTTAATCTCCTGTTTACATAGTAAAATTATCTAAATAGTTGCTTTGGAAAAGTTTGAGGATGCTTCACATTTGAAAAAACACATTTCTAAACAGCGAGTATTTTTGTAGGCTAGATTTTCACAGACAAGTCAGATAAAAAACACATTATATAGACTTATTAAATTTAATTTGCTTACAAATAAGTGTTCAGATGTATTGTCAAATAAACAATCTCAGCAAAGTAAATATACCCTAAAAGTAAGCTATTAACACATTTATTTAAGCTATTAAGATACTGTGCTATGACAGACACTGATGTTCTAATGTTACAGTCTGCATAATCCTACAACCGTTCGCTGCTTATGTTACCTCCATGGGTCTAGTCATGTGAGCATAAGGGACATATTATTCTACTGCTTCAGAAACTAAAGCCGATATATGTGTTAACTTAAACACATTAAAAGTTTACACAGAGTTGTTTTAACTTGTAATATTATATATCAGTATTTCAATCTGCTAGAATTCGAGGATCTATAATTCAGAGTTGTTAGACTATTTTTGTTAAAGTTCCTCAGTTGGATCATAAATAAATATGTAACTTTACCATGTATGGAATCAGAAGTTGAAAATCAAATGATGTCCTTTGGTTTGGGGCACACAAGATCAGTATGCTGTGGAAGTGTGACAGCCACCATCTTGGAAAGGAGGAAGGTAAGCGTGTGTTCATATGTGCACGGAAGTGTGTATATATATATCCCCCTCATGAGTGTTTTATCAGAATTAAAAAGAATAGTATTTAAATGCAGATTTCATGTATGTTACAGATAATATTTTGTTCATTTGTACAGGATTTAGAATGCATGACAACATAAAGCCTATCAAGTGATATTCAGCTCAGGAAAGTTTTCTTGCAGACAAATAACTTTAAAAAAAATACTTTGAATCTGTTTGGTGGTTCATTTCTAGTCCACTGTCTTATTGAATGTTTAATTTGGAGATTTCTGATTTTTTTGGCCCCCAAATACAGAGATCCCATCTCATAAGCCATATGAAACTACTTTTCAATCCATAAGAAAAATATTTTGAAAGCAAGTTTTAGTTTTTTATGAAGATTAAAGATTTTTCTGACTTACAGTTGCAAAATACAAATGGATAGCACTGTTGTGACCCTTGCTTGGCAAGCAACATGATGCCTATTTATAGGGAGAAAATACTAAAGTGAATGAAAACCTCACCAATTTCAGAAGAGAGTGATAAATTGTCACATAGCTCCTTGCAGGCTGAGCATCTGGCAGTTAATCTGGGTAGCCCCTCCCAGAGTTCCTTTCCCCAGGAGTTCTACTCTTGTCCCTGGGCATTCCTCCCCCTCTGAACCTCCTTCCTCTCTCTCTAGAAATACTCAACTTCAGCTGCAGTCTGGGAGCTTTTTACCAAATCCAGGTGCTCATTAACCAATTAACTGCAACCTGGCCACCTAAGCAGTTCATTTCTTACAGGTGGGCTGAGATAGGCTCATTTTCCTTAAAGTAATCTGTCATGGGCTAACTGGGCTCTGATTCCCTTTAAAGGGGCCAGCCCTCTATGACATAGTGTTTTTAAGCCTAAAAATTAAAGGCTAGCATTTTAGAAAAATAGAATAGCTCCCTAGTTTGCAAAGTGTTTGGGGGAGCTCCATCATCTCAATAGGTCAATCCCATGTGCTCCAGGTGTGAGGTACAAATATTGCATGTGATATGACAGAATGCTATATATGCAGGTTTTTATAAGCAACCATGTTTTCCTGTAGTCAAATCATGTCAAGGCTAGGATGAACCACATGGAAATGTGACTAAAATTTCTGAGCTACTGGGATCTCACCGAGATACCCCCCCATCCTGGCAAACACCAGGTCTTTCAATGAATAGTTAAAAATAGGACTTTCTCTCACTATAAAATATAAAAGCTCATATGTTCAAGTTCTAGCTTGGGAAAGTTGGGACAATGTTTATTCATTGCTCATTTTTATCATTGCTTTGCTTCTAACTGCCTCTCTTCTCTTGATAAGCAACAACAAAACAGGCCAACAAAAAGGTAGTCTGTCTTTGTCCACCAAGTCCAAATATGCTTTTTGAGGTATGATATTAGCCTGGTTATCTACAACACAGTAACTCCAAAGACAGGATGAAACAGACTCACTGTAGTAATTTCACTGGGAAGATACTGGGACATGATGATAACCATGACTACAGACAACCTAAAAGAAAGCTGGAAGAGATCCATAGTTGTCTAATGGAGACTTTTGTGGACCATCCGTTCTGATGCACCTCCTGCTTTAAATAGGAAACTGAACTAGATGGAAAGTGGTCCAATATGTTCCAATATGATCCAAGGGAGTGCTGCGACAAACCTCAGCTGGCAGGAGTCCTGCCGTGGAACAGGAAGAAATTTGGATTAGAGGCGGCACGGAGCCCACTCCCCTTCCAGGCTGGGGGCGGGCGAAGGTTTAGAGCAGTACTGCTGCAAAGAAGTCCATTGGAGCTCCAGTTAAAGTGCTGCACAAGGCAGAGGTCTACATTGTGACATGTGAGAGGAATACAGGGGAAGTCTGCCGTGGCAAACTCATTGAGGATGAGGACAACATGAACTGCCAGATGTCCAACATCACAGTGACATACAGAGGTGGGTGACTGGCACAACTGGAGCAGGTGTACATTAGGGGTATCAAGATACGGTTCCTTATTTTACCAGATATGTTGAAAAATGCTCCTATGTTAAAGAGCATGAAGAATAAAAACAAGGGTTCTGGGGCTGGACGAGGCAAAGCAGCTATTCTCAAAGCCCAAGTGGCTGCAAGAGGAAGAGGTCATGGCAAAACATATGCTCCCATCAGAATGAATCTATTTCTTTTCCTTTCCCTATAGTTCTTTGTGGTCTCATTGTTGTCTGTGTGTTCCTCTGTAATCTGCTGCACTGTTCTTTGTGAATATATAAAATATTTGTGAGATAGCATAGGACCACAACATCAGTATATTTCTGATGGAAAATGTGACCCTCAGAGTCCTACAAAGGCAAGTGCATAAAGGAACATGTGAATGGTTTTCTGAGGCTGCTCTGTGTTATATCAAGGTAGCTGAATCCTTTCACAGAGAAAGGATCAAATGGAACATGCAGACATGCTGAAAAAGAAACCCATTGTATTACATTTATACAGGAAATAATGGGGCACTTTTAGCTATGCATTGAAATCAGTGGGATTACTCCCATGCTTTAAACCATGCTCCATGAGGAAAGCATCAGGAGCTCTGTGTGGTAACTGGGAAGAAAGAGGGAAAAAGAGGCAGAAGTGGAAGCAGCAGGATGAGATGCAGCAACAGCAGGAGTTAGGAGTCTGTACTGGGCTTTGATCCAAAGTTTAGATCCATGCACTGTAAAATGTAAGAAATAAATATCTTTCGAATTATGGGGCTGTAATTCCATCTCAGGATTGTAGTAACTCCATAAGGCCACTTGAGCTTTGTTTTGATAGTTTATTATAGTATCACCACAACACCCTGGTGGACTTATAGCCCTGACATTGACACTAGTAGACTGCTTATTTTTATACTTACTACAGTATGTCACAAGAGATACTGATAACAGTCACCTATCCTATTATATGGCACCATGTTCCCCATTCTGTTGTATTTGGCTTTGGAAAATCAAAGTTATTCTTTAAGAACTGGTGCATGCACAGAGCAGATATGTGTTCTGCCTATGTATCTTTGTGGCATTAGGACTGCCTCCTTAATTTAGTACATAAACATGGGATTGCATCCTCATTGCTGATTTCACATGACTAGGTGACAAGCAACCTTCTGATTCCAAATTTTTGCAACATTTCTCCCCCCCGTGAAATATGCTAGTTTCTCATCTTAATCATATTCCACCAGTTCCTTGATATAATCTATCATCCAAATACAATGTTCAGTCTCCTAAAGCAAAAGGGAAAGAATAAAGATACATTCATGGCCACTGTTAGCAGTGAATAATTCATTCAGCACCTTTAGTCTCTTTTTCATGTTCTAAAATTATTTTCAGAATTTTTTTTAACAGATTTAGTGATCTGAGATGATTGAACAATTTGTTTATGAGAACATATTTGAGCTTATGGATTGTTTATGAACTATCCATCTTGACCAACACTTTGAGTATTCATCATTCATAATTTGCTAGTTGTGCTCTGTGATTGGTCAACCAAGTTACATGGTGTTGTTTCTGCACTTGGACTGAATGTCTCCTAAACATTTTAAAACTAAGGTCATGTGGTTATAGCACTTGACTGGTAGAGCCTTATGTGGGTAGAGCTTAAATTGGTATCTGCATCCAATTGCCTATCTGCAGAAATGGTCCCTGAATATCCATGGATTTACAGGGCTCTATTGATTGGAACTCAACTGGGTTCACTTCCTGCTTACACGAGACTTCTGGTGTGGTCTTGGTCAAGTTATTTAATGTCTCTTTCTGGGCCTCAGTTCCCCATCTGTAAAATAGTACAGCAATACTTTCCTATTTTACAGTGGTGCTATGAAGGTAAATCCATTAATATGTGTATGAGGTATTCAGACATTACAGTGATGTAGTGAGACATACGTTAAAAACAAAGTCACAAACACATATGGTGAATACGTATTCACACAACTCTCTCTTTCACTTTTGTAAACAAATATTTGCTCATACAAGTATTTAGAAAAAGCAAACAGAATGGGTCATGTATATCAGCAAAATGAAACTGTTCTATTTCCAGTGGGTTAATGTGCAGAAACTACTCAACTTCAATTAAATTTCTGGAATTTTCAGAGCATCAAACTGCATTTGAAATGGATAACATTAGTTTGAAAATTTTGAAAACATCTCATCTGGAGAAGCATGCCCCTTGACATATTTTTGTTGTGGCTAGACATACTAGAAATGTTTTGAGATAATGAGTTTTTTATTTCAATTAGTGAATTGATGACTGAGTAGAGGTTGTTATGTTGAGCCACTAGCACCCATCATAGGTCACGTGCTTTGTTAGAGTTAGCGATAAAAGATTAGGTAAAAGATACCTCAGTGCAATCTGAAGGGAACCTTTCTTCATACAAGGAGCTGATATCTAAACTCCCCATCACTTGGACAGCACTAGGGCCTCTGGAAGCCCAGCTGGAAATAATAATATAATATGTGGAGATGCCTTGAGAGGTCAGCAAGTCCAGTCCCTTGCCCTCACTGCAGGACTAAGTACCATCCCTTGACAGATTTGGGCTAGATCCCTAAATGGCCACCTCAAGGATTGAGCTCACCACCCTGGGTGTAGTAGGCCAATGCGCAAACCACTGAGCTATCCCTCCCCCTCAGATGAGTGCCAAGCAGGGGCAACTATACCCAGGGTGTCTTAACTCTATTGGCTATGCTTGTGTACACTTAATATCTAATAAATAGTTTTAGCTAAGAGCATGCTTGTTTGCATCAATCATTTATCAGATGGAAGTGCTGTGTTCCCATTGATTTATTCCTGACACTGCCTGAAGAGAAACAGTTACCACTGCCTTGGGTTCTGAGAAACCCCAGGTAATACTGCTCACCAAACTCTTAGTTTTCCTTGCCCCAGCCAGAGTCTTCCTTGTCCCTTCCACCAGTCTCCTGCTGATCCTGTGTCTGGGGGTTTCCTTAGACACCTCTCGAGCTCCTGTTGCTTCTCAGTTCTATTCTGGGGACTGGGGAAGAAACGGTACCTTACCAATACCAACCACAGACATAGCAACACTTTTGCTGTTGTCACCAGTAAATGCATTTGTAGATGTCTTAAAGAACAGTGTGCACATAATTCCCTTTAGTGGGATGCATGAGCATTGTGATCATACTAGAGCATGACCTGAGATGTGCAATTGATCATCCACAAGCAAGTGACACAGACTCTACATAAAGTACTGTGAAATGTACACCAAACCCTAAAATGTAGAGAAAAATATTAACCTCTAACTTCCTTCAGCTTTGGTAACTTTAGGTGCTACTTATACCAAAATGACAGTGCCTCTTTCCAGACTGATTCTGACTGTATGCTTTCCCAAAGAGCCCCTGAGCCTGTAAGCTGGACCAGGAAATCCCTAACAATTTAAAGTGATTCCAATACAGTTTTCAAATGCACCACAGTGACTGCAAGTGAACACAACTGTCAGGCTTTTTCTCCTCCTCCTCTTGTTACAAAACAAGAACTAAAGATCCTCCATTAGGTAGTTTGCGTGTAGACAAGAACAGTGCATGCAGGATAGAGGAGGCTCTGTTCAAATTTGACCACATCATGAGACAGAGTTTGACATCTGGGGAGGAGATGCAGGAGGAGGACGGGGACAATGAAGAAGACTGTAAGAAGGACCTCACAGAATGTTAATTTAACAATGCTGTGTTATATCTCCTCCTGGCCCTATGTAGCAACTAACTATCTTATACTGATCTCATGCTGCTAATTTGTGTTTGGAAGCCATGTTTGTGGCTGGTGAAATTGAGCTGAATTATTCAAGGGTGTGGGGAGACGTGGGGGAAACAACACTCCTTGCTCCATGAAGTGGTGCACTAGGACAAGGGACTACAAAAAACTTGACAGCTGCATCTGGGACAACTGCTCAAGTGGTTTGGGGGAGTCTAAATCCATTAAATCAGGTCACTGGTGGGAAGAAAATCATAATGTGCTATTTTTATAAAACATCTGTAAAAATCAAATTTCAAAGTAAGGTACAGGGGGCTATAGAGATTCTGGGCATGCTTATCAATCAGTCAATCAATCAATCATTTTTCTGTGCTATGCTTAGTAATTTTATACACACATTTTATAAGTAAAATATCTAAAACTATCTATTTAAGTCAGTTATAAAGCTCCATTTATGTGTATGTGGTACTTCAAACATTGCAAATAGAAAGAATGGGAAAACATTTCTTATGGGCTTGTCCAGCAGCCTCTCAATTTAACCACACGGGGGCATGAGATATTTATTTAAGAGAATTTTTGTCTGGAAGTTATACAATGATAGTAAGTCAACAGGGATCTGAATAGTCACCTGTTCTTTAGCCACTTGATGTCAAACAAGAATACTTGGCTCAAAGTATTTAAAAATAAGACTTGTCTGAAATAATTCTAAAATACAATGCACTGTGGAGTAATATAGTTGGATTGGGAAGAATATCAAAACAATTTTTTAAAAGGCTGTTTAATAAACCTAAATCCCAGATCTGTAATTTTCTTATATTCTTTTGAAATATAGTGGTTCTGTAAATAAAATTTGAAATCCTATATATAACCCAGCACATCTGACTTTTACATAACCTGTACTTCTTCATATGTTTAAATTCAATGGCACTTTTTTTTAAGCACAAAGGCTAAATCTGGAGTGAGATCATTGAGTTACTCAGGATTTACTGTGGTATAACAGCTAATTCTGTCCCCACATGATATGTATTCTATTTGCTGTTGTCTATATTATTTTAATTGCAGTGGAAGGGTTTTTTAAAGGAGTGTTTTTCTTTCACTAGTTGCTTAGGAACTAGTTCTATCTCCTTTAATCACAATACTATGTGCATTTAGACCCGAGTCCGGCAAAGAACATAAGCACATGCTTAACAATGTTAAGTACTTGAGTAATTTCATTGTCATCATTTAAGCATGCGCTAAAAACTAAGTATTTCCTTAGATGGGTTGGAGCATAATCTCCTCAACAAGGAGAAAGATGGCAGGATCATGAAACTCTGGCTTAGTTTACAAATAAATTGAACATGCAGTGCAATTCTTTCCATTGAAAGAAGTGCATGAGGGCAAGTCTCTCTTGATACAGACGTAACTAAACCTGTTTATCCACTTTGGTTTCCAAAAGGAGTAGAAGTAATACTGTTTGGTTTTTGTTTGGCTCTCCTAAATTTGTGAATTAAATTTGCTGAGTTGATTGATTTGTTTGAAGCAGAATGTTTGTACCACTATCAAAATCTGTTTATTGCCTATGTGCTTTTTTACTTACATCAGTAAATGTTGGTATCAGTAAAGAGGAGGTCTGTTTACTCCTGGTTCATTCAATTTGCAATAAAAACAAATCCTTACCCCACCACCAAAAAGTAGATGTTTTAGCAAAAAGTGGACGTTTGTGTAATTTTTAAATAATTTGAAAATCAGGGCTGTGCCTGTACTGAAAAATTCTGATTGAGAGCCAAACATCCACAAAGCTTAGTGGTGTTTGATTCCAGGATTGTTGGTTTCAATCCTTATTAATGGTCCACTATAGAGTTTCTTGTAGCCTACTTCAAAGGATATGGGCACTCTCAGAGTCAGGCGACTGCATTATATGGACCATAGAGTGTGACCCAATGTGACAATTCCTATGTTTCTGTGTGAGAAGGGCCAAGTGTGGTCAGTTCTGAATTTCAAACCAAACTTCACCAGATTCCATAATTGTGTGGTTCCAGGGGTTTGGTTCAGACTGATACCTGCTGAAAATCTACTACTGCAGGAAGTCACCACTGTGTCTAGACTATACCTCTCCGTCGACAGAGAGATGTAGATTAGGCACATTGAATTTGCTAATGAAGCAGAGATTTAAATATCCCACGCTTCATTAGCATAAACATGGCCGCCGCTTTTTTCCTAAATGAAGCTGTTTCGAAACCCCTTCCCCAGCAATCTAGATGTGGATCTGTCGAAAATAAACCCTTTTTCGACAGATCCTGTAAACCTCATTTTTTGAGGAATACAGGATCTGTTGAAAAAGGGTTTATTTTCGACAGATCCACGTCTAGACTGCCTTTTTTTAAAAAGCTCCATTTTGGAAAAAAAGCGGCAGCCATGTTTATGCTAATGAAGCACGGGATATTTAAATCCCTGCTTCATTAGCAATTTCCATGTGCTTGATTTGCATCCCTCTGTCGACAGAGGGATGCAGTCTAGACGTAGCCTGTGGTAGCCAGGGTGATAGAAAGAGACAGCCACTTGAACAAAATTGTTTTTGAATATGGCACAGTCAATACAGTACAATAAAAGGCATGACTGGACTCATAAATTGCAGCTGCTATATATTTTCTCGATACTTTGAAACCCTCTTATTTCACTACGCAGTATTAGAAATCTTTGAAATGGCTCAGATAGTGAACTCAGGTTAGCTCTAGACATACTATACTTTAAACCTGTGATGCTGAGACCTCAGGGGTTCAGGAGTCAAATTAGCAATCAACAGTGCCCAAAAGAGCCACAGTAGTGTGAATTCAATATTTCATTGACTATATTTATAGTAAATGAAAAATGAAACAGTGAGTTCACACTTTATATTATTCTCATCAGGCCCACGGACAGGGGGTGAGGGGGAAGGGCGGGATAGGCAAAGGGGGAAATTGCCCCATCCCCAGAGATTCAAAGGGACCTGGAGCTCCTGGCTGCCACTGCCACTACCATGGTAGCGGTGGTGGTTGGGACCCCGGACCCCTTTGATTTTCTGCTGGAGCTTCTCTCTGCATCTCCGCATATCTCCAAGGGCTGAGAGGGGACGAGCCACAGTCTTGGTGGCGCAAAAGACTTCTGCCCAAGGCCCCACCCCTTGCTGCCCCTCCGCCCATACCTTGTCCCATGGCCCGTGGTGTCTGTTGGTCCCACTGGTTCCCATGGCAATGTGACTGACCACATATTATTATTTTATCAACCACAATTGGTTAATAAAATAGTAAAAGCATCCTGATTGGTTAATAACTTAGATGAGTTAATTAAATCACACTGTGTTTTAATATTATGTGCTGCACAGAGCTGCAGGAGACACATTTCAGAGCCACTTGTGGCTTTTGAGCTTCAGTCTGAGTATCACTGCTCTAAGCAGTATTCTACTGAAAGGTTGAATGAAGGAATAATCTTTGAAAAATCAAAACAAAAAAAATCCTGTACATTAAATACGTAAATACTAGATGATCCACCTTCAAGACAAAGAAACACAAATAAATTCCTTACTGCACTAAGTTTGAAAATTAAAATGAAATAAGTCTTCTAGGGGGAAAAAAAGCAATGGTCCAATACTGCTGGCTTGCTCAGACAAAATTTCCACTGAGAACAGAATTGCAGAATCTGGGTCTAAGTTAGTAATTGTGGGTAAATCTGGCCACATCTCTTTCATGTTCTCTAACATGTCTATCCCTCATTGGCAATGAAACACTTGCAGGTACCATTCAAAAAGCTACTATCTCATTTACATTGTCTGTAAAATTGATGGTGCTATGAATACAGTATAGGATACTGTTTGCCTGCAAGCTTTTCTTATCCACTAATGTATCAAATATATTTGAATTTAGGACCCACATAAATTTTTATGGAACACTATTAAACCAATTTGGTTGATTACCACTGTAGCCTTTGTAATACACCGCAGCAACAATGAGTTTATTATTCCCGGATGTGGTTTGCTATACCATGAGCTGCATGCCGATCCCCTGAAGTCCTTGCATGAAGTAACATTTTCTTTAAAAGGTTGCTTGTTCTTAAATGGAGAGCTGATTAGTAAGAATGATTTAATATCTCCCTGCCTTAAAAGCAATGGAAATTTGGGAAAGGATCAGACAGTCCCTCCAAGCTGGCTACAACCTTCCTTGTTTAATATTGTTTTTAAATGAAACATCTGACACATTTTCCAGCAGAGATGTTATTTTGTTCCTCCTGCTGAAATGTTTCAAAATTCACTGAAAAACAGGCTGAATGGAAGATTTTTTTCTCCCTATAGACATCTGGAGCTTTCTTTCAAAGCTGATGTGATCTTTCATCTGGACAAGAAAGGCTTTGATCCAAACTCTAAGATCCCCTATCTCTCAGTTAATTGGTGTTAGTGAGGTAGGTTTGACAGCCTCTGACACCAGTCTCTGGAATGCCTTACTCTATTAAGACCTGTCGGTTTTGACTCAGTCAACTCAAAGGCATCAGCATTCTCTCATTTGACTTCTGCCCCTCTGGGGATGGTTACAGGTTTTACCTGCTTTCATTGTTTCTTTCTTGTAAAACCATTGAATGTCAAGAACTAAATACACTTTTGCAGCCAAGCACAAGGCATTTAGAGGCACATATAATGAGCGAAGCTTTTAACAAACTCTCCCAGTTAATGCAGCAGAAGAAGAAATAGCATAAGGAAGGGGGAGGTTGAGATGAATTCCAAGCTTCCATTTCTTTCAGATCTTTCTGGTGGGTGCACATGTTGTACCTTTACTGAAGGATAACAAACAAAATTGGTTTTGGTACAGAAATATGCATGGATGATTCCCTATATGAGTTATTGTGCAAATCATTCAAAAGTATCATTCACTCTTCGATGTGTTATACTAAAATAGGGTTGGATAATTTAAGGCAGGATTATGACCCGTCCTTATAAAGCAACATGAAGAGAAAAGAAAACTGCATGGGCTGTTTGCATTGTGGGCAGTAGCTTGACAAGGACAGTAGTTTCCACAGGGTAGCTATTCCCCTTTCTGGGCAGATATGATGGGAGAGGCTGGGTAGGGACAGGGAATGAGTGGAGCTGTGGTTCTGCCCCACTTGGTAGACATTGGCTGGTACGGAGGGGGAAGAACCAGGAAGTGTGTTGCAACAGAACGCTGAGGCAGGACTGTCACATGCCACTCTTCCTGTGGGACAGGCTACCATGTCACCATCTAATCTTTAGATTGCAATTTGTCCTGAATATGAGCAGTGCAGCTCATGGCCTTTCATTTCCAGAGATACAAGGCCTAATTTCCCAAGTGTCCCTCCCTCCCCCCCTTTTTCTAGAGTGTAGATACCTTAAGCCCCAACACCTGCACAGTAGATAAATTCCACCATCTTCATGCATAGGTGTGTGATTGCATCCACAGCTTGTGGTTTTGGGGCTGTCTCCTGTGGGATGCTGACCATATGGGAACCATCTGGCGCTCGTTATTTTTTCTCGCTGAGATACCGTCAGGAGATCCACGCCATTTTCCTGAGGGTTTCTAGGAGACAACAACTGGATAATCCTTTAGCATTCAGTACCCAAGCCAGCGAGATGCTCCCATTTAAATCTCAGATCTCAAGCAATACTGAGCAATCCCACTATCAATTCAGTTCCCAGTACTAAATGCTACTGGATGGAATCTGACATGGAAGAGGGCTTCCAGCTCTATAACACATTGCCTCAGCATTACAACGTATGGAAAAGATATAAGATCTTGAGATGTATTGTGTGCTAAGCTGGGGAAAGAGTTATTCATAGCCCTGATATCTGATTGTGAGTGTACATTTGAACTGCAAGGTTGAAAAGATCACAGATGCAAAGATTCCCAGTCCAACAGAGTTAAAGACTGCACAACAAAACTGTTGTTGGTTGGTACTCTTCGTATGTCCAACTATACGTTACTCTACAACTGTGATTGAGGGTTAGAGGTTTAATATTCATTAGAAATTGATATACCACTGTCAATTACATGTCAGTCTTTCTCAGAAAGTGCAGCCCATCTTTGTACATTAGAGCAAAGATCACAGAATACACTGACATACTTCATACTGGGTTCTCTGTGTCAGTTTTCTACACCTGAGTTGGGGCACTTATGCCAAAAGTGTATTAGATTGCAATGGCATACCGTTGTGTGTATGGTTGGGATATGTAAGGTTTGACAAATTACGGATGATATATTTGGTGATAAATAGGGGAAACAAACTGAAAACAGGATGAAAAATCCATTTTACAAGCAGAAAATGTAGCATAAGTAGGTAAGCCAGAAAGCACGCAGTTGCAGGACAATTGTTTTTGATGATCAGGACTGAAAAGAAAATGTATGAAAATGCCAACCCTCCACTTGGCTAAGAATAAACAGACATTCAGGGCCCAATCCTGCTCTCCTTGAAGTCAGCATCTCAGTCTCCAGTATCCCAGTTCCATAGATGCTGGGACTGTCTGGATTCAACACTGTTACTCCAGTTTTGTACCTATGGGACTCTTTTGAGTTATGCAGTGAATCAAGCCCAACACTGCTCTTGAAAAAATAAATCATCAATAGTTCAATAGGTTAGGCAGCCATTTAGTGGCTATTATTGGTGCCCATGCCTCTGTGTTTGTTGGTTATTTTAATATTAATAAAATGCTGATTTCTTTTTGTTTAGGTGTTATGATGTTCCTCCCTCCACAGTCAATGAATTTTTTTAGGAAAAGATGTTTTTAAAAATGTGGCAAATGAAAATACTAGAATCAAATGTCATCCTGTTTTCCACATCATTAGAGGAATCTGAGAAGAACGGGGTAGGGAGGTCAGTTGTTAAGTTACATACATTAGCTCAAAATGTTCTACATGAGCTCAGGCTATGTCACATGTTTAAGCACTGAGAGCCAATTCACAATGACTTTGATGGAATAACCAGGCTTTATGCATTAGACATGAAAGGCATTTGAATAAATTCCAGTTCAGTGCTTTAGGTCTGGCATTTCCAAGATTTACCTCTTGCTTGCTTCCTTTCCAGAGAATTGCAACTATTTTCCCCAGCTCCTCATACATGCCCACTGAAATACCCCTAGAGAAGAGAAATCTGGTTGTAAGAACTTAATCACTTCCGAGATTAGTCACCATTTCAGCAACAAACACAGGCAGCTTTTTAGTTTTAACTCTAGAAGCGCTGCTGGTATGAGAAAATTCAGGGGCCCAGCTAACAGGGCTTTCATTTACTCTGCTCTAATGGTGTTAGATTGGCATAGATGTAATCTCATTAGGTGATCCATGGAGACCTACAGGCCCAGGAAAACAGCATCTATTGTTTACTCGCACTGTATATTGGGATAATCTGAGAGGACCCTAATGGAGTTGTAACTATGCACATGCTGATTGGAAGCATTACAAAGATTAACATAAAGGTCTATTAATGGCACCAAGGAATCTAAATAAACAAATAAGGCCACATTGAGCAATAAATGTTAGCCTACAAGAACTGCATGACTTTCTTCATAACTACGCTAATTAATTGCTACACAATGAATAATTTTATGACACAACTTGGGCATTGGAGGGCATAGTTTAGTGGGCTAAGCATTATATTTGAAAAGGCTCTGACACACAGATAAGTTCAAATCCTAAGGAGACTGCTTTCATTCTTCCAAAGTATAGTAGCTACACTGAAATCCAGGCCAATGACTGTATGTGGTTCCTTGGGACTAAAGGACAAAGGCTTTTCCTACAGAAGTCAATTGGATTTTTGCTCTGGATTTCAATGGGAACAAGAGAAGGCTTGTGATCTTTGAAACCAAGGGGTTTTTTGCTCGGCACTAAAGAAAACAAGGCACTTTTTATTAAGAGTTAGCATATACACCAATTATAGAATAATAGGACACTAGAATTGGAAAGGACCTCGAGAGGTCATCGAATCCAGTCCCCTGCCCTCACAGCAGGACCAAGCACTGTCTAGATCATCCCTGACAGATGTCTGTCTAACCTGCTCTTAAACATCTCCAGTGATGGAGATTCTTGCCCAAATGTTCTTGGCCAAAATATTCTTTTTTCCCCTCAACAGGTAAGTTGTCCCTTGGGTGGTACCTTCCACCAAAGAGGGGGCTGAATTTCAGTGGTGCCCCACATATATACCATGAAACCAGTTTTAAGAATTATGGAAATGGCCACTGAATAACGATGGGACAGAATTGTGTTCAGGAGGGCACTCGAGAGCAGAATCTTAAATAGGCTAATAAAATTGAACTTTTGTATAAGTACCATTTTGGTAGCCTATCTTCCATATGAGGATAGCTGGATGAGATTTCACGCAGAACCTATTATTACTGCTCCTAAATTGGTGAACAAAGTCACTCAGAGTGAAACAAGGTAGCGTCTTCCACTACACGACTAGCTGCCCTGGAATGAAAAATTGGATTTGAATAAAAACTTGCTCTCCTAAATCAACAGGTCAAGCACTAATCACAGGGTCATCAGTCATTTCAGTGAAGAAGTATGAGACAGCACACTGTCCTTGCACTTTTAGGTTGTAGTAGGCCCTGTTAATTATGCTAAAGTTTGCCTGGCCCCCTCCCACACCCTCTCCATGTGTCATGAGTGTTTGTTACCCAATTTTTTCTGAGTCTAATTACTTTCCCATGATAACATTTATGCACTTTGACCAAGATTGTTTTTCTAAAAAAATGGATGGCTAAAGTTAGGCTCCATTGTCCATATTTAGGCACTGGATTTTTAAAAGTGCTGAACATCCAGGATTTGTAGCTCACTCTAGCCACTCATTTTCTTTACATTTGCCTTTTTTAGCTATTATTGTTGGTTATAAACCCAGAATATGTGTTATATATACATATTCTGAGTTTATAACCATTTAGAAACGTTGAATTTAGAGTCATATCATGTAGTATATTCCTTAGCTAGGACATGCCTGTTTTCTGTAAGATATTCAGTAAGCATTGGTTCAAAACTAATTAACAAATAGGCTTTGATTAAACAAACTGACAGCATCGTCCGTCCCTCTTGGTCCCTCCCATTATTCTTTGGAGAGTCTCTGGCCCCATGGCTAGTTGCGTCCCATCAGTTGGTATGTCATAGTCACTATGAAATTGAGCAGGATTTCGCAGCTCAGTGCTAATGGCTGTTTTGGCTAAAATGACACGCTCTCTTATGCTCAAGAGTTTCTTTCTCATTCGCACTCAAAAAGAAAACATTTAGAAATGTGCAGCCAGGGGATGGGGCAGAGGGGAAGAGGAAAAGAAAAGAAATTCAATTTAGTTGGGAAACAATTTAAATGCTTAATTAGTAAAGGGGGAAAAAATCCAAACCCTGAACAGGTGGTGTATTATTCTGCCAGGGATCTTCAATGGGAGTCAGTGCATATTGTTAACTTGATGCAGAATAAAAAATGTGAAGACCTGCAGTACAAGGATACATAATAGCATGTGAGCTGCCGAGATGAGGCCATGATGATGTAAAGAACCCAATCTGTACAGGAGAAAACCCTCAGTTGCCCACAGTTCTACTTTGAGATTTACATGGATGTGGCATTAGCAGTATCCTCAGTTAGCTGCACGTACCCAAAGGAACAGCAAAAATGATGGCCCAGAAGAAAACTGCCACATTTCAAACACTCCAGCTGTGCCTTGTCACCATCTCTGCCTCCCTCTGCCAAATCCAGTAATTTATGATTTTGTCTTTTGCATCTACAAAAAATGTTAATTTTATGGAATGAGGGAAAGACTTGGAAAGGAATAAAACAGTTGTTAAAGGGACACTTGTGTTTTCTGTTAATTGCATTATAGTTTTTTCCCCAATCTTGTAAATATTACTAAAGATTACATGATCGTTATTGTGGTGTCTATGATGCTTTAAAATTGAAGGGCAGAGCCAGCAAATAACAGTTTCTGTTTCAAAGAGTTTGGAGTCTTAAAGGCATAGTAATCCAGCTGGCTCTCACAAAGCACAACACAGTACTCAATAAATAGATAACCAGTTTTGAATCATAATGATTTTTATTATTGAACCCCAGCGAGTGTGTTCTAAAAAGAATAATTGTTGTTGCATTTGCACAAGAAGATGTTAACAAGTTAGCTCATGGTCTGTGGGAGAGAACTCATAGGTGCTGGGACAAGGAGTTCTGGGGGTGCTGCTGCACTCCATGGCTTGAAAGGGTTTCCATCCTATACAGGGTTTACAGTTTGGTTCTCAGCATCCCCACTATATGCAATATTCCAGCACCCCTGGCAGAACTCTCTGTGTGTATATATATGTCTATATATCTGTATGCAATAGCATGAGGCATATCTATATCTGTCTATCTCTATATGAAAACAACAAGGAGTCCAGTGGCACCTTAAAGGCTAACACATTCATTACGGCATAAGCTTTCGTGGATTACAACCCACTTCATCAGATGCATCTCCTTTCACTTCACGCATCTCATGAACTGAGTTGCAACTCACAAAAGCTTATGCCATAATGAATGTGTTAGCCTTTAAGGTGCCGCTGGACTCCTTGTTGTTTTTGCTGAAATAAGACTAACATGGCTGTCTCTGAAATCACCTATATATATAGACAGTGGAATTAGCTGAGTGATGGGAAGTCCCCGTAACCCCTCTGCTACCAAAAGAAAAAAAAATGTTGCCATTTTATGCCTGCTTTGTGACTAAGTGTAATTCAGGCCAACATGTGATCCATGGGAAGGATCCTTAGTGGTCTTTTCTTTAAACTGCAGACATGAATTTTCATAGCCTACTTTCAAAGTAGATTAGGCTGCCCTGCAAGTGTCCGGGCAGCAGTATGTCCCCTTCTACCACATATCTGCAAAGGTTATGGGATGCTGGTTAGCGAAATCAGCCAATGTATGTGCATAGACAAGAAAATAGTAGCTAGGCATTGACAAATGTTGCCATTGCCTCTAGCGATGCTGCAGTCCTACTTCTAACAGGGAAAATGTAATGGAGCAGCATAGGCCAATGAACTGTGGATCCATCCTCCTCCTCCTGCCCTTTAGCATGGAAAAGGATAGTAGAGGGTCCACTGTCTAGTAACATAAAAATGTGTGCTTCTGAATACACAAAACTGGGAGTGATGTGTGTGAGTGGCTCTTGTACTGAAATCACCCTTTATACTTATTTGTTGAATCAGGGTCTCTCTGTGCAAATACCACCATGACTCATGGAGGTGACGTTTCAAAAGATCAGACTGCCCGATGGCATCCTTTGAAATCATGCTAATATTTCTCCTTGTGCTTTATTCTAGAGGCTACACATGAGCTTGCTACACAGAGAGCTCTTGCCTGATGTAAACCAAAAGAGGCTAATATTTTTTGTGGGTCCAAGGTTGGAGTTCTCAAGACTTGGAGCCTGCTTGTGAGAGAGATGGTTTCCTGACCCTCACGGCCTGATACTCATGCTTCATCCAGTCATTTCAGAAGACCTGGACAGGCCCCTACACACCAAATAGAAGAGCTTGAAAGGCAGCAAAGTCCTGCAAAGCAGTATGCTTTATCACAGCAGCAATCCCACTGGAGAGGTTGCTGAATCAGATGGTAACAATGAAAGAGCTGACAGATGACTGTGATACACAGTTTGCTGTTGCAATTGAAGTCATAACCGTCCAGCTGGCTGATGATGTTACTGGCTCACAGCACGTTGCCAATAATTTCTTACACTGTGCAGGCGGCCACACTGACACCCTTCATTTTCTTTCTCATTTGGCACCCTCCTGCTGCATGTCCCTTCCCCAACTGATCCACCCCATTGTGAAATGCATTTACCTGGGTTTTCAGGTTTCTAAATGTAAAAGCTTGATTGCAAAGCCCCTCAGATTTGGTTACAATTGAAGATTTTCTTGGTGAGGTTCTGTTTTTGTTCTCTGCTGAATCAAGACAGTGAGTTACTACCTTGCAAGTGACTTGCAGGTATTTATTACCCTGTGTATAAAAGGTCAGGTTTTAATGTTCTCTGTGATATATGTACATGGCTCAAGATCAGGCAGTCTTGAATGACAGGTCTTAAACTATGATTCTGGGGAAGGGGCAAGAAATGAGAAATCACAACGTTCGTTAAACAAGCCTGAAAAACACTTATACATATGGGAGCTGGTGGTGGAAACTTGCCAGTTCCAGCTGGCTTCTGAGCCACCTTCTCACCACTCATCTGTCATAGGAGGCTCAGAACTGACCTGAAATTTGAAAAGCTTTGAGAGCTTTTTTATTTTCTAAAGAAGTCTTTTGATTGCATAAGATACAGCATTCATAGATAAAATTAATAATGCTGAGGGCTAACTCCTCGCCCCTGGTCCAGCAGTGCACAGGGGACAGAAAACTGCTCCTAGGTTAATCCTTAGGTGGCATCAAGGTGGCATTGATTCTTCTGTGCCATTCACTTCCTGCCTGCTAACCTACACCGTGTGACCGAGATTGAGAAAGATGGGACCCGGGACATGGCCTTGGGTAGGGGAGAAAGGATTGGAGCACCACACTTCTCCAAATCCTCTGTTGCTGGGCAAAATTCAGGTACTTTCAAAACTTGTTTTTGTCCCAAATTGGGACTGTTTCACAGGTTAATAGTCTGCGCGGGGATCTCCTTCTTTACAGAGTAGCCAGTGCAGCTATAATTGATTCATAAGATTATTTAACCCCAGACGGAGAGTTAGTGGATGTGATGGGATGAGGCGGGGCGGGGGGGAAGGGGGATAGACTCCACACTGGAGAACTGAGAAAGCAGGAACTCTGCCCTGAGAGGCCTGCTGGGGATGCTCCAATTGGAGCTTTGACTCAAAGAGAATCTCCTAAGCCAGATGAGCCAAGGGGGAGAGGGAGAGAGGCATAAGGGGGAAATTGCCCTTGGGCCTGGTAATTCAAAAGGGCCTAGGTCTCCGTCCACTGCTGCCACTAATGAGGCAGTGGCTGTGGCCAGAGCCCTGGGCCCTTTAAATTGCTGCTGGACAGATAAGAGGGTTGGCTGGGTAGACCAGGTTGCCAGGGACAGCTGCTGTGAGCCATGATGTGTCCCAAGGCAAGGGGCACAGCACTACGAAGAGGCCAAGGAGAAAATATTAGCCCAATGGCAGTCTCGTGCATTCTGGTGCTCAAGAAGACCCCTGGGTTGGAGTCTGGTGAAGTGGGAGGGTTCCCCTATCTCATAGCTGGCAGGTGGGACTAATTAGGTGGAGAGGACCACCCTGCTCACAGCCTACCCTGGTCACAGTAGAACATTTATGTTCTGACTTAAACCTGTATAAAAAGTTTGGAAATTCAGTTTAAGTTTTCCCCCACAGCAGTCTTAGCCCTGGCTCTGTGGCTTATGCCTTTAGGCACAGGTTGCAATAGATAAACATGGGAGAGTAAGGATTATGATTAAATGACATTCAGTGATAACAGGCTGCAGCTCTTATTGTTGTCTCTGAGGGCACGTCTACACAGCAGGGCTAAAGCCAAAATAAGCTATGCAACTTGAGCTATGAGTAGCTTAAGTCAAAATAGCTTATTTCGGCTTTTGGCACTGTCTACTCAGCAGGAAGTCCGACAAAAAGTGCTCTTCCTCCAACTTCCCTTACTCCTTGTACAATGCTGGTTACAGGAGTTAGAATAAGAAGTCCTCCAGCTTGACGTTATTTCGACATTATGTTGAAATAACTGCTTGTTGTGTAGATGTGGACAATGTTATTTTGGAATAACGTCAGTTATTGTGAAATAACACTGCTGTGTAGATGCAACCTCAGCATCTTTCCATTGAACTTAATGGGAATTGAACTGGGTTCTATATGAAGATAACCATTCATTTGATGTTTTCACTTGATTCCCTCAGTCTCAAAATAGCTTTGCTTATCTCAGTTACCTCCCCTCTTGCACTTTTCCTTCCTTTGGAAAGGACTGAGTCAAAGAGTCATATGAGTCATAGAAGCAACCACCAGACAATCTAGTTTGATCTTCTGTACATCACAGACCACTAAGCCCTACCCAGTAACCTGAGCGCTGAGCCCAGTAAGACTAAGGTATTGCAGCCTTTTGGGGACTAAACTACTGTGTGCCACAGGCAGAGGACAGGAGGGACAAAGGTGCATCAATGTCTGAGGACTCTGTAATGGCAGGGAATTGATTTGGTGAGATATTTCCGGATGATCCTAGCAATACCTGATTTTGGACTTGGGTCTCTTCTGTTCCTAAATTCTTCATTGCAGAGGAGAGGGAAGCGGTGGGAGGGAACGTCCAGGAGCTGGGTCCAACTCCCAGACTCTCCGGCTAGTCCCAACCCCAATGTGATTTAGAACAGCTTCTGGGCAGCTCTCATTGGTGCCCTGGTTGCAAGGGATTTACTCAACCTTATGCCAGATGAAGACTGCTATTGCAGAGCTCCAGTCTGTTTTACCCTGTCCTGACCCTCACATGCCCTCATGCCCAGGAAAAGAGGTGCAGGCCCTCACTGCAATGCAGATAAATCAGCAGGAAATTTCATACGCAAATTGGAAGCTGGGTTACTGCCCATGTATACCACTCGAGTGGAATAAAAGATCCCTAACCCAGCTTCAGAATCTTGCCCATTACTTATTATTAGGCACCAACCCTGTTCTTCAGCCCAGTACAATTGCAAATTGAAGACCATTTTTGACTCACCAAATAGCTTTCAACATTTGCCTAAGAAACATTATTAAATTGCATTATTAAGAACTTGCTTGCTGCAATCTCTTGTGTAAAAACAAAACCATTTTTGAGTCAGCGGAGTACAAAGATGTCTGGACTTACCAAAAATATCTTTTCCACTAGCTCCTATTCAAAGATGATTGGACCAAATTATTTCAGAGGAATGGAAAATTGGGTTGCAAAACACAATGTCATTTACCATTGTTTGCAACACTTTTGTATGACATTTTTTGTTATGTGTGACTTAGTTATTGAGGGGATGCAATTCCTAGCATTAGCTATCCTCTCACTTTATTAGTGGAACACATTGATAATCTCATGAAGACCCTAATGACTTAGAATAGCAGAAAAAAAAATGCAACAGCTAAATGTTGGATTTGAGAACATTCTAGAACATTCTAGCTTGGTGCTTTTTTGCTGAGATGTCCCCTGCCCCCCAAACCTTATACTTCCCGCATCACCTGTTCCATACCAGGATATTTTGTGAATTCTTCTCTCAGCAGAACTTGCCTTACTGTTCTAACAAAATAACAAACAGCTTTGGGCTATAAAAACTCACAGATTGTTTTCTACAGAAGGAATTTGCATGCTGACTCATTCCTGCTATATTTATAACCTAGTGCCAAACCACCGCGACGGCAAGATTTCTAATAAAGCAATGGAAATTACATGCACTGCAATGGGAGTTGAATAAATTTACATTTGTAGTATTTTACCGTTTCACAATTTATGGCAGATTACCTTGTTTGTGCATGTCTGGGCTTTAATGGTTATTTTTTATAGCAGAAAATTGTAGTTTATGATGGTATTCCTGGTAGAAATTTATTATGAGTCTACCATATGGAGTATTACATAAAACTAAACTTGTATTGGCGGTTGTTTTATTGGTAGGTAAGATGTATTGTATGTTACTAGGAATCAACGATTACAAAAATGTTAGAAAAGTTGAAATTGATATTTTTCACAAGCATTTTTAGTTCAAATTAACAATTGACCAAATGTCTCATCCCCTCTCAGGAAAAAAAAAATCCTCATTAACTTCCAGGGCCCCAGTTCTGAGTATTTAAAACTGATTGCTTAGATAAAATGTAACACAATACATACTTTCTCTTTAGAGTACCTTGCATGGATTTGTATTTTTCAGGTCATACTGGTCTATTTGGGATCTGACTCAGAAAAGAACTAAGGAGATCTAGAAAGCTTTTCACCTCTTCCACAATATCTAGCTTCATACATCCATGCACCCCTCACCACAGCTTAGAGCCATCAGTTCTTTTCATCTGCACTGAAGGTGGAAGATATTATCAGATGTCTCCGTATGCTCTCTCTCTCTCTCTGTTACTCTCTTTCTCTTTTTCTCTGCACTGACTTTGCCTGCCTTACTTACTAATTTAGCATGTTATGCTCTCTTGTGCTCAGTGTTTCCAGAAAATGGCTGCTGTGCGTCCAAAGAAAGGGAATTTAAAATGATGCAGAGAGGCACGGATAAATGCAGACAGCTTTCCTTTTGGTCACATTTCTCTGCTAAAGTTGAAAAGTCCTTTGTCTGGGAAAAGAGGCGATAGTAAACACAATGGAGATGTTAAAACATGATGGCAATAAAAAGCCCCATTTACTACTTTTGAACTCTCAATTCCAGGTTCTCAAAATACTTTCCCAGTATGAATTAATGTTGTGTCATAACACCCTTGTGGGAGTAGGTAAGTATTATTGCCATTTTACAGATGAAAAAACAGAGGCACAGAAACAAATAAGGTCCAATTTCTGCGATCCTTTATCAAGCAACATCCCATTAAACTCAGGATGACAGAATTTGGCCCTAAAAGTTCAAACTTGCTAGATGCATAGCTTTCCTATGAGGTGCTGGGCACCCTCACCTGACGCTTTGTGCCATAAGTGATGTTGTAGCAGCGTTGTTGGAGAGTCTGCACTTTAATTACATTATCCAAATGCACATAAACTAATCTGCCACTGCATAATCAAATCCATGTTACACTCTGATGGGACAATACTTAACCATTTTCTAAAGAAATCATTTTCCAGACATAAGGGTCAACTTTTCTTGGCCCCTTCATGCTATCAGAAAGCTCAGGAATCACCTTAGCTCAGGGGATCCCTGAATGTTGACAATCCAGAATTTCTTTGTCTTACTTCTTTCCCTTGGGTAGAATTCTAACAGTTTTTAGTTGACAAGGTCACTGAGTGAATGTCAGTTATTCATAGATTTTAAGGGTGGAAGGTATCATTACATCATCACTAATCTCTTGTACAACATGAGTATCTTTGGGTCTCACATGTCTCCCTACTCCTGATGAGAACCTGGGGAAACTTACATTATAGGGCAGATCTGCAGAGATCCATTGATGGAATCCTGATTATTTACACCAGCTCAGGATCTGTTCCTGTGCCTCTCAGTTTATTTGAATAATAGTCCAGGTGGTTTTTCTATTGCCTAGAGCATCAGCTGTCATCCCTGGATCTAAATTGGACACTAATACTGCACACTGTACAAATGTCTTTTTCATATAGCATGTGTTGATCAGGCTTCACAATTAATATATAGCACCTTCAGTGGTGGAGCTGAAGACAAACCTCCAGCAACCTTGTATCAGACCTTGCTGTAAAACAGAACACTAAATGAAGGGCTCATGTAATCTTTATCTTAAACATTGTGTCAGACACACTAAAAGGTGTGCATGGGGGTTAGGAAAATAGAAATGATCTCATTAGCTGCACTGAAAACCTCCCAGTGTTTTATGCATTCACAGGTTTTGACTTGTCTGGTTACTGCTGATTTAAGATTTTATAATCCCGGGAAAAATCTTTGGTTATTGCTATTGTTATCCATTGGAATATTGCAGAGCTGTTCTCTAGTAGTTGAACTAGGATAACTACTACGTGAGCTTTCCTGGAGAAGGGCTATTTTTAGAGCCAAAGTTTCAGAGTTCATAGCCTTTTGCCTTGTCTTTAATACTATATGCTTGGGATCATTACAAATTACCTTTTCTGGAGCCCAAAATTTAATGAAAGAAAATTATAGACCTTTTGGCTGTTTCACAGTGACCCTTTTGTATTACCGGAGTTCAGGAAAGAGCTTACTATCTGTTTGAATTTGGTAATCACATTTTCCCTTTTTCTTTCCTTTGTAAAATCAAACTTCCCCATGCTATAGTTCTCCATTAGTCTGCAAAGTTCAGAGTAGTCCATCTATGGAATGTTTTAGGAAATGTCGTCTCTGTGTGGGTTACAGTCATCTGGTTTCATTCTAGTCTAAACAAAGAGCCAAAAGTGAGACCTCGTGTGTGGTAGTTTACTGAGGTCTGACATCTGAGTCAAGATCTCTGAGCCTCGCTATGAAAAGCATTATTTAAATGTACACTGCTAGAACTTTACTCAAAACAGAGTAGAATTACATGGATGATTTGTGATTTTTGTGAGCAGCTGCTATAAGGGAGGTGGACTTTGCATGGGGGATACGAACACTAAAGCAGTATGGGCCAAGATATATGCAAGTGCTTTCTTACCATGCCATCGATGAGGCCAAATATGATACAGATGACAAATAGTAATCTTTCCCTGTAAAACCCCTGTCATTGTTCAGATTAAGCACAGCGCAAAAATTATATGAAAACACACACATGAACAAAAAGGTGTTTTATGGGTTTAAGAGCTGATTTTACCTAAATGGCCTCAAATCATAACCGAGCAATAGAATTTAAGAGTCATATTGCATATGACAAGGTTAACTTCTTAGCAATAGTCTCCGGGATGCCAAGTGTGATATTTTGTCCAGACTTAAAAAAAAAAAAAAAAGGCATGGAAAAGAGAAAAGAGAGCAAGGCGCAGGAGAAAACAGGCACATTAACAGGAGATAGAAGCAGCTGTGCTGAGAAAGGACCAAGGTGTAAGAAGGGACTGTGGGAATAGGTACGAGTGGTGGCCAGTTGCTGAATAGACTTCAACACAAAACATGTTGGGATTCAATGGCTCACAAGAAAACAGATTTCATGTACACAATAGAACACCAACAACCTTGATGTCATCCAGATTCCCCTAGCTATTTGGCCATTTGGAAAGGTGCCCGGGATATCACTTTCCTTCTCGAATGGAGTCTGAGTTGAATGTTTGCGCGAGCGGATCCTTGTCAACTCCTTTGAATCAAGCGCTAGTACAAAAAAGAGAGTAATTTTGCCACTCATTCCCGTGATGATTCAGCAAGGAGATAACAGGATAGCCCTTCCACTGCTGCTGTTACTCACGAGCATCGCTCAGCTCTTACAGCCTAACCAGTCTCTGGTTCCGCATGTTAATGCTTCTGTATATTGTGCTTCATAGGATTTTAAATTGTTTTGATTATAGTGTCAGAAGCTGAGCTTTTTAAGATTGACCAGGATTTAAGATTGGTCAAAGCTATTTCCTAGCATGGAGCCAAGGCAGTTTCAGGAGGCTATTATCCAGAAAAGCCAAGCGATGTAACACCCAAGACATAGAAGTTCTTATAGCAGGAGGAAATATTTTTCTGATTTTATACATGGGCCTGAGGTGATAAGAAAGGAGTTAAAGAGATGGACTGTGGGGCAGTATTCCCTGTAAACTGTGTACCTGTGCAGCCACTCAGGAGAAATTCAAATGCCGCCCAGCTGATCAGCGGAGTGCCCACAGCTAGATTTTGTTTCTAGTGGTGGTGTACATTCACACGTGCCTCAGGACACATCACATTTATTCTCCACATGGATGGAAAAAATTAGAGGGAACATTGCTGTGTGGCCTTGTACAGCAAATGACTTGGGCCACAATCTTCCTCCAATGGAAACAAATGGAAGTTTTACTTCTGACTTCACTGGGAGAAGGATCAGACCTTTGGTTAACAACAATACTAAATTAAAAACCCTGGGTGGAGCATCATGTGCAGCACCTTTACTTCACCCAATGGGATGTATTACCGTGCGCTACAGTCAGCTAGTAAAAGAACGCTCTGTAGGTGGACTGGCTGGCTGAGGGGATTGATAACTGATATGAAGAGCTGCTTGGCAGTAGGTTACTGGTCTGAATCCTGTTCAGTGTGCCAGTGGCCAAAAGGGGTTGACTAACTGACAGCTATTCCACAGAAATTAGAGGGTGGTTTCTGTCTCTTAGGCCCTAGCTAAGCACTTACCCACATGTGTCTTTAAACATCTGTGTAGGCTGCTCAGGGGAGTGGCTGCTCATGTTCATAAACTTATGCATATACTTAGTGCTTGATTGGACTGGGAACTTAGAGTTCTGGCATATGTCTCACCAAAACCAGCATCACAAACGGTTAGCAGTTTGAGCTGAAAGGCACAGGATCAAAGGGGCATGAAGCGTGAATCATCTCATCTTGATAGCCAGTCCCTGCCATTCAGGCTGGAGGCACATCGGCGGCGTAGTGAGAGTAAGACTTGCTGTTGTGCTTTTCCTGAAGCACCTGTCCTGTGAGTAAATGAACAGCCTGGGTCTCCAGAGCTGTCAGTCTAGCACCTTTTATTAGCATTTAATTTAAAAATTGCAAAAAAACTAGGGACTGGTGTGTAGGAATGTAACATTATTCACAGCCCAGGCAGAGAAATATGTTCTTGCGGGCCCATTTAGTCTCAGCATTGATGGACAGAGTTGTAAACTTAATGGTGTAAGGTCTACAACAGAGCTCTGCAAAGGAAATCACATCTGATATAGTTTGGTGTAGACTGTGATTATGACATGAAACTCTTCTCAGGCCATAACATCTACAGTTCTGTTTTAGTCATATTCAATGATTCAGTGCTACCTTCTTTGTATTTAAGATAAAGGAATCCAATCCTCTGTATTGCTTGCTACAGTGACTGAGGGCGCATCTACATAGCACTGTAACTGTGTAGTTACACAAATTGCATATGTTATTTTGAGGCTATTTCAAAATAGCTTATTTTGTCATTTGGTGCTGTCTACACAGCACCAAATTTTAAAAAACCCCGTTATTCTGAAACATTCCTTACTCTTCGTAGAACGAGGTTTACAGGGACATTGGAATAGTGAGCCCAAAATAATGGGCTTTCTTTGAAGACGCGGGATAGCTATTTCAGGATATTCCAGTATCCCGAAATAGCACCGCAGTGTAGACGTAGACTGACTCACAGATAAATTGCTCTAAGCTTCATATTGTTTGGCTCCATAAAATCATGACAGGTATGAAGAAAGTGAATAAGGAAGAGTTATTTACTTGCTCCCATAACATAAGAACTAGGGGTCACCAAATTAAATTAATAGGTAGCAGGTTTAAAACAAACAAAAGGAAGTTTTTCTTCATGCAGTGCACAGTCACCCTGTGGAACTCATTGCCAGAGGATGTCATGAAGAGGACTTTAACAGGGTTCAAAAAAGAACTAGATAAATTCATGGAGATTAGGTCCATCAATACTTATTAGCCAGGATGGGTAGGAATGGTGTCCCTAGCCTCTGTCAGAGGCTGGAAATGAGTTACAAGAGAGATATCACTTGATGATTATCTGTTCTGTTTCTTCCCTCTGGGGCATCTGGCATTGGCCACTGTTGTAAGACAGGATATATGGACCTTTGGTCTGACCCAGTATGGCTTTTCTTATATTCTTTTGATCTCATGTGTGTAAATGACTATATGGCATCATAAACTAGACTAAGGGTTCTCAGACTTCATTGCATCATGACCCCCTTCTGACAACAAAAATTACAAAATGACCCAGGATGGGGAACTGAAGCCTGAGCCCAGCCAAGCTCTGCTGCCCCAGGGGGTGGAGAGGGGCACGGAATTCAAGAGATGCAGGCCCAGGCAGGGGCCTATAACCTGAGCACTGTCACCCAGGGCTGAAGTCCTTGGGCTTCTGTTTCAGCCCCAGGCATTGGGGCTCTGGCTTTGGCTCTGGGCCCTAGCAAGCTTAAGCCATCCCTGGTGACCCATTAAAATGGGGTCCTGACCCACTGTTTGAGAACATGGATCAGACTTGTGAGTATCCCCTTTGTGTTGTTCTGGCAATGTAAAGCAGTTATAAATTCAGCTTCACTGAACTGGTTAGTTAAACTAGGCCTGCAACTGCTCTGAGTGACACAAGCAGTCAGAGTACTGATGAATCTGACCTTTTGTATTTATGTTACCCCATGCTGTTGTTTAAGCTAGGGCCGTGTCAAAACCATCAGAATAGCTAACCATGATCTTTACTTCATATAATCAAGATCAGTGTTCTTAGGGATTTTATGGAGTACAATAATTCTTACTGAAATAAACATTTTGATTGCAGTTCTGTTTAGCTTAATGGTGGACTAAAATAGCTTTCAATAACCATTTACCCCAAATGAGATTCATTTAGCTTGACAATTATTCTAGGTATTTATTGCTATATTGCTTGCTGAGAGCTTCACAGAATACAGCTATAAGTACATTATATGTTATGAAAATTGTACAGTAGATCAAATTAAATAATATAGAAAATCCAAGCATTGAGTATAGGTATATGGAGAGGGGACAGATTCTCAGATGGTGTAAATGAGCATAGCTCCATTAACTGCAATAGCACAATAGCAGAAGAAGAGCACAAGGCAAGACTGTATTTGAAAGACATTTTTCTGAAAGCCTTTCAATACAGTTGCAATTCCCTGCAGTTCCTTGGTGTTATTCTGCTTTGTTATTTACATCAGAAATATGTAACCATAAAATTGAACCTGTAATAAAACTTGATTTATGTTAAGGAAATTAGTTTAAAGTTTCTGCTACTGCTATTTTTTATTGCATTCATTATTGCATCAAACGGGATAGGCACAGAAAATTTTTGTTTAGATTTTTAATGAACACGCATGCCCCCATTCATCATGTATCTGCTTTCCCAAACACTGAAGATTTTCTGATTTCAAATAGTTGTACTTCACATGCTATATTTAGAAAATGAATATTTCATACAGGCTCAACAGGTGTATTATCTAATTGTATGCCAAGTTGTCTAAAATAATGAAACTTAGAAATGATCACCAGATTAAATTCATTTGTAGAGAAGCAACATTTAGGAATTGCATTTATTTACTGTAAGTCTACAAACATACAACATCTAACGCTTAGTTTACGAATCAGGGTGTCCATGTATCCTTTCTTGTGTCATGGATCTGAGAGTCTGAGAATTCTACATCCAAAATACAAGGTCCATTTTTCTTTCAGTGGACACACAGAACTCTTATTAACCTTTGTGGTACAGCATAACACGTGCAACCATCTGAAGCTGCTCCAAAGTACAGCGCTAAACACTTATGCATGGGCTTATCTTCAAGTGTCTGAGCAGTACAATCGACCTCACTGGAACTTGGGCACATGCCTTAAGTCAGAGTTTCTCAACCGCTGGTCCACAGACTGGTGCCAGGCTGTGAACCGCTGGCTGCCGGGCCACAGTGGCTGCCGGAGCTGAAGCTGGATGTTCATGGTGGCTGTGGGGCTGAGGTACACCCCAGCCTCCTAAGCTGCCACACAGCAGCTGGCTTCAGCTCTGTGGCTGCCATAGCTGAAGCTGGCTGTTCGAGGTGACCCTTGGCGGACCAGTAACATTTTATTTGCATATTTGTTATTTGCATAATGAATATACAAATAAAATGTTACTGGTCCACCAAAAGTTTGTGAATGAGTTTGCTGGTCCATGGTATAAAAAAGGTCGTGAACCACTGCCTTAAGTTAATCATGTACTAAGTACTTTGCTGACTGGATGATTTAGCATATAAGGTAGTATGATGATGATGATGATGATTATGGTAGTGGCTAAGAACCATTTGAGAACAGGTCTCCATTGCACTAAGCACTGTATAAGCAGGGCCCTGGCACTGACGAGCTTACAGTTTAAATAGACCAGACACACACAGGCTGGGGGAAGGAGTAAAACACACCAGCAGAGTGAAACATCTCATCACAGCAAATGGCCGATTAGTTCCACAATGTATGTATTTATTTTGGTGGGTTTTCTTGGGAGGGGATTGTAAGGAACATGTAAAATTGGCGAAGTCAAAAGTGTCAGTGAAAGACTATAACCCAGTGGTGGATGCATGCACATTGACACTTAAATACAAAGGAAAGATGAGAAAACCAGAGAGTGTGGTAGGACATAGAGACAAGCAACCAGCCCTGGGCTTACCCATCTGTGAAGGTGCTTGAGCTCATTCGGACAATGTTTGCCATAAAGAAACAAAACAGAGGACAGTCACATGCTGGACAGGCTAGCTGGACATTTTGCTCGTTGCTGTACATAGTTTCTGATAAAAATAAAGAATTTACTTGGAAGCAATTTGCTCCTCATTAAGATACCTTAGGGCTCAACTAAGTGGAGACAAAAGTAAGGGGAAGGGTGGGCAGGAGACAAGTCAGGAGAAAAAAATACAAGGAGCAGCTATGGAATGAAGCTGAGGTGAAGAGGCTGTGAAGGAGAGAGTTGGAATAAACAGCCAATCAGCTCTGGGAGGGGAAAGTAACTGTAGAAAATTCTCTGAACATCCAAAGGTCCCTGCTTTGGCTCCATTGGCAGCTGGTCCTACTGGCTGGAGACTGGCTGGTATGCCCCTGAAGTTTTCCCCCATGGCCACGTGTTGGGAAGAAGGGATTTTGCCTGCGGTCTACCTTCCCTTGAGTGTGCATAGGAGGGTCTCCCTTGTAGCCTACTAAGGTGCATCCTCAGTGCAGAATTATCTCAAGTAATCTACATTAGAGTTCCTTCTTTCAGCTTAGCCATACTGAAAAAGACAGTGGAGTTGCTGTGATGCCCTGTATACATTTGTATTTGGTGCTAAATCTTCAGGGGGCGCATCTTCTGGTGCATTGTGCTGCAATCACCTAATCTGCTCTATGGGTATGTTGCAGTTTACAGACTTGGGCCATGGATAGAGTGCAGCACAGAAGGAGGTGCAAAGACGCTTGTGGGAGATGTGTATTAAAGGGGTTGACTATGCTGGCACAGGGGCTGGAAGGATGGAAAAAAACAAAAGTGGAAAAGAAAAAGAGGTGAAACGTGGAGAAGAACCTTGAAGATGAGAACAAGAAGTTTGAATCCTGTATATTGCATTTAGCAATAAGGAAGCAGTTGCCATCACTGGAATTATTTTTATAACTATTATTATATTTCCCAGGAATTATTTAGCACATGGTGCAAGACCTTCAAAACCATGGCTGCGTGTGGTATTGCTATTACTGGTATAGGTGCATCTTCTGCTGTTGGTGCTCCTACACATGTGCCTCAGGTAATTGGCAGGGGGATCACTAGGTAGGTGCACAACGCAGGTTGAATCAATTAGATTTGCATATTACGTCTATATCTCGGCTCATGGCATAGTTCAGAGGCTAAGGTAAGCAAATTCAAACAGCTCAAAAAAGTTGCATTGTAATTTAAAGTGTTACACTGACACTTAAATACAAAGGAAAAATGAGTGTCTTTACACTGTGAGGAAAATAATTTTTCTTGGAGAGAAAATGCAGAACCCTGGATCTTATAATGAAACTGTCCAATCCTTTTACTTCTGTTTTTCTTTAAGTGAAATGGGGTAGGAGGAGTTCACCAGAGCCAATAAAATTACCTGATGTCTGTCATATAAAGGCTGAAATGTCAATAAAATGTTATCTCTCTATTATCTCATAGAAATAGTTGCCCAAAGTGAATTTCCAGATTAACATCCTATTACTGCCCTTTTCAAATAAAGCAATTCAAAATAATAATCTCAACAGAATACAGCAAGGTGTCTAGTGACTTAGTAATTGCAATTCTGGATCAGACTAGTTGTCCATTTTGTCCAGTACCTGTGTCATACAGAGACTAGTACTAGCTACTTTGATGAATATGCAAGAAACTCTACATTTTGCAATTGTGAGGCAATCTACCTACAGAGAAAGACACTTCACTTTTATAAATTATAAAGCTTTTTTATACCTTCCAAAATGTTTTAACACCTTTGCTTGTAACTCTGGATGAGCTCATTATACATACGCATGCCAAATACTTTTTTTTAAATTCCATCCAACCCTTGGCCTCAATGATAGCGGCAATGAGTTCCACTGGCTAATTTCTGAGTTGCATGAAAAAAGTTTTTCCTAGCGAAATATACTTTGCATTTATCAACTCCTATGAACTGAAAGGCAGAAGTAAAGTTACACAGACATATTTCCCGTAGGAGCTGAGAGCTCTCAGGAGAGAACATACAATTTCTTAAACCTTAATCTTTTCACAAAAAGCTTTTGTATAAATTCAGAGAATAACTCTAGTCTCTGCTCTACGGTATATAGGCAAAAATCTGATCTAGGAGAAACAATATAATGCCTCTAGGGGAATTATTGTAACATGTGAACTAGAAAGCATTACTTTCCCCTTGTAAAATGGCATGGCTGTGTATTATATATCCTGTTCCAATTAGACACTGTCTTTTGTAGATTAACTTCTTGTCAACTTGTACATGTGAAAACATTTTTGACAGATCTGGGGTAGATATAAAAGCAAAGGATACAGCTACCACAAGGATTTATAGGGAGATGTCAATTTTGCAGACAGGATTCTTTTCATATGTTTATGGAAGATAAAGAGCTGAACAAATTCTTTTATTTATTCCGGGTTGGTGGATAAATGCAGATCTATTTTATTTTGTTATTTCATTAGATGTATTAGACACGAAAAATGTAAAAAATTCTGATTTGGCACTGTCCTATGTGCTGAAATCTCTGAAAAGATCAGATATGTACGATATTTTTCACAGGTTAATATTACCGCATAAGCACCCGTAATTGCAACTGTGCAGGGAAGATTTTGTTGAAGAGAGTGCTTTGACTTCAACCTGCACTTAATGATCCGTCATGGATCTCTTGTGACAGTTCTGGCCTGGGGACTGAGCTTCTGATATTTTGATTTTGATGTGTATGCATCACTGTGGCTCTAAAACAGGGATTTTTGATCTAGGCATGTAGCAGAGAAAGAGACATTTGTTCCTATTCATAGGTCTCATGGGTAACATTTGGTTTTACTGGAGCCTCTGTTTCAACATTCCCTATGTCAACAAAAACCCTCCCACCACTTTGCAGGCCTGAGTAAATGCTCATGGTCAATGTGCAGACCTGTGGATCAAGCCATGTCCATTTATATTGCAAAGATCACTGATTAGAAAATCATTCACACATCTGTAGTTTTATTGAAATAATTCTTAAAAAGCACCACAATGTGAAAAAAAGTGCAGCTAATGCATTCTGTATATGTCAGAAGACGCACGCTGAACCATTGTTAAAGTATGGGACCAGCTGGGGAGAAGGGGAAGCTCCTTGCCATCTTACACTGGAATGTCAGCTCCACTGATGAAGGGAAAGCCTCCCTTAGCTGGAGTGAAATAGGCAGATCTGGCAGAAACACTAGTGAACACGAAGTGAGCAGGAGACAATTTGAAGGAGAAGGTAATTATGTGGTCAGACTCCTAAGGCCCACAGGAAAGGAACTCCACTACAGCTCAGGCCAGGTCTACACTATACCTGGAAGGTCAGCTGAAGATACGCAACTCCAGCTATGTAAATAACGCGGCTGAAGTCGACATACCGTAAGCTGAGCTTGGTGCTGTCTCCATAGCGGGAGGTTGATGGGAGAAACATTCCTGTCGACTTCCCTTACTCCTCGTGACAATGAGGAGTACCAGCACTGACAGGGATGCCCTCAGCATTTGATTTAGTGGGTCTTTACTAGACCCACTAAATTGAACCTTGGAAGATTGATCACCAGAGTGTCAATCCTCTGGTAGGTGGACACGTGGCCTCAGCTAAGAAGCAGCTTGTTCTTCCTCCTGTACAGCTCCTATGTTGCCCTCCAATGTGTCATCAGGCCAATGTGAGATGAAAAGTAATGCAGCTATGAAACAGCTCTTAAACTACACCCTAATGAAGCTCAGCTTGGCTTTACCACAGTTTAGGAAATGTGGCTTCTTTTTTAAAAAGAAAAGAGTTAGATTGTACGGCCATATGGAAGTGCAGAATTGTGATCTATGTGGGACCTACTCTCAGGTGCCACCGATCCCCCACAGTCCTACCATCAATTGCTTTCATAACTCATTCTCTTGTAAGGCCTTTAAGGAAAAAAGACTTAAATGCCCTAAGTGTGCTAACAGCAAATACATATTGCCAGGGCAGGCGAACCAGTTTCAGGCAATGAGAGCCTGTCCCCATGACTCTTTGCCCAGGTATGATAGAAATGAATGAAACTTTTTAAAGGGCAAAAAATATTTGATTAAATCCTCCACTGCACCATCACTGGTTCTTTACATTTACCCCTTCCCCCAGTGAGTGGTGTAAAGAGACCTTCATGCAAACCAGAATCTAAAGTGTTTTGTTGATTTTAATCAATATAGGATGCTTAATGCTGGATAAAGTTTATACTTGAAGACCTGCACCATAGCCTGTGGTAGTGAAATCCCCCTAACTTCAGTGGAATTTAGATCAGGCTCATCGGGAGCATAATGAGAACATGAGGCATTTTGGTGGGTAAAATTCATTGGTGGGTAAAATTCACTGAGGTGCAGAGGGCCAGCACAAGGCCTCAGTGCCACTGAAGTCCCATTTCAATTCTGCTTTGAAAATTTAGAGGGGGGCAGGCGGAGGGGCAGACTTTGGGCAGGTCGGCTGCACGAGTGAAATTTACTGACTGTAAAAGAGAGTGGAGTACAGCATTCTGGCAGCTCATGAGGAGAAGGGCACTTCCCGCCATCAATAAACGATAGGCTGTATTTCAGATGAACGTTTTTAATTAAAATTGGCATTGCCGACTTGCATATTGGCAGCCTCAGGATTGCTGAAATGTGACATCATTTATGACACTAGCAGTTAAGGGGCTCAGAGTCTAAGATCGTAAAACAGGCTCCAGGCCTGATTTCTTATTGATTTAACAGTTAGGGTAACTTTCCCCTTTTAATATTTAAACAAAACGTCTCTTGGTTAAGTGTTAAAGATGTCCTTTTGAGCTTTTCTGCAACTTTCCCCCCAAAATGTTTAAGTCACAATAATCTCTAAGGAACAATCTTCTGACTTTTCTATAGACCAGTGTTCTCTGTAATGCTTCCTGATTTACCACCCTGCATAGTACAATGCAGTTACCCCAAAGGACGACCCATCAACCCTTTTTGTCCTTAACTTTCATGCATTACTTTTTTGCTGTGACTGCCAAAATTCTTCTAATATCAGCAGCTCTAGATATAATATTTAATCTCCCTCTGAAGACACAATATTATTCGTCACTTCCACTGCTACCTCTCTTTTACTGTGCTGATTCTCACATCTTTAAACTCTTGTCTGAAGTCCCATTCATCTGATTCTTTCTTAAAAGGATGATACATACAGTACCTCTGACTTAGCCATCTTCTTTCCCATACTTCCAACATCCATTCAAAGGATAGTTAGACACTTACCTTTTCTTTTTTGATTTCTACCTCAGTCATCTTTCTTTGCTTTCTCCTGTCACACCAGACACTAAGTACAGATATTGGAGGGTATTATTGATGAGTCACAACTGGACACTCATATCCAAATCTCTTCAAA
Source organism: Rafetus swinhoei (assembly GCA_019425775.1). NCBI lineage: Eukaryota > Metazoa > Chordata > Testudines > Trionychidae > Rafetus > Rafetus swinhoei. Next base: position 198,802,913 of record CM033424.1, on the reverse strand, counting down.
TGTAAAATTTTAATTCCTAGATCGACACACACCTGTATGGCTTTGTTCCTGGCTTTGGTAATAGCTCAGTTTAAGATATAAGAACATAAGAACAGCCATACTGGATCAGACCACATGTCCATGTAGCCCAGTATCCTGTCTGCTGACTGTGACTAATGCCAGGTGTCCCAGAAGGAATGAACAGACAGGTAATCATCAAGTGATCCTTCCCCTGTCACCCATTCCCAGCTTATGGCAAACAGTGGCTAGGGACACCATTCCTACCCATCCTGGCTAATAGCCTTTGATGGAGCTATCCTCCATGAATTTATCTAGCCCTTTTTTGAACTCTGTTATAGTCTTGGCCTTAACAACATCCTCTGGCAGTTCCACAGGTTGATGGTGCATGTTTGTTTTAAACCTGCTGCCTATTAATTTCATTTGGTGACCCCTGGTTCTTCTGTTATGGGAAAGAATAAATAACACATCCTTATTCACATTCTTCACATCAGTCATGATTTTATAGACCTCTATCATATTTCCCCCTCAGCTGTCTCTTTTCCAAGCTGAAAATTCCCGATCTTATTAATCTCTCCTCATACAGCAGCTGTTTCATACCCCTAATCATTTTGTTGCCCTTTTTTGAACCTTTTCCAATTCCAGTATATCTGGATTGAGATGAGGTGACCACATCTGCACACAGTATTCAAGATGTGGATGTACCACATATCTTATACAGAGGCAATATAATATTTTCTGTCTTAACATCTACTCCTTTTTAATGATTCACAACTTCTCTGTTTGCTTTTTTGATTGTTGCTACACATTGAATGGATGTCTTCAGAGAACTATCCACAATTATTCCAAGATCTCTTTCTTAAGTGGTATCAACTAATTTAGACCCCCATCATTTTATATGTATAGTTATATGTAATTTCCTTCTTTTCTTGCCAGCTTCTACTTCATATATTGCCTAAATCTTGTGAAAATTGCTCTTCTTGTAAGATTTCAGGATAGGTGATGGTAACCTCATGTAAAAATTCCACAATTAAAGCTGAGATAAACCTCATGAAATCAGTTGATGTCAGACTTACGAGGTTACTGCCATTCTGGGTTGACTGTCACCAACAGAAATTAGTCCAATAGAAGGTATTACCTCACTCATTTTGTCTCTCTAATATCATGAGTGTGTGTCATGAGATTTTCTCTCAGTTCTGAATCTGATCCTTGGTCCTTATGTAGAGTCAGAAACAGAGCCAAATATTAATCTAACCCAGATCTAAAGACCAAGAGATGCAATCTCCCATTCAGGGATGACTGGAGAAGACAGGGATTTTGTTTTTAAAATTAGAGGAGTATATTAAAAGTTGGAAATGTTGATTGTATGTTATGCTTGCTGACTGGTGGTTGAGGTGGGTAGGGGTGGAAATATGATGCACTTTGGAGTTTCCAGATATTTCTGCATTGTGTCCATTAATTAATAACAAGGGTGATGGGAGCTAAGATAAGCATTCTTTTAAATCATGGTATTTAAATCTAAACAAACAAATAAATCACCTCACCTTGTTTTGGAGATGCATGCCCTGCAGGCTTGTATACTTAGAAACAGCTGGGTTTAAATGTCCCACATATGGCCCTGACTACCACAGGTAGGTTTTTTTAACAGCTCAGGACTAATTGTTTTAAATAAATCTCCATGCTAAAAGACTGGCTGACAGCACACACAAAAAAATCCCTTGATCTGGCCTTCCTAAGGATAAGCCTACCCATCCTTAAAAGCATACCATAACTCAAATTTGGCCCCATTTTTAATGTTTCAAAATAACTCAAGCAACATTTAAGGCCAACAGAAATATTTTCATGCTTGGTTTTTTTGAATTCCAGCTGAAACAATTATGTTTCAATAGCCATTTTTCCTATAGGATTGGAGAGCCAGACAAAGTACAGCAGTGAGTAACTGAAAGTGAAATTGACCATCAATAAAAGTGGAATCAAAGTTTCATTGATCTTTACTGTCTTGGTTGAGAGACATGCAAAAGCTAAACAAACAGCACCATCAAATAAAACATCCTGAGTTTTAAACGTTCTTTCCACTTTAATAATGCAAGAGCTTACTAGTAACCTGACGAATACTTTCATTTGCTCAGTGTGGGCTCTGAGCGCTGTCCCACTGGGTCCATTTGTCAGAAGTCAGCCAATTCAATCTGTTCACTGTTTGAGGTTTCTTTTGGTCACACCCTGATTTGTTTCTTATGTGCACCAGCAAAACAAATCAAAGCTTGGTGGACCAGCCTCTTTGCTGCTGGTGTCAGAGCACCAAGAGGGACTCAGGCCCAAGAAGTTTAAGTGGAGCTACTGACAGCAGAAGGCAGATCTATTTTTCTGGTGTGCCAGAAGCCCACACCAAGGGTATGTCTACACTACAAAGTTAATTCGAACTAACAGCCGTTAGTTCGAATTAACTGTCATAGCGTCTATACATGCAAACCGCTAGTTCGAACTTAATTCGAACTAGCGGAGCACTTAATTCGAACTAGGTAAACCTCATTCTACGAGGACTAACGCCTAGTTCGACTATAGTTCGACTAAGGGCTGTGTAGCCACTTAATTCGAACTAGTTGGAGGCCAGCCCTTCCCAGCTTGCCCTGGTGGCCACTCTGGGCACAAACCAGGAAACTCTTCTGCCCCCTCCCAGCCCCGGAGCCCTTAAAGGCACGGTCTGGCTACAGTGCTCGTGCCAGTTGCAAGCCTGCCAGCACCCAGCCAGCAGACCCTGCACCTGGCACAGCATGAGCCAGCCACCCGCTGCCACCCAGCCCTCCCCCTCTTCCCAGGACCAGGCTGGCGGCTCACAGGAGCCTGCCTGGGGCCGCAAGAGGCGGGCGCCCGCCTGGTCTAGTGCGGAGATCGTGGACCTCATTGAGGTTTGGGGGAAGCCTCCAACGTCCACGATCTCCGCACTAGCCACAGGAACGTGGCCGTCTACAGCTGCATGGCTGCCAGCCTGGCCACCAGAGGCCACATGCGGACCCGGGAGCAGGTCCGCTGCAAGGTCAAGGACCTGCGGCAGTCCTACTCCAGGGCCTCAGCCAGGGGCCGACCCAGAGGCCTGCCCCCACTTTGAGGCCCTGGATCGCATCCTGGGGCTCACGCCGTCCATGCCCCGGGTGGTGATCGACCCCGGGCAGAGGGACCTGCCCTGACACCGAGGAGGAGGAGGAGGACGCCGAGAGCCAGGAGCCTGCAGGAGCCTGCCCAGGACCCAGGACCCCGAGGCACCCCACAGAGCACATCGGCTGTGTCGTCCGAGGCCGAGGAGGGCTCCACATGTGAGTGCCATCGTGCTCCCTTATGTGTATGGGGGGTGGGGAGAGGGAGCCCAGGGACTGTGCGCCTGGGCCTTGCCCACCATGGAGCAGCAGCTGGGTGTCATGCAGGGCCCTGGCCTGCTCTCACACGCCGACCTCGCCTTGCAGAGGGGGCTGGGTTTCACCCACCGTGTCCCCAGGGAGAACTGACCACTGCTCTTGTTTCACCACAGCCGCAGCACCTGGGACTGCAGGGCACACCACCCCGCCTGCAACAGCCACCCGCACCCGGGCCAGCAGGCGCACCAGGAACCTGGAGGACTACCACCGGCGGCACCTGCGGCTACTGGAGCACCAGCTCCGCACCCAGGACCACTGGGTCCGGGAGGACCTGCGGCTGCGGCAGCGGAGTTTGGAGGCACTGGAGGAGCAGAACCGTGCCCTCAGAGGCCACCTCCAGACCTTGGTGGACAGGTTCCTGCCTCCTCCTGCTCCGGCCCCTGCGGCTGTCCCAGCTCTCGCTCCTCCTTCCACCCCTGCTCCCACTCCCACTTCCTCCGCACCCCATCCCTCCTGCCCCACCCTCCACACCCACTCCCCGACGCCCCGCACCCACAGTGCTGCGAGACGGAGAGCCAGCAGGACCCCCAACCCTGAGCTTTCCCTTCCCTTCCTCCCCTTCCTCCCCTTCTAGCTCCCTCCTCCCAGGTTTCCTCTCTCTCCCACCTCATTCCTCCCTCCCCACCCCAGTTATGTAAAATAAAAAGAGATTGTTGTTTTCAAAACAGGTGTCTTTATTTAACATTAGGAAGGGGGTTAGGAGGGAAAGGAGAAGGAGGGAGGGTGGGAAGAAGGCCCCAATGGGGCATGCAGGGAGTTCAGTCCTCCTCCTCCACCTGGAAGCTCCCGCAGGGCTTCCCGGATCCGGACGGCCCCCGCTGGGCCTCCCGGACGGGCGGCAGTGCGGGCTGAGCGTAGTGGCCAGCCATGTCAGCCTCAGCCATCCAGGCTGGCAGGAATGCCTCCCTTCCGCTCGCACAAATTGTGCAGCACGCAACATGCTGCCACCACGGGAGGGATATTGTGCTCGGCGAGGTCGAGGCGGGTGAGGAGGCACCTAAATCTGGCTTTCAGGCGTCCGAAGGCCCCCTCGATCATGATGCGGGCCCTGGTGAGCCTGGCATTGAAGGCCTGGCGAGAGGGGTTGAGGTGCCCCGTGTACGGCTTCATCAGCCAGGGCTGTAGGGGGTAGGCCGCATCCCCCACCAGGCAGACGGGCATGTCCATGTCCCCGACCCTGATGTGGCAGTCGGGGAAGAAGGTCCCGGCCTGCAGCCTCTGGCACACGGAGGAGTTGTGGAACACCCTGGCGTCGTGTGCCTTGCCGGACCAGCCCACATTAATGTCCGTGAACTGGCCCCGGTGGTCACACACGGCCTGCAGGAGCACGGAGAAGTACTTTGCGGTTAATGTACTGGGAGGCCTGGTGTTCCGGGGCACGGATGGGGATGTGCGCCCGCCGATGGCCCCCCCGCAGTTGGGGAAGCCGAGGGCGCCGAACCCCCGGATGACGGCGTCCGGGTCGGCGAGGTGGACAACCCTGCAGAGCAGCACCTGGTTGATGGCCTTGACCACCTGCAGAGAGACACAGCAAACTGGGGCGCCCGGGTGGCTGGGAGTGTTCGTTCCCTGGCACTGCCCCACGGCCCACTCCCAGAAACGACCCCTGCTGTGATCCTGGCCGCCGCGGATGGCATGTAGTGCGGCCGGGACAGACTGAACCCTCCCATGCGGGGCACTGTCGCTCTCCCCGCCCCCGTTTTCCCTGGGGCGGCCCATTCCCTCCTTGCAGCCCCCCTCCCTCCCGGCCCAGTGGCCGGTGAGTGCCGTACCTGCATGAGCACTGCTCTGACGGTGGATCTCCCCACGCCGAACTGGTTCCCGACGGATCGGTAGCTGTCCGGCGTGGAGAGCTTCCAGAGGGTGATGGCCACATGCTTCTGGAGGGGGAAGGTGGGCCTCATGCGAGTGTCCCGTCACCGCAGAGCAGGGGCAAGCCATTCGCAGAGCTCCAGGAAGGTGTCCCTCTTCATCCTGAAGTTCTGGGTCCACTGTCTGTCTCCCCAGCGCTCCAGGACGATGCGGTCCCACCAGTCGCTGCTGGTGTCCAGACGCCAGATGCAGCGGGGCACGCTGGTGTCCGGGCGCTGCTGCGGCTCCTCCACGGCCCCCAGGGAGGCCAGGTGGAGAGGCAGGGGGCTGACGTGCACCAGGTGGTGCCAGGCAGCCTCCAGCCATTGCTGGCAGGCTTGCAGCAGCAAGTCCAAGAACTGGAGCAGAATGCCCAGGGCGAGCTCTGGCTCCACGTTGCCAACTGCAGCGGCCCCAATGGGAACCACCGACACAGGCAGGTGCAGAGAAAAACGCTTTGCTGTCCCTCGGCAAGGTAGGCAAGCAAGCGGAGAAGCTGAGAACCGGCTGTCCAGGGGGGTCCCTTTAAGCACAAGCCTCAGATAGCCATCAGACAGCAGCCACACAAAGCAACTACTGACCTGATGCCCTGCCGGAACCGGTTTCAGCTGCCCTTAAATGCGACCCAGCGTCCAATCAGTGTGGACGCGCTAGTTCGAATTAGCAAAACGCTAATTCGAATTAGTTTTTAAGTCTAGATGCGCTAATTCAAATTAGCTTAGTTCGAATTAACTAATTCGAACTAAGTTAGTTCGAATTAAAGTTGTAGTGTAGACATACCCCAAGAGAGGCTGCTGAGGATTACGTTGTATCAGCCCATCGTCAACTGCCCCCATCCTATCCCATTTCCATCCAGTATACTTTCTCTCCCTTTCGCCCCACCTCCGTTGTTGGACAGTGCTGGCTCTCCACTGCTTTTGCACCACTGTAATTTCCTCCTTTGGTGACCTTTGTGCTGCCAGGGCCCTGAGCAAGAATCTAGTCAATGTTGGCATAGATGCACCAGTGAATTTGTGGGGAGGGTTAATTTTAGACCTATCTGACTTGAGGGAGTCCTTTAATCCAGGTGCTTTTGTACATTTCACATTCATGCCATTCGGGTCTGACATACAGCAAAACATTTTCACTGATGTCAGGGATTTCACCCATTATTAATAATCATACTCTCAGATCCCTATGTGCTGGTATCTTCCCCTCCTCTAGTGAATGCAAATGTGTTATTTGTGTGCAGTTAAACCAGCTGAGGGTAGCTGCAATTCATTTGTTCCAACGTGTCCGTCATATTCCCAAACTGGGGCATAAGTTCACCATGTTCCCTGATTACCAAAAAGCGATTTCCAGAGAGTGCTGCCCATCAGTGCTCTTCTGATTGCCCTGGGCTGATGACAGCTCATGATTATTTACATGTAGCACTAGCGTTCCGAGAGGTCTCAGAGCAGGTGGAAATAAAGGTTTCATGATTGAATTATATATTCTCTTCTTGTGATGGAAAATAATATAAGACAACTGACTTGGCTACCAGACAGATTACATAAGCACAAGTTAAGTGGTAGAATAAAAATGAGTGATAGTCCTCCTTGACTTAAATACAGCACTCACTAGTATGCCCTTGAATTCAGCATAAAGCAATTTCTTCCTCCTCAGTAACAGCTAGGGGGCATTCCAAATGCAAATAGAGTCAGCTTTGCATTTTTAATATTTCACAGATACATAATTCACTGCCTCGGTTTAGAAACGCTCTTGCTACCTCTTCCGTGCATTTAAATTATTTTCTATCTCTGAACTTTCAAGTTAACTTTCATGTCAGCTCTTAAAATGTATTTTGTACAGACTAGCCTGAGCTTGTAGCTCTGGAAAGTCACTGCTTGCACAAATAGATAGTACTATTGAACCTGAATTGTTCCACTGACATGAAAGTCTTGTTACCAAGGGTTTTTACCAACATTATTTTACCAACATTTTACCAACGTTATCTCAAAGCCATTCAAATCAATAGATAGCAAATAGGAACAAAGCAAATGCAATTGATATTACAATACCACATTTGTGAGGCTCTGTCTAAACTGCAGGCTTCTTTCAGAAGAAGCTTTTCCAGAAGAGATCTTCCAGAAAAACTCTTTTTGAAAGAGAGCATCTACACAGCAAAAGTGCAACGAAAAAACGATCTGCTTTTTCGAAAGACAGCGTCCACATTGATTGGACACTATCTCTCATTTCAGTTGGGATTACTGTGGATGGAGTGGCCACCAGGGCACCTGTGCTTTTTTCTGGAGGCCTCTTCTTTTGAAAAAACACTCTCTTCCGCATCCACACACGCCTTTTTTTTAAAAAGCTTTTTCGGAAAAAGGCTTCTTTCTCATAGAAAGAAGTTTACCATTGTCGGAAAACCCCCTGCGTTCTTTCGACTTTTTGTTGAAAGAATGCAATAGCAGTATGGACTTAAGTGTACTTTTTCTGGAAAAACTCTGCAGTGTAGACATACCCTGAGTGGTGTATTCTGAATGCTATGTAACCCCTGGGTCCCATGAAAACTCATATTGATCAACATTAAACAACTGTATTTCATAACTGCTTTGGTGATCATAGAAGTTTGAGCTAGAAGAGCTCCATCATGGGCTGAAGGCCATCTTCCTGCTAATGCAGGAGTAGTCTCTATAGTTATGAGCAGTAGCACAAAGATGTGGTGAGTCTGTGTGGGCAATGGACATAAGAAGTTTTTATTTCAGTTGGTTCACAAATGAGACACAAATCCAGAGTCCTGCCTAGTGGCCATTAAAGCCCCCAGGTTATTTGTCACAAAGGAGTAAAGCTTGATAGCTTCCCAGAGACCAGGTCTGTCAATGTTTTGGAAGCATGGGCTGAAGGTTTCAAATGTCCCAGATCTCAGATCCAAGGCTCAGTCTGAGTGGGTTTGAGACTTGGGGTGAATATCTTGTGCAGCTCTATTCAGAGTGTTCATTAAGTGCGAGTGCTGCCTGGCCTCACACTGAGTGACATGTGGAGGCTCCTCATTATACTTGCTGTGTAAGATGCAGGTAGGATTCCAGTCTGTGGGCTTCTGGGAGTGCAGGGGAGCACCCACCTTTACCCTGGGGGCAGCACATGGCACTCCAGAAGGGGCAGTGGCTGTGCAGAAAGAGTACACTGCACCCCGTAAAGTCTGTGCAGCTGGGGGCTCTGGGAGGCATGCTCACTTCCTGTGGCAACAAATATGCCATCTGGTCCTCCTCCTCTGAGCTGGTGCAGATCCCCACTCCCCTATGCTACAATCAAACTCTAAATGTAATTCACTAGCCCAGTCAGAGGCTATCACTTTGTCAGCATTTCTGTTATCGTGGTAAGAAATTCCTTTTCTGAGGGGGAATGAGTCTATGAGAAGGCAGGGTAAATTTTTCCACTCACGTCACTCCATTGACTGTTTCCTCACTGCCAGCTCAATTCAACTTAGAAACCGAAAAGACTGTCTTCTTCCACCAGTTTACATCAGCGTAATTCCATTGACATCAATGAAGAATCAAGCCCCCTGTCTTCAATACATTTGCACATTCATACTTTATGTTCCTGCTATCGTAGCTTGGCAAAGCCAAGACAACTAGGGAATGTGTGTAATAAGGGACAGACTCATGGGAATGCTGGGAAGAGATCAAAACTTTATTTCCTTTATTCCCAGAGGCCTTTGTTACAGAACACATGCAGGACTCTCTGCTGGTTTGAGCGTCACTGAACAGACCTGTCAATGAAGAGCTTAGCCCTGCAGATCTCACTAGCAGTTTTATCTGAATAAGGACTGAAGGATCAAGCCCTAAGTTCTTTTTTCCCACTACATTTATGACTGCTAAAATGACAGCTGGAAAGACCACAACCCAGTGTTTACATACCATGTTGTGTTTGCAGGGCTGGTCATGAGAAATCCAATGTTTTGTAAATTGAGCAAATGTGATATACATGGACACTGAGGCAATAAGCTTGGCATGCCGCCAGCCCAGTTTTCAGGAAACATTTTGGAGCAGAACAACACTTGAAACATCTGTGTGGTTTCTGATCCTTCGATGAACGTCCTTCGAAGATGAGTTGCTTGGGAGAGGGCTCATCTTAGAGCAAAATTCCTAGAATCCCAGAGGGTATGCACTTCTGAGATGCATTCAAAACAGACTCTTACTTTAATGTATTGTTTTGGCTGCCAATTTCATGTGCAACCTTGGACAAATCATTTAACCCATCTGTGACTCTGTTTCCCCATTTGTAAAATGCGGATACTACCTTCCATCTCGCAGCAGTGTTGTAAGAATTAGTTCACTAATACTTGCAAAGCTCTATGAGACCTTGAGATATAAATCACTGTATAAGGACTTAGGTATTGTTTTTACTATTTGATTGCCTTTTGGGTAAAATTTCATGCAACATGGTATACATATTGAATTGTATTAATAGATACAATATAAAGCTATGGAGCAACACAAATTTCTCAGCAAATGTTAAGCCCCCACATTAGTCCTCATTTTCCTCCACCCTAGCAAAAGAGGTGGAATCCTTCAAAGGCTGACCTCCTTTAGAAATGGCTCTCGTCTTATTTATTCCTAGGTTCTGTCATCATTCATTACATTAAAGGTTATTTTTTAAATGAAGCACTGTGGGTAGGAGAAATAACTTTTACCTTCCATTCTAATTGATGAATGATGTGTGAACTAATCAGAAAGCTTTGCTGTAGCCACCATTAAAGCAACAGATGTATGTGGCTCAGGAGAGATTTGTTGAATGACTTCAACCTTTAAGTGCAGAGGATAAATGGATGGTGACATCATTATACCTTGACAAATAAAAATTATATCATTCTCTTTTTTTCATTACTGAAGGATGATTTATTTCTATAGCTTTCATTTTCATAAGCCCATCCATTGTCTATAAAGTTAAAGCTTTTTAAAATTGCAATATGCAACTAAAGTAGCTAATAACGCACCCCATATGATCAAAGAGCATATTATTTTCTGAGCTGTTCTTTTGGAAAATACTTTTAATAGAACAATACTATGATTTACAGTAATGGAAGGAAAAATATGTTTGCATTCTACACCTGGGTTTATTTTTAAATCAACTGCAATTCAAAAGTATAATAAACTACAAGACACTTGACCTAGTGATATTCCATCTTCATTAGCTGCTAGAGGACAGTGCTGTGTTTAGAGGGTTTTGGAACGGAAGTCTAAGAACAGATAGGATTGTTCTGCATAACAGTTTTGTGTCATAATAAACAGGCAAATGTTCTGCCATCTTTGATCCTCAACCTGTATTATTTTGGGCTGGTGTCTTGTTTGATCATATTTCCCATATAGTCATTCAAATGGACTAGAATTTTTATGGCATTTTCAGTTATCGCTGAAAATTTCACCTTTTCTTCTTTTTACTGCACCTTATGATTCAGAAATCCAAAAATAAATCTGTCTGGATGGTCCCTCCCCCAGAATAGATTAAAATGACAAATGACTGTTGGAAAAGCTTTGAACTAATTACAACAGGAGATGAAAAAAGTGGATTTGTTTTTCTAGGCATAAACAAGAGAATTAAGATGACGTTGGGTCAGGATGAAGTTTTCAGGATAAAACAGGGGTCATGAGCATGTAGTATGAAAATATAATAAACAGATTAAAATTGGGATTTGTACCAATGGACTTTTGGGTATATTGTGGAAAATAAGATCAAGGTTAGCTGGACAGATAAAAAACTTGGGAAAATAAAATTTAAATGAAAGGACAGATCATCACAGCTGGCAGGGCTACTCTGTCGGCAGTCTCAGCACCAAGGACAAGGGCTGAACAAATGACCTGCCCTTTCACCTTAGGCCACGTCGTCACTACCGGGAAGATCAACACTGCAGCAGTCGATCTTTCAGAGTTCAATTTAGTGGGTCTAGTAAAGACCCACTTAATTGAATGCTGAGGGCACCCCCATCAATGCTGGTACTGCTCAATTTGTGAGGAGAAAGGGAAGTCGACGGCAGTGTTTGCTCCTGTTGACCTCCTGCTGTGGAGATGGTGCCGAAGGTTGAATTACAATACGTCAACTCCAGGTACATAATGAACATAGCTGGAGTTGCGTATCTTAATTCAACCTTCCAGGAAAGTATAGACAAGGCCTTAGATGTGGTACTTGCAAGTCATGGCTAAAGAATACTGGAAGTTCCTCTACCTGTTCTGTAGATAAATAGAGAACCTTATACCTAAACTTTTACATATGACTGTCTAAATCCAGGCACCTTAAATCCATACTTAGACACCTAAATAAATGAATTTATCTTCAGAGGTGCTGAAGATCCACAAGTCCCCTGGAAGGAGCGTAGGCTGGCCTTATTATTAATAGGTACCTGTGTATGTATTTAAGTAGATAAAGATATGTCTACACTTAAAATGTAGAGCATCAGTGTTCACATTATCTGCCCTGACAGGATGGGTTCTTCCATCGACCTAGCACTGTCTACACCAAGTGTTAGGTCCATATAGCTGGATCTCTCCGGGATGTAAGTTTTTCACACCCCTGAAAGATGTAGCTATACCACTGTAAGTTCCTAGTGTAGATTATTCCTAAGCTTGAAAATCTGGACCCTGTCCCCAGTATTCTGATCAGCCTCTTTCATGGATGTTACATTCTGTTAAAGCTGGGGAAGGCAATGAAAGTATGAATCACTGGAAATGCATGTTATTTAAACCATTGCATGGAGAAAAGTCCCTGTGGGAAAAAATATGTTCTGTAACTTACCTGAAGTGACAGGCCCTACACAGGCACTTCTGGGAGAAGTTCTAGGGCCTGTGTTATGCAGGAATTGATCATAGTGATCCCTTCTGGCTTTACGATGTATGAAATTACTCCTTGTGTCTGATCTCACAGTTTAATCCATTAAGAATGTAATGCAAATGTTGAAATAATCACATTTTTCCGCTGCTCAGGTGTCACACTCCTTTTACTGACGTGGGTTTTATTTAAGGCTATGTGAAGAGCAGCATTCCTTACTAGACCTTTTTTCATTTCTACCTGATCATTCTGACAAAGAAAATCTCCTGGCCTAAACTGTGCACAAATTATTGAGAGCAATGCATATGACAGTAGTACATTGGCTAACACTCTTAGAGCGCTGGAAGCATGCAACAATTATACAAAAGAAGGGGGTTTACAAAAATAGCAATCACTAATATAAACACACAGTATTAGCAATCACTAATATAAACACGCACACTAGTGTAAACAAACACTCCCCTGTTTTAATTTGGGATGGGCAGACACAATTTAGAAGATCGAAATGACTGTAAAATTACTTCAGAGCCATTAGAAATTGTTCTTAGCTGTTTTATGAAACACTGGATCATTTTTACAATGTTTTCATGTGAAAACAGTGGTTTCTCCTGAAAAATGGCTGCTGTGGGAATCTCTCTTGTGTTTGTTTGATAGAAGTTGTTCTGGTGCTAGTGGACGAGGTGTCTGCTTTTCAAAGGCTGTAGCCTGAGCTGAGCACTGACAAATTCATAGGTGGATGTGTTTAGACTCTACAAAATGGTTGTAAGATGCTGCATGCATTAATCTTACTTATAATGCCTATATTCTATGTTATAAGGCAATATGTAAGTTTTGCTTCATAACTCTAAAAATGCCTGCTCCGAATATGTGAACTCAGGCAGGAGAAGGGCTCCCCCACCCAGGAGGAAGGACAATCAAAACCAATTTGGCCATTGTGAATGAGGATACAAAGCCTGGGCTAATGGACCTCTCTCGACCATGAAGGTTGCTCCGTGTGAGGAAGCTTGTCCCATTAACTAGAATTCTGGAAAAAGGAAATACAGACAGGTGACATGAAAATCCTTCATCTCTTTGCTGACATGCACAGGGCTGGAGCTAGGAAACAAAAGCACAGATCCCCAGGGTCAACCTGGGTAAACCCTAAAAGATAATCAGTCCTGATAGATTGCTGTATCTCTGTCTTGTTTGGAACAATAGACTGTAACTCATTTGTTACTCATAGAGTTTGTAACTTACAGAGTTATAGTCTATTGTTTGCATATTATTAGTATTTACAGATTAAAGTAGGAGATAGAAATTATACACACATATCTCCTACTTTAATCTGTAAATAACCCTCTCATTTCTTTTTCCTAGTTAATAAATCTTATAGTAACTTAAGTATTTATTATCAGAATTGGCTTCAGTGTGAGATCCTAGGTACAAACTGACCTGGTGTAAGTGACTGATCTCTTGAGACAAGGATCAACCTGAATCTTATATGATTTTTGGGTGGAAAGGTAAACAAAGGGACTGTCTGTGACTCCATGGTAGGACTGCTAGAGTGATCCAGGAGTTCACCTTTGTTGCTGGGTTGGTAGAATCTAATTATAGACTGTACCATCAGTTTGGAGTGTCTTCTCTGCTTTGTGACAGTCTACCCTGACACTGGCATGCACAGTTGTGAGTCACTTCAGACAGCATGATAGTTGTATCTTTACTCGCTAAGGGTATGTCTACACTACAGCATTATTTCAAAACGTGTCTACACACAAAATGCATTTCAAAATAGCTTTTTGCTATTTTGAAATAGCGCGTCCACACTGAGTGGATGCTGAATCGCATTTAAGGCCGGCCAGAACGAGGTCCGACAGCGCATCAGGTCAGGAGTTACTTTGTGTGGCTGCTGCCTGAGGCTATCTGAGGCCTGTGCTTAAAGGGACACCCCCTGGACAGCCAGTTCTCAGGTTTCCCTGCTTGCTTGCCTACCTCGATGAGGGACAGCAAAGCATTTTGTCTCTGCGTGCTCTGGTTGCCCTCACTCGGGACACCACAGCACTCTGCAACATGGAGCCAGAGCTGCCCCTGGGCACTCTGGTGCTTCTCGTGGATGCATTGCTGCAAGCCTGGTTGCACTTACTGCAGGCTGCCATCCGGGAGGTCCATCGGGGGGCTGTCAGTATCCAGGAGGCTCTGCGGAAGAGCTTCTACCTTGAGGAGCACTAAAAGCCTCCCTGGTCTGCCCCACTGGGGGCTTGTGCCTCATTCCTCCCTCACGTTCTTCCACTTACCCCTCCCTAGCCCCCCTTCCTGATGTCAAATAAAATACATGTATTTTCATGAACACAAACTCTCTTTATTTAAAAAAACTGGGGGGGGAGGGAGAATGAAACTCTGGTGAGACTGGGGAAAGGAGGTGGGAGAGGGGAAGAGAGATGGTGGGAGAGGGGAGGGGAAAACCTGGGAAGAGGGAGCTGGAAGGGGGAAGCAAGGAGAAGAAGGGGGAGGGGAAGCTCAGGGCTCAGGGTTGGGGGTCTTGCCAGACCAACTTGATTTTCATGCAAACCTGCTCCTGGGTTCGCATGTGGCCTTTGGTGGCCAGGCTGGCAGCTATCCTGCCATAGACAGCTGTGTTCCTCTGTCTAGTGCGGAGCTCATGGACATTGGGGACATCCCCCCCAAACCTGAATAAGGTCCATGATCTGCACCCTGGACCAGGAAGGCATCTGCCTTCTCCGGGCCCTGGCAGGCTCCTGGGAGCTGGCAGTCTGCTCCTAGGGAGCGGTGGAGGGCTGGCTGCCAGTGGCTTGCTGGCTCATGTTTTGGGGCCACTGGGTCAGGGGCAGTGACTGCTGGCTCTGGGCTGGCAGACTTGGAGCTGGCACAGGCATTGTGGCCAGAGTCAACCCCTTTAAGGGCTCCGGGGAAGGGGGAGGGAGAGGAGTGTTCTTGGTTGAGGTTGCAGTGGCCACCAGGGCACCCTGGGAAGGCTGGAGGCCCCCTATTTCGAAATAAGTGTCTACACAGCACTTATTTCGAAATAGCAATTTCGAAATTGGCGTTATTCCTCGTGGAATGAGGTTTACCAATTTCAAAATAAGTGCTCCACTATTTCAAATTAATTTTGAAATAGCGGTTTGGCTGTGTAGATGCTAGTAAAGTTATTTCAAAATAATGGCTGTTATTTCGAAATAACTTTGCTGTGTAGACATACCCTATATTAACAATGTTAACAAAATGAGGATAAGGATGTAAGGGTATGACTACACTAGCCACCCTAGTTCGAACTAGGGTCGCTAATGTAGTCATTCGAACTTGCAAATGAAGCTCGGGATTAAAATATCCCGGGCTTTGTTTTGCATGTTCGAGCACCGCCATTTTTAAATGCCCGGTAGTTCGAACTCCCTGCCCGTGGCTACACGTGGCACGGGCTAGGTAGTTCGAACTAAAGCCCCTAATTTGGACTACGGTTACTCCTCATTGCAGAAGGAGTAATGGTAGTCCGAATTAGGGGCTTTAGTTCAAACTACCTAGCCCGTGCTGTGAGTAGCCGCGGGCAGGGAGTTCCAACTACCGGGCATTTAAAAATGGAGGCACCTGGGAACATGCAAATAAAGCCTGGGATATTTTAATCCTGGGCTTCATTTGCAAGTTTGAATGACTACATTAGACACCCTAGTTCGAACTAGGGTGGCTAGTGTAGACATACCCTAAGCGACTAGTTGACTAGCCCCTTGACTAGACACTCTCTCCCCCTTGCTGCCTCTATCAGGGGCAGCAAGGGGGGGGGCAGGAACGGGAGCTGGTGTTGCGGGGAGCCAGCTTAAAAGCCATTTTCCCCCCAGCACCGTCTCTGCAGGGGGCAGAGAGGCAGGGAGGCAGCTGATTCCCGGCTTGTGCCCAGTCCCAGACGCTGCGCCTCTGTTTTTTTAAACGTATAAGTGCCTGCTGGCTCTTAATACATTTAAAAGGCTAAAGTGCAGCAGGAGGGACCCAGCGTGAGCTGGGACAGTTGATCCCAGCTTGTGCCGGGTCCCCTTGCTGCGCACCAGCCTTTTAAATGTATTAAGACTAGTCAATTAGTTGATTTAGGGATGTTACATTTAATGAGGAAACCACACGGAGACAGCTGGGTTCCAAATAACCATGTTAACTAAGTATATTCAAACATATAAGGCCAAGATAAATATATACTCTGTTGTTTGCCAGCTCACAGGGACGTTGCTACTCTCTCAAACACTCCTTTGGACCCAGTGGAGATCTACACACACGCGTGCACTCTGGGGTTATTAGAACACCAAATGGTTTCTCCCTTCTTGTGAGAAAACTGCAGAAACTCAGGAAGAAGCAGCCAAAGCAGGGAGCTCTGGACCTCCAGACTCTCACAGAACTTCCGATGTTGACTGGACTCTCTGCCCAGTGCTGTTTGGCTGTTAGCTCTGACCCTCCCCTTCTCAGCCTTACTCCACTGCCCCTTTTCCCTTCTTCTCCCCTCTGCCCCTTGTCCCCCTTTTGTTTTCTTTCCATTGAGCTGATCCTTCCCTAAGAACAACTCTCCCAGCCCTCCCCAGCTATAAATAAAATAAATGGCTAGATAGAGCTGACATGTGGCTTGCTGCCATCACTCTGTTTACTCTGCTAGAGTTATCTAACCCTTCCCCTAGCCCAGGAGTGGGGAACCTAAAGTCTGGGGGGGCCGGAGCACACAAAATATACTAGCCTGGCCCCCACTAGGCTCTGGTGTGCAAAGGGATTGTGGGGAGTGACTTTCTCCTTCTTATTCTGGGGCTATGTCAGTGAGGATTTGTTTTTCTTTTTTTTTCCTTTTGCTTCTCACTTGTGTGCAGCCCCCGACTGATTTTTCTGGGGGTCAGTGGCCCCCAACCCCAAAAAAGGTTCCCCAACCCTGCCCTAGCCCATGTCTGTCTAGTCTATTTAGGTCCCTGTGGGGCTGGGACCATTTCCTACTCCTGTGGTTTTCAAACTTTTTTTCTCATGACCCAGTTGAAGAAAATTGTTGATGCTCACAACGCAACATAATTAACTAGAGTGTGGGCTGTGGGGTGGGGCTGAGGATGAGAGCTTTGGCATGTAGGAAGGGGCTCCAGCTTGGGTGGGGGAAATCAGGGCTGGGACAGGAGGGGCTTACCATGAGCAGCTTCTGGTCAGTGGTGCAGTGGGGGTGCTAGGGCAGGTTTCCTGCCTCTCCTGGCCCTGCAGACCATGCTGCACCTCAGAAGCAGCCAGCAGCAGGTTTCCAGCCAATGGGAAGGCGGAGCTAGTGCTCAGAGCAGGGGCTGTGTGCAGAGCCCAGTGCGCTCTCCCCTCACCCCACTTAGTAGCCAGGCCTGTTAGCCACTTCTAAGGGCATAGCGCAGTTTGTGGTGCCAGGACAGGCAGGAAGCCTGACTTAGCACCCCGACTGGTCGCCCTGCAGCAATGAGACCCAGTGCCTGACATTCCATCCCCCAGTACTGGGTTGTGACCCCTAGTTTGAAAACCACTGTCCTACTGCATGTTTGTTCAAACTCTCGCACAATGGCACTCTAGTGGCCCTTTACGTCCTAACACAATAAACATGTAAAGTAAAAATGCTTTGTTAGGTTCTGGTGGCTTCTGCAACAGTAGACAGGGAGGCAAAAAAAAATCTCAAACTATTGAAAGGGTATTACCCAATTCTTAGAAAATAAAAAAATATATATAAAATTTAGATGTTAAGTTCTTTGAGATAGGGGCTGTCTTTTACTTTGTGTTTCTCCAATGTCCAGCGTAACAGGGCCCTATCCTAATAGAGGTCTCTGGCTACTACTGCAATACAAATAATAATTGAACATGGCTGATTGGCAGGGCTCGACAAATAATACAATCTACTCGCCCGTGGTGAGTAGATTGTAACCCGGGAAGAGCCGGGTTCGGGCAATCTGCGCATGCGCAGATCGCCGGACAGCGCGGCTGCTGGTGAGTGGGGCTCGCCGCGGTTCGGCGAGCCCTGCTGATTAGCCTTATTATTGTATGTGTGTTTTAAAGTCTGTACTGTGAACTGGAATGCTGCAATCCACTAGAATTGATCTCTCTTTGCATGAACAGATAATGGTACACTGTTTCTCCGAATTGTTGTGGATCCCAACTCTGTAGAGACACACATCCAAGAGAGGAATATGCATGTTAGGGGAGGCCAATGGTACTGTGACGAACCCGCCGGGGTTCGCACTGGGTCGGGCCCGGGAACCCCCCCCACTCGGGGGGTTGGAGATCGGCCGGCCTGCAGGGGCCCCGGCAAACCCCTGGGAAGGCGGGGAGCCGGCGCGCAGCAACGCGCTCGGCCCCGCAGCGGAGGGGGCGGGGCCACCGCCCGGAGGCATGCCGGGAAGCCCCGGAGGGGCTGAGCACGCCCGGCTCGCGGAGGGCTGGGGCGGAGCCCGCCGCCCCGTCCCGCAGGCGGCGGGGCGTGGGGACGCCGGGGGGGGCGGAGCCAGCGCCCTCAGCGTCCGAGCCCGGCCCCTTCAAAAGGGAGCCAGGAGGCAGGACCAAGGGGGCAGGGAGTGAGAGCCGGCAGGCGCGTCGCCGGAGGACAAACTTCCCGCCCCGCTGGAAGGCAAGAAGCCAGGGGCTGGAGCCCCCAGGACCCGAGCCCGGCCAGACCCTCGACCTGGATGGGGTGAGTAGCCGGGGCCACTCGGCTGGAGACGAGGCCGGGAGAGGGGAGTGGAAGAAGCCCGGGGCAGAGCGCTTCTGGCGCCCGTGGGCAGGTGCGTGACGGGAACGATCCCCACCTGCGGCGGAGGGAGTACAGGCGTTACTCCCCCCTCCACTTAAGGGCCCCGGGCTGGGACCCGGTGGAGAGGGTGGGCCCGGGTCCCCCAAACCCCCCCCCTTCTCGTTGATGTTCCCGCTGGTGCCCGCCGGCCTCCGCGTGGGAGCCGGCGCCCTTCCCCCGAGGGACGGACGATTGGAGCCCTCGAGGAACCCCCATCCTTCCCCGGCAGTTTGTTCCTTTTGCCCGTGAGCCCTAGGGACCCCGCGGCGGGGCTGGGCACCGAGTTCGCTGAACCCCGGCCCCCAGACGGGGCCGGGTGATCGCACTCGTATTCGTCGCCTCGGGGGCTTCGGCCCGGGGCGCGGACCGGAGAGACACAGGCGGTGGGTCCGCAGAACCCCCCTTCCCGGTCGGGAGGGGGTGCTCGCACCCTCAAAATCCGTCACAGTGGTGGAGAACGTGGGCAGTGATCCCAGGGTGACCCCCCAACCCTACAGTACCTCGACGACCAGGTAGACGGCGTGGGCTCCGAGTCTCCGACAGCAGCGGATCCGACGACGCCATGGAACCACGGCAGTTGTTGGAGTGGCTCGGGGAAACCCAGAGGCAGCAACAACAGTCCCAACAGGAACATCAGTCGCAGCTAGTCCAGCAACTAGCTCGCAATTTCAGGAACATCAGCGACAGCTGGTCGAGCTGGCGGCCCAGCAGGACCAGTGGCGCCAGACCATAGAAAGGAAGCTACAGACACCGGTCAGTACGACCCGGGGCCGGGGAGGGCCGGGCTACCCCTGCGCCTCACCAAGCTGGGGCCGCAAGATGACCCTGAGGCCTTCCTCACAACTTTCGGCGGGTGGCGACCGCGGCCGGTGGGCGGAACAATGGGCCACGCTACTAGCCCGTATTTGGCGGGCCGGCCCAGTTGGCCTACAGACCTGTCCATTACGGACGCCCTTAATTACCACAAGGTGAGAGAGGCCATATTAGATCAACTTGGGCACTCCCCGAAACCTGTCGGCAGAGGTTCCGGCAGGAGGCCTTAAGGAGGGGGACTGCCGAGGCCGAGCCCAGTGACTCCGGGAGTGGGCGGCCCGGTGGCTGGAACCAGAACATAAGACGGGCACCCAGGTGATGGAGATGATAGTCATGGAGCAGTTTGTACATATCCTCCCCCGGGAGGGCCAGCGGTGGGTCCGAAGGAACCGGCCCACGACCCTGAGTGAGGCGGTGAGCCTGATGGAGGCCCACCTCCTGGCAGAGGCGGAGGAGGGGGGCGGCAGGTGGGAGGCACTGCCCGGACCAAAAGCGGCCGGCCCAAGGCCCCAAGGGAAACCGGGGGAGAAGAGTCAGCCCCCGGGGGCACGGCGGGGGCGGGATCACGCCCCTAGGTTGGCGCCGGTGTGGCCCACCCGAGCGGTGGAAACCCGGAGGGGTCCAAGCCCCGACAAGACCTCGAGGGAAGCAAGGCCGGGCCCAAGAGGACCCTGCTTCCAGTGTGGCCAGGAAGGGCACTTTAAGAGAGACTGTCCACTCATGGACTGCACCCTGAGCCAGGAAGAACGGCCCGCCCCGGAAGGGGACCCTAGGCGGAGCAATGCAGGCCCTGGCGGGAATAATCATGGAGGGCCGCCGGACAAAAGCCCTAGTGGACACGGGCTCCACCGTAACATTAGTTCGAGCGACCTGGTTCCTCCGGGACGCCTCAGGGTGAACCGATGTGATGAGGTGCGCCCACGGGCGACGCGCGCGCCTATCCCACAGTCTGGATCCGCATGCGGGGGGGGGCCAGGACCGTGAGCGGCGCGTGGGGAAAGCAGTGAAACTTCCCTACCCCGTGGGTGATCGGGCGAGACTGGCCAGAGTTTCAGCAGTTATTGCAGGTTCAACAACGACGGGCCCAGGCGGAACCGGCCGACAACGGTCTGACGGGGACACGCGAGAACGGGTCAAGGAGGAGTGGCCTGCGCGGGAGCAGAGGCCAACCCCGATTTCGTGGTGGAGCAGAGACAGGACCCTCCTCAAGCATGCTTGGGATCAGGCTGTGGTATCCGGCGACGAGGATGGGACGCCGGATCGCCAAATCCAAGGGCCACACTTCCAGGTACTAAACGACCGCCTATACCGGGTGAGCAAGGGAAAGGAGGGGGGGGAAACGAGGCAGTTAGTGGTCCCCGCACGGTTTCGCCGGGAAGTGTTAGAACTCGGACACGCCAACCCCTGGGCGGGCACCTGGGACGCAAAAGACGCTGGCGCGCGCATATTGCAGAGATTTTTCTGGCCCGGTATTCGGGCTGTGCAGGACTTCTGCGAATCCTGCCCTGAGTGCCAACGAACCGCCCCCGCCCGAGTCCCGAAAGCACCTCTGGTGCCCCTACCAGTCGTCACGGTGCCGTTTGAACGGGTGGCCATGGACCTGGTGGGACCCCTGGAACCCTCGGGTAGGGGACACCGATACATAATGGTGCTGGTGGATTACGCGACCCGGTACCCGGAGGCAGTCCCCCTTAGGAACGCAAGGGCCCCCACTCTCGCCCGGGAACTGGTGAGGATCTTCTCGCGGGTAGGGTTGCCCCAGGAGATCTTAACGGACCAGGGCCCGAACGTTACTTCCCAGGTTATGAAAGAACTGTGCCACTTGCTGAAAATCAAGCGACTGCAGACATCCGTGTACCACCCCCAGACCGACGGGCTGGTCGAACGATTTAACCAGACATTGAAGGGTATGCTAAGGAGGTTCGTGCAGGAGGACCCCCGGGGATGGGACCAGATGCTCCCGGGCCTTCTGTTCGCGATACGGGAAGTGCCCCAGTCGTCGACGGGTTCTCCCCCTTCGAACTATTATACGGCCGCCATCCTCGGGGAATCTTAGACCTCCTGCGCGAAGGGTGGGAAACCTGTTATGGAGGGACGAGGGACCGCCCAGTACGCCACGCAGTTACGGGAAAAGCTGAGCCGCCTGGGGAATATGCCCGCCTGAACCTGGAGGCCAGCCAACAGCGGCAAGCCCGGCACTACAACGCCAATGCCCGGCCGGAGGGAGTTCCAACCAGGTGACCGGTCATGCTCTTGTTGCCGATGCAGGAATCCAAGCTGCTAGCCCAGTGGCAAGGTCCCTTCGAGGTGGTCAAGAGAGTCGGGGAGGTGGACTACGAAGTGAGACTGACGGGACATCGGCGCGGCACCCAGGTTTTCCATGTGAACTTGCTGAAACGATGGGTCCCCCGAGAGACCCTAATGATCGCTCCACCGTCTGGGGGCGATGATCTCGGACCCAGGGGAGAGGGCGGGGTGACGGGAGAGAGGACGCGCATAGACGCCGACCTAACAGGCCGGCAGCGCGAGCAGTTGCAGGCGGTCCTCCAACGACACCGGCAGACCCTCACGACCCAACCCGGACGCACAAACCTGGGAGCCCACCGAATAACGAAGGAGGATGGTAGGATCGTACGGGAACCGCCACGGCCCCTACCCCGTAAGGTTTGGGACACGGTGGCGAGATCCAGCAGATGAGAGACTGGGGAGTGATCAAGAATCGAACAGCGAGTGGCGGAGCCCGATCGTATTGGTCCCGAAGTCCGACGGATCAACTCGGTTTTGTATTAATTTCCGGAAGGTCAACTCGATATCCCGCTTCGACGCGTATCCGATGCCCCGAGTAGATGAGCTGCTAGAGCGACTGGGCCAAGCTACCTATATATCCACCCTGGACCTCTCCAAGGGATACTGGCAGATCCCCCTGGACCCCGAGGCGAGGGAGAAGACGGCGTTTTTGACCCCCTTCGGTCTGTACCATTTCATCACCATGCCTTTCGGCCTACATGGGCGCCGCCACATTCCAGCGAATAATGGATCGCCTACTAGCTCCCCACCGCGAGTTCAAGGGCGGCCTACATAGACGATATCGTCATCTACAGCCAGACGTGGGAAGACCACCTACGGCACTTAGAGAAGGTGCTCGCCTCTAGGTAGGGCCGGCCTCACGGCGAACCCAAAAATGCCACTGAAGGGAAGTCTCCTACTTAGGGTATACGGTAGGGCGGGGAAGTTAAAGCCCCTGTATGACAAGGTACAGGCGCTGGATTACCCGGTGCCGACTACAAAAAGCAAGTGCGGCAGTTTCTAGGCCTGGCAGGCTACTACAGGAGGTTCGTGCCGCAATTTGCTACCTTGGCCACGCCTCTGACAGAGCTGATAAAAAACACGGAACCCACGAAAGTGAGGTGGTCCCCGGTGGCCGAGCAAGCGTTCCAGACATTAAAACGAAAGCTCTCGGCGGCCCCAGTATTGACCCAGCCCGATTTTGATAAGCCTTTTCTTTTATACACAGACGCTTCAGAGGTGGGACTAGGGGCGGTGCTGGCCCAGGAGCTCCACGGAGAGGAACACCCCATCCTATACCTCAGTCGGAAACTCCTGCCACGCGAACGAACTTACGCCACCATAGAGAAAGAAGCGTTGGCGGTAAAGTGGGCGATAGACGCGTTACGGTACTACCTGTGGGGCAATAAATTTAAATTGGTAACCGATCACGCCTTTCACCTGGCTAAATTCGAAAGATACAACGCCCGCATTATGCGATGGTATCTAGCGCTCCAACCTTATTGCTTTGAAATAGTACACCGGCCAGGCGCGACTCACCAAAACGTGGACTTTTTTTCACGGATAGGGGAGCCGGACCCGACCCCCAGGGGGCCCCTCCAAAGGGGGAGGTGTGTGACGAACCCGCCGGGGTTCGCACTGGGTCGGGCCCGGGAACCCCCCCCACTCGGGGGTGGGAGATCGGCCGGCCTGCAGGGGCCCCGGCAAACCCCTGGGAAGGCGGGGAGCCGGCGCGCAGCAACGCGCTCGGCCCCGCAGCGGAGGGGGCGGGGCCACTGCCCGCCGCGGGAGGCATGCCGGGGAAGCCCCGGAGGGGCTGAGCACGCCGGCTCGCGCGGAGGGCTGGGGCGGAGCCCGCCGCCCGTCCCCGCAGGCGGCGGGCGTGGGACGCCGGGGCGGGGCCAGCGCCCTCAGCGTCCGAGCCCGGCCCCTTCAAAAGGGAGCCAGGAGGCAGGACCAAGGGGGCAGGGAGTGAGAGCCGGCAGGCGCGTCGCCGGAGGACAAACTTCCCGCCCGCTGGAAGGCAAGAGGGGCTGGAGCCCCAGGACCCGAGCCCGGCCAGACCTCGACCTGGACGGGTGAGTAGCCGGGCCACTCGGCTGGAGACGAGGCCGAGAGGGGAGTGGAAGAAGCCCGGGCAGAGCGCTTCTGGCGCCCGTGGGCAGGTGCGTGACGGAACGATCCCCACCTGCGGCGGAGGGAGTACAGGCGTTACTCCTCCACTTAAGGGCCCCGGGCTGGGACCCGGTGGAGAGGTGGGCCCGGTCCCCCTCTCGTTGTTGTTCCCGCTGGTGCCCGCCGGCCTCCGCGTGGGAGCCGGCGCCTTCCCCGAGGGACGGACGATTGGAGCCTCGAGGAACCCCCATCCTTCCCCCTGGCAGTTTGTTCCTTTTGCCCGTGAGCCCTAGGGACCCCGCGGCGGGGCTGGGCACCGAGTTCGCTGAACCCCGGCCCCCAGACGGGGCCGGGTGATCGCACTCGTATTCGTCGCCTCGGGGGCTTCGGCCCGGGGTGCGGACCGGAGAGACACAGGCGGTGGGTCCGCAGAACCTCCCTCCCCGGTCGGGAGGGGGCGCTCGCACCCTCAAAATCTGTCACAGGCACGAAAACATAATATTTTGTTCCTTTCATAGTGGATCATTGTCATGTAGGACTAAACTAAATAGAACAATTTGTTCAATGCTGAACATTAATCAGAAACTTTGGCTTTTGATGAGTTTCAGAGATGTCTTTCTAAAGTGCTAGATGTGCTTTAACACTGTTGTTTCTCATTGATTTATCTGTTGCAGTTATCACTCAGTTTTTTTCTTTTGGCGTGGAGCAAATTCTTCAGTGCCTTTTTATTTAATGCAACACATCAGGAATGTGGATGAAATGCAGCTATCTGCCTTCTCTAATTATTTTTAATTTATTAATCATTGAGCTGTCGCTTGGCCATATGCAAAAGAACAGAAAACCACACTGATCCTGAAAAGTTACATTTCTGTCCCCATCAAAGTCCCTTTACTCTGCCAGAGCAGGGCATTAGTTTACATGAATATCTGTCTCTCAATCTCTGTAGCTAGGAATTTACAATGCCAAACTGGAAAAATGTGGACTCCCATGAGTGTGATAGAAGGAAGATTAGCATTACTGATATCTTTAATCTCACTGGAGCTTTTAATTTGAAAACCAGGATAGGCTTCAGTCACATGCAGTGTCCCCTCTAAGATTTTCCATCCATGAGCAGAGTGAGTTTTGTCTTGTGCACCAATATTGAGGTCATGTGTGCTTATTTGGGTGTGTGCTACCATTGCACCCACCAGTTACTAACAAATATCACATTCATTTATTTATTACAAATATCATATTTATTTATTTATTTAAATGGCATGGAACTAAAACAGCCCTTTCCCAGTCACAAAGAATAAAAAGAGCTGTTAATCAGAACTTTCACCCATGCATCCTTATTATGGCTGACCCTAAGTGCCAATGTGTAGCATGCCATCAGTTACAGATGAGGTAAAAAGACATCCCCCCCCTCAAACATACCTGCAAAGTTTGAACAGTAAGCTGTTTTTCTTAAAAGACCTGTGCTGCACTGCTACACAACACATTTGCTTGCTTATAGTGTTGTAACCTATGACTGTAGGCAAAACACTGGGCATAGTCACTGAGACACTGGCCTTTTCAGTTGGGGCTATCACACTAATCAAGGAGATAGGAAGCCTTAATATCCCAGTCAGCTGTGGGAGAGGTGTGGGTATCTGCACAAGAGAGGTGACAGCTGAAAGGCAGGAGCCTAAACTGGGTGCTCTTGTAAGACCTTCAAAAGACAAATGTCCTGATCTGTGACATGCTCCTATGACTTGTTGTCACATAGGTTACAAAGTTCAAGTTAATGATGATCTTAGTGCATTTTGGTTTTAACTGTATTTTCCTTTTATTTGGCACTGATATGACTTTTATATTTTACTTGACAATGACAATGTGGAATCAATCATGTAGCTATATTTTCATGACTGAGGCCACTGGGTTCAGCATAATAATAAAGTCAGCTAAAATTCTGAAGATTTATAGCAAAAATAGGGAATTTGGGCCAGGCCAAACCAAACCAGGGCAGCTGCAGCTGCAGCCTGCCACATGGGTTCAGAAGAAGCGAACAGAGGTGTACAAGGAAACAATCGGAGGGCACTGATTAGCACCATGAGCAGCAGTACCTTGTCCAACACTCACTGATGTATGTTGTCCAGAGTTGCAAGAAGCAGGGGAGCATCCTGGGGCAGAAAGTAGAAGTGGCAATATCTATAGCTTGAAGATCTATGACTTGGCCCCAGCCAGAAGGGTCTAGATGAAGTACACATGCCCCCTAGTAGTAGGCAAGCTCTGGTCTGTCATTTCAGGGTTTTTTTTGCAGACTCCCTGACAATGCATTTTCTTTAGTGAGCCTGAGCAATCAGATCGCAGGGTCCTACAATACCCCATCTGGGATGGGTGTAGGTGGACTCTCTGGTCCGGCAACATCCGAGGTCCAGCAGGGCAAGCAGCAGCTGGGCTGAATGGAAACTGGGGAGCCTCAGCCTGGCTGGGGAACCCCCAGTTGAAGCAGGGCTGGCTGGCAGCAGCCAGATGACCCTGGCCAGGGAACTCCTGGGAATCCCTGGTGGCAGCTGGACCGGCAATGGCCAGAAATCCTGGCCAGCGAAACATGGGGAACCCCTGGTGGCAGGGAGCCAGCAGTGGCTGGGTGGTACCGTCTGGGAACCCTGGAGAACCTGTTGCAGCAGTGGGGTGGGCAGCAGGGCAGGGAACTCCAGTCAGGCCAGCATTAGGGAGGTCAATGGCAGGGTGGGGAGCTCCAGACTTAGGAGCCCTAGAGCAGTGAGAGGAGCCCAGGAGCAGAGCAGCCGCCAGCAGAGGAATATTGATCTCCCCTGGTCCGGCAAACTCCCTGATTCGGGATCCCTCAGGTCCCGAGGGTGCTGGACCAGGGAGGTCCAACCTGTAGTTCAGAGGACTGCAATCTTAGAGAATGAGCATTAGTCTGCATATATTGATGTGGCTTCACTGAAGTCAACAGAACCATACCAGTTTATAGCACCTGAGGCTCTGGCCCTTGGTGTTTCTGAGAAAAATCTCTGTATGGTGTCACTCAGTACCTGTGCACTATTGCTGCCATGCTTTCTTTAGCCATTTTCTACATACGGCTCTCCTTGACAAGCAGTGTTATTTGCCAGGAAGTGACTTCCCAGAACCAAAGCCTTGTTTTCAGATCCCAGCACCAACTTATTCCAAGTATTAAAATCAACATCTTGTGGACAGCTAAAGCTGAATCAGAGAAAATGCTGGAAGGTTTCCTACAGGATCACCTATCTCACTCTATAAACGGCTTTGTCAGTGTGGTTTGTGTGCCTGTGGATAATGCTGAAGCTACTGCCAGGATAGCTCCCATTTTGACTTTTGGAAGCGCATACCTGTCAGTTCCTTGAAAATGCAATCAGAGAGAATGGTGTCTGGGCATGTATGTGGTGCACAGAAGAACAATGACTCCATTAAGCTGAATTATACTTATGATTTGATTATGAATGTATCTTTGAAGCAGGTCATTCATCATTTGCCAGTCTGTGGGGCTCAACTGATCCGAGGCTTTATTAAAGATCATTTATTAAATAGTCTTTAGTCTGATCAGAAGGTGAACTACAGGCAATGTAATCTAGTGGTTAGCATACAGCTCTGGGAAACAGTTCTCCTAGGTTCTGTTAACTGACTCTGTCTGTGACACATGCGGGGCACTTACCCTCTTGGTACCTCAGTTTACCATTGGCATAATAACTATAACAACACGTGTCACATTGTTATGCATTCGTTGCATGAAAAGGACTACATAAAACCATGGTTTAATTATTATCATACATATTTTTAATGTTCTCTATAGAACCATCACATAACTGTATTTACCTTTAACATTTTTTAAACTGCACATTTGAATGAAACAATGAGTAATCCTATGGCACCTTATAAACTAACAAAAATATATATAGCATCATAAGCTTTTGTGGGCAAAACACACTTCATCAGATGAGCTGGAGAAGAATAACAGGAGCCCAGAAATTTCTAACAGAAGGTGGGGAAAGACTCTTTCTTTCTTTCTGTTGGATGAGAAAAAAATATCAGACAGCTAGCAATGAGAAAAGATTTTCCAAGGATAAGATCAAACTTTCCTTCAAAATAGGTCTCTTTTGTGTTAGTTAAAAATACCCCAAAATAAGACATTAAAAGACTTGAATGAAGCAAGGTAGCAATTTTGCATTCATCTGGATGTATGGAAGGAGTCAATAAGTCATCAATAGCAGAGTGGTTCTATTTGGATCCCAATCATGCATTTCTTCATTCATACTTTCACTGAAGTCCAGGATTGGAATATTGTTTTGGAAAATATAGATTTTCTCATTCTTTCTACCTCTTTGCCTACACTACTAGTAGCTAATTGAACAACTGAGTAAAACGCCTTCTACTTTGTAACTTTTAAAAACAGGTACAAGCACTGAATTAAAATCTAACACATTCTGTGTTTGCTTGTTACTCTTCCCTGCTCTCAAAAAAAGTGTTTTTTATTTCAACTGCAGCTATGTTCTGACTATAGGAAAAGCAAACCTCCAAAGCTGATGTTTTAAAAATGCAACCAAAAGCTTTTCAGAAATGAAGTCAGAAGAAATGAGAAATGTTTTTCTCCAATGTTGCAACATAATGATAAATTGCTTTTGCCTTTCCAAAACCAAGTTAGAAAACCTCTGCTCACCTCTATTATCTACTCCTGGTCTCTAAAGACATATTACCATATTAATTCATTGTGTTATACAATTTGAGCAACTAAATGAGCTTACCTTATGCCCTCCTAATAGTATTTCCTTTTAATGTTAGTTTAAGTGATACATTTTAGGGGATATTTGAAACAGGATGCATCAAGAAAATGCATTTAAACTCAATTTTGTTTAAAAATTATGAGTTGTCTCATCTTGATGAACCAAGTATAGAAAAGCCACAGAGGCTCCATATATACCACACAATATATCTTCCAATGAGATATTGAGAAGTCAGTTATGGACTAGGGGTTGAAATTTTCAAAAGCGCCAAAGTGATTTAGGAGCACTAAAATTCAGTGGGACTTGGGTTCTTCATTCACTTCTGCTCCTTAGAAAAAATCTCACCCTAAAGAGGGAGAATTCATGGGGGTGGAAAGGGGGGGGGGAGGAAGGGGGGAGAAAACAACCTGATTAAAAAAATTAGGTGTCACAGCTGAGAGTAACATTCAATCCACGATTATTCCTGAGACCATCTTACTAGTTTTTCATTTGAGAATATGTTCAAGACTCCTGAAATGTTCAAGCATTAGCAGAAATGATTGTTTAGCCAAATACTCATCCTACAGTTTGAATCATTATGGGCCTGATTCAGCAATGCCTTTAAGCACATGCTTAATTTCAATTGCGTGTAAATGTTTTGCCTATATTCTCATTTTAAAAGTTTCAGACATTTACACAGGAAGCAAAGATAATTCTGGGTGATTTAGGCTATCAAACAGTTAACACAAACAATTTGCAAACCACCTGAAGATGATTCCTTCAACTTTGATTAAATTATGAAATAATGACTAGATTAGAAAGGGGGGGGGGCGGTACATGAAGCAGAAAAAGAAATTAAAGCTTGCAATCTTAAATCCACTAGGACTGTTAAAAAGTGCAAATTTAAGCACTTGTGTGCAAATATTGGTAAAAATTATTGGCAATGAAAAATTTGAGGGAGTATGGGCAGAATTGTCAAATACAGTACATTCCAAGGCCAATATTGTATATCACAAAATAATTATTTTGTTTCATAGTCTTCAAATGTGTCAAGTTGGGGATAAAAACACCTTGTTTTGGCTGGCTAGCTATTCTCATTTATTGCAATTTTCTTTTGAGTCACATGGTTATTTGCTTGTTACAGTGACCAACATAAGAAGCACTATCTTACTGCCAAACTGTATGTCAGTTCTGTCTGACCTTCCTGTGAGTATTAAACACCATCCAGTTTTAGGAGAGTTTCATTTCATTTGTGTGACACTGACATAAATTAGTAAGTAGAAGATGTTTCATATAAGCACATGATCGTTATATTCTTAGTTCGGTGATTTTAATGCAATAGATTTATCCCTGTGCTAGAACCATATTCATTTAAACTGACCTTACTTTATTTGAATTATTGCTCAGATTTGCACAAGTATAAATGACCTAATCTCCCAAAATACATTTTCTGACCGACATAAGCAAACAGTCTGAAGAAGCAATTATGTAAAAGAAATGGTTTTAGGCAACAAATGGCCCTATAAATAAACAAGTACTTCCTAATCACAGGCTAAAAGAATGTGCTATTTCTCTTACTTTTTTCCTTTTTAATAAAAAAGAGTCAAAGTGAATGAATTTTAATGCTAGTGGAAGTAATAGTGCTGTCTGAAGTCAAGTATAGTGAACTTAAATGCCACGAAAGCTTCTATTACCTAGAGTTTGTCCAACATACCTAAATCTGACTGGCTTTACCTCTGTCATTCCACTTCTGGGCTTATCAGCAAGAAATTAGCAAATCGATTTTCCCTTGCTATCTACTGTAGCTTCTCCAAATTCTTTTATGCAAGCTTTCCAGAGGTGAAAACAAGTGCTTTAACCCATGATGCTGCCACCTCACCTTCATGTCTGTTCTGTTTTCACCATAGAAAACATTCAGGGATCCCAATACTTATTACAATGTCTATATTTTCCTTAACATAAATAAAGGAAGGATGGTGAATCTTTGTATTAGAATCTTATTTGAGGAAGGAGCATTCAACTATTATTGTATCTTTGGGAGAAAGCATAATTGTTAGCTGGTGAGAAGTTGGGGAATCAATATAGTACAATATGATGGTCAAGGGAAGAAAGTCAGTAATAGGCATGCAGTATTAAATAAATAAAGCTTACACACAAAGTTTCTGATTCTCTTCTCAGAGTGGGGTAAATGATTAATAATTGAACTAAAGCCAATGGATAGCTAAATTGGTGTACAATTGGTAAGAGATGAGAATCAAGCCTAGAAAGGGGAAAATGAGGTCAGAATGAAAAGGTAAAGGTCAGTAAAGATAGAGAATAAGAAATTACATTGTCATAGAAGGGTGTACCAATTCAAGAGAAATAAAAGTAGGTTAAAAAGACAGGATCCATTTGTGCAAAGAAAACAAAGAAATCCATCAACAGAGAGGGTAAAATACAATATACATAAGGGGGAAAGACAAGAGTCAATAAAAAGAGAAACAATCACCAGGAAGTTTGCCCTGATGCTAAAGATGAGCCTGAAGTCAAAACTCAGATCCAAATCCTCCCTGAAGTTTAGTAGACATCAGCTCTGAATTTTGTTTTGGATTCATATTTTGTGGCATGGGACCTATATCTATTGTGACAGACCTAAACCAGCAACCTGCCATACTCTGGTGGAAGGCAGGTATACAGGGCACTGGATAAGTGGTTTTCTCTTCCCAGAGTAAACTCCAAGGGCACATTTAAACTGCAGCGCTATTTCGGAATAACAGATGTTATTTCAAAATAACATAGTGTGCATCTACACAGCAAGCTGTTATTTCAAAATAATTTTGAGATGGAGGAATTCTTACTCTGACTCCTGTAACCCTCATTTCATGAGGAGCAAGAGAAGTCGAAGGAAGATTGTTCTTCCTTCGACTTCCGGCTGTGTAGACAGAGCCAAAAGCCGAATTAAGCTATTTCAACTTCAGCTATGCAATTGATGTAGCTGAAGTTACATATCTTAATCATTCAATTTTTTCCCTGCAGTGTAGATGTGCCCCTAGAGTCTGCTACCATGAAATGAAGACAGGGCTAGCTAATTAGCTCACTCCCTCAGGCAATTCATTAAACACCTGCAGCCAAATAAAGCCATGGGGGATGCTTTATAAGGTTTCCTCCAGGTAAAGAGAGGGGGAAGACAAAGAGTGACAGACCAGAAGGAGGAAGGGTGGAACAAGAAGCTGTGTGTGAGCTGAGGACTGGCTAGCAGGTACCAGAAAGAGACATGTGGAGGGGTTGTCTGGGGAAGTTGCCCAGGGAAAAAGCTGCCAGTTCAGAAGTAAAAAAGTAAAAACAACCCAGACTGTTGCTGCTACCTTAGGGCTAGAACCCAGAGTAGTGGGTGGGCCCAGATTCCCCCAGACTTCCTTCACGTCAACACAGAGACTGCCTCAAGAGGGGAAACCAGGACCACCGAGGGGTGTTTTCACACCAAAACCATGAACTCCACTGTGATGAGTATGGCTCAGTAAGCTGTGGACCCTGCCTCTTGTAAAGAGAAAGGGGTTGTATGAAGGGCCACAGTGAGTCTCTGAGGCTAATATTATCTGCCAGAAGCATGAGACCCACAAAGCATGGCCAGAGCTTTGCCACACTATCAAATGAGGTAATTTCTGGGTTTTATTATAGATTTTCAGCAGTTTAATGACCAGCCTCTCAATGGCTCATCCTTAAAATGAAGTTTGTTTGGTTTTGTATTATTCCCATCAAACGACAGAGGCATCTGCCAAGGGATTTAATGAAGATCTCATTTGCAAATATGTTTAGGCCAGCTCCAAAGCACACTACATGGGGAATCTCTTTCCACTCACTTGCTGCTGGACTTTTGATTGGGCTCCCAATATTCATGTTCTGTGGGATCCCCTAGACCAAGCTGATGATGGAACAACAGCTTAGTCCAGGTGTCAAGCATGAAGACAATTTTAAAAGACCTCAAAGGGAACTATATCTGCTGGTAGAAATATCTGAGAGCAACAGCCTCTTGCTCCTGTGAATCCCTTATTAAAAGAATAAAAAGCTATAAGAACCTGTACCACGAAGGGAAGTCTTGCTCATTTAGTCCTGGTCTGCACCTTTTTTCAAAATAATAAGCAGAGCATCCACACTACCAACTGTGTTATTTTGAAATGAGGTACTGGTTATTTTGAAATAACTCTTGCTTTCCACAAGGAATAACACTTATTTCGAAATAGTTATTTCAAAATAGTGTTAGTGTGGATGGTCCAGTGCTGCTATTTTGAACTAACTACTCCCCAGACTCATTCAAAATAATTTCTCCTCTGTGCTTCCTGGGGCTCTAAGTCGAGGTAGTGCGTCCACATTAAGGGAGCCTGCCTCAGACTAATTTCTAGGCTTCCCCATAGCGTTGACATGCTATTTTGAAATTATTATTTTCGGAGTTATTATTTCAAAATAAGTTATTTTGAAATAATTTCCTAGTGTAACTTGCTCTTATTTCCTTATTTAACCAGCATCTTGCAAAATTTGTAAAAATGTTGTGTCTTAATGGAAATCAAAAATGGAAATAAAAAAAGCTGTGTGCCAGCTTTGAAATGCACGAGAGTCCCCAGCGGGTGACTAAATGAGATGGCACATTAGGGAGTGGTACTTCTTGCATTCTTTCTGGCTGTCAAAAATGCACCTATGGTTTCCATGATGGATCTGGTGGGGTGCACAGTTCCTAGGAGGTGGCACACACCCAACAAAGAAAGCAGAGGGATTTGCATGCAGAGGGATCCTTCCACAGCAAAGATCTCCAGTGGACAATCTGAACCTGATGTTTGGACCACAACAAAACGTGGACAAATAAATAGCTTTGCTGGTTTAAATAAATGCACCTTTACATTG
Organism: Rafetus swinhoei; assembly: GCA_019425775.1. Lineage (NCBI taxonomy): Eukaryota > Metazoa > Chordata > Testudines > Trionychidae > Rafetus > Rafetus swinhoei. The sequence continues at coordinate 198,769,341 of CM033424.1, read as the reverse complement.
CTCATGGAAATGCCTTTTCAATAATGTCCCAAAAGATGAAAATAAGAAAGCCAGTGTCCCTGGAGGAAGGAGCACCTTTTAGATGTACAAATAAGCCATTAATTCAGAGTTCTTCTGGGAAAGGGGAGTGGAGAAGGAGGAGAAACTAGCTTTGATAGAGGCAGAATATTATGCAAATATTTTAGACATGTCTCCAGGATACAAGTTGCCCTTTCTAAACTAAATGTTTGTGCAAACGACAGCCAACCCCCACCTCCAATCGGAATGAGAACATTTAAAGGACAGGCACAACATAAAATCTAGGCTGTTCATTTCCTCAGACTTCTGGGTTTCTCAGATACCTCTGCTTTGCATGCTTTGGACCACGGAAGATGTTTCCATGGTGACAAATAGATGTTATGTTTATTTATTGGGCAGCAGGGAATGACAATGTCAGCAAATGGTATTTTTGTTCCTTTCTCTTTTTTGTCCAGAGGAGAATTGTTTTTGTTAATGGACTAGCATTAGTAGCGGCAGCAGCTTTTTTTTTTTCCATCGCAAAAAATAAATAGCAGTTAATTTGATTCTGTACTTCTCTGAAAAACACTTCATATGCCTCTTGCTTTAGCTTCTATGCAAATGGTTTGTGGTGTGCAGGTGCTGGCTGCAGTGTGAAAAGCATATTTTACTTCATGGGAATGGACCCAAATATTTCCTACACAGGGTATGTATCCACTTTGGCTTGTACTGAACTTTTCCACATATTCATTCTTGTTGATGGCCCTGCTGCTTTGTCCATAAAAATGACCCGATGAAAGGTTAATACTGTTTTAGTAGATGCTGCCCATGGAAAAACTTCATGTTTCCAGGAGACCTTAATCACTAGAGATGAGGTAAGGCATTAGAAAGATGCTCAGTAATTATAGAAATCAAGAGAGAGCAGGTCTGAAATGAAAAACACATTTCTGGTTTCTTCTGGATTTTACTTCCTCTAAGAGAGACTATCTAGGGCTTATATAAAAAATATTTAATTTCTAATAATCAGATACTGTTTGCCGAACTCAAGTGAAGAGTCACCCCCTTACGGCTGTGTTAGAAACACCTCTGTATAAGGTAAATGAGAGAATGATCATTAGGCCAGAGAATAACTGTACCACTCTGATGCTTTAGGAGCACTCTGTAAGATACTAACAATTTAGTTCCCTGAGCCCCCTCATAGTAGACGGCCCAAGATGCTGTACAGCAGAATAAAATCAAAGGCAATATAATAAAGTACCATCTTGTTATAATAGGAGCATAGAGGGAAATGAAGGTCTGATCTTGCAAACACTTTCGAGTCAATGGGACTAGTGTTGGCAGTAAGTACTATGCTAGTGGTGAGTATTTATAGGACTGGGCCCCAAAACTGGGACCAAAAGGGTAAGTAGAAATAAAAGGCCAGCAATGGTTATCACAAAAAACATCTTTGAGAACAATAAAAAGCTTTAAAGTGAGGCTAGATGAAATGTGATGAGTTCTAAGGGGAGCAAGGCCCACCCTGTGGGTATGGCTATCCTGCAGTCAGGTGCCTGCAGCTGGCCTGTGCAGCTGACTCAGACTGCCAGGGCTCAGGCTAAGAGGCTGTTTAATTGCAGCAGAGATGGTCCAGACTCAGGCTGGACCCTGCAAGTGGGGGGGAAATGCTACGGCTCAGTCTACACTCTGAGCAGGGACATCTACACTGCAATTAAAGAGCCCCGCAGCCAGACCCCCGCAAGCCTAAGTGAGCTGGCAGAGGCCAGCTGCAGCACGGAAGTCTAATTGCAGCGTTGACATGCCCTGTGGGACGCACTGGGACAGGCAGCTTATTGATCTCTTGAGTTAGCCCCTGTTCTGGGAAGCCTTGTCCCACAGATGGCCCCTATGGAACTGTCCTGTTTCGATGCTGCTTGCTAATGAGCATTTTCTGCGTCCCTTTAAACGCTCGGAGTCTAGCAAAATGTGGTGGTTTGTGATGTGCACACTAGCCCACAGGGAACTGTATGGAAACGACTTAAAATCATTTTATGTAGGCCATGAAAGAAACAATCCGTGCTGAGACTGAGGAGGTGGGGAATGGTTATAGCTATATGACATTTTTTTTTTTACCACTGCTAGGTACAAATTAAAAAGGTGGGTGGGAAGAGGAGCTGCTATCATTCTCCTCCCTTCCCGAGACAGAGTGCAGGGACCCTCAGGGCAAGGAGAAAATGGACGAGAAGGAGAAAATCACTCACTCGTTCCCACAAGTGTTTCCTGGGACCTAAGGAGAGACCACATTTCATCTGGAGGAGTTTCCACCCCCCCTCCCCCCAGGTTCTGGGCACTCTACCAATCTGCTGCTTTATTATTGTCACTAATTATTAGTGTTGTACTGCCTAGGAGCTCCAGCTATGGGCCAGGACACCACGGTGCTAGGGGCTGTACAAACCCAGAACAAAAAGACCTGAGCGGTTATGAGATGGGCTCTGCTCTCACTCACAACGCCCAGTGGATTCTGTCTGCAGTAACACTAATACGCAACCAAAATCAGAATCTTAGCAGAAGCCAGGGGTTAAAGTTTTTCATAGATGTTTTAAGGTCAATATAACTACATAGTAAATTAGATCTGTTGTGGGAACCTCTTAGATGTTCCTGTGAAGGCCAGAGAAATGCCATCGGTCGTCCCATAATGACCAAGACATGGCATGAAGCAGAGCTGGTACATGGGTACAGGGGGTGCAGAGGGCTTGGATGGTGACCTGGAGGAGGGAGTTGGGGTGCAGGAGGGGCAGGGGTAACAGGGGAAGGCTCTGGCTGGTAGGCGCTTACCTAAGCCTGTCCCATCCAGCAGCCCTGCAGCATCCCCCAAAGCAGGCTAGGATCCCTGCCTGCTGAAGCCCCAGACACTTAAAACTGCAGGCTGCTCCCTCCATGTAGCTCTCAGCTCCAGGAGGGGGAGAGGCTTGCGCTGCCCCCGTTCCCCAGGCCAATCTCTCAGCTCCTATTGGCTGGTTGTTTCCAGCCAATGGGAGCTGAGGATTGAGCTGGGGGCAGGGAGATCATGCAAAGCATCCCCCTCCATCCAGAGCAGAGAGCCACATGGAGCTGCCCTCTGCTTAAAACAGAGGCTGCTGTGTGCCTGAGGGTCCCAGAAGGGTGGTCCACAGGCTGGATCCAGTGGCTTGGTGGGCCAGATTTGGCTCACGAGATGTATTTTGCCCCACCTCTGTGATAGTCTTTTTGATATTAGTTTTGTCCACTAGGAGATCCAAAATAATTCTTTACAGGGATACCCACTTGCCTTCAAGTTGCCTGCCTCCATGTCCTACTTCTGCCTGAGTGGGTTTTGGTGGAGAGTTTGTCTTGTTCTTTCTTAGCTTCTACAAGCTTCTCTCCTGTGATCACTAAAGAATACTAAAAAAACCTAAAACAACTGCTCATGAAGCTCCCTGATACTGCTCAGGACCAAATTTACACAAACATCCCCTCTAATCCCAGACCAGGAGTTTTCTATCTGCTACCCAAGATACACAAACCTGGAAATCCCAGACAACCCATCATCTCAAGCACTGGCACACTTACAACAGGATTATCTGGCTATATTGACTCTCTCCTCAGACACTATGCTACTAGCACACCTAGCTATCTTTGAGACACCACCGACTTCCTAAGGAAACTACCAAACATCAATAATCTTCTTGAAAATACCATCCTGGCTACCAAGGACATAGAATCTCTTTACACCAACATTCCACATGAAGACGGATTACAGGCTATCAGGAACACCATCCCTGATGGTGCACACCTGGTTACAGAGCTTTGCGACTTTGTCCTCATCCACAACTACTTCCAATTTGGAGACAATTTGTATCTTCAAGTCAGTGGCACAGGCATGAACACCCTCATGGCACCACAATATTGCAATGTCTTTATGGCTGACCTTGAACAATGTTTCCTCAGCTCTTGCCTCCTAGCACCATTACTCTAGTTATGCTACATTGATGACATCTTCATCATATGGACCCATGGGAAAGAGACCCTTGAAGAATTTCATAGGGATTTCAATAACTTCCACCCCACCATCAACCACAGCCTGGATTAGTCCACATGAGAGATCCATTTTCTTGACACTATAGTACAATTATATGACGGACACATTTCCACCACCCTATGCCAGAAACCTACCGACCGCTACATTTATCTTCATGCCTCTAGCTTCCATCCCAGATGCATTTCTCAATCTATTGTTTACAGCCAAGCCCTAAGATACAACCAGATTTGCTCCAATCCCACAGACAGAGACAAACACCTACAGGATCTATATAGAGCATTCTTAAAACTGAAATACCCACCCGGAGAAGTGAAAAAACAGATTGACAGAGCCTAAAGAGTACCCAGACAGAGTACTTCAAGACAGGCTAAGAAGAGAAAACAACAGAATTCCACTTATCATCACCTCTAGCCCACAACTTAAACCCCTCCAACGCATTATCAACAATCTACAACCTATCTTGGAAAATGACCCCTCACTCTCACAGGCCTTGAGGGAAGGCCAATCCTCGCCTACAGAAAATCCCCTAAACTCAAACAAATTCTTTCCAGTAACCATGCAACACACCTCCCTCATAATCATCCAGGAACCCACCCCTGCAATCAACCCTGGTGCTAACTCTGTCCACACATCTAGACAAGCGATTTCATCACTGGACCCAACCACATCAGCCACTACATCAGGGGCTTATTTAACTGCACATCCACTAATGTGATCTATGCTATCAAATGCCAGCAATGCCCCTCTGCCATGTATATTGGCCAAACTGGACAATCTCTACAGGAAAGAATTAATGGACACAAATCAGATATCTGAAAAGTCAACACACAGAAACCTGTTGAACACTTTAACCTGCCTGGGCACTCATTAATGGATGTCCACGTCATCGTGTTGTTTCAGGCCAATTCCACAAGCCAAATACACAAGGAAGGGTTGGAACTTAACTTCATTTACAAGTTTGATTCCTATCAGGGAGGAATGAATAAAGATATTGGCTGACTCTCATACTACCTTCCACATCCTAATGACTTAACCAACTAACCAACCAATGGGTGCTTATAGAGGTGCATATTGTTCTTATCAGCCTCTTGTAATTTGAACAATCCAATTCACTATTTTTTTAATTTTTTTTTCTTTTCCCCTCTCTCCCCCACTCCTCCTGCCTTCCCTTATTTATTCGTGGATCTGGACTTTTAATACTCCAGTCACTTGAAGAAGTGGGTTGTACCCACGAAAGCTCATGATACCATATACATGCTTCATTAGTCTTTAAGATGCTACTAGACTATTTGTTGTTTTTTAAGTTTTTTCAGTTATAGACTAACTCGGCTACCCCCTGAAGCTGTTGTTTCTTGTTTGTTACGTATCCTTTATATTTCAATATTACAGTCTCAAATATTACAAATACAGCAAGCAGTGGGATAGGCATAATGCTAGGTGCCATCAAGCAGCTTAGAGGGATATAGAAAGATGCACAAAAGCTGGAGTCCCCAGGAAGAATTCTGCCTCACGAGCCTGAAATCCTCCCAGGAGCTCCTCAGCCATCTTTCTTGGCCAGTGTGGCTCCGGACAGTGGATCCACCCTGGTGCCCCCGCCCCAGCTCATTCTCTTTCAGGAAACAAGTGCCTACATGTGAATGATGAGGGGTGAGACATTATGCTCCTCCTTGGGATTTTGGCTAGTTCCTACATAAGTGTGAGAATATGGCACTTCTCCTTTCCGCCTGTGCACTTGTGCAGGGGCTTGCCAGAATCTGGTCCTGCCTTTCAAAAGTATGGAATCATCATTACAAACATTACCATGTAATATTAACAAGCTGTATGTGGAATCAGACGATAGTGGGAGATATTATTCTAATTCCAAATGAAACTAGAAAACGAAACTTAAAAGCATTAAATAAGTCAAAACTCAAGGGACACCTTCTTTGATACTGCAGATCCACTAATATTCCTTACATTTGCTATAAAAGCTCCCACTTTAATTATCAATCAAATCTGAAAAGCAATCATATAATGGAAAGTAGCAACATAAAAACCAAATGAACCTATCCCTAGGCAAAAGAGAACATATTAGCCCAATAACCATGGTAAGAAGCTGAAATATTAACACGTAAGAGACTGTACACAAGCAGTTCCTAATTAGGAGTGTGTTTTGTGCTTCTGCCATTCATTTAGGTTTTTGTGTCTGCTTCCGTCTCAGAGGATCTCCCCTGACAGATCTCTGATTTTGTGGCACCTTAGTTAAAAAAAAAAAAAGCATTTCCCCTCATGTGTGCCAGTGTGACCCTTCATTTGTTTGTGAAATGAATGTAAGATGGTGGGGGTAAGGAAGATAGTTGTGGCTCCCTGACTTAGGAGCTATTTCAATGGTGGCCTCAACAATCACAGATTAGAGCAGGGGTTTTCAAAGTTGGGGTGCGGGCCCACACAGCTAAGCCACTGGCAGGCCCGTGACACTTTGTTTATCTAAGCGTCCATAGGCAGGGAGCCTCACAGCTCCCATTGGCTGCGGTTTGCTGTTTCCACTCAAGGGGAGCTGTGGGAAGTGGCGTGACCTGGGCTGACTCTTCCTGCGGCTCCCCTTGGCTGGAAATGGTGAACTGCAGCCAGTGGGAACTGCAAGGCTCCATGGCTACAGACACTTAGATAAACAAAGCATCACGAGCTTGCCAGCGGCTTACCCGGATGGGCCCATGACCCAATTTTGAAAACCACTGGATTAGAGCAAGCTGGGGCTGCTGTAACCTATGACAACTGCAATGGCCCCCACGAGCACAACTACATATTGCTGGAGCACAACAATGCTCCCCTTTACACCCTCTACTTTGGAGCTTCCTCTACGCCAGGGAAGTCCTCATCTGGAATGATCCAAATGCCCAAGCCTACATGGGATCTCCATACAATCAAAAACAAAGGGTCAGATTCTCTTCCATGATCCTGCCACACAGCTAAACAAGAATGAAGAGGAAAACTCCCTTTATGGCAGGAGCTCCAAAAATCTGGCTTTCTCTCTGTCATGAACCCATATACCATATCTCTATCCTCCTCCAATACAGTGTCTGCACACTTTAGTAGCAAAGAAAGACTCATAACCAAAAAGAGGAACTTGGACTAATGTTGGATGGATTCCTTGGATGTTTATTGCAGACTGTTTGGCTTTGGCTGTGAGACAAGACATATTGTGCCAGGATATCAAGAAAAAAAGAAGGAATAACAGTGAAAAAATAGAACTGGTGAAGCGAGAGTGAATCCCAGGACCCATGCTGCAACTTTGAAAAGTCCTGAGACAGCTGCCATGCTGCCTGCCATGGGAGGGAAGCGTTGTTTTTCTGCTGGCACTGCAATAGCTGCACATTTTTTCAAGACAGGGTCAGCTCTAACTCTCTCTCATTCAGGGGCAAGGAAGCCAAACACTGGGGCTCAGCCAGGCTGAAATTGTAAGGAGTATTGTTACTGTACAGCCATGTTGGTCCCAGGATAGCAGAAAGGAAAGGTGAGTGAAGTAATGTCTCTTATTGGACCATCTATTGTTGGTGAGAGAGGCAAGCTTTCAAGCTGCCACAGAACTCTTCTTCTGAAATTGGACAGTCTCACCTACCTCAGGGAAAAGAAATGCTGAGACAAGTTAAGGGGACACTAGATGGGACTGGAGTTATTTTAAGTAGCTGGTGTGTTGGAATTTTCACTATGTTTGACAGAAAGAGTGGATAGATTTTCAAGTGGATTTTAAAGACCGTGAATTCCATTGATCTCTGGGAAAGTAACACACCCACAGCAACAAAGGATCAGATTCAGCACTGTCTGTGGGTAAGCTGGCAAGAGGAAGATATGTTTTTGTTGCACACTTATTGAGTTGTAAAAAATAAAATTGGTGCAAAGGCTATTCAAGTAAAATCACTCTACACACTATAAAGCGTTCCAGTGCCTCCCTCCAACAAAAACCAGACCTTTGGGCTGTCATGCAGTAACAATACTTAGTGGTTCTATATAGTTGGATCCAAAACCTTTTCACTGTGCCTTCCATATGAAAAAATCACAAAACTGCATAAGTGTGAACTGATTAAGCCTCATAATATCCCTGTGAGGGCACCACCCATGATGGAGAATGGACAAATCAATGTCAGAGTTGGGGTTAAAACCCAGATGTCTTGGCTCCTGCCTTGCCCACACCCTAATCATTAAGCCTCAGTTCCCCCTTACATCCACACAGCGAGAGAGGCTACGTCTACACTGCCAGTTTTGCTGGCAGTGAGTATGCAAATGAGGTGTGGATTAGCATATTGCCACACCTCATTTGCATAATGTATGCAAGGCATTTTTGCACAAAGGGTTTTTGTGGAAAAAAAAGTAGTGTGGAGGTTTTCTTTTTGCACAAAAACCTCTTTTCCTGCCAGACCCTTATGCCCCAAAAGGTGAGGTTTACCGATCTGGCAGGAAAAGGGGTTTTTGCGCAAAAAGAAAATGTCCACACTACTTTTTTTCCCGCAAAAACGCTTTGCATACATTATGTAAATGAGGCACAACAATATGCTAATCTGCACCTCATTTGCATACTCACTGCCGGCAAAACCGGTAGTGTAGACATAGCCAGAGTGTACAGCTTCTTGAGCGAGGGAAGAGGTCAGAGAGGGTACCAAGGGGCAGGTTAAGTACCTGCAGCTGGGAAAGGGGTGAGAGTTAGACAGCATCACCATGTCAGATGAAGGGTTTTTTTTAGGAAAAACTTAAAAAACTACAAATAGTCTGGTAGCACTTTAAAGACTAACAAAACATGTTGATGGTATCCTGAGCTTTTGTGGGCACAGCCCACTTTTTCAGATGACCATAGTGTATTTTAAGAGTCAGTGGTACAAATATGAATTTGGCAAAAATAACAAGATCTCTGAAGAAGTTGCTTTCACTTGGGGTAAACACCCCAGGCCTCTTCATCATGGAGGCTTGTTTGTTGGCAAAAAGTGCCAGTCCGATTTGGGATGACAGCTGACAGAGCATGAGGAGTCAGTGTTCCTCTCCTCCTGAGATGGATCCTCTGCTGCTCTGGCCAGGTATAGATTATGGTTTCAAATCCTCACTGGTTTATGTGAACTTCAAAAAGCCCCAAGCTAATTAAATGGCCTTCTATATGACTTCAGAGGAGAAGGGGGAAATGTCTGTATATTGCATATAAGCTATTTTAACCCACCCTTTTTCATAGTGTGTGGTGGGCTGTTGGGGAGAGGAGGGAGAGGCAGAGGATATGTGAGATTCTGCAAGTGGAAGGATGGGGTTCTCTTTTTCTGTACTTTCCCCGACCCAAAGGTTGGTTCATATTGTTGTTAGGTGGTCAAACCTTTTAATCGTGGCTCCCTACTTCCTCCTTATTTCCATTGCTCTATCACAGTGAACGACTAATGGTGAGCACCTCCTCTCAGGCTGCCAGCAATGCTGAATTGTAAAGCAGAATAGAAAGCTTGAGGAGCTCTCAGAGGCCTTATTTTCACTGACAAGGCATGTTCTTAACTCAAGTTACCATGAGGTGAAATCTTAGGAGAAGACAAGACAATTTTGTAGTTTTTCCATAAAGTAGCAGATCAAGGTAAACCCATACATCCCTCACCATCTTTACCCTGGCCTTCCCTAACTCAAGGGAAAACTACAAACTGCTTTTGTCCTCACTAGAATTTCACCTCATGTTTGCTAGCTCACCTGGAGGACATCATTATTCCTAATGGTGCAAAAGAGTGAATGGCCATCCCTCTTATCACATGCTCCCCCTTTGAACCAAAGAGCAATCAAATACTTGATATCCACTGGCCAGGCAACACAAGAACTCCTAGACATCTTCCAAATCCAACAACCTGTATGCTAGGGTAGGTAGGTACCTTATCACCCCTTCCCTTTTAGTGGTCTAATAAGAAAACTTCTCATCATGCAAGATAGGAGGTCTTAGGAGCAAAGAAGCATACAAGTTGTTAAAAGTTATCCTGCTTTACAGAAAAGGAAGTGGTCAGAAGCCTATGGATTTTCAAGTTTTCAGTCTCAGTTCTCACAGCCAACTCCACTGCAGAAAAATAAACTCTTTTAAGGACCGAACAGCAAGGCTGTGTATCATATGCAATGTAACATGCATAGAAAGCCACACATTACAGGAATGTCCCCTTTGAAACATCAATGATCCCATTGCAAAAATCCCTAAGAAGCTACTTATTTGCACAGGGATGTGGTTATATTAAGGAGTTGTGGTTAAGTTAATTTACATTAATACCTAAAAGAGTCTTTCAATAAGAAAGTTTAACAATAAACTATGAAAAGCCACAGCAGGAATGGTGAGTCCAGGCAAAGGTTAGGTTTCTTTAAAAGAAACAAATCAGGAGATCTGTCAAAATTGCTTTATGTTCACAAGCATTTTCCAACAACAGCCTCAGTCTCTAGTGTGGAACATGTGGCTGCAGGAGTCATTTAAAATTCTGCTAAATCATTCTGTGACTCTCTAACCAATACTAATAGCTTTTAAGGTGTCTGGATATTTCTCTTCAATATTAAGCCTTGCACTGACTTTAGTAACCATTTGTTTGTATGTGTTTGTGTGCACATGCGTGAAAATGAGAGTATCATATATTTCATTTAGTGCTCTGGTTGGCTTTCACTGGAAGATAAAATAGTCACTTGTGATTTCTTGAGAGAGAGAAAAGGGATTCATTTAGAAGGGAAAAAGCCCATAAAGATGAAAATTTCTTCCCTGACTTCATTTTCTGTTTTAAACAGTAAATTGTTCTGTCATTGCATGATAATTGGTAAATATACTGAAATGGGTTATTAGAGTTAAAATAGACTCTCTGGGTATACAATAACTATATTTTATAATGTATCCTTTAGGTATGATTGCTAATTACATTTCTGTCTGGGAGAAATAGGTATTATACTTGGAAGTAGGAGTCTTCTGATGGTGAGGGTGGCCCCACAGATTCTGTATGCCACCAAATATACAATTTAAATACAACAGCAGGGGTTTGTGGCAAAACTGAACATATGATATATTCATCAGACAATTAATGGTAAAGTATTTTACAATTGGCTAGCACCTTGTTCTGAAACTGCATAAAATTTCGTTTGGTGGAGAAGAGACACATGCCATAGGTAACATACACACAAAATAACTGTGCTCAGTTACATGAAGAGTCTGGTTTGTTCTAACAAGTTAACATGTAGAGGAGCTGTAGGAACAAGTTCAGTGAGAGGAGTGTAACTCTAAGGTAACTTCACTCAAATTGACAAAATTACTCCGTATTTACACCAGTGTGGTGCAGAAGCTGACTATAGTTAGTAAATTATATCATAGGTTTCCAACTTAATATAACGAACCTTATTCTGATCTGATCGCCACATAAAATTTGCAGGCACTGCTCCCCAGTGAGGTTGCAATGGAGTGAAAAATAGTTTAAATGAGATCAGAACAAGGCTGAGTTGCTGTGTGATTGGGGACTGAAATACATGGATGAATCTCCTGTTCTCTGCCTATGGCACACTACAGTTTAGTCTCCTGAGGCCTGGAATGTTTGGGTATGTCTAGACTGCATCCATCTGTTAGCAGAGGGATGCAGATTAGCAGTTGACAAATGAGGCAGGGATTTAAAAGCTTGCCAACTCAGCACTTTGCCCGCAAAGCGGCAGTCTAGAGGGGATCTGTCGAGAAAGAAAGCCTTTTCGACAGATCCTGTAAACCTCCTTGCAGGAGGCATAAGGGATCTGTCAAAAAAGGCTTTCTTTCTCGACAGATCCCCTTCTAGACTGGGCTTTTTGCGGACAAAGTGCTGAGTCGGCAAAACGCGGTGGCCATTTTTATGCAAATTAGGCGCTGGATATTTAAATCCCTGCCTCATTTGCAATGTCGACTTGCCTAATCTGCATCCCTTTGCCGACAGAGGGATGCAGTCTAGACATACCCATTCTGTCTAACCAGACCTGAAGAAGAGTCCTGTGTAGCTTGAGAGCATGTCTCTTTCAGCAAAAGAAGTGGGTCTGATAAACGAAATTCCATTCACTCTCTTGTTAATCTAACTAGTCCATTAGGCTCATCATAGAGTTATCTGGGAGATGTTTAAAGACTTATAATAACTAGAAGCTCAGACTACATGGTCTGATGGTGCCTTTTGGCTTTAAACTCTATGAAATCTGAGTTACCTTGGGTTGGTGTTCACGGCTTACTGCACAAGTCTGCTAATACTGCTGCTGTAAGTTAACAACAGCATTTCCAACTCCCTTCGGGTATGTCTACACTACAGCTTTATTTTGAAATATCTAATTTCGAAATAGTTATTTTGAAATATCTTATTTCAAAATAACGCGTCTACACACAAAATGCATTTCGAAATAGTTTTTTTGCTATTTCGAAATAGTGCGTCCACACTGGTTGGATGATGAATCGCATTTAAGGCCAGCCGGAACTGGTTCCGTCAGGGCATCAGGTCAGAAGTTACCTTGTGGCCAGGGCGGCCAGCAGGGCACCCTGGGAAGGGCTGGAGGCCCCCTATTCCGAAATAAGCGTCTATACAGCGCTTATTTTGAAATAGCAATTTTGAAATTGGCGCTATTCCTCATGGAATGAGGTTTACCATTCAAATACCCTCCGCTATTTCGAATTAATTTCAAAATAGCAGTTGGCTTGTGTAGATGCTAGGAAAGTTATTTCAAAATAACGACTGTTATTTCGAAATAACTTTGCTGTGTAGACATACCCTTGCAGTGTAAGGGACAGTTTCATATTTTGTTCATAGGTTCAGTAATAACTGAGTGTAACAGGGACTATTCTATATTTGGAGCTGTGACGTAGTGGGGGTACCTGGCTGGTTTCTATGCTGGCTCTGTGGTAACCCCCACTGGCTGCCATCGGTACCACAGCCCAGAAGGACAGGGGATGAGTCATTATGCTCAACCTGTCTGACCAGCTACCCCCCAGGGAGAGAGAAAGGAAGGGGGATTGCTGCCCTGGCTGGGGGGAGGGCTGGACGAGAGTGGTTTAGTTTCTGTCTGGGATCATGGAGGAACCAGCCTAAGCCAGGGGCTGGGATTTAGAGGCCCAGTCTCCCCCATGTCAAGGGGGGCTGAGGCATCCTAGACCTGCCCTGTAACCAGATTACATCTGTGCTGTGCTGTGCTGTATCCTGGAGAAACAATAAACTCCCTCCATTCTACGGGCTGGTGGAGTCTGTTCGTGCCATTACGGGGTGCAGGAGTCAGGGGACCCCAACGCTGGCCGTCACACTGGTGTCAGGAGTGGATTCACTGCACCCCGTGGATGGAGCATCCAGCGCGAGCGACAAGGTGCAGTAGAAGCAAGAGCCATGGAACCAGGCGTGCTGGAAACAGAGCCAAGCGGTTCCTGAGAATCGTACGCAGCAGCACTAGACTGGTGAGTCTGCACCGAGGGGACCAGCGGGAGATGGCCTACACCCAATTCCTGAAGGCAGAGCTGGTGAAGCTGTGAGAGAGGGGCTTGCCTGTGCAGAGCGCAACCAAGGCCCAGCTGATTGCCCGGCTGGAAGAGAATGCCCAGCCACAGGGCTGGTATCCTGTCCCCGTGGGAGCAGCCAGACCCACACTGGGAGCGTGTCAGGCTCGGAGAGGGGCGGAGTGCTGGAGGCCGCCAAGAGACCGGACTGCCTACCAGGGAAGCCCTGCAAGCCGTAGTCCGGCTAGGGCAGGGGCCAGCCCAGTGGAGCTGCGGCGGCTAGAAATCCAGCTGCAGATGAAGGAATTGGAAGTCCAGGACCGTAGAGAGCAGCGGCAGCATGAGCTGGCCATGGCAGAGCGGAGAAGCGGCAGGGCCCCAGCTGCGCCGAGTGCAGATGAGCCCCAAGGGCCCAGGGCGGCCAGACGCTTGGAGAAGCTCGTGGTGGCCCAATTGAAGGACATGGGTGATGTAGATGGGTTCCTCAGCTCCTTTGAGAGGGCCTGTGGACTGCAACGGGTCCCCCCCCAGCTGACTGGCTGCAGGAGCTCATCCCCGCACTGAACCAGGAGGCCACCAGGGTGCTCAATCAGCTGGAGGACCTACAGCCAGGGGATTACAACCGAGTCAAGGAGGCCCTGCTGCACAAGTTCGGGCTGACCCCCGAGATGTACAGGAAGAAGTTCCGGGAGGTGCAGAAGGGGCCACGGGAGACCTATGTGGACCTGGCCTCCCGCCTGGCGCAATACTGCCGCAAGTGGGTGTCTGGAGTCGGAGCCCAGACTGCAGAGGGGCTGCTCAAGCTGTTCATGATGGAGCAGTTCTATGAAGCATGCCCACCCAGATTGAGGCTGTGGCTCAAGGACCGAAGACCAGAGACCCCCCAGGAGGCCGGGAGACTGGCAGATGAGTTCACGGAGAGCCGGTCCGGGTGTGAATGGGAGTCCCGGAGAGAAAGGGAATCGCACAGAGACCGGATGTCGGCTGAGCGACGGAGGGAGTCAACTACGAGGCGAGCCCAAGGAACAGGACGTCTGTGCCCCAGGAAACCAGCCAGGTACCCCCCACTACGTCACAGGAGCTCACCACTGCAATTAATAGACATCGCAGCTGGCATCTTTATCCTATTCTATACAGCTGCAGTTGCTATGGCAGCAGTCCCTGATAGGCTGGTGGGTGGGCCATAGAGCCTCTTTCTCATCTCCTATTAATACTGCTCCAGGGACCACTCATACCTTATGCAATGGAGCAGCTCTCTTAACATCGTTGTATAGTGTTGTTGTGTACTGTTAAACAAGTGCACTCATCCCAAAGATGAGTGTATTTCAGTGGTGAGGGAAGGAGTCTGCCTATGTAGCCTTCGATTCCCTCACAAGGCTGTTTTCAAAATTAATTATTCTTTTAGAATGCTCCATGAGCCCCAGATGAAAGGTGTGATACAAATGAAAAGGGCTGTTATTACCCAAGTGGCTTACTACAGCACTAAGACATATATACCATTTATCATTTCATTATAACTCCTACAGTACTGGATAGGAGTACTGGGTAAATTAACCAGTTATTAAAGTACACTAATTTATATGGCAAATTAAGAATAAATTAAATTAACTGATCATACAAATTAACTATTTTATTCATAAGATTAAAGGGGTTAGTTAGGAACCAAATTAAAAAGTAGCCAATTTTAGCTTATTTGTGTAATTCAGAAAGAGAAATGTTTGAAAATGTTTTATTCTTAGGGTACGCTCTGTGGCAGTGCAACCTTGGAAAGAATTCAGAGCCACTGTAGATCTCATACTATGTCGTTATGTTAGCCATCTTGTGTTGCACATTTAGATCTGCTTAACAAACAGAAATGGGATAGGTCAAATCAGCAGGAAATCCATGAAAGCAGACATACCTTAATTTGAGTAACAAAACAATGTTTGCATCAAAGGCCTTTTGAAGCATATAATATCTTAACACTCAGCTAGACCTGAAGTGTTCTTAGAAAGTTTTCAGAAGAATTATGTAGGTTAAAAGGAAATATTTATAGGAGGTATTAATGTGCAGTTTTATATTGTGGATCAACATTTCAAGCAGTTCCATTTTAAAATAACACTTTTTTAGAAAAGCCTGGCTCACAAAAAATTAGCTAGACTGCTTATGAATAAAATTTTAAGCCTTTACTGATTTATTCTGTTAATTAACAGTGTTGGATTTATGGGTTATTAATAGTCTGCTAAAGCAAATAATGAGCCACTTGATGAGAATAAAAGATATTTTCAGATTCTTTCACTGTTAGACTACATTTAACTGCAAGTCAGCCCAGGGAGCCTGAATTTGGAGATTAAACATTCAAAGGCTAAAACATCCATAATCTAAGCCAGGAATTGGAGTAATAGTATTATTCTGAGTGTTTGCAAGGCATCTAGAAGAATCTATTAATGGAAGGGAGGTGATCAGGAAGAAAAACAGGAGCAGAGCAGGGGGGGTCACTAAAAATGTCTAGTTCATCATGTGAAATATCTAGTTGTGATAATGCTGAGCATCATTAGCCATCACAAAGGTTCTGTTCTCAGCCCCTGAGCCATGGGTTAGGTTTTAGACATTACCATTAATTATTGAAACACAGAAGGCTCAAAAACATCTTGATTCACTGGCAAACTGACAAACATATGGTGGGTTTTGCAAACCTCTAGGTTTCTGTTCATAGAAGGAAAACATTAATTGCATACAAATTCTACTGGGAGTTCCAAAACCAGCCATCGTTAACATAGTTAGATGTCGTATCTGGTAAGCTCAATGCATTTTAAAATCCATGTAACAAATTAGAACTTTTCCAGAGGCTTAGGACAACCAAAGTGCTTAAATGAAATAAACCCAAAGAACAACAATAGTGTATCAGACAACTTTGCTTTTGATTGATAGTCTGGATGGCATGTATATTTACTGGCAATCAGAAGCTGTTGTCTGGAATGTGCTGTTTTGTGATGTTCCTGGGGTCCTACCAATACTACTTAAGACATTTGATTGTCAGGTTGACATTTGAAATCCCATGGATATCAAGACTCCAGATTGAAAGTCATTGAACACAGAGTTTAATCATGATCAGCATTGGATCTTGGAGAATAGTAGTCTTCTCCTTTTTCCACTGCCATTTTCTTTCTCTTTCTTCATTATAGTGTGCTATGGGGGCAACACAATGAGGCATGAGTATAAGAAGTAAGTGACACAGTGAAATGGGCTGGCATTTAGGATATCTTCTGATATAAAAGGAGGCATGGGATCTTTATTGATCTTTTTCCTATGTTTCTTGTAAAACAAGGCACCAGTACTACTGCTCCAAACACTACCCAATATCAAGATCTGATTCTGAGTATAGTAGTGACTCAAAGTGAGGAATGTTAACGATGCAACATTGTTCTGAATTCCCTTCATTAGGAAATAACTTAAGAATATGGGATTGCTTTCCCTTTTGTTTTGTTTTGTTGTTTTTCCTGGAAAATTCAGTGGGATTTTATTACCGGACAAAAAGGAAGATCATACTACCATCTGTGATCCAGCATCCCCGTGGGTACTCCAGGGCTGGAGCGCTCATGGGGAAAAGCCAGGACCTCTGGTCAGAGTTCTCCTGTCCTCCCAGAGCTTCTGGTGTGCCGCAAATAGCCCATTTGTGGTGCTTAAGCTAAGTGGGGTGGAGAAGGAGCAGGGATGGGGGACAGTCAGGGGAAAAGGAAGGGTGGCTGTGGAGCCCCACACTCTTGGAGCACCTCATCAACACTGTCTCTTCCACTGATTTCCCCCCCCCCATCCCTGTTTGGTCAAACCTGCCCCTTCTGCTGCTGCCGGAATGGGCCCCACAGCCAAGAGCAGCAGAGGGCTCAGAATTGACCAAGCAGGGACTGAGGGGATGTGCTTGGGGGGAAAGGCAGGATGGCTGCAGAGCCCTGTAGCCAGCAGCAGGGGATAAGAGCACAGACGGGGGGCCAGGAGTGCAGCCCGGTGGCCAATGGACTTGGTGTGCTGCTGACCCACAGCCCCAGGGCTCTGCAGCCACCCTGTCACTTTCCCCGAGTGCCCCCCCCCCACATTCCTCACTTGGTCAGTGCTGGCCCCTCTACCACCGCTGGAGCATAGCCCCACAGCTGGTGACAGCAAAGAGGTCAGCATTGACCTCCCCTGCTCCAGCAGATTCCCTGGTTCAGGACCTGACTGGTCCCAAGGGTACCGGACCAGGGGAGATACAGCTGGTATCAAAATTTAGAATTTACTGAAGTGAACCTGAGTTGCAACATCCTCAATTTAGAAAAAGTTAATAACCCAGCATGCTCCTCCAGGAATGCCACCTTGATCTGCATCTGCACAGTATTTGAGTCACTCAATGGTCTGTAACATATTTAACTTTCTGTTAGTTACTTTGTGAACCAAAGTGCACACAGATTATTCCAACCTTCCACTCGCACCAACCTAATCTCAGAAATATTCTTTATGTTTTTCATAGCCACAGGAAAAAAGAGACAGTGTAAATGAGTCCAGCTCCATTGACTTCCTTCTACACCAGCTGAGAGTTGACCCAGAATTTTTCATTTTTTTCTTTTATTAAAAAGGGAACTACAATATTTGACTTCTGTGGGACAAGGAACAGATCCTAAATGAGGTAGATGTTCGTGAGTCCCTCTGTTCTGATATTACTGTAGTCCAGTTACCCAGGATTAAAGAGGAAAGGACATTTAGAATCACAGAATTATGGACATTCCAGTGTGGCAGAGTTGGAATTCTTTGCATCAAATGATGAACGCAATTTTCTATTACTGGGGTGGTCAAACTTACTGACCCTCCAAGCCACATTGGACAACCTTCAGAAGTTTGAGAGCTGGGGCTTATGTGCCAGGGCTCAGGGCTTCAGCCCTGCTGGAGGTGCCTGTCAGGGGTTGGGGGTTTAGCCTAACTTCTGCTGAGCCCTGGCAGGGATGCTTCATAGGGTTGAAGCTCTAAGTCTTTCCCTTCCCACTGGGAAGAAACCTTATCCTACCACCCTGCTGCAAAGCAAAGCTCCAAAGCTCCCCCACCCCAAGTCTGGTGGGTGGAGGATGGGCTGGGGTGCTCTACAAGCTGCACTTTAACTGTAAAAAGAGTCCGATCCATGTGGCATGCGAACTAGTTTGGCCACCCCTGTTATATCATGTATTGAACACATGATTACATTTACCCGAGAGCAATTTATTGTACTACATTCTAGACTATTACCCTGCCCCGTCTTGTTGAAAGTCTATACAGTCATCTAAGGCTATAATCTTTGAATGATGCTGCAGCCAAGCCCTATGGAAAAACGGGTTTTCTACATTCATGGAGCCAGTTGGACTAGATGTGGGGCTGGAGCTTTCCAGCTGGCCACATGGCAACAGGAAACAAACTACATAAGAAAGGCTTCAGCTCTGAACAGAAAAGATCAACACATGTAAGAAAGCCTTGCAGAGATAAGGGGGGGGGAGGGGCAGTAGGGAGTCTGCCTGTAATACTGACATACTTCAGACTCACAAAGAGGACATTTTTATTATTCAAAGATCTGTAGCACACGTGCTTTTAAGAGTGAAGTGACTGTAATTAAAAAATTCCTTTGCTAAGCTTATATTCCTTGCCATCCCGCCACATTCTTGCCGAAGGGACTAAACCAGAAGCCCAGAGTGCCCATAGGCTTTGTGGAGCTCTGAGAGACTACGCGTGAATGCCTGTGGATGGGGCTTGGGAGGTCTGAGGATTTTTCTTCAAAGTCTAGACTGGCAGTCTGTGAAGTCTGAGGTCCTAAGAAAAGGTGTCAAACAAGAGAGCTGAGCCTGGGCATCTCAAAGCTTAACAGATCCAAAGCTAGTAATATTGAGAAGACTCTGGTCAGATTCGGACACTGGATCCATTCACAAAAGACTGGTGTGCCTACAAAAGATTACTGAGCCAGGTTGTAATAAAACTGGATGATCACCTGTTTAATCTTCCAGTCCATCTGTCAGTGCCTTTGACCACATATTCCAGTTTAAAATGATTCCAGTGACAGAATTTCCACCTCACCTCTAGAAGAGTTAACTTCTACATTATTTTAGCCCCTAATGTATATTCATATATATGCCCCTGTTTAGGGATTATATCAAGTACTGTATACAAACCTCACATTTCAATGCTCTGAGAACAAAGAAAACTCACTGTGCTTGGGGGTGCATCATTGAGAGCTCTTTTCTGCAGTACTCTTTGAAACTCAGAATGCTGGGTGGTTTTCTTGCTTATATCCTCCACATCACATTTTATGCGTCTAAATTTGAAAACCTAGCCCCAGTGTGCTTATAAAATGCCAGGTTATTGACAATAGTAGTGCTCATTTGCTGTGGCCAATTTAGCACTAATAAGCTGAAACTGCGCTACAGGGATTCTGCTGTATGGAACATAAACTCCTTTCCCTTCACTATTAAGGATACTTTCCTATAAAAGGATGGCAGCCTAATAGTTTCTTCTCCATGTTAGTAACCAATCTCTGTACATATTAGCGCTATTTTCCCCAACAGCTTTCACTGTAACACATATTAGCTCTGTTACAAGGCACTGAACCGACGAATACACAGTAGACAGGCTATTGAACTATTTTGCGAGCATACTGGGAATCCAGCATGTACGCATACTATGGTGGTTCTTAAGAAACATCCAGTACTGGAAAGAGTAGAATTTGCTGCCATGAATCAGATCTACAGTGTGGGTTAGGTGAGGGGGCTTTGCGTTTGTTTGTTTCTTCCTATTATTTTAGAAAAGGTGGGGTCTATTCTAGGGTATCTTTCAGAAAAACTGAATCTTAGTCCTCCCTGCCCTCCAAATGGGGAACAGCAGCAGCAGCTGAGAAGAGCATTCGCCCCCCCCCAAATTATTCACTCAACTCTGAAACCAGCACTCTGCAAATAATTCTCTCATCTGCTGGGTGGACATGCATTATTGCTCCTCTTTCAGCCCTCCTTTCGCCTATCACTGCATCCAATCAGCTATCCCAGTTCACTCTTCTTTTTTCTTCTTTGTCCCTATCCCCACCTTTTATGTTTCTTTTTCTGTTTTCCCTTCTCTTACTCCAAGAATCTGTTCCTCGCCCCCACTTCAAGCTTGAGTCCAAAAATAACCAAAATCATACTGCTAAAGCTAAGTTTGTTTCATAAATAAACATATAAACAAAGCTGTAAGGAAAAAAAGGCATATGGAATGAGTGTGACATGCTTTTTCTCATCCTGACCACTTTGCTAGTATGTACCTCCTCCCTTTGGATTCAGCTATTGAAACTAGTTTATATCTATTGATTTCAGTGGCACTATGTGAATTTACACCAACTATAGATCTGGCTCCTGTTCTTCCTGTATGCGTTTGCAGTGCCTAGCAGTTAGCACAATGGGGCCGCTATCCTGAGCAGAGAGACTGAGCTAAGTAAAATAAATACATAATCTAATCATTAACAGTCTAGTAATGAAGTTGATCTCTCACTCATTGCCTAATACACATGGATCCTCTTGTCTGCTTAGAATAACCACACAGGGGTTATTTCATTCTGTAATAAAATGACTCTCATAATTCTACCCAGAATAAATCGACTTGTGTGACATTATTAATGCCCTGAACATTCTGAGCAGCCTTAACTAACCACAATCGCCAGACAGAAGATGGAAGACACCACTATCTCACTTCCTCAACTTCACAGGGTTTGTGATTTTAGGAATTAAAAACAAAGCTTATTAATGTTGTATTAATTAAACTTGTATTATAGCTGCTGTATCATTTCCCTTGTTTCCCTTGGCAGTAATCAGATTCCCTCATTGTGATAAACTACCTCGGCCTTCGGCCTCATAGCTTATCCACCTGAGAATTGAATTATTGCCTCATGAAAGAGAGGGTTGATTATATAATCACTTAATTAAACGCTATACTCAGTCATTGCTGAGCTACTCCTAAAATGCATTTGGCATCTCTATTAGTGGAGTTTAAACATCGGACGACTTTTTTTTTCAGATGTGCTACTTTAAAGGTTATTCATTACAATGTTCTTTTGTTTGTACTGCTTGATTATAATCCATGGTTATGACTCACTCCCCCTCACAAAGGGAACGAAATGGTCTCTGTGTTCCTGTCTGGCTTGCAGATTCTCACTGTTCTGTTTGTTTTGGATTCCCCCCCCCCTTTCTCTCTGTAAAAAGTTCCAGAGGTAAAGCACCCTCCTCACTCATCTGTTAGGTAGCTCAATTCTGAGCAAGTCTCAAAGGCCTGATCCAAAATGCACTGAAGTTAACAGAGTCTTTCAATGGGTTTGGGTCAGGCCTTATACAGGAAAAAACCACATGTGCTATATCATGAGAGCAAACAGTGTTTGTTACAGCCCCGTGAGTTCTCTCAGGTGGATGGTCACTGGGCCTCTCTAGTAACCCAAACCTTGAGTGTTGTGTACTTTTAAGCCAACTGAGTTTAAGTAGCATACAAACACTGGCTTTATTTTGGTCTGGTCTTTCAGGCACACACATGGGGTTCAGACTCCAATGGCTGGTGTGGGGCTGAGCTGCCATAGGCCCCAAGATGAGCATGGACCCCTCTAGTTTCCCCAGTAGCTGATGCACATATGCCTTCTCCAGAGCTACACCCACATGGGTACACCAGATCAGTGCCCTCCCTTCCTCTCCCCCCCCAGTGATTTTGTGACATTTAAGGCAACAGAGACTTTGCAAAGGCACTTCTAAATCACACATACTTATCCACAAAACCCAAAAGGTAGACAGATCTATGGAAACATTTCTAAAAAATGCCCACCTGCACATGTGACCTTCCCTCATTTTTTCACCCTCACTGATAGGGCCCTTTTGATCTTAGTCAGTGTCCTACAGGGAGTCCAGGATTCTTCTGCGTCTTGTCTCCTTCTGCCCAGTATCGTTTTCTGACACGTCTTTTCCTCTCTTTTCTAACAAAGAAGTCCTCCTGCGTGTAAGTATTGGTGTGAGACCTCATGTCCCATCCGCTTGCATAGCCTCCCTTTGTGTCAGAGAGGTAGGGGTAGAGTCAGAATGAATCCAGATCAATTTCTGTGGTTCCAAACTGTGCACATCCCCTGCATTAGATGCTGCAGTTGAAAAATGAAGGGAAAGAAAAACAGTTATCTGAGGAAGGAATGGGTAGCTGATCAGACAGTAACAAACTAAAACAGTGGTCCTATTCGTTTGGCTGTAAAGGCTGTAGGGTTTCTGTGGCTCACTTTGCCTAAACCAAAACACTTTCTACACTGTCATTGTGCAGCTTGAATTTTAAGCTTTGATCCCACCTATCAGCTGAGTTGTATGGAACAGGGTATTTCACTTCCTCCATCATCACAAATGGAAGGCCACTCAGACTTGACATAACATAGGCAAAATTAGAGCCTGACACAGCTCCTACTGAATTCACTGGAAAAACAATGAGGAGTCCTGTGGCACCTTAAAGCCCAACTGATTTATTTGGGCATAAAATGCCGAAATAACAGATGCATCTGACAAAGTGGTTTTTATCCACGAAAAGATGCCTAAATAAATCTGTTAGTCTTTAAGGTACCACAGGACTCCTCATGTTTTTCCAGATACAGACTAACACAGCTAACCCTCAGAGACTTGAATTCACTGGTAATCTCTCAGGGTACGTCTACACTGAGGGCTAAAGTCGACTTAAGATATACAACTTCAGCTACATTAATTGCGTAGCTGAAATCCAAGTAGCTTAACTCAGCTTATGGTGCTGTCTACACTTAGGGATGTTAAATGGCATTTAATCAGCTAATCAACTAGTTGATGGAATTTCCATCGACTAGTCGATTAGTTGATAAAGGGGGGGAAACTGCAGAGCTGCAGTGGGGTTATCTTCCAGCCCCGGGAGCTAACCTGGCTGTGGCTCTGCCTTTTAAATGTATTAAGAGCTGCTAGGCTCTTAATACATTTAAAAGGCTGAAGTGCACCCGGGGGGGAGACTGGGCATGAGCTGGAAATCAGATGTCCTGCCTTGCACCTGGTCCCCCCTGCTCACTTGTGCTTTTTAAATGCACTTTAAATGTGCTCTAGCTTTTTAGCCTGGTGGCTCTTAATACATTTAAAAAGCACAAGTGCAGCGGGGAAGACTGGGAATCAGCTGATTCCTGGCTTGCACCCAGTCCCCTGCTATGCCTCTGCCTCCCTTGCTCCCTCCCCCGCCCCCCCGGGAGATAGTGGCGGTGGAGAAGTGGCTTTTAAGCCAGCTCCCTCCAGCACCGGTTCCTGCTCCCCCCCACCTTGCTGCCTCTCTGTGAAAGAGGCAGCAAGGGGGGGGGGGGAGCAACTAGTCGAGTCACTAGTCAACTATCCGATAAGCATATACTTACTGGATAGTTGACTAGTTGCTTACATCCCTAGTCTACACAGCAGGAAGTTGAAGGAAAAACACTCTTCCTTTGACTTCCCTTACTGCTCATGAAATGAGGGTTATAGAAGTCAGAGTAAGAAGCCTGTATTTTGAAATTATTTTGAAATAACGAGCTTGCTGTTTTAACGTGCACTCTGTTATTTTGAAATAAGCGTGCAGTGTAGACATAATCTCAGTTGATGCCAATGGGAGCTAGATAGATCACCAGCACCTTTGGCAATAGGGAAGGAGTAGCCTGGAAAACTTTCATGAGTGGATTGAGGCCATCTCCAATTTCACTGCCCTAAAAAAAAAAAAAAACAAGTTCCTTTGCTATAGCCATTCACAGCCTGCTCAGATGTACATGTATGAGAGATGAAAGGCTATAGTATTATTTAATCTACATTTTAACTCAAGTTGCCACTGACATTTGTTGGCACATTTTAATCAACAATGGGCCAGATTAATCCACTGAAGTAACTGAAATTATACTAATAATGAATTAGGCCTAGTACTTCTTGTTCTACTGACATCAATGAAAGCTTCTGTACATTAGGGGATAGTGTATGTGTGTGTGTGTGTGTGTGCGCAAGGAGGGCATAGGAGTAGGAGAATAGACTCATCATTAAATCATGTTTACCAAAGCGAACTAATCATGTTCTGGCTTGGTATTGTAGCTCTCAGATCTGCTTCTTCCAGATCCCTGTGTTACATGTCAATAATTTCAACAGGATAGCTACTCTCATTTGTCAGTGTGTGCCTTTTTCCTCTTCAGGAAGGTCTGCTCTGGACAGTGTATCTTCTGTAAGCATATGTTTGCAGTATAAATTACTTTTCAATCATATCTTTTCAATTCTAACAACATTCTCTGTATTGAACCAGGTGCTTTCCCTAGTGGTTATTTATGTAGAGTTTAATGACTTGTCATCTGTCTGTGCAGTCACTTCTCTGCCAAATACATAATAGAGAAATTTTCTAGTAGCATAAACTGCCAGTAATTTTGGTTCTTTAAAATCTAGGATTTTTTTTTAATATAGTTGTACATAGCTCTCTTCTGCAGAACTTTAATAGTTAGCTTAGAACTGTGCAAGAAGTTCTTTTGGAATCCTGAACCCACTTCAAATCAGGGAAGATTCAGACTCTGTTCCTTCCACCAACTTTGGGTTAGGGTTGGGAATTAGTTGCTGCTGATACGCAGCCTTTGCACCCACTCAGAACCACTCCACCATAAAGCTAGTTTAGCTAAAGGGGACAGCGACCTATTCTCTCATCCCCTTTGCTGCTTTATCATGGTGATAAAGGCCTGCAGGAAAGGACACCAATTTACTGACAGAGTTTGCTGGACTATCTGGCAAGGATTGCCATACCCCTCCTCTTTGCAAGTTCTTGGCTGTGCACGTGTACAGTATACACGTTTTCAGTCACATATCAGGTTTTCAGCATCCACATGACAATTGTCCCCGTAGAAGTCATATTAACACATTTTAATTCTCTCTCTCATTGTTGGCACATACCATATGCAAAGCAATACACAAAATAAACAGTAAAGCAACCACCATGCTTGCCCAACCCACTAAGCTTTTTCTTAAGCGTGAGGTTGAAAGTCCTGTTCTGTATTTTACCTGAAAATGGCTTTTCCAGCAACAAAATGCCTCCTAACCAGTGTTGCCATAAATACCGATAAAAAGGACTTGAGTATAAATGCCAAGGACACTATGTTTCCACTATGACAAACGTTTCAATTGCTGTATTCCCTGCAAGAATCTGGTCAATATATGGACAACCACCTAAATAATATAAGCACATAATGGAAGAGAAAGAAAAAAGAGCAATAGTTATACTTAATTTGCATACACATATAAGCTTGGAATAACAATGCAAGAAATCCCTTATAAATGTAACTAAATGCATACATTTCATTTCCATTTTATGAATGTGCACGCATGTATGCATGTGAGCACACAGTCATGCTTGAATGATATTATGTATAGCTAGCTTATCAGTCCATGAAATGGGTGGTTTTTTTCCCAATATCAGCATACTCTCAAACATGTCATCCTGATGATGGTTCCTCATTGGCAAAAGTATTTGTCCAGTACTACTAAACAGTCTTTCTCCAGGCACAAAGCTTGTGGTATGAAATCTGATAAAAAGCTTAGGAGCTGCAGGTTATCTTTTCAAGCTGATCCTGTTCATCTGATAAACCACTTAGGAATTACATTCCAACCATTCTTAAGGAGTCAGATACAGCTGCCTCTTGATCAACAAAGCTATAGAAATGTATGTGGCAAAAATGGAGCATGCCCAGTGGGTGCAAGGGGTTTCCTGCCCCTCCCTGCAGGGACGCAGCTTTTGGGCTTATCTCACAATGCAGGAAACTGAGAGGTATGTGTCTGCTGGCTCTGTCCTCCTCCACCTTCCTAACGTCCACTGATTCACCCTTCCATTGTAGCTGGGTCTGTCACTCATGGTTGCAGTGACCAATCAGAAGTGAAGGGGGCAGGGCTGCCATTCTCCTGAACTGGTGTCAGTGCAGGGCCAATAGAAAAAACAGTGGCAGATGGAACCCAGAGCTTGAATCCCCCCACACCGTGGCAGTGGGTTCTGGGGTCCAACCTGAGTCTGGGATGGTTGGGAGGGCTGTGATTGCTTAAAAACACTAGTTTGAAAAAGTTGTTGCAGATTTAAAAAGCCACTTATGCTTTAAGTATCTTTAAAATGTGCTTAAATTAAAGTACTGGATACCAAATATTTTAAGTAGTTAAGTATAAGTGTGTTGATTAAAAATACATGAGTATGTGCTCAAGTACAAAGGTATTTAAGCACATGAGAACACTGTTCCTAATACCATGTTGGGACACTGGTACAGTATTGACCGAGAGGTGGAGTATTACAATATTATTTCCTGCCTGACCCTCTGGACCAAGGTAACTATTAAAACAATGCTAGAGACTGGTAGGTCAGATACAATAGTAGTCCACATTAATACCCTATGAGAAAAGCCCCTATTCATACCCAACCCCTCCTTAAGCTTTCCTGCATGAAGCCCCATGAGACCTTAATCCACCTCTTCATGCCATGCCATGTTAACCCTTAGGGGCTGATGGAGAATTCTAACTATTTCAGATAAGCTGTCAAACAAAAAATGAAACACCCTGGCCACTCGGTATCTGTGTGTGTGCCATGTCTGAGCCTTCTGTATGAGAATTACACACAGTTAGCGTGTGAGTTACAAAAGGAGTGGAACCATTGGAATCAGAATATCTTCAACCCAATGAGGGAACATTCTTACTGTTCAGAGAGCAGAGAAGACTGAGTTTAACCCAGTGAAATACCTTAAAGGGGCAAGGAGTCCTGTGGCACCTTATAGACTAACCGAAGTGTTGGAGCATAAGCTTTTGTGGGCAAAAACCCACTTCGTCAGATGCATGTAGTGGAAATTTCCAGAGGCCGGTATAAATATGCAGGCCAGAATCAGGCTGGAGATGACGTGGTGGATCCAATCAGGCAGGATGAGGCCCACTTCTAGTAGCTGATCTGGAGGTGTGAATTGCAAGAGAGGAGAAGCTGCTTTTGTAGTTAGCTAGCCATTCGCAGTCTTTGTTTAATCCTGAGCTGATTGTGTCAAACTTGAAGATGAACTGTAGCTCAGCAGTTCCTCTTTGAAGTCTGCTCCTGACGTTTTTTTGCTGCAGGATGGCTACCTTTAGATCTGATATTAGGAATGGCAACATACAAAAACCTGTAGGGGAACACTTCAATCTCCCTGGACACACAATTGCAGATCTAAAGGTAGCCATCCTGCAGCAAAAACTTCAGGACCAGACTTCAAAGAGAAACTGCTGAGCTACAGTTCTCAAGTTTGACACAATCAGCTCAGGATTAAACAAAGACTGCGAATGGCTAGCTAACTACAAAAGCAGCTTCTCCTCTCTTGCAATTCACACCTCCAGATCAGCTACTAGAAGTGGGCCTCATCCTGCCTGATTGGATCCACCACGTCATCTCCAGCCTGATTCTGGCCTGCATATTTATACCTGCCTCTGGAAATTTCCACTACATGCATCTGACGAAGTGGGTTTTTGCCCATGAAAGCTTATGCTCCAACACTTCGGTTAGTCTATAAGGTGCCACAGGACTCCTCGCCGCTTTTGCAGATTCAGACTAACACGGCTACCCCTCTGATACTTGATACCTTAAAGGCTGATCGTAAAATCAGGGGGATGGAGGTTAGAGACTGTCTTACATTCTGGTCTGAACAAGGAAAAATATTGACAAGTTTCAGAGGCAGTACTAGTCTCTCTCCACCAGAAGGAGGGTCAGCACAATGCTGAGATGTACATTGAAGAACAGTGGCATATAGTGAAAAAGTCTCTCATGTGCTGTAAGACAAAGGTTATTGATTTCCTGAAGTAAACTGTTGTGGGAAACTAGTAGATCAGATTAGTCTGGAATATGGAGGGCATGTGACTAGCCAGGATTTGTTAACCTTCAGGGCACAATGCAAAGCCCACCTTTGTAATGCAACATTGTGGGAGGGCTGAGTGGCTGGGGAGCTCTGGGCTGGTGATATACATTTTCAAACTGGCAGTTTTATGCGAGGTAGTACCTGCAGTTGGTCGAACTTTATGGTTATGGACTACGGGGTGCACAGATCTTGTGATAGGCATTGTGTAAAAAGTCAAAATAATAAACACAAATATAACTTAGAATTACATGTGCATTTGTGAATTATCAAAAGTTGCTTGGTCTGGTCTGGTTCTGTGCTTATTTACATCAGTGTGAATCAGAATTAATGCCCACTGAGTTCAGTGATGTTACTTCAAGGGAAACCAGAGGCTGGCCCTACATCTCATTTCACAGCACCTTCTCTGTGTCCTGACTCATGAAGTCACAATGCTGTCCTTCATCCTTCATGTTGCTTTCTAGAAAACAGATTCTGATGAAATAACTTAAAACCAAAGACTTCTTTTTCACTGTAAGAAGAGGAAGCGCATGCTCTCTAGCGGTATGTCTACACTACGGGAAAAGGTCGAATTAAGATACTCAACTTCAGCTATGTTAATTGCGTATCTGAAGTCCAAGTACCTTAATTCAGCTTTTGGCGCTGTCCACACTTCAGGAAGTCAAAGGGAGAATACTCTCCCTTCGACTTCCCTTACTTCTCATGGAAGCAGGACTGCTGGCATCGACTGAAGCGCCCCTCTCACTTCGAATTAGCATGTCTGCACTAGACCCACTAATTCGAACCCTTGGAAGATCGACAGTGGCAGCTCTGATTTTCTCTGTAGTGTAGACATACCCTAAGGGACAGCTGGATCTCAACCACAAACATATATATATGCCACTGCATCACAAGCAGTGTCATTTCAAGCATACATGTTTCTTTGTTTTGAAAAAGAAGGGGCAGCTTCAGGAAAGGAAAATAACTGCAATTTTTTAAAGTTCCAGGTGGTGGAGCTAATACATTGCCTGTGATAAGACAGTCAGACAAAACAATTCTTGTGAGGCTTGAAAGAAATCTGAGGAAATGTCCCTGCCAGAACTGCCCATGATTCCTTTTTACCGAATAAGGGATTGGAAACCGTTTGTGGAACTTTCCACATAAGGTTTTGGGACAAAGAGTTAAATGCTTTCGATTGCTTCCTTCTGTGAATGTTACTTATCTTGTGTTGTGTTGGTAAATCTACAAGCAGCCTGCATGGATTATGGAATGACGTACATGGCATTATGCACTTTTTTAGGCCTCGTTGCTATAGAACCCAACTCTTTCCTTCTAAGTCAATGGGAGTTTTGGATGCAAAAGGAATGCAGGCTGGAGCCCTTATTTGTAAAAACATTATATGAAAATAATACAAATTTAATAATTAAACTGTCAGATGCTGGATATAATTATACCAAATTTTGAACAAAATTGCACTGAAAAAAATATTTTAAGAGACGAGTTTAAAGAAATAATATAGTAATAAAATTGGCAAGCTGCTCACAATCAACATGAACTCCTCAAATCTCTCCTTTAAAAAAACCAGGGCTATGAGTATCTACTTGTAAATGTCTGCAGCACAGACAGTTATGAACTAGGGAAGTTAAAATGGAGAAATTCCCAGCAAATCAAGAGCACATTAAATCCTTAATCCTCCTCACTCTCTCTGTATATGACAAAGATCCTCTGGGCCCTGTTGTTCACCGGGTGCTGCACTTTAAACACTTGCAAAGCAAACAAAGAAATAAAAGCCCAGCTTATGTGGATTCACCAAGGGCTAGATTCTGACTAGCCAAGGGCAGTTGTACAAGTGTGTGGTAGAATGAACTCTCCCCTCTTCCACTCAGTCCATGGTAGGAGATTGGCACAGTCATAGTCCTTGTGCTGCCTTGGGCAAAGGCTGCCCCAAGGAAGCACTTCCCTTGGCATTATTTTTTTTGTTCAAAGAAAACCAGGAAGATGGACTGGTTGCCCCTCCAAGGGTAGGGGACCACGTGCTACGCACTTGAAAGGATGTAGCAAGGTCTCTGCGGTCCAAGCGTTTATAGTGCTCCAGGGCATATTGGGCCAGCTTCTCCGCTGGTGCCAACTGGCACTATCCCACACTGTTTCCATGGAGCCTATGCCAAATTACACCCGCAGAGGATTCAGCCTGTTGTGCCTGCCTGAGGCAGCGCAGCTCCCCCATGCCCCCAGACTGCTGTTTGGCTCCACAACCACAGTCCAGCCCTTTGTAGATTGCTGAGAATTATCCGTGGAACTACCGTATCCAGATCCTGTTTGAGGCTGGCATACAAATCCAGTCCAAATGTTTCTCCTCATTGTCTACCTCATTCTAAGTAAAATCACT
Source organism: Rafetus swinhoei (assembly GCA_019425775.1). NCBI lineage: Eukaryota > Metazoa > Chordata > Testudines > Trionychidae > Rafetus > Rafetus swinhoei. The sequence goes on along the minus strand of CM033424.1, from coordinate 198,738,668 downwards.
GTCCGAGGGAGCCATCTGTCTAACACTCCTATGCAAATGGCTACAAAAGCACTCCCCTCCTGTCATTGTCCCAAGAGCCATGTCCCCCGGCAATAGTGTGGGGGTGGAGGCAGCTACCATATCATGGGATTTTCAGAACACCAGCTGAGATATCACATCAGAGTGGCAGCTCTCTGGAGGCAGCAGAGTCTGTTGTACCTGTTTACAATGTGGTTAGCTGTTATCAGGATTTATTTAGTAATTCAGGGAATGGAGACAGGATGGCTCTGGGGATTGGTTGTGGTATATAAGCCTTTCATCTCTAGGTCATCCAACAGCTGTTTAGTGGCCTACAGTGTGTGTGACATGAGTGATGGTCTGCATCCAGTACCTCAAAGACAAGTGTCCACAACACAAAAACCGCCTTCCCAATTAGCACTAATTGGCACTCCCATTGGCAACCACCTCAGAGAAGCCAGAAATGGAATGACCAGATATGGGGCTGGCTTTGCAATATATACTTATCTCTTAATTAAACTTGGTATTTATCTCGCAAATTCATCTCAGAGTTCTGGGCTTGTAAAGGTCAAGTACTGAATCTTTTTGTGCCAATGCATTTCTTCAGGTTCAACACTGCAAAACACATGCACCGAGTGAGCGCAAGACTGGGTCATTTCCAGAGAGTTTACAGAGTGGATTGTCTCCGGTAGCTTTCCACCAATGCATTTCTAATTGAACAGATACTAGTGCCTTTGAGCAACAAAGAAATGGGCTACCTTGCTTTGAAATGAGCTGATGTGTGTGTAGGTAGTGAATTCAAGGTAAATTTTACAATAAAATTTACAAAATAACTTGCCTTAAACATTTTGCAACTTTTTTTTTTGTATATTAGAAGTGATGGGTTAGAAGGGATCTCAAGAGGTTATGAAGTCTGGCCCCCTTCACTGAGGCAGGACCAAGTAACCATCCCTCATAGATGTTTGTTCAACCTGTTAAAAACCACCAGTAATGTGTATTCCACAACCTTGTTTGGAAGCCTATTCCAGCATTTAACTGTACTCACAGCCAGAAAGTTTTTCCTGCTATCTGACCCAAATCTCCCTTGCTGCCGATTAAGGCAATTACTTCTTGTTGTACCTGCAGTGGACAGATAGGGCAATTGATCCCTGTCTTTTTTATAATAGCCTTTAACATATTTGAAGACTTATCAAGTTCTCAGTCTTTTTTTGCTCAGGACTAAACATGCACTTTTTTTTAAACCTTCCACATAGGCCAGGTTTTCTAAACCATTTATCATTTTTGTTGCGGTCCTCTGCTCTCCCATCTTTCCTAAAGTACAGCACCCAGAACAGCACACAATATGCCAGCTAAGGCCTCACCAGTGTGGTGTATAGTGGAACAATTACCTCCTGTGTTTTACATACGATAATCGTATTAATATATCTTTTTTGCAACTGAATCTCATTGTTGACTCCTATTCAATTTCTGACTCGCTATGTCTTTCAGATCCTTTTCAGGCATACTATCACCTAGCTAGTTATTCCCCATAACTTAGGATGTGTCTAGAGTACAGGGTTTTTTCAAAAAAGTGTCCTTTTTTCCAAAAAACTTCCTGTGTCTAGACTGCTGCTGAGTTCTTTTGAAAGTAAATCGAAAGAACGCGGCAGTTTTTTTGACCGAGGAAAACCTCATTTTATGAGGAATAATGCCTTTTTTCAAAGTGCTCTTTCGAAAAAAGGTGCTATGTAATTCAAACAGTGCTTTTTTGAAAGAGAGCATCCAGGCTGCCTGGGTGCTCTCTTTCGAAAAAGTGGCTCGCTTTTTCGGAAGTACTGGCTGTAGTCTAGACGCTCTCTTTCGAAAGAGGCTTTTTCGAAAGATTCTTCTGAAAAAGCCTCTTTCAAAAAAGACTTGTAGTCTAGACGTACCCTAAATGTAGTATTTTGCACTTATCTTTGCTGAATTTCACTTTGTAGAATTCATACCAATTATCTAGTTTGCCAAGGTTGTTTTGAATTCCAAACCTGTCCTCCAAAGTGCATGGAATCCTTCCCAGCTCTGTGTCATCTGCAACTTTTATAAACATATTCTCCACTCGATTGTACAAGTCATTAATGAAAATATTGGATATTACTGCACCCAAGACTGACCCCGTGGGACCCCAATAGTTACAGTAGTCTCATTTTGACAATGAATCATTTAAAGGTACTTTCTTTGTTTTTTTCCGCCATGTGCTAATGAAAGTAACTGGAGATTTTTCTTTTTAACTGCAAACTGAAAAATGTAGATTTGAGACTTCCACAACTATTAAGAAATTTAGGGTGATTTTGGCAAACAATTTTAGTTAAAAAGTTTTTTTTAATATCAAAATGGTTAAGTGCAGCATCTCTGATATGAAAAGTTTCAATTTTTCATTTTGAAAAGATGTTTCTTTTTTGAATTTCCCTAAACTTTATTTCATTATTTGTAAGAAAGAAAGAAAGAACGAATTCATACAACTGAAAATTATTTTTCTACATTTTTGTTTTGCCAAGAAATGTGAAAAAATCATTTGGGTTCAATTCCAAAATGATTTTCCCACACAATTTTTTGGTTCAGCCACTAAACCAAAAATAGGTTATTTGCCCAGCTCTGTTCACACATCTCTTGGTCCATTATACCTTAGCACCCAGATTTCCTTCTGCGTCTTTTTGTCTATTAGATCCACATAATAATCATTTGGGGCCTGACAACAATGAGAATCTTGCCATTGACTTCAAAGAACTTTGGAGCAGGCTCCTGTTAAAAAGAGGCCTACTTGTTTGTATTAAAAAGAGGTCTCAATACATTGAAATGTTTAAAAGCTTCAGGGGGTAGCCGAGTTAGTTTGTAACTGTAAAAACTTAAAAAACAACGAACAGTATAGCAACACCTTATGGGCTAACAAAACATGTAGATGGTATCATGAGCTCAAGAAGTGGGTTGCACAAAAGCTCATGATACCATCTACATGCTTGGTTAGTCTTTAAGGTGCTGCTAGACTATTCGTTACATTGAAATGTATTAGTGTGAATCAGTGACTGCCCACTGATGGTCTTTATGTTGAAGCTTCAGTACTATGCTATTTGTGCTGGTCCTGTCTTTGTCAAAAAAGCATTGTGTAAGTGAGGAGAGAGGCAGTACAGTAGAGTGTATAAGATTAGGATTTAGGAGGTCTTTATTTTATTCCTAGCTCTACCACTGACCTATTATGAGACCCTGCTCTAGTCCCTTCACCTCTTTATACCTCTGTTTCACCTCCCACACTTTGGCTCTCTTGTCTATATAGATAATGAGCACCTTTGTCCAGGGACGGTCTCTCACTTATGTATTTGCAAGGTGCCTAGCACAACTGCATCCCAATCTCAGCTGGGCCCTGAGGAGGTCCTACTATAACACAAATAATAATAGTATTGTTTTTAATATTAGTTCTGTTTTCTTTTAACTGTTTTCAAAGCACATGAAAATATATTTCAAATTAATCCTATAATTATCATTAATAATAATCTTAAACTTTCATATGGTTGTGGTTACGGAATTTCCTTAGTTCATGGCAGGGGGAAAATTGCAGAAGAGAAAAGGCATTTTAGACCCATTAAAATAGGATAGAAAAAATGTTACCAGATGAGAAATTATTCAAAATACCATGCATTCAATCCCCTCTCAGAGGTTCTTCGATAAGGCACACTTTTTTGCTTCTTTTCCTGAAAAAAGTTGCGTACAGTAATCTCTCCAGTTTCCAAGGAAATGATTGTTGCTTGAGGTCAACAACAGAAAAAAAAATGGCATTCAGTATGTGAAAGTACTTTAGAAAAGTGAAATACAACTTGAGCTGTGGAGGTTAAAAAACAAACAAAACAAAACAGCAATTTGTTTGTGTAACTGTTGCTCAGCTGCCATACTGCAACATTCCAACAAAGACACCCCTTTGATCTTACTTACAGGAATGTTGTTTTATATCTTTAATAAATAACATTGCCATGTCATTGGTGGAGAATGGTTTTCCGGTGCAGTAAAGGATTGGTGGACAGGAAAAGTCTTAGGTGAGAGACCACCCACTTGCCCATCCATGCATTATTTGGCATCCTTATACATAGGGAATCTTGGCTGAAGGGGAGCAAAGTGTTTCCAGTCAAATTAACTAAGTGCCAGATACTTTTATTCAAACTAGTTCCTTTGACTACAGTGGGACTATTTATAGTGAATGTGACCATCTGGCCCTAGTCTATCTAGCACATATACAGATACGATGGACCTGTTTTTCTGAGATACTCCCATTGACTTCAGATGGAGTTTTAGGAGCTCAGTTCTTTTGCAATTCAGGCCCCTCTGCATATTACTGATTCCATATTTTCAACTGCAGAACTGAGTTCTTCACAAACCCTTCCTTATCCTTTGACTGGTAGAATCACAGTATCATTTTGTACAGTACAGCCAGAAATGTAAATGATCATCTATTTATTTTTGAGACAGCACCGCCACGTGCTAGGCACAGCCCACACATAAAAGAAGTATAAGTTGGTGGGCTCTCTCTCATCAGCCCAGGAAGTAACCAGTGGCATAAATGCCCAATTCCATTTCTGATCCTTGCTTCAGAGCACAACTGATTTCTTACACACAAGGACAAAGCAATTCCCCTGAACAATGCAATCCCAAATGCTTTTCCCTTGCTTCTCCCTGTCCCCTTCCCTAGAAAAAGGTAATATCCCACCCTTAAATTCCCTGCTGGGTCATGTGACTTGAAGATAGCCTTAACCCTTTCCTCACTATTTCACCCCAACACAAATATGAGAGATATCCCGCTCGCCCCAAAAAGCCCCTAGACTATCTAGAAAGACAAACACAGATGAAAAGTGTGATTAAGGAGTACAACAAACAAACTAACAGGATGATGAAAAGCACATGTTGTTAGGTCTAAGGAGGGTGCTGGTTGGGGATTTTATTTGTTTGTTTTGAAGTGCAAAAGCACTCAGTTTTTATATGGAATGTAGTCCCTTCCCTTTCATCTTTGAGGAAGCCTGACTTGTTAAAAAAACTACATCACTCCACTGAAATGCAGCCCCCTTCGGGCAAGGACAGTAATCAGCCAGTGCATAGCACACTCCAGAACAGAAGAGAGGAAAGTTTAGGTCATGAACACTGATGCAAACCTTTAATCTGTACAAAATGAAATCTTTAGGTCAAATATTCAAAGGTAACCACGTGTTGTACAGCCTTCATTCAGTTTATGCATACAAACAGTCTATGTGTGAGAACAACACTGGTATTTGTATACACAAGTTAGCTGCCACATTGTGTGTATATTCACAAATGAATGTAACAAACTGAAAATCTGTCTCTTAACAATCATTCAAAGTAGACCTAGCTATGTAAGACTTTTCAACAAAGCAGAACAGACTGCTACTCCACTTACAAATCAATGAAGAATTTGAACCCTGGAGTGTAATATTTCATTTTATTGAGTCTCTTTTTTGTACTCTGACAAAATGCAATTAAAGAAATAGATTACAAAAATCCATAGAGGTTTCATGACAAAGGATGTTTTTGAAAAGGCAGGACACTATCTGGAGATCATTTAAAGTTTTAAGATTCAAATGGCCATTTAACAAAAAACACACATATTATCAAACAATGTCTTATACTTGTTTAAATTTGCCATGATGTATATGCACACAGTAAATTATTACTCTCTGTGTAGCAGGGACTTTGGCATTTGTTGCCTAAACTTTTTTTAATCACTTTGCATATTCCCCATCTTTTTGCACATATGGAAATAAGATTAGGATAAAGGGTATCCTATGATTGGAGCAGGGCCTGATTCTCCTCTAACTCTGTTTTGACTCTTATTTAACTCCATTGACTGGAAGGAATTCACTCCAAATTGAGACAGAATCAGGCCCTCTTCCTATAGCCTGCGGATCTGATTAAATCAAGAGGGGCTGTGAATGTTAGATTATAATTGTCCTCTGACACACTGGATTAACCTAAGGGTTACAACCTGAAAACAAGCAGCATTCACTGGATACTCTGTAAACAGGTAATTTAAACAGCTCTGTGGATGAAGTGGAGTTGACTTTGTGTCTAACACTTTATTACTAGAGCTAGAGGTCTGTACTATGATTTACAGCTTATTTATGTTAGGGTATGTCTACACTGCAAAGTTAATTTGAAATAACAGCAGTTATTTTGAGTTAACTTCAATAGCATCTATACATGCAAACCGCTATTTCGAATTTAATTCAAAATAGCGGAGCGCTTATTTCGAATTTGGTAAACCTCATTCTATGAGGAGTAACGCCAAATTCGAAATAGCTAATTCGAAATAAGTGCTGTGTAGACACTTAATTTGAATTAGCTGGCCTCCAGCCCTTCCCAGTTTCCCTGGTGGCCACTCTGGGCCAAACCAGGAAAACTCTTCCCTCTCCCAGGCCCGGAGCCCTTAAAGGTAGACTCTGGCCACACACCACATGCCAGAGCCAGGCCTGCCAGCAGCCGCAGCCCCTCACCCAGTGGCCACACAATGCCATCCAGTGGCAGCCAGCCATCCCCTGCCAGTCCCCCAGCACCCAGGGGCCAGCTAGGGGCCGTAGACGGCGTGCGCCCTCGTGGACTAGTGCGGAGATCATGGACCTCCTTGAGGTTTGGGGGGAGGCCCCCAATGTCCATGATCTCTGCACTAGGCGGAGGAACGCAGCCGTCTACGGCCGCATAGTGGCCACCATGGCCAGAAAGGGCCACAGGCGCACCCAGGAGCAGGTGCGCCTCAAAGTAAAGGAGCTGCAGCAGGCGTACACCAGGGCCACCAGGGGCGGCGCCGCAGCAGGGGCTAACACCTGCCCCTACCTCCCCACCCTCGACTGCATCCTGGGGGGCAGGACGGTCTGCGCCACCCTGGGGGCAGCGAGCTGGGACTGGAGGGCCCTGACCTGGGCATGGCAGAGGGGTCATCGTGGAGGGTGCCACGCTTGCAGAACTCCCAAGCTGTCCCAGCACCGGAGTCAGCAGGGTCGTCCGGGGAGGCCACACCAGGTAAGTGCCATCACCATCCCCTGCCCGGGCGGGGGCAAGGAGGGAGACCAGGGACCGCGCGTGGGCCTTGCCTACCACACATCACGCAGAAAGCTGTGCACGTGCGAGCACATGCCATGCCACCCTTGTGCAGGTGGCTCCAGCTGTGTGACACCCAGGGGCCATGGCCTGATAGGCATACGCCTGTGTTAAGAGACCTGACATGCTCCTGACCCGGGGGTGGGACACAGCAGGATGCCCTTCCTTCACACACCCCCTCTACACAGAGGCAGGGGACATCTCCCCCCACCTCAGCCGCACTATACACGGCACAGGGGCATGGGTGCGGTCTCGGGGCACCTCCCACTCCTGGGGATAGCTGGACATTCCAAACATGGCCTCTGTGCAAGCACAGCGGCTCTCACGGTGCAGGGCACGGTCATCCTCACCTTGCAGAGCGGGGGCGGGGGGGCTGGGCTTCACCCACTGTGTCCCCAGGGAGAACTGACCACTTCTCTTCTTTCTCCACAGCCGCACCAGCTGCACGTGCAGGGCGCACCACTGCCCGGGACATGCTCCCACACCCGAGGGCTCCGCAGGACCACTGCAACACTGTAGGGGGTACCACGAGCAGCACCTGGGGGCCCTGCGAGCCCAGACCCACATCATGGAGCAGCAGGCACAGGAAGAACGGGAGTTCCGGCGGGAGCTGCTTGCCCAGGGTTGTGCCATCTGTGCCCAGCTGCAGACTCTGGTGCAGAGCGTGCTGCCTCGTGCCGCTCCCGCACCTGCTGCCCCCTCAGCTACCGTTCCTCCTCCCACTCCTTCTCCCCCTCCTGCCTCTCCCTCCTCAACCTCCACACCCCCCACCTCAACCTCCACACCTTCCTCCCCATCCCCCCGGGGATGCCGAGACCACCGCACCCGCCGTGCTGGGAGACATGTTGCCCAGCGAGACCCCCACCCCTGAGCCCTGAGCTTCCTCCCCTTCTTCCCTTGCTTCCCCTTCCAGCTCCCTCCTCCCAGTTTTCCCTCCTCTCTTCCACCCTCTCTCCTGCCCTCTCCCGCTTCCTTTCCCCAGTCTCCCCAGAGGTTCATTCTCCCCACCCCAGTTGTGTTAAATAAAGAGAGTTTATATTTTTGAAAATATGTGTATTTTATTTGACATTAGGAAGGGGGGCTAGGGAGGAGTAAGTGGAAGGACGTGAGGGAGGAATGAGGCACAAGCCCCCAGTGGGCAGACCACAGAGACTGTTAGTGCTCCTCGGGGCCGAAGCTCTCCCGCAGTGCCCCCTGACAGCCCCCGATGGACCTCCCGGATGGCAGCCTGCAGAAAGTGCAGCCAGGCTGATGGCAACGCGTCCACAAGATGCACCAGAGTGCCCAGGGGCAGCTCTGTCTCCATATTGCAGAGTGGTAGGGTGTCCCGAGTGAGGGCAAGCAGAGCACTCCGAGACACAAATGCTTTGCTGTCCCTCATCGAAGTAGACAAGCAAGCAGAGACATCTGAGAACTGGCTGTCTGGGATGGGGGGTAGGGTCCCTTTAAGCACGGACCTCAGATAGCCGCAGGCAGCAGCCCCACACAGGAGGTCCTGACCTGGTGCCCTGCTGGAACTGGTTCCAGACAGCCTTAACTCCGATTCAGAGTCCACTCAGTGTGGACGTGCTATTTAGAAATAGCAAAATGCTATTTCGAAATGCATTTTCTGTGTAGATGCGTTAATTCGAATTAGCTTAATTTGAATTAACTATTTCGAATTAAGTTAACTCGAATTAATGTTGTAGTGTAGACATACCCTTAGGGAATAACATACATTCTGAGGCACTTCAGAAGGCCTTAATGATTAAGCCTTATTCATACTAAGCACATGAAACTCCCACTAATTTCTGTAAGAGCTGGAAAGTGTTCCTGTCAGGATCAGGTCCTAAATTAAGGAATTGACCAACATGTTAGCAAGTGAAATTCTGCATAGGCAAGAGACAAATGCAAAGTAACGCTCATTGGAAGCAACAATTTCAGCTACGCACTAGGGATGCTAAATATCAGTTAATTGAATAGTCGAGTAACCTCATGAATTCTTATCAATTACTCAACTATTCTATAGTCTCCGGGGATGAGGCCAGCAGCCAATGTGCTCTGGCCCCATTCCCGAGCAGCCCCCCTGCCACTCCATGCTGCCGCCTCTGTATCAGTTTAAAAACCAGCTCCCCTTATGGGCCAGCTGCCTGTCACTCCACGCTGCTGCCTCTGATGAAGTGGAGTGGCAGCAGCCCCTGTCGGGGGAGGAGGGTCTGAGCTCCCAGACCAGGCGCAAGCCAGGACTGAGCCAGGCTGCCTGCCCGTCTGCCTCCTAATACACTTTAAATGCAGAGCCACAGCAGAGGTAGTTCCTGGACCTGGTGCAAGCTGGGACTGAGCTGGGCTACTGGCCAGTCTGCTAAAAATATTACTAGCGGGGGGGGGAGCGGGGCGGGAGAGGGAATGCATGTAGTATATAGCATTAACTGATAAGCTTATGCTTATCGGTTAATCGGTTAATCCACAATACTATTACATCCCTACTATTCACTAACACTGACAGTTCTGAGCACTCAGAAGACTTGAAGGATTGTCCATTATAAGACTTTTGGGAGTCCAATAGAATTTAATAAGAATAAAACCAACAGATTTCTATAGAAAATTTCCAAAAGCCTATTAGAAATTACTTTAAACAGCTATGAATTTAATAGAGAATGACAGCTCCTCCAAAGCTTTCAAGGATCAACATACAGAATTCTATACTAGGGACATGATGTACTATTATATTGTATAAAAAACTATGGAAAAATTACAGCTTTCAGTGAACTGCTAGATGATTTGCTCACCAGGGAAGAGTCTAATTTTGGGGGTACAGATGATTTGCTCATCTGTCTCTAGTGACTTCCTTCAATACTAACTTCACCACTGTTCTTTACTTAACCTTTCATCACTTGTGCTGCCTTCATTGTCCTGTTATCATACCTCTGGGTAATACTTTTTCCATTCCTTCCTAATGTAAGATTTCAACAGAGATATCACATAGTAGATCCTAAGGCAGTGTTTCTTAAAATTTTTAAGACCGAGGAACACCAAACATCTTTTAATGAGGAATACCAAGGATTTTTTGCTGTAAGGGTGGCCATTTTGAACTCTGTTGTTCTCTGCGGCACACCTCTGACTGTCCTAAGGGCTTAATACTCCTCTCACTTAGGACCCAATCCAGCATCCATTCAAGTCAACAGAAGGACTCCCATTGATTGTACTGGGGACTGGATCGGGTGCTACCACTAGTATTAATCAGGAGTTACTGAAACCAATATAAGTGAGAGATCAGGCTCAGTGTAGGTCCATAGTTATGTACAACTAAGCAACAAAAGCTGCAGTAGCTATTTCAGACCCTGATTCTGCCAGCTTTCGCTGAGTAGTACCTTAGTTCTTAAGTAAACCCACAGAAAGCAAGGGACTATTCACAGAGTAAGCTGCTATTCAGCATGAGTACAGGGGGCAGAACTGGTCTAAACTGAGTAGAGCTGCCAGTATTAGGACCAGACAGGCTGGACCAAAGAGTTTGTGGGGCCCAAGATGGCATGCTGTGGTTGATTGCACTGCGTGGCTAGGCGGCTCCCAGCCAGGGCAGCCAGTAAGTAGGTGGGCAGGCACCGGGCAGCACGGGGCCCTGAAGGCACAGGGCCCAAGGCAACTGCCTTGCCCTAAGGCCAGGCCTGGAACCAGACTGACTATTCTACAGCACAGGCCATAGCGAGGGGTGGTGCTATACTGTCCCATGAACACCCCGAGAAGGAATTGTGGGTCAGGAAACCACAATTCTCTCCCTGCTCCTGCATTGTTTCAGCAGGGTAGTAAATTGCAACAGAGCAGAATATGACCGCCAAAGCCTCCTTTACTTTTCACAACAGGCTTTGAGACCTCTTTTGCATGACCCCTCACGTGCCATTTGCTATCAACTTCATATTGATCCTGACATTAGTTAGGGGCAGATTCTATACAACTCTACCCCATGCAACTCTACTGACTTTGGTGCAGCTGCCTGAGGTTTAAGTCTGTCCCTTTCTAAATTTTACAGATTAGGTGTGAAAGCAGAATCAGGGGCAAGAGGTTGAGAGAACCCATGAGTATCCCCCACCATCCAACTTCTAAGTAAGTATTCTCTGGTAAGTCTGCTTTGAATTTTATTTTTGGACTGGTTTTGTGAGAAGGGAAGGTGGTTTTGGCAAATATTGAGTCATTTCTGACCAAAGCTGAGCCTCTGTCAATAACTGCAATAGGCAGTGGGCTAACAAATAGCAGACTGAAGCAGAAAAAATAACATCACAGGCTTGGCTTGATTTTTATTCAGCAGCATGCTCTTAAGGATAAATTCTGCTCTCAGTCCCATTAGCAGGTATCTGCAGTTACTCCTTGGGAGTGAATGGATTTACTCAGGATTTATATCATGGTAAATGAGGATGGCATTTGGCACATACTGTTCTGCTGACAATATTTTCCTTTGAGTTGTAATAATACAAGTAGCACAAGGGATTGATCCTGATTTCCTATCTGTGTTGTTCCATTGTCTTCACTGGAGTTTATCTTAAGTTACACTATAGGTGAGAGCATAAGCAGACCCTACATCTCTTAGTAGTTGGTAAACTGTAGGCCAGGTTTTCCTTTCCACTCTATTATTCTTTGCATGGCTTTGGTGGTACAAAGAAGTCAGCAGGATTGCCAGCAGAGAATTCCTCTAGAAAACAGGAGTATTTGACTAAGCTTTAAAGGTGGCAGAGCAGCTCCTTTGTCAACTACCTCTTCTCTCCACCCTAGGGGGCAAATTAGAAGAGGAATGAGTATGGTGGAATATCACTCTGTTATCCCAGCCCATCACTGGTGTAAAGTCCCTTATGCCCCTAGGCTGCTCTGGTGCCATGGCCAGGCCAGTACAGATCAGGGAGCCAAAACCGACTGCTCCCCTTCTCAGCACCCAATAGAATGCAGATGCCATGAGAGTAATGAAGCATTAAATCTCTTTTCTTTTGCAGTCCATTTTCTCTTACATCAGGTGATGTTTCTCTGGCCATCTAGTCCCAGCACAGTACAGTTTGAGTTGTCCCCATCATGTGATGGCTCCATATTTTCTTTTTCAGCATAATCAGCATAAGGGCTTTGCGCAAGAGGGTTTTTCTTGCGCAAGAAGGGGCAGTGTAGACAGCTCCGTCTTGCGCAAGAGCCTCTTCCGCAAAAATGGCGGCTCATTAGTTATGCAAATGAGGTTCGGCGATATTCCACGCTGAGCCTCATTTGCATAGCTCTGGCGCAAGATCGCGCCAGTATAGACACAGCCTAAGACTTTGCAGCTGAACTTGGAAGAGAGCGAGTCCATATTTTCCACAACGGGAGGATAAGGGTTAATTTGACTATGGTCATCACAACCCTACCTCTCAAGAACCAGCCTCTCACATCTAAAGCTCTTTAATGTTCCTTTCCAATGAGTGAGCTTAAAGTACGGCTGTTATTATAAAGATCTATTCTTATAGGATTGTGATGGGGTGAAGTAACCCTGCATTAGACCGGGCCCCATGAACTGAGATGTGGTGGGGTGAAGCAACCCCGCACTCGAACGGGGCCCCGTGAACCACAGGAAGCGGAGGACGAGGAGGACCACCCCAGGATAGCGGCAAGAGAAGCTGCTTGGGGCCCAGGCGAAAGGCCGACCCGGGCCGAAGGGGAACCAACGGCGCAGGCGCGGAAAGCGCAGGGCTCGCAGGAGAAACTGGCACCAGATGATGTCACCTGCCGGCGCGGTGGGGACGTCCCCGCCCACTCGCGGGAGTCTCGCGGGAGAGGGTGTGAATGGGCGGCGGGCCATTCAAAAAGGGCGCCCGCTGCCCTGGAAGGGAAAAAGTCGGGTGGAGCACCGGAGGAGCACGGAGGTAGGCAGAGGAGGTGAGTAGGAAGTGGCCCAGGGCGGGGTCGTGGAGCCCGTGGGCTGGCGTGTTTAGGGGCGACTCCCCCGTCAGTCAGGCAAGGGATACGGATATTCCTGCCTTAGGGCCCTGGGCTGGGAGCCGGGAGTGAGGGAGGGCCCAGGTCCCCCTCTGCCACTGCCCTTCCCCCAACTGAGCTCCAGTTGCTGGAGAATAGCAACGTTAGTGTCGGAAGCTAAAAGAGGCCCAGGTCTCGGAGGGTGACCTCTGGCCGTGACTTGTACCAGTGCCCTTTAACCGTGACTTGTAACACGGATATTTATTGAAATTTGGGGGAGAAATGGCAAAGTTCTTAGAAACAGTTGGCCACAGACAAAAAGGGCCAAATTCAACCCTGGCACAAGTGGGAGTGATTATTGAATTCAGTGAAGTTACACTCCCTTACCTCAAGGATTCATTTGGTTCAATATCTGCATTTGCTTGCAGAAAAGGCCAAAATGATGAAGGAAAGAAACAGAGATTTGAAACACAGGCCATGGCATGATGCAAAAGCATATGACTCCCTTTGGTGGCACATAGCAATTTGGCCCATTTGAGAGCCTAACCAGCATTATGTACAGTCCTTCCCCTTAAATTCCTTCTCTTTTGGAGGATTGGGATATCCGTTTTACAGGAACACAGTTTTATGCAACGGAATTCTGCTTGTAGGACAGGAGGAATTTTAAAGGGCCAGGATTATAACAGCTTCTTCCATTATTTTCTTTCTGGACCAACAGATATTCAGGCCTGATTCTCCTTTCACAACCCAGCTACGTTGCTCCACAGAAATCCCACCCCCCGCTTGAGAGATCTAGTTAAGTCAACCTGACTCCTGGTATAGACAGCATGAGGCCAATGGAAGAATTTTTCCATTGACCTAGCTACTGCCTGCCAATAAAGTAGATTGCCTATGCTAATGGGAGACCCCCTGCCCATTAGCATAGGTAGCATCCACACTAAAGTAATGCAGATGTACTTCTGTAGTGATTTAAGTGCAGTTATATTCTTATACTGCTGTGAACCGGGAATAACTCCAGTGAAGCTAATGGTTATACCAGCTCAAAACCGGTGTAAGTGCAGGGAGAGTCAAGCCCAATGTGCTATGTCTTGTGACAATGTCCAAGCCTAAAACTGTGGGAAATGTACACCAGCTATAATAGCAAATCACCATGAGATTTAGCACTTTACAGCTTCAGAACATTGAACCACATTAATTAAGGCCCAAATCCTGCAGCTCATGCCTTGGATGTGAAGAGCCCCATGTGTTGTGGAAATACGGCTTTTGCGTTGCATGTCTTACCAGGCAGGCAGCGGTATGGTATTCTGTAGTGCAGAGCTACATGAGGCATTTAGACTTGAAGAGAGGATTGTGTGGTAGGTGGGGTCTGGGTGGGAAAAGGTGTTCAGTGCACCATGTTTGCTGGGGAGGAGGTGTGGAGAAGCTCATAGGCAGTGCTGTTCCCCAAGTTGTTGCAGAATTGTGCAGGCACATAGGCATCTGAGCCTGAGAGTTCTATGTATCAAAGGCCTTTAAGTGAGTTTTGACTCCATTGCTCTGGATCTGGGGCTATAATTTTTAGTCCTTCCCAAACACTCTGCTGGGATCTTTCTATCTAAACAGTTGACCTTTATTTGTTCCTCCCTGTCAGCTAGTCAAACAAATGAGTGTAACAATTACAGAACATCTTGTTGTTAGAGCTATCAAATGTTCCTGAGTGATATTGCCCATGCACCCAAGTGGATGACTGCCAGGCAAATCATATGTTTTCTTGACTTTATAAACTGAAGGCCATAAACATGATATTTGCAGGATGTAGGACTTTGGGACATTTTCTTCAGGTCATTTTAGCACTGAAGGCAGATATACCCTTGATTTAGGGCTGTGAAGAGAAGTGTGTATAATTAATTTGAGGCTGTGACTTGATATTTTCTCCCCAAAACTCCTTGGCTTAGGGCAAAGAAGGTAGGATTTGGTGGCACTTTGGTCTGGTAAGACAGTAGAACTGTCAAGGGGTATAGTGTGGTCCAGTGGGTACTAGATGGGGAGTCCTTGGGAAGTGCTAGGTATTATTATTAACTGAAAGCTATAATTTTTGCTATCATAAGAAGCAAGATCTTTCTTTCCCCCTAAAAGGCAGAATACACTCACAGCCTTCTGATGGAGAGGAGCCTGGCAACTTCTGATCCTTAGCTTAACTGGAAATTTTGCATTGAAAAACAATGATCATCATTGACAAACAATGATGGCAACTATGGTGTAAATAATACTGAGGAAATTGCATGTTCCCTATATGCTGTACAGAAATAGATTACTGCACCTTCTTGCTCGAATAAAACAACTGGCAAAATATTACATTACAATAGATGATATCCCCTCACAAAAGCTTTAGATGTATGTTTGAACTAATGGAGGCTTTGACAACTAATGTCACCTTTCTTTGGGAACACAGGCAAATTTGTAACATCATTGGATTTTGGACGTAATATAAACTCATCTAAGATACTTTAGCATATTCAGAGAGGGGGCTGATGGCAGGCATAGAGACTGTGGCCCTGTAGCCTACGGCTTGTTCTGATTGCATGGAAAAATGATTTCTTCAATTTTGCAAGATACAAACCAAATGCCTTACAAATTGGTCACATTCCATTTAACTCATATTAATCTACATTGCATCCCCTAAGGGCCCAAGGTGCTGCATTTTTCTTTTTTTCCTCCAGTATATATCTCTCCCCCCCCCCCCTTTAAAATACACCAGCCCCTGTATGAATTTTAGGGAACATTCATGGACATGCTTCTTATTGTCAGTGCCTTGTCTTTACAACCACACACATGCTTTACTTTAGGCTGTAGCTCAAGCTCATGTAAATCAAGTATCTAGATTAGGCCAATAGTAATCCTTCCTTAAAAAGGCAGAAGTCTGGATATATCTGAAATTCTTTTTCTGCCTCAAATGGTAGAGAGATTCCTTAAATGCACCAACCAGCAAATTGTAACTGCATAGCATGATCAGCATGGTGGAACTTATCAAGGCGATTTTAATGGAGAAAATGTGAATGAGGTATCTCTGATACCCTGAATGAGGTATCTCTAATTCAACAAAATTCTGGACTGGAAAATAGCCTCTTTCCACCAACTAAACAGCTGATTAAGCAATAGAAGAGCCCTATATGAGGTTGGACTAGATAGAATAATAGAATCATAGAATACTAGGACTGGAAGGGACCTTGAGAGGTCATCGAGTCCAGTCCCCTGCCCTCATGGCAGGACCAAATACTGTCTAGACCATCCCTGATAGACATTTATCTAACCTACTCTTAAATACCTCCAGAGATGGAGATTCCACAACCTCCCTGGGCAATTTATTCCAGTGTTTGACTACCCTGACAGGAACTTTTCCTAATGTCCAACCTAAACCTCCTTGCTGCAGTTTAAGCCCATTGCTTCTTGTTCTATCCTCAGAGGCCAAGATGAACAAGTTTTCTCCTCCTCCTTATGACACCCTTTTAGATACTTGAAAACTGCTATCATGTCCCCCCTCAATCTTCTCTTTTCTAAACTAAACAAACCCAATTCTTTCAGCCTTCCTTCATAGGTCATGTTCTCTAGACCTTTAATCATTCTTGTTGCTCTTCTCTGGACCCTCTCCAATTTCTCCACATCTTTCTTGAAATGCGGTGCCCAGAACTGGACACAATACTCCAACTGAGGCCTAACCAGCGCAGAATAGAGAGGAAGAATGACTTCTCGTGTCTTGATCACAACACACCTGTTAATGCATCCCAGAATCATGTTTGCTTTTTTTGCAACAGCATCACACTGCTGACTCATATTCAGCTTGTGGTCCACTATAACCCCTGGATCCCTTTCTGCCGTACTCCTTCCTAGATACTCTCTAGCAGTCTGAATCAGAATGACTTTAAGAGCAGGTTAAATGAAAGGAGGCATATTTTATACATTTAGGACCAAAATTTGCTCTCATTAACACTCTGTGAGCCTAAATAAACCTAAATATGATTTTAGTATTTGGCAAAAGGAGCTCAGCCCCTAAGTTTTTAAATAGACAAACACCACTTCCTTCTCTGCCAATAAGTTTTTTTCCTAAATAAGGGTCAGTTAAAAATTGATGGAAGGCTTGGAAATTCTGCCAGATCACACATGCAGATACACCCATGCAGCATAAGCCTCATCCAGTAGATTGGGGGAGAGGCTGCTGACCTTAGGATGCCCTGAAGCTTTCAGATGAATGATCTCAGGGCATCCTAGAAGGCTTGGGCCCAGACCCCACATAGTACACTCCAGATAATGCTTGTCTCATGTCAGCAAAACTAGAGAGTTTGAGGCTGCTGTAACGTCTCCAGGATCAGCGAATCAAAAAGATGCTTTTAATGGCTTTATCCCTCTCCTCAGGTCCTATGCGCCGAGTGCTGCTTGACCAAACCCAAAAGTCCAGCCTGTCATCTCCATCCTGACCAGATGAGCCTCAGTTCATTACCCTGTTTAATTGCCATGGACCTGTAAATATTGGGCCACCTCATTCCATTGTGTCAGCTGGATTAGTCATGATGGAGATACACAGCAGGGTATCATCCCTACTGGAGTGAGTGGCTCCTGCTATACCCCTCTGAGTTCCTAATGGTACGAAGGGAGCATAAAACTGTTTAACCTGACCAGCTCTGGATTTTTCCACAACTGGGAAAATCCTCAAGTGACATACGGCCAGCGAGACTGGTAGTATCACCCTAGTCTCATAGCTCCTCACTTGGCGGGTGTACTGGGGATGTGGCCAGAACACTGCACCCTCCAGTGGTCTCTAGCTGGTGTATCAGCTCATTAGGTTTCATTGGCTGGTACAGGATAGAGCAGCTAACCTGCCCTGAGGCTGGTATAACTTGCACCAGGACCCCAAGTGGCCTGGGACCAATCTCAGCATCAGGCTGGGAGGGATAAAGTCACCTTTGCCTCATGCCTCCCAACACACACACACACACACACACACACACACACACACACACACACACACACACACACACACACACACACACACACACACACACACACACACACACACGTGTTCTGCACAGAGCATAGCTGGGCTGAATTCTATCTTTGGGCCCAATGACTTCCTTTCACTTACCATGGATTTACACCACTGTAGTTGAGAGCAGAATTTAGTTCACTAACATTGCCAGGGGCAGGGGTGGATGAGAGTTTTCCGGGGCCCAGGGCACGGGGCCTATTGAAGCAAGGGGCCCGGGGCAGCACAATTTTGCGCATGCACCACAGCCACAGCTGACAGGTAGTAGCGCGTGCGCGGGGCCTATTGAAGCGAAGGTCCCGGGGCAGCCGCCTCGCTCACCCTGCCCTATATCCGCTGCTGGCCAGGGGAATCTGAGATCAAGGGCAAATTCACTGGGTCCAATTCTTCTTTCACAGGCACTGGTTCTAAACCAGCCGAACTCCACTGACTTCTCTCCTGTGCACTGGCATATGTGCACTGGATAAAATCAGGCTTGTTACCTACAATCTCTCACTTCCCTGAAATGACAAGAAGTATTAGCCTTTAAACCCAAGGAAAGACTTCATCTGCTCCCCCCACTTTTTGATATAACAGCATGTGTAGCAACACTACTACGGTGAACATCAGCAGCTGCAGAGAGGAAAATGGAAACAGCAGCAAAGGTTATTTTCCCTCCTAGTGCCGTGCTGTGGTCACTGCTCGTGCCACATCTGTGCTTTTGAAGGGAAATGTCATAACATTGCTAATCAATAAGACGAGTGACAGGACCATTTGTCAAGAACAAGCCAGCACTGCAGCTGTTGTAGTCATCCTCACCTCTGTTTTGCAATGAGAAATGGAGGAAAAGGTCTGATTCCTTGCCTCAGGCAGCACCGGTGCTCTGGTGGACAGCCACTGTGTGAAAATAGCAACCATCAGCTTGCTAACGGTTCTGCACCAGACTGCAGCAGTTGGACTGAATGAGAAGGCAGGAGCTTGGCAGGAAGTATAGAGTTTCTAACAATGGGATGTAAAAGACACTAGACACCCTACAAAGGAGAAACAATTCTCAGTGTCGGAGAAGTCTTGACCTTTAATCCCCAGATCACTGTTGCATATGCATTTCTTTTGAGCTGCAGATGTTCCTTGCTGGTCCACTGGTTTGGAGGACAAGCGGTTGATCTTTAAGAGAAGGAGGCCGGGCTCAGATAGAGCTTAATGAAGACTTTAATCTTTATGTTCCAATTAAAATCTAACAAGCAGTATAGCACAGGATAGATCTATAAACTCCTGCAGCTGCTCTCTGGCTACTGTAGCTGCGGAGAGCTAATGTAAATGCTGAGGGGTCCTGTGCTGCTCAACAATGAGAGCAGTCATGCATTTAGTGGGGTTGTTTGCAGAGGTGACAACACTGAACTGCCCTTTCCCACCCCATCAAAATATATATTTTTTTAAATTAGGAAATTTATCTTAATCTTCTCACCTAGCTATGCGTTTCACAGTCACAGATTATGCTTCAGAACTTCCCTGAGACATCTCCAGGAAAAAAAATCAATGTAGTTTAATAGGTACAAGGAAACAAGCTCCGTTATGACACAGAAAGGTTTGTTTTTAAATGCTGAAAACACGGGTTTGGTCCAGAAGATATTTTTTTTTTACCAGGGAAGGTAAGTCCCATGCCACACCATGAAAGGGTGCTTTTTCTCTGCTTTCTTTAACATTTAAAGTAGATTTCAAATAGTTCCTAACAAAATATTGCTTGTATCTGCTGAAGTCTGCACATAACTACAGCAATCCTAGTTCTGCTTAGGATGCTATAGAGTCAATATTTAAAAGGAAGTATTACACCCTTTACAAATATCATCTCCCAAGTATAAGTAGACAGTGGATCCCATAAGGATACTACATGTAAACATCCAGGATACAATATTTCATAGTGTCCCTTTTAGGTAAACGGGGGACATATCTTCAGTTGGCTTCATAGCTCTATAACATCACTGAAGCTAGGGCATTGTGTGTCAGCTGAGGATCTGTCCTAGGGGCAGATTCTCTGCTCTGCCCATGCTGCATGGCTAAGTAGGGGAGCTGCCATGGAGTTGATTACAACTCCTTGATTCACTGCCCCAGTCCAAAAGACCCCTGAAACATAGGCCCATGTATCACAGGCCTCATGTGAGGCCTGAGGCCTAAGCTACAATGGTCAAGATTTTTGTAATATAAAGCAAAGCTAAGCTGTGAGAAAGAGGCAGGCCCCTGCCCATGGAACTTGGCACGAACAGGGCTGAGAGTGTAAAACACTAATTGGTAATAGGCACAGGCATAGAACAGTAATTGGTACTAGGTAACAACTGTAAAACTGTAATTGGTAGTGGGCATAGGTTGAAAGCATATTCCAGAAGGATGGTAACAAAACCTCATTAAAAGGGGCCGTGGTGTCCACACACTCTCCAGAGATAACAGGGACATACCCAGGTTCAGTAAAGGGTCTAAACTGACAGCACGATGGATAGAGATGTTTTGCAGGGTGATGGGTGGTATCTAGGTAACGTCAGAGGGTGGCAAACTGACACATCAGGAGTGACGTGTAACTTGTTTGTACCTGTGTATAAACTTGTGTCTTGGAGGAGCTTTCTTTGTCCAGCTTAGGGGGCAGTGGGACCTCTCACTGACTGAACTGGTGCATTGTCTGTGAGTACAGATGTGTAGTTGTTCGACAGTCTACTGACAACTATTACAGTACTTCGTTTGACAATAAACCTGGCTGGAAGCCTTCAATCCTTATCTAATGTTGTGGTGTTTGGGAGCTTTCTCAGCGTGTGCTATGTTGACTACTTGCACAAAGTCAGAACTCACAGGTGGAGCACACATGCACACAGCCGAATGGCTATTATCATTGATGGAGTAGGAGAACACCACACTAGTGACTCCTGACTACTACAGTGCTTTCTTACTGTGTCATCTTGGACAAGCCATTCACCTTCCTGTTTCTGAAATGGGGATAGTATTATTTTGCCCACCTACTCCAGAGGGGTGTGGTGAGGATTAATGCAAAGTTTTCATTAAATGTTCTATAACGCCAGGTGTTTTCTCCTATTTCCCCACAGTATCTCACATTGCAAACCTACAGATCATCACTGTGGATTCTAATTTGGCTGACCAAACAACAGGAGAATTAGATTAAGAGCTGAGCAATTTGAGGGGCCAAATGTGATGAGCTGATTTTTTTAAAAGATTTGATTTTCATAAACAATACATATTCTTACTGCAAACCACGTACCATGCTGCCTTTGGGCTGTGTTGCCCCCTTCATTCTTTTATGGCTCTAGTTCAGCAAAACATACAAACACAGGCCTTGATGAATATGAATAGTCTGTTGAATCGAGGCCTATATCTGTAGCCCAAACATTTAATATTTTTGTAATAATTTTGTTCATATTTCATAAAATATCACAGTAACTGTAAAAGTTTTCATTGAGCTTTTTACCAAGGGGCAGGGTATTACTGGTTTCAGCAGGTATTCCCTGTTCTACAGTTATCTGACAATAAAAAAGTCAAAGGAAACATTTTAACTGCATTCCCCTGTAAAAGAGACAAGGCGGGTGATATAATATCTTTTATTGGACCAACTTCTGTTGGGTGGAAGAGACAAGCTTTCAAGCTCTTCTTCAGATCTGGGAAAAGGTAACCCGGGCATCACAGCTAAATAGAAAATATATATTCCCCTCTCATATGCATCTGGAAGAAAAGAGAATTCAGAAACGGAAAGTGCATTCTTTTATACGTGTAAATTAGAATTTGCTCCAGTGAGCCAGTAGTTACACTGCTGTGAATTAGGCCTCTGGGCTGGGGCAAAATCCTGTCTACTGAAGTCAGCAGGAGCTTTACCATTGCCTTCACTGGAGTCAGGATTTTGTGCTGGAGAGAAAGATAATCAGAAGGGTCAGTCCTGATCTCATTTACACCATATTTTTACCTTTCTCATGCCACTGAATTTGTTGGAGTTGTTCTTAACTTAAATTGATGCAAAATGAGAACAGAATCAGCCTGTATCTATTCCAAAATAGAAAACTTAAGTAAAAATGACCCATTTTCTCTTTCAGAAAGTTTGAAATATGTTCACATTGTCCTGACTAGGACTGAAAAATGTCATGTTATAGAATAAGAAGGCTATGCTTTGCGGACTTTACATTTTATTGAAAGACCAATTAAACACAAATGGTGGTACCCAATGAAGGCTTAGTGTAAAAATTAGAGCACGCAGCCTATTGTATGTTATGAGATTTAAGTTCATGTGGCTTGGTGACTTTTTTTGAATGGGTTCTCTTTCTCCCTAGGCTTAAAGATCTCACTTGTCCCTGCTGAATTAAGACCATCACTTGGCAGCTTTTTATTTTCCATATAATGACTGCTGTTCCCTTATGACCAAAACAGTATAGAGTATCAAGAGAAATCTTGGTTTGGATGTATGAGCCCTTCTGTTTAGTTGACAGAGAAGATACACATGTGCAAGGAAAGATAAAGAAAAATAGTTGTTTCTTGAAACTGGGAGTTCATTCAGTAAATTTACACAAAAGAAAGTTTCTGAGGCCAAAACCAATGTACATGACTTGGCAGAAAAGGATTTCTTCTGCTAATATACACGTCTACTATCATTATATTTTCAATCATTTGTTTTTGCAGCTAAGATTATTATGCACTACTGGGGTTTTCTAACTGCTCACTGCAGTAGAGGAATTTGCGCTGGGGTAGGTAGGATACATAATCAAAGGAACTGAACCAACAGGATGCATACATGCAGTACTGAGTAACCACGTGATCTTATTGTCTCCCCTTCCACCTCTATCAGTGTGTCATGTTAACACAAGATCATGTGCCACTCTGGGAAGGATCCATGTGTTTATTTGCTTTGGGAGGTACCTGGCACACTTCAGAAGGCTTTTTAAAAAATAACAAACAATAAAAAATAGAGTACCTCTGGAACAAAAATAAAAACAAAAGAAAAGAAGAGGCTGAACCTTATGGAGGACTACAGGATCCCCACTGATCACTCTCTAGGCCTGTCAAAATCTGTTTGTAGGTCTAATGGCTTTCCCTTTTCCTGGCCTACTTCATAAAACTTGTGGCAATGATGCTCATCCTCACTGAAGATCACATTGTTCTGAATACAGGCTAACCTCAGTCAGGTGCTGAACCTTAGGCTAAGCAACTCTTCCGGCACCCAGTGATCTGTGGAATTCCTCTAGTATACATTGTGGGGCAGCCATTGTCCCATGGCCATGAAGTGTTTGTACGAGTGAGAGCAGAGGGATAGCTTCAAGATGCCCTTCAGAAATAGTTGTGTGACATTTATACATGCTGAGCTGTTGATAGAATTCTGGAGGAATTTCCTCTATGCAACTAGTATGAAAAGTATATGGAGAAATAAAAATGAAAAGAAATTTAGAAGGTTGCAGAAACTCTTGTAAGGAAAAGCGCTGAGAATCTTGGTACAGGTTGAACCTCTCTATTCCAGAACTCTCTGGTCCGGAAACATCTGTTGTCCAGAATGATTTTAATTAGCCAGATGTCCACTTTTCATGGGTGTGACACACTTTCCCACAGTCCCATAAAGTTTGGTTACAGCCACCAGTCCTAGCTCTCAATGTTCTGTACTGTTATTTAGCTCTAATTTATCCCTAAATGTCCTCTAACAGCCCAGGAAGCACAGGAAGCTTTGGTAATGCCGCTAGACAATACTGACCTTCCTTTGTCTGGAAAATTCTCTCCTTCGGAACTGGTCAGGTCCCAAGGGTACCAGATTAGAGAGGTTCAACCTGTAATAAAAAGGCAGGCAAGCAAATAGAAAGATTATCTGCCTGCTGTAGGCTCTTTGTAGGCATAGGACGTGTTGGCTGGTTGTTTCCTAAGAGTAGGACACACCCCAGTGATGTGGGGTGCTCTGTGCCTATCGAAAACACCCTGAGCACCTCTCAGGTTTTCAGTCCTCCCTAGTGCTACACTCTGAGAAAGCAACTCATCTAAAATGTTCAGAAGAGAGGGTGAAAGATGGGCTAACAGCACACTTGTATCCATTTGCACTTGATTAATTTATGGACTAGCGGGAAATATTTTACCAACTGTTTTACAGCATAGAGCAGGGATGATAAATAATTTTTGTAGGGGGGCTACTTCATGGTCACGGACCAGGCCCCCTCCCCCCAGAAGGGGCTGGGCCTCAGTTGGAAGGGGTGGGACTGGAGATTACAGAGAGAAAAAAAAAGCGTGTGAGTGTGAAAGAGACACAGACGTTGTGACCCAGATTGAGTGTGTGTGGCACAAAGATGGGAGAGCGTGTGTGGCAGTGTGAGAGGGTGTGGCACAGACTGGGTGTGTGTGACAGTGACACAGAGTGTGTGTGTGTGCTGGCTGCTGTTGGGTAAGTTCCTAGAGAAGTCATACACTGTCTCTGTAGACTAACACGGCTACATCTCTATTACTGTCTCTTTAAGACAGAGAAAGCTGTCCTACTCTGTTCTCTGCCTCCCTCCTCCACTCTGTAGAGATGGAGTAATGAGGGGGAAGCACGTGTGTGAGAGAGAACATGAGCACTGAAATTTAGAAACAGTGCACTGCCTCTTAAGACAGGCGCTCCTCAGAGTCAGTCACCATCCATGCTTCAGATTGGAACAGCTTCCCTGTGTTTCTCCTTCCCAACCCTGTTTTGCAGAGATGGAGTACAGGGGCAGGGAAACACCCTGATTTCAGCACTCGTCTCCTCTGTACAACTAGCAGGAGAATCCTGGGAGCAGCTCAGCTGTGGATTGGAGCAAGGTGGGGGGAGGAGCAGCCGAACACTTGCTGGCAGTAAGTGTGCACAGCTCTGCTAATCAGCTGGGCAGGCCGGAGAGAAATGCTTGGTGGGCTGAATCCAGCCTGTGGGTTTGATTTTGCCCACCCCAGCATAGAGGAAAGCAAACTTGTGCAAATACTGGCTGGCAATCAGTGAATTTCCCAAAGAGAAAATGCAGTACCACTACAAAGTCCATCTCACAGCATTATAGGAGTAATTACCTTGTCTCCCATTTTGCAGGTTTTATAATGGGAGTGGACTAATTAGTCTTAAATACTGCTGGAACCTAATTAAACAGACTAAGGCAGGTTTGGAATCTACTTTACTGAACATGTTGTTTGAGATTAACTACAAATAGACTGGAAATTGGTGCCTTAATTGTAGATTTTCTGTCACCTCATCTATAATCTTAAAAGACACCTTCATGGCTTATTTTCTTTTGAACTGGCAGGCATGTTGTTCTTGTAAACCCCCCAAAAATCTATTTTGCTCCCAGAAATGACTCACTGGCCAATACACCTTAATATACACACTATGTTCTTTTACATCTAGAGTCTGGTTGGAGATTGACATGGCTGTCGTCTTTCTTCAATTTCATATCAATCAGTTAAGGACTTCCTATTCCTAAAATGCCCCACTCTTTTTAACAGCAGAGTAGCCATGATGGCAGCTTTGCTAAAGAGTGATGGAAAACCACAAGAGCTTTTTCACATGCTTGGTTAAACAGATGAACCTGTGAGAGTATTTAATTCTGCAAGATGCTGAGTGCTCTCTTATCTAGCAAAATACACAAGCACGTGCTTAACTTTAAGCATCTGAGTAATTGACATCAATGGGACTACATGAGCTCATAGCAAATGCACATTTGAAGCCTACCTAATTTTCAAATTAAAAAAAATAATTTACTTCTTCCTTTTCTTTCATTCTGCCAAACAAAATCCCCATGCACTAACCAACTGCTTTTTGTGCTGGCACGGGACAGACTGTACATTTATTTCATCCCTGAAATCTTGAAGATGCATCTTATTTGGAAACACTTCCACACTGTCTCTTGTGTTGAGCTTTCCTGTTGTTTATTCTTTTCTCTTTCACTGCTGGCCTTTTAGAGTTGGCTCTCAGTCTTGCAGAAACAATGCACAGGGACACTGGAGTGCCTGTAAATCAAGTATAACCCTCACCTTGTCACAGTGCAGAACTCTGCAGCAAATGCTGCAAAAATACATAGTACACAGCAATACAGAGGGGGAGGAAAATCCTGACACAGTCATTAAAACACCAAGTGGCTGACAAAAGCAACCTGTTCTGTTCTGAGGTGTCAGCTGGTTTGGAAGTAATGGAACTGATGACCTCAACTCATTACTCAGACTTTGCCTGGACTTCACTTCATCAAATTAACATTGTACAAAATGTATGAAACACTTAGTGTCATCTCACTTCCATTTCACAACGCTGGAAGACGGCATCTTGCTGCACTGATGCTATGAGAAAGCAGAAATAACCTAGCAACAGCACATGGATGAGAGAGAGAGAGAGAGATAGCCCATTTGTCAGTCATATGTATCCATTTTCTGGAAGGTTGCTTGAACTGTGTTTAATTTTGATTTGTTTCCCTTAATGTTTTCCCATAAACTTGCTCTTGCTTCAGTAAAAATGATTTGTAAAGAAAGGGGTAACTTTCCAACTTAGTCTGAATAGTTATGGCACCGCCTGACCTGTGAAGGGATGACATGTTTTAGGGAGAGATTACACACTTCCAAGGTGAGCTAATCCTAGCACGCTTGCTTCCCAAATGTTACTGCAAACAGCAGCCATTTTTTGAATCCCATAAATGTAGGAAATGTTAACATCAGGGGGTGCTGTCCATCTCATTATGTTTTCACTAGATGATATATGGGGTGGGTAAGTTACTCTGATATGTTGACTGAGATGACATTTAGGTTAAATAAATGTGACTGTTTGGAGCTGGGATATTTTCAGCTTCATGATGCAAGCAATCAAGCTGTATACTGAGAACTGCAGGGACTTGTGAATTCTGGAAAACAAACATTTTGCCAGGTGAGAGTTTTAGTTTTTAGCTTCCCTGTGGCACACTTTTGGCCTTGTCTGTACCAATGAGTTTGGCAGAATCTTCAATGGTCATGGGAGGGAGTACATTAGTAATTACTCATCATCAGGGTTACCTCCACCTCATCATGCCTCACTGAGAAGGTCAAGGAAATCCCCCCCCATCCCTGTCCATGATGTTGCACAATTGTACATCACACAGAAAACTTACCTATCCTCTGATTCTGTAAGAGCACTGCATCAGACCTCTCCAGGTGCCAAAGCCCAAATGCAAGATGCAATATGTAAATAATTCTCCACAATAAAAGTGACGGGACTCATTTGATTGGAACATAGGTAGTTCTGACATAATGATGCATCATGGCCCTTGAAATGAGGGCCACTGGAGATGAGGGAGTTTTCATAAAGTGTCCACTAGTCTTGCCCACATGATCATCTGTGCTATAAGAAAATAGATTGTCTGACCATTGTTTCATTAATGATGTACCCGATTCTTGAAGTTGCTTTCCTGTCATGGAAGCTGGGGATCATTCAGATTTTTCTCATGACACCATTTTGCCTCAGGCTTTTAGATTGTCCAAATATCTAGATTAAACATCACCATAGGCCCCTCAGTAGGGGAGGAGAGAGGCTGATAGATGTCTAGCCATGCAGTGGCTGTTATGTTCTTCACCTAATGTTGCATCAAGACAGAACGAGTCTGAAAGTGGCTCTGTGTGCACCTTCATATAAAATGTAGTCAGGCGATAAGGGTTAAATAAACACCTTGCTAGAAACCATTTTTATCGACTAGTTTTCAGCTGTCACCAGCCTAGTGCACTCATATGCTTTTTACCAGGACACCACACATGATGACAAGGTTGAGTTACCAACTCACCAGGACTGGCCTGAAGTCTCCCAGAATTGACATCTATCTCCCAGTGACTATTGAAAACAATCCAGGAGATTTCTCTGGATACTTTAAGAAAGTGACATTACATTACATCATGTTGGGGATGGGAGGGGGAGAAGGGGAAGGAGAGGGAAGCAAATCTCCTGGAATAGCTTCAGTCAGAGTTAGCAACCCTATGACAAGCTCTTATCAAAAACCATCACTAAGCCACTAGGAAGTCTGAACTATATAACCTTACTCAAGAACAGATCTTCCAGCTATTTAGGTAATTTGGGCTCAGTGTCTATTCTGCCCAATGGATTTAAGACCAAACAACTTCATCCTCTCTAAGCATCTGGAACTGGTTGTCTTTATTCACCTGTTCTTCCAGGTATAGACTATCTCTCTGTCGTAAACCTCTGACAAACACCAGGGCTACGTCTACACTGGCATGAATTTCCGGAAATGCTTAAAACGGAACAGTTTTCTGTTATAAGTATTTCCGGAAAAAGAGCATCTACATTGGCAGGATGCTTTTCCGGAAAAGCCCTTTTTCCGAAAGCGCCCGTGGCAATGTAGACGCTGCTCATAAAAGCCCCGTCATTTTCGCGATCGGGCTTTTTGTGGAAAAGACTACTGTGCTGTCTACACTGGCCCTTTTCCGGAACAGTTTTCCGGAAAAAGGACTTTTGCCGAGCGGGAGCAGCATAGTTTTTCTGGAAAAGCAGCTGATTTCTTACAGTAGATCGTCAGTGCTTTTCCGGAAATTCAAGGGGCCAGTGTAGACAGCTCGCAGCTTATTCCGGAAAAGCGGCTGCTTTTCCAGAATAAGTGGCCCAGTGTAGACACAGCCCAGCACTAGGTGAAAGAATTCTGTAATCACCCTTTACTAGCACCATATATGCAAGCACTGACTGTACACCATCTCACTAACTGCTCTTACCATGCAATCTACACCCTCTAGGAGTGCCTCTCACACAGTCTTATAACTAAACCCTAACAAGCCCCAGCTGGAGCTGATTGGCAGCCTACACACAGCTTCTTTTGACCGCAATTTTTAATCTCTGGCATGCCTGATTAATTGTGGGGCATGTTTACACCATCACACTTCCTATCTAAAACAATCCTGTGTTTATAGCCAGATCTTTAAACTGTAGGGAAAGGCAGAGATCAGATGTCTGGGGGAAGGCTATGTTAGCAGTGCTTTGGTCTTTAGAGGAACTGAAATTCTGATTTCACCTTCCTAGATCTAATTTCTTCTCTGATTTGCAGTTAAAGCCTATTACACGCAAAGTTGCATGAACCCAGCATGGGCCCTATGTTATCTTCTCTACTAAAGATAGTGGATGACCCAGGCTCAAGCAAGGTCTGATGGCTGCACTTTACAGAGTACTAATTCAATCAGAGAGTAGGGCAGAGGGAAAGATTGAGAAAACACAGGAATAGATAGTGTAAGTGAACAGGATGTAGAGGATAATAAATGTTGTAAAATAATCCTGGGGAACAGAGATATTGCCAATGCTGCTGATAGGCAAGAAACGCAACATAAAATTACATATGAGCCCTATTTTACTCCTGTCTTCAGTAATAACTGGGTCACTGATTCCTCCCCAAAGTGTCTCAAATGTAAAATGTTTGGACAGTGGACCCTTTGCTGCTAATCCTGCCCGTCAATAGAAGTTTCTTGGGGTGAAGAAATTGATTTGTTGATTATTAAAATCCTATGCTACTATTATTACAGGGTGAGTTTTCATTTGCATTCATCGTGCCCTTTTGAATAAAAACTCCTTGGGATGGAAATTTGTTTGTCCGGAAATCACTATGCATACCTCTGGACGCACGAATAATAACAAAAGCTAATCTTGATGTTCACCTTAGTGTTGCTGTTTGCACTACTAGAGTCTAGTACGTTATGATTGAGGACTAAATAGTAAAATAAACACATGCAAACAGTTTGGGATGATGTGATATTGCACAAATAACTCACACCAAAATCTTCTGGGGGTTTCCTGACCTCACAATATTCAGGGGATTTTCAGCTCCTTTGTATAACCTTCAATTTTCAGGGCTGTGTATTTGGTGAATGATGAATGTAAGAACAGCCATACTGGTTCAGACCAATTGTTAGAACCCTGCATGGATACAATAAGGCCCCTGCTGCAGCCACAAAAATGAACCACAGACTTGCATATCCCACCCACGGATGCAGATACCCATGGATATCAAGTGGATATCCGCAAATTTGTAGGGTTCTAGATATAAAATTTATATCTGCCTCCATCTCTGCAAAAAGGAGCCATGGATATCTGCATCCACATCTGTGTATGCAGAAACCCATGGATATAAAGCAGATATCTACAGATTTGCAGGGCCTTACCAATGGCCCATCTAGCCTAGTATCCTGTGTTCTGACAGTGGCCAATGCATGGTGTTTATTACAGGAATGATAGGTTAAAAAAAGAGAGAGCTGTATATATGTAGATATTTAACAGATAAGGTGCAAGCAGGTGGTGTTCAAGAATATGCAGCATTGACCCTGGATTTTGTAGGACCAATAAAACTTGTTGCTGTGCACAGCAAATGGCTTCTTGTGCTTAGCTCTTTATATGCAGCTCAGCTGAGCTGTGTGCAGCATAAGGAACAACATGAAAACAGCACGGTTCTTTCCATTTATGTTTGCTTTTAGGTTTGTGGATTCAGTAATAGGAGAACAGGATACAGAGTAAGGGATTGTACTTGAATGTAATGGACATTGGATCAATGCCTAGATTTGAGCAATTTACTAGTACATTGTAGCAATGAGAAAATGGAAAAATGCCATGCCTCTCTGTTCATTAAGGGGTAAATTCATATTCCTCAGATCCAGCATAGAGACAGATATTAAACCCTGGGGCTGTGTCTACACTGGCATGATTTTCTGGAAATGCTTTTAACGGAAAAGTTTTCCGTTAAAAACATTTTCAGAAAAGAGCGTCTAGATTGGCATGGACGCTTTTCCGCAAAAGCACTTTTTGCGGAAAGCGTCCATGCCAATCTAGACGCTTTCATAAAAAGCCCCGATCGCCATTTTCACGATCGGGCTTTTTGTGGAAAACAAATCTCAGCTGTCTACACTGGCCCTTTTGCGCAAAGTTTTGTGCAAAAGGGACTTTGCGAACGGGAGCAGCATAGTATTTCATAAAAGCACTGATTTCTTACAGTAGGAAGTCAGTGCTTTTATGAAATTCAAGCTGCCAGTGTAGACAGCTGGCAAGTTTTTCCGCAAAAGCGGCTGATTTTGCGGAAAAACTTGACAGTCTAGACACAGCCTGGGTGTTTTGTTTATAGAAAATTCTATTTTTTAGTTTGCAACAATATTTATTAAATAGTATTATTTTATCATAATTATTCATTTATGAAAGATCATTCTGGGGTTGGCACAGAAGTCAATGGAAATTTTGCCATGGGCTTTGATGGATCTTATGTTTCCCAATAAGCTCTCTACTGTGCCACTTCTGAGAACTATTATCTCATATATCCACACAATTGATATAGCTTAAAATACAATAATATATAGTAAACAATCCCAAAGACTTATGGACAATATTCACTATTACATTAACAATTAATTTTGAAACCAGAAAGAATAAGGTGGGGCAGAAAAAGTGGTTAGATCAGGGGTCGGCAACCTACAGCACACGTGCCGATTTTGAGTGGCACGTGCATGGTCTGCGGCAGGAGCTCAGCCTTCCCACTCCTCCCCTACGCAGTGGGAAGTCTGCGCTGCTGCTGGAGCCTCGTGGCTGGTGCAAGGCTGCAGCACTAGCTCTGGGGGGGCAGGTAGGGAGGCTGCAGATTTAAGGTTGTGAGAGCAGTGGGCTGGAGGAGGCAGAGATGTGATTCCCAGGTGAAGGTGCTGAAGGGGCTGGGAGGTGGCTCTGCACCCTCCTCCCTCGTCCGAAGCAGGAAAACAGCACCCCAGAACAAGCCCCCCTTCTCCCCACGGCCGCTGCACCCCAGCCCGGCTCCAGGCTGCCCCCAGCATCTGGCTCAGGGATGCTTCCGAGCATCCAGCTGCTATGTGCACAGCCTAACTGCTGCTGGGGAAGGGGAAGGGCACTGGCAGCAGGTTAGGCCATGCGCACAGCGGCTGGGCGCCCGGAGGTGCCCCCAAGCCGGATGCTGGTGGCCGGCTGGAGCCAGGCTAGGGTATGGTAGCCGCAGGGGGGGGGGGCTCCCTGCTGGTGGATGGTGTGGGGTGCATTTGATAGAGGGATAGAATAAAGTGACCGAGATGCAAAGATTAGAAAATACAGAACTAAAGATAATAATGGGAAAATGATTAGGACACCGCAAAAAAGAAAATGTTACAAACCAATTTGAAAAGGAAAAGCAATTCTCACTCTGTTAAACTGGATCTATAACTTATCTCATTTGCTAGTTTTGCAAAAACATATACACAGACTTTAAATCCCTTCATGTTCATTGTCTTCTATGCTTAATGAAAATTGAAAAGACTATATAAACCAATGAATAGGGATATTCATATCTTTCTCCTTCCGATTTCTTATCTCATTTCTATACTTGTGAATTGTATTATTTGGATATTTCATTTGTCTTTTTTTCAGCCAGTGTAATAATTACATATCAAGTCAAGTTTGGTAAATGCTTCCTGATTTCTCTTTGGAGGTCATTCAAAGACAATATTCAGATTGTCATCTCATTACATCCTTGGAAGAGAATCCATCTAGTTAATTTGAGCAGAGGAAGGGAGCATCCTTGTATGGCAACTACTGCTGTGTGGAGGGTGAAAGTTCCATTTTGTGAAAGATTTTGAAATCTGGTTTTGTTCGAAAGTGGAACAAAAACTAAACATTTTGAAATTTTCATCAAAGGAAAATCCAAGAAAAAAATTGTTTGGGCCTGGTCAAAATATTTTGATTTCATGTTTGTATTCTATTATATCCCTGATGCAGTTGGTCACCCACTAGACCTGTGGGTCTCAAAGTGCGGACCACGGACCACTAGTGGTCAGCGCCACCTCTGAGGTAGTCCGTGGCTCGAGCTCAGCCCCCCCCATGCAGTGGGGAGCCCTCGCTGCTGCTGCAGCCACACAGTCATGAGACTGCAGCGCCAGCTCTGGCTTCCCACTCGGAGGGCAAGGGTGTGTGTGTGAAGCAAGCCCCTACCTGGCGGGGAGGAGGAGGGTGCAGAGAAGCGTGGCCACCAAGTAGCAGGAGCAGGGTGGGGATTTCTCACCGCTTCTTTGTCCCCTCTTGCTTGAAATGTGAGAGCAGGATGTGTGGAGATTTCAGGATGGTGGCACTTCCTAGCATGGAGCCTCCCCACTGCTGCTTGGCTGGGGGCTCATCCCAACTTCCCCAGGAGCTGCTGGATTTGTGCCCTGTCCAGACACCCCAGTGAGCCCGGATGCCTCCTGCACCCAGATGGGACAACTCACTTAATCTCCCAGGAATTCAGGGCTCTCTGCTGGGATGGCTTAAAAGTGCAGAGCCCTGCACCCTCCCGGTATTTGCACAGACCCTGCCCGCTCCACCTCTGTATGTGGCTGGGAGACAGATAGGAGGGAGCCGGGCTGTGTCTGCTGGATACGGGTGCGTGGACAGGGCAGGGGATCTCGTTGAGTGAGGGTTTTTTTTCTCTGTGGGCATCTCAGTAGGTGAGGGGGATAGCTTTGGGGATCTCTGTGAAGTGTGGGGGGACAGATAACTGTGGGAGTTTGTGAGTGAGTTGTGGGAATCTCCGTACATTGGGGTGCCCTCTTCCCTGTGTGGGGATCAGGAACAGCAGCTGGGTCGGAGGCCCCCTCCCTCTTGGCCGTACTCTGCACCCTCCCTTGCATCTACAACCTCCCTCCTGGCCAGACACACTACCCCCACACTGATCCTGCATCCATTGTTGCTCCAGCACCCTCCCTCCTGGCCAGACACCCTACTTCCAGCCTACTTCTGCACCCTACTTCCCACCCAGACCTCACACCCTCACACCCTACTGCACCCCACTCCCACCCAGATCCTGCACCCCCATCCCTATCCCTCTTGCTGGCATCCCTGTCACACAGAACCCCTCATTTTTGTCCCCACCCCAGAGCCTAAGGAGATTCACAAAATCCACTAACTATGGAACCCCAGAAAAGTAAATCTGGTCTATGGGAAGCCCTGAACCTCAGTCCTCCCTGTCCCTTCTCCTCACCCTGTGAGACTGGAATGCCAGAGGAGTGAGGTGTCTCAGTTGCGGGCCACATCAGTGAGGATTGGGGGTTTTTGGAGGGTTTTTTTTTATGCTTCTCACTTGTGTGGTCCCCAGCTGATTTTTCTGTGGGTCAGTGGCCCCTGACTCCAAAAAGGTTCCCCGGCCCTGTCATAAATAAAGAAAACATTGAAACCTTTTGTGTTGGACATAAATTAATATTTTACTTTATTAACAATGAAGTTTGATAAACTAACATGAGAAAGTTAAAACACTTAATCTGTTTAATAATTTAAATTAAACCATTCTCCCCAGCTGCAGCACTAGCACAAGGGCTCGGAGGTAATTATGTAATTAACTGTGAGTTTCCATTAGCAACTGGTGGTTGGCAGAAAGGTTTGCATTGAGCCAGGTGGTTCACGGGCCAAAAAGTTTGAGAACCACTTCACTAGACTGATGTCAGAGGATCCACTTCATAGGATTCTGTGTGCTTTATGCCTCTGGAGTCTGAACTGAGTCTAGGAACTGCCCATAAAACAATCTCAAAGCTGCAACTCCACTGACCTAGCTCCTGTTATAAGTGCTGACCCATCAGACTTCCCCATAGCTTAAACTTACCCTACTTTCAGCACTCCAGCTGTGTGAGTGTTCTGGGCCCATAGATTAACTCTTCCAGGGCCCATGATAGGTGTCACACAAACAAACTTTATAGGACCATGAGAAACTTGGCCACACCCATGAAAAGTGGACTTCTAGCTAATTAAAATAATTCTGGATGACGGATGTTTCCAGACCAGAGAGTTCTGGACTAGAGAGGTTCAACAAGTACTCCACTACCTCATTAATACAACTCATGGCCAGCTCTTCTCCTCTGCTCCCGATATAGTAATTTTTGTAAGGGCAACTTCACATTAACAACCAGAATCTATAAGTTGTATAGATACCCCAAATTGTCACATTTTATACAATATAATATAAAAATTAAAAAATTATAAACAAAAGTAACTTATAAGAATAAAAACAGAAATATTTTGCTCTGAAAATGTCAAAACATGATGTTTTGATAGTCTCTGGGTCCCCTCCCTCACTCTCTTCCCCCCATTTTCTTTCAAGTTAAATTCTGGTGAAATCAACCTGATTTCACAAAGCTTTGCTACTTTAATGGAACTGAATATTCTGGTGCAATATAATTCTGTTGAAGTTTCTCTGATCAGCTCGAGTTGTGGCTCTGAGCACCATAGACATATCAGGGATGAAAAAATGCACCATGTGAGAAGCAATTGTTGGAAATATTCTGCATGAGGAGCAGTGAGATGGCAGAATGTTTTTAAAGGAAAATTCTAAAGAAGTGAACAGAAAAATGGTATAAGATTTAGATCATTCTCTATGATGTAGCAGAAAATTCTGCTGCTTCTATAGAGTTCTGTTGGGCAGTTAAAGAAACCTACAAAAAGGAGGTTACGTGTCCAGTTTCAAATTTACTTCTAGAAAACCATATCAAATATAGAATCTTACTGATTTAAAAGTTGCTCCTGGAAGGTGTTGAGGGCTTGTCTGGCCCCAGTACAGCACAGCACTTATGTTCATACTTACCATCATAGGCGTGCGCAGCACATTTCATTAGGGTGTGCACCCAGGGAATTTTATTTTTTATTTTTTTTAAAGGCGAACATTTATTGAATACTCAATCATAAAGGACATGCTGTGAGCAAATGCGGGCTTTCGATACATTTCTACCTTCGGCGCTTATTGCATAATACAACAATCCATACTTTAAAACTAAAAGAGCGTATCGTGCGATTAAATTAAAACGCAAAGCCACTTTTTTTTTGAGACATTAGGGTGTGCCTGGGCACACCCGGCACACCCCTGCGCACGCCTATGCTTACCATATGTCATGTGACTATTCCCATTGTGGGCTTAATCACATGATCTATTCAATAGAATTTTCCACAAAACATATCCCGGGCAGTAGCTATTACAACCTTAAAAGAGGCCATCTTGTGGAGAGAAGTCCCCACTGAAGTCTTCCAACTCTTAGCAGATATAGAAGAGATTAGGGAAATATGGTCATACCTCCACCCCAGATTTTTTGCCAGTGCTAGCAGATCACTAGTAGTAAGATTCAGTCTGCCCCTTACTTGCAAAGGAGTAAGAATTTACTGTGTTCTTCTTGCATGGGCAATTAGAACTAACTCTAATCCTTTCATGAATTATGCTATATTTTCTTCAAAAGAATGTTGTCATAGTAAAATGGACCCTTATATTAAGTACTAAATTTGATTTACTGTTCTGCTTTTACTCAGAGAGCTTTTAAAAAGCAAATATCTAGACTGAGGTACATTTTAACAAGCTCCTTAACTCTCTTAATTGTTCAGCATTTATTACATTTTGATCTAAAATGTATTTTTCCATTGCCCCCAGCTCTGTACAAAAGAGTCTTGAACAGTACAGACAAAATCAAGGACTAAGAGTCAGAAATCAGAAACAGTTTATGCAATGAATCGTAAAGACTCCAAAAAGCCTGCTTTTAATCTGAGAAGCATTTGCAAAGAAGAGAGATTTTTGATGTTGCATCAGAGTTAGCTAAACATAGATTCTTTTATTAATGAATTTGAGTCACAAAATCCACTCTAATAAGTAATCCTAGTTAATATTCAATGATGCCAGCAGTGAAAATAAAAATATAGGGTCTTATTTTCCATTGCCCTGATTGTAAATAGCCATTTATACCTGGGCAAGCTGGATTTAAAATGCTAACAAATCAGAATGGTGTAAATGAATATGCACGGGGCGGGGCAGGGAAAGGAAGAATTAGGGCAAGGAAGAATTAGGTTCATAGTAATTTTTTGAGTGGGAAGGAGGAATAAGTGGAGACCAGGGTATACTGCTGTCATAACCAGCTAGTGTGCTGGTATGCTCAGCAGAAATTATCTAGGGCCAAATTCTGGTCAGCTTGATGTCCATGCTCATAAAATCAGGGGGCAAGAAACAAACGTCAGAGTTAGCTTCTGACATGAAGTACTAAAGACTCCAATACTCTTTAACCTGACATCAATGGAAATCACCAGAGCTGGGCACGTCGCAGGATCAGACCCATGCTACTTAACCATTCAAGAAATGGCACGTGGAATCACCAATGTCCGCTTGCTTGTTTCCAAGGAACGGCAACATAAAAGCTATGAGAAACATCTTGTTAACTTGCTGATTCCAAACCCAGCTGCTTCAATTGGCTTGAGACATTTTTAGGGTTTGAAATTAATAATTTGAAAATGATGCTCTGTCTGCTCATAATTACTTTATCCTGTCCTCAGAAGTAAAAGGAACTGCTAAAACCAGCAGTTGCTCTATCAAAGTAGGTCTCATTAACTGAGATTGTAATGCACAAGCACAGGTACTAGTGTCATTGAAGCTATTTTATAACTACTTAACTGCAGAAATAATGACACAGCATAAGGTGGAAGTGAACATTAACACTGATCTTTATTCTGCTTGACGTTCTCAACCTATATTAGATTTTCCTTTTGTTTTATATTTGGTGTAATATACTGCATCAAACTCTGAGAGCCAAAATTAAGAACAATCACTACAGCATGCATAAAATGCAAAATACATATTTTTGACAAGAACAGGTTTCAGATAATGTTATAAAGCATTTACAAAGAATCATATAAATTCTGAAATCTCATCTCACCTAATCTCTTGAATAAAGTCTTCTTTTAAAAATGTATCATGGGAATACTTTTTTTCTTTAAAATCTCCTTAATTTAGAAGATAACATGTTGGAGAAAATGTCCTACATTTTACTTTGTGCACATACAGTAGCTCTTCAGCAATTCACTGTATTAAGGGCATTATATTATTAAGAGAAGTGTATAGCAAATGCATAAGCAAAGAAAAAAGATCTTCCCAAAGGTTATGGGAAGAAGACCTAAAAGGCTCACATTGAATTTCAGACCCACATCAAACACTTCAAGCAATAGAAAGTTTTCTATGCATATTTCACAAACCGCTAGTGGCTCCAGTTTTCTAGTGCCCTAGGTTACATTTTAATCTAAAGGCATAACACTCTCACTGTTTAAATAGATGATCAATCAGAGAGGCCATTCTTGGGTTCACTTACACTCAACATAGCCATGGTCAACCATTCAGTACCTTTGACCTGACCTTTGAACAGCAAAATGCAAAGACAGCAACAGCTGGGTTTAGAAATAAAAGCCCAAAACAAAAAGCTGGGAGAAACATTTTCATAACAATAGGAAGTGTTTCATAAGATGTTAACTACAAGTGGGAAGTAGATATTGGAACTATTACAAGATGAAACTGCTTCTGGGATTAGTTAAATTCAGAAAACGTTTAAAAAACTCATCAGAAGAAAATACACAATATCACATACTGAAAGGAAAACCTTGAAGAGGTTAATTTATTGTTATAAAAGAATGATTAGCTTTATAATAAAGGCATATAATATAAACTGTCTTTTTTGTTAATACTTTGCAACGACATTACCTTTGCTATATTTAGAGGCAGTGTTCTTGATATGATACTACATGCATGCAACACATATAAATATGGAGGTAATTCAATCATCCACATGCTAGCCAGATCTTATTAAATCAGCGCTTTGAAATGAATGTGACTTTTAGATCTGGCATGTGTTTGTTATTTTGTGTGGTTTTCTGGTAGTATTGTGATTAAAATACCTGTTTGCCAATTGCCTCATTTGTCTTGGTTTATCCTATTACAAGATTAAATTACAGATTTCAAACCCTTTAAGAGCACTTGTACATAAATCACATTTTTTCTCTCTTTCTGAGATTGCATCAATTCCCAAGTGTGAATAAAGTTTAAATTTATTTCATGGGAAAATAATAGAGATCCACAACCCAATTAATATGCTCAAATAAAATGGTTTGGAAATTGTATATTAGAAGTCCTCAGTCATATGGGCCTTTGTTCATTTGTAGTGAAAATTGCTGCATCTTTGTGTATGTGGTAATTTCATTCACTTCCTGACATACTTTTCCTGCAAAGAAATCAATCAGTCCTATAAACAATTAAACTACCAAATCATTGAAAATCCATATCCAAAACTGGATAGATCCTATAAGAGGGGAATTGACTATACTCAGAGGAAGGAATTAAAGAGAATATTTCTTGTGATCCTGAAGCATATATTTGGCCTCTGTAAGATTTCCTATCCCATGGAAGTCTATCTACTATATATTTGAGACCGTTTTTCTGTCTGTTTGTCTGTTTGTTCAAGAACTCCTCCTAAATTGTAAGAGCTAGGATCACCAAATTTGATATTCAGCTTTCTCTTATCATAACTAAAAGCAAGCTCAGGGTTTGGATGTGCCAGGAAAATGGGATGTGCCTGGAATGGGATTGCTTCTCATAAAGCCATTCAGAAAAGAGACAGAATCACCGGGCAGGTATGCCTTAGAGCCCCCCAGGGGCCCTTAAGTGGAGAGGACTGATGCTCCCCCCCCCCCCATGATTCCTATGGGCATATTGCTGGCTGTTCCCCTTCATCAGGGAGTGAGTGGAAAGTGCACTGTTTGCTGCATTCCTCACTCTGGCCGGGGAGTGCAGGGGGCAGACAAGTTGTGCACTGGATTCTCACTCTGTGACAGTGACAGGAAGGACAAGAACAAGCAGCCCTGTGATGAATCTCAGAGGAGAGCTTTGGCCCTCCTGCCATCCCCACCCCAGAGATTCCCCCTGCCCAGAGCCCCTCCTCACCCCTCAACCCTGACTCCTGCACTCACCACTCCTCCGACCCCTGCTTTCAGCTCCTTCTTAAGAACCCGAGCAATGCTTGGTAAATGTGCTAGTTATCTACATAGTAGAGGTTGATAGAAAAGGAACCCAGAAAAGGAAGTTGAGTTTTAAAAGGCAGATGTATGACAAGGGAAATATTAATTTAAGATTGAACACTGTGTTACTCAAAGAGTTTTGCAAAAGGAAAGGAACTTAATATATTTGTTAAGGACAAGCTTCAAAATGTATGAGAGTCAACTGTGTATGTTTTACATTGGCATGTATAATTTCATTTAAACAAAGGAATATTTACTTCTGGCAACAATGTGGTGAATCTTTATCTCTAAAATAGTCCTTATGTACATGAAATGTAGTTTGCACTATATTTTAGGGGCTCATTTGCAAAAGCCTAACCTGTACAGTCGACTTCAAAATTTGCCATATGCCTGGTTTCTTTTCACATCTAGAGTATTGCGTCTAATTCTGGGCCCCCATTACAAGGGCTGGACCACATGACCTACAAGGAGAGACTGAGGGATTTGGGCTTGTTTAGTCTGCAGAAGGGAAGAATGAAGCGGGATTTGATAGCAGCCTTCAACTACCTGAAGGAGGGTTCCAAAGAGGATGGAGAGAGGCTGTTCTCAGTAGTGACAGATGGAAGAACGAGGAGCAGTGGTCACAAGTTGCAGTGGGGAAGGTCTAGGTTGGATATTAGGAAAAGCTATTTCACTAGGAGGGTGGTGAAGCACTGGAATGGGTTACCTACGGAGGTGGTGAAATCTCCATCCCTAGAGGTGTTTAAGTCCCGGCTTGAGAAAACCCTGGCTGGGATGATTTAGTTGGGGTTGGTCCTGCTTCGGGCAGGGGGCTGGACTCAATGACCTCCTGAGGTCTCTTCCAGCCCTAGGATTCTCTGATTCTATGAATGTTTCATCATGAGCCAAATACAGATTTGCATGTATGCAGACCCGGTAATTGGATTTCTCCATACTAAAGCTACATATACAAATTCAGTCTGAACAGATCATTCTAATCTTTTACGTGTGCGGAAGTCTGGGAATGTAAAAGTGCCTGCATAGAAATTTGCTCACACAAAGTCGTGGAGGCAGTATTAGAATCCAGTTTGGACATTTGTCATTTTCTTTAAACAATCATTAATCACCATTATAATCGTGATTTTTTTTAAAATTATGTATCATCTCACTGTTTAAAAGGATCTTATTTTGTCCCAGCCTGTGTCTGGCCACTGCAGGCATATATATATATATATATGGGACTTTTATAATTGGGACTTTTTTTGGGCAGAGGGTCACCATATAGGGTATGTGTAGTAGGGTATGATGTAGTGGGGGTGCTGTCTGCTCTGTAACCCGGGATTCCCCTGTGCTGTGATGTATGATTCCCACTGACTCACCCACATGTGTATTGGCCCAGACACCTAGTCCCAGCCTAAGCAGTTAGCAAAA
Organism: Rafetus swinhoei; assembly: GCA_019425775.1. Classification (NCBI taxonomy): domain Eukaryota; kingdom Metazoa; phylum Chordata; order Testudines; family Trionychidae; genus Rafetus; species Rafetus swinhoei. Next base: position 198,697,503 of record CM033424.1, on the reverse strand, counting down.
CTCTTCCCAGGGGGAGAGACAAAGGAAGGGAGGTGGAGACGAACACCTGGCTGGGGGGCAGAGTCTGGGAGCGAGGCAGTTTCTGGCTGGGAAACATGAAGGGAACAGACTAAGCTGAGTGCTGAGGGTCTGGGGAGGGCAAGGGACCCCCTAACCAAAGGGGTCTGAGGCATCCTGGCCCTGACTCCTGTAACCACATCACATCTATGCTGTGATGTATCCTGGAGAAGCAATAAACCCTCTCTATTCTACTGGCTGGCGGAGTCTGTTCTTGCTGCTATGGGGGTGCAGGATCCGGGGGCGACACACCGCCACATAGGGTGACCAGACATCCTGATATCAGTGACTTTGTCTTAGTACACAACCACCTCCCCCTCTGCCAAAAAAAAAAGTCCCAATTTTTCACATTTGCTGTTACCTTAGGTAGGTGCAACCTTACCACTTCTATTCACTTGTCGGCAGAGACTGTCAGGTGCTCTGGTGGAGCCTTTGCAAGGCTGGAGTAGCAGGAACTCTCCGGCTGTGTGTGAAGGAGCCTTGGGTGATGGATCTCTGCAATGGCCCTCGCTCAAGGCTGTGCTTCTCTGGCACAACTGAGCCCTCTAATAGCAGTCTTATATGACCGATGCATCTGCACAGCATATGTATAGTCAATACACAAAGCCAGATTGTGCTTTGGAAGTACAGAGCTGCACAGGGGAGAGGGAGGAAGCATAATCTGGTCCAGATCTCAACGGTGCCCAGTGAAAGTGAACCCTCACTTAAGGGGGTACAGTGTGACTCGCCTCCACAGCCAACCAGCTCTACACTTCTACCCCCTTGTCATGGCTCCCTGGCCTCCCTGACATCTGTGAGGTTGCTAGCACCACAGCAGTCACCTTAGAGAGCAGCCCTAATATGTCACCCAGTTATCAGCCACAGGTTAGTCTAGCAAGCCGATAATGTTTCTTTCTGAATTGCAGTGTGCAATTTACAGCAAAAGTCACAGCATGAGATAGGAAGCAAAACACTTGACACTCAAGTACAGCAGGGTAAACACAGCTTGTTTTTAAGGGGTATGGTTCTGAGCCTCTGAAATCCAGACTCTGTGACAACCCAGTCCAAACATGCCTTTCTGGACAAAAAAAATGTGAACAACTTTACACACAGGTGGTCTTTTCTAAATGCCTTTCAGCTCTCAAAGAGAAAAGGATTAGCAATCTGATGGCTGAAATGAATTAACACACTGACCTCTTATCTTTAGCTGTTTGAGGAAAGCTCAACTCTTGAATGAAATAATTTTGGGTGGTGTAGGTCCACTTAGTGGGGAATATTTTCAGTTTTGCTGCAAATAGGGCATAATAATACACAGAGGCATAAGGGAGCGGTCGACAAAGGCTTCCCTTGTTGACCGATCCGCGTCTAGACTGACGCGCTGTGCTGGATCAGCTGATTGTCGGCACAGTGCGGCGGCCATTTTTATTTTAATGAAGCGGGGATTATTTAAATCCCCGCTTCATTGACTGCATCAGGTAAACTAGTTTACATGGCTCCGTCGATGGAGCCATATAGTCTAGACATACCTGACATAAAAATGAATCTGATCTCATTCCAAAGCAAAGAGATGTCCTTAAGCCAAAACACAGGTGAATTAACAAGCTTGCACCATCAGCCAAAAGAAGTTAGTACATACTGTGAGCTCTATTTGGATTCATTAAGGTTGCCATGAATGGCACTATTGATTTAATGCAATAACAAATGTATAGTGTGATAGAATAACAGGTCAGTGTCCTGCTATCTGCTGAAAGTAATTTTCAAGTGTAGATAGGTTGTCAACATTTGATACTAAACTTCATTGATTATTTCTGAGAGGATCATAATTATTGGCAATATCAATCAGAATCAGTGATGAGGATGGTACTTTATGTTTGCACTTGCCAATGCCTCTTTGCCTCCAGTCATCTCAGTACCAGAGAGTTGTAAAGGGTATGAGAAAAATATACCATGTGTGCAATGCCTTCCTTTCAATTTCCTACATCTAGATCCTTCAGTGAAAGAGAGACTATCCAGCAGTTTAGGAAACAAGATTTCCAATGTACAACTCTATCTTTGCGAGCTCAAACATTACCTTTACACATGACCAGATTTTCTGGGTTCTGTCCCTTTTTACTCTAGTCATAATATTTCTGCCAATCAGTGGTCTTTCTTTGCTCAGATTGTTTTTCATTCGTGTGTGTCATTTAAAGGACAAATTGCATAGGAACTGGCGCGTGGAGGGCCTTTTCCTGCTTTTTAATTTGCTTTAGACTCTCCATGGCTATTTGTAACCTATCAGATTGTAGTCATGGGTTTGAAAAAGGGTGGTCTTGACTGCAGGCGGTGGGCTGGCCTTTTATTATTTGGGAAGGTAATTCTGAAAATTGTGTTGAATATTACTAGTCATATTTATCTGTTATCACCCTGCATTTTTGTCCACTTGTACATAAAGTCAACATACAATATTAGCATAACATTAATAAGCCCACAAAATATTTAAGTGATTGCAAATTTGAAGTCAAATTTCTTGGAGAAAGAACTCATCTCACTGGTATATATGAAATGGCATAGGCTCGGGAACTTTCTGTCCATGTTCTTGCTATGTCTGCTTTTCATTTGGCTCTATACACACAGAACTGTCCTGCTTGGGTTGACCTCTGTATCAGTTGCAATATTTGTCTTGTAGTTTGGGAATTTTCTGAGGAAAAAAATGGTAATTGCCCTTAATTAACAAGCATCTGGTGTGAGTACAAATCGTTATTTCAGCAATAATGAAAAAGAACATGGGGAACCTGGTTGGGGACACATATTCTGATAATTGAACTGTTACTAACCCTGGTGTTACAGGACTCCTTTTCCTTGCAGGTGGGGTATGGATTTCTCCACATGCTCAAGCCCAGGTATTTTAAACTAAATTACTTTGTAGCAAGCTGCATCTACTCTTCCATTGCCACTTAACACCCAAATCTCCCATTAGCTTTATTGTGAGTTTCAAACAATGGAAGAGCTACCAAACCAAAGCCACTTATTATTACTATTTATTAGACCTGGACAAAAAATGGGGAAAATTGGAGAAAATGTAAAAAAAAAAAAAAATCCTGTTTTTCACTGAATTATTTAAAAATTGGAAGTGTTTTGGCTGGCTCTATTATATTTATTATGGTTACATTTACAGGGCCCAGTTAAGGTTATAATAGATATTGCACATACACATAGTAAAAAAGGTAAGTCTCAGAGGGGTAGTCGTGTTAGTCTGTATCTGCAAAACCAATGAGGAGCCCTGTGGCACCTTCAGACTAACAGATTTATTTGGGCATAAGCCTTCATAGGCAAAAGCCACTTTGTCAGATGCAAGTGCCTGATGAAGTGGTTTTTACCAATGAAAGCTGATGCCCAAATAAATCTGTTAGTTTTTAGGGTGCCTCCAAACTCCTTATTGTTTTTATAATGAAAAATAGTCATTCCACTAAAGCGCATCTGTCTGCAGCTGGTGTGACTCAGATTTACAGATAATCCAACTTTTTTTTCCAAAAATATATGTTTACAGAGTTTAGCTACTGGTGAATTCTCCCACATCCTTTCATAAGTGATCTAGCACTCTCCTTTTTTGCCCTCACACATGGAGACTGGAACACGCTACATTTATTTTTCTCCTCATTTACTAGCATAATGCTAATGTAGAAGACAGTTGTGCGAGCATTTTGGAGTGTGTGGGAAGGGAAGTCTTTTATTGAATTGTGAGCTATGTCATCAAAGGAATGCAATAAATGTGTGACAAACTACGTTATATATATGAGAGAGAGTGAGAGAGAGTTTAATTGTATATATTATAATTTTAAGTGTATATATATTATTATATATATACAAACACATACACTAAATTGGCAGCTTGAATCAAACAATTTGACCAGGTGACAAGGATTCTGTCTCAGGAGATTATTTCCTTATGATTGCATGCAGAGGTACTTGTTACTCACATCATCCTCTCTCGCAACAACACACTCACAGAAAGAGGGGAGAAAGGAAGAAATTGTTAGTATTTTTTGTAGTGGAGCACACGGAAAAATGGAGGCCTTTCTCAGAAAAGCCAGCCTTTCAGAAGAAAGATGATGATTTGATTTCATGATGAGAGCCAAATATTGAAGACTTTAAAACTTGGCAGTGATCAGAAAAAATGATGTTATTTTGAACTGTCAGCATTTCAGAGCTGCGCCATCTCTTGCTTAGTAGCAGTGCTTTCCAATGTTCTGCCCCCACAGACTCATATCTTTCATTATAGGCCAGCAGACTCACATCTTTCATTATGGATTTGACTGAAATTTTTTTAACTCTAGAGGACTGCTACTTCAGGTCTAATTTTCCTCCAGTCACAATTAATTTCATGGGCCTCTGACAATGTAGCTGTAAATTACTTCTAATTAAACACATTTTCAATGTCTGTTTGCTTTATTTAAATAGACTGTGGACACGTCCATTTGAAACGCTACACAGGCAACAATGCTTTGGGGGAAACTGCTTCAGCCATACAAGCTTCAGCAAGGGCAGAATTTGTTGTGGAACAGACTCAGTGGAGCTTGGCCTCAAAGAATTAAAAATCCGTGATTTTTTTTGTCACAAATATTTTGGATTCCTGGAGGGTCATCCGAATTCCTAAAGTTTTTCCTCCCACTTATTAGGTTACATATATCTGGTAATTTTTGAATTAAGAAAAACACAAATCTCTCAGAAACATGTAAGTCACTGAAGGAAGGCTGTAAGTAGAATTACACTATAGATTAATTTGGCCTTGTACAAAAGATCATGTGTTTATTTTGGCTTTTAAAGCACATGGTTTCTGTATTACACTGAAGTATATCCAAGGTATAATCACTGAGTTGAGAAAAGGTTCTATCTGCACTATCATACAGCATTACGAAGTAATAAGCAAAATCAGCTCCCAGGGATAAGCACATATATTTCCACTGCCTAGAGATAGAAAAGATTAGTGTGTATTTTTGGGCAAGCACACCTCTAATTACTGCTTTACCTATCTCTGGAACTGTCAACTACTTTATGGAGCTAGTAGATAAATGTACATCTTACTGAGAAGTATGGTAAGGCTGCAGGCACCTGTATTCTTAACGAGACATTATGCACCTAGGGCCGGATTTAGACATGCTGAGGCCCTAAACTATGTCAAGTTTAAGAGGCCCCATAGCATTACCAAAAAATGTGCATTACTCTAACAGAAAGGACAATGAAAATAGACATAATAAAGGTTTATATTTGCATATAAACCGGTACACAAGCAAGGATACAACTAAAATCTAGTAATTTTTTTGCATTTAGAGCCCCTCATAATCTGAGGCCCTAAACTGTAGCTAACTTAGCTTGTGCATACATCCCGCACTGTATGCACCTAAATGTAGTGTGCCAGCTGGAAAATCTAGATTGGTACAGTAGAATTGTTCCATATTGGTAAACTAATCTGAAGTGAGCTTTTAATATGGTCTAATTGGATATTAAATTCAGAGCTTTTGGTTTCTATATTGAAGTAGTATAAAATATTTCTGCTCTAGAGCCTCTCCAGTGCTGTAGGTAGGAAGCTGACAAATGGCAGTTACAGGGCCATAGAATGATAACCCTGCGTATCCAATTGCCAAAATAACATTTAGTCATGGTAGGCCTATGAGAGTCAAAAATGTGATCTCGGGAGATTGCCGGCTGTGGAAGGCAGAGCTGTCAAGATAAAATATCTAACAAAGGAAAATATCTCATATCGATCTTTCACTAAGATCATTAGGAAGCCATTAATGAAGAGGTGAATAAGTTTATAGTAGAATTTGCTGGAGACAAAAATATATGAGTCTTGCCATTTAAGGCTGATAATTGACAGTGCAGAGTGTCTGAGAAGAGGAAAAAAATTAAACTAAATGGTCTACTCCAGTAGCAAACATTTTGATCCCTTTAGCTTGGTGTGCGCCTCGCAATTCAGTATGTAAGAATGTGTATTTCAAAGGGAAATACATTTCTCTGGATACTGTTCCCACAGGCTATGTCTACACTGCAGAGCTATTTTGGGATACCAGAAGTATCCCGAAATAGTTATTCCGCGTCTTTTGAGCACGCCCGTTATTTTGAAATATAACAGGCTCTCTTTTCCATTCCATGAGGATTAAGGAACATGTCAGAATAGTGCTTAATTTCAAAATTTGGTGCTGTGTAGAGAACACCAAATTTCAAAATAAGCTATTTTGAAATTACTTCAAAATAAGCCTCGCAATTTGCATAGATCATTTCAAGGTAGTGTAGATGCACCCTAAGAGGCCTGAGGTAATCTTTGCTCTGCAGGCAGCTTAAACATAGGACCAAATACTCAATTTTCAACCTATAGAAGAGTACAGCCCTTCATACTCGGCCTTCCTCTGGCTGCCATGTTACCCCTGCTGGCACGCAGGACTGGTGGCAGTAGGGTGGCTTGACATGTTCTAGTGGAAGACTGAGTTCTATGGGAGTAACAAAACTCTGGCCCTTGGACACTGGCTTAGCCATGTTCATTCCTGAAATGGAAGCAGAGCTCTTATAGCTGGCATTAGTTGGGCCCTGTGCTGCCACTTTTGACATTTTTCTTAAATGTATCATTTTCCCATATAGACCATGGTAAAGATCCAGCCCAAGCTGTCATTGAGAGTCAGGATGGATAATGTCACTTGTGGAGAAAGAGCAAGTGAAATTAATAAGATGACAGTTGTTGTGGCTTTTGTGGGGCACAAGCAAGATGGCAGCAACAGATTTCAGTCACTGTAACTTGGGCTAGACTTGATCCAGTAACGTTATTCTATCTTTCTATCCATCAGGCCTCTCTCTCTTCCTGTGTGATTCTGCACCAAGACAGTTGACAGAGATGTTTGGGCTGGTTAAAAAGAGAGGAGATTGCTGGCAGAGCGTTGAAGGTCCCTGCACTCTCGACTTCACTCTCCTCTTTGATCCGAAAAAGGCTGAACTTCAGGTGAACTTCAGACCGTATTTCAAGGTCCGACTATTTGCTTGGGCTTTTGGGGAGGGCTGAAGATATGGGAATAGGGAGCATTGAGCATATTTTTATTTTAAATTACTGGTCAGCAGACTCACTTGTTGGGGGAGGGTCTTCTATAAGCCTGAGTGGTTGTAACATCTTACACATTTTTAATATGAAATTGAACATGAATAGAGAAATAAACAAATACATAAAACAGCACTACAACTTTTTTTTTCTTTCTGGTCATCACCACAGTGTCTGAGTAACAGCTAGGTGCATGGCCCTATATCCTTTCTGCCTTTGAGACGTCCACTCTCTGCTGCTCGCTAGCAGAAATGTTCTGTAAGTCTAAACAGAGAGAACTCTTGGTATCTTTAACTCAAGGTTGGTGGAGAGAAATGAAGTAGAACCAGAGCTTACGTCCCCTAACCTTCTTTTCCCCCCATCCTATGATACAGCCAGATGGCATGTGGAGCCCTGTTTTCACGTTCAAGCTTACTTGAAGGTTTGTTCATTTAATTTTTTCCAGCGGTAAATCCCCGTTTTTGATGCTGACCAAGACTCAACTGAAATCGTTAAGAAATGTCTCTTTCCTATACATATCCTTCATGGTTAAAATAAATTACAGGTGGCTATGGGGTATTTTATGCTTTTTCTTTTGTTCTACATTGTTAGCTGTCTCCAAATGTGTGATGAGTTTTTCTCAAGTGACCAGCTGTTCCCCCCCTGCGCCCGTACTGTGCTGAAACATTCTTGTGCTGATTCTTCTCTTCTACATTTCGTTTTCTTCTGTTACTCAGCATGACAATGCACATAAAGGGCCAGATCCTCTGCTGGCCTCAATGAAGCTCTGACAGTTTAGGCTAGTAGAAGTTCTGGCCCTCTCACAGACATTACTCAGCACAACACATCTGAAAAATTTCACAGGCAGGTTCATTCCACTACACTGAAGGAATCAGTTTCTTATTACAGTTACACAGGGACAAAATACAGTATGACACCTGGTCTAGTGAACTCTTCACCAGTGTTGGACATTACAATATATTATACAGCACAATACTTACTCTGAACAATGATCTTTTGGGGAGCTATGTTCATAGGCATAAACCACAATGGAAATCTGACCCACTACTACTGTCAAGCCTTGTTTTCAGTATTGTTGAAAGGCCAGGCTTTGCATAAACAAGGAAAGCCTTGCTCACATGCACCAGACTCCTGCTTTTTACCTGACTATAGACCCATAGTCTGTCCTGAGGCAAACTGATATAGTTGCTGGGACTTCAATTTACATCTTGTTACAGCAGATGAGGATCTGGTTTGTAGTCTACTATATAGTTGAGAAGGTTTCCGCATTTGTCTCTGTGTCCGTCTGTCTGTCTGTGAGTCTGTTTGTCCAAGAACTCTTCTTAAATGGTAAGAGCTAATTTGGTGTGCAGCTTCCTCTTATCATAATTTAAAGCAGGGGTGGGGAACCTCAGTCCTGGATCCTGCCCCCAAGGCTCAGAGCTCCCTCCTAGCATTGGGGAGCCTGTGCTGGTGCACCAGCTCCCCTGCTGCCCCCACCACAGGGCTGGAGCACACAAAATCTGCTAGCCTGGCCCCCTTAGGCTTTGGTGTGTCAGAGGAATGTGGGGAGTGTTTTTCTCCTTCTCAGTCAGGGACCACATCACTTGTGTGCAGCCCCCAACTGATTTTTCTGTGGGTCAAGGGCTCCCAACCCAAAAAAGAGTCCCCAAAGTAAGGGTTTGGTTGTTCCAGGACAATGGTATGTGCCTGGAATTCGACTGTTTCTCTTAAAATTGAAAGGGAGGGGTCTGGTAGAAGGGACAGTTATACTGTAGAATGGCCACAGGGGGCAACAAGGGGCCAGAGATGGGGACAGGGACAACTATAACCCCACTGTGCCAGGAGAGGAAAGGGATGGAGAAAGGGACAGCTATATACTATATATTTCAGAGAGCTTGTCTGTTTGTGTGTCTGTGTGTCTCCTTGTCTGTCCGCCAACCTGGGAACATGCACCCCTTCCCCAGCTGTAGCCCACTGGAGCTGAAGTGGCCAAGGAGAGATGCTTCTCACCTGGCTCCAAGCTGCTGCAGTGAAAAAGGGCTGGGCACCGTGCTTGTCCTCTCTCCCCAGGGCAGCCTGCTTACTGAATCCCTCATTCCCAGCCCCATCTCAGATCAATAATTTAAATGAAGAAAAACAACTTATTTGAGTGAAGGACCTGAGCAACACTGGGTAAATCTTCTAGTACCAAAATAATTGAAATGATTTTTGCAGACATAAAGACTCGACTCCCTCTCACTAACACCAATGTTACACTGGCTGTAATGTGCTAGATTACTCCTGTTTTACACCACAATAACTAAGAGAGGAATACAACCCAAAGGGCCAGATCCTCAGCTGGAGTAAACTGATGTGGCTCATTTAAAGCCCATCAGTTCCAAAGTATCCGAGCAGCCCACAGCAGGTAGCAAACAGTGTGGTGCAATGAAGAGAGATAATAATGGCCAAATGTTCTTAAAGTGGCCGTGAATTTGCATCTACAGTTTGCTGTTTGCAAATGAAAGTTAGGGTATGCCTATGCTATGCAAGTTTTACAGACAAAGCTGGGTGGACACAGCCTTGTCTCTAAAGCTCAGCTTGTGTGAACAAAATACTTCCACCTCCTATGAGGGGTTACCCGCAGGAAAACTTTGTCATTAATGGGGGGGAGGTTAAGTACCGTGTGAATGACAAAAGCCTGTAGGGATGTAATTTGGTGCAGTCCTCAGGACGCGGAAGGAGAGGAATCTCTAGAGTGAGCAGATAGCAAGTTTGGAACATCAGGAAGGGGATGGGGAGGTAATAGGTGCTTACAGACCCACTTACGGGTGGTGGGGAGAGAAAGAAGGCAATTGTCCAGGGGCCTGGGTGATTTTAAAGGCCTCGGGGGCCCCTAGACAACAACAACACTGGCAGCACGGCCAGCTGAGGTAGGCTTCCTGCCCACTCTCATTTCCTGCTGCTCCTGGAAGCAATGGGCAGTGTCCCTGTGGCCCCTAGGGAGGTCTCCACAGGCTGCCTTTGCCTTGAGTTCTGATTTGCAGCTCCCATTGTCTGGGAACCAGCTCCCCCAAAGCCATGTTCTGATCATTCTCAGGAGCCACCCAAGGTAAGTGCTGGCCCCCTTCTTGAACCCCAATCTCTTGCGCCGGCCCAGAGCCTACACCCTGCACCCCCTCCTGAACCTAAACTCCCTCCCAGAGCCTGCACACCACGACCCCTTCTGAACCCAAACCTGCATGCCGCTCCCCCTTCCACACACAAACTCCCTCTCAGAGCCTGCATATTGCACCCCCTGCACCCAAACTCACTCCCAGAGCCTGCGCCCCACACCCCTTTCTGCACTCCAACCCCCTGCCCCATCCTGGTGACAGTGAGTGAGGGTAAGGGAGAGCAAGCAACCAAGGGAGACAGGATGGAAGGGGCGGGGCTCAAAGAAGGGACGGAGCAGGGATGTGGCCTCAGGGAAGAGGCAGAGCAGAGGGCCAGGGTCTATGGGTTTGCGTGATTAGAAGTTGGCAACTCTACTGGGTGGCCATGGGGAAGCCCTGGCTGTGACTGAAGAGTGTGCCTAGCAGTGCAGCTATCAGCTCACTGGGCACCAGCCAGTGCAGGTGCAGCACTGCCCAAATGTCAGGTGAATTGTGTCCACGCAGGTGCAGCTTGTGGGGGAGGGGAGGGCAAGGGGCCTGGACTTGCTGTCAGTGGGCCTGGGTGTCTGTATAAGGAAAAGCCCTGAATATTGGGACCGTCCCTATAAAATCAGAGACATCTGGTCTCGCTAGGAACATCCATGCTGTCTTTTCTAAGCTGTCTCCTGTTTTGAAAGTAAAGAGAGATGGTAGAAGATTCTGTGACCTGCTGGCTAGAGAAGTCGTGTAAGGTAGAGCGTTTTTGGTTTTGTAGCACACTGGTCCAGCTTCTATGGGGAGAGAGGGCTGTACAGTTGGGATGGCCTCCTCAGTAGAAGGAAAATCAATCCGCTAGGAGATACGCCAGCTAAAATAATTAGGAGGGTGTTAAACTAATAACAAAAGAGGAGGGTGAAAAGAGGAAATCAAGTGAGCACTCATTTAACACAAAATCAGGATGTCAAGAGCAAAATTAATCAAGGCACCAAGGGCCATGAAGACAAGAAATTCTTAATTGCTTATACACAAATGTCAGAAGTCTGGGTAACAAAAAGGAGGAAGTGGAATTGCTCATTTATGAGCATAAATTCAACCTGGCTGCTATTACTTAAACCTGGTGGGATGATTCACATGACTGGAGCGTTAAAATCCTGGTTGACTCTTACGAGGAAAGAGTGAGTGGGCAAAAGGGCAGTAGGCATTGCCTCTTCCCAAAAACAGCATTTCTGTCCCTAAACCACCTATAAATTGGAAATAAATGCTCCTGCATGCTTATGGATCAGAGTCCTATCAGATGAAGTACTAGCTGGTATCTTCTACTGACCACCACATCATAGTAGAGAACAGGGTGAGTAGCTCCTTTGAACACCTATCTACGCCATAGCTACTAGATCTAAGAATACTAGGGGTGCTGCCAGTATTAAACACATTCCATGTGCTAGAGCTTAATGTATCTTTACAGCTGGCTTTGCTCTCCTGTGTGCATAATCCTGCGTATAGTTATTGGGCCTGCTTGTACGCCATATCCCGAAGGTGCCAGTCATGTGCCAGCATACCACAACTTGGAAGCAAGCACTCTACATGCTTCAGCAGCTAGACCCTGTAGGCACCAGTCTTGGCAGGCCTCTGTAACCATTCAGACACAGGGCTAAGGGAAGGGGCATATGACTGGGCCTGGCAGAAAAGGGAAAGGTTGCAGATACTGTAGGCACAGAGGCTCAAACAATTACAGTTCAAAGAGAGCAAGAGCGGCTCCTGTTTAAATCCCTGAGCAGGCCAATTGCGATCCAGGAGCTCTTCACTCCTAGTGTGGGGGGTGCCTTCTCCAGTCCAGTCTCTATTCAAGCCAAAAGGCGATTGTGGGCTTCCAAGTTAGGTTCAGTGAGTGTCTCCCTAGGTACTGTGCAGGCCTCGTCCACCTGGAAAGTTCAGCAGTCCCAGGCTGTTCTATGCTCAGTTCTGTATCCAATTCCTGGGGATTCCTTTCTGTACCCAGAGTTCTTTCCCACCCCGGGCCAGCCATGCTGCCACTGCTTCCAGAAAATGCAGCCACTTCCTGGTGCAGCACACTTTCCCCTTACCTGGCCAGGGGAAAGGGAAGTGATGTGGCAAGGGGAGGGTGGGAAGGGAAACCTAGTCCCTGCTTAGCAAGAGGGGAAAAGATGGGTAGTGCAAAAAGGCTGGTGGAAGTTGTAGACCTCTGCTCAGCAGATCCATCAGAAGCGATTCTCCGATACAGAACCAGCGTAGAAACTCTTTGCCTTCTCCCCTTCCTTGCTCCTGGTATCAGAGAGAAAAATGGATATAGTAAGAGGGAAGAGGAAATGTTTGAGACACCCTATGCTGTGCTGCCCTTCTGAATCTGGTCCAATGTCTGCAGGTCAGAGTGGACTCTCAAATAAGTGCTTACTTCTCAGTTCTCTTTTATCTTTCTGTGGTTAATTGTCCATGACTCCTTGAGTGTCTGCTTTATTTATTTATTTATTTTTACTTTCTTCAAGACAGAGGGCCAGCAAGTAAACATTAAAGTGTATATGCCATGTTCTTTTGTAAGCAAGGGGGAAAAAAAGGAGGCAGGACTCAGTTCCTGTGAGCGCTTGTTTATTTTGAGCACTGACTAGATGCCACTGAGGCCCTTCATTGGTGAGACTAAAACCCTGAAATCTTAGCCTAAAGAGAACAAACACTTTATTTTTGAGAAAGGGAGAAAATTCAAACAAGCACATGGTTCGGTAGTTATCTGATGAGCCAACTACAGCATGCTTGACTTTCCATCTGGACTTTCATCTTGACTTTCATCTGGACATTTCTATTTCCCTTTGAAGTTGCATCTTGTGATTTGTAGCGTTTGAACATGAACGCCACTGTTGTGTCAAATGATTTCAGGGAGGGAACAGTACAGCATTTGGCTTTACCATCAGTTCAATAATAGCAGCATCACTCACATATAACTTTGTTTTGCTGGCTGATATTAAGAAAAATTGTTACTTGCTGAATGATGCACAGGTCTGTCAACTATCCCCATACATGCCCTTTGGACTGAAAATTATTTTGTTTTATAGCCTCAATTCGACAGTACAAAGTTCATAAATTTGTATTAGGAATGTGATTGCATCATTCTGATGCTGCAGCCCTAAATCACAAGAGAAAAGAAGCCAATTACTATGGAAAACATGGGAAATTTTGCGTAAAAATCAATGGCAGGATATGACCCATAGTTTGAAAACTTTAAGCAAGTAAAAAGGACTTAAATGTTTATGATGCAAATTATGATTCTAGCTTCTAAAATAATAGCAAGCATTAACTGCACCATCGCAACAGTTTTATGAGACTATAATCTGGTTCTGAAGTGGATAAACTATGAGGTGGAAGACTGAGACGTTTATCTCAATGAAGGAACTGGATTATTGCTCACTAAAACAGAAAGATTGGTAGCATTATCTGCTATGTGCAATAAGAACCATATATTAAACTAAAATTGTAAGTAATTTGGCAGGAGGGGGCAGGGGGAAAAGCTGTTCTAATAACTGGAATAGCCAGTGATGGTGGTGTGGGAGGAATGTATGTAACTATTCCCTAGCAAACAGGGCATGTTGTTCAAGGGACCTATACTGCCCTGTATGGAGCTCATTGATATCTAGATAAATTCACCTTTGGCTTCCCAGTCTTCATAAAATGCTAGGATGGCTCAGAAGATTACATGCCAGATGGACGGAAGAACCAAAGCAAGCAAAGATCAGCAGACTGCACAAAAATATAGTATTCGTGACTAATCCTCCTTGCTGTATTGCAGTAAACATATTATCTCTCCCCTCCCCCCTTCTGCAAAAATTCCCCTTCCAGCCCTGCAATCACCAGGATTTAAATAATGAAGCCATTTCAGCAGACACTCCAGAGAAGGCAAATAAATGTTGATGTCTAGGCAGCAAGGTATTCTGCTGGAGTGAGGCTCTCTTAACAAGTATAGTTCTCAGAAATGGATATTATGGTACATATAACAAAAATGAATGATTGCAGAGGTGCTGGGATAAAATTGTTTTAATAAGAAGTCTCAGTGAGACTTTGCTCTTCTTCATGAGTTTTGATTCTGACTGTTTGTGATCCCTACAAAATGAATAGATGCTAAGGAAACACAGCACTAAAATCACTGGGATTTCTGGGCATCTAGCAATAATCAAACACACCACAAGCACAAGCCCTTTTGTAAAGCAAGACAAGGGACAAGCACCTTTTTGTAACAGTGTGCCAGAATGATGCATTCTCAGCTAATCGGGCCACACAAACAACATCTAAAACCAATACATGTTGCTGTGCAATTTAAAAAATTAGAGAGATTACTGGGCCTTCTGTAAAGCAAGGGTTGAAATCCTGGCTCCACTGAAGACAGTGGGGGCTTTTCTGTCTTTTAGCTTTGTTATAGCCAGCAGAGGTGCAGCAGGGGTAAAAATGACTGGGTTGATTGTCTCTCTAGCATTCAGCAAAAACACTATGCCACAAAGGTCACAGCTAGAGAGCTTATCACTAAACCCACCCTCCAAAGAGCTAGCGTTAGACTTGCGTTTTTATTGTTCATCATTCTGAGAGTACCCACAAAGCACTTTGAGACAGCAGTCCTTTTGTTCTGAGTGACAGCTAGCAAACTTGCTTGTTGCCATGTGCCAGCAATCACCGTTAATGCTAGAAGGCAGGAGGAAGCGAACCACAGAAATCGGTCCTTTGTGACGCATAACAGAGCGTAGGAGGCAAAGTGGGATGCTTGCTTGCAGTAGTAATAGCATCATTCACATGTGGGCAGGGGAAATAAGCCATGGTGCAGCAGTACTTTTTTTTCTTGCCTTGACTACTAATTAGCTCCAGGAATGATCATCATAAAAATTCTTCTTCCTATGATGTTTTATTCTAGATAATATACTATCAACAGCACCTGCTGGCATGGGCATTGGTTGGCACAGACGCATGTAATTAAGGTTGATACCATCCCACCCCATTATGTTTTTGTTAAGGGGGTTATTCCTCCCCTCCCCCATTAAAATCAATGGGCATCCCAGTTACACTTGGAAAGAAGAACAGCTCCTGTTATGTTTCTGCTGCCTGGCAGGCTTCCCAATAAGTTAAATCTCAGAATTGGTCTTCAGACGGATTTACACCAATGTGTTCGACAATGACCAGTTTCAACTTCAGAGTGAAACTGAAGTTGTGCAGCTGCAGTCTCGGCATGCAAAGAGCAACTTCCATGTGCAAAATATATTAGCTGCAAGAGTAGGAACTACTTACATGAAAGCATCCTGAAAGCCATATAGGAATCCATTTCTAATGTTAGCAAGATGATTTATATATGTATCTGCAACATGTCCCTCAGTTCGCATTTCAGGAACCAGAGTATACTGAGGTTTCACATTCCCAACCTCCTTTTATTTCAACATGAAAGTGATTAAAGATGTTTATCTGAGCCAGAAAATCTTAAAACAGAACCAATTTCATTGTAGAATCGATTAAATCCATCCCCGGGGACCCTTAGTCACATAAGAAAAGTAAGAACTCCCCATTAACCCACTTGCCTAATAAGAGCCTTTAATGCATAAAGGAATAGCATAAGTGTGACAGGAAATGCAGCTGAAAGCGAGAAAAGATTTGCTATAGGAGAACTTCTTTCCTGGATTTAATGACTGCAGTAGCTAATAAAGAGTTAATAGGGGTTTTCTCTCTCTCTCTCTCCATCTCCCCTCCCCCCTGCCCTGTTTTAATCTTGATAAAAAACAAATACTCGCTTTTTTTTCATAGAAAGCATAGTTTTGGGGACCTGTTTATTATGTACTGTTAACAGGAGTTTTATTGGGAATTTACTATGGGAAGGCTTGCCAATCTGATCAGAATGTTTCTAGGTTTCTCCTCCCTCCGGTCACAGAAATTAAGAGTCAGACACTCTATGTCAGGAGGCAGATTTCGGGAGTCACAGCAACAGCAACACTTAGACCATTGACACTTAAAACTGAATGCTTTTAATGTCAAGAGTATTATAATTATACACACTAAAAGGCTTAAAATGATGACCTCATAAATGGTGGCGATTGCCTCTGGTCGTACCATCAATATAAATGTAACATAAAGACTAAACATGTGTGTGTGTATATATATATATATATATCCTGAGTATTTAATTGAACAGCCTAGCATTACAAGAATAACACCATACTTACTCTCTCCTGAAGACCCTTAGGAGATGAAGGAACCAGTCTCACTCCACGGATGGAGCGTGAGTCTCAGTGGGGGAACAAGAAGATATGGTAGCAAGGAATAGAAGTGAGTGTAAAAGACATTATGAAAAGCAAGGAAAGATAGGGGAACATCAACCCTGGGTGGAGCATTCATAGCCTTTCAATTGGCATTTTTACGTCACCCAATAACCAACCCCAAACCAGATTTCCGCACCTGAGGATTAGAAGGTGTATATATTTGATTGAAGAGAGTACATCTCAACTCCAAAAATGGGCAAAACACTGAAAATTCTAAAACTGACCAGATGCTGCTCCCTGCTCACCTTTTTTTGGACAAACAGGACACCTTGCCTATATTCTTGGGTCTTTCTTGTCTTGTCGTACAAAATAACAGGATGTTTAATATATATTTTTACTCTAGCCTGAGCTCTAGCCCCTTTTGTGGTTTTGACCCGGCCTTATCAACAAGACTGAAAATTTCCACACATGCTAATAAGCTATATTTTATAACTTACTCTACTCCATCTTACTTATTACCTGCTTTATTGCCAAAGCTAACTTCTTACAGAAATAAGATTTCCGCTGGCCCCTTGCATTACAGCTAAAACAGAATAAACAGAGTAAGACAGTTAAAAGGTTTTGGAGAGTATATAACTGCAGGCAAAGTTTGGGAGAAGATATAGACTTACAGGCGACAATACAAAACACATTGTAAAGTTAATCTGTTCGTCTCGGAGTCTGCATTCCAAGGACAAATGCATGTCCTTTAAATGTTTGTAGCCTACACGTTATGGGGACAAATTCAGAACTTCACATCAATCTGAATTGCACTATATTGTTGGAAAGAACACACTTCATGTAAAGAGAAATTCTAAAGTCTATGGCTTGGACTTACAGTGGAAAGCCAAGTGAGCTGCAGTACGCTGTGGGCCACCACTACTGAATGCTGTTGTAGAAATCTGCATGCAGAAGGCCCGATTTCTTGCACAACTATTCTATAATGGGCATGCTCTGATCCCACTAGCCAAGTGTGCAGTTGCCTTCATCTGTTTGTTCCTGTTATTTCCAAGAATTATGAAGAGACGCCAGAGAGAGAAGCCAAGCACAAGCTGCAACTCATGTACTGCACTGAAATGGAAGGTAGAAAAAGGCCTACAATGACCTGGCAAGCAGAGAGCTAGTAGCAGACATTGTGCCACTAAGAGAAAGCAGCCACCTCAGGATAGTTGCCACCTGCATACTCAATCCATAATTGCACTGCTCCCTGTGTGTGAGAAACATTTGTCCCTCTGGGGCTTAAAGGATGATAAGGAACTCAGCTTTGTAGGTTCACACCAAAATCCATCGTATGCTATGAAAGAGATTACAGCTAATATGTAGTTAAAAGAGCATGGAGAGAGGCTTTCTTGCTCCTTGGGTTGGCATCAGGACAACTGTGAATGCAGCTTACTTTTAGCTGTGCAAGAAGGTGCATTGCATCACTCAACAGCAATTGCTCCAGCTGATAACAAGAGCAATGTTAATGAGCTTTGAAAAGAGTCTGGTCCAGATCTCCCTGATTATAAGGATGGTGGCTATGATACAGTAATAGGCTTTGAAAATCAAGAATATAAAGAAGACTGCAGAATTCCTGAGAGGCATCCCAATGTAAAGAAATCAAAGGATCATTCCACGGATTCAGCTGGACCAAGTCCTTGGCAGAATACTGTCTTGAGAAACAAGATATTGAAGAGAAATGGATACTTTGACTGACCAAATTCAGTCCTGGTCTAAAAGGGTGGAACTGTCATGACATTCATGAAGGTACATCTAGGTGGAATTAAGCCCACTATTTCACAACTGATAGGACAGTCAGTGATGGCCGCAAACAAGCAAATCCAAAAGCTGATTTCAAGCAAGCAGAATTCTGAACAGAAACAGTACAGACCAACACTAGATACTCTTTATTGTAGAACTACTGTACGCTGCTTATCAGAGAGCTGAGCTTTGGCCAAGAATCCTGCTGCTCCTCATACCAATGCCCATACCAATGTCACTTGCTAGTAAGGCTTGTGTAGCAAACCACTTCAAAATACATGACACTGAGCTGCTAAGTTATTAGAAAAATTCAGTGTCAAGCTTGATGGCTGCTAGAACATTAGGTAATACTCAGAATAGGGCTGCTGCATTGTACAAAGGCAGTTTAGGGCCAGATCCACAGAGGTTTGTAAACATATATAGATATGTTAGACATCACTGTGATTTTCAAAAAGCCCCTAAACAGGCTAAGTGCCTAACATTCATTGACTTCATGGTAATTAGGTGCTTAACCTGGTTAGGCACTTTTGAAAATCCCACTAGGTGCTCATCCATCCTGGGCGTCTAAATATCTTTGAAAAACTGGCCCTAAATCCATTCTCTCCTTTGTCTTTTTACTGAGACTGATGATTAGTGCCATTCATGACGGGTTTTATTTTTGTGAAGTACTCATTTGTCTACTCAAAACTGGACTGGGCTACCAACTCATTTAATTATAACATGGTGCTGGTCCCCATCTGTGACCCAGAAGTAGAGAGCCCCATATGCCAGTCATTGCCATCCACTGTTTTTAATTAATGTCTTGCCAAGCTCATAAAACTTGGCGAGTTATTTTTTTGAAGAGAGGAATGTGTTTCCCTTATTAGGTTTTCTGAGAACTCTCACAGCTGTAGGTTATTCACCATACTACAATCTCACTGAAGTGTCAGTAATGTGCTGATTAGGAAGCAATAATATATTTGTGTGTCCAAAAGATAGTCACTCAAAAATGTATGCACAAGCATTTGCATGATCAGATTTCCACATGGCATTTTCCTGAATGCTTTTCATTGGAACCAAGGATAGTTAAAATTAAAGCCAAGCAAACTCAACCACAACCAAACCCTAACTCTTCCAGAGAATCATAAAGGTTTGCTTATTTGGTTTTGATCGTCATGTCACTGACTTTTGAACTTTCCGTATTTGTCCAGGACAAAAGAACTGAACACTCTGAAAGAGACTACAGTTGCAATAATTTTGGTCTATCCTTTCAGAATTTTTAGGAAAGGTTTCAAGAAAATCTGATCTCATATTTCCAGACAGGATCCAGAGACAACAGGTTCAGCAAATCTTCAGATAAGTGTTTGGGATCTTTAACTGGGCCAGATGTGCAATTCACTCAGTAGAGGGAATTAATATTGACAATTAAATTATTTGACTGTGCTATTCATTTATTAAATAAGCCTTCTGGTCACCATAGGTACGTGTACAATATTAGATTAATTAATACAAAAATCCACAAAATATTAATAAGTATAATTAAGAAGCAAGGAGTGTGTCTTAATAATTGTTTAAGACTCAGCTAGCTACAAAGGTCCAGACGCTACTATGATGTAAATCAATATGAACAAACAATAAATAACACTAAAGAACTCAAACGCCTCTTCCAAAACAAACTTATTCAGATAAGCCACCCCCTCAGAAAAAACGTAGCCAAGTATGAAAGCCTTGTTGTGAGTTCTGAAGGTCAACACAATGCAGTACAAAAAATGTTCATGGAAAAGAGAGGTTTTTAGTACAATTTTTTTGTGTGCAGAAAATAGGTTTTCTGGCATTATTAATTTTTCAACAAGACTTTTAAATGAAATATTTTTATCATTAAAAAAATTGCATTATATTTTTCATTTTGAAATTGTGGGAAAAATCCTACTCTCTCACTTTTGTACTCCTCCCTGACTGTTTTGAAAATTTTCACTGGCAAATAATACATCTCAAAAATTTTCAAACCAATGTTCAAACGAAAACAAAACAAACAAAAAATTGTAGAGAGTGTTCCAAGGTTTTTTTTTGGGGGGGGGGGTTGGTTTTGTTTTGTTTTTGTAAGCGATACCTTTTGTTGACTAGCTTTTGTCAAGAAACTCAGGCTCTGTCAGAGAAGCTGAAAAACAAGTTCCTTAGTTGAGAGCCCCTCACTGAGAATTCTCTTTCTCTAGCTCCAAGGCTCAGATTATCAGAATTTGGGGGATGGAATAGAAGTTGTCTCCAAGAAGCCATATAGGACTTCATGGATTAACACCAACAATTTAAATTAAATCTGGAAATGTACTGGGATTCCGTATCAAGCTCTTTAGGACCCTATAAGAGTCACTGAATTTAATTCTTGAACTTCATGGTCTGATATGAGTGTGGGACAAGACAACAACAACACTGGAAGTCTGTGAAGACAAAGAACCAAAGTTTATGTGCTCTATGTGAGAAAGGGAACAGAGCAGACACATTCTGCATTAACTAATGTTTCTGAATGGTTTTTAAGTCTAGTCACAAACAGGACTCATTACACTGACCCAAAAACTGATTGCACTGTGAGGATGTTGTAACAAAAAGTACAGGCAAACAGAATGCATACTAGTGCTTTGGAAATTCCCCTGCCTCTGCTCTTCACTTCCTGCCTGGTCTGTAACAACTCTGCTATTCCTGACATGGACCTTTCTGGAACAGGAACTGCAAATCATGACAGATTATACTAGGGACTAGCATTCGACTGTCAAACTCTTTGTTGTACACAGGGTAGTTTTAGCAGTGTCAGTCCTAGACTTTTCCCATAACTAAAGAAGAGCTCTGTGGGTCTCTAAAGTCTGTTTCTTTCACCAGCAGTTTTAGTGAAAATTGGTCCAGTAAAAGATATTACCTCACACCTCTTGCCAAACTGATGTTTATTTATTAGCTAAGCTAGGATTTGAACACAAATCTCCAGATGGGGCACATGTCCTGGATAGCATGTGGTTGACCAAAGAGACTAGTTCATGGTCCATCTTCCAAGCACACCTGTGATTATTTGCCTCGAGTCCCAATCTGAAAAAAAAGGCCGTAGGTACCCTCTGGAGATACCTACACTTTTTAGGTTGATGTTTTGTAATGTTAAATTAAATATGGAATTACTGGTGAAATTACCAAATCCAGTGGTTATGCATGAGCTCAGCCTAAGATGAGCGTAATGTTCCTTTTTAGCTATAAAATAGCTCTTTCGCTATAAAATCTATGTATCTTTGGGTATGTCTAAACTATGTTCTATTTTTGAAAGAGGATATGCAAATTCCGCCGCAGGAACCCTTTTTCGAAAAAACCGCGTAACCCTCATTTTTTAAGGAAGAGCATTTTTTTCAAAAAAGGGTTTTTTTTCTGAAAAAAACCACATCCAGACTACTTTCACTTTTGAAAGATCCGCTTTCTTCGAAAGGGAGATCAGAAGATTCCATGGGAATTTGCATATCCTCTTTCGAAAATAGAGCATAGTCTAAACATAGCCTTAAGCTATACTGTGACCTCCAAGCAAAGATTACAATTCCCCCTTTAAAACAATCTCTTCTAGGGTTGTACTTCAAAGAGAAAGCTTCTTTAAATAGGATATCTCTCTAGATATTACTTTCCCAAGTTTGGAGGAAGAGCCCAAAGATAAGGAGGTAAATTCATCATCATAACAAAATTGCTGCTTTGTCCTTCAAGTATGGTTAGCTAACCTTCTGGAAAAGAAAATGATCAAACATCTGGTCCATGGGACCTTGGAGCTAAAGATGTCAACTTCTTCTCCCTTTATATAGAGTGGCCAATGCAAGTTCCAGCTTTTATGTTGGCGTAGTATGTGTCAACCCTTGTCCTCATAATAGAGACATAATAGGTCAAACACAGGCCTCTGTTTTGGTACCTTACAAGTCAAGTGTATTGGATTGTTGAAACATTACTTATCTTTATGGAAAAAAAACCTAAAACCAACATGGGCCATTTCACATAATCAGTGCTCTAGTGATCTCACAGAATATACAGTAGCTGCTAACCCTTGAGAATCCATTTGTTTCCATGTGACTACCCTGTACACAGTACTGTGGAAATTGTAATCTATTGATTACACAGCACATGTATAATTTCTTTCACTGTAAGGATCTCCTTAAGTCCTCACTATGCTGAATTACAAAGGCAGATACGGTCCAAGCAAGTTGCCTAAATTCATCCTTTCAGGGAATCATAAGATTTGAGTCATCAAAGAGAAGATGAGGTGGTGAAAGGTCAACTGTTCAGAATTCTTCAGGCAGCCTTAATATGATATTTCACACTGCAGTACAAACTGTCACATGTGGGTCCCTCTGGTTTTCCCCTCCTGCTTCTGTTTGCTTCTTTTGCAGCCAGGGGTTGCTAGAGACATAGACAGGAGACAGGCGGTGGACAAAATGAAAAAGAAGGATGGTTGGTACCAAACAGGGATGTGAGCAGGCCTGCTGATGTATGTGTGGTGGGGGAGGGAGCAGCTGCCCCAGGGCCTGGTAATTCAAAAGGGCCCAGGGCTCCTGGTCACCATTGCTACTGTGGTAGCAGTGGTAGCGAGAGACCTGGGCTGCTTAAATTGCCACCAGAGACCTGGCAGTGTGGTCCAGGTGGCACTGAAGGGCTGGTGGGGGGTGAGGCTAGTCTCCAGCCCCACCCCTTCCACCTGAGGCTCTGCCGTTTCCAGGAACACAGAGTCAAACTCGCCTCCCTCCCTTGCCCAGGGGCCCAGCAATTCTGTCAGCCCCCCTGGATGTGTGATAAGAAATCCACAGAGCAGGCAAGCAAAGGCAGCAGTTCAACAGGGTCTGTTGTGTTGAGAGCGGAGCAACATCCCTAACACATGTCCAGCTCAATTGGCACCATTTATATTGACTGTACGGCTGACATACTGATATGGACCTTAAGCCAACCCCCATATTCAGTCTATTCTGCTGGCCTTGTACACCATCTGACAAAACTATCCATTTCTAACTCTTTAGTGTATGTGAGCAAGGTGACTTCATTGATTCCAACACCTTAAGGGATCTTTTAGGCAATTGTTTCATTCACTCGTAGAGGTAGTTAGTTATCAAGACTATTACTATTGGGTATGTCCTTTTTTGCCTTCAAGTCACTGTTACACACTAGCAAGTCCCCATTTCTGCTCTTCCCTTTCTTCCCTGGGACTGTTGGAAGAAAAATCTTTGCATTTTTCATGGTTTTTGACCTGCTAGAAAGGTGAGTTGATTTCTCTTTTGATTTTGTAAAATGTCATCAACATGTCAACAATTTAGAAAGAAAAATCAATACATTTTCATGAAATCTGTAATAGTTTTTCAACCAGCTCTGTGAAGGAGGTAACTTTTAATTCTGCTACCTTACATATTTTGCATTACAAAGAAAAAACTATTTGTTTTTCCCACGATGTTTTGGAGCCTTGTCCTTTCTAATGCTCCCAAAACAATGACTCTGTTTTGTGATTGAATATTTCAAAGAGGAATAGCCTTCCCCACCGTCACTGGCATTTAGGTGCACCAACACCCAATACTGTAAATGACTGCTTTATGAGATAGCCATTGTTTTTTACTGCATGCAGTCAGAGCAACATCTTTATAACATGGTATTTAACCAAAATGGTTCCCAAATAATGTCCATCTAGAACACAAACACCTTTAACCACTTTCTTTTAAACTTCCGCAGCTTTTTACAAGCCTCCCATTAAAGTCTATACCTGTGAGGGAGGAATTGATTTGGCTCATATTCTGGTTGATGCGGTATAAAGAGCACTGTTTACAGAACTATTCAGCCTGTATCTCATACATCTAATTTAACACCATTGAGATCAGTCTGACAGCATAAACGTGGGATGCTGATGTCCTGTAAAAACAGACTCTGTCTTCCGTGCCTGTGTTTATATCAGAAATGCATGATTAAATATTGTGTATGGCAAAGCTACAATATCTTTAGTATCTATCTTACTTTAGGCCATTTCTTTGTTTCCCCTAAGAGTAGTCTACCAGCCCAACAACTGATCACATTTCGTCTTTTTTATTTTAACTCTCCCTCTTAAGATAACAAGAGTCATAGGGTAACAGCTTGGTTGGATTCTGTGAACAATGTGTGTGGAATGTCTGAGAATGAGACACTGTTAAATTAGCGGACATGGCTAACTCTGGAGACAAACGTGTGGATCCAAACAGAGCCAAGTAAATTTTACACCATTTTACACCATTTTCCATTCTATACTCTAGTTTCTACTGGATGAATGACAGATGAGATTTATTGTCATTCCAGCCTCTATAAAATGAACAGACTGGATTAATTATCCTTCGTTTAAACATGTACGACCACTGGTTCAGTACATAAAGCCTAGTCACACTCTGGATCTTGTTTTAGGCTTGGGCTTGGAGACAGGAAATGAAGATTGCATATCTGTCCTGGCCAGGCCATTAACTTCTCTAGATTGAAGCCAATCTTTCCGCCCACTGGGACATGGAGTCTATTTTATTTGCTCAGCCCCAGAAGCTGATGGACCCAGTGAGCTAGACTTTGGTGAGAGAGAAAGCTGACATCTGATAGACCGTTCTAATCATGGCCTTAGGTGGACATTCTGATACCTGTTTGTCCTTGATTATGGAAAGGGTAGCTCCAGAATATCCCTCCTCCCTGCATCATCTTCCTAAATGATCTTTATGTTAAAACAACCAGGAGTCCTGTGGCACCTTAAAGACTAACAGATTTATTTGTGCACCAGTTTTCTTGGGTAAAAACCACTTCAGTGCATCTGACAATGTGTTTTTTGACCATGAAAGCTGATGCCCAAATAAATCTGTTAGTCTTTAATGTGCCACAGGATTCCTGGTTGGGATTTGCAGACACAGAATGACATGGCTACCTCTCTCTGAGACTTGTCTTTGTTGAGATGAAGATCACAGTTCCTCTGGAGGAAAGGGAGGAAGCTGGAGAACCAGCATCAGGACTTGTGCTTGGAATGTGAAGGACTGCATTATAAGGGCCTTTTGCAGCATGATGCCCTGGCTCTGACAGAGGTGAAAAAGTTTCTCAATCAGCAGACCCATTCTGGGTAGTAAACAGTCTGGATAGGCCAGTTCCTATTCTCCCAGATGTAGATTTGGGGGTTTCTCACTATTAGGAGTTTCCTATCTACAGTATTTCCTGGACAAGACAGATTGCCCTTAAGCCTGTCTCTCTGACATCTGTCCCTGGATGTCTCTGAGCATCAGATGAAATGTAACATGCCTAAAACAGGATTGCTTGTGTTTCTGAAAACAACGCCGGTTGGTCAGGAGGAACATAGAAGGGAGATAGCAGAGCTGGTGTTTTGTCTGCCTTGCAGAGCCTTTTGCTGACCAGAAATGGCTGTAAAGCAGCCCTGCCTCTATTTTCTTCTTGAAAGAGCTCCTTAGTCTCCACACTGGCTATATTTTTGTCCAGTAATGCTTTTCTCCCTGGGTCTCAAACACAACCAATGCTCAGTCCCATGGCTTCTTTTCTCCCCTCTGTCTGATCTCAACAGCTCTTCCTTGCCTTAGTAAGCTAATCTCTGGGTTTTCTGGAGTCTTTTCCAATCCCCTGGAGTCTGTTTTCCCTGGCCCTCAGCTTTCTTCAGCCCTCTGGCTAATGCTTTCAAAACCAAACCCTTTTCCCTGGTCAAAAGCCCTACAGGAGACCTGTGTAATTCCTGCTCAGAGCAGATCTTGCAGCTTTCCCCCCACTGTTTCCTTCAAGTGCCTTTCAGCAGTCCCTTGGGTAATCCTTTCTAGGCACAGAGGTCCACAGGTAACAGACCACTGCAGGAGCTTTTCTCAGTGTCTGTAGCCCTGTACCAGATTCCCTCTTTTATAAGGACCAGGTGCCACCCCTAAAGCAAGTAATTAGTCCAGGTGCATTGGCCCTGGCTAAGGGCCAGTCACCCTGTGGTGCCTACTAAGACCAGCATGTGGCAAGAAGGGTAAGAAAGAGCATGTTGGGGTATGGGCAAGGCCAGGACCTTTCTCCCTCTTCTACTTTGGGGTGGCTGTGCTGAGAGAAACATTGGCTGGAGCTTTGTATAAGAGTCTCAAGGGGCACTCTGAACATGCTGTGCAAGAGACATTAAGCCTTAGATAAGCATAATGGGGAACATTTTCAATGACTTCAATGTGACTTACATTCAGACACAGACTCCCCGGTAAAGTTAGGCACATTTGGAAAGAGGACTTAGACACCATTCAATGTTACTTAAGCACTGCCAGCAGCACCACTCAGGTGACACATCTCCTCCCCTTTTTAGCACGGCTCACTCTTGTGGACTATATCAACTGGTGCACAGGGTAAAGCAGTATTTGAGTAGCTCTAGCTTCAGAAAATCACTGTATGTTATCAGTCTAATAGTATGGTCGCTACCTCCTGTAAACGACAAGGTGCTAGAAAATACACACGACTGCTTTTTCCTGGCTTTTAACCACATGTTGGCAATTTTATATGATGTTGATAGTACAAGATGAAAGTGTCTTATGTTGGCCATTTTCAAGCTTGTTCTGCACTCTGCATGATGCAATCCAATGTAGTATGATGCCAGTATCATGTTGTAATGTAAAAGGGAATATTTTGAAAGGGAGCCCAAGATTCACACACAAAAAGCAAGTGCCAGACTAGGATTTGTGTACACAATCACCCATTTTGTATGCAATTACAGTACTCAATTACACAAAAAACTTAGTCCTTGTTCTTTAAAACTTTGCTCCAGACAAGTTGAGGTTTCCCAGTGCTTCTAAAAATGATCAAATCTTTACCTAAAAATATATTAACAATTCATCTCTTATAAAGGTAAACAAGGATAAAAATAGGAATTAAAAATACCTTTGCCGTGGTAAACAATGGTACAGCTAGGTGAGCAGTACAAACATACACTTTATTATGGGTTGGGTAAAACTTCATTGAAACTGGAGGGTATCATTGCCACCCTGGAGTTAAGATAATTCCTTTAGGAATTAATAATGGTCTCCATCCCACATGCAGGCACAGGTCACCATCTACATCAAAGGTGCATGTGAGTCCACTCAGAAATATGAACTACCCGGCATTGCTTGGGTCCTTCAGTGAAATAATGTTTGTTTGTCTTTATTTAAATCATTGCTCTGGGGTGGGGGTGGGGGATGA
This sequence comes from Rafetus swinhoei, assembly GCA_019425775.1. Taxonomy (NCBI): domain Eukaryota; kingdom Metazoa; phylum Chordata; order Testudines; family Trionychidae; genus Rafetus; species Rafetus swinhoei. Next base: position 198,670,144 of record CM033424.1, on the reverse strand, counting down.
GGTATTCAGTGCAGGCTGCCCCAGGGGAAAAAGACTACCCCAGCCCCTTCTCACTGCATCAGCTTGGGGCCAGGTGAGAAGCGCCTGTCCATGACCACTGCAGCTGCAATGAGCACAGCTAGAGGTTGGGGTTCATGTCCCCTGGCTGGAGGACAAATAGACACACAGACAGACATACAAACAGACAGACTCTCTTAAATATATAGTAGATAGCTATCCCTTTCTCCACCCCTGCTTCCTGCTAGTCCAGTGGGGTTATAGCTTTCCCAGTCCTCATCCCTGGCCCCTTGTTGCCCTCTGTGGTCATTATATAGAGTAACTGTCTCTACTATCATACCCCTCCCTTTCTGTTTTATGAGAAACAATCACATTCCAGGCACATCCCTTTGTCCTGACACAACCAAACCCCTGACCTTGTTTTAAGTTATGTTAAGAGGAAGCTGCATACCAAATTTGGTGCTCCTAACTCTCACCATCTAGGAGGAGTTCTTGAACAAACAGACTCACAGACAAGATGGACAGCTAGACAGACAGACACACAAACTCTCTCTAATATACTGTAGATATAGGAGAAGGGCTTGGCTGGGTAAGTTGCAGTAGAGATAGGGGGTTTATATGTGCCCACGCGTATCCACGTGTGTGTGTGTGTGTGTGTGTGTGTGTGTGTGTGTGTGTGTGTGTGTGAGAGAGAGAGAGAGAGAGAGGAATGACATCTCAGAAACAGACAGGACAGGAGCAGAAAAATGGACATGGCTAGAACACTGAGAAAATTCCCCAGATGGAATTTCCAGGGCTAAATGCTGATTGGAAGGGTTTGGGATCTATGAACAAAGAAACTATCTCCTGTTGTTTGATTCCTGCCGTGTTCAGGGAAACAGGACTTTGTGAATAAACAGGATTGCTTACCCACAAAGCTCCAAACTTTGGCTAACCACTCAGATCAAAAGGGGTAACAGTATAAACATGATTTTGCAAGTGCATACAAATTGTAAACAACTTTTTGTCTGAACAACCTAACACCAGTAGCAGATCCTCAGGTTTCCAGGCATCTGTGTTACCAGCAAACAGTTGAGCAGTGAGGCTATCGTTCAGGCTAGATTGCAATACAACTGTATCCTGTTTTGTTATTGTTTACTCAGTGTGACATCTATCAACTCAAATGAGGCATTTTTTATTCCTTTGTAGACATGATAGTGAATTTAGCCTGGTATATTATCACAGAACTCCTCACAGACTGTGCTGACAAATAGCTATATGGACAACCCATTCAGTGTGTAGTACCATCCATCAACCATGACAGAAGCTGGCAAACCAGTGTGGTTATAACAATTTGCTATTTCCTAGGAAGTTGTCCCTCTTCATTATTACTGGTGGAGATAAAACTACAATGAAAGGCCAAGGCCCTTGTTCGGTCCTTAACATTTTCTCAGAAAAATCATTGCTTGGATATAGTATTTATGGCAGTGTTGACTGACAGGGTAGCTCATTACACTGGAACAAACACACAATAAAAACGCAGGTTAGCCTTACCAGTAGTTGGATGACAATTAACTTTTGCCTTTCTGCAAGAAATTTCCTCCAACAGGAATGGTATTGAGCTCGGTCTCCAAAGCATGCACCCTCCTGACAGGTCTTAATCTCATATTCAGTGAAACAATGCAAAGCTAGTTGGGACTTGCTCCAGTTTGTGGCTGAAGGAAATTCTTTGCGATCCAGTATCTTAAGGCTCAAGAATGCATTTTGTGGTATGTAATTTTGTGACCCCTTGTGAATCAAAGCATTTTCTCTTGAGTTACACAGAACTGTGCAACACTGTTACGGACTAGCACTAACACTATGTTTTCCTCGCACCGTTCAAAAACGGTGGGATTAATTCTTCCTGCTTCTTGTGAAGTATGTGTTACTATTCCCAGGTCACAGAGGGAAAATTTTAAGACACAGAGAGGCTTCCATTACTTGCCTAGGAATTTGTGCTAAGACCAGAATGAGTATTTGGCTGACTCAGGACATCAGAATCCGAAGTCTGCTCTGAATAACAAACCGACTTCAAGGGGTTTGTCTGGGTATACCCAGGGACAGAACTGACTGTTGTTTAAAGTGTGCACTGTCATAGTACTTAGCCAGGCTGCACTGTGCTGGGTGCTGTACAAACACAGAACAAAAAGTCGGTCCCTGCTTCAAGGAGCTTACATGCTAACTTCTTCCCTGACTTCTAGACCCCTCTTCAGTCTTTTCCCTTTCTGAAGTAAAATCCTCTGTTCAAACATGAGATCGCAGCTTCGATGTGTGGTCAGTGCAGTGACAAATCTGCACTAATGGCTTTCTCCAGTTTAGTATGGTTACCTCCTCCACACACGGGGCAGGAGAATTTGAGGAGGAGGGTCACCTATGGAAAGGACAATTTAGTACTCCAGCTCTTCTGTTGGGCCAGAAAATGCTCCCCTTCCAGGTGATTTTGTGGTGCCACAGGCTTTACACTAAACCAGTGGAAATGCTGACTTTGTAATGGTCACCAGTACACAGGGATCTTTTCATCCATTACTGAAAGGCAGCTGATTCAGGAGTGGAACACAGTCATTTGCTATCAGCACACAGCCGCTCTGGCAGCTGGACTGGGAGAACAGAGGAATACTGCAGCTGCCATAGTTTGAGTTAGGTAGGCAGTAGATAACATCCCAAACTGGAATGCTTGGATTTGGCTAAGATGCTATCACCATGGATGGTGGGTGAACATAGGGCTGAAGGAGGCAAGCCCCCGAGTCCCTCCCTTTCTGTCTGAGGGCCCACCCCCACAGGAGCCAAGCCCCACCTATTGCGGGGGTAAGCTTTCCGTCCCCTCACGGGAGCCTACCCAGTCCCGGATCACCATGGGGAAGGCTGGCGATGCTCAGCCCCAGCTTCCCAGGCCCCAGAGCATGGTGAAGGCACACTGCCCCAACCTCGATGTGGCTGAAGCCTGGGGGCAGCAACACTCCACCCCCAGAACAGAAACCGAGTTGAAACAGTAGGTGTTGAGGACAGAGTGTGGGTGAGGCCATGGGGCATTCTGGGGGCGGAGTGTGGATGGGGCAATGCTTGACAGTTTGGGAAAGCGACACCTACCCCTGCCTCTTATACCCACCGCCCATGGCTATCACGTCTGTTTCTATGTCTAATCCATGTACATTACCCAATGGGACACCCTATAGCCAAACACTGTGCTTTGCCTCTCTGCTTTTGTGAAGTGTGTCGTCATGTGCAAACACAAATGTGGTCAAATACAAATTACCACAAGGCTTGGGTTACATTTCATCCTAAAGCCTGCAGCTTCAATGGCACATGACTACAGGCTCTTCTCTTGGGGTGAGTACTGAGCCAGCAGACAATGAGAATAGAAGGGTGCTGGCTACTACAGCACAAGCACAACTGCTTGCAGTACCTGAATGTTCCTTGGAGACCTCAATTTCAAGTAGCGACCCACCGTGCGTGAGATGGGAGAACAGGCCACAAGCTCAGATGGCCCCAGATACGTCTGACGTTGGCTGGGAACAGGTGCTGATTCTGCTCTGAGTCGTGACAATAAGGCAATTATTCAAATGTAGTGACAGGGCAGTTCTTGGAGCAGTAAAATATTTGCGTTCCATTATCCTGCACACACCCCCACCCAACTGTTCGTTAAAGAGACACTTCCTCTAATGGAACAGGCACAGAGTTAGGATCAAACCCATAACTCCTTTGAGAGCCGCTGGAAAGCTCTTTCACATTGATTAACCGCTAGCAGGCAGACAAAGCTGCCACTGTGTTCTTTAAAATGAAAGACATGATCGGCTTGGAGAGCAGTAACGATAAATGCACTCCTTTCATTTTGATGAACTGGAAAAGATTCTTCAGCTGCAGACGGCAAAGGCAACATATAAGTGGGAACCTGTTACTGGTTCCCTGCTACACTGAAATGGCAGATGGATGCACTGAGGATAGCTTCAGGATGTCCTCATCTGTTCTGTTTGGAATGAAAACAAGGTTTTGGCATGAGGATTTAAAGAAAATAGAAGGTGCTAAATTCACTAAACTTGTATTGGTTTGACTGTGTCATAATGTTTGTTTAATGGCAGGAAAGAGGCAGATCATTAGAACTGAGTACTTCTGGTCGCCCTTGCGCGCGCTCCAGATAGCTTTGCAACACTCCCGAATCCTTGTTTGCTTTGTCTGAAGTTGAAATCCCACAAGGTCTGGACGTTACCAGCTGTCTAGCTAACTAACTGCCAGCACTTTTCCTGAATGGGAGCTATCAGCTTCCACAACATCAGCCTCCTCCCTTGAGCACTTCCATGCTGTCTTTCTGTGTGTGATTGCTTTTATCTATTGCTTGCAGGAGCTGCTTCTAATCATATTGCTTTTTGCCTCCGAGGGTCAAATACAAGACCATTGCTCCCCAAACAAATGGAGAAAACTGTCACCTTTCACTAGACTGATAAGCATTTGGCAGGCAGGACACCGTGAAGTAGGAGAGCAAACAGCCAGCAATCTGCAAACACCATAAATATGTTACAATCTCAGCAGGAAGATGGGCAATATATGCACCAAGAGGCCTTTGTTTAATGAGCTGTCAGAAAGCAGGCATGGAATTATGTTTGAAAACACGTGCAAGCTGTAGAGATGGAGCCCGGACACTGAAAACCTCTTCTCCTTTTCCATGGCTGTTTGGAGCATCTTATCAGTTTGAGAACTGTCATGCAATGAGGACTGTCATTAGCAAACTAATAGCATTGGAAAGCTGTAGATGCTTCTCTCTCGGTTCCATTTTGTGGCCTATATGAATGAAGGGAAAACTTACTGCTTCTTTTCCACGGCATCTTTTTGTTCACAAAGCAGGAAAAGCAGCCAAGAAACCAAAATGAGTGCACCAATAGAAGACAAAACTAAACAGGCCTAAAATAATAAAGCAATAAACAGGGAAGCTAAGTATATTATTTGTAACCCTGTGGAGATTGTGTTAATATTACCCACGTGCACCTCCAGCCACTCATTTATTTCAATCACGCACATTAAAAAGCACTGAGATAGAAATGATGGCTGTAGCAGGGCTCTTTTGGATAGGTATAATATAGTATGCAATAGAATGGGTCCTCAACAGCTATAAAACTATGCAGGAAAAGTGACTGCTGAATTATAACATGAGTAGTAGGGTCACTGGATAATGCAATATGGCATGCAATAGAATGGAGCTTCAATAGGTGCAAGAGCATGCAGGGCATGTTGCCAAAGCTTCAAACAAAGCAGTAAGCATCCTTTTGGATCACCAAGCTCACACTTTCTTTTTTTAAAGGTGAACCAAAAAGCTTTTGTACCTGCTCACACCTGGGTTCTAGTGTCTGGGTTTTCCTCCCCTTTAGGAATTACACACTTGTTCACTCCTGCTCCTTACACTGCTTTAGACATCTGCAGTAGCATTAAGTGCTGAAGTGACACAAAGAATACCTTCCTCAGGTCTCCAGGGAAGTGAAGGAGGAGCTGATTTTCAAAGATTTTTGTTTAGAGATGGACTGAAGCCCGACTCTTTTTATACTATTTGTCGGATCTATGATTTAATAAGAACGAATGACTTTCCTGATAAGTTGGCCATGGTGGTAACTCTGGCTACTGTTGTACCATGAGCCTCCACATTAAGTTAGCAGTCCGAAGTGACATCCAAGTTCCTTACTTGGAAGACTAACCTCCTACTAGCGTCTCATAAATCTTCCTCCTGCTTCCTGTCAATCTTGTATGAATTGTGTTTCAACCGTGTCTCATCCAAATAAAAATGTTGCCTAAACAGCCTGATAGCAAAGAAGCAGGCCATAGAAGATCAATTGAAAAGGAGTTGTGTATCATTAGTGTGCTTTAAATGTCACTTACTCCATATGCTCTGTACAGATACTACAGAGCATAATGCTGCATGATCTTCCTCTAGCTTCCAAGTCCACAATGCAAAAGCTCATTGGAAAAGCGATGCGCTTTTGCGCAAGAGAGCGTCCAGACTGCATGGACACTTTCTCGTAAGAAAGCTCTGATTGCCATTAACAGAATGGCCACCAGGACACCTGTGCTTCTTTCGATAGGCTGTTTTTGCGCAAAAACCTCCTCGTTCCCATCCACACACACCTTTTTGTGCAAGAACTCTTGCGCAAAAAGGTTTATTCCTCATAGAAAGAGGAATACTTATACCACAAAAACCCCTCTGTTCTGTTGATTCACTGTAAATTTTCTTGCACAAAAATGCACTTGAGGTGTGGACACGCCATGAGTTTTTGCACAAAAACGTCTGTTTTTACGAAAAAATTCTGCAGTGTAGACATAGCCCAATACTCATTAGAATACCCTCCAGGGGAGAGGTGTAAGGGTACATCTACACTGCAAGGCTATTTTGGGATACCAGAGATATCCTGAAATAGCTACCCCACGTCTTTTGAACATGTCTGCTATTGCGAAATATAGTGGACCCGCTATTTCAGCATCCCCATCAACCTCGTTTCACGAGGGATAAGGGATGTCTCGAAATAATGTGTTATTTTGAAATTTGTGTAGATGTGCCAAATCTCTGTGTAGATGTGCCAAATTTCTAAATAGCCTATTTCAAAATATAATTGAAATAAAATATGCAAATTGCATAGTGCAAATTGCGTATCTTATTTCGAGGTAAGGGTGCAATGTAGACACACCTTAGGTGAAAACAAACAGGTTCCAATAACAACGGCTTGAGTCTTAGAGTGCGTCTACACAGCAGGGCTTAACTCAAAATAAGTTATGCAAATTGAGCTACGTCAATTGTGTAGCTTATTTTGAAATAGCTTATTTCGAAATCGGGAGCATCTACACAGCACTTATTTCGCAATAGAGCACTCTTCCTCTGACTTCCTTACTGCTCGTACAATGAGGGTTACAGGAGTCAGAGTAAGAAGTCCTCCAGCTTGACAGCGTTTGACATTATTTCGAAATAACTGCCTGCTGTGTAGATGCGGACTAAGTTGTTTTGAAATAACGCTAGTTATTTCAAAATAATGTTGCTGTGTAGATGTACCCTTAGAATCATAGAATCATAGAACTGGAAGGAACCTCAAGAGGTCATCAAGTCCAGTCTCCTACACTCACAGCAGAACCAAGCACCATCTAGACCATCCTTGTCAGGTATTTATCTTTATCTGCTCTTAAAAATCTCTAATTCCATAACCTCCACAGGCAATTTATTCCAAGGCTTAACCACCCTGACAGTTAAGAAGTTTTTCCTAATGTCCATCATAAACCTTCCATGTTTGGAATTTAAATCCATTGCTTCTTGTCCTATCACCAAGGGTTAAAGAAAATATTTTTCTCTCTTTTTGTAACAACATTTTAGGTACTTGCAAGCTGTTATCATGTCCCCACTCAGTCTTCTCTTTTCCAGACTGAACAAACCCTATTCTTTCAGTCTTCCCTCAGGTTTTGTCTACACTGCCAGCTTTTGGAGTCAGAGAGTATGCAAATGAAGCACCGATTAGCATTTTGTCACGCTTCATTTGCATAATCTATTTGAGCTGTTTTTGCGCAAGGGGTTTTTGCGTAAAAACAAGCAGTGTGGATGTTTCCTTTTTGCGCAAAACCCCCTTTTTGCACAAGATCCTTATGCCTCCCAGGGAGAGGCATAAAGGTTTCTTTTCAAAACGTCAAACATAAGGATCTTGTGCAAAAAGGGGGTTTTGCGCAAAAAGGAAACGTCCACACTGCTTGTTTTTTCACAAAAAACCCTTGTGCAAAAACGGCTCAAATCGATTATGCAAATGAAGTGTGACAAAATGCTAATCGGTGCTTCATTTGCATACTCTCTGCTGGCAAAAGCTGGCAGTGTAGACATAGCCTCATAGGTTTTATTTTCCAGATCTTTAATCATGTTGCCCAGAACAGGACAGACTTCTCCAGTTGAGGCCTAAACAGTCTGTTAGCAAATAGATAGGCCACAGAAGGTCAACTGAAAGAGTTGTGTATCATTAATGTGCTTTAAATGCCACTTACTCCAGACAGGATGTATGGATCCCACAGACCAAGGCTAAGTGTATGCTGTCACTTTACTGTGCTGCAACTTTCTAAGTCAGATGTATGAAAAAACACACACGCCCTGAGTGCAGCATGTTATAGTCCAGTAAAGCGCTATTGTGAACCAGGCTACAGCACTGGGAGTTGCGCTCCCATCACGGTTAGCTACTCCCTTCATGGAGGTGGTTTACCTAGAGAGCTGGTTAAAGCACTGTTATGGCAATGCTGCATGGCTGTGCTTCAAAGCTTCAAGTGTCAACAAAGCCCAAGAATGAGCACAGCTGCGCAAAGTGGTCCCATCTATCCACCCCGGTCAGGGGCCACAGCATTGTCACTGTCAGGCGATGGTCAGCAATAACAAAGGTTGCTGAAAGTTCCAACATAATTAATTAGTGCAGTTTTTTATTGTCCCTCTCCAGCAAGTGACTGTGAAGATATAAGCACTGTCTCTAAATATGGAGGAAGGTGCAAGGTGGGAAGACCAGGAAAGAGGCTAGCCAGAAGTCTGCAGTGAAGCAGATGGTAGGGGGGCAGATTTTGCCTTATTCTAATGAAAATTTTCCTATGATTATTTACCATTGTTACTTGACAGAGATCATCATTTACCAGGACTGTTTCAATGTGACAAGATAGTCAAAAGTTAGCTGAAGGGTACCATAAAAGGTAATCAAGTCTAGATGTGATGGGAGCAGCCCAGCTGTCAACTTCCTCCATAGGAAAGAAAAGTTAGGGGTGAGTTAGCCGTGATGTTCATATCAAGAAGTGGATTTTGAAGCAATGGAAAAGCCTCCACTAACGTAAGCATAGAGAGCATCCTGATCTCTTGATATGAGCCATTAACGACTACCTCCAGGACTGGAGCTAGGGCTTCCATTTTGGTCCACACCAGGATGACAGAGGATGTATCTGCATATCAGGCATTGGGATGTGAAATTGAACTTCCTCCTTCTAGATCTCCATCTGAACTTTAACCAGGAGAAGTTGCAGAGGAGTAGTTGTGTTAGTTTGTAACTGTAAAAACAGACTAACCAAAATAGTCATACAGCACCTTACAGACTAACAAAAATATATAGGATCATGAGCTTTTGTGGCAAGACCCACTTCATCAGCTAAGTTGGAGTGTAAATAACAGAATCCAGGATCTATATCTATGTCTATATATGGGCTGGATGTATCTCATTCATAGCTTTTGATGTGAAAATGTGGATGTCAATGGCAGGGGAAACTGGCCTTGTAGTGAGCTAACCAGTTAATGCCTTTATTCAAGCCGAGGGTAACAGTGTCAAATTTGTAGATGCATTCTCTCTCTATGGGTATGTCTAGACTACATGGCTCCGTCGACAGAGCCATGTAGATGAGTTTACTAGACATAGGAAAATGAAGCAGCAATTTAAATAATCGCCACTTCATTTACATCAAAATGGCCACCGCGCTGTGTCGATCAGCTGTTTGGCGGCACAGCCTGGATGCGCCGTGGTCGACAAGGGAAGCCTTTGTTGACCGCTCCGGTATGCCTCGTGAAATGAGGTTTACCAGAGCGGTCGACAAAGGCTTCCCTTGTCGACCGCGGCGCGTCCAGACTGCCCCGCTGTGCTGCCAAACAGCTGATCGTCACAGTGCGGCCATTTTGATGTAAATGAAGTGGCGATTATTTAAATCACCTCTTCATTTTCCTATGTCTAGTAAACTCATCTACATGGCTCCGTCGATGGAGCCATGTAGTCTAGACATACCCTAAAATTGGATGGTGAAATTCCCTTGTAGAAGAATGGCTGTTGGGCACTTCCCAATTCTTCATCAACATTTTTCATTGCCACATTTTGATTTTGCTGCATACAGCTCAGATTCTTTTATTTTTTCAGATTGGCTGATTACAATACTTTCCCAGTCTAGGAGGGGGAAATAGGAAATGATTCCCTTACTCAGGTCCTGAATTGACCAGTGAGTCCAATGACCCTGCTAGAGTTGGCAGTTTTTCTGATGGCTTGAAGATTGTGTTTATGCAACTGGGATAATGAAGCTTGAATTATTATTTTAAATGTTTTCACAGAGAGTGTCAGTGTAACAGAAATCACAAAGCAGAATGTACATTGTATGTGGCAGTTAGCAATGGGCCAATTCGCAGATTGTTAAGGGCTATTGAAAGTCATGCTTATATTTTTCTTCTTATAACATTTTTCAAGGACAATTTGACTGCATTTCCCAGAAAGGTTAATATCAACAATCTGTTCCCCTCATTTCTATGAAAGGCATTTAAAAGTAAAACATCCTGCTGTTATTTCACTATTGCCCATGCTATTGATGGCTGAGGTTTCCTGAATAGAGCCTGAATTTTTGCAAATTCACAGATTTCGAATGGAATGACTAAGAAATCTGTTGTCTTCTTCTTGGTATTCTCCACCAATTTTACAAAGCACTGGTTATGCTCCACTCAACATTCTTCATTATTGGTGATAGGCTAACTAAACTAAATTTTCTAACTGCTTTTAAATGTTTGAAGCCCTATTCCAGTGCCCAGTATGTCCTAATGTACACAATAATAGTCTAAGAGCCAGATATTGAAAATATGCTTATTCACAAGAATATGATCCATGGCTATTGAAGGCAGAATAAAGTGCCCAGCTGTAAATCTATAACAAAAGGCAGGGTTTTTAAAAAAAAACTCATTACCATATCTTTATCTATTGGGACTAATATTTAGTTTTGGTTCATTAAGCTCCCTTGATTTGAGTTTTAGCTTAACCATATAAGCCTAGACACACTGCCCAGCCATATTTTGAGATCATTCTGCTGACTGCTGCAGTTTTACTATATTTATTTGCTTATTTTTTCATGTGTACTGGCTTAAAAATTGAACAATGGACAAAAAATGTTGCTCCTTTCTTTATCGTCCGTAACACAGAATTACTGCTTTTCTAATTATACAAATAACATAAAAATATTGAATTACACTGGATTGGTTACATTTTCCATAGCATGTGTTTTCATTTCTATATGACAATAGTAGAGCTGATAAACTCAATGGATCAAAGAGTCAAATCCTAGAGACAAATCCTGACTCCACCATTGACAATGACAAAACTCTCATTGATTTTAATGGGGTCAGGATATCACCCTTGGTGTGTTTTATTGTCCACTAATAAACTTGCTCCTATAATTTCAATTGAATAAGGTATTCTCCACTTTCAGTCCTGAACTGGTGTGCTCCGTTGGCACCTTTTAAACCATGAAAGACGGCATTACTCACCAAAAATGGCTGGATTTCAAGAGGGATAAATGCTCCATACAGAGACTCCCTGTAATAAAAGATGATAGGTTTTAGTTAAGGACATTAAATTATTTTGTTAAATGAATAATAGCTTAAAAGGATGTAGTAATTGGACATATAATCATGTCAAAGTTAGGAAATTCTAATTTCAGGCTGCATGACATATTCAGTTCTGGCGCTCAGACTAATTGATGCATATCCAATTTTCCAACATCTTGCTGCAGCATAAACAGATCTCTGCAAACTTGACAACATAAAACCAGCAGTTTACAACAGATTTTCTGATGCATAGCCTAATCTCTGTACTACTGGTGCTGCAAAGCCATGCTCAATTCCTTCATTGCAATTTTGCTAATGCATATTCCATGTTATACTACAATTTCATGCATTTACAATTCTCTGCAGACAACTGATATATAACAGCTATGCTGTTGTATATTTTACCCAAGTACTGTGGTCATTGGTGCACATCAATGCTTTGGAAGGATCCTTGGTGGCTGCAGGCACTTGAACCCTCTCTCATTCCCCTACACACATTGGCTACGTCTATACTGGTGCGTTCTCACGCAAAAACTCTTTTGCGGAAGAGTTCTTCTGCAAAAACTCTTCCAGAAGAGAGCGTCTACACTGACGTGCTTTTCCGCAAGAGATGTGCTTTTGCGCAAGAGCATCCATGCCAGTGTAGACGCTTTCTTGCGCAAGAAAGCTCTGATGGCCATTTTAACCATAGGGCTTTCTTGCAAGAAATTCATGTTGCCTGTCTACACTGGCCTCTTGCGCAAGAACAGTTGCGCAAAAGGGCTTATTCCTGAGCGGGAGGCGTCAGAGTTCTGGCGCAAGAAGCCCTGATTTCATACATTAGAACATCAGTTTACTTGCGCAAGAACACGCGGCCAGTGTAGACAGGCAGCAAGTTTTTGTGCAAGAGCGGCCGCTTTTGCGCAAGATCGCACCAGTGTAGACACAGCCATTTTGTTTAAAATGTAGCCTGGGCCCTGTTTCTTAGGAAGGCCTGAATGTCTGGAGAAGAACTATCTTTTTGTGCTCTGCTTTGTATGGCATCTGGCACAAGAAGATTCTGGTCTATGACTGGGGCTCCAGGACACTGCGATGATGAAGTTGACAATTGATATTATCATTTATAATAAGAATATTAATGCTGGAGTCTGTTTTGGAAATCTTCTATAAAAATAAATGGTCCTGTGGCACCATAGAGTATGTCTACACTTGCTCCCTATCTCGAGATAGGGATGCAAATGTAGTGTACCGAAATTGCTAATGAAGCATGGGATTTAAATATCCTGCACTTAATTAGCATAATTGCATCTGTCCGCCATCTTGAGGTTTAACAATTATTTCGAGAGAAGGTTTTTCTCTTGAAATAATGCTGCTACACGGGGTGTTTTATTTCACAATTACGCGATTTCAAAATGGCAGCCGGTTGCGATTATGCTAATTAAGCGGGGGATATTTAAATCCCGTGCTTCATTAGCAATTTCGGTACACTACATTTGCATCCCTATCTCGAGATAGGGAGCAAGTGTAGACATACCCTTAGAGACTAACAAAAATATAAAGGATCATGAGCTTTCCTGGGTAAGACCCACTTCATCAGATGAGTTGAAGTGGAAATAACAGAATCCAAGATATATATAAATATATATAATAGCAAAAGTAGTACCATTCAATTGTAGAACCCATGTTAATGAGGCTACTTAAGTGGGCTGGATGTATCCCATTCATAGCTTTTGATGTGAAAATGCGGATATCAAAGACAGGGGAAGTTGACTTTGTAATGTGTTAACCAGTTAATGTTTTTATTCAAGCCCAAGTTAACAGTGTCAAATTTGTAGATGAATTGCAGTTCTGCAGTCTCTCTCTGTAATTGGCTAGTGACGTTCCTTTGTAGAAGAATGGCTACTTTTAAATCCATGACTGAGTGACCAGGTAGGTTAAAATGTCCTCCTATAGGTTTATATGTGTTACTATTTCTGATGTCTGATTTATATTCATTAATCCTTTGTCACAGAGATTGTCCAGTTTAGCCAATATACATGGCAGAGGGGCATTGCTGGCACTTGATGGCATATATCACATTAGAAGATGTGCATTTGTATGAGCCCCTGATATTGTGGCTTATGTGGTTAGGTCCTGAGATGGTGTCACTTGTATAGATGTGTGGACAGATTTGGCAATGGGGTTTGTTGAGGGTTAGGTTCCTGGGGGAAGCTATGAGTGGGACACATCTCACCTATATAATTAGCTTCATCAACACAAGTCCTACAATTGACAGGTACTTTTTTTGGTTTTATTTATATATCTTGGATTCTTTTACTTCCACTCCAACTCATCTGATGAAGTGGGTCTTACCCATGAAACCTCATGATCCTATATATTGTTTGTCAGTCTCTAAGGTGCCACTTGACTACTCTTTGTTTCTAAAGTTGCAGACTAACTCGACTACCCCTCTGAGATTTTTTAAAATGTCTTCTATATAACTCAGAAAGCTTTGGCATGATTTTCACTTGTTGATTCATAACAGCTGTCAACAAATTTGTCAGCAGCATGAGAAAGGAAAAGAAAAAAACTGTCTGTGGCCCATGAAAAATTGGAGGTCAAAAGAATTTCCTTGGCACAGAATGATTAACAATATCATTCACTGGACCAACTTCTGCTGGTGAGAGGCAAGCTTTTGAGAATATAGAGATCTTCAGGTCTGGAAAACTTGATCAGAGTGTCATAACTAAATACAAGGTGGAAGAGCTTGCTTAGCATAAGTAGTTAACACATATTTCAAGGGACCATTCAAAGTGAAGTAGGCCGTTAATATCCATTTTGTCTTAGGGAGGAAAGGATGAGGGGAGGAAGCAGCTGGAGTGGGTTGTTAGTAGATCAGCATAGCTTCAAAAATGCTGCTCATAACAACGCCATATTATACAGGTCTAGTATGACAGACACCATGATGACAGCAAATAATCTGAATAGAAAAGAACAGATTATGCTGTAGTGGAATGTCATGTTTCATTGTACAAAAGAACACAATTGCATTAAAGCTTTGATATCAGATCCTCAGCTGGTGTAAATCAACATAGCTCCATGAGGCCTAATTTTGAAGCTATAATAATCCCAATTATGGGTAAAAATACAAGACGACTGTGAACCCAATTTATGTTCACCATTACCAAAACTGAGTAAGCTGATCTTGAGTTTGTGTGTGGCACATACTGGATATTCAACTTGTAGCTGGCAGTCCCAGTAATTGCTCTGAGCAAATCAGACACTAATTGTACAGGTGATTTTGTAGGTTTCTAACATTTTAAAAAATCGGGCAGTAAAAATAACTTTCTATTTTGAGTAGTCTGGCAGACAAGAAGTTCACATTAAAAATGCCTTAGAATGGGTTCTCAAACTTTATTGCACCAAGACTACCTTCTGGCAACAAAAAATTATTGTACAACCCCAGCAGTGGGGAACGAAGCCTCAACCCAAGCCCTGCTGCATTGGTGGAGGGGACACACAAAGCCAAAGCCTAAATCCCACCAACTGGTGTGGTTTGGTCAAAGCCCAGGGCTTTAGCCCTGCGGGGGTGGGGGGAGCAGGGGAGGGCTATAATCCCTGTCACCAAGGTTGAAGGCTTGGGTTTTGGCCCTAAGCTCTAGTAAGTCTACAGTCAGCCCTGGCAATCCACTTCTGACCCACTTTGGGGTCCTGACCCACCGTTTGAGAATCACTGTCTTAGAAAGTAAATGCTGAGCATAAATTTTCAAGCCTAAATTTTCAAAATGAATGAGTGATTTTTGTGTCTCACTTTTTTGTTCCCTGCCTTAAGACACCAAATGAATCTGATTAGTGGCACTTACTAATAATCACGTCCCCCAAAAATGCCTCCACCTGGGTACCTCAAAGCTGAGGCAGCCAAAAATCAGGCATCACTTCTGAACGTTCAGAGCCTGAACATCTTCTCTACATCTCTCAAATGAAGAAGATATGTAGCACCTTAAATTATACTGGAAAAATTAAAGTTTGTGTATCAGTGAGAAAATCTAATGTGCTTTGTAAATATTTCTTATATAAGTAACATTTTCCACAGTCTTTCGTCTGTTGTACATGGCAGTTTGCGTATCTAAAGTACACTCCGCAGCCCCCAAGACTTACTCATAAATCATCTGGTTTAAAAAGCGATCTCCAAGTCTACTTCAGAAAGTTTTCTGTTTTGCCCTCCCAGGCAGTTTAGCAACAATGGTGGCAATAAATAACACTGCAGAGGAAATTCTGTGTCATCCAAAAAGGTTAAAAAAACTGAATGAAGAAAATGTACAAAAAGAATAATTTATTGTTCCTTAGCATCTGCTTTTATGCGCATCCTTATGAGAACAAATTAACTAACGGTGCGTAACTCCATATGGTCCTTTCTGGGGACACTCATCACTATGAAAATGCGTGTTTGTTTGGCCCCTCATAACAAACATGTATGTTTGCTATACATTGGAGAATGTGCGGATTAGACGTTGACTGTTCTATTACAATATGATAAAGTATTGCAGGAGAAGAGAAATATTTTAAAATCTGCCAGGGATTTTCCTTCCATAGAAAGGATTCCAAATCCCAATATTTTATGTGTACACTTTAGGCCATAAAAGCAACTGCTTTCAAAATGTAGATGATACCCACATGTTTCATAAAATTCCCCTTTGAAGGTTAGCAATGAATTTGCATTATTTTTTAAAAATGGCAAAATTAAAAGTTAGTACAAAAAACAGAATGAAAGTGACCTTTACTCCTATGAAGAGCTTTTCCTTTTTTCCTCAGGGTTCATCTAGACAGCAATACTATTTTGGGATACTTCTGGTATCCCAAAATAGCATTTTCTGCGTCTTGACAGTGCACCCATTATTTTGAAATAGCGTTTGAAATAACAGGCTCGTTATTCCAACATCCCTGTAAACCATTCCACAAGGATTAAGCGACATTTCAGAATAGCCCTCTATTTTTTGAGCTAAGGGTGCAGTGTAGATGCACTTCTGTGTATAAGTAACTATGTACAAAGGAAAGATTTAGGCAACAGAGCTGCAAATCCAGTCTTAGGCTACGTTTTCAGTTACTGTAGAGAATATTAAAATCTGGTCTGTATGTACAGTGAAAAAGTGTGGTAGCTAAAACCCCACATTTCCCATTAAATTAATTTGGTAAGCAAATGTAAGCCATAAACAAAATTCCAAGGCAGTAAACCTTTCTTTAAAAATATTTTTGCTTTAGTTTTAACATCTATTATGGAAATTATTTCTTTCTAATAATGAGGATAGGTAGCAAGGAGTGATATATTTAATTACTGACTACAGGCCAATGTTATACATTAATTAGACCAATATTGCACTAAATGTAGCACTAAATGGCTATTATTTTGTGGGAGAAGAAAACACAAATATATAGTTTAAATGTTAGGTGCTGGGCCCACAGATAGAATAAATGGATATTACTGTTGAAGTCAATGGAACTATGCTAATTTACACCAGTGGAGAATCACTGGCCGTATAAATAAAGTGTCAGGGTATCAAAAGCTTTAAAAA
Source organism: Rafetus swinhoei (assembly GCA_019425775.1). Taxonomy (NCBI): domain Eukaryota; kingdom Metazoa; phylum Chordata; order Testudines; family Trionychidae; genus Rafetus; species Rafetus swinhoei. The sequence goes on along the minus strand of CM033424.1, from coordinate 198,653,284 downwards.
AAAGAATAAATTTGTGGGGGGTTTTATCCTCTTTTGGTTTCTGAGCATTGATAGGGCATTTGGTTCACATTTTCAGGCTTTTTTCCACAATTAGGGGAGCTAGAAACATTTTTTGAATGAAACCTGAGATTCTCACATAATCATATGTGTCCAAGAGGTGGAGCATTGAGAAAAACAAATAGCGTGAGATTCCTGATAAAATAGCAAGAGTTGACAACAGTTGCTTGTAGCTAACCTGAAATACAGTTGTGTTACGGTTGCTGAGATCAATGATGACAACCAAGACAATATTATTATGTAGATGAAAATCTCCTATGGTCAAAATAAAAGAAGGGGCAAGATCAGTGAATAAGGGCTCAGTTCTATTGTCCACTTAAATAGATGGCAAAGCTCACATTGACTTTAAAGGAACAGGGCCGAAATTAACAACTCTGGAGGTGACATGTGATAAGTGGTCATATATAAATATATGTCTTTTATATAGGCCATGAATGTTGCCATGCCTATAGTTAAGGTTGTCTGAGACTTCCCATTATAATTCCCAAGCTTAAGTGTCATTTAACTTTGCTTAACTTAAACCATTTGGTCTACAAGTTTCCATACCTGGTGCATGCCTCAAACTGAATTTTTGGAACATGTCAATTAAATGGTTCAGCGGGTTAAATGGCTCAAGAAAGAGATTGGGAAAAACATGTTATATTGACCATGTTAAAAACTTCTTACAACTATTTTCCTGAAAATCTATAGCGCCTTCATGCTTTGAAGCCAGGGCAGGGGGTTGGTCTGGTATCATGGATGTGCTTTTGCCATCCCTATGGACATCTGCTTAATACTGACTGAATTATAAGCCTTTGAAGATCCTCATTTGGTGCATGCTCCAAGAGACCTGTTAGAGTTCGGCAGCTAAATTCCCCACATGTTCTGCATGCAGTGAGCATGCACCATCCCCACAGAGTGACTGATCATTCTCCATCGCATGGCTGTAAGGACTGAGCAGAACGTTCCCTGCCATTACTCCTCCCAGCTTCTGGGAGTGCTGTTGCATTGGGTACAGGAACTGAGAGCAGGGAGACTGTCCCTTGTGTCATCTCAATGCGCCCCTGTAGTGGGGCGGAGTGGCCGCCCACTGACGCAGAGGAGGAGGAACCCCTCCGGCCACCATGTTGGGCTGAGGCTGACCCTGCCCAGTCACCTGACCGGAAGCCAGGGAGCGGGGCCAGAGCTATAAAAGCCCAGCCAGCAGCCTCAGTAAGGGCTGAGCCTGCAGAGGGACCAGAGGCGTGCTCAGGGCTCCCAGCCTGGGAGGCTGGGACTGAGGCCTGGCCAGGGCCTCCTACCTTCCTGGGGCCAGAGGCCGACTACCTGCTTCCTGCATGGGAGGCTGAGGCCTGGCCCGGCCCACCTACATTCGCCAACCTTGCAGAGGACCCAGAGGGCCAGCCTGATCCCATGCTCCAGCCCCTGCCCAGGAACCGGGAGAAGCGGCTGCCGCTGCCAAGACAAGATGCTCGGCTCAGGACTCCAACAGAGCCAGATCCTGAGGCCTGGCCCGGATGTCTGATGCCACCTGCACCAAGAGCCCAGCTGAGCCCCACAGACCTGCGAGCCGCAGAGGGCTGGGCTGGACCACCAGGACCCTAGTGGGACGAACATGCCATGGACTCCATGAGCACCCAGACAGAAAGCCAGGTACCGGCTGAGGAGGAGACGGGAAGTGGCCCAGGAGTTAGTGGGGGGCTGTTAAAGGCCCCAAGGCTGGTGAGTTTCGGGCTGGAGCCCCCGCTGAGCCCAAAGCAGCCTGCACTGCTGCTCCTAGGGCCCTGGGCCGGGGCGCAGTGGAGTGGGTGGGCCTGCGCCCCCCCCCTGCCACCCACCTACCGGGTGGCAGCCTCCCCCTCCTTTCCACCACCGCAGGCGATTGGCCTGCACCCCTCCTGAACAAGGGGACCCCACACCCTTGCTTGTCTGCTGCCACACCCTGAACCAAGAGCCCGGCCCCTCTTTAAACTGATTGTGCTGGATTGTTTGTTGCCACACCCTGACTGAGGGCCAGGGCCTCCTGAACTGACCGTTTGTTGCCATGCCCTGAACCAGGGCCGGGCCTCCCCTGTAAACTGATTGTTTATTGCCACGCCCAGACCCAGGGCCTGGCTTAGCTGTACACTGACTCTGTGGTGGCCTGTTGCCATGCCCAAAACTAGGCCTTGGCCTAACCCCAAAAGGGCTTCTGGGGACTTGCTGCCCACCCTGAACCAGGGCTGGGCCCGTATATCCCCACAGACTTTGTTGTGTGCCGCCCGCCTGAAGGAAGGTCGGGCCCGGATTTGTGACGTGGGGGCTTGGCTTAAAGGGACAGTGTAATGGGGCAGAGTGGCCGCGCACAAACGCGGAGGAGGAGGAACCCCTCCGGAAAGCCAAGCCAACTACAGCCCCAGACTTGGGGAATACTTTAATTCTTGCATTTTGTACATGTTGGGGGGAACTTTATTTTGTAATTTTAATGTAATCTAATCTTTTTTATAAAAATGACAAGTATCAGAAGGGTAGCCGTGTTATGCTGTGTTCACCAAAACAATGAGTCCTGTGGCTCCTTAAAGATTAACAGATTTATTTGGGCATAAGCTTCCGTGGGCAAAAGCCCACTTTGTCAGATGCATCTGATGAAGTGAGTTTTGTCCACACAAACTTATGAATACCAAGTGATTCCCAGACCCCTGTCTGTACTGGCTGGTGAACTATGGGTGGCAATGGGGGAATGCCACCAAAAGGAGGTGAACGCTCATCCCTTCAGACTGCTCCCTCAGCCTGTATGAGTCTTTCAGGTTTAGAATGAGTTGGTGACCTCAGTAGCTCTCCTATGTGACTGTGGGTTACAAAACCACATTGTAACCCATAAAATAGACATGGGCTAGTCAAGGCGCAGTTAAAAACAATGTTTAAGATTATGGAGATGACTCACTGACACATCGACCTCCAGGGAACAGGATGTAAGCGCAACCAATGTACAATGCATAATATCGTGTGTGCAGGTATTGAGACAGCCTATATGTGCTAGGTTTGCATATCTGAACGTTTAAACAGAATGAACTATGCTGCACAAAATTAGAGAAAAAAGAGCCCTACTATGCTCCTGCTCTCCATTTTCTTCCACTTCCACCTGTGGCATTGAGGCATCTGAGGTAACTGTAGACACTTAGCACCTGGATGACTTCAGGACAGACTCTGTCTCAGATTACCAGAGTCTATAGAATTCAGCTGTGTCAAATGCAGTCAGAGGTCACTTGCAAATCAGCAGCCTTTGAAAATTTACCTACCATGCCATCCACTTCTTGTGGCTTTCCACGTCTATCTAAACATGTCTACATACAAAATGAGTGACGTCTCTTGCCGCCTTTTAAAATGGCTTAGTATAAGAGCTCTCTGTTTTCTCAGCCTTTGTGCTACCATTGTACAAGAGGGCCAACTTGCAGCTCCAATAAGAAGTTCAGAAAAAGTAGGTAGATCTTCCTCCAGATGGCCTTCCAGTGCCAATGAGCTCTGCAATAGCTATTCACCACCCCCTGGACAAGTAGATAAACAGAGACAATGCATTGAGGATAAAGCACATGGTAGAATAAAGAATTTTTCAATATGTGTTTTGCCAAGGCAACTGGGCTTGGGAAAGTAAAGGCACATATTTAATCAGAAGGGAGAAAGATAATAGTAATTTAAGTGTTTGTTTTCACAGACCATGATTTTATCCTTGATTTTCTATTTTTCTTAATATTTCCATTCATAAATTCATAGATTATAAAACCAGAAGGGCCCATTGTGATTCTTTAATCTGACTTGCTGTCTAACACATGCCATAGAACTTCTAAAAATTAATTCCTGTTTGAACTAGAGCAGATCCTTCAGAAAAAATATCTAATCCTGCTTTCAAAATTGCCAGTGATGCCATTCTGTTGAATCACAATTTTATATTGATTTCCCTCTAGCATTACTCAGTGAGTGTGCTGAGATGACTTGTCCATTCCAGGAAAAGTCTGCTTCTCCCTGCAGTAGGATTTACAACCGAGACCTTTAGCTGACCGAGAGATAATGCGAAATCTTGAATCAAATGGAATCCTGAATCAACATATTTTCAAAAGGTGGCTTTTTTATGGCTATTTTAGCATGGAGATGCTAGATTGTAAAACTTGTAAATGTCTAATATGCAGGACAAGCAATAGCTAAGTTAATACAAAGACTACACATTAGATTTGTTATAACATATGTATCTCTGTACACACACAGAAACACATGTATACATTTCAATATGCAAAATCTTTTGCAGTGGTGATATATCAAAGCAGATCTCTGTGCCTGTGCATGTGTAGAGAGATATAACATCTATTTTTGTATGTGCACAGAAACAGATACGTGTTCTTTGATATGTCACTGCTGAAAATGATTTTGCATATTTAAATCATGCTGGTAACCTGGATTCACCTCCATGTTGTCACCATATGGTAGTTTTAAATTCCAGAAGTGCTAGGAAGGCTTTCACTTCCTCCATGTTTTGTATCAGATTTCTAGCACTCTGAAGCATTGACAGGAGAAGGTCCTCATCTCAGGAAAAATGTGGATAGGTTGTGACAGTTCCCTGGCCAGTGAAAAGGGAACAGATAAGATACAAGTGGAACTGAGAATTTTTACCATCTGGGTTGGTTTGATGTGAAAATGGCCCCAAACATGTTGGAATTTCACAAGCTGTGGATGTATCACCTCTTTTACAAACTGTGAATTAGAGTGGCAGAAACTGCGCGAACAGGGGGATACGGTGCGGGAGGGATACAGAAGAGGCTATGCCTGCCCCTTGTTCCCCTACCTATCAGGGACCTAGATGGTAGAAACTATCCATTGTCTCTCCCCTTCTGCGATGGAGAGTTCCCAAAGCTGTACAGCCAGCACCCTCTGCGAGCGAGTTCCCGTGTCAGGAAGGAGGGAGGGGGATGGGTTGTTGGGTTTTGTATGTCATTAAATTAATTCATGCGCCTTTTACTTCTGACACTATTCACTTGAATTTACTTGTCAATTTATTTGAAATATCATTGGCAAGTGGACCTGTCTATAGTATTAAAGTGAGATATTATGAGCTTGTCCACTTCTGATTAATTTCATATGCATGCAGGATTGTGGTGCATGTGTGTGTGAATTGTGTGTGCACATGGGAAGAAGGGCATCTTCTGTTGTTAATGACTTGCCATATCCCCCTATTGATAATATGAGCAGTGCATAGTAGCTGTATATGCATGGCAAGGCTTACAGGACAAACTCTTTGTGATTAACTGCAAATTGCAATTGTAAACCATTAGATTCCTCACAAAAATATGCTATTATGTTTCCTGTATTTATGGCTTATGTATGAACTCAGGGCAAGGGATGTTGTCCACCAACTACTTCTGCCCATTAAATTCAAAGATGAGCATCTCCTGTCATGGGGGAAGGGGAATAGATTGCATGGATGATGTAACTGCTGCTTACTCAATATTGAATCAGTCAGGGAAGCAAATTTTTTTTTTTTTTTTTTTTTGGCTGGTATCTTTGAGAAAGATTCAGGAACCAAGATTACGAGAAATAAAACAGTCTGCTGTTGGCAGGAAAGGAGATTTCCTAGAATATGGTCCAGGCTGGATTTTTCTATACCATTGAATAGAAAATTATCAATGCTCACAGTTAATTTTTGAAAACTGTGGCCCCAGTTTTTCAAGTTGGGTACCTAAAGTTAGGCACCAAAATCCATACTTCAGCACACAGAAGCAGCCTGATTGCAAACCTGCGGTGAACCTATCGCTCCTATTGAGCCAATTTTGGTCTGTGATCCAAGAAAAATAAGCTGGAGGAAATTAACAAATGCAAATTCATTTAAGAAAATGACTGGCTTTTGTGCCTGATTCATTTCCACTCTGACCCTATGAAAAAGATGTGTGTCTCCTGATGAATATCTCACCTGGGAAAATATTTTTCTGGAAGAGCTGCAGGGCCAGAGTCTCAGCTGTGTCCAAAAATCATTGAGTTTAGTTGTGAAAGGAGAAGGGGACCCAAAGGACCCGTGTGTGGCTTCCTAAACATGAGGCCAATTTAGTGCCAGCCTGGTGCCCAGCAGAGACTGATTAAGAGTATGTGCACACTGTGACTGGGATGTGTGTGTGCAGCTCACAAAGGTGCACCCAAACTAGCTTTGAGCTAGCTACCACACTAAAAATAGCAGGGAAAATGCAGCAACACAGGCTGCTCAGTACCACCCAAGTATGAGGGTCTCCCTGGTAGGCCTTTCCTCAGGCAGCTGCTAGAGATTAACTGCTATTTTAATGACCTGGCTATTTTTGAATAGCTTGTGTATGCCTATGTATACACCTCCTGACAGACCAGAGGTTCAGTCCCTTTCTGCTGATGGCCTAGCGCAAAGGGACAGTTACGTGGTGTACAGGAACACCCTGTGGGAAGACAGAGAAAAGGTGTTGGAATGTTTCATCTGTTAATAATCATGCCCAAAACAAAGTGCAGGTGCAAATGCATGTAACTACCGATCTCATTTTTCAGCCAGAAACATATCACTAGATGTCTAAGGGCTACTATTTGCTCCTACAATTCATTACAGACTCGAAAATTACAGGGTCAATTATTTGCAGACATAGATTTATGCCTAGGTTGAGCCCTTGTGAAAATGAGTCCCTATAGACTAGAACATCAGCTGGTGTAAATTGATGAGATGCACATGTCTAAATTGGGTAAACGTGTGATCTTTTTGCTGTAACCCTCATTCTTCCTGGCCCTGACCCTTTCCTATGGTTTGCTATTTATACTTATGGCGCCGTGTCTAAACTTACAGCCAAACACTCAGCCATAGTGCTTATTCACATTAGCTCCACTGAAGACAATGGGCCCAATTCTCATTTTCTCTGAGGTCCCTTTTTAGTACTTCAGCAGCAGACAGGCCCACCGATGGGGTGGGCGTGGAGGGAGCAAACAGGGCAATTGATCCAAGGCTCAGTGATTCTAAGGGACCTCAGGGCCTTGGGTAGAAGGGGTGGGGCCAGGCTAGCCAGCCCCCAGTGCTGCTCAGCTCTCAGGGCCAGCGGGGGAGAAGGGTGCACCTCACCTCTGAGCAGCACTGGGGGCTGGCTAGCCTGGCCCCACCCCTTCTACCCAAGGCCCTGCCCCTTCTGGGCATATGGAGCTGCTCCCTCTACATTGCCCAGGGCCCCAGCAATCCTGTCGTCTCCCCTGCCAACAGATTTCCCCTCCCACATCAAGGGAATATTCTGGGTGTAGGAGGGCGTTGAAGTTGAAGGACTTGCAGAAGGGCTCTATGCTTGTCCCTCATGTCCTCTTAAGTAGGAAGGAGCAGCAAGGCCAGGGCATCACTGCATTCTGGCTATTCTTGGCTACATACAGCCCCCAAGGGACACAGGCAGACTGAATATAAATTAGAACTGCCTTCAGGATAGAGCTGTTCTGTGATTTCGACAGAGGGATAGACAGGCCCCAGCCATGCTCAGAACACCAGAAAATGCAAGGGTGGTATAAACAAAGAAATAATTAAAAATCATCAACAAATGTATTTCACAGCAAATGCATATGATATACACTGTCTGCCATCAGTGTTCAAAAAGGAGGTTATAAAAACACTCGAGGGTACTAAGAAATTGGCTCATAAAATAGCTACACTAACAATGTCAATTATTAGCTTTTCAATACAAGATAAATATAAACGGACTTTATCCCCAAACTAGCAAAATATAGGGAATCAATCTCAATAAAAAGAACGGTTAGGGTAAGCTATTTGGGAAACAGAAACAAGCCTTTCCTGGCTTAGAAACATTAGCCTGCCCTTCTCAGCAGGTGATTAATGTCTTCTGCTGCCAGATGACACTGAACTTTCACAGTTTATTTGTGAGGGAGAATATTAGGAATGCCTGCCTATAAAGTCCGTGTCATGATTTTTGTGGAGAGCAAATTTTAAAATATCTCTATTTCCTTGAGATGGTAAACTTTAATAAAGTAGAAATGAACAACATTATTATTTTCAAGCCAACTACTATAGCAATGGTTATACATATAGGACATATGGGTTATACATATGGTTATACATATGGGACTTGGCATCATTCTCTAATGACTGAGCCACACTTTGAAACTTGGCCTCCAGTTTTGTGTCTGAATGTAGCTGCAGATGCCATTTTGCAGGTGCAAATCATGCCATTTAGATTTGAATGTGCCTGCAGTTCACGTTGTTGATCATCTCAGTAGCATTATGTAAGCCAGCAGTCATTTCTGAACACAAAATAAATTGAACACTGGGTTGAGAGCCCTTTAAAAATCAGGCCTATAATGTTTTACAAGGCCATCCTTGCCCATACACAGAATATGTATCTGTGTAGGGCACCTGAAAATTTGGGGCACCACCAGGTCTTAATGTCCACACATCTGTCTCCTCCTATCCCTGTTTTGTGGCTCTGCTTCCTCCAGAGAGGATCTAGCTAACTTAAAACTGAAAAAGCCTGCCAGACCTATTTGCAGAACACTGAAGCTGTGAAGAGACATTCAAGTGGCAATAGGCTTCATAGAGATAGTAGTGGTAGTCTGTTTCAGCAAAAACAAAGAGTCTGGTAGCACTTTAAAGACTAACAAGTGTATTAGGGTATAAGTGTATTAGGGTATAAGCTTTTTGGAGTTCAGATGCTTGAAGGTTAAAGAAAAGAAAAGAAAAAAGGCAGGGATAGAAAGATGGGAGTGTGAGGAAGTGAGTTGTATCTCACAAAAGCTTATGCCATAATTAATTTGTTAGTCTGCAAAGTGGCACTGGTCTTCTTGTTGTTTTTTCCAGTGGTAATGAAGCCTCTTAACAGGCATTTGCCAACCCCAGGTATAAACTGTCCATTTCTGAATTTACTGTGTTAGTTGATGGGAACTAAGTTTAAAATTTGCTTTAAAACTATTTCATTAATGGATTATTAATATAATCCATTAAAGAGGATTATAAAATCACATCTCTAAAAACTCCTGGGCTGGCATCAGGGAAAGGGGCACCATTTTAATAGTACTGTATAGGGCCCCATTAATCCGAAGGATGTCCCTGATGTTTTAGATATTACTGCTGGCACTTGTATGCCATAAAATTCTTTAGATAAAATGGGTAGAGTTATCGCTGCTGTTGCTCCTTTGACATTAATTATCGTTACAGGAGGGATAAATGTGGCCCAATATCTCTTGTAAATTTTGTTTTCTTTTCAAACAAGCTTTTTTTTACTTTGTTCTGAGCAGAGCCTACTAGGAAACTTTGCACCAAACATTTTGATGGAAAATGCAGTTACAGCAACATTTAAATTTTCCCTCCATTTTTTTTATTTTCCTTTGGGAAAATAAAAATAAAATATTGTCTTTCATGGTAGGTCAACCATATTCAAATATTTTGGTTTATTGAACCAAATTGTAATTTTTCATTTCAGGTCAGTTTGCTAGCAATAGGAGCTTACTTGAGTTACTACCTACCATAGGAATTGTTGGTCAGGTGCCTCAGACCCCCATTATCCTATGGGCAAGGCTCCTTGGCTGGACTACGTCTCCCATGATGCACTGCAGTCTTCTCACTTATTGAGTGAGTATACCATGGGGCAAGAGAGATAGTCACATGTCAGGGCCCCCATATACTGCTTTCCCCCCACCCCCAAAGCAGCGTTAAAGTCTGTTTAGCAACAATATGCCCTGGACCTGTCTGATGGACTTTAACATGGATTCCTAGGTCAGAGGATGCACTAGCTAACATCCCCACTCCACTTAGTAACTGGTAACAGCAGGATTTGGTGCTAAATATTTGTTGTTCAGTATCACTATCCATAATCAGTTCAAGATGCTATATAACTATAAAAACATACTTGCTTAAATTTTTGCAGAGAGGAAATGGTGACGAATTCTAAAATAGCTGTACAGGCACACAAGCAGGCCTGATTTTAACCAGATGGCCTTGCCTCTGAGTCTCTAATTATTATTATCAAGACTCTACAATTCTGGGGCACCTCAAGGCCAATTTCTGTTCCAAGTTCAACCAAATTAGGTAGCAACAGAAAGTAAAGCTTGTGGCAGGTGGGTCTAACGGGTCTTTTGTGCCATTACTAAGACCACTAAACTGACTTAAGAAAAGTATAATGACAGCAATTTTTAATTTAATAACATAACCATAATTATGTTCAAATAAAATAATAATAATAATACCATTCACTAACAGCCACTTTTGAAGAACAATTTTTATTCAGACCAATTTTACTGCTCTGGGCAACGTCCATTTTAATTACCTAGAGAGTTAAGATACTACTATTTAAACTGAGACAAAGGAATGGCAGTCCTTTGATACCTCAGACTGCCTGTCCTCTTGGAATACAAGCTCTTTGGAGTTTGAATGGGATAGTTAGCAAAGGGACTTCATGTCAGATCCATCAAGTAAAGGTTAGTTTCCTTAGTTCAGTGTTCTGGGGATGAAATGTATAACTAAAGACACCCAAACTGTTCAATTGCTTGAGTTAGTGTTCTATGTACAGCAGCTGCTTTTCAGTGTCTGTGTAGCCTTGTTCTAAATTCCACAGTCATCGCACAAAAGGGGTTTTCCATATTTTGCATCATCTTTATTATTTGGACCATTACAGCAATGCTAAACAAAGTAACTCCTGACTTCCCCTTGGAAGACAAGACTGATCAGGCTAACTCTTCATTTGAGTTACGTCATTTTCATGAATCAACAGGAGTCTATATTAGAGCATGTTCCTTATATGACACAAGAAGCCCTCAGTGCCAGGAAGTGGATTACAACTAATTTCCTGATTCTGGTATGTACATTTTGGTTCACCAAAAGTGTCATGTGAGGTCTCAAATGCAAGTGTCATACTGAACATTAATATTGAGACAAATGCAGACAAGGTATTGTAAGAATTTCAGAAAGGAACTAAAAGGTATAGAAACACATAAGGGGAAGAGAACTTGATCTTGAGATGCACACTGATGAACTATATATGGGGAACAAGGAAGATGCCTTGCTATCCCATGCTTAGAATGCATTTCATTTACATTCATGAAAACAGGTTCACAAACAGCTCTGTCTGAAGACGTTACAGAAGATTGTAGGTGTGATAAACTTCACTAGACAGGAGGTTAACGTAATAATTAAGCATAGTCTCTAGACAGAATGGTAAAAATTTGTTTTCTAAGTAAACTTTTGTTTCCAATAGTTCTTGAATCTTTGATAATAAACTTTTTTCACTATAGATATATCTCAATGCTGTGATACTAAGCTAAGGGCTGATCCTGATTTGAATCATACAAGATGGTGTGTACACTGTTCCCTGTATACAACAGACCAGTTATTTATGTGAGTGTATTAGGGGCTGAAACTACAGTGGAATGCATGGACACGGGGACACCCTACGTCTAGACTATATCCCTCTGTCAGCAGAGGGATGTAAATGAAGCACTTTGAAAGTGCAAATGAAGCCGGGATTTAAATATCCCGCACTTCATTTGCATAATTGCGTCATGGCGCTCTTTCAAAAAAAGTGCTATTTCGAAATTGAAACCGAAGTCTAGATGTGGTTCTTTTGAAAATAGAAGCCTTTTTCAAAAGATCCTGTAAACCTCAAAAAATGAGGTTTACAGGATCTTTTGAAAAAGGCTTCTATTTTGAGGTTTATAGGGTCTTTCGAAAAAGGCTTCTATTTTCGAAAGAACCACGTCTAGACTGCAGTATCAATTTCGAAATAGCGCTTTTTCGAAAAAGCGCCATGATGCAATTATGCAAATGAAGCACAGGATATTTAAATCCCGGCTTCATTTGCACTTTCAAAGTGCTTCATTTACATCCCTCTGCGGACAGAGGGATGTAGTCTAGACACATTAACCTCCAAGATAAAGGAAGAGTGGAGATAGCCCAGAGAAGAGCGTTTGGGTGGCTGTCAGGCTGGTGGTATCAGAGAGCTGACACCCAGCTAAGCACAAGTCTCCCTAATACTGGAGGCAGTAGGCTAACAAGGTGATTCATAGTCCTGGGTATCCCGAGAACCCTCACAGCTGGGCACATGTATGTTCATTGAGAGCAAGAATGACATATATTAAGATGCTGTTTTGGAGCCATATCTGTATTGTATAGCTTCTCGGCTAACATTAGCTGCTGATGACGTTCTGATTCTGAGAGTGATTTCTGGACCTGTCTTTCTGCAGTATGCTGCTGGAGAGTCTTGTGGATTGATAGATGGTTCCTAAAGTAGCTAAAGGCCAGGTCTACAAACATTTATACATGCACTAAACTTTATATGTGTAAATTGTCCCCCTGATTACACACATGAGTAATAGTAAAAATGTGTATTTGTCAAATTGGAACCTACAACTTTATACTTAAACCAGAAACAAAATGGGAACCAGTGGGTGTCACAGAACACTAATGTGTTATGTTCTTACCAGCTTTTTTTTCTCGTTAAGTTTGCTGCCGCATGCTGCACTAGTCAGAGTCTCCACGTTGTCATCACATTCTATCCCAAGGTATAGCACAGTCTAATGTGGAGCTGATAAATGCATAGATCATGATGATACCATCCAAATTTAAGGAGCTGCCAGCCAATGATAGTGAAATTGCTATTGCAATTTCTGTGTTCAGGAGCAGTGAGGAATCCAGCACAACCCTGAGGCTTCATCATAGTTTGATAATTGGTGGCCTGATACCACCTTTGAGGATGAAGTCAGTGCTCAGGGAAGTTTCTGAAAGCCCCCCTCTTCATTGTCACTTCTTTCCCTTCCTCTTATCTGCATTCCCTGTCTTAACTGTCCTTCAGACATTCTTATACCTCTTCCAATATTACTGGGACACACTGGCCATGGTTGCGGTTGTGTGGAAGCTCAGCTGAGTGTTATCAACATACTATTGACACTGGAATTAAAAGCATCTCACAGTCTCTCTTGTATCTGTTGAAGAACAAAGGGTGACAATATTGAACTTGGGGTAACTCCACACACAAGGGCACTATGGGTATGTCTACACTTGCCCCCTAGTTCGAACTAAGGAGGCAAATGAAGCATACCGAAGTTGCTAATGAAGCGCGGGATTTAAATATCCCGCGCTTGATTAGCATATTCGCGGCCGGTCGCCGTTTTAAAATGCCGATCGCCGAATTAACTCGCGGCGTGTAGACACGGTGGTCGATCAAAACCCTTCCTTGAATTAACTGTTACTCCTCGTGCAATGAGGAGTAACAGTTAATTCAAGGGAAGGGTTTTGGATCGACTACCGCGTCTACACATGGCGAGTTAATTCGGCGACGCATTTTAAAACGGCGACTGTGAATACTAATCAAGCGCAGGATATTTAAATCCCGCGCTTCATTAGCAACTTCGGTATTCTTCATTTGCCTCCCTACTTCGAACTAGGGGGCAAGCGTAGACATACCCTATGTGGGGAACACTATGTGTACATCACAACTCTGCATCTGTCAGACAGGAAACACTGGCTTCTGGGAAGCCACCAGAAGTTATGGAGGTTCGTAGATAGCGGTGATGACTTTGCCACAGCCAGAGAGAAAGTCACGTATAGGAACGAGGTTGCTGATGGCTGGGGCTGTTCCTAGGTATGCAGAGGTAGAGAGATCAAAGAGAATGGAGCTGTGGGTGCTCCGAGCCTCTTAAAATCAGACCCTAGGATTTCTAAGTTGGGCACCAAAAACAGAGACACATACCAATAGTGAAGCCTTTTGGAAATGCTGGCCTAAATATTTAGTTTATAGGGGCAAGTAAACCTCTTCCACACAGGCAAAAAGCTAGGTCAGTTTTGAAAATGGTTTTACTTCCACAGATATCGCTTTCCAAGCTGGGGTAGCACACTAAAGAAGAAAGAATGGCCCTGGAATAAAGGCCCTGGATTAGGAGTAAGGAAGAGCTGGTTTCTGTGCCCGGCTGTACCACAGAATTTCTGTGAGGCCGGGGACATGTAAGTCATTAACTTCTTTGGGTCTCAGTTTTGTCTTCAGTAACATAGGGATATTAGCACTCTCCTTGTCATATGGGTATTGTGAGGCTCAAATTCTATGGGGAGACTAGCAACACATAACATCTTATCAATAAATAAGATTCACATAACGTGTCTGGTATCCATGTCAGAGAACGTTCCTTCACGAGGAGAAGTCAGCTGTTAAATCCCAATTACATTTGGGAGGAATCTGCTTAGCAGAATTTAAACCTGGTTCTGCAATATGGCATAGCATGGTTTCAAATTTGTGCCACATGAGCACTAACCATTCTATCTAGTACTAAAGCATAAAGTTTCTTAGCATGCATCTGTCTGCTAAAAAGTTATATGTGCTTTTGTACCTTCAAATCATAGGTGACATGAACTCCCTTAACATACAGTGGTTATTTCTAATTTTAATTGAATTCTTGTACATGGGTAGCACAAGCTAAGTTCTTTTTCTATTATGTCTAAAAGTAAATTAAACCAGATCAATACATTTCTAATGTGTTTTATACATGTAAAAAGACAATGGCTATAAAATTAGGTAATCTGTTTTAGAAAAAGGATACAATATAAAAAAATCTAGCCAATGTAATGGTCAAATTAAATGAGATGCTGTAGGGATAACTTGCCTGTAAAAAGTCCCAAAGGAAGGTCTATTAACCTGGGAAGGGGTAGAAGGGGTAAGGGAAATAAATATGAATTGCATCTTATTTAACTTGGCTGATGGCCAGAAAGTTCAAACAAAGTGCATTTCCCAGCCCAGCTCTCATGCATGCAAAATTTCATGAAGTCAGATGTAATGTCTTTGCATTTTTTCTGCTTCTTGTTGAAGCAATAAAATGTACAAGCAGAAGCAGCATCATTTCCTCACTTTTTAGCTCTGTAATATGGTTCTCCCTCACAAATAACCCTATGAAAATTATTTTTAAGATGTCAGGTCCTACGAGTGGCAGAACTTCTTGGCACATTAGAATTCTCCTTAGTTGCAGTGATATGATCTCAATAGACTATCATTGAAGGCAATGGCAAAACGCCCATTGACTTGAAGGCCAGCAGGATCAGACTTGTTAAGATAACACACTTTGAAAAGCGTCCTGTGATTGCTGGGAAGTGGAGATTTCATGCAGAGGTTGACTTCAGTGGCAACTTGTTTGGGTTTAAAGTAAATGTATTTGACTTTTTTTCTCATTTTCCTCAAGCTGTCATTGCTCTTGCATTTGTTTGTGTTTCTGCACACTGAGCTTGTGCACTCTTGACAGTATTTGGACACACAAATCTAAACTGGTACTCTTGCAATGTTCCAGAAAAGAGGAAATTGCCATAGTAGTTGGGACAGTCAAGGTCCAGGCATCCCCCCAACTCTGACTACCCATGTCTCACCATGCCAGGACAGGTATTAAAAAAGGGAAAGCCTTTTTAGAAAGAGGCCTAACAGGAAGATTTTGATCCAGAAACAGAGACTGCATCGAGGTGAAGCTGTCTGGGATTGCTGGTTCCTCCCTTTAATTACACATTATGCTGAAAAACTATTGAAAGACAATAAGTAACTTGTAGCAGACGAGGGATTTTATCTAACATGGAAATCCAAAACCGAAGGTTGCAGCTTTATAGTTATTTTCTGTGTGATTTGCGTTTGCTTTCCCTTGCTGTTTCATTTTTGTATCTGTCTTTTCTGTTAAATAAACTTTTGGTTTATTTTTATCCCAGGGAGATCTCTGGTGTGCAAACTGTGTGAACAGCATATGCCAAAGCAGAACTGTTGACTGGTGTGACAAACCAGAGGGGAACAGTCTAAGTGTCCAGTATTTAAGATTTCAGGGAGGCCAGTTTTGGCTTGTCTTGGGACTGGAAAGACAATTGGAGTCACCCTACAAGGAGACACCAAGCTGGTGACAGCCAGGGCGAGACCTTGTCCTTGTGGGCAGGTTAGTGTCGTCAAGAAATGAACCAGGGATGGACAGCAGAAAGCATCCCAAGGATACAGGGCAGGCAATGACAGAACCTTTCAAAGGTCTGAGTGATCCCCAAAACATCACAGCAGGATACATAGGTGCCGACTTCTCCTCTAGCCATGGGGGGCTTGACCCCCCTTCTATGCCAGGTTCTTCCCCCACTCTACCCTTTTCCCACCTCTTCCACCCCTGCTCCGCCCCACTCTGGCTTTCCCCAAACCCCTTCCATCACCCTGCCTCTTCCTGCGCTACCTCAGTCCCACCTCTTTTCACCCCTCCCTTGAGCACATCCCATCTTCACTTCTCCCCCTCTCCCCAGAAGAGCAAAACAACTGTTCATGGTAGGCAGGAGGCACTGGGAGGGAGGGGGAGTTGACCAGCGGGCCAAGAGGCTCTGGGGGAGTGGGAAGAGATAGGAACTTAGCTGCTGGTGGGTGCTGAGCACCCGCTAATTTTTCTTCATGGGTGCTCCAACCCTGGAGTACCCATGGAGTCAGCGCCTATGTCAGGATCCCAGATTCCCACCAAGTTTACTCTTGCAGCGATGCAATGGCCATAGTGCTTTTTGTTTTCTCAGGCTTACCAGGCCTACAGAGTCGTCATTCTTAGTGAGGGTATCTTTCCTCCTTCTTAAATTGGTTTCTTGTAATTTTTATGGAACAGAATTTATTGGCACTTGAAAAGGAAAGCAGAAGTGGCAGTATCTGTGTGCTGGCGCCCTCTTAAACTGCACGGTATGTTCTCTTCTCATCTACTTTTTTCTGGTTTCTTCTGGGGAGCTGGACACATGACATAACAAGATTTTTAAGGATGCTCCCCTGTGAAAAAGGAACTCACTGCCCTTTGTTATGTGCATAAGAAAACCCTGGCAAGGAACTCACTCACGTATCAAGGGAGGAACAGGCCACAGAGGAGAAACATTTTAGTAATAGTGAGGGGCATATGGTAAAGATATATCCTTTGGCAAGTGGGGCTTCTGCATAAAGCTCCCATATATTCATTTATGATAGTTTCTTCTCACCTGCTGTAGCACTCTTTTCTCTGTGCTAGCTCCTGGAAAGGAACAGCCTTATCAACTCAGCAAACACATTTGGCTGACAAACTTTCAAATGTATTTGCTCAGGCAGTGACATTTGGCTGTCCTTTCTCTCTGCTGAGAGATACAAGCACAGCTTTCTGGGGAGCTGTTTGTCGATTTGGGCATCCTTGTTGTCATGGTTTTGTTTCCTTGACTCATGATTCGGAATTCCCTTCCAAGGGAGTTGGTGAATAAAGTCCCTGCACTTGCCCTTTCACATTTAAAAATGGATCTTTCTCCTCATAGTGTTGGTCCAGTTCTCAGTAAACAACTGTGCAGATGACAAAAGCCATCTCTATAGTTGGCTACAGTTGTCAGCTTTGTTGGCGGTCTCCGAAGACTGAACTAATTTCTCAGCTCTACAGGTTAGACGTGAGAAGCTGAAACCCGTCCGAGATTCGTAGGTTAGAAGGCCAAAAGAGATCACTGGGATTATCTAGTCTGTTCTCCTGTCTGCCACCAGCCCTAGAACTTCAACTAGGGTATGTCTACACTCAGCACTTTTGCAAATCAAGCCATGGATTTCAGCATCTAAGTAAGGACATAAGAGCCAGATATTTTTAAAATCTTGGCCTAAATGATTATGCCTCACCAGCCTGGCCGTTTAAGCGCTGGCAAGTTAGGTGTGATGAGCCTTAGATACCATTTTACAGCTGGGCAAGCTGCGCCAGAGAGGTGAAATGACTTGTCTAAGATTACACGGGAAGGCAGTGTCAGAGCCAGGATGAGAAACCAGGTGTCCTGACTCTCCAGCCCCATGCTTTAATTGCAATACTGTCTCTTATGAGTGGGTCTAAAGAAGATTGTAAGGCCCCTACCAGCATGGTACCTTTTCTGTGACTGGAATGTCATTACAACTGTCAGCCTGGCACCTTTTGTTTATGCTGATTCAGCAAGCTACTTAAGCATGTGCTTACCTTTTAGTGCATGAGTATCCTTGTTGAAAAAAAAAAACCTGTGACTACTCATGTGTTTAAAGTAAGGCATGTGCTTACGTACCTTGCTGGATTGTGGGGCCTACATTTGTTACAAAATAGACTTTAAAAAAGAAAATAAAGTGTCTGGGAAAAGTGGGGTTTTTTTAAACATACTCCTTCAAGAGGCAATTTACCACACACTAGTTTGAGCCTGTATGCCTACTCAAAAAGACTTATTGAGTTCATGAGGCCAAGGAAGATGTCAGTGACCTACACATCACTTCGAGTTTTGCTTTAAGATTGTATCAGCCAAATGAGCAAATTTGATATCAGTAAAAAAGAAGAGGTATTGCATGTTCTGTGGCACTTGTTTAGATCTTTGCCAGCATTTGTAAAGAAGAGGGACTCAGCTCAGGCCCTCATGGCAGAATGTTGAATGTGGCAGAGTTTTGCTTGCAGTCTAAAGTGCGCTATAGGGAGCAAACTAGTTATTGATTCACTGAACAAATCCATTCAAAAAAGTGGTTGACCCACATAATCTTGAAATAGTTCATCTGTCTTTATTGGACCACCGTATTTGAAGTTAAGTATGATGAAGCCCCCTGCTATAATGTCAGTGTTACAGACATTTTACATTTCTCATAGTCTCTTCAGAGGACCCTGTGATTTTTTCCTGCTTTATTTTCTCGCACTTTCAACTGAGATGGTGCATATAACCTGCAGGTGGCAGGAAATGTAAGCAGTTTGTTGTATTCTTGACGCCATTGAAACAAATGGCATTATACTAGCACTAAACTGGTATAACAAGCCACAAGTTAAAACAAGAATCATGCCTTTAACCTCTGCACCTTTGGGATTTTGTCCATTGTTTAAAAACACACAATTTCCAGTGAAGCCAGTAGAGTTATGTCATGGGGATCCCTTTGAAAGATTATTTATTTTAATAGTAAGTATTATTGTGTGTGTCTGTGTTTGTTTGTTTAACCATAGCACCTAGAAGCCCCATCATTATCCAAAACACATGAGTACTGTACAAACACAGAAAAAAAAGACAGTCCCTGCCCAAAAGAGCTTACAGTCACTGGTACGTCGACACTATAAGATGGGCTATTCTTCCCAGCTCATGTACATGACCAGCTCACATCAAGCTAGCATGTGTGTAAATAGTAGTGTCCCCATGGTAGCCCTGGCTGCAGCAGCAGAGGTATGTACTCACCAGTTTCAGGTGGGTTTGTACTTGCCATGGCTAAGCCCTCCCTCTGCTGCTGTACCCATGCTACACAGAACTACATTGCTATTCATAGTCACGTTAGCTTGAGGAGAGCTAGCGCAAGTATGTGTGCATGAGCTGGCAGTCACAGCCCCGGTTTGTACGAGGAGGTTGCCTAAGCATGTGACAAGAAATGACAGATGGGAGAGCACGCGGAAGCAGTGTTGGCAATACTGGTTAGTGTGCTAGGCTATGGTTTCAACACACGAGCAGCCGAACCATTGTCGGGCTCTTTGTACACATCAAGGAACCACTGAGTTTTAAGGAGGGATTTGAAGGTGGATAATGAGGTAGCTGTGCGGATATTTTCAGGGCTTCATAGAGCATGGCAGACAGCATGGGAGAAAGGTGCTTGTTTGAGCAGTTACCAAATGGGCAGAGGAAGCTGGCTTCATGGGCTAACTGGAGGTGGAAGTTGACCTTCCCATTACTGAATAAGAGGTGATGGGCAAGTTAGGGATAAGTAATTTGCACAAGCACTTGGCACACTTGAACTGCAAATCAGGCATTTAAGTTTACAGTGGGTCAGTCATCCCGGAAAATATGGCCATTTCTGCATGGACACGAAAAAAGGAGTGTCAGAGGTGTAGCTGTGTTAGTCTGTATCTGCAAAAACAACAAAGAGTCCTGTGGCACCTTAGAAACTTAAATCTGTTAGTCTCTAAGGCTATGTCTACACAGCAGCATTATTTTGGAATAACTGATATTATTTTGAAATAAAATGCGCATCTACACAGCAAGCTGTTATTTCCAAATAATGTCACGCTGGAGGACTTCTTACTCAGACTCCTGTAACTTTCATTTCACAAGGAGTAAGGGAAGTCAGAGGAAGAGTGCTCTTCCTTCAACTTCCTGCTGTGTAGACAGCGCCAAAAGCTGAATTAAGCTATTCTGACTTCAGCTACGCAATTGACGTATCTGAAGTTGTGTAGCTTAATTCAACTTTAGCTCTGCTGTGTAAACATGCCCTAAGGTGGCACAGGAGTCCACAAAAAAGGAGAGTTCTCTGGAGATTCAAAACTGAAAGGAAATTAGGGAGAGGAGACACCTTAGGGAGTTTTTCTTCAAAGTCAGGAAGACCCTGAAGGGTGATGTCTGTCACTGCTTGAATCTTGGCAGCCCTCCTTTCCTCAGTTTTATGGTTCCTAATCTATTTCCATCGCTTATCCTATTTTGTGGTTATAATTGATAAGATAAAATTAGGCTCTTTTTTTTTTAATGTCACAGTTTAGAGAGCTTATGGCTATAAATTAAAACAGTGTTCTGTAGACATATCTGTTGTAAGACCTCATGTAGCACAAAATAGAGATTAAAAATGTTAGGCTTTAAAATGCACATGAATCCAGGACATGCATTCCTTCCCTAGATGCCTCTAAGATTGGAGTGATTAGTACTTTATTGGTTACACAACACCCAGCTGTGCAAGACACTTTTGGCATAAGCACACACACACATACACACAATTAACTATGAATATGCCCGAGTAATTAGCTCTGTTAGAGGGTCTTCACTTTTCTACAAAAAACAAGAGATGCAGCATGAAGACAATGAGGAAAGCAAATTTACATTAGTGATGAAATCCTGGGCCAACAAAAATCAATGGGAGTTTCACCACTGACTTCAGAGGGGTGAGAATTTTACACCAGGTTCAGATATTCAATCACTCCAGTGATGAACGTGACATGGGAGATGACTAACTTAAAAAACAACGAATAGTCTGGTGGCACTTTAAAGACTAACAAAACATGTAGATAGTATCGTGAGCTTTCGTGAGCACAGCCCACTTCTTCAGAGGTAGATTGATCAGTTGAGAGGCTGCTTTTCAGAGGTTTGTCTAAATTATCTGAATCTTTCAAATTTGCAAAATATACCTGGAAGTATAGATATACACCTGGAATGGGCTCTCTTATCCAGGTACACTTACGTTTTATTCATGCCCCAAATGTTGCAAGGCTAGGCTTTTGAATGGGATTTTGGCTCTTTCAGTGCTAGTCCTAACTGGAATCTGGGAAACAGAAGCATCAAGAAAATGAAAGACAATTGGATGGTTTAGGAGAAGCTAATCAAAAGTTTCAGAACCTTTCCAAAAATACTCGGTTCAAGTTTGGTTTTCAAGATGTACAGACATTTTTGAGGTAGGATCTGATCCCCCCCCCCCCCAATTCTTAATTAAAACAATACATTGAGGATAGTAATTTTCTTAATAATATGACCATTCCTTTCCTTTCTCTTCCTCCTCACCCCCCGGGTTAGAGCTTGTGCTGACTGTTGAAAAATCAGTCATTAGCAGCCAGGAAATGACTTTGCCATCAATCAGAATATTGCTCAGCCATGTTTCAGCTATTTTCTCCCTTCTCTGTGTAATTATTCTCATCCTCCACTGATTACAGTTTATAATAGCTATAATTCTCTCAAAATCAATCATTATTTTACTTAACCACAGGGATACTAATAGAAATATGAAGGAACACAGATATCCTGGGCTGTGGGGTTTATTTTAATTATTTTACAGCACACAGCCTTTTAGCTGTATTGTATTCAACCTCCTCGTTTGTATTAAGCAGCAGTTCTGTTATTTTAATTTTGTTTCAAACCATGGGCTGCTTGATTCTATAGCAATTTCATTCAGTCTGAGATGCTGCACTGTGAATTAGCAAGTGGCATTTGGGGGAAGGAGGGACTGGAGGTTTTTTGTTATTATCATGAACCAAGTTGGAATAAAATGGTGTGGAAAATCTGTTTGCCACCCATGTGTCAAATTAGAAGAAAGACACTGCTCCTACAGTGGGCTTCCATGTGATAACAGGAGGTTTAATTTAGTCTATTCATGTTACTTCATTATTTGCTGTTCACAAACATTCAGATGATCAAAGTTATGCTTAGATTAACACAAGGCAAGTTTTGAGTTTGGGCTGAAGATTTATTTAAAGGAATAACAAACTTAAAAACAGACTTTTCTCTGAATATTTATTAGGGTTATATTAGTGTTAAAAATCCAAACAAATAATTGTCATATATGAAAAATATATCTCTATTATTTGAATCGAGCCATTGCATCTGGCACATTTTGTGTATAGTTATTTCTTCCCTCTCATCATTTTGTGTAGAGTAAGTCAGTTTCCCCCATTGATTATATGAGTCTTTCACACAAGGACAGGTGGTGAAAAAAGTTTTAAAATGGTAGGGGAAAATTATTGTATAGCAATAAGCGTTGGCAGAACGTGTCAAAAGCAGTTGTAATGCCTGAAGTTGTGTAGCTGATTTACTACACTTGTAGTTCATTTTGAAAGACAGATGTTCAAGACACCAAATAAACAACTGTACCCAATTTTATTGCTAAAAGTCAATAGTACAGGAAAGAGTTACTGTTACTGTTTCTTTGGGAAGCTGTTTCTTTCAGAGTATTAGTTTATCTTACATAGAAGGTTTGTTTCCAAGATATACCCCCCTCCAAACTACCTCTATTTAAAGTAGACATGTTTACAAGTTAAAAGCACTTGACATGCCAGCTGCAACTAAAAAGCACCAATTGGCATTTTTTATCTTGTTTTTCTGGTACCATGCTATACCCCTTCTTTCTTGTTTTTGAACACAGTATTCTAAGCCAGCTGGTCCATGAAGACACTTTCTACCTTGTACCAGGCTAGAGCACAAGTGTCTTGATTTTGACTGCATTCATTTTCAGTAATGCCCAATGCCCTTTTAGCTTTGCAGATTACTGTGGTATATATGTCTCTTACTGCAAGTCAAGCAAGAGTGTACCTTGTTCCACTCAGCATAGCTTTGTGCTAACACATCTATAATAAAAGTATATCATGTTAGTGTGCTGTGTAATACATATTAATATGGTGCACAATACACAGAACACGTATATTATCTAACACTACTAACTCCTTTTAAGAAACATACACACATTAATTCAATTCAAGATTGATGGTGTCGCTTTAATGAAGAAATGCTGTTAAGTTTGGGGTAAGGAAAAGTAATTAAAAATCATTTGATCAGGAATAGAAACCATGTTATGTGACTGAATCCAGATCTATGTTAAGAGCTGCTGTAATCCTCATCACCCAGGAAGCTGTTTGCAGTGCACAATGACAATTACCTTTATGGTCCTACAAAGCCCATAAACAATACAACATCTTTTTGAACATGTCTACATAGAAACCCATAGTGCATTATTGTAACAAACTGTGTTAAGGTCATTAACACTGTTAAGTTACACAGGTGCAAGCTTCCTTACTGGACACAAAGCCTTAGTTAACTAGTCACAAACTTGAATAATGAATTCTGACTATCAAATAACTAACTATTCAGTACAGAGAGTCCCTCGCATTGCCTCATATACGTGCATAAAAATGGTTCAAAATTTGGATTCCCTCTGGTTCGCATTAAGAGCCACTTGCTCTGCCTGCTTTGTGGCTTACAACCACCTTGCCCTCATCTTCCCTCTCATCAGCTGAGCTGAGAGTAAAGGCTAAGAATCTAACCCATGGTCTCTTGGGGGAGGAGGACATTCTGGTAACAAAATAAAGGAATATATACATTCAATACAGTGTTTGCGTCAACTAATTCAGCCAGATCTAATAATAAGTAGAAGTGCTCCCTGGCTGATTTGCCATTATTAACTATATGCACCATCTGCAAATCCTGCCTAGCAGAATCCCTTTTGCCAGACTCTGAGCCCAAACCCAGAGAAATCATTCAGGTTTTTCCATTGATTTTAGGGGCCTTCCAATCAGAACCTTAGGGCCCAGTTCTCAATCCTTTACTCTCACAAGTCGTATTTACTCATGTGAGTGGTCC
This sequence comes from Rafetus swinhoei, assembly GCA_019425775.1. NCBI lineage: Eukaryota > Metazoa > Chordata > Testudines > Trionychidae > Rafetus > Rafetus swinhoei. The sequence goes on along the minus strand of CM033424.1, from coordinate 198,629,253 downwards.
CTTGTCACATGAAGAATGGCTTGTAGCCTCAGGCCCCTAGGGTACATTATTTCAAAGTAGTACAGCCGGAGTATAGCTGCTCTAACCACCTCCTGCCGTGTCTGTGCCTTTCAAGAAACAAAGCTATTCTGTGAACTGTTGGCGATGTTAATAGCCTTCTTTTCTCTAGAGATTTGCTCCTTCTTTGGCCCCAAATATTTCAAAATAGCTGAAGCCAGCAATGAGAATCTCTGGGAAGAAAAAAAGTGATGCGTGTTAATTTCTGGTTTAGACATGATGAGAATTTCATTCCCTTCATTACAATTCCCTTGTGCCAAAGGAATGTTCGCTTGATTCATTTACTGTACCGTGTACTGCTGTTCTGTAAGTGATCATGTGCGCTCTCTCTTTCTCCCTCTCTCCTTTTTTTCTGCCTGTTCCATGGTTGGCTATTTATTCAGTAATATAAGACTGTGTTTTCATTCTTTGTAAAGAGGCAATAGACAGCACAAGTGTGCACATGGAGCATTATTGAAATGATAAAAATACAAACAGGGAAAGAGAAAGATTTTCAGAAAAACTTGCTAACAACCAATGGCAAACAACAAGCTGTATGCTGACTGAGTGGTCCTGGGAGAAAGCTGGGAGGGAGGCTCTCTATGTCCTTGCATAACTGATAAATAATTCTATCACGTTGTCATGAAGGAATCCCCAAAGTAGGGTACATGCAGCTATCCAATTGCTGGGGGAGTAAATAAGATGTTAAATAGCATTCTTTAAAAAAAAAAATTATAACAATGGGTAGTTGTGATGTTTTTCCATTTAAAAAGAGAAACCATATATTTTCAGTCTTTTCATTTAGGAGACAGAAAAAAACCCCAGAAAGGAAGAACAAAAGTAAGGTTTCCATGACACAACACAGTGTGTGTCTCTTCTGTAACACACTAAATCAAATCTGAGAACAGAGTGCCTGCTTTCCGTAGGCAGAATTCTTAGCAATTTAAAGATGCAGTATATGGAAGACAGGCATCCTAGACTCAAAGTAATAAGCAACAAGAAGTATTGTCACTTCACACACTGCAAGATGCATGTTTGTACTGGTGCAATTTTAAAGATAAATGTGAAAAGAGGCAGGGAATATCTTTCCTCAAGTGAAACTTTTAGGAATACTGTATTCCCCTTCAGAGGTATACCCCCAACTTTAAACATACAAGTGAAATGTTGCTGAGAGGCTGGATTCAAATGGAAGTGTAAGTGAAGGCTTGTGCAGTTAACTTTATCAATGAAAAAATATTGTAATTAGGGATGAGCAGGTTGCTGGCCAGATGACTTGGCTGAACTAAAACCTATCAATGATCTGTTTAGCAGATGAGAATTACCAGACTTTTGTATCAACACACTGCGGTGCAAACATCACAACAAAGGTGTTTAGATACTATATGAGTGCCCAAGAGTGACTCATGAGGACAAGGAAAGGGGTTTCTACAGAGACACAGCCAGCTAACTCAGAAGTAGCATGCCTCAAGGATAGCCCCAAGAATGGATACAGACAAGTCTGGGATCAGGTTCTTATCCCCATAATACCTGAGCACCTATCAACTAGGTAAAAATAGAGGGTCAGATGCTCAGCTGATGTAAGTGTGGGTCTATTGAATTAAAATCAGTTAGTTCTGTGCCATCTTAGGTCTTACAGGAATGAGTTCCATAATCTTGGCTCTGCTCCTCTAAAAGTTCCGTTCCCTGCACATGTCAGCTTTTGCTCTTGGTTCACAGGGGTGCAACTAAGCTAACCCTACAGAGATCTCTGAACACACTTTGATGTGGATTCTGGATTCAGTGGAGAGGCGTTGCAGATTGAGGACTGGGGTGCTGTGTTCATGCTGCTAAATATTCTTCAGCTTATAGGGTTTCATGCCTAGGTATAAGGAGTTGCAGTACTAAGACCTGGAGGTCACAGACGTGTGATTGAGAATGTAAGAACAGCCATACTGGGTCAGACCAAAGGTCCATCTCACGCAGTATCCTGTCTTCTGACAGTGGCCAATGCCAGGTGCCCCAGAGGGAGTGAACAGAACAGGTCCTCTTCAAATGATCCCTCCCCTGTCTCCATTCCCAGCTTCTGACAAATAGAGGCTAGGGACACCAATCCTACTCATCCTGGCTAATAGCTATTGATGGATCTGTCCTCCATGAATTTATCTAGCACTTTTTTGAACCCTGTTAAAGTCCTAGTCTTCACAACACTATGGGATCATTAGTAGCATCACACCACAGTAATCATACAGCTACATGTCTTGTTAAAATACTGTGGCCCTGATCCGGAGGGTAGCTGAGTGCCCCTTGCATTCTTTGTTGGCAGCGGAACCTGCACAGCATGTTACAAGATCATACCTGGTGAGATTTACTGCTAAGAGCAACCTACATTTAGAGACATGGCAGGTCCCTCCCCTCTGCCTTTCACCACCTATAATGCTACAAAACACTTGGTGTAGAAAGGAAGCAGATTGAAGCTTGAAGTGCTGCTTTGACTCTAACAGTGGTGATGTCTGTCAATATTTTGCATAAACTGACTCTTTTAGAATTTGCAGACACTGAGCCTATGCTGAGAACCTGGCAGTCTAAGCCCAGGAGATTGGCTATCAGTATACAAAGCTGTCATCAAGCAGTGAGACACAATTGAATGATAGGATAAGCCTGCAAAAATAGAGAGGGTGCACCAGAAACCATAGCTAACAAGACAACAGTTTAAATCACATTACATTATTTTTTAAAGTCACCTACTTAAAACCCCTCTTTAAAAATTGCCCCTGGGTGCTATGTATGTTTTCAAATCCGATGATGGCGTGCAGGATTTTTAGTGCCAAATATTCACAATTCAATATATAAAGCTGCTGCAATTAATGGCATTTCAGTGCTCCGTGTTGCTGATCTACTTAACAATCCAATTGCTAGGACATATTAAAAGTTCTTTAGCTGACTGCCAAAAATGAGGATCATTAAAAATAGATTCACAGCTGTTCGGGAAAGCTGAAATATAATTTTGTCTTCATTATGCCTTATTGCAGATGTTATTGATTTAATCTCATTGTGGTTTAGTGGGCAATATCAATTCATGCTGCCTTTGACTTTGGAAATGGGGAATTCTATTTTGTTTTCTTTTTAGATCAAGAGGTAAAAAAGGGATGATGATATTAATGTAAAGAGTAAAAATGGGAGCTAGCCTTCTTTAGCTATCAGCAGTATTGCACAAGGGATTAAAGGACACAACCTCATAAAATAAGGTGTGCGCTGTAGGCTACAGGACATGTACAAGTCTCCCATTGCAGCCAATGTGTGAGTATTGCATAAGTAAGCTCTATAAGATCAGATCTTATAATAAGGATGATGAAGCTGGCAAATAAAAGTGTCAATTTCCCTATATTATATGTCTCATATTTCATTATTGTTGTTGTTAATAATTATTAATTATTTAAACTATAATAGCACCCAAAGCACTCTTTCCAAACACTTATGTATATCCACTGCCCGATACTATACATAAGTGGAAAATTTTGCAGAAGCAGAGGCAGGAAACTACATCCCTAGGGCAAAACTCTGCTCTTACTTATACCAGTGCAACTCTAGAATAACTCCACGGCAGTCAGTTTAACCAAGAACAAAATCTGGCTCACAGACTTGATTCCATAGTAATGACAAGCTTTGATTTTAGGTCACTAAGGTAGGAGGACCCTTCTTTGATCATCAGATACTGCTACAGAAATTGCTAACTGTCATGAGTTGTTCGGAGTTAAAGTAAAATACCCAAATAAAAGTTGAATGGCCAGGCGTTTCTTTAAGACAACTGATTTTGTGTAAATCTCTCTGCTGTTTTATTCTCTGTCCGTAATTGTACGTGCACGGCTGTGATCTGACAACTCTCCTAATTTTGCCAGTTTTGTGGTGTGGTGCAGAACAATCTTCAAATAACCCTTCGCTGTCCAAGGTCTCACTTGAAAAGCTGTGCTTCCAAATGCCTTTAGGTTCATTCCACTAAGCCCTTCTCAGTCAGCCAGTCTTTTATGTTTCATTGCTATTCTCAGCCCACTGAAAGACAAATACTTCTTCAGCCTTCTTCTTTATCATGCTGAAGTGTTGCCATATTTGACCAGTGCGGAGGCTGATAAGGCAGCTGTAGCATTGTTAGCCAGTGCCCTCTGCCCACATCCAGTACTCTACCAGAATGAGTAAACCCACCACAGATTGCCCCCAATAGAATTACTAAAATGTTTTTTGTCCGGTTTGCTTCCTCCAACTTTTGATCCAACAGACTTTCCTGGCTAGTCACAGCACTGTACAAACTACTAAGATTCGCTTTCTGATTATTCACATGTAAACGCGGATAGCATGTTGATCCAAGACAGTCTTTCTGTTTCCACTAGTGGACAAATCTTTTGATAGTAAAGAAACAGGTCTTCTGTCTAACACGACCCTTCACTTGGATCACTTTTTTTGAGATCCCATAAAAATTTCATTTTTCTCCAGTGGTGAAAATATTTCCCACAGTTCTGTTCAGCAGTCTGCATTCAAAAGGGCCCGATTGTTAATCCCTGAGCATTCAAATGCAATAGGACAACTCATGTGAGAAACTGCTTACCAGTGTGAGTAAGGGTGTGACAATTTGGCCCATAGTATTTTTTTAATTCAAGGAGCCCATAGCACATAACAATAGATTGTGTATATTGTAGTTACAGAAGATCAGTCTACAAAAGATCCACATACATTGTAATCAGAATGAAAATGTATTTATCAGAAGAATAAAGACCTTACTTGGCCCCAGCAGTCCTCAGACCTATGTTTCCAGTGTGTCTAGTGTTTCAGACCCCATGCTTTGATAATTTAGTCCCTGATGCAACAAAGGACTTAAGCATGAAATTATCTTTTCAAGCATGTGAGCCTTTGAAGTTGATAGGGCTACTCTAGTGGTGGGAAACCTGGGGCCCGCAGGCCACGTGGAGCCCATCAGGGTTCTATGGGTGAAGGAGAATCAAGTGCAATGTATTTAATCTTATTCTTGGGATTGTGGTTCATGCCCGATTTTAATCTTGAGATGGAGGGCCACTCATGCGGCCTGCTCGCTAGTCTTGGCTGCCCATTGCCGGGCTACTCACATACTCAAAGTTAATTGTCTAAGTATTTTCCCGGATGAGGGCCTGAGCCTTCTTTCCTCCATGAGTATCAAGTATCCAAAGAGTTGTAAAAAATGGAAATGCAAGCCTTTAAAAAAAAAAAAAATCAAACAATTGAATTTTGAAAAAAGAAATCATTCCAGAAACGTGCTGTCCCCCCAGCTCTTGTTACAAATATGTATTGAAGAGACTACATGCTTCAGGGCTACATTGTGTCCAGCTTCCCTTTGGACAATGCAGTCTGCACCCTCTGTGCAAAGGCCAGCAGCTCCAGACTGGAGGTGTACAAAAAGGCAGACAAGGCCCTGAATCCTCCCTGCCACTTTTGGAGTGAGGTGCAGTGGTTGGTATATTAGGAGGGGGAAAGGTCTGTACTCTCACCATTGTAGGACTATTCCCCCCCCCCATTCTTATGTGGACAGGGCCACTATAGGAGGATTCTTTAGGCTCCCCCTCTCTCCCCCCCCCCGCTACATTTTGGCCTTGTTATATTCAATGAATCACTGAAAAACACCCTAACAAGAAAATCTCAGGCACATAATGGATTCACCCTAAACCATCTGTCTCTCCTTCAATGGAAAGTGGATGCATTTCATGAGCTATTAGGGCCTCCCCAGCTTTAGCAACTGATTTATTCTTTAGCACCCACTAATGCGCTTGCTTTCTTTTTCTTCCCATAAGTAAAATGTTGTGTCATTTTTGTCGTGTTTATTGCCAAACCCTGCTCTCATTTAGAACGACTGCTCATTTTACTTAAGACCAAACAAAAATTAAAGTCGTGTGCCTTATGTTGCAGAGCCTACTGCAATGACAGCTCGTAAGAATAAGCTAAATCAGGACTAATTAATCAAAAAATATTGCTGCAGCCTGGAAATCTACTTCAGAAAGTAATATAGCTAATACATTCTTACAGTGTAAATGGATACATAAAATTGAATAGCTGGCAAGTGTCATTTTAATGGCCGTTTTTAAATGAGGCATACGGCTACACTGTGATCAGGTTAGAATGAAAATAAAAACAGGGGAATGGATGACTCTGCAAAGCACGATCGTCTCCCTAAACTCAACACATTAACTTAGCAATTAAACAGAAAATAAAACACAAAAATTCAGTAAGTAACCTAGTTATGCCACCTGGTGTGCATTCTCAGGAAAGGCAGCCAGAGTATGATATCTTAGATGCCCTCCAGTGGTTAGATTGCAGACAATGCATTGGATGCTGTGAATGCATTTTTTCTTATGTATTTGCAGTGTTGGCCCCAGAATATTAGAGGGACAAGGGTATGTGAGGTGATATATTTTATTGGAGCAACTTCTGTTGGTGAAAAAGACAAGCTTTCCTGCTGCCAAGAGCTCTTTCCCCTTTATACGGCACTTTAGAGTTTGAAGGAATGGATTGCATCTAAACAGCCAGTCTTCAGAAAGTCTAGAATGGAAGCATTTCTAATCACAATTACTTTCATTTCAAAACCAGATGATATGTCCTATAATTAGACTTTTCAATGGTAATCAAAACTCTCTCATAAAAAGTTTAGTGATTGAAATTTTTACCAATAAAAACGCTTGCAAAATGGCAAAACAGGAACGATAAAGCAGAGTCCCTTCATTACAAAACCAAGTGCGGTATTTCTTTAAAGCAATAAGAAAACAAAGCTGTTAAGTAAAATAAAGATTTTTTTTTTCCTTCCATCAGTCATAATTTTACACGGTTCTTTAAATATAGATTTTTTTTTTAAGGGAATAATCGATTTTTCTGTGCCTTTATTTTAAAGTTACTAATCTGCATGGAAAGTTAATTGATTGCAGTTAGATGTCATTTATGAATTATCAACAGATTTTATCTAACACATTGAATGGCGATAGGTCCCATAACACATGCTGCAATAACTAATAGTCATGTTGGCTATACAAAGGGGAATATTGATACCTGCTCAAACACTTAAAAGTCAGTGATGCAGACCCTCTTGCACAGGCAAGGTATTTTCTTCCTGGGATATTTCAGCCCTCCAGGAACACCCTACTGGCCAGTAAGAGAGATGTGGCATGAAAATTGCTGCAGGCCCTTCAGTCCTCCAGGCATATTCCCATTCAGGGGAAACCTGAATGGACCATGTATGTCTCCTTCGCACACTGTCGCAACACTGTGCAGTCTTGACACCGAGCAGACTTTACAGGGCCGAGGATCTGTCCTAAAACTTCCACATGAATGAAACTAAGATTCATGTGTCATCTGAAGAAAGCAGGTAACACCCAATAAAGGGGAAAATGTAGAAAAGATGAAGAAAAATTACAGCCACTTTTATGTTTATATTATACTCGGTACCACTGATCATTGCAGGGTAGACAACACAGTACTATGGAGGTAGAGATAAGATCTACCTAGGCTCAAATGTCAGTCCAAATTTTGTTCCAATCCTTTTTTGACTTGTTGAAAACGTAAGCCTAGTAAGTACAAACAAACATGCAGTCTCCATCCCCATAGAAAGCTTCCCACTCTGCTTGGAATTAATACATGCATTAAAAATAAGACTTCACCCCTTTCAAAGAGATTCTCAAAGTGCTTTCCAAAGGTGAATTATTGTCTCCATCTTGGGGAAGGGGAAACTAGCCTCATCTGGGATTTTCATCCGGGCTGGCAAACTCTTGTCGGCAAGCTGGAGTGTTTAGTTCACAGGAGTTCCAGGTCCTCCCTTGGGGCAGGAAATGGTAATGTGTTCTGGGTTGCCTCTGAGGGTGGAAAGCCCTGGAATGCCTAAGATTTGAATAGAAAAGCCAGCTGGTGCTAGTGCCAGGCCTGAGATGCTGCTGGTGGGGAAATATCGTTGACAGCAGGAAGCCTGCTGAAGGTCAGCAAGAGGGTATTCAGGGAAGAGAGAAGTGAGATTTCAGGAATCCAAAGACCCTTTAGGAGTACAAGATTTAGGGAGTTAGAAGGCTAATTAAGGGCTGAGAAGAAGCAGCTGGGTGTCAAGAGAAGGGAAGGAAAGGACAGGACTCAATCTATCTATGTAGGAATTTATAAGCCTCTGGTCCCTCTGGTATCTGAGCACCTCATGACTATTAACGGATTTCATTTTGACTATTAATGGGGAGCTGAGGTGCAGGGCTGATTATGTGACTTGCCTAAGGTCACACAGGCAGCTTTCAGCAGAGCCAGGAATTGAGCCCATCACTTGAGCCCCAGGCCTGTGCTCTCTTCACAAAGTAGGCTGGGGTAGGAGGATGCATGGAGAAAGCTGCCGATAAAGAAAAGGGGTGGAAGGGACACACACAAAGGGAACCTGGGAAGGGGTGGATTTTGGCATTGGGCCCATGACCCCTAAACGTCAGAACCGTCTGAGGTTTGCCCAGCACTAAAAGTATTAGTGTTTCACATGTCACCATACTTCCCTTGCTGGAGAGAGACATGCAGACAAACGTGAGTAGCTTTCTGCTCCACAGCAGGAAAACTTACTGGAGAGAAAACTTTGCCTCAACAACTGCTTGGCACCTTGTGGTGCCACTTTACCTGCCAAAAGTGTCTGTACAATGTTTCCTTTCTGGTTCAGTAGGACTCTCTCTCTCTTTCTCTCACACACACTGTGCACAGATGTACAGGACTATGCCCAGGGACAGGCAATGGAGAATGAGGCTCCTTATTCACTACTCCAGGACAAGTTGCATTAAAGCCACCCCAGCATTTTAAAAGGAGGGGAAAGTAATAACCACAGGGTAACAGTGGGTCAAGTTCTAGCCTCGGTTATACCAGGGCAGCCCAGTTCACTTAAAGGTGGTTATGGATATGTAACTGAAGGCAGAATTTGGCCTCCTATGTTATACAGGCCGAGCCTCTAAAAACCTGGACTCTCTGGTTCGGCAACATCTGTAGTACAGCAGGATCATGGATGTTCCTGGGCCAGAGAGTCCAGGTAGCTAGAAGTTGGGTGGCAGGAGGGCCTCTGGCCGGGAGCCCTACCAGGGTGGGAGTCCAAGTGGGGCCAGTGGCAGCAGGGCCGGCAGCCTGAGCGCAGCTAGTGGCCGGAAGCCTGGCCAGGGCAGGCAACCTGAGCATGCCTGGCAGAAGCAGGGCCATCAGTCCAGCTCAGGTGAGCGCCACTGGGGCTGGCATCCTGGCCAGGTCTGGGAGCTTAGCCAGGACTGGAAACAGAGCCAGTCCAGGGGACCAGTGGCCAGGGCTGGGATGGGGGACAGGGAGTGGCCAAGAGGCCAGCAGTGGAGCTGGACAGGGGGCCAGAATTGACCCCCCCGGTCCGGCAAACTCCCTCATTTAGGATCAGTCAGGTTGTGACGGTGCCGAACGAGGGAGGTCCCACCTGTAATTATGCTATGAACTTTCAAGTAAACCCCTTCTGCAGCCCATCCTGGGCAAAGCAACTGGCACTTCTGTCAGGGGATCAACAATGTGAAATATTCATATGTCCCAGTCTCATATACAATGGGTCAGCATGGGTTGGGAGTGCACTAGTGCATGTTGTACTTCGCATTTCTCTGCAATAAGTGACCCCTGGATCTTTTACAGAGCAGCAATCACAACCTCAGCAGGGCATCCCAACCAGTCCTCATTACTCAAAGAATTCATCCTGATCTGAGCTACGCAAGTACTGCAATCTAAGACTGTAGAAAATGGAGGTATTATCCTTGGGGCACAACAGGGATGGGAGGAGACTGCAATACAATACCCTTGACAGGAATGGTGCTTTACAATATATTTCAGCTGCTGTTGGCTCGTGTGGCTAGAACAGACTACATTTCCCACTTTCTTAGTGGCAGTTTTCTCCTTGTCTTTTAAATTGCCTGGCCTGGCAGATTTTATTGCTTGCTGGAGAAAGAATCAGAGTGTCCACCATTCCGGAGGAAAGCATGAAGCCAGGAAGACCACCAAAAAGATAACTGGGAATTGGAGCTACCGTAAAAGTGGAGCGAGCAAAGAAGCATCTTTCTTTAAAACAACAGTTTACTTTTCAAAGACTCAGGCTTTGCAGCCTATGCAGCTGTAAAAGGCTTTGCAGTTTGCCCCAGATCCAAATCACACCATGCAATGTTTGTGTGAGTGTGGAGAGGTTTCTGCAAAACCCCACTGACTCTCTCTCTCTCTTTTACTGATTTGGAAAGTCTTTCACAAATGTGCCCCATTTTTTACTGGGAAATAAAAATCATCTGTCCACTCATCATGGATCCTACCTTTTTGCAATCCAGAGGCCCTGCAAGCTGCACAGACATTTGGATAAAAGGAGCCACAGCTAGCAAGTCTGCTGCTGTACTCATGTACTTCACTGGCAGAATTATCATGTGTTTCTAATTTACACATAATAAGTCCATGAAACTATTAGAAATGAGTAAATGCAACAAGGACATGTTAATGCGGTATGAAGGGTGATCCAAGCCATTCACATTATCACATGGACATATTTTCTGTGGGTATCTTAGCCAGTTTTCTCTTTCTTAATTCCAGAGAACTTCATCGGCAGAACAACCCTTCCTGAACATCTTGTCTTACTAGACATAAATGTTAACCATCTGACACCCAAATTATTCAGCTATGATATACTGTGTAATGTTTATGTCTCATTTTACTTTGCATTATTATACCATAAATCCATATTGTAATAAATCGCTGCTTGCCTAAGAACATCATAGCTGTTGCTATATAAAACCAGAATGTCACAGCAAGTGATAGATCTCAGATCCTCTTTCCATAAGTAAATCTCCATAAGCTACTGGCAACATAGGGCCTATGGCACACAGGGTGCATACTTTGATTCCATTTACAAGGGCATGGGTTACATATAAATACTAGCCAGCTATTTACAATATGATTGAATTTTAACACAGATTTACTATTAACAGTAATAACAGATTGCCAATGCTAACACAATGCCACTTATTTAATAATTCTGATTCAGAATTTCAGAAGGAAATAGGCATAAGTTCAAAGGTGTGTTTGGAGTAACATAATTTAGGAGTTCAAAGGAAAGTGAGAAATAATAAGCACATTACGTTATTCAATAGTTAAATTCAATCAGTCAATCAAGGAGGAGAGGATGAGTCTTATTAAAACTTTAGAAGCACTCTATCTCCAACGTGAAATGGAGACACAATGCAGTCAAATACCAGATGCAGGCATGACATTGTCAGAGCATCTTTCTTTGGTTGATCATACCCTAGGGGCTCTAACAACATCTAATTGCTGATTAACCTTCCCTAGTGGTTGATCCTGGTTGCTATAACATCTTATTTTTTATTCACAGCTAACGGAGTTATCCTGAAGCTCAAGTGACTTAAAGGCCTACCTTGTTAGTGCTGAATTTCCCAGGTTTAATTCTGCTGATGACCATGGTGGCTGCATGCAAGTGGCCACAGGTTGTTACAACTGCATCAGGAATCCCCCAATGAAAGCCTGAATTGAGTGCCCTTCTCCTTTTCTATCAGGAAATCCATTAGAGAATGTCAGATCAGATGTGCCAATAAACAAAGCCCTAAATTACAACTGGAGAGCACTTCATCTGACCTTCCCTCACTCTATCCCAGGGGAGGGCAAAAGGCAGCTAGCAGGCTGAATCCAGCCCTCTGAGTCACCAGATCTGGCCCGCAGCCAGCTCGCCAGCACCCTTACTACAGAACATGGGCAGCCGCTTTAAAGAGCAGGCTGCTAATTGCTCTGCAAGCTGGGCAGGGAGGAGAAAGATTCACATGCTATCCCCACACCCTAGCAAAATCTCCAAGCTTCCATTGGCCAGTTTCTGGCCAATAGGAGCTGAGAAATTTTGCTGATGGAAGGGGCAGCGAATGAAGCCTCCTTACTCACTCACTCCCCTCCCTCCCTGTGCCAGAGCAGAGCCACGTGGAGCAGCCCACAGGCAGGGAATCTGCAGAGCTGCTGGGAGCCACCTAGGTAAGAACCTTCCAGCCAGAGCCTGCCTTTGGCACCCCACCCCTCTCTCCGCCCAACTACCTGCCCCAGGCCACCACCCTAGTCACCCAAACCCTCTGTATCCCCTCTCCCCACCTCCTCTGGGTCACAACGTCCTCCCAGCCCCTGCACTCCATCCTGCACCCCCAGACCAGAATCCTTTCTTGCTTCCATGTCACCACCTAAACTCTCTGCACCCCTTTCCCCCCCTTCTCTCAAGTCACAACTTCCTCCCAGATCCTGCACCCCCTCCTACTTCCCTTCCCCAGGCCAGACTCCTCTCCTGCACCCATAACCCTCCTGATCTCCAAGCCTCTACCCCAGATTATAACCCCCTCCTTCACCCAAACTCCCTCTCAGCCCCACACTCCCTCCTGCAACCTAGTTCCCTATCCCAAGCTCCCTACTACACCCCACCTGCCAGCCCAGACCCTGAACCCCCTCCACACAAGTTGGCTCTTGACCACTTACCAAAATCTTGGAATAGCCCCCCATTAAAAATTATTGTCCACCCCTGCTCTGCCTTCTCACTGGCCATGACATCCCCATGCTTTTTCACATAAAATGATATTTCAAAGTTATCTCTCTAAGAATAACCTTAAAAATCTGCACTAATGTCATAACTCAAACGTCCTCATTATGATAATATCTATGCAGCCATCACTTCAGGGTGCTTATTATGTGTAAATTAGAACGACATTATTACTAGCAAAGCTATTTTCTCAACTACACAGACATTTACAACCTGACATAATTTCTTTAAAACTTGAATTGTTTGCAATGAAACTGGGTTTTTTTTCCTTCATGAACATGTCAAAGAATCTTAATTTCAGTTCTTTCTTTTCTTTTTTCCCCTTCAATTCTTGCAGCCCTAATGAGTCTCCTTTATTAAGGACCTGGCAGAGGTTCTCGGAGTATAATGGTTCCAGGAACAACTGGAAATTACTTAGATAACATCATATCTTCTTAGATCAGTATCATCTCTGAAATGTGAAACTTTTGCCAAATCTGGACTGTTAAGCAGCTCTCTTATGTTTTAAAAGATTTCCCTGAAAAGTGCTGAAATACGGGGAAGACTTGACATCAGTAGATCAGGAGTCGATCAGAAGGATGCAATGGACAGAACATTGGAGACCCCCGGAGAATTAGAATGTTACAGGAGGCATTTCCAAATAAGGAGAACATGTCTTACATATGGTCTGAATCCTTTGGTTGGCCTCTCTTTGTTCTCAATGAATAAACATTCTTCTTCTGTTGATATTAATCAGGGTGTGGATGTGTGGGTGTTCCAGTTAATACAATGGGATGGGTTTAAGATTCAGACTTGTGCTTGCAAAGATTCCTTTTCACTGCATTCTGAGAAAACATCTACTTAGCTAGAACAGAATGGATGATAAAGTAGAACCTCGCGGTTTGCCCCTTTTTATGTTTTTACAGAAAATATCGCAGGATTGCAAGAAAGGGCCTGAGCTCACTGCAGTTGCTAGACAGATTTCATTGACATCAGTAGATTTTGGATTTGGTTCAGATAGAGAGGACAAATAACCAGGGAAGACCTCAGACTACAGAGGACATCTTTAAATGGCCATTTCAGCATTGTTTTCTTATTCCCTAAGCCAGGTTTTAGCCTTTTGTGCTTTACTATGTAAAAATGTCAAGCTCTATTTTAATTCAGGATCACAAGGGCTCTGAAAGCAGTACACTGAGTGATATTGTAACTTCACAAGAGTGAAGTTCATCTGCTGAATGTCTCTAGAATGAGATTAACTGAAGTCTATCTTCTTTTGAGAAAGTAGTGCTGCCATTCAATTTCAGAGTTGCTGTACAGAACAGCTGTAGAGCAATAGGAACATAATGTGGCTCCCCAAGATACCTCTTAATTTTATAAATGACCAGATTTTGATGCCTCCCACACTCCGCTGCTGAGCAATTGTTCCCATTAGTAGCCCCACTGAAGTCAATGGAACTATTTGTAAGAATATTGGCTGCTGCTAACCAACAGGAATAAGGAATTCTCAGTCTGGCCCAAAATTCTCTATAATTCTTCAGTGCTGCGCTTTGGGGTGTTTGTCTGTTTTTGTTGCATCTTATCCTGGATCTTTATGTTGTCTGTGATTCCACTGGAGGATCAGGGTCTCTATCAATGTATTTTTAGTGAATAAACGCCATGATAGTTGGGGTGCTAAAAAGATTACAAATGGCCATTACTGCCCACATGAGGTTCATTGTATGGTTAGTTGGAAGTTACATGAAGTTACGCATCCCCCCATTAAAACAGAGATCATCTCTACTGTTGGACATGCAGAGAGTATTTGACATCATCTTATCATTTCTTACCTAAATGTTTTTTTAAATTACCCCTTAGAAAAAATGATTATTTTTCTAAGCAGAAATTATTTTGGAGGGTCCTTTCCTAGAACTCAGGGCACACTACTTGTGATTGGAAAGCCACCTTCCGCCACCTATTCTTATCTTCCCCTGGCTCAGGACAGAGAGTATATGACTAGGGGGCTGTTCTAGCTGTTTGATCTTTTCCCATCTGCAATAAGATGGAAAAAGAAAAAAGCACTAAAACAACATTATACTGGAAACTACAATAAACACCCTAATACAATGGAAATTGCTAATCTGTCTAAACTAGCCTCTGTTCTGCTCATGCTATATTTGGCAGTCCAAGCATATCAAAACAGCAGGCAGTCCTAAATGCTACACACCATATAGGCCTAATCCCATGGTACTTGGATCGAAACACTCCTGTAGACTTCAGTGGGAGTTTTTGGATGCTCAAAGAATGAGGGGTCAGACCCCTGGTGTGCTGCAATATCTATGCAATTCAAGGTTCACATAAAGGTCACTGAGCAGCCGCCTGAAAATCAGGTAACTTTCAGTTGTTACATTGAATCCTGCTGGAATGACTGATCATTTGTATTTCCTAAGATATTATGAGATGGAACTGGATGTCCCTCCCATCCAGGCTTTTTAGAGGAGCTGGTGTAAAACTGGACAAAGCTCAAAATATGCACTTTTAAAAAAATGGACATTTTGCAAATGTTGGATTGAGGTTTGATTCAGTGCCAGAGGTAGGCCCTGAATGGATGTCCCAGTGTTGCTCAGTCTTGAGCCTCCACTATGTGGGGTTTTGGGTGCTTCATTTATGTGTGTATTAAATAAGATTCACTAAATAAATAATGACTTTGGAGTCTGCCCAGCATCCAGTACAGTGTGTTCCCAGTCTGTAAGGCTGACGGGGTTGATATGCTCACCCAGTCTGTTCCACCATATGTTATGCTCAGCTAAATCACTTAATCTTAAGAAATTTCAAAGTGAATGACGTCAGAACTTCAGAGGTGACCTTGACTCTTTGCAAAATATTTGCTGTCACAGATGTTGTGGAGAAAAGATTGTTTCAGAGGAGCAGGATTCCTTCTGACATTAAAATGTTCTCCCACTGCAAAAGTTAGATGCCTCCCCACTCCATTCCCCCTGATCTAGCTAGTGATACACCATTAATGAGCTTCCCTTAACTTTCACAGTGCAGCAACCTTCATGAGCTCCCATAGAAGCACAGAATCACAGAACTGGAAGGAACCTCAAGAGCTCATCAAGTCCAGTCCCCTGCACTCGTGGCTGGACCAAGCACCATCTAGACCATCCCTGACAGGTGTTGTCTAACCTGCTCTTAAAAGTCTCCAATGGTGGAGATTCTACAGCCTCCCTGGGTAATTTATTCCAGTGTTTAACCACCCTGACAGGTAGGAATTTTTTCCTAATGTCCAATCTAAACCTCCCTTGCTGAAATTTAAGCCCATTCCTTCCTGTCCTGTACTCAGAGCTTAAGGAGAATAATTTTTCTCCCTCCTCCTTGTAACAACCTTTCAGATACTTGAAAGCTGTTATTAGTCTTTTCTTTTCCAGACTAAACAAACCCAGTTCTTTTAATCTACCCTCTTAGGTCATGTTTTCTAAACCTTTAATCATTTTTGTTACTCTTCTCTGGACCTTCTCCAATTTGTCCACATATTTCCTGAAATGTGATGCCCAAAACTTGCCACAATACTCCAACTTAGGCCTAATCACTGCAGTGTAGAGCAGAAGAATGACTTCTCATGTCTTGCTCACAACATTCCTGTGAATATATCCTAGAATGATGTTTGCTTTTTTTACAATAGTGTCACATTGTTGACTTATATTTAGCTTGTGGTCCACTATGACCCCCACCTCATCATCTTAGACATCTTAGAAGTCCCTAGGCCATTGACCCTGTACAGCTACCCAATGATATGCCCCTCACAAGTGTTTCTGTTGCCATACTCTGTTCACACCTCTTACAAGTAGCTATTAGCCCTTGCTTGACTAGAGACTTACCTCTCCCAAACTCCGAGGGCCCTTCCTCCACCAGGAGTCATATACCTCTCAAGCCAGGCTTTCCTACTCTGCCAAAGGCCACAGTTTCCACAGACTGTGTACTCCAGCATTGCCAAGTGTGCATGCCATGGCATACACAAAACAAATCCCTTTCTCTTCATAGTGCCATACCTCTTGCAAGACACAGCTATGTAACCAAATGATAAAGGCATGATGTGCAGTGGCCAGGTCCTAGAGCATAGCCATTTGCGAGGATGTAACATGATGTTTCTCTGTAGAGCACCATAAAGAAGCAGAGTCCTTATCCTAAATCTCTTTTGCTTCTCTTATTTCTCCCCTCCCACCCCACCTCCAACTTTCTTCCTTCCCAGCCAGCCGAAGTAGGTTGGGTAGCCTTTAAGTCAAGTTAGCTAATTCAGTGTTTGTGTGTTTGCTCATTTATATTTGGTTGTGTGTCCGTGAGTGTGACGCGATGGCTGTGGGAAATCTGAACTGAGGCCATTCGTTATTTCAGTTAGTTGTGGAAATGCTTAATTTTATGTCTGTGGCACTGGCTTTGTAATCTAGGCCTGTGGAAGTTCTGCCTCTTGCACTCACAAGCCTCATCTTACTGGCCAGCAGTTTGCATGTTCTAGTGGCGTGTATCTATTATGGGATGTCACAGTTGCGGAGGGGTTGGCCTTGGGAGGGGAAAGCCAATCCCAGTGAGGGCTTGGATTCTCCGGACAGAATCTCTGAGAACCACTGCAGAACAGAGCACTAGGATATTTTGTTCAAAGTGACTTACATTGCCAAACAAACTGCTACATTTGGTATTGACTGACTCTTTCTTGGTGCGTATGGCTTTGCTGTGTTTCATTTACACAAGCCTGAGATCACAAATGTGTCTATCACCATGGCCAGCTCCATACCTGGCAAGGGAAGCAGAGGGAAGCAGGTCTTCTTTTTTACTACCAGGGCTATTTGGACTCTTCAGTGCCACAGGAGGTTCAAAAGGATCCCTAGGCTGTGGACTGGCTTAGCAATCTGAGGACAGATGCCCTTTAGAATTGGGGATATCTTAAAGTGCTCCCTTCTTCCTGTCCACTTCACCTAACTCTTGACTGGGTCCAGCCTTAGTCAGCAGCTCGTCAGCAGGTGTTGATTTCTGCTGAGCATGGAGAAAACAGGGGAAGAGAATACTGATTCCGCTTTGTTGGAAAGGCAATCTAGTGCAGGGTGTTATCCAACAGTGCTATTTCTCCAGCTGTCCCAATGGCTTCATATATCTATTGAATAATAAGGGGAAGAAGACAGAGTCTTTTGGGAGTCTGCTGGTAAGTGCGCTGGATAAGAAGGACGCATTGCTCATAATGATCTGGATTCCATTTGAGAGGAAGAGCCTGAGTCATTTTCACTGCTGCCACTTTTGTGGAACAGGGTATTTGGTGATCAGCTCTATCAAATACTGCAAGGGAGGTTCACCAGCATGACTCTGGATATGCTCCCCTTGTCTATGGAGAACCAGAGTGTTGCCTCAGTACTGTGCCTGGACTGAAACCTGATGAGAGGAGTACAGGATATTGGCAGGTAACAGGAGACACTGAAGACTAGTTTGCATTAACTTCTCGACTACCTTGCCCAGCAAAGGGAGGTGAGGGTCAGAGTAGTAGTTTACCAAGTTTCTTGGTCTTTAAAATTGAAGAAGGATTTGACACAAACATATGAAACAATTTCTAATTCATTCAGAATGTCTTTCAATTGGTGTGTAAGAGTAGTGAGAATGTGATCATGATTACACTGACAATATTACCATTTCTAATAGGGCTGGGCTGGGCAAGCAGAGTTTTCTTCAGGGATCCATTCTTTTTGGCAGCTTCTCTCTGACTTGCTATGGTCTTTGGAAAAGCAGCAGGATTAATCTGCCACTCAGGCTGAAAGGAGGAAAAACTGGTTTCCGTGTTCCCTGCAAGATGGCCATGTGAAGAGGGAGTTACACAGTCTTCTAGACCAGGAGCTTGCATTTCATTTTTCTTCCTAGTCCTATGTAGCCAGCCATATTCATCCATTCTTTTATAGTAATCTCTTCCTGGGAAAGTGAGTCAAATATATCATGCTACAGAACAGAAAATAGGAAACATTTTTCTAAATGGAGAGAAATTGCTTTTCACGGTCCCTAAAGCTAAAACAGGGCATTTGGGAAACTAAGTTTCTTATTAATAAAACTATAAAATCTTCCTTTGGGCCACATTCTATCCTCGTTTCACACAAAGAAATACTCTCATTGGTATCAGTGGGACTTCTCCATATATAGACTGACTGAACAACGTGAAATTGCTGCACCAGAGTATTCAGTACCAGCCAAGATAGTAATACTGTATCAATGTTTTTCATGTAACAGCCAGCTAATATCACAAGAAGAGAGATTTTCTTGTCTTCTACTGGGAGTTCCCCGGGATTTTTTTTCAAGAAGGTGATCCATGGTCATTTTAAATTTAGAAGAGTGCATAAGCAGTAATCACTGTACAAGGTAAATTATTTGGGGCCAGATCTGTTGCCCTCCATTAGGATGTAATAAGGTGACATACAGGAGCCAAGTGGGAAAGGATGGGGGAAATGTTAGCTAGTAGAAAGGAGCATAGAGGTGGAGAAAGGCATTCTGGAGGATGATGTGTTCGGGGTCAAAGTTCAAAATGTTCTGGTTGACCTTTGGCCAGTGGACTTGGTGTCTATAGGACCTTTCCATGGAGCAAACCTTTAACTTGTGTTGGGGGGATCTCAGCCCCTCAAGGATCAGAGGAGTGGAAAAGTGGATTACTCAGATTACATTGGCTGTCACCAGTGTCAAGTTTCTCTGATGTCCAATGCAAGAAGTGGAAACATAAAGTAGCAATCATGAAACTGGATCCATTCTGGTGCCTGTAGAAAACCAAGTATTCAAAACAAGGGTCTCTAGATACGGCACACCAGGAGCTACGCCTATACAAATATTATGCACTTCTTCTCCTTTTCTGCACAACCCTGTTCCAGGCCCACTTGAATGCCTGGACTTGCATTGATTGTTAAGAGCATCGGAGTGAGATCACTTCATAGAATTTCAAACAATGGCAAGCAGATGGGAATGATCAGACAAGGCTGGTAAGCATCATGGAGGGGGAAACAACGACAAGGCTCTCTTGTCCTAACGGATCACGGAAAGATGAAATTGGGAAGACACCTTTCTACCTGGCAATGCTTAATAATGGCAACAATACATCTTCACCTTTAGTCACTTATGGTACATCTACACAGCAGGGCAAAAGTCAGATTAAGCTACGCAACTTCAGCTACGTCAATTGCATAGCTGAAGTCAAAATAGCTTAATTCGGCTTTTGGCGCTGTCTACACAGTAGGAAGTTAAAGGAAGAGCACTCTTCCTTCCTTTGACTTCTCTTGCTCCTCATGAAATGAGGGTTACAGGAGTCAGAGTAAGAAGTCCTCCAGCTTGACATTATTTCAAAATAATGGCTTGCTGTGTAGACGTGCGCTCTGTTATTCCGAAATAACGTCAGTTATTCCAAAATAACACTGCTGTGTAGATGTACCCTATTTAAGATCCTAGCTCACTGGCATGAATGAGTGAGCCCACCCACCTCCCTTTCAGGAAGAATTTAAAAGCCAGACTGGGGTTTGTCAGAGTCTTGGCAAATAGAGCCCTTGATTTTCTGTTAGAAAATAGGCACCACTGCCTGAAAGGTCAAACTAAGCGTTAAAAACAGGGCCACTGACTTGGTAGGTTTATATGAAGGCAAGGGGAAGCTGTGAGGGAAGATGCACAGAAGTAGAGAGGTTGAACCTCCAAAGGTTTGGCTTGACTCAGCTAAACATCATTACAACACAGTGGATCTAATTCACACTAAGGCTCTTTGATACCACTCTGTAAGGGCATGTCTACACTACAGAGAAGATTGACTCTCTGGAGATTGATTTTCTAGAGTTCAATTTAGTGGGTCTAATGCAGACCCATAAATCAACCGCTGAAGGCAGCTCCCACTAGCATCTGGTACTCCTCATTCTGTGGGGAATAAGGGAAGCCGGCAGGAACATGTGCTCCCATTGGCCTCCTGCAGTGTGGATGCTGCAGCAGCTCAGCTTAAGGTAAGCCGAATCCAGCTACACATTTTGCATAGCTGGAAGGCATACCTTAAAAGCCGACCTGCCTGGTCTATATAGAGCAGGCCTAAATGAGGCTCAAGCCCTTTAATACTCACTCTTTAAACTCTTTGAAGCTGAACTATATTTTTGGCTGTCATTGTACAGTGCCTAGCACAGTCGGAGCCTGTTCCATGTATAGGGCTCCTAGGCACAACTTCAGTATAAATAAATAATTCCCTGCAGCAATCACAGCTTGCAGCAAAACAGGGTTGGAAAAGCCTCTTTTGCCAAATGTCCCTTACTAGGCTCAAACCTAGGATGTGTCACTCTATGAATTGAGACATCATAAACTCCCAACACTTCCAATTGGTCACAGGCATTTTCTTCAAACCACCACATTAATAAAGCAACATGAGAGTATGGCCTAGCACCAACTAGCTATCTCCCCAGGTACCATCCCACATGTAGAAGGAGTTTAATGGATACAGCGTGAAGGCTGGGGTTTGGTTGGAGGTCTGGGTGAACGTTCAGTTCAGTGATTTTATCCAGACTGGCTTCTTCAAAGAACAGTGATAATCAGATGGTCATCAATATTGCTTGCCGCTCTCTGTTTTATATATTTGTCTGCTTCTTCCATTTCCTCTTCCTTCAGTTCCCCCTTTCTTCCCCCAGCCCCCCATCCCCTCTCACCTTGCTGTTTTCATCTGCAAGCAGCCAACAAAAGAGTATGACTTGGATCACATTCCAGTGTATTGGGAGAAGGGTGAATACAAGCAGAGTCAGCAGTTGTATGATTCTAGCCAGAGTCACTTTCCCATTGAGGGTGGGATTGGAAGGTTGCGTCTGTGGAGGAAAGTCTTGAGACTGCATTTCAAGGAGTCAGCCCCTCACATGTATAGCTTAGTAAGCAGTCAGAGATCGCGTTTGTCAGGAGAGCACTGCTTTATATTTAGCCTAGAAAGAGTCTGCACAGGCTCCTGGAAATGCTTTATTCAGCCAACAAGTTAGTCACTCCCATATCAACACTGTGCCATCTTAATGGGACAGTCACACACTACCTGCCCTCGCACCACTCAGTCAATGCATGTCCTCCTTAAAGTGAGGCCTGTCAATGTGTTCGCTTCTAAGAGTACACGGACCTGGCTTGTGGGCTTATGGGGCCAAATGTTTAAAAGCAGAGACCTATGTGTGCCTAAAAAATACATGCACAATTATGTGACCTTCATTTGCTCATGAAACTCCTATGAATGCATGTTTAAATCAGGTACCTGAGCTGGCTAATGGCCATTTAGATCCGTAATGGCCTTTTGTCCTGGCAAATATCTGATTTGCTCACACAGTTGTAGTAAATAAGAATCCATGCATAGGCACATACAAGTTGGTCCATAAAGTGGTAATTAAGGGGAATTGCCAAATAATTTGCAGACGCATATAATTCTACAATGAAGTCTGTATAACTAGCATAGGCCAGGAGCATTGCAAGAGATGCACCCCTTAGCTCCTTGAGGAATGCTTGCACTACTTTGCAATGGCCCCTCTGAAAAAGTAAGGCAGCATTACCAATTCTTGCGGTTTATTGCAAATCGCTCCATGTTTGGTGTTTTTTGAAAGTCCCAGCTCCTTTTTTTTTTTTTTTTTAAAGTAAGTTTAATCCCTTATGGATGCAGAGGAAGTCTTGAAAACATGAAACCTAAAAGCTCTACAACCAGAAGGCAAATAAAAAGAACCCAACATTTATTATGTTAAAAAAACAGGATTTGGGGGGCTGACTCATAATTTTTTAATGCTAGGGGCTGCTGTAGGTGTGAGGATGACAATGTTCTAACAGTCTACTACTGAACAATGCCCCCTTGGGTCAGGGTATGTGATAGGGTAAAAAGGGGAATCTGGTAATCATCTCTAACTCCTTCATAATTGTGAATACCTCAGTCAAGTTCCTTTCAACCTTTCTTCCCAGGAAATGGAGAGACATGTTAAATTGGAAAATAACAACATCAAACAAGACAACTTAATCTAAAACTCTATGGTATCCATTGCTTGTTATAATCAGCACCATCCAGTGGTTTAAGAAAGTAATTTGCAAAAAGAAACAGCCTAAAAGGGCTGCTGCTTCTTGACCAACACTTGCTAAGTGTCTGTGACAGTGAGTTCTGCTACTAATTTACCAGTTATAACAGTGGCACAATTCCTACTGACCATCAATAACTAAAAACACCATCTGCAACTTGCAGAGAGTTTGATGGTCCACACATCCATCAAGTGAGTGATTTCTGTTTTGGTGTTGGGAATAATCTGCCAGAAATTTTATACTGTCAAAATAAGCCCCTTGATGATCTCATTGCTATTTACCTATTAGGCTGTGATCCAACATAGAAAGACCTTGGTAACATCCATCCGTGAGCACTGTATTCTGTGCTCATGACAAAGTGCTATGTTAAGAACATAAGAACAGCCATATTGGGTCAGACCAAAGGTCCATCTAGCCCAGTATCCTGTCTGCCGACAGTGGCCAAATATCCCAGTGGGAGTGAACCGAACAGATAATCATCAAGTGGTCCCTCTTCTGTCATCCATTTCCAGCCTCTGACAAACAGAGACTAGGGACACCATTTTTACCCATCCTGGCTAATAAGTATTGATGGTCCTAACCTCCATGAATTTATCTTGTTCTTTTTTGAGCCCTGTTAAAGTCCTGGTCTTCACAACATCCTTTGGCAAGGAATTCCACAGGTTAACTGTGTGCTGTGGGAAGAAAAACTTCCTTTTGTTTGTTGAAACTGGCATGAGAAAGTGTCAGTCATGTTGGAAGAAGTACCAGAAGATGTTTTGCTTCAGAAGTTTGTATATTAAATATTTATCTGAATTCAGACATAAATTAGGCTAATTGATTTGGCATTCTTCAGGTGGAAGGAAGACAAGGATGAAGAGGATATTTTTTTCATAAAAAAGGGAATTAGTTATTCTGGCTTGGATTTTGCTGCTTTGAGGGGGAAAGGAAAGAGAGAGAGAGAACCCCATACATTCTAATTCTAAACCTTTTACATTCATGTTAAAATATGCACATTTTATATCTCCAGCTCCTCAGAAGAGAGCTAGTGCTTCTCAGAGCAGCATTAAAATATTCTGAATAGCTCCTGAAGCTATACTGTAGTGAGGTCAAGGCCAGTATGGCATGGCTGGAGCAAGCAGCTTCCTTCAAGCAGTAGTTAAATTTGTGAGTATCACCGATTTGCATGAGGGATTTTGTTTCTAGAGGGGTTTGTTTAAGACAAAATGGGTCTGCCTGAACCAGAGCTGATCAGGACTATGCCAACTCAATGTTTTTTCATCTGAAATAGTTGACTTATTGCTAGCCAAAGATAGGGGTGAGGCATGGCCCCTCCCTAAAATGTCAGGGCCGGGAGGACAGAAGACCAATGGCAGAGCTAGAAGGGAAGAGGCGGGATCAAAGCCTTGCCTCTTCTGGTTCAGGCCACACTGCCTGCCTGGGATGTTGATTGCTACAGTGCAGTGGCTGCTGTCGCCCAGGCAGCTGCTGTGCTGAACTGGGCAGCATCCTAGGCAGGCAGCATGGCCAGAGGCTGCCTGGGGGAGTGCACAGTGAGCGTCCTGCACCCCAACAGGTAACATGTCACAGAGATGGGACGGGGAGAATGCAGGAGGCCCCATGAATGGGGCAGGCACAAATCATGTGAAGAGATCACATGGAGGTGTCATATTATGCCCCAGCTGGTGTCTCCTTTATGATCTTTCCAGCTAGGCTGACAGCCTTATTGGGCCCCAGGGCAAGGGGGGGGAGGGAAGCTCTGCACCCCAGAAGGGGTGGGGCTGAGGGTAGCAGGGGTGGTGCTGAGGGCTGTCAGCCATTAGCGCTACCCAGACCATAATATGTCCCCCCCACCCCCCACTCTTGCAGCCACACAAAGCAGTGCTCTGGCTCTCCCGCAGCAATTCAAAGCAGCCCTGCTCCGGTCGCTGCTGCAGTAGCAGTGGTGGTGGCCAGGAGCACTGAGCCTCTTTTAATCTCCAGGCCCTGGGTCAATTGTTCCCTTTCCTCTCCCCCTGTCGGCGGGCCTGGACCTTTTCACTAGTCGCCCCTGACCAAAATGGTTCAAAAGGAAGGACTGGTTTCTGTGAATTTAATTATTCAATTTTTTTTTTTTTTGGTTGCAAAACTCATAAAATGTTTACCTTACACAAAGTGCAAATTGGTATGTCTAGGTTAATGAAACTAAAGTAAGAAAGAGCAAATGCAGTGCTGACAAGCTCTAGCATTCAAATGTCAAGAGGCAGGCTGCCAATAGCATGAGACTGGTTTAAAACAATCACTAGATTCCTTAAAATAATACATTTGGGGTTCTTTGTGTTTGCCTTCTCATTTTTTTGCGTCTTGCGTCTTTTGGGTCAACTCTGGTCATATTTCAGAGCTTTCCACCACAGCCGTCAGGGCTGGGAACTGAGTTACATTTTTTTAAATGAATGCTGAGATGCTTGTGGACTCACCTGAAGCTGGGGCATTAAAAGGAACACAAAATGTTATGAGATTTGCGATAAAACTCGGAGAGATGGGAACCCTGCACGTGGACTGCTTCCATGAGATAGTGGTAAGCATCTGAGTTCCTCTTTTAGAGGAGCCATAGTTAGGAAGTGAACCGCTCTCTGCCAAACAGAGGGCCTTCCAGCAAACAGGCAGGCACCTGATAATATCTCCCACGGTTACATGCACCATAAAAATAAACAAGAAGAATAAAAGGGGTGATGGGAGGAGGAGCTTGCTCGCTTGACCTCAGTGTTTCTAACTATTTCCTGGGTCAATTCTTGCTTCCATAGAAGAAGCTGACAGTATTCCCTTTGACTTTAATTTGTCCATGGGTAACTGCAGCTAAACTGTGTAAATACGCTGCCTTATTTCAACCACTCTGGAATGGAACTGGCACTCTGTTTAACATTCATTTAACCAGTAACAAATTTTACCAGCGCATTTTTCTCATAGTTTAAGTGAGTAAGATTTGATTTCTTCATTAACGGATGTGCAGCACTAGCTGTTTGTAAGGTAGCAGTGAGGGCAGATGCTGATACGCTACCATACATGGGAGGCTGCTGAATGGGAAGCAGTCACATTGTTCCTATGTATGATGAAGACAAGCCAAGTTTGGTGAAGGACTGATGTGAACAGAGTCAGAAGTTTGCTGCAGAGATGTGCCCTGAAGTATTAGCTGAAGTTTAGCCTTGTCATCAAGCATATTTATCAGTGTCTCACACAGTCTCTTCCACTCTGCCCCCGAGCATGATCTGACATCCTTGAAATCATCTAACAGTCTCCTACCCTTTCCCTCTCTCTCTCTTAAAGACCCATTTTTATTATCTTGCCTACAGAGAATGTAGTTGATTTGCTGTTTCCTTTTCCCTACGTTTGTTCCTCAGAGCAAGGGCTGTGCTAAAGCACCCAGCCGATTGTCAGCACTGCCATCAATGAAGAAAATCAATAAAACCCCCATGAGGGTGTGAAGTAAGGCTGGCCATGTCCAGGGGTCAGGTGCTATGGCAAGTTTTCTAGCAACTCCTGCTTCTGCTCAAGCTGGAAATACCTGGGAAACAGCTTTACTTGTAGTTTTTTGACTCTCATTCATGGACAGACCCAAGAAGTGCAAATACATCAAATAACCAGAAAGGAAGTGAACTGACAGTCTGAACTTAAAACCAGGTTTGGCTTGACTGGGTTTTGGAGGGTTGGAGAGAAGGGATCAGTCAGCCCTAGTCATGCTGGGAAGACAAAGGAGAAAGACCCTTCCTTGGGAGCAGGGTATGTGGGTGGCACCAGCCATTCCACTTTGGGTGGCATAGGCCTAGATTTATAAAGGTATTTAGGTGTTGCTGCTCTCAATGTTTTGCAGTGCTTAATTGAGTTAGGATCCTAAATCTCCTTTTCAAAAGGGATTTAGGAACTTAAAAGCCAAAATTCAATTGACAGTCCTAACGGCCTAAAGCCCATTTGACAATGAGATTCAGGCTCCTAAATCAGTTAGATGCTGCAACACTGAGCACAGCAATGCCTACATACCCTTATCAAATCTGGGCCACACCCACTTCTGCAGGACTATTGGCTTTGGACTATCACTTGCAACGAGGCACATATAGCCTGTAACCAACAGTCAAAATGAGCTTTCGTTCTGTTCAGACCTTGTTGCTCTCTGCGAGGCCTGTGACTCTCCACAACCCCATCTCGACCACAGCTACTCTAGGATCAAATCACACTTCCGGCTCCTGTTATAATCCATGAGGGGGAGAGTTTGAGAGCCTTGCTTAGACATTACTGTCACAAGTTGTAGTCTGGAAGGCACCTGTCAAAGAAAGAATGAATGGAACAAGAGGAGAAACTAGAGCTACAGTAGTTATAAAGGGAGATAATGACTGACTATTTGCCAAGGCTTGTCTTTTTAATGTTCTTGACTCTGGAATCTTTGAATCTTGAGGCTTTAAAAAAAGTAACAATTTTCAAAAACTGAGAATTTACTGTTAGGTATCATGGGATCCCAGCTTCATTTTTAATTAATTTCCCAGCCCAGGAAATCCATTCATCACAATCATGGAATGCTTGAAAAATCACTGAGGAACTACAAAGGGCAGGTAAAGCAAAAGTATTTAAAGCAGTTACAGATGAGATGATAAGAGGCTCAAAGAAATAGTTAAATTTGTGTGTAGGTAATTCAGGCACGGTATCTGGAATGTATAAACATAGCACTTTTTTTTCCTCCCGGCCTTAAAATTTGATCCAACTCTGGGAGTTAAAAAGTCCCATTTTGTGTAATCAAGTTCTGGTTGAACATGATTGCTGAATTATTTTAAATTGAAGACACATGTCTGGAAGTTAAGCTCTGTGTATTATTCCAGAATGGTGTCCATTAGGTCTTATCCACCGTGGCTATCTTCATTCCATATGCATCAGGATTACCAAATGGTGAATCATGAATATGGAGACAGTGGAAAAAAAAATGTGGTCCTAGTTAAAGGGTGATTTTGGAAATTGTCTTTCATGCATTATTCAAAACATTTTGGTCTCCCCTGCCTAGAGCCCCAGCGGCTGTTTGAAAGTGTTATTTTAAAACACAGTCATACAAGGCATTTGCAAATCTATAGCATTCCTTCAGTTTTCTGTGTCTTGAAGTTAGCATTGAACCAGTATTCATTTTAGCCCCTCATCAGTCCTAAAGCAGTTGCAAGAATCTTAGCTGATTATCTAATAGTTACACTGCCATATGTTGCCCTTTTATAATATACCTGTCCCTGAACCCATGTTTTTTATGCTGCAACTTTTACATGCAGATGGACCATTACATAAATTGAAACACGTTTTCATGAATGCTCCCTATGGTATGAGAGTATCATCCTGTAAGCAGTATGGAGAGAGAACCGTGAAGCAAAGGTGAATAGTTCCGTACCCATATGGCAAATGAGAGCATGTCCTTACACTGTACTACTGTAAGCAATGTTATAGATCAAGCCACTGAGTGTTGACGGTGGGACATGATGGTTGGAATATTCACACAGCGCTGCCTCAACTCCCAAGGTTGAAATCTTTTGGTCTGGGAATGAGGCCTTCCCTCGTGCGCCCTGGCCTCCGCGCAATCACTAAATGCATTGTGGGGCACCCCACTTTTCTTGTGGGCACCCACAAAATGGGCTGTTGCAGAGGACAGTTGATCATCATATTTTGGACACAAACATTTTTCCTTAAGGAAAAATAAAGCCTTTTTTTCAAAAGTGAAACTCACCAAAAGACCATTGAAATTTTCCAGTTTTTGCAAAATTTCCCCCGTGTCTTTTTAATGGGGGTTTTAAATAGTAAAATTACCAAGATTTGTTCTCAAAATCATTTCAGAAGTTATTATCCATTTTTGTTGCAGCTTGTCCAAAAATTGGTATTTAGTGTTCAAAAAAGTCAGTGGCTGATTAATCCTCCCCCTGTTTTGATAGAATATTGTGAAAAGTGGAAAACAGGTCCATTCTGAATCCTGTGAAATCGGAGCAACTTCAATGGGAATTTTTAAATAATTACCCCAGTTTTGATCAGCTCTGCTGAACAGTTTGACTCAATTAATTGCACATAGAGGTTAGCAGATTGCTTCTTAATATCTCAACACATTGATCCTTGATCATGGTAACGCTCCTGCAATTTAAACCCTCTACTACCCCTTCCCAAGTCAGGCAGATTTTCCCCTAAAGAAGTAGAACAGCAGGAAAGCAAAGATGTCTCATGCAAGGATATGTGTCTTAAATATTATCATTTACAAACACCATTTTCCAAAAATCTCTCACTCTCTTAATTAACACAAAGACTATTGGTTTGTCCAGTGCAAAAATAGAATTGGCAGCTGATGTGTCTGAGGCAATTCAATTAATGTGTGTATCAGAGTATTTTTGGTTAGGATATGTAGTAGGTTTACTATGAACCTTAAAATCCCAAAGGCAAGACATATCATCCCTTAAAAATCATACTTCAATATTGTACTGTAATGATCCTAAACCTTACAGCTTACAATAGTGCTCCACTGGTTTTGATCCATTAGTGTGAGGTGTTTTAGGGGATTTTCATTAAAATAGTTATACTGATTTGTGTTTTGCTAATGCCTTGCTAAGAAACACACAGCACAGAGTTGTGAAAGGCCACACGAAGAAAAGCAATTCCCCCCTGCCATGTAGAAATGGATAATTTACAGCATGGTTGGAAATGACACCTTGAATTAAAATTTCTTTTTACAAGCATATCTTATAGCGACTATAAAGCTGGAAAGATAGTGAATTTAGAATTTGGATTGTGCATGGTGCAGGGAGCATGGAACAAATTCTCTCATCATTGTAGATCCAGAATAACTCCGCTGAAGTGATCAGTTATTGGGATATGCATTAATGTAAAAAACAGCAGAATAAATAAATCATAAATCATCGTCCTCAGAGAAATGATAGAAATGTAAGGCTGCAGTGGACAACAAGTGATCATATAGTCCCCTATCCCCCCCCAGGAGTAAATATACCTAGTCTATCCCTGATAGCCCTTCACCTAACATCTTCTTCTTCTTCTATTTTCAACCATCAATCACAAAGGACTTTAAAAAGGAGGTTAGTCTCATTATGCCCATATTACAGAGGAGACACAGAGAAGTGTAGTGACTTGCTCCAGACCAGCTAGCAGGTCAGTGGCAGAGTTGGGAAAAGAATTGTGGTCTCCTGAGTCCCAGCCCAGTGCTCTGTCCACTAGGAATCACTTCCTTGACTTCTGCTTGTGGGCTGTGAAGCACAAACACGTTCTTGACATTATTTCATTACTGGAGGATGTACCCAGTGTTGCTCAGGTCCTTTATTTTTCTGCATTTAAAACACTGATCTGGGGTGACACTGGGGATGAGAGGTCAGTATGCAGGCTGCCCTGGGGAAGAGAACAACCCCAGCCCTCTCTCATTGCAGCAGCTTGGGGCCAGGTGAGAAGTGCCTTTCCACAGCCACTGCAGCTCCAGCAAGCTTAGCTGGGGGAGGGGTGCATGTCCCCCATTGGGGACAGACAGATACCTAGATATACAAACAGACTAACTCTGTCAAGTATATAATAGATAGCTGTCCAACACTGGACAAAACCACATCTGATTTGTTTCAGTACCACACTGGGGACAAACCGGCCAACATGAGAACCATCTAGTTTAAAACTAGACAAATGGCCTGCCTGCCTTGTGACATCATCAATGCAATGCATGCACCTCTTCTTCAGCTGGAGAAGCAGAATGGTAGGTGAGGGATGAGTTACTCAAAGGCATGGAAGGGAATTACAGCCCCAAATCCCATTACAAGTCAATGGGATTTGTGTTCTTAGCCACGTACGCCCCTTTAAAAATCTTAGCCAAGGTCATTGTGACCCAGCTGTCCTGTAGTTCTGATTATCTCCCATGCATGAAGAATGCATGAAGTGGAACAGAATGTTGGCAAACATTTTATTATCCCTCCTTGCCTTTCTCTGTGATGATCTTTTTGCTGCACAAGCTGTTTCCGGGTTGCTGACAATCAGAGAGACTGCCAGCAAACGAAGACTTTAGAGGGTCCGATTCTCTGCTGTGCCCAGCACAAAGCAGAATAGGGCAGGGGGAGAATCACAGCTCCCCAGTTCTCTCCCTAGCTTAGTGATCAGTTTAGAGTAGCCTCAGAAATCCTATGCCACCAGGGGAGTGAGTGCCAGAGGGCATTGGATTCCAGACACTCCCACTGCCAGCCCATCCTTGCCCCTACCACACCCTCCCTACCACACCCTCCCCCATGCAAGGGTCTGTGACTAGGGAAGCATGGAAACTGGTTCTACACCTGCTGGGCACCTTGTATCCCAAGTATATGGAGATCCAGTTGGCTTTGGGCAACTCTGCAGCTTTCTCAGTCAGCGACTGAGCCTGAAAGGCACAGCTGAGTGAGACATAACAAATATACTCTCCCCGGCAACTCTCCCATCTGCAGGAAATCAGGAAAATGATTTCTATTATTATATATCAAATAAAAACATCACCCATGAAAACAATGAAGCTGCTAATCATTTCATTAATCCTCCTGGCTTTGGAACTAACACCACTAGTAGGAACTCACCGGTTGTCACCAGTTAGCATGTGTGCTACTGTCATACACACTGCTCCTACTCACTGTTCTCTCTTTTTCTGTAGGAAGAAGATGTGAGTAGATAGTCTAGTAAGCAGGGTGAAAGTGAAAAAAATGACACAAGGAAGGGAAGAAAAAAAGAAATGTTAAGCAAACAAGAAAAGTAGGCCGTAAAGGAGGCTAAGGAGAATTTGGCAGACGCTTGTTTACACCACTTACATATTAATAGAAACAATGAGCAATACCCCCATGTGAATATGACTTCAATAATAAATTTCAAATAAAGCTTGTCTCTGAATCATTTCACCTTTGTCTAATCACGACAGTGCATGCTTTACATGTTATAAGTTGCTGTCACAACTATTTCAGGATTGTCGCTGACTGCCATCTTTTTTAAAAAGGCCACTTTGGCATTGGAAAGAGAGTGGTGTGAAAAGTCCCACTTTTGAAAGAGACAAGGTGGGTGAGGTGATATATTTTATTGGACACTTTATTGGTGTCAAGTTTTCAAAAGCTTCTCTCTCACACCATCAGAAGTTGGTCCAATAAAAGATATCGCCTCGCCCATAGTGTATCACTAATATCCTGGGTCTGATGTGGTTTCAGCTGCACTGCATACAAGTCCCAGTTTGTGAAGAGCAAATCAGTTTTATTGTCTTGCCTCTGATGTTTCACTGAGCTGTGTGAAAACAAATGATCGCCGGGACAAAATCCACCCAGCAAAGCTACACAGCAAATACTGACTCCTATATCATGCTCCCTACAGAACCATCATAGCCTCTTGCTGTGAGACATATGGAGGCCTTTTTCCTTTGCAGAAAGCAAGAGTATTATCCAAACCCCTATTGAAGTCAATAGAAACTTCTCAGTTAGTTTCAATGGGCTTTGGGGCAGGGTCTGTGGCAGGGGCATGCTATAATGCACATATGCAATCCTGGGGGCTGGCCCGGCTAACTTGCAAAAATCAAGTGGGCTGTGTCTTCATCAGATGATAATATTGAGTTGCAGCCAAATGTATTTACCATACTCCAGTTTCTATGCAGGAAATACTTAATTTTGATGATGATACTGAGCAATGATATAGCATGCTACATCTTCAAAGTCCTGTGCAGGCATTAAGCAAGTGTAGACCTTTTCCCTTGTCATGGGTGCCTCTAACCAGCACTATTTTTCTTTTCAGTACAGCTAAATGTGTGCAGGCAACTCATTCTGCTACAGCAGTAATAATAGACTCGTCCTCTTTAATTCAGGTTGGTGGTGTCAAGCAGAGTACCCAAGGGGTCAGCTCCGGGACCGGTTTTGTTCAACATCTTTATTAATCACCTGGATGAGAGGATGGATTGCACCCTCAGCAAGTTTGCAGATGACACTAAGCTAGAGGGAGAGGTACATACAGTGGAGGGTAGGGATAGGGTCCAGAGTGACCAAGACAAATTAGAAGTTTGGGCCAAAAGAAATCTGATGAGGTTCAACAAGGACAAGTGCAGAGTACTGCACTTGGAACGGAAGAATCTCAAGCACTGTTGCAGGCTGCGGTCCGACTGGCTAAGCAGCAGTTCCTCAGAAAAAGACCTGGGGATTACAGTGGATGAGAAGCTGGATCTGAGTCAACAGTGTGCCCTTGTAGCCAAGAAGGCTAACAGCATATTAGGGTGCATCAGGAGGAGCATTGCCAGCAGGTTTAGAGAAGTGATTATTCCCCTTTAATCGGCACTGGTGAGGCCATATTTGGAGTATTGTGTCCAATTCTGGGCCCCCTATTACAGAAAGGATGTGGACACATTGGAGAGGGTCCAGCGGAGGGCAACAAAAATTATTAGGGAGCTGGAGCACATGACTTGTAAGGCTGAGGGATTTGATAGGAGCCTTTAACTACCTAAAGGGGAGTTCCAAAGAGGATGGACAGAGGCTGTTCTCAGTAGTGACAGATGACAGAACAAGGAGCAATGGTCTCAAGTTGCAGTGGGGGAGGTCTAGGTTGGATATTAGGAAAAACTATTTCACTAGGAGGGTGTGAAGCACTGGGATGGATTACCTAGGGAGGTAGTGGAATCTCCATCCCTAGAGGTTTTTAAGTCCCAGCTTGACAAAGTCCTGGCTGGGATGATTTAGTTGGTGTTGGTCCTGCTTTGGGCAGGGGGTTGGACTCAATGACCCCCTGAGGTCTCTTCCAACCCTAGAATTCTATGAACCTTGAGAACCATCATTGTGTTTGAGATCTGGACCTAGTGTGTGGAAGTCATTAGTCTAGTGTCTGTGGAGTGTGGCCCTGGCTATCTCCTGTTTTTTCACTTTGTGGATTATAACTGAGCACTATCCCTCCCTCCTCCCCTGCCCCCGCCAACCTCCATAGCAAGCATCTTTAGGAGATATGGGAGACAAATGTGTCCCACCCCGGTCAAAGAAGCTAGGTTACTGGAGGGTCCCCAGCGCTGCTACAGATTGAAATATGGGGCCACTCCTATGCTGTGTCCAATAGTACGCTGTGCTCTTCTGGAAAGTGTCAGAGCACATCAACTCCCTCCCTCCCAGCAAGAGGGAGGGAGTTGTTAATCTCGGAGTTCCTAGTGAGGAGCCCTCCCTCTCCCTGCAGTGCACCAAAGGGGAAGCTGAAGGTCATGCCACATTTGAAAGACGTTGCGGAAGAGATGCCTGAGAGCAGTGTTGCTACATTTTAAAGGGTGGTGCTTGCTTTAGGACAGAGGTTCTCAGCCAATGTTCCCTCTAAGCTGAGCACTTGGATGGCCACCCAGGAGAGATTCAAGTGCTGCCCAGCTGATTAGCAGAGCGCCCACAGCTGGCAGCATGTGTCTCTACTGGTGGCACACAATACTGTGTGGCCAATGGTCCCACAAACATGGAGCATAAATATCATGCTGAAGGCAAGCACACCTCACATCTCCAGTCAACAGTCCATTCTGCCTGCAGATTGCAACCTTAGAGAATTATAGGGAACCTACACAGAAAATAAACAGGAAAGACATGGCAGTCCAATGTAATTAAGAGCCTTGATAGCAAGTAATGGCATTTTACTGGAAATTCATAATCTCCTTGGGAGGCTAATGTCAAAAACTGTCTAATGTGATTGGGCAGTCAAGACCTATCAACTGCCCATCTCAAGTTCTGCGGTTTACTCTCTGGGAGTCCTTATCACTATGGTCGGCTTCCATTTATGTGCCGCTTCATTCATATGAAAGGACGTTATCAGACAAAAGCTTCACAACCTATTTCATTCGCCATACTGTTTGTGTATGTAACATGCCATGCCCGCAGCATGGATGTGCAGTTACCATTAGCCGTCATTTAATAGTAACCCAGTGAAGGCATATTCCCTGGAATGTTTACTTACAGAGGAAGAGCAGCTGGGAAAAGACTGTATATTCTGAAATCAAGAAGGGGATATTTCTTTCCCACTATAAACAGAACACAAAATGAGCTCCTCGCCCATCCGTTGAGTGTAGCAGTGTAGGGTTACTTTTTTTTTTTCAAATCACTACATTGCTCTCTAGTTTTGTCAGTTTCTTACTGCATTCCAACTCTGGGAGATATAAACCAAAGCAAACAAAGTGACCCTCCCCCCAAAGGATTCTTTCCTCCCTAAGCAGGGCTTCTACTTTTAATTCTCTACAGCTTTTAAAACATTTGAACGGGAAGGTTTCATCAGTCATTGGTGGAAAAGAATTCCTGCCCATCCCTCGGGACATCCATTTAGGTAATCTCCGCCAGCAACTGGATATTAGTGGGAGCTCTACACAGAGGGGCTTCTTGCAGTTGCATTTCAGCACATTCTGCCTTTGCCAAGTGACTCTTCACAGCCATATTTTTCTCTTTCAAAGGTTAAATAAAAAAAAGATACTGAATTTCTTGCTCATTTGGAGGCACTTCTTGCTCATCCGGAGGCTTGCTTTTCTTGAAGCCTGGCTCTCCACAGTGACTTCAGTTTGGTGGAAAGTGCAAGCCCAAGTAGTGGAGCACTGACAAGGGCTGCCTCTGCCTTCCCTAATTCAGTCTCCTGGAATCACTGCTCCCATCACTCCAAACAATTTCTGGAGGTAGGCAGATCTTTCCCATTTTGAAGGTGGACCAAGTAAAAAGTGAGACTGTTGCATGTGTAAAGCTGACCAACCAGGGTCATTGGCAGGTATGATTGAATCTGGAGCCTTCGAGGCTAAAGCCATGTGCCTCTACTGCATGAGCTAAAAGCCAACTGCCTCTTAGCTAAGACTGTAGAGCAGTTTTCACACTCCCTTCTCAGTAGTTTCAGTGCCTCTGGGTTACACATGCAATAAAAAAATCACCAAGACCTATGGGAACTGCAGAAGTGTGTGAAAACAAAAAAACCCTGTTTCCTGCAACAGGAGTCGGACTTGGCAAAATGACTCAGTAGATGTGCTGGGATTTGCAACAAAATGTGCCTTAGAAAATTGAAATGCAATGGGATATGAGTGCCTAACTGCCTTAAGCTCCTTTGAAAATCCCAGCCTTTGTGGCAGCTGGTCTCTCTCATCTTATGAGATTTTCAAACTATGAAAATAGCCCCCTAAAAGGAAAGGACAAGTGAATAATTACAAGGGAGAAAATTGTGATGGAAAGATGTAATAAAAATGCAAAATAGATCTCTAATAAACTGAGAGTTCTTAGAATGTAGAGAGTACAGCCTGCAGGGAATCTAGTCTAGTCTGTTGTCATAAATTAATGTGCTGAGCAAGTTTTTCCTCCAGTTCCATCAGACAGCAAAATTCTGCAAGTCATATCACTCAGTGCTTCTGGGATGTCTCCAGCAGATTCAGCCTGGTTAATATTTATGATGCGAACCCTGGTGACATCTTGAAACCTTAAAGAGGATAGACAATACACAATACAATAAACAAAGAAACAAATATAATCTGAACGTCCTACAGATGAGATGCCATTGTAAGTTCACCCATGAATGGGAAATTCAGTGAGTGTGTTTATAACTACAGAAAAAAGTAAATCCCCAGATACACTGCATTTTGAGGAAGCTCACTTGCTGAGTGACATGTGCACATACCTATACAGATATAGTGCTTGAGTGGTAGTTTGGAATACAGTAGTTAGCATGAAAGTACCAGAGCCTTATCTGGTGTAAATCACATTTTTCCACTGACTTTTGTTAAACTATGCTGATTGACACAAACTGAAAATTTGACACTGCCACTGAACGACAACAGTTGTATCCTATCCAAAATCCAGGGAAAAACTGAGGCATGTGGAAAAATTGTGTGGGTATCTCAGATGTGTAACTGTTGACAAATTTGAACTTTTTAAAAGGTGTTCAATCTACTTTGAAATACAGTCACTGCCACAAGGCAGATCATGGGTTAAGAGAAGTATCTTCCTTATCTCTCGTTCTCTTATCAGTTCAAAAATTCCATAATATACCAGAGAAACGTTTCTTCCATCTGTGAGTTGGCATGTTCAATATTCTTCATCTGTGATTTTGGAAGGCTTTGCTGACCCTTACTGCCGTCAATGAGCTTGCACAGAGTGAGGGATTGGCAGAAGCACATTGAAGAGTTGAAATCTGCAAGGTATAAAATAAGCCCCATTCTGTGTTCTGGAACTACGCAAACGCATCACACTAATCTTTCCCACTTTTCAACTTTCCTCTTCTCCAGAGCAGCTCTGCCTAAGGAGGCAGCTACATGGAGCCAACTTCCCCATTTTTCCAACTGGGGACTGATCTGGCTCTTTTGCAGATAGGATTGAGAGAGGCATGAGAGGACTGTATGTCAAAAGGCCAGGAAGAGGGTGTGCTGTCTGGAATGGGAGGGGTCCCTTCAGGCACATGGGCTCATTTCTGAATGAATTTCAAAACAAAACAAAGCAAAAAGAAAGAGGAAAACTTAAGCAGATGGTTGTCACCTTGCCTGGAGTTATATTGGCAAATACAAGGCTGGAGAAACACGCTGATTTGCCTATTGCATATATACTGGCCCTAAACATTTCAAAATTGAGTTCCTAACATTAGCCACCTAAATCCATATTTAGGCACCTTAACAGGTGGTCTTCAGAGATACTGAGCATCAACACTCCCCACTGATAATTGACGGAATTTCATGTTTGCCTATTTTGTTCATTCCCCTCTGGGGCCCTTGGTATTTTAGCCGCTGGCAGAAGACAGGGTACTGAGTTCGGTGTCCCTTTGGTGTGACCCAGTATGACTGTTCTGATGTCCTTACGTTCTGAAATGAGTAGGAGTCATTCATTTTCTGTGACTGGAGAACAGGGTCCCTGAAATCAATAGGATTGATTTTGTGTGACTGAGAGCACAATTTTGCTCACTGTACATATTTTCTTTATGTAGGACAATTCAAGCATTGAAGTTAAGTTAAGAATTCCCACTACAAATAAGGCTTTGTTAATACTGTGGTTTTCACACCCCACTCCATGACCCATTAACTATATGCAGCCTGTGATTTAGCACTCACAAGCACACTTAAAGAAATACCGCGAATTAGCGAATATAGCCCGCGGGTTCTCCATGTTTTTACCTACCACGCCCCCCCCCGGGGGGTATATATGTCCGCTTCTTATGCTATTTGATTTTTACTCATATTACAAGAACACAAGATCAACATAATAAAGTCAGCATCTTCGATTTAATAATAATTTAATAAGAGCGGGCAATGTTGTTGTGTTTACTAAAATAAAATAAAAGTTAAAACATTACTTACTGTGAAGCTACTAAATAAATAAATGTTAATACATATGATACTGCAGATTTAGATCTTATATACTGGTAATAGGATAGTGCTTATTGCTTTTTATAGCTCAGCGGCCTCAGCCGTGGTTCATTACCGGTATAACAAGACCCAGTATTATCGGGCTGCATGATGTCGTCATCTTCAAACTTTATAGCTGGTAAGTGGCAACCACATCAAAGACCACCAGATTCTTTTATGAAGGCAGCAGAAGTCTCTGTGGGTTATGTACGTCCGTGGGTATTGTAATATATTTTTTACACACAATAGAAAAACTGCGGGTAATACATGAGTGTGTGTTATACTTGGACGCATGTTATATTTGCTAATTTATGGTACATTTAAGTGTGAGCCTATTCTGAGATGATATTGTGTTATACTGTGACCATGGAGGCCACTGGTATTGTCTCTCAATGGTTTTGATGAGCAATGTCCTAGTTTATAAGTAGAAATATAACCTGGGTCCTTTGTTTCTTACCCATCATCACTGGGAATGAAGGGTCTGCAAGCCAGATTAGGTCCTAGTTTACATATGAAAAAACATGCTCTGAACTTTTGTTTGTCAGAAGCTGGGAATGGCTGTCAGAGGATGGATCACTGGATGATTGCCTCTTCTGTTTAATTCCCTCTGCAGCACCTGGCACTGGCCACTGTCTGTAGAAAGGATACTGGGCTACATGGATCAATGGTCTGACCTAGTATGGCCATTCTTAGATTTTTATGCTATGTATGTTTTGAAACCCCATTGCCTCCACTTTATGCTCATAATAGATTTAAGTACAAGGGCTCAAATGGATGAAAGAAATGGAAAGGTGCCAATGGCAGGCCACAGTGTGGGGATTAAGGAGGAGGAGAGCTGGAATCAAAGGTGAGTGGTAGGTGGGGAAAAGGAACAGAGCCACAGTGTCTGGAGTCTAACACAAGTGAGAAGTGGCCCATTCTCCCTGGCCTAGACTGTAGGGAGCCCAAGAATTCCCTGACTCATCTCAGCTGGGTTCTCACACTCCTTTTCTAGCCTGCTGTTTCTGTTCATTTCCTCTGTTGGGAGTCTCAGCCATTCTTTGCTGTGACTGCAGGGATTTCTACTTGGAGATTGGAGGTTCCCTGCTGCCTGTGTTTGGGCTGCTTGCACCCTCTGCTGGGGATTCAGAACTCTCTCCTCCCCTTGAGGGACCTCTTGGGGATGCTGTCCCCAGCTCTAACCTGCTTGTGCTGCTCCCAGAATTCTTTGTGGAGGAGAAAGAATCATGGCAGTGTTTGTGCTTTCTCTTCCTGCTCCTTTTAGCTTGCCTGTGTCAGCCTGGGTGTAGAACTGAGGAGCTTGGCCGGTGACTAAGTGAAGAGTAGGGTCGAGGACAGAGACACCCACAAAAGGAAAAAGGAACAACAAGATCAGCAGGTGTGAGAAACGTGCACTACCCAGGTGTTCTGGTGAGTGACTGATCTTTATTTCGTATCCAGAATCCCATGACATGGGCCAGGGTTGCAAGAGACTCCTGATAGGAGTCAGTATTGATGAATTCCTGGGATTACTGTGACAGCAGGAGGCAGCTGCTCCTCAGACAACACTAACAGATCAAAAAGCTCCAATCTAACCTGAGAGAGCGTATAATCACCTCCTCCCCATTAGGAAGGTCAGCCCAATGTATAAATCTGGGATGGGGAATCTAAGGCCCCGGGGACTGGATGCAGCCCCTGACTTGCCTGGATCTGGCCCTCAAGGCTCAGGGCTCGCCCCCCCCCCCAGCATTGGGGGAGCCAGTGCTGGCACTCCAACCCCTCCGCTGCCCTACCGGGGGGCTGGAGCACACAAAATCTACTACCATGGGGCCCCCTAGGCTCTTGTGTGTGAGGGGAATGTGGAGAGTGTCTTTCTCCTTTCTGCTTCTCAGTCAAAGGCCACATCAGTGAGGGTTCATTTTTCTTTTTTTGTTTCCCACTTGTGTGTGGCCCCCAACTGATTTTTCTGTGGGTCAGCAGCATCCAACCCAAAAAAGGTTCCCCACCCCGGTGTAAATGATCCCCAAGTGATCCAGTCTTCTATTACCTCGTCATGTTCCATGCAGCCCTGTGTGGCACAGTGAGCTATTCATATTCTGTCTGGGCTTATTTTGGATCAACACTGAAAATCCCAATTACGAAGATTTTTTAAATAAAAATAAAACTGAATTCAAAAGGCTATTTAATAAAAACACTAAGAGTCTGTCTTAAACCAAATAAACTCATGCAACACCAAGTTCAGAGCATCGCTCACGCCACTGTGCACTCAACTGCTACAGCATAGACAAGGCCATATTTTTAGAATGATGCACATGTAAAAATTCATGCATATAATTTGTACGGATACGTCTAAAAGTGTGTCCCATAGATAACAAATTGTCCTTGATAGAGCTGCGGCTCGATGTTTCCAAATCATGCCAAAGCCTGAGCATTGCATAGACTTGCTTTTGAGAGTTAAGAGAATTAAGGTTGTTTTGGGTGAAAGAGATCATGAAATGACAGATGCCATGACTTTAAGGAAAGAAAGCCGCAGAATGAGGACACTGGACTTCACAAAAACAGACTTCAGGGGTATGTGCACACTGCAATGGAAGCCCCAGGCTAGCACAACTTGAGTTAGTAAGCCTTGGATTGGCTAACTCAGAGATTGAGCGTTGGCACCCATTTGGAAACTCAGGTTGGGACCCAGGGTTCCCAACCTGAGTCCCAACCTGAGGCTCAAGTATCTACGTTGCATTATGCAGGTCTATGTCCAGCCACCCATAACCCAGCCAGTGGTGCTAGGACATATTTAATAGTGGGGGTACTGGAAGCCAGCTCCCTAATCCTATGCCCTCCCCCTCTCCCCGATCAAGAGCTGGATCCGGGAAATAGAGCCATGTCTCTGGGAATGGGGAGACCTTGACAGAGGTAAGGGGGCAAAGGCTGGGGCCACAGCTGGGGGTGGGGGTAGGACCAGAAGTGAAGCCCCAGACATAGGGCTGTTAGCTTAGATCCAGGGGGAGGTACTGGCAGCTGGAACCCTGGATGCAGGGCAGGCAGCAGAATACTGGGTGCAGGGCGACAGCAAAGTCCCAGGTTTGGGGCAGCAGCTGGCACCCAGGGCACAGGATGACTGGGTGTGAGGAAACAGCTGAGACTCTGGGTGCAGGATGGGAGCTGGGACCCTAGGCATGGGGCAGGCAGGACAGTCCCAAACAAGGGGTGGCAGCAGAGACCCTAGCACAGGGCATGCAGCCAGGGTCTGGGTGCCAGGCTGGTATCAGAGCCTCAGGTGCGGAGTGGCAGCTGGGACCATGGGTGTAAGGTGGAGGTCCTGGGACTCTAAGGCTACGTCTAGACTACATGGCTCCGTCGACGGAGCCATGTAAAATAGTTTATTCAGCATAGTCAAAGAAGGAAGTTTCAAGAGGCATACTGGAGCGGTCGACAAAGGAAGCCTTTGTCGACCGCGTCACGTCTAGACTGCCGCGCTGTGCCAGATCAGCTGATCGTCGGCACAGCGCAGCGGCCATTTTTATTTTAATGAAGCGGGGAATTATTTGAATCCCCGCTTCTTTGACTATGCCGAATAAACTATTTTACATGGCTCCATCGACAATTTGTGTGCAAACAATTAGGTTTGACTCTGAATTCAAACACAGTCTAGTCATATCCTATCAAACACAGAGATCTGGTGGTAAGATCCTATGGGAAGAAAATCTTAGGGAAAAAGGAGTTCGTGGGAAACAGAAGCAAACTCTCACAATGGAAAGGAAATATAGGAATAGTAGTAAGAGGTCAATATAATTCCATCAGGAGCTCTTAAATGACTGAAAATCAAAAAGGAATCCTACAAAAAGTGAAAACATGGACAAACCTCTAAGGAAGCACAAAATGAATTACACCATCAACAGACAAAAAAGGCAATAGGTTCTTTATTCATTAGGGTTAAGGGAAAGGTGAAGGCAAGTGTGGCTCCTCTCTTTAGAGGAAAAGGAGAGCTAATAACTGATGACATCAAGAAAGCCGAGGTGTTTAATGCCTATTTTGCTGTAGTCTACATTAAAAAGGTTAATGGTGACCAGACACTCAACACAAGTACTATTAATAATAAGAGGGAAGGAATGTAAGCTTAAATAGGGAAAGAACATGTTAAAGAATATAAATATAGCTAAGTTAGATGCATTCATGTTGGCATGACCTGATGACCTCATCATGGAGTAATTAGGGAAGCAGCTGAAAGCAATCTCAGAACCATTAGCAATTATCTTTCAGAACTCATGGAGAATGGGTGAGGTCCCAGAAGACAGTAAACATACTACCTGCCTTT
The DNA here is from genome assembly GCA_019425775.1 of Rafetus swinhoei. Lineage (NCBI taxonomy): Eukaryota > Metazoa > Chordata > Testudines > Trionychidae > Rafetus > Rafetus swinhoei. The sequence goes on along the minus strand of CM033424.1, from coordinate 198,587,058 downwards.
AAGAAGGGGAACAAAGAGGATCCCAGGGACCATAGACAATTGGCTTAACTTCAATACTCAGAAGGAGACAAGAACAAATTATTAAGCAATCCGTTTGTAAGCACCTCAAAGATCATAACTTTATAAGGAATAGTCAGTATGGATTTGTCAAGAACAAACCATGCTAAACCAACTTAATTTCTCTCTTTGATAGTTACTGGTCTAGTGGATGGGTAGAAATAAAAGGTTTGATATATCTTGATTTTTATAAAACTTTCGGCACAGTCCTACATGACTTCTCAAAAGCAAACTAGGGAAATGTGGTCTAGATGAAATTGCTATAATGTGGGAGCAGTTATGAGTAAAAGCTGTGGTGAAATGGGGGGGGGGTATCATTTCTCTGGACATTCAAACCATTTAGTTAGCCAAAATTGTTTCTCAACGCTTTGTAACTCTGTAGACAGGGACTTCTCTGTGCTGAGAACATTTAACTTCCTCATTGTACTGTAACTATCCAAGCTGACTTCCAGGGAAGCAATTCTCTGTGTTTTTAATCTTTTCCTCAGTTGCTGTGGAAACACCTAGCAACCAAGCAAGTTTTTCCAGACATGTTCTCTCTTTTTTTCTAATAAAAAAATCACTTTTTAAAGAATGTGTTCAGATCCGTGTGTCCTAGAAGGAGGGATGTTCTGTGTGCACATGTCTATGACTGCATAGCCAAACTACTAAGAGAAACTTAAGTTCCATTTTCAACTGATCCCAGCAGCTGGATTTCAAGCCCTCTCTGGAGCGAGGGTTAAAAGGGCTTGAGAGTACCTTGCAGGAAGGAATTCCCAAGTGTTCCTTCCTGGGTTCTCATGGGGGTTTTGCATTTGGGTGGTGGCAGCAATACCAATCCAAAACTGGGGAATTTGTAACCTTGGGGAGTTTTAACACAAGCCTTTAGTGGCAAGTATTTTAAAGTCTTTTGCAGGTCCTCACCTTCTACACTCAAAGTGCCAGAGTGGTGAAACAACCTTGACAGTGGCTTACCTGTATATTTAGTTGGGTCCCACAGTGACCAGTCCTGGGTCCGGTGCTAGTCAATATTTTCATGAATGATTTGGATAAGGGAGTGTACTTTTAATATAATCCGAAGATGATATTAAGATGGGAGGGGTTGCAAGCACTTTAGAAAACAGGATTAGACTTCAAAATGATCTTTATAAATTGGAGAATTGGTCTGAAGTCAACCGGATGAAATTCAATAAGGATAAGTGACAAAGTATTTCATTTAGGAAGGAAAAATCAGCTATACAATTACAAAATAGGGAATAACTGGCAAGGTGATTGCACTGCTGAAAAGGATGTGGGGGCTATCTTGGATCACAAATTGAATACAAATCAACATTATGCTATAGTTGTGAAAAAGGCAAATACTATTCTGAGGTGTATTAATGGGATTGTGTATGTAAACCACAGGAGGTAAGTGTCTTGCTCTACTCAGCTGCAGTACTACGCACAATTCTGGCTGCCATGCTTTAGGAAAGATGTGGACAAATTGGAGAGTCTGGAGAAGAACAACAAAAATGAGAAAAGGTTCTGAAAATCTGATCTGTAAGGAACAGTTTTTTTAAAAATGGGCATGTTAGTCTTGAGAAAAGAAGACTGAGGGAATCCTGAAAACAGACTTAAAGTATATTAAGGACTATTAAAAAGGATGGTGATCAGCTGTTCACCTTGTCCAAGGATGGTGATTAATTGTTCACCTTGTCCACTGAAGGCAGGACAAGAAGTAATGGGCTTAATCTGCAGCAGGGGAGATTTAGGTTAGATATTAGGGAAATGTTCTAACTGTAAAGGTAGTTGAACTCTGGAATAGGCTTCTGAAGGGTGTTGTGGGATCCCCATTAATGACAGTGTTTAAAAATAGCTTGGACAAACACCTGTTCAGCATGGTCTATGTTTTCTTGGTCCTGCCACTGCATAGGTGCTAGACTTCTCCCTTCCAGCCCTACATTTCTATGACTTCATGATTATGAACACAACTCTACCTATATTTTGCCACATGACCACACCATCACCACCTAGGTGTCCCAGTGGTAGGACAAGACCCACTTTGGATGAAGAACTAGCTGAAGCTGGACTGAGCATGGCAGAGATGGTTCTGGTAGGCAGAGCAAAACATTTTCAAGAGCTTGTAATGGCCCATTCTCCCTTGGTTGATTATTCTCACCTACAATTGGTCAGTTCAGTCTACAGGTCTAGGTGTACTCTTGGTTACCTCACTAATGTTGAGGTCTCACATGGCAGCATCTTTGATTGGCTAGGAAACTCCATCTCACCCCAGCTGGCAGACAAAAACCATGCCTCAGCTATATTTAGTCTCAGCTATACATGCCTTTGCCACTTCTTGGCTGGATTACAGCAATGCAACATACCTGGGCATGAATCCTTCAGCACTTCCAAAGCTCCTTCTAGTTCAGAATGCTGCAGGGTTTCCTCAGTCTGTCACAAACAAATCAAACCTGACCTCTGCTCTCTACACTGGCTTCCTACAGACTTTTAAATTAAGATCAAGGTCTCAGTCCTTAACTCCAAACCACTCCATGGCCTTGGCCCTGGGTATCTCAAAACCCATCTCAAGAGCCAGGATGAAGACTCGGGAGGCTCAGTGCAATACTCCTACACAACCAGTCTCAACAGTCAGAGTAAAGTTTGCCTATATGGGAGACAGTACCTTATGTGGGGTGGCTTGAGACTGTGGAATGAACTACTGTGTTGTACTGTACTGTAATAATAATACTGTAGTTATAAGTACACTATACTAATTATACTGCACTTCTCACATTACTCTAAAGGCAGATGCTTATATTTCCCTTTACAGTATAACAGATATGCACAATATAGGCATATACATTAATAAAGGTGGTGGGACAAATTTATCTGTCATTTATCTTTATTGATTTCAGTGAAATTACCCCAAGGATGAATCCATTCCAATATCATATATATGCAAAATCCTCATAGTTTTGAAGCAGTGGCCTCTTGGCTCAGTAAATCTGACAGGAAAGTACAACATCTCCAAGGAAACAAAATCTCTGCTACTACTAAAATGATCTCTTAAAAAAACCTGCTATCAGCATCTGGTATTTAATATATATCTCATAAGGATTGGGGGTCATAATTTATTCTAGACTTTGCCTTTTCATGAACGATCTCATGCTGCTACTTGTGAAAGGTTTTCTGCTACTTCAGAGATATTAAAGGCACATCAGCTCTGTCTCCTCCTTCATTTCTGTATATTCACATATTGATATCTGTTGTGGATGCCCTGTTAGTACAATAATAATCTCATTGATTTATATACTCCTTCTTGCTGAGGATCTCAAAGTACTTAACGCATGGCCAAGATTTACAAAAATAGGAACCTAAAGCTAGATGCCTAAATTTACATGAAGACCCTTAAATAAGTGGCCTGATTTTCAGAAGTGCTGGCTGCACAGTATGTGGTAGGTTTGAAGCACCTCTGATCAGCTTATAAACTGCCTAATATAGGTCTAGATATTTACTTTTAATTGTAGTCTCAGATTAGGCCAGTATGCATTAGTATTGCTATCTTACCCTTCTTATTCTCTAGAATCTCAGATTCTATTTGAATATTATAATAATAAGTCCTTAGATGTTGTGGGTATGAAAGAAATGTTTTAAGCATAAACCAAAGGTAACTGATGCAGCAATGCCTGCTTGAGATTTTAGAACGCTAGAACACTAGCTCTGAACTGTCCCGTATATTCAAAGGATGCCTGCTCAGATGCCAGCAATGATACTTTCAGCATCAATATCGTTAATGAGCTGACTGCTCATCAGATTGTGGAAGAAAGGAGGAGCAATATAACATTGTTAAGAGCTTTGTATTTGCCTGTGGGGACAGCTCATTTTGGTTCCATGGGCCAATACCATCATTTATTTTTTCCCTCCTGTGAAGAATCATAGAATCATAGAACACTAGAACTGGAAGGGACCTTGAAAGGTCACTGAGTCTAGTCCCCTGCCCTCACGGCAGGACGAAGCATTTTGGGAGAAGGATTCATGCTCAAGAAGCCCAGCCAGGCAACTGAGCTCCATCAAGGGAAAACCAACCCTGAGCTGCCCAGCAGATCCCAAAGAGCATAACAACATTTTGCCTATTATGCGCGATCATATTTCACCATCTGCCCAGAGCAGTCTCGAGTGGGCAGAGCTTATTTTGAGGGCAGAGCTAGGCAGTGCCCTGCTCCCTAATTTTCCTAATTTGATCTCTGCTTTAAACACCCAGGTTTGAAAATGTTGGGCAAAGCGATTTGCCCAAGCCCCTGCAGGCTTTTTGTGGCACTGGCTTGAGCAGAACTCAGATCTCCTTGCTCTCTCTTTCAATCTAGACCTTCTTTCCTCTCTTCTGTGAAAGGCAGTGTGACGCAGGGGCTTCACCACAGGTCTGGAACCAGGGACTCCCCCATTCTAATGCCAGTTTTTGTCCTGACTGTGCAACCTGTAAACTGTATTACTTATCTATAAAAGAAAGTAATGATACTCATTTACTTTCCTAACTGGGGGGACAGGAACTGTTAGGAATATTAATTGGATAATCTTGGATAGGCACTATGAAGATATTGAGTATTGGAACTGAGATTTTCAAAGGTGTCTAAGGAAGTTAGGCACTCAGATCTCATTGAAATTCATTGTGATTTGGACTCACTAAAGGCCCATCAACACAGAAAAGTTGTACTGCTTTAACTATACTGGTGTAGTTAAAGTAGTAAAAAGCTCTAGTCATTCATATTGGTATAAGGATGGGTAACAAGCTACAGCATTATAATTATGTTCAAACTAGAGGTTATATTGGTAAAGCTATTTAATTTAAAAATCACCTCTCTAACTGAATAGTCACATTGCTCCAAAATTTGTGCTTGCATCAGGCCTTAGTATCCTAGGAAAATCCCAAAATTGATATTTGCTAAATATTAGCTTATGTATTCTTGCAACTCCAATTATATTGGATAGGAGTTGCAAGTGACTTTCTAAGGACAAATCGTTGCCTAACTTTTATTATTGAACTCGCTACAAATGTTTTCAATTTATTTTTCTTTATTACTGGGCATTATAATAATATGAGAATAACAGGTCCTATTTGTTTTATGTGCCTTACATAAGAAAATAGAAAAATGTCTACAGATGCATAATCCCACCCCCACAGTTGCTTATCTCATTGCACAAATATTTGCTTTAGAAAAACATGGCCTTCATAGACTATATTATTCTGCTAAACTTCTCTCCCAGTTTCTCTACTGCCCTTTAATCTAAGTTGTTTCCCACTTTTTACTTTGGCTCTAAAAAGCATGCTAATTAAAATGTGTATATGTTTGACTGAAAAAACAAATGTATCTGTATTCCCTTTTTGCATTTTCCAAAGATTTGATGGATAAATTCATGCGTTAAACCAAGAAAGCATGTGTAATTTGGTTTTTGTTTAATTGATTTTGCAGTTGATAAAATCCCTGGTAAAAATGAAAGGGATAATTTTTTTGATCAGTTTCCAATGCTTAATTACAAGTCTGCTCCAGCTAATTTCCTTACTGTGTCCGCAGCTGCTATTCTTTTGTCAGTGGTTTATTTTTCTTTGAAAAATCTGAAAGGCATCTAGGCTTTTTCTGAAAGTCATCAACCCTAGATTCACTCTCCCAGATGCCTCATTAATGCATTCATTTTGCAAGGTTGTTTGGTTGTTTAGCACCTTGCATTCAAATAATTTTTCTTCACTTAAGAAAAAATGTTTTGAAAACACTGTGGAATATCTGGCTCATTGTATCACTAAACTGTTTGGCTTTGCAACATAAACAACGCTGCATGAGTAATAGTACAAATTACTGCTTAGCATTTTGAATTGACAGCACCGTTCATTTATAAAAAAAACTACAGTTTTTGTAGAAAAGCATTGGAGGATTATGGGATTTTTATTTGATTCACCAAGACAAATTAGCTGGCTTTTTAACTGTGTGTGTTCCTTATGAAATACAAGTAAGTGAACTGTTTCATATCACAAACTGCAGAAAACTTACTTTTAGTTGCTGTAGAACTGTGGCTCAAATATGTTCTAATATGTTGTACTGATAGAAATATAGTACTATAGGGTGGTGATATCACCTAAAAGCTTGTTCTGTATACAGTTGAACTTTAGGAAGTGGGATCAAAAATCTGGGTCCATATCTACATTTCCTAACTATCTCTGGATAAGGGCTGAATCAAAACCTCACCTCCACCTCTGAATTTTCATCTCCAGGGTAACCCAGATTTCAAACTACTGATTAGAATGTGATTTCCAAATTGAGCAGTTGATTTAGCAAATTGCATGTAGCTTCCTAGGAGCAACTGCAGACTGTGCTAAACTCTGTGGGGCCAGCTACCTCTGTTGGCTGGTTTGTGGGATGAAGGCAATGGGACTTTGGTTCCACCTCCTCTGGCTCTCAGGACAATGTATACTCTCAGAAGAGTAGGGAGAAAGCAGTCCATGTGCTTCCTTGAGCATAACATGCCCTCGCTACCCCCCTCTTCTGGCCAGCTGTGACAGGGTACAGCAATGGCTCCCTTTGTTTCCTCTCCTAGTTTCCACAGGACACGTCTACACCACAGAGGAAGATCGAAGCTGCTGCTTTCGATCTTCCAGGGTTCGAATTAGTGGTATAGTTAAGACAGCTAATTCGAAATGAGAGGGGTACTCGGGTTGATGCCGGTAACCCTGCTTTCACAAGCAGTAAGGGAAGTCAAAGGAGCACTCTTCATTCAATTTCCTGCAATATAGACAGCACCAGAAGCTAAGTTAAGCTACTTCGACTTCAGTTACGCAATTAATGTAACTGAAGTTGCATCTCTTATTTCGACTTTGTCCCATAGTGTAGACGTACCCACAGTGGCCCTGCAATAAGCCTACTGTCTCTCAGGGAGTGACAGTCAAGTAGCAAATTTCTAGTCCAAAGAAAACACAAATGGTAGTCTTTCTGCCCTACTCTATTGTAGAGTGCTGGCCTTCTAGATTTTTCTTCCCAGAGGCCTAAGTTGTACTCAAGATGCCAGCTTTCAGGGCTTCTTGCAGTCTGGCTTGCCGTAGTCTGAGTCCCTATTCCCATTCTCCTTTCAGGCTATCTGCTTCAGGTTTAACCCTCTCCAGGGCCTGCCACAGGAGCCACCTGCTTCGCTACCGCTGTCTCCTTTTGGGCCAGTCATAGAGAGCATCCTCTCTCCTGCAGTTTTTCTCCCTAGCTGAGGACATCCAGACTTTTATGGAAATCACCTGACTCCCAGGTGGGCCTGATAACTGAACTGATAAGGATCGGTTCATGGTGGGGGACGGTAGATGATCCATCACAGGCAAGGCTGAGCCCAACTCCCCTTAGAGAACCAGCCAGCGTGTGACATGATCTTATCTATAAGTCCATGCCCGGGGGTGGAGCCTCATCACTCTCTGCCCACATACTGACTAGACAGCAACTTTTGGGAAAATGTCTGAGGGCCCCGTTCTGTTAACATCATCATATATTCTCTTTTACCAAAAGGCAGCTGGCTCCTGGATTTATTCCAGTAAAACATAATTGGGGCTTATTCGCTCCTTGATATGAATGTTTAACTCTCATTAATGTCAAGCTCTCATTAATAAATCTCAGTCACTTGAAATAATACAGTAAAATTAGTAAGAACTAGGCTGCCAAACATGCTTCAGCATCCCCAGTTCTTATTTCAAAGAGGCAACTGAACCAAATGTGGAGAAACAACGTATGTCACCAACTCCTCACTTTAACGAAGGCAACATTTTATGACAAAGATTGCATGCAAATGCAAATGTATGTCAATTGTTCACTGAGACCAGAGGTTTCAAATATCATTCTCTGCATTCCTCCTTGTTGCCCTTTCTCTTTTGCTTAGGAGGAGACACTGTTGTTATTCTAGTCATATATCTCTTGATTTTATGTTTTTTTTTCAGACAACAGTCCTGTGTTCCTGGTGTAATTTCATGTCGAGCTACAGATATTGACAACATCATACAGTTTATATACTTTTTCTTTAATAGTATTCTCTAGGCATGTTGTTAAGGAGGTACCTAATGCTACATAGTTAAGAGAATGTTCAAAGTATCTGAGTATTGCTAGTTCTTGGGATCCAGAAAGAAGGAAATGTGATCCAGCTGCTATGGGGTTAATGGATTGGTTTTAGCCTGGTATTGTGGAGACCTGGGACCGTGTCTTACATAAGAGTTGATTGTACAGACCTCATCTTGGTAACAGCACCAATGTCAATGAGTGTTGTAGGCACAATCAGGGACAGATTTAGGGACAGGTGAGTGTAGCAATATTAACTGCTTGAAGTGCTAGGCTTGGGGGGGGGGGGGGGGAAGGGAAGGCACCAGGCTTGGGGTAATATTTTTATTGCTAGTGACAAAAGGGCAACTAGAAGGTTTGAAGTAAAATGTTTCAGGTAGTCCGTATGCGGATTCATTTTTTCACTAATCACTTAGAAGGTTCTGGATCACTGAAGAAGCTCGTGGAACCTTCCAGACTTCTGAGAACTGTACTTTCCTTGAACCTCCTAGAATGTTGTCGCTCATGCCCTCGTGGGTATATAAGAGGTGGGAGGTCAACTGTCCTTCAGGGACGTATAAGAACAAAGTGAAGTGAAATGAGAGTTCAGCTGCAATATATGAACCTTTTTTATTGTGTAATTGTGAAAGTGCACTTGTGTTTTACAGCTTCAAGAGTATAGGTAGCAACTAATAAATGACATATTTAATGAGACACTAAAAACATCTAGGCTACTGTATAAAAGAAAATACTGTTACTACTTTTGCCATGCTTAACACATAATGTTTGATGATTTTCTAAGACTACAGAACATAGGCTTTTGCTCTATCTGTTTTCCCTCATAGAAAATAAAAGATGTCCCCAAGGCTTCTGGAGCTCAGTATAGGAAGCAAAAAACTCCATGGCAATCTATTTTGCAGCAAGAGACAAAATTGATGGGAAAATATAGGAAACAGAACAACATAGATCAGGCTTTAGTCAGTAACAATTGTCCCAGTTCAGAAGAAATTGAGGTGATGGGAATCTCAGAAAAAAAAATTAAGAGAAAGTTTTTTAGCTAGTTTTTTCACACTGCTGAGTGTCCGTCAAAGAAAGATTTGGACAAATGAAGCATCACAAGAAGATTTGGATTTCTTTGTATGACCTTTGTTTGCTGTCAGCATATAGGCAGCATACCAAGGTCGTACACTCTTAGTACTAAGGTCAGACACCACTTCCACCCTGACTTGATTAGTTTCATTAACATGAGCAACTTCTTCCTTATATCTCTCCCTGCTTCTGTAACTTCCACTCCAATTCATCTGATGAAGTGGGTTTTACTCACGAAAGCTTATGCCCTAATAAATCTGCTAGTCTCTAAGGTGCCTTGTTGTTTTTCCAGGTACAGACTAACATGTTTGGACGTCAATGATAAACGGGTCTATGTTGAACTGGACAAATGATTGGTCACATTTTGCTACATGAGAAGCACTCTCCACTTCAAGTTCTCCAATTCGTTCATGAGGCAGAGTTGAAGGACACTGTTCATAATATGTGGATAGTTTTGAGGATTCTACTCACTCTGTCGGTCACAGTCGCGAGTAGTGAGGGTAGCTTTTCGAAGCTCCGGCTCATTAAAACATACCATAGCTCAACAATGGCCAATGGGAGGCTGGCATCACATGCTACTTTACCACTTGAAAATGCCATTGGCCAGTCATTGGATCTTTCTGACATGGTGCTTCAGTTTGCAAGGACAAAGGCAGGAAAAGTGACCTTTTGAACTAAAGGACATGGGTTAATATTCTAAGTCTATCACCTAGTGTAACACTATTTAATACCGGTCCACTCAATGTTGATGGACAGTTCAATTTCTTGATGTTAGTACATTTCAGTTGCTGCCATGTTGGGGATCCAAATTTGCATCCCAGACTTGGAAGAAAAAGCATCTAAGCATCTCACTCCAGAGGGTTCATTATCCAGCACCCCTGTGTTGGAAGAAAAAGCCTTGAAATACTGGGTGTTTGATGGAGTCAGAGGATAATATTAGAAACAAATTAGGAGGGAATAAGGAGGCGCAGCTCCATTAAGGATTCAAAGCACCTATGCCATGGAAAAATGTTGCTTAAATTATAAATATTGTATTGGTGTGGATTTGGAGTAATATTTAACAGATGTGTCCAGTATATTTTTTCTAAAAATAAGATACACTTAATGGGAACAATATTCCACTTATCACTATCTGAAAACTCAAAGAATTTATTTTTGCTTAGCTTACCATTTTTCCTATGTTTTCTTTTGACATTTTGCTTCCAAGATTATTGTTTGTTTGATTAAGAAGTCTGGCCATTCATACCTGATTTGCATGGATCTTAACAGCTGTGCAGTTAGGTCAGATTTATAAAAGGCATTTCCTCTTTGCAGTTATAAAAATGTGACGGCTTGTTTCATTTGAAAAATGAAAAATTAATGTAGTAAGACACACTTGTAAACATTCATTCTTGAAGGCAATCTACAGTTACTTACAGGAGCTCTGGCTTAAATTTGATTTCTCCAATCACCTTCTCCTTTCATTCCAAAGTACCCCTCCTCCCGCTGAATCATATCACAAAGAGCATTGCTGCAGTGTATATATAATGCAAAATCATGCATTAAAAAGACATTAACAATTGGCAAGTATAATTACTCCTTTTCTTCCTCAAAAAGGGATTATCCATGACTATAATATTGTCAAAACAATGCCCCAAAGAACAATATTTCAGACAAGTGCAGCGATCAAACAAACACACTGTATAATTATGTTCTTTGTCTACTCTAAAAGCTTTCACTCCTGTTTGTATCTTGCCTGCCTACGACCTCCTCCAAGGAAAGCACCAGATTGTTTTTGATGATAACACATATATCAAAGATCTGATAGTTAACTTAGCCTTTGCTGGGCTCTAATGACAGCACTTGGCAGGTCTGCCTCAGATGTAGAGCTATGCCTGGACTTTGCCCTGAGCTAAAGATGCCACCTCTAATATACAGAAATGTCATGAATTTGTTTTTTGTCATAAATGAAGCATGGGGCTGTGCTTTAATTTTCCTCACTGCCCTCTGTCAGGTAATAACCATAAATATTGTCCTGAATCATTAAGTCACAACCTGAAATGTGATCCTGCCCAGTTCCCAATCAGACAGCCATCTGGAAGATGAAAGAAGTCTATTTTCGTTTTAGAATGATCCAGACTCTAATTTGTAGTAACACTCTTAACAGGCTGTTTCGGAGACATTAACCAGAGACTAGGCTCAGTTACTCAAGGAAGGTGCATTGTGTGTGCTGTCTAAAGCATTTGCAGCCGGCAGAATCCTGTCTCTGATGTAAACCTGCAGCGCTCAGAGATTTTTTAATGAAGTTAACCATATACTACCATGAGCATCGGGTTGCCAAACAGGATGAGTGAAAATATAAAATGTCATTTAAAGGGCCAAAGACAAAAATTAGCCATTCCATCAAGCTACCAGCACTTCAGGCTGTATAAACTCCGATCAGCCTGGGATTAATTTAATGCTGAAAATGAATAGTAGTATTTGTCTGCTATCGAAATTAGTGTTTCCACCACAGAATTGAATCTTTTATTGCAACAGTGGAAATATTTTAACAGTAAAAGTATGAAATGATTATGCTGCTGATCAAAAGCCCTGTCAGTCGAGTGATTCTCATTATGTATTTGAAATACTAGAGTCCTTCTGATCCGTGGTACGGAGGCTTTCATTAGTTCATGACATCACGAAACAGCTGGAGTGCAATCAGATAGAAAGTATTGAGCTGTCCAAATTGAAAGCACATGTATCAGCTCTGTCTATTCCAAGGTAATTCATGAGAGAACTGGGGTGTAGTGGTCTGAACACAGAAGAGAGGCTATGTCTAGACTGCAGGCTTCTTTCAGAATAACCTTTTTTCAGAGGAGATCTTCCAAAAAAGAGTGTCCACACACAAAAGCGCATTGAAAAAGCGATCTGCTTTTTCGAAAGATAGCATCCGCACTGAATGGACTCTATCTCACATTTAAGCTGTGATTACTATGGATAGAGTGGCCACCAGGGCACCTGTGCTTTTTCCTCTTTCCTCTTCTTTCGAAAGAACTCCCTCTTCCCCATCCACACATGCCTTTTTCCAAAAGAGCTCTTTCGGAAAAAGGCTTCTTCCTTGTAGAAAGAGGATTACCAATGCCGGAAAAACCCTCTGTTCTTTCGATTTACTTTCGGAAGAACACGATTGCAGTGTGGATGTAGCTCAGGTTTTGTCAGAAAAACAGCCATTTTTCTGACAAAACTCTGTAGTGTAGACATACCCTGAGAGACAGAAACACCTAATTTCTCTTGTGGCCTTGTGCACATCCCTAAATATAACTCAGTCTCCGTCCCCATCTATAAACAGAATATCAAACCCACAGGTGTGTAGTAGGAATCAAATAATGTTTGCAGACCACAAAGTATTAATAGTAGGATTAAAATTGCCCCTAAATTAAATAGCTTTAATAGGAACATTAAAAAATACTAGGTGGGATTTTCAAAAGCATTCAATATTGGCTTAACTCTGCTCCTAAGTCAACCCTAAAGACGTGTCTCTCATCCTTAAACAGAGCAGAAAACATAACATTTCCCAAAGTGCAAGTAGATAAATTCAGAGAGAGAGTATATGTGGCAACCTAGGAAGTATCCAGTAGCACAAATGCATCTGATCAGTCACTAGCAAATGTGCCGTGGGCAGACAGTTCAGCACATGACTGAAAGAGCTGCACTGTCACATAGGCACGGTGAGTCGTCATGCAGCTCTCTCTGCCCCCAGCTGCTGTACAGGCTCACTGGGTGGGGTCAGCAGCAGCAGGGCAGGCCACCAACGCTTTGTCTCATGATGAAGGGAAAGCTCTGGATTCACATTTCTCATTCATTTGACAAGAAAACATTTGTGAGGAGGAACACACTGACATTTTCTCTCTCTTCCAGAGGAGACTGACTGAGGGCTCAATACTCTGGGCAGCCTGTTGGTCACATGACTGGACCAGAAAAACCTAGGACACTAAGGGCATGTCTACACTGGGGAGTTATTTCAAAATAACTTATTTCAACATAACTCCCAAAATAACTATTTTGAAATAAGCTTATTCCTATTTACAAGAGGAGTTATTATTTCAAAATAACAGGCTTGGTAGTGAGGACACTCACCTTGTTATTTCGAAATAAGGGGAGTTATTTCGAAATAACTCCTCAGTGTAGATATGCCGTATGGCAAGGATGGTCAATAATTTTTGAAGAGGGACACTTCACAAATTTCTGAAATGGCCCGAGCCTTAGGTAGAAGGGGCAGGGCCAGGACACTTCCCTTGCTTCCCCCAACCACAGACCCTGATTAGCCTGAGGGTGAGGGAGCATGTGAATTCTTTGCCCCCTGCCCTCTGGCACCTAGAGTGAACCTCCAACTGTTTTGAACAGCTGGCAGTTCACTATAGGGGGCTGCATGCCCCTGGCAGCGGGAGGAGATTTCGCATGCTGCTCCTACCCTCGGGCTAATCAGGGCCTTGGGAGCACACAAAGTCTCTCATCCCCCTACCCCTGCCCTGCAAGGGGTGCATGGTGCTTAGAGTGAACTGCCAGCTGTTCAAAACAGCTGGTATTTCCCTCTGGTGACTCGTGCCCCTGGCAGGGGGAGGAAACTTCACACACTCTCCTGTTCCAGGTTCTCAATTGGTCTAGGATCAGGGCAGTGGCAGGGTGGCTGCGGGCCGGATCAACTGGCTTGGCAGGTTGGATCCAGCCCATGGAGGCTTTCTTGCCCACCCCTGCCCTAAGGGTATGTTTACACTACAATGGTATTTCAAATAAATTATTTCAGAATAACAACTCTAGAAATAACTATTTTGAAATAGCACATCCACACTACAGGGAAGCCTCGAAATTAGTCCGAGGCAGGCTCCTAATGTGGACGTGCTACCTTGATTTGGAGCCCCAGGAAGCACTGAGGAGTAATTACTTTAAATGGCCTTGTGGAGGAGCTATTTCGAAATAGCAGCAGTGGAGCGTCCACACTAGAGCTATTTAAATATAGCCATTTCAAAATGAGCATTATTCCTCATGAAATGAGGGTTTATTATTTCAAAATAATAAGCCTGTTATTTCAAAATAATTTTGAAATGTCGGGCTTGCTGTGTGGACGCTCGCCTTGTTATTTCAAAATAACGCTGTAGCGTAGATATGCCCTACTAGAATATTGTTAATGATCCCAATAGCCAGGCTCACTTACCTCACTCTGCCTAGGTTTCGTGAATCTGACCAAGCCCTTTATTCTGTGTTATCTGAAAAACAAGACCTACTTTAGGCCAGTGATGCCACAGATTCTCCCTTTTTCTGTCAGTGGGCGCGGTTTCACCAGCTGTGTATGGAGAGACAGTTAACAAATCTTTGCTATTTCTCAATCATTTCAGCTTACGTTCTCTTTAAAGAATAGGGAAAAGACCTGCCATGTGTATATTAATGCCACAATCACAATTGGGGTTAGACTGCAGATTCAGAGAACACCCCCTGGAAGTCTGTTACAAGTGGAGATAACTGAATCAAAGTCAACTTGAATAAACCTTTTTTTTTTTCCTCAAAGAGCTGTGAAATGGGTGATATTTTCCCCAGCAAATATGTTGAGGAAAGATGGGAAGAAGGAAACCATATGCTATAATCTGCAGCAGGATCAGATGTTGGGGCTTTGTTATTTTCTTGAATTTAGGCTGAAGTGGGACTAGCTTGCCACATGTGAAGGGAAGCAGGTAGAAGACACAAGTGGAATCTCTTCTTCAGCCAAGTACTTCACAGCCTCCGTCTAGCACTTACACCATGCAGATTCCATTGGTACCAACTACTGCCCTATCCTATTTTACATCCTAATGTGTTACCTCCCCTTACTAGAGAGAGCACAGCACCTGGGGAAAGTGCAGGTTTCCAGTTCTAGAGTCTATTGTCTTCTGCTTCCCATATAACAGGTACAGCCAGGTGATGGCTGGGCAGGGTTCCTCTCTCACCATGTCCCTGGGGGGAGAGGCTCATCCACTCCCTGTGCTTGGCTCTAGGCCCGTCCACTAGGAACTGTGGGTTCTAAAGGGCCTGTGGCTCCCAGCCACCACTGCTGTTACTGAGGCAGCAGCTGGAATCCCAGGGCCTTTAAAATCACTGGGTTGTCAGGAGGGGCACCCAGGCCATTCACAGCCCCTTCCCTTCCACCCAAGACCCTGCACCTTCCACAAGCACGGAGCCGGGCCTCTCCCATATTGCCCAGGGCCTGGGGATCCTGTCCGCTCCCCTGATTATCTCTATCTGTGATAGTTGACAAAGGTGCCACCTGAAGAGATGGTGTTATGACGCCTCACCTTTCTATGCACACAGCATTGGACCAACTTGTTCTACATCAAAGAGCTATTACATGGGCTCATTCTTAACCCGTGTCCAGAATGGCAGGAGGAGCATCCTGCTGTATGTGTCCACGCAGCGCATGCTTTACAGAATGGAGTCCTTTCTTATTGATATTACTGCTCACATGAGGATACATAGTGCTGGAGTGAGACCCCTACGGAACTAGAAGCTGTACATGCACATAGTAAATGACTGTCCATGTCCCAAATAGTTTCTGCTCTAAATAGAACACACAGACAAAAGGTGAGAGGAAAGAAATATTATTATCACCCTTTAACTGACTGGGAACTGATGCAGAGTGTGAAATCTTGATCCCACCAAAGTCTTCAATGGGGCCAAAATTTCATCCAATTAGATGAAGTGACTTCTCAAGAGTTATACAGAAAATCTATGGCCAAGAACTGAACCCAGAGCCTCTAAGTTACAGTCTAGTGCAATGTTCTCTCTAAGCTTTTCCACCCAGGTATGGAATAAATTTTGTTATGTGCACCCAAGCATGTGTGAATGTGCACCACCAGGAGAAACACAAACCTAGCTGTGGGTGCTCTGCTAATAAGCTCAGTGGCATTCCAATCTCTTCTGAGCAGCCGCACAAGCGCACAGCTTACAGGAAACACTGAAGTGTATTAACCACAAGTTTACCCTTTTCACTTTGAAGCAAATATGTTTTGCTACCATCTGCTACCAAGAGGCAGGAACAAAGAGCTCTAGCTATTCACAGTACCAACTCTCCCAAAATATGCAATTAAAATGGGAGAATAAGTAATAATTTTCCTTTTTTTTACACGATTTTTGCCCTCCACCCATTGATTAATGCATGAACTATACTACTATAGAACAGTGGAGCAGACATAAAATAATTTCATCATCTGACATATCATGTTATAGCTATTGAAAAACATCAAATTCTTCCCTTTGGAAATAAAAAAAACCCTTCTCTTTTTTTTTCTAATCACATCATTTGGACAAAACACAGTTGCGATTATATGGAGCATGCTGGGTTTTTCTACATTCCACAGCTGTAATAATGAAGCCATTAAATTACTGGGTCAGAGGTCCCAATTCACAAAGAACTAATACCAGTTTATTGTTTCTAATCTTATTAAGTTAGAAAATAGTCTTGAGAGGTAACGTCAACCTGTAATGGCTGAAGTATTGATTATATTAACCCAGTGCTCATGGATAATTCAAGGAGCCTAATTTCATCTAATTTCTGTAATTTTTACAACGGTCCAGCCCAACTGCTTTATGGCAAAACACTCCCCAATTATTTCTATAAATAATGTAAATCTATTATTAGATTTGGTATGTATTAGCTAGTAAAGCATTTTGTATAATGGGCTAGAGGAATATTTTTTTTCTTTTAAAATCTTTGTTCTTGATCCCAACCATCTTTCCAGAGTGAGGCATCATTTCATTTTTTCTATTCTTGCTAATAAAATAAATACCTATGACCAACATTTTCCAAAACTTCATCAGATTTAGGAGTGCCCCTTGCACTCAGAATTGATGAGCCCTTTGGAAGATTTTGGCCTATATCAGTATATAACCAGTTTATAACCAATGAGTGTCATCTCTCTAGCTCTTACAAACCTTAATTTCTCCTAATATTGATGGACCAACATTTGAGAGTCCGTGAACCCAGGCATTCCTATACTCTGTCTAAAGAATAAAAACGTGATCTTGCTAGGTTTCTAGTGTTTCTTGCAAGTAGAGAGACAGAGAGTGTAGTGTGTGTGCATATGAAATATACATGCACTTATATATCCCCAAATCACTAGTGCTCAGTGGGACATGATCCAAAGACCATAATATTCAATGAGAGTCTTTCAGTGACATCAGCTGCTTTTGGATCAGGCCTATAGAGTTAGTTGTTATTTAACTATATATTTTCTAAGGGTGTTTCTACTGTTGCCGACTGTACCCGCCTGCCCCATAGTACCATCCTTCATTCAGAATCTTTGTGCTGAGAAAGTCAGTGGTTTGAAATCCTTTTTTACTCCTCTTTTTCATCCTTTACCCACTAAGGCTTTACTAGGAAAGTACTACATGCATTAACAACATTAATGTGATTTAAGTTACTGAACCAAACTGAATGCTAATCTATTCAAAATATTTCTCATAAGAACATTTATTAGCTTGGAGGACATGTGTGGGCAGAGCTCATTTTTAGTGACCTGTAACACCTGAATAATGATCACAATAAATCAGACCTCATTACTATGTAAGGGAGGTCTGGATGGAGCAACTCACCAAGTAATGAGGTCTAATTTGGTGCCACAGAATTATTTTACACAGTATTTAGAAATAAGGGAGGGAGGCGGAGCAGAGGCTGGAAGGGGTGTAATTAATCCAGATTTCTCATGTGATGGTGAGTCACTAATTTTGGCTCACTGCTTCTGCATGATATTAGAGGTACGGTCTTTAATTTTTACTGGCTACATTTAACCATTCAGAGTGAACAATCTAGACTTCTAGTATCAGGTTATATGGAAATGGGTTGGAGCTAAAAGCACAGTATAATGGGATTTAGAAAATAGACATCACAGGGAAGGTAAAGCATGACATTTGTTAGATCAGCGGAAAGTGGAAGAATAAAGCAGGAGGACCTGATTCTTTGTGCAGAACCAACAAAGCTAGCAAAGTTCATAAGGTGGCAACCTGGACTACACTAAACATGAGAACATAAGAATGGCCATATTGGGTCAGACCAAAGGTCCATTTAGCCCAGTATCCTGTCTGCCATCAGTGGCCAATGCCAGATGCCCCAGAGGGAGTGATCAGAACAGGGAATCATCAAGTGATTCCTCTCCTGTCATCCTGTCATCCATTTCCAGCCTCTGACAGAGACTAGAGACACCATTCCTACCCATCCCAGCTAACAGCCATTCATGGACCTAACCTCCATGAATTTATCTAGTTCTTTTTTTGAACCCTGTTAAAGTCCTAGTCTTTCGATCACCTCTGGCAAAGAGTTCCACAGACTGACTGTGTGTTGTGTGAAGAAATAACGATGAAGCCCTGGGGATCACAATTCCTGTGTATGAGTCCTTGCTCTACTGTGTGACCTTAGGGGAAGTCACTTCACCTTGCTTCTGTTTTCCACCTGTAAAAGGGGACATTGATATTTTTTTTTTTTTGCAAAGCACGTTAATATCAATAGATGAGAAATGCCATATAAGAGCTCAGTTAGGCATGATTATCTATTCTGTAATGTTTTTAATAATATGTTTGAGATTTTCAACACCTTCAACTAAAATAGGCTAAATCCCCATGCTTTGAAAATCTAAAACAGAGCACTGTTCTTCTAGGTACTTACCACTGTGGTTTCTAAAGCCAGATCCTTCAAGGTATTTAGGTGCCTAATTCCCATTGGAAGTTTAGTATCTAATTATCTTGGAGGATCTGGGCCTATATGTAGAGAGGGACCAAAATCAAAATGCCAGATCAAAACTCAAAATTTAATTATCAGACTAAATTTATCTATCTCTGTAATAGACACACATCCCTGTGGTGTTCACAATCTAGAAGCAAATCTGAGTTTTCCCAAAATGTAGGATCTTCAGATTTTGGCCAGAAATATGCTGCAAATTGGGATCCAAATCTAGACCCAGGTTTTGTGCTTGGGCCTATTGTAAAATATATACACAAGAAAAGTTCAGTACATTCCTCAGAATCCAATAAACAAATGATCTTCCATGAGAATGGATGAAAATACTTTCTTCGTCTAGTGAAAAATACATTGTGCCAGCTTTTCTTCAGTCAACTCTTTGCAGTATATATAGATTGAAGTGAAAAAAAATCATGAGAACTAAAAATAAATCCTGCCTGAAAAGCCAAAATGAAAACCAAAATAGCCTAGATAGTATAATGCCCAGTGGTCAGACTGAAAGGGAGAGAAGTGGTAGATTACCTCCTCAAAAATGATAGCACATGCCAACTTTCCCCCTTTCTCTCATCTCCTTTCCTTGTCCAGCAACACCAAGAGGTGAGAGTATAGCATGACCATTTACATACTTCCTTCCTTGAGAAATCATGCTACCTTATCAAATGACAACACTAATGTGATTTCATGCAGAAGAAACACAAAAGATGTGCATCTTTCCAAAATGGCAAGGGGAATCTGAGAAAATAAATGAAGAGGAGCCCAGGAAAAGTCAAAGTATGATACATGTTCCCCCAGAAAAAATAAATAAATTACTATGGAAACTAGACAGAGACTACTAATCAGAGCAGCAATAACTTGCTATCTGCAGAAGTCCACATATTGGAGTGTATGGTATATTGTAAATATGTAAGTGGATTACTAAGCATGCAGGACTCATCTCTATACGATGGTAAGGCAGATTTCATTTCAGATGGCAAGGGGACTAACAAAATGTGTTGCATATTTATATATTCTCTTGTTGCCTAGTGCGGATGCTGCCACAGGTAATACTGTAATGTTAGACAGCATCCTTAACAAGGTTTGGGACCCTCTTCAGTGAGTTTTTTAAGCCTGGCCACTGGCTGTTAATTTACTGCTGACATTGTTTAACCCTGAATGGATGGCATGCTACATATTGAATTGGGCATCTTATTCTCCTAATATTTGGACCATTGTCTTTTGTGCATTTTTTTAACTAGAAAGGAGACCACATTGCTCCAACCATAACTACATGGTAAGGTGAAATACCCTGAGGCTAGAGGGCTCTTTGACTTGCCCAGTCAGAACCGATCTCTTGCTGTCTGGAACCTTTTGTCACAGCCATCCATTATTTCTTAGTTTAATTCTTTATGCACAGCTTTTCATATTGATTACTTAACATCATTAGTTTGGGTCAGTCCATGCAAGAGACAATGGAGAGATCAATTTTAACCATGTGAGCGAAAGGAACTGCTCTGAAAGCATCCACAGACTGGAATCATTTATCTTCTGTCCTCTGAATCATAAATCTTTTACAAGTGTAGAGTTAGATTCGTTGTTTGCTGCAGACACATGTGATGGGATGAGGGGAATTGTCAAAATGATCTGTGTTACAGGACGAAGCTGCACCCCTAGAAACATATTGCTATTGGCATGGACAGTACCATGAGCTGCTGCAGAAAGCATGATTTTCATAGTGGGCCAAGTTCTCTACTTGGTCAATGAGCGTACAGTTTGGTCTGCTATGGGCATCCTGCTGAGAGAAGCTGAATGACCTCTATTTCCATTTACTACAGGGGAGGTTAAGGGCAGTGGAGTAGCCAGGGATGAGCCTGAGTAGGCCATGGCCTCCCCATCTGTGATCCAGGCCCATCCACCCCGTCTCAACTTTGTTCCTGCCCCAGGGCCCCCTGCCCAGCTCAGCCATCTGGTGCTCTTGCCATGCGGTAGGGTCGGGATGTAGGGGCTTGCCCCACTCTTCTCTTCTAGAGTTCTAGCCCAGTCAGGGACTTGTCTTGCTCCTCCTGCCAGACACACTTGCCAGAGAGTGGCATTGGTGCATGGGGCTTATAAGCCCCCTAGCCTGCTCCCTGGCAGGAGTGCCAGGCAGGCAGAGTGGAGTGGGGCAAGTCCCTGCAGCCTGACCTTGCACTCCCCAGCAGGAGCACCAGGCAGACTCAGTGGAGCAAGCGCCCTGACCCCTCAATCCCCAGCAGCAGCTGGGGCAGCAGAATAGGCTTCCAGACCCCTCTACAGAGACCCAGCTTCCTGGCAAGAGCACCTGGTGGAGCAGGGTAAGCCCTGTACCCTGTCCCACTCTTCAGGTACATCCCTCAGTGTCCCCTGACCAGCGTGTCTCTCCCATCCTATCATCTGCAAGGCTGGTCGGAGGAGCAGCCCAATCTTTCCTGCATCCCTCTCAGTCCCTCCTTGTCATTGCCCACCCATCTGAAGTTGGGGCCCACCCAAGTGTCCCCTTCTGGCTATACCACTGGTTAAAAGTGCTCCCTACTTCTCGGAAAGTATTCAGTACATTGTAGGATTGGATCTTCTGTCTCGTTCAAATCAATGCACCTATGTTCCTTTGCTGCCAGGAGGCCCACACTTTCACTGAAGAGCCAAAAATGCTGATTTGCTGTGTGTCGTGGTTGGGGACCATGAATGCCAACCTCTGGGCATTCATGTTCTACCTTGAACATGGGTATGTTCTATAATTAGATTTCACAAACCCAATAACAAATGTAAACATGAAACACTCTAACATTCATACCATGGAATCACAGACAGTCCCTTTGGGTATTCCAGTTTATCTTGTTAATTCAGGCAAGCTGAATTTAGTGATAGATGGTTGCTAAATACCAAAGACCACAAAAGATTCAGGTTACTTCTAATCCCAAGAGACAAGTCACTTACCCCAGGTCAATTTGTACCTCAGAAATCACACCAAAGGCAATGTTTGTAGCTAACCCTAGAGTAAAGTCAATAAGGGTTTATTAACTAGCAGAAAGAGAAAAGAGGTATTTACCAGTTAAAGCAGGCAACATATATACACAAATGAGTTACAATCTATAGTTCTAAAGGTGACAAAGTCATAGTAATCTGTCAGCACTGAATGTCTTTTGGGACAAACCCAGGTTGATTTTGGGATCTCTGCTTCTGTTTCCCAGCTCCAGGCCTTTCATAATCCAAACATCAAAGAGATTAAAAAAATGTCTGCTGTATTTCCTTCTTCTAGCTTTCAAGCTGATGAGATGAGCCCTTTTGCATGCTGATTACCTAAGTCTTTGTACTGTGATGTTCCACAAATGGCCCATTTAGTTTTTATAGTCTTACCCCAAGGGCTAGAGGTAATATTCTTAAGAGGGCTTTAGCATTTTATAGTAGGCAAAGTTTTCTCTTGCTTAGTGAGTTACATATCCCGAAATAGCTATTCTGCATCTTTAAATGCACCCGTTATTTCAAAATATAGAGAGCGGAGGCTCTTTGACCAACCAAATGTCTATTGTATTATATTTTTTTTTTGCCCCATTGTGCAAGACCCACAAGCCCAAGTCAGTTGATTCAGCCCCTAAGGCTCTTTGCCACAGGTCTTTTTTTGCCATGCAGACATACCCTTGAGATCCATTTTCAAAAGTGATTTAGACACCTGTGAGCCTGAGTGCTTATCTACATGGTGAGCTTCCATGCAGCAAGCCAGGCTTGTGAATGTACAACTCACCAGCTTGTTGTGTGGTAACTCTCCAAGTGGACTCTACTACAGCATAGTGAAAGTCACTCTGAGTGCAACTTAGGTCACGTCTTCACTTGCTGCGCTGGAGATCGATCTTCTGGCCTTCAGTTTAGTGGGTCTAGTTAAGACGTGCTAAATTGAACGCTGAGGATGGCTGCAGTTGGCGCTGGTACTCCTGGCAGTCGCAATGAGTGAGGGAACTGACGGGAGCATTTGCTTCCATCTGCCTCCCTCTGTGAAGACAGCACCAAGATCAGCCTAAGATAAATTGACTCCAGCTATGTATTTTACATAGCTGGAGTTGTGTACCTTAAACCCCACCTTCCAGGTCTAGTGTAGACCTGGCCTTAGAGTATTGTGTTTTCAATGAGACATAGGTTTCCAAATCATTTAGGTTTTGAAAATTTTACCTTTAGTCTTGCTGTGCTGTATTTCCTCCTCTGATAAATGGGGATAGTCGTATTTCCCATGGGCATTAGACAAATATATTAAAGATTACAAGGTTCTTAGATAAGATAGGAAGATAGAGAATTCAGACACACTACTTTGTCTCAGTAAGAAAACACTAAATAGACTATATTCTGCACATTATACTATTACTACATTTGCTTCTAATCTCAGTTGCACCCATGCAACCTCATTCCACTGAAATCTAAGTTACAACGTGTTTCCAAGGAGATATTACATAGCTATTGAAAGACAGCATAATACACCCAGGCAGTTTATTACTAAGCTTATAGGAAATTTTAGATATGAGCTTTATGCCTGTATGGCCCAAAGGACTTCTGGGGAATAGCCTGTTTTAAATAAGTGCATTACTGTATTTCTTCATATTTGAAGAAATGTACAATAACTATGTGTGACAGTAATATTGAGATCTGACTTTATCAGCAGCCAAGATCTTGAAGAAAAATAATAAATTTTTCCTTTAAAGGACAATCATTTATTTCGATGAATTTGTTCAAAGCAAATATTTAACCTTTCAAATAAAATGTTGCCATCTTCACAGCAAATACAGTTTTTCAGAATCACCAAAACTTTGTGAATATTCCTTGTTTTTTCACAAGCATTTTAAAGAAAAAAAATCAGAAGTCATTGTTTGTTATGAAAACCTATAAAAGATGTTTTCCTCCCACTTTACCAGAGATGAGAATTTCTAGTTACCCAATTATTTTCTCTAGCTGCTCTGAGTCAAGCCATCTGAACTACTGATTTTTACTTAAACTGGCCATAAGAAAATAATAATATAATAATAATAAAAATAATTAGTTTTGGTCGACACAAAACTATTTTCCTATATTTTGGTGAGCTGAGTGGTTAAAAAATAAAGATTGAACCAAGCATTTCATTTCATTTTTTAATTTTTAAATTAAATAATATTTCAAAACAAAAAATCATTTAAATTCAAAAATTGAAATATTTCAAGCATTTCAAAATGAAGTGTTTTGATTTTTTCAAATATTTTTCTAATCAAGTGTTTGGCAAATTAGACACAAATTCATCATTTTTCCCATCAACTCAAATTTGCCTTGTTCAGGAAAATAAAGTTTTGGATGAAAAATTTCAACTAGCTATATCCTGCTGTCAGAGGGAAATCATTTTGCTGTATGATTCTGCTTCTGATGTGGCTTCCTTCAAAAAGTGACTGTGGCAGCCGTCATTATGTCCTTGCGGGAACTGCATGCTGCCACTATACACTAGTTGGTAATGGTGTCACCTCAGAGGTCTTTATGCACCACAGGCTGCTCTCTAGTCTATGTAGGAAACATGACATCATATTGTGACACTGTGCATCTGTAGAATAGAGCACCCTAAAGCTCTGTTAGAACACTAACAAAGGATGGTGCTACTAGCTATGAGAGCACCTCAAAAGAGTTGGAAGTTTGGCTTGGAGAAGTATCCTAATATTTTGAATATTCATCTAAAGCAGTAGTTCACTGACCTTGGCAGTCCATTGTGGGTTATGCAGATGTGTGTCTCCTGAGCCAGAGTTGGAATATGCCAGACTGGCATTCCAGCATTTTTGCACATTGAGGAGGACATTTTGAGAACAGATAGGCATCCTGCACACAGAATAATTTTGCACTAACTGCGTGAGATGTCCTCCTGGCAGGGGTATTCCCACACTGGCAGCAACACTCTGGTACTACCAGAAATGAAAGGGGTCCAAGACATCTAGTCAGATGCCAAACAGGTCTTTGTCAAAAAGATCACTGCCCCTAAAGCATTTTGTCTCAGATCCTCAGAGGCATTTAGGAACCTGCTTTCCATTTATTTCAATGGGAATTAGGTGCCTAAATACCTTTGAGGATCTGGTCTCTTGTCTGAAACAACGGATGGGAAATCTTAACAGGGGAGCTTTCTCGTGAACTTTCTTGTATTTGGCAGTACTCCAGCCCTGAAGAATAATAACAGACTTTGAGGGAAAGTAGAGGGTTTTGACATTTCCAGTCCTACTTGGACCTGGAAGTTCAATAGTGTGTGAAAGTAAAAATAATTACCACAAACTAATTAATCATGGAGATTAGGTCCATCAATGGCTATTAGCCAGGATGGGTAGGAATGGCATCCCTAGCCTCTGTTTCTATGGAGGTGGGTGACGGGGGAAGGATCATGTGAGGATTACCTGTTGTGTCCCCTCCCTCTGGGGCATCTGGTATTGACCACTGTCGGCAGACAGGATACTAGGCTGGATGGATCATTGGTCTGACCCCAGTATAGCCGTTCTTATGTTCTTATTTGAGCTTCCTAATACACTCTGGCGTATGGCAGTTGGATCGTCTTTAGTGTCCAATGATCCAGAAGGCATTTACTACACAATTTTCATTCTTCTTCTTATTAGATGTATTTATAAAGCTAACAAATCCGTGGTACATGGTATACCTTATCAACACTAAGGGCATGTCTCCAGGAAAGGGGAAGGGCGATTTAAGATATGCAACTCCTGCTACATTAATTACATAGTTGGAGTTGATGTATCTTAAATCACCATCCACACAGCAGGAGACTGATGGGAGCAAATTCTCCCATCGGCTTCCCTTACTCCTCATGAGGAGCAGGAGTACTGCTGCCAACAAGGGCTCCCTCTTAGTTTGAATTAGCAGGTCTTCACTAGACCCGCTTAATCAAACCCTGAAAAATTGACCATGGCAGTGTCGATCTTCTGCATAGTGTAGACACGTCCTAAGGGTTTTCAGAGCTTGTACTAGCTCAGTGTCCCTACTGTACATGCTATATGCACATTGACTGGCAGCAGTGCGATAAACTGATCAGCAAGGACAAGCCTCATAGGCAGTTGAGTAGTAATAGCTAGTCTCGGCAAGCCAAGACTCTGCATGATATAAAGTAGAACCATTTGAATCTTTCATGAATTATAGTGGCACACAATGGAATGTCCATAACTCATGATTTACAGCTCCTGGACACGCTTCCCACCTGTGCAAGATGGATAAGGCACATGGAAATGCCAGGCACGAGAGCTCCCTGTTTCTTTCCTTTCAGTCATGCTGTCTGAATATTTGTCAAGAAAAGACCAAGGAAGAAAACAATAGCCTAGGAGTGAATTCTGAAGTAACTATCAGAGCAGATTATGTGCATAGGAAGTGACAGTTTCTGGTTGCTGTTAGTATGCAGCAAATTGAAGTATTGTAGTTTTATCTGTTATCAGAAAAGTTCTCTATTTGAAAAGGGTGGGGGGAGCAGGAGCCCCATCGTCTCAGTTTTAACAAGGACCAGCTGAAAAATGAAGGCAAGCAGCACACAGACCGTCTTATGTCTGCCAATTCATTTCCTGGCCCTGGGAAAAAAACCCTCTTGTTTCCTCTCATGCAGGCCAAACATGGCAAAGCACCAAGGGAATTCTGAACAGAATCAATTGCACTTGTTACTAACTGAGTTTTCTTTTATTCTTATATTACCAAGGCCTGGATACTCAGCTGCAAGCAATTATAATGAAGAGTTACTGAGTAATGGTTTCCAGATTGCTCCATGATGGGGCATTAATTGAAAGGGACAATTTAAGAGCTTAGGCCATGTAAATGCATTTCTTATTCTGTCAGATTGAGAAATTTCTGCAGGCAAGATGCAGAAAATGCTGAAAACTGATAAAGAGTTACTAGTAGCCACTTAAATGAACATTTGGAGAAAGGGTTTTTACATTTAAGGAATCAAGAACAATTAAAATAAAGTACTAAGCCAGAGTTTTATTAGGAGTTAGAATATATACTTTCTCAATCGTGGGGTAAAGTCTCTCTCAAAGACATAGATCCTCCAAGGTATTTAGGTGCCTGAGAAGAATTGGGAGTTAGGTACCTAAATATCTTAGAGGATCTGGGTGAGAGCAGCTATGCAGAAGTCAGCTGAGGCACTCTTGATTGAGGCAGGGACAGATAAAAGCAGAATTTGGCTTGAATTCTGTCTAATCTCTCTTTGCCCTGGTCTACACTAGTGAGTCATTTCACAATAATCAAAATAATTTCCCTTGTTTCAAAATAATTTCCAAGTGTAGACATGTCCTATAAGGCCTGATCCTGGGCCCACTGAGTCAAAAGCCCATAATATTGCATGATGGACACCTGCCTTTTGATGTCAGGTGAGAGAAAGCACTTCCATTTTTCAGGCTCAGCATCACAGTAAAGCAATGGGCTCCAGGCAAGACACTGGATAGATGAAATATCTAAATGAGACTGTTAGTTCAACCTGGAATGAGCGAACCACATAAATAAAAGTATCCAGCAGGAAAGTATCCTACTAGGTATGTTTGCAAAGGTGATTCTCTTCTCCAATAAAATCAGCCTAGTAATGCTGCTATAAAATAATGCAATAGAAGAATCAGGCCCAGGAATTTTATCTTTCTGCACATTCATAAGCAGTTTGGCATTATCTAGTAAACTGCTGTGATTACACATATAAAAGTGCTGCTGGCAAGGTAGAACAAAAGAGTAAACCTGCCGTAACACATTTTAATGGACGAATAAGAGAGATGCAACTTTCTGCATGAAACAGCTAAACATTAGAATCCTTTTCAGGTCTGGAAGAAATACTTTGCTGCACTTGGCTGTGAAGTTTATATACAGAGTTCTACTTTAGTCAGCCTTATTTTCCTCTTGCTAGTATTACAAGAATGCTAAATTCATTTTATTCACTTAACATTCATTCTAGATATATCATTTTCCCAGTTTCCTCATCAAGTAGTATTAGATCTAAAATAAGTGATAATATAGAGACAAATTGCTCTTTCCAAAGCACTGAGCCCAACAGTATAATAATTCCTGGCTTCTCTACTTCTCACACTACTGTACTTCCCCAGCTCGCGCAGACGAAAGTTCAGCCACTTGTGATTAAGTCACTAAAGTGAAGGAAGGGCATCAATGAACAGTTTGCTGACCTTTTATTCAATATTAAGGAAAGTGAATGCTTCATCTAAAAGCCACAGTCTGCCAAAAAGCTATTACTGAGATGCCTGGGGTTGCAAATATAAACACTGTCAAAGTGGGTGGTCAATTCAGACCAGGCTTTGGATTGATTCATAGGCATCAAATTAATCTGTAAGAAGGGATGTTGCTAAAATCCAGTTTTTGGCCGAGGAGAGCATAAACCCCACCAGAGTGTGTCAGCTATTGTGTTATTTTGTTTCAGGAAAGCAGACTTTGCCAGACAACATTTGATATTATAGTTTCTCTAAAATCAAGGCTGGGGGTGAAACCTAAGCCCCATTGAACTCAATGACAAAATTCCCATTGACTTCAATGGAATCAAGATTTCACTGTGCAGTTACAGAGCCGTTCTTCTCATGTTCTTTCCTTCCTCGAGACTCACTTAATTCTCCTTGATAACAATTTGCCTTTCAGTGGCATATGCAAAGCTATGGCCTGCTCAACCCTTGGCCCAGAATTTGCAGGGAAATTCCACTGACTTCAGAGCACCTGCTGAGGACTAGACCTCTCATATAAGATACATCTAGACTGCAAAGTAAAGCCAGAGTTCAAACTCAGGCTCAAGCATAGACCCCCATCCCTCTACACACACATTGCATTAACTCCGGGTTCAGACTCAAGGTTCTAGAATCTCACAGATGTGGAGAGTCCATGGCTCAGTCAATCTGAGACCCAGGGTTCAAGCCCTATTGCACTGCACTGTAGACGCAGCCTCACAAGACCCAGGCTCTGGGAATCCACAATCCCATGGGCTGACTTTCTTTATCTTCTGGACTGTCAAGTTTGGTGGATAGTCAAGTTCTCCCAGTGCACCATGAACAAAGAGCTAGAGTGGCCATATTTTGGGAGGACATTAAAAAGTCTGTGTTACGAGTGGATGCACTAAAGCCTACAGAATGAAGTGTAACTTCAGGAGCCTCTGGCTGAGACCCAGAGTTTAATAAATCCTAGCATGGGATTCCAAATGATTGTAGACACTCAATCGCAGGATTAACAAACCCAGAGTCTACTAACCCCAGTTCCACTAATCCTGAGTTTACCTTGCAATGTAGACACACCCATAGAGGCCCAGTGGCCCCACACTCCTTAGTACTTACCATGCCACCAGTATTTGCCACCTCATGGTTTCCCCAAGTAACCTTAGGAAAACTTTCAGAGTGCAAAATGGGACTCAGCATATGAAAATGTTGGCTGTGTCTGAATGATCCTTTGCTGGAAAATCTTTGCAGATGAAGCAAGGATGATGCAGTGTAGCTAATGGTTATTAACAATAAATATTTCTATTTGTATTGCTATAGAACCTAACAGTCTCATCCCTTGTGCTAGGTATGATATAAAAAAGCTTACAATGTAATCAACCCAACCAGCTCCACACCTTTTTTTCCCTCTCATCTGAGTAGACCCAAAATCTGTGGAGGGGCTTCCATAGTGTTATATGAGAGCAGTATCATTCCATTTCATTCTCAAGCCCACTTCCCTCCAACTACTATTCCTCTATTTTGACAGATTTTCCATATTTTTCCCTCTAGTTATGTGATATTTAAGAGGGCATGATAAGACTTTCCACCCATTCCATTGGTTGGGGATGTCGCATAAGTGAGCACTGAAGGATTTGCCCTTTCATGTGTAGGGATATAGACACACACACACTGTAAGAGATTATCCATGCCAAAAGATGAAGGCTCTAGTTACTTGGTGATTAAGCAAACTTCCTTTGCTTTTACTAATTCTTGGAGGAAAATGAGCATATGGTGTTACTTCACAGCAGACACATGACAGCAGCCTAAAGAATGAACAGAGAATTTTGCAGAGCTTCTATTTTTTTTCTACCAAAATTAATTATGCTTATTAGAGGGGATTGTTCTTTCAAGGATTGGCCAAATCTATCCCTGGGCTCACTCCGTTAATGTTAGAAAATTTACATCTGGGTAAGTGTGGCCCAATTTGGGCCAGAAATTAATCTATCAACCCTCCAAATACTGAAAATAAAATAAAAACCTTCTGATGTGATTTAGGAGGGAAAAAAACTAAACAAAATTTTGGTTAGGGCTAAAAATGTCATTAAATATTTTGAAATAGTTTCTGGACACCTCGGTTTTGTTGTGTTGTTGTTGATGATTGGTTTAATTTCCTCTCAGTCAAACTGTACTTTGAAATGTGAGAAATCATTATGAGAAAGACAAGGTGGGTTGGGTAACATGTTGTATTGGACCAGTTTCTATTAATGGAAGATACATGCTTTTGAACTACACAGAGCTCTTCCTCAGGACCTGTCTCTCACACATCCTGGGATCAACAGCATTACAACACAGCACATGTTGTTATGTAATTTGTAGTTACAAAAGCCAGGCTCTTGCTCATGATGGTGAGCAGGGCCACTCTCATTAATAAAACGAGCCCATTACCATGCCCTTCACCTTCCCCCACCACAAAACAAAACATTTGATTTAACATCCAGAATAAACATACAGTCAACCAGAACAATGTCCAGTGTGAAACTTGGTCAAGCTATAAAGCTGCCAGCAAATAACACAGAAGCAAACAAAGCTTTACTCTGAATTTTAATTTTTAAAAGAATGCAGTACCCAAAGAAATATGAAACTGATAACCAGTAGAGAATGAATCTGGGAGTTTTTTCCTCATGCACAACAGTAATTTTGGTGCTGGAAGGTGGGATGCTTAATAAGATGGTGGTGAGGTGTGAAGGAGGTAGATAGGAGAATCCATGAAGATTCAAATCCTGAGAAGGAAAAATAAAAATGAAAAAGGATTTGTTGTTAAAGGAAATTTTGCATTAAGTCACCCAAGTGCTGAAAGACTCACTGTTCTTAGAAGTTCTAGACTGGTCCTCTTTGATACAGCATAAATGTTTTTCTATTTGTATAGAGGAAACTTGTGTGTATTCAGAGTGTGTGCAGAAATTAATGGACTACATACAAAGGCATTTTTGTTCCCCCCCCAAATTTTTCATTTCTTTTGGCAAAAGTCAGTGGTCCCATCACATAATGGAAAGTTCAAGGTTTCAATGTAAATCATATAATTAGAAGGATATTTCCTTTGCTTTAAACCTTTAAAAAAAACAAGCAAGCAAACAAACCTCACAAGATGGTTTACTTGTTTTGTCTGGCTTAGGGCATCATTACATAGCCAGCTGTTGGGAGGTTGACTATGTGACACCCTATTTTCAGTAATGATTAGCCTAATAATAATGGCAGTTGCAGATTTAACCACAGGCAGACGGGACATTGCCTCACGGCCCCTTCTCTATAATGAGACCATGTTATTTTGGTTGCTATTTTCTGCTCTGCAAAGAGTTTGAAAGAACTTATACATAACCCTTGGCACCAAGCCAGTGCCTTAAATAGGATTTCGAAAGAATCCCAGTACATATTGATCATCTAGTCAGGACCAAAGTATTAATTGTCCATTGTCTAGTTCAGGCATTTTGTGTAAAGATAGAGGCCAATTTCCTAAACAGGCATGCACCTTTAATGAGTGTAATGTTCAAGTACTAGGGAGTATGACTGTTAATCATGAATTATGCAGTAAACCAGAGCAACTCTCTCTTATTCACATTAAAGTAATGCCTATTTTCCCCCAACTTCTAAACTCAGCTTTGGAGTTCAACAGTCAAAGAAAGAGCTGTTTTCAGCTGCAAGAGTAAGGGAACAATTTTTCATCCATAATAAGACCGAATCCTAAAGGCTGCAACTCATTTTTCACTCAGTCAAAATTCCCACTAACTTTAGTGAGAGTTTTACCTGAGTGAAAAGAGGAAGAGAGACATTTTTAACAGCTGGAATTAAAAACCAGATTTCCTTCTTGTAACTAACATTTAGTGCAGTTTTGGTCCTGTTAAACTAGATGCCTTTGAACACTGGGAGGAGGGAATTGGAAACTAACAAGTATTTTGTTTAGATAATATGCAGCAGCATGAAGAACCACAACATGCAACTTAAAAGGAACTGCTTGCTGGATTTCTATCATCTCAGCAATCTGCAAAAGAAGAAGTTAGATGGCAGAGCCTCAGATCTCCAAAGGAGTCATTATGATTTGGCTCACTGCTAAACTATGTTGCAAAAATACTCTGGAGTCTATTGTTCTACCAGGACATGTGAGTAACTTACATTAAACTTAATTGGTCTTGGGCAATGAGAGACAAATAGGGTTCTGAATATGGATATGCTAGATACAATCCAAATCTTCAAAGGTCTGTTAAGAAACCATTAGGGAAAATTCCTATTGATTGAATTCTAAATGTGAAACAATTAAAGTTTTATTGATTTTTTTAAAACCCTGTAGAATGAAATATTAAATGATACTGGAATTTAAAAAATTCAATCCACTATAGAATTTTGTAGCTTAGTTTGAAAATTCTATTGGCTATTAAATAATCGAGTACTCTTCAATAAAAGAGCAGTCTATTATTTCTTTCTCTATAATCCTATAAACAGACATTTCACAGCTGTAGAAATGCAAAAGAAATTCAAGCCTTAAATATGTCACTACAGTCACATTGACAAAACTGAAGTAGTTACAGTGTCCTCAAACTACACTTCAGAAAGGAATAGTTGAAAAGACAGAATATATGTTGGCTACATTGCTTGTCCCCAGGCTGTAATTTGGCTCTCCACTTCCACCCCATGCTGGCACAGAGTGCTGGAAGAACAACCCAATAAATATAGTCCTGGGAGCCTTGTCATCACCTGGTACCAATTTATCCTTCTACTAAAATCTCCACACAAGCCAGGTGGGTACCTCATGGAACTGAATGTCTTTCCTGGAACATCTGGCACTGTGCAAAAGAGACACTAAATGAAATTGTGTCAACCTTCACACTGACGCTACCCACAACAGACATGTTAGCATGATTGCGTCTGAATGCTGCAGGAGCCAACTGATGTTTTAAGGCCCTTTCTGGTTCTCCCACCAGAGTGAGGGGAGAGATTGCCTAGAAAAGCTCAATGTTCCTTTATATTAGGGGAAGAATGTTTCCATGCTGAAAGGACTAAATAGATCAAAGAAGAAACTTATTCAACAGAATAAACTATGGATCCTTGTAAAAATGACATTCATCAGCCAAACTTTCCCATTCTCCATAACAGTATGCCAGGGGATATTTTGGGGGCATTGCTGATGTTGGAAAGATCTGGCACAGAGCATTTGAGGACAAATCGTGACACTGCTTCAGCTACTAGGGAGTGTCTCTAAGGCAAATTCCTGGCAGCTACACAGAGGCTCTCATTCTTCTCTCACAACTCTGG
Organism: Rafetus swinhoei; assembly: GCA_019425775.1. Taxonomy (NCBI): domain Eukaryota; kingdom Metazoa; phylum Chordata; order Testudines; family Trionychidae; genus Rafetus; species Rafetus swinhoei. The sequence goes on along the minus strand of CM033424.1, from coordinate 198,553,741 downwards.
TGGTAGTGGTGGCCATGTAAATCCATTGGGCTTCAGAAATACTGGAGCATCTCCTTCATTAGGGAAGAAGACACTGATTCCTGCCCATCTGCCCAGCCAAGCTATTTCATCTGCATGCTGGACTCGGGGCTTTCCTTAGTGTTTTAAAGCACATTATTTAAGAATAATAACTTTTGTTATTAAAACTGTCCCAGACTATATATCCCAAGTATATTAACAGTCAGAAAACATCTGGGAGTGATAGTTGCTCCCATCCCCCCAAAATCTGATTTTTAGTTACCAGCCATCAGATTAAAACTAAAACACCTGATTGCCACATATACAAAGCTTGAGTTTTTGTTGAGTCTTCTGAAAAATGTCACTGGACAATTTCTTGACTAAGGGTGGCTTAGAAGAAAAACCATAATGGCCCTCTGCATGCCTGTCTACACACACACACACACACACACACACATGCACACACAAATACACGTTATGTGGAACTGGTTGTTGTGGAAAGGGATGGATTTGAAATTTGTATCAAAATCAAACTACTTTGTTATGCAACTTGAGTTTTGTGAAGGTTATGGCTGTCACTCTAAACTTTCATGAAACCATATATTTGCTTACACACACTCTTCCTCTAATTATGGAGCATCTATTATGTATGTGCGCACATGCACGCATCATTATACATGCAATTCCAAATACAATTGAATGTGATTCTGCTCGTTAATTATGTGTCATGCAAATAGGTTATAAATTGTGGACTAGACTGTGTCTGTTAAGCACAGCCTGACCCAGGGGCAGTGCAAAAATCACACCACCTGTGGGAGTCCTTTGGGACAACACTGTGCCTGGGACATGCACTGATGGCCAGTGCAAGGGGAGCTGTGAGCTCACCACCTTCTGTCACACTTGTGGCATCATATGACCTGAACACACACAGTAGGGACAGGCATTTTTTGTGTTTTCCTGAGCGCAGAGACTGAGACTATCCTTGGAGCCTGCACACTTCATGGAATAGTACAATAGAAATTAATAGGAACCAATTTCTCTAGGGTGTTTTGGAGCTTCCTATTGAATCAAATAGAGAATAGTTCCCTCATAAGACAGTCCTATGGAATGGATTAGAACCCTGTGGAAAGGGCACCATTTTCTAGTGACACTCTGTGCCAGATCATGGGTTCTTCTGCCTCTGAGGCATAGTCACTGCTTTCCCCACCCACCCTGTGCAAGTGGGGTGGCTAGAGATCCACTGGGGGATGGCTTCACTCCCCCCTACTTCTCTGTGCAGTTGCATTAGATGAGGACTGCTGCTAGCCCAAAATAACCAAGAGTGCCATACTGAGTGTATTACTCATTTTCATCATATGTTACAATCCTGCATTTGTAATTTAATCAGCCACTGCATATGTAATTTAATCTGCCATCTGTATTTTCAGAGTGCAGAATGGAGGCTCTTGGGATAAAATTCAAACCCATCTTGCTGCAGAGTTCACGGGGCCAGTTGGTTTAATCCCTATTGAATTCTATAGAACTTTTTGTAAGGAATGGAAAAAGGGAGCATTCTCATCAGGGGTAATGGTGGCACAGACCCTGTAATCTCAGGCTTTCTATAACCATTGGTGAATAGGCCAGATCCTGCCCGTAGACAAGATCTTTCTCTTTTCCCACTTTCCCCCTCTACCTGTGAAAAGACACTCCATAAAGCTAAGAAGCTTTTCTCTAACTTCTGTCCATAAGTCTTCTGTTTTGGGGTTTCCCTCCCCAGCCTGCTATTTCAGTGAGTGTTGAATGCTGCCAAGAGAATTCTTGGTCTAACCATCCATCCTTTTGAGGTAATTTCTTCCAGTAATTTGTGCACAAGCTAGGCAGTGTTTCCTGATTACTCTGAAGTGTTTTTGTGGTTCCCATAGAAACTTAAGTGGATTTAATTTTCATTCTGGTCTTTCTGTTTTTATAACGCACTGAATTTGTGAAATACAGACAAACATTTAACAGCAAATCACAATTCAATCAGGTATTTTAGCAAGTGAATGCACAGCCTGAATTTACCAGTGCAGTGTGAAAACAATGCATTACAGTGAATGAAATAGAGCAGGCTAAAGCATGAGCCCTACTTAGACAGTGGCAAAAGAGAGACTGCTTTGTGCTGTGACCTGGAATAGGACTGTTGATTGGAATGGAGAGGTTTAGTTGGGTCACAACTTTACCTTTCTTTCTTCTCTACTACCTGTGACTATCGTACCAATTGTGAATTACAGGACACCTCATGTGGCATACAAGAGTGGTGCAGTGCCAGTATGGTGGGAACAGCAAAGCTATAAAATGCTTAGCACATAAAGTACGTTAGAAAAAATTCAGTGATTGCTAATAATGAATAACAACCACCAATGTACTACTCTAAAGAGTAGTACATTGAAATAACACTGTTAGTGCCTTTCTGAGGTGTCCTTGGCAAAATGTACACAGAGTAAAACTATGGGAATATTTTTCCAGGGATCCGTAAACTGTACCTTAAACATCTCCAGCAGACTTTTTCACATCACACCTTACTATTAGATCAGTGATGACACTTACTTTAGGGGAAAGGGTTAGAATAACTTAAAACTCCCTTCACCTACTGACACAATCTATCCCCATGAGAAAAATCACAGCCCAGTAGGTTAATCAGGCTCCTGTTTAGGTCAGCCAATTAGGGAACAGAAACAATACCACATGACAGACATAACTTATCTAATTGCAAATACCCAGAAGACTAGTTGCTTTTTGTGAGCAAGCGACATGCTTTGATTTGTTTGCACAAAACATTTGCCAAAAATAAACAATCAAGTGTAGGATAAAGCCTGCTCACAGAGAATTTATGAATAGAATAAAGGGCAATATCAGTAGATTACTTGGTCATTGTGAAGTGTTCCCCAGCTCTGTTTATAGCCACGGTGCCCTGTCGCCTCCTTCCAAACAGTAGGCCATGGTAGTGTGGAGGATAATTCTGCTATTTTGATATCCTACACACTAAATCAACAGGGCATTTGCAAAATATGCTTTGTAGCCTTTTATGGGGCCAACACAGCACTTTTAATTTGGGGTTTGGGACAAGACCAGTTAGGGTTATCTAAGATTTAACATGTAGTAGTTCTATTTTCTTACCTCCTCTATCTTTTCCACCCACCCTTTTCATCTCTCCCTAAACTTTAATTAACCTTTTCATTAGCACAGGAGTGCGGGGAGCTTTTTATTTAAAAAAAAAAAACAGAGCCTGCTGGTTTGCAGAGCTGGCAAGTTTTCCCACTGTTTGACAGTTCCAGATCAGACCTCTACTTGAGATTTATAAAACACAACTTTAAACCGCTGAGCTCATTGGGTTTATCCTGTTCATTTCAAGATCATTTCTCCTTCAGGGCATGCAGCAAAGAAACATCTGAGAAAGAAATTTACCAGAAGAGACATACAAGCAGCCAATTCACATTTTCTGGCTTATTCGCTGGTTAAAGCCCTTGAATAGTAGCCAGTTAACTTATGCTGAAACCCTAACAAGTACCTCTCCCCCCGCCCCCCCCCAAAAAAATCCAGTACTTTGACTTTAATTCTAAGTGATGGATTAATGTTGCGCACACAGTGTTCATAAACCTCAGTCAGCCTTACTATGACAGCAGGATTAGAAGAGAAAATAAAGACTGAAGGCACCCAGTGGATGATTTAATTGTCTAAGCCACTGGTGTTCAGGATGAATTCTGGTTTAAATGTTTGTGTTTCCTCTCCCCATTCCTATCAAAAGGAGTCTGTTTAAAATGAACTCTTTTAATAATCAGATCACCTATATGACTTAGAACACTTTTTGTATGATAGATGTGTTTGTTTATTTTAATAGGCTTGAACCATTAATCTGAAACTGGTGTTTGTAATGACCACTTTCTGCATCTTGTTTTGGAGATGTCTTGGTCAATTAGTGCAATGTCACAGCTATACATAGTTACTGTATCTCCAGATGTGAGCTGTTAATAAAAAAATTACCCACAGGACAAACATGCCATATGGTTGATGGTCCAACAAGGCTAAAATCTGCATTAGTAAAAAGGCAACTGTTAATAGTAAGCGAGGATAGATCAATGGATTTAATGCTGACATGTAACAAATACATTTCTTTTAGCAATATGCTACCTTGAACCAAAGATTAACGATTTGCCTAGTGTGGAATATTTGTCCTGGGATGGAGAGAAGTGATAACTACATTGGGTTATAGCTGGAATTAAGAATATAAGAAAACTTCTGCAAAGTGCATAAAATAGGATAGGCTTTGTTTGTTTGCAAGAATCATTTGCTGGCAAAAAAAAATTGCTTGTATACTCTCTACTAGAGAGAGGAAACAGACCAGGATTTTGGTCACAAATAAGAAAAAAATTATCCTGTTTGTGCTATAACAAACTCCATGTAATTTGGTTTTACCTACAAATGAAGTAAGCAGAATCATGGTGCCTGAAATATGAGTAAAACGTCTCAGTAAATTGTATTGGAGTATTATGTGTTGGAACACAATTGTTTTGTACTAGCAAATAGCTGAATACTGACTTTTTTCATATTGTAGATGCCTGTTCTTAACTACAAAGTGATGGTGCTGCCATCAAATTACTTGCCTCACTGACAGAACTAATGCAGGTACGTGCTCGGTTCAGTCTTGAGAGAACTGAGGTGAAAACAATTATGCTTGACATTTTTAAAACAACTTTTTCAAATAAAGCAAGTTCTCCTCCTCAGTGAAGGAGCTCATTCCCTTTCTATCTACGGGTATGTCTACACTACAGTGTTATTTCAAAATATCTTATTTCGAAATAGTTAATTCGAAATAAGTTATTTCGAAATAACACGTCTACACACAAAATGCATTTTGAAATAGCGCATCCACACTGAATGGATGCTGAATCGCATTTAAGGCCAGCCAGAACCAGGTCCAACAGGGCATCAGGTCAGGAGTTGCTTTGTGTGGCTGCTGCCTGAGGCTATCTGAGGCCTATGTTTAAAGGGACACCCCCTGGACAGCCAGTTCTCAGGTTTCCCTGCTTGCTTGCCTACCTCGATGAGGGACAGCAAAGCATTTTGTCTCTGCGTGCTCTGGTTACCCTCACTCGGGACACCACAGCACTCTGCAACACGGAGCCAGAGCTGCCCCTGGGCACTCTGGTGCTTCTTGTGGATGTGTTGCTGCAAGCCTGGCTGCACTTTCTGCAGGCTGCCATCCGGGAGGTCCATCAGGGGGCTGACAGTATCCAGGAGGCCGTGCGGGAGAGCTTCCACCCTGAGGAGCACTAAGAGCCTCCCTGGTCTGCCCCACTGGGGGCTTGTGCCTCATTCCTCCCTCACGTCCTTACACTTACCCCTCCCTAACCCCCCCTTCCTGATGTCATAAAATACATGTATTTTCATGAACACAAACTCTCTTTATTTAACAAAACTGGGGGGAGGGAATGAAACTCTGGTGAGACTGGGGAAAGGAGGCGGGAGAAGGGAAGAGAGATGGTGGGAGAGGGGAGGGGAAAACCTGGGAGGAGGGAGCTGGAAGGGGGAAGCAAGGGGAAGAAGGGGGAGGGGAAGCTCAGGGCTCAGGGTCGGGGGGTCTCGCCGGACCAACTTGATTTTCATGCAAACCTGCTCCTGGGTTCGCATGTGGCCTTTGGTGTCCAGGCTGGCAGCTATCCTGCCATAGACAGCTGCATTCCTCCATCTAGTGCGGAGATCATGGATGTTGGGGGCATCCCCCCCCCAAACCTGAATAAGGTCCATGATCTCCACCCTGGACCAGGAAGGCGCCTGTCTTCTCCGGGCCCTGGCAGGCTCCTGGGAGCTGGCAGACTGCTCCTGGGGAGCGGTAGAGGGCTGGCTGCCAGTGGCTTGCTGGTTCATGTTTTGGAGCCACTGGGTCGGGGGCAGTGACTGCTGGCTCTGGGCTGGCAGGCTTGGAGCTGGCACAGGCACTGTGGCCAGAGTCAACCCCTCTAAGAGCTCCGGGGACGGGGGAGGGAGAAGAGTGTTCTTGGTTGAGGCTGGAGTGGCCACCAGGGCACCCTGGGAAGGCTGGAGGCCCCCTATTTCGATATAAGTGTCTACACAGCACTTATTTTGAAATAGCTATTTCGAAATTGGCATTATTCCTCATGGAATGAGGTTTACCAAATTCGAAATAAGTGCTGTGTAGATGCTAGAAAAGTTATTTCAAAATAACGGCAGTTCTTTTGAAATAACTTTGCTGTGTAGACATACGCTACCTGTTCCACTAATTATCAATCATCTCCCAACAATTTATGTTCATTTTTTATTTTGGAGGGCAAGCAAATAGCCTCCTTCTCTTCTAAAGTCACTTCTATTAATGGGAACAAAGACCTATCTAATTGCTATTCTAAGAGCAATTGTACAGTGAAGAACTTATTTAAAGGCCCTGCATCTTGTTAACATGTGGCAGAATTCACTTTGATTACTAGGTAATTAAAAGCACATTGTTAATGATTCAATTTAAAATGGGCAACTGAGAATCCCAGTTTCAAAGAGGCTTCTCTGATACATGGGGAAGCATTTTTTTTTAGTAAATTTAGCTCCCAGAGCTCTGTTCCTGCAAACACTTATTCACATGCTTAACTCTAAACACATGATGAATAGTCCCATTGACTTTAGTTTGAGTGCTCACAAGCTTGAAGTTAACTCACATTTGTGATTACAGGATCAGGGCCCAAAAGTTTAAGGGCTCTACTCCCATCTTCCCATTCATTGGTCCTCCAGCATTTGCAGATATATCTGACACCAAAGGAAGCATTCAACCATTAAGTAGTTTACTGTAATTACATAATTTGTAGGTTAAGAAGTTCATCTCTTTCTCGTTTGTTGCAAGGATACAATGATTTCAGGCTGGACTGCCTGTCAGTCCAAGTAGTTTCAGTATAACTCTGAGCAGTTTAACTAAATTATTTCTGAGAGGGGTATCCGTGTAAGTCTGTAACTTTGAAAACAACAAGTAGTCCTGTGGCACCTGCAAGACTAACAAAAATATTTAGGATGATGAGCTTTCACGGTTGGGTTTTACCCATGAAACCTCATGATCCTATATATTTTTGTTAGTCTCTAAGGCGGGGCTAATCAACACGTGGCCTGCGGTGCGGTTTAGGTTTACGTGGGGCTCAACATGTGGCCCGTGGGTGGGAGCCAAAACAAAAAAGGAGTCAATGTAATGGTCTTCTGTTGATAGGTGTTTTGGTAGTTAAATTCCTGGACTGTCATTGCTCATTAAAAGTACTGTCATATGGGTGCAAATCGGGTAAATATTGCATTTTATTAATATCAATCTTGCCTTAATCTTTGTATTCATGCCTGTCAGTGTGAAAAAAAGCTATTTGTGTATGTTTGCATATATATTTGCATGTATATGCAATCACACTTAAGTTGCAGCCCTCAGCATGTGCTGTGAGTATCATTGTGGCCCCCGGGGCTTCCAAAGTTGAATAGCCCTGTCTTAAGGGGTGGGGGCTCTAAGCGGTGGGGGGGCTGACACTGGGGGGCTCTGGAGGTGGGGGTAGTAGTGGGAGAGTTACGGGGGCAGGGCTGGCACTGGGGAGCTATAAGGATGGGACTAATATTGGGGACTGGGGGCTGGCACTGGGAAGGACATTGGGGAGGTTGGGTGCAGTGGAGCTCAGGAAACAGGAGGCTGGCACTACGGAGTGTGTGGGAGGGGCTCTAAGCCTTGACGGGCGGGGGGGGCTGGTGGAGTTGAAGCCAGCTGTTCGCAGCAGCTCTGGGGGCTGGGGTTTTTGGCAGACCAGTAACACTGTATTTGCATAATGAATATTCAAATACAATGTTACCGGTCCGCTAAAAGTTTGTGAATGGGTTTTATGGTATGCAGTATAAAAGAGGTTGGGAACCACTGAGTTAGATGTCATGGCTGCCTGCAAAAGCAACAGGCTGGACTCAGTAAGCCAGGAGGTCACTTCCAGGCCAATGTCCCATGCTCCTATGACCTTGTGTGCACAGGACGATGCAACATTGGGAAAGGACAGAAGAGAAGTAGAGGTGAAGGTGCAGAATAATCTTGGATACCAAGGGCCTGATCTAAGTCCCATTGAAATCAATGGAAAGGTTCTTCAGTGGAAGCTGGATTGGTCCTTTGGAAGTACAGCTGGTTGAATTATTCAGTGTGGACCATTTCTCAGCCACATTTAAGCCCTTTTTATTCTCTACAAACAGATCATGGGTTTTTTGGGTTTTTTTAAGATTTGTTCTTTCAGTTGTTTGAATACTTTTATACTAGCAGATTTGAGCAACTGTCTGAATTGGTCCAGCTCTTTGTGACACACATTCAGTTATTCAGTAGTCTCCTACCCCTTCCACTCTGAGGTGTGCTAAACAGAGTGGGCTTCTTAAGTGTTTCTCTCCAAGACAGATTTTCCAGGCCACAAATTGTTCTTGTAGCTCTTTTCTGAATTCTTTCCAGTTTTTTCACAACCTTCCTGAAGTGCAGCACCAGAACTAGATGCTATTCCAGTAGAAGTCTCACTGATGCTGCATGCAAAGGTAATGACATTTCCCTGCCTTCCTTGATAGCTTCCTGTACATGCAGTTGGAGTAGCCCAGCTAGCCACAGCAACACACGGGGAGCTCATGGGCTGTTGGTTAAACGCCAGGATCTCTGGGTCCTTTCTAGAGTCCCAGTTACAAGGATACCTACGATTATGTCCACACTGCACACTTATTTTGAAGTAAGCTATTTTGGAATAAAAACTCCAAAATAGCTTATTTCAAAATTGTGGTCCAGACTACAAATGCCCATCAGAATAGTGCTGAGCTATTTTGCAATAGCGCATCCACACTGATTGGAGCCTCAATCATATTTAAAGCCCCCCCGGAAGCACTTCGGGCAGGGCGTCAGGAGAACAGTCACTTCCTGGAGCTGCTTCCTGAAGCTCGTGCTTAAAGGGACACCCCTGTACAGTCATGTCTCAGGCGCCTCCCCTTTGCCTACCTCCTTGAGGGACAGCAAAGCCTTCTCATTGCCTGCTCTGGTTGCTCTTGCGGACACCACAGCACTCCAGCCATGGAGCTGGACCTGCCTCAAAGCAGTCGTTGGCTCGTAGACCTTATGCTGCACCTGGTGCAGTTTCTGTGAGCTGCCCTCATAGCCCTGCAGGAACAGGACCCCCAGCTCATTGCAGGGCACCTCCTCTCCTCTCTCCAGATGCAGCTCATGCAGCACAACCCCTCCCACCCTCCCCTGCACACCGTGCGCTGCCGCTTCTGGTGACGGGACACCAGTTCTGATTGGTGGGACCGGATCGTCATGGAGTGGTGGGATGACCAACAGTGGCTCCAGAACTTCCACATGTGGAAGGACACCTTCCTGCAGCTGTGCGAGTGGCTCACCCCTGCTGTCAGGCAACAGGACACCCACATACGACCCAACATCCTACTCCAGAAGTGGGTTGCCATTGCACTGTGGAAGCTCATTCCGCCATGGGAAGGCAGGTATGGCTCTCTCATGCTGTTCCACCAGGAGGGTGGTGACATGCTGGAATGGGGTTCCCTAGAGAAGGGGGGAGGTGGCATCTCCCTCCCTGGTAGGTTTTTCAGTCCCTCCTTCACAAAGCCCTGCTGGGGGATGGGGAAAGTTAGGGGTTGCTCCTCATGTATGGGGAGCAGGGTTGGGCTCAGAGAACTCCCGAGGGCTCTGGCAACCCTGTGATTCCCTGTTTGTCTCCTTCTACAGGTGATGAGGGCCATCAACACCATCCTGCTGCATAGCGTCATCATCCTGGGTGACATGGACCCCATCGTCACCGGCTTTGCCACCATGGGCTTCCTCAACTGTGGGATAGGGGCCCATTGATGGCACCTACATCCTCATCCGGGCCCCCAACCACTGGGCATCAGATTATATTAACCACAAGGGGTATTTTTCTATGGTCCTGCAGGCCCTTGTGGACCATGGAGGCTGGTTCACCAACATTAACATTGGGTGATTGGGGAAGGCACACGATGCCCACATCTTCAGGAACTTCAACCTCTTCCAGAAGCTGCAGGCCAGCACTTTTTTCCCTGATGGCTCCATCAGGGTCGCGGAAGTGGACATGCCCATGTGCATCATAGGGGATGCTGCCTACCCTTTGCTGCCCTGGCTAATGGAGCCCTACACAGGACACTTGGACCCCACCAAGGAATGTTTTAATGGCAGGCTCAGCAGGGCCCACATCTTGGTGGAGGGCGCCTTTGGCAGTTTGAAAGGGAGGTTCTGCTGCCTCCTCACCTGCCTGGATCTCGACAAGCAGAACATCCCCCAAGTGGTGTGGCCTGCTGTATCCTCCACAATTTATGTGAGAACAAGGGGGAGACATTCCTACCAGGATGGGGAGAGAGGGGGCAGAGGCTGAGCAGTCAGCTAGAGCCTTTAAACAGCCATGCACAGCTGCCATCCAGCAAGCCCATCGAGGGCTGCGCACATCCAGGAGGCCCTGAGGAAGAGTTTCAGACAAGGACACCAGTGAGACTTTCCCCTGGGCTTCCCCACAAGGGGCCTGTGCATTGTCCCTCTGTGCCTTTCCTCCCCCACCCCTGCCCTTCTTTCCCCCCTCCACCTCCCCTTCTCCTGTTGATAAAATAAACCAGACCTTTTGTTTTGAACTAATAAACTCTGTGTTTTGTTTAACTGAGGTAAATGTGACTGGGGAAAGAACCTGGAAAGAGGAGGGTGGAAGGGGGAAGAGAGGAGAGGAGAGGCTCAGGGTGGGGCTGGGGCTGGTGCCTGCTGTGGGTTGTCCCACCAGCTGGTGGGTGGGGCCATTGGTAGCCACAGAAGGGGTTAGAGGGAGGAGCTGGACAGGTGGGAGCTGGAGCTGGGGTGCCAGCAAGGCGGAAGGAGGAGCAGTAGCAGGAGCAGACACCAGGCGGTCGCCAGCGGCAGTGTAAGTCATGCACATGGTCTGGTCCTGCTGCAACAGCTCCTGCTAGATGTTGTGGCGTAGCTCCAGGTCAGCCTCCAGTCTGTGATCCTGCCGGATCAGAGACCACTGCAGGTCACGCAGATAGGCGATGTGCTCCCACTGCAGCTCTTCTTGGAGTTGCATTTGCCTGCAGATCTCATGGGGTCAGGAGGCTGGCACGGGAGGTGGGCTCACACCTCACTCACCGCTGGTATGGCTGTGAAGAAAAGTGAGAAGGGCAGTCATCCCAGGAGACGGGCCTCGTCCCAGAGCCAACACTGAAAGGTCTTGGGTCAGACAAAGGTGATGTACTTCAAGCAAGGCCATCTGAGGCCTAGACACTGGGCCCTTTCCTGCAGGGGCACAGATGTCCTGGGGGGAGCCTCACAACCCATTCACCCCGGGGATGAACAGGAATGGGAAGGTGCCGGCCAGGCTGGGAGCCTGCGGGTGGGAGGGAGACAACGGGGCATCTGGGCTTCCCTCTGTGCTGTGCACACACTGGGTCCAGCTGTGGTGGTGTCCCACAGGGAGAGGACTTCTACCTCTGCCCGCTGAAGGAAAGGGGGGGGAGGGTGTTGGGGGTAAAGTGTGTGGGTGACAAACGCTGCTTGCCAGGGAAGGTGCTGCTGGGGTCCTCTCCAAGGTTCCCTCTAAGCTGCACGGGGGCATAGCTTTACAGATGATTAATCAGCCCCCTAGCCCCCCAGTCAGTCAGCTTGGAGGGAACACTGGTACCCTCCCCCCTCCTCCCCTTCGCCCTCCCAGCAAGCTCCCCTGGCAGGGAACCAGTGTCCTCTGCCTCGCCACGCTGGCACGGAAGCACATGCTGCCCAGTGAGTGCAGGCATGCCCATGTGTGGAACTGCTGTGTGTGTGTCTGTGTGTGTATCCATGACCCCAGCCTTCCTAGCCATGGCTTGTGGTGAGAAGGTGTCCTACCATGGGGTCAGGAGTAAGGCAGGCCTCTCCAGAACCCCTGTGAGCAGGAGCACAAGGCTCCTGAGTGGTTGCCTCATTGCAGCTGTCTGCTCCAGACTGGCGCTCCATGTGCACAGGCTGCTGCGTGATCCCCAGGCCAAGAAGGTTGGGCGAGGCGTGCATAGCCCCTTGCCACCCACCACCTCCCCCCTGCGTGTGTCCAGAGAAAATAATGCAACTCACCTGATGGGCCTTCTCCGGCCTCCTCTGAGCCCTGGGTGACATCCTGGGAGGTGGGTACCAGCCAGTGGCGGCCCGTCAATACAGGCAAACTAGGCGGTTGCCTAGGGTGCCAAGATAAATGGCCGTTGAGGGCTTTGGAGGTGGGGGCGCTGATCGCACATTTCGCCTAGGGCACCAGTTGCCGGCAGCTCATCTAGGGCCACTCCTGGTACCAGCTCCAGGGACAGGCAAACTTCCTGGCTGGTGGGCATTGTGTCTGTGCTGGCCACCTCCTCCTCCTCCTCCTTGTTGTCCTCCTCCACAGCCACGCTCTCCGGGAGGCTGACAACAGCTGTGTCCAGGCTGGAGTCGATGATGGGGTGGGGAAGGCAACCTTCCCCGCTCCCAGGATGCCATCCAGCTGGGTGAAGCAGCGGGAGGTCTGGGGTGCTGCTCCCAATCGGGAACTTTTTTCCCTGGCCTTGGCATAGGCCTGCTGGAATTCTTTTATTTTCATTCGCACCTGGTCCAGAAAGCAGCTGTGCCCTCTCTGGACCAGGTTGTCGGCCATTTGGCCATAGATGTCTGTATTTCACCATCTGGTGCAGATATCCTGGATGTTGGAGTGTTCTCCCCCAGATCTCAGTGAGATCCAGGATCTCCGCATCAGCCCATGGGGGCACCCTCCTCTTTTGCCCTGGGGCAGGGGCTTGGAAGGTAGCTGCCTGCTCCCTTGCAGCCGTGGGGGGCTCAGTGAAAGCATAGCGATCTGCCATGGCATCAAGAAAACAGCCAGGGCTCTGCTGCATGGCACGGTGCAAGTTGGGCCTGCTTTCTGCCACAAGCCCTTTCCCCTGTGGCTGCAGTTTTAAGGGCTGCAGGGGAAGGAGAACTATAGAGTTCTGATGAGTTCTGATGAGAGTGGCCACCAGGGCACCTGTGGGAAGCCCTGGAGGCCAGTTACTCTGAAATAACTTCAGCTGCGCTGTCTACACACGCCCTATTTCGAAATAACTATTTTAAAATAGGTGTTATTCCTCGTAAAATGAGGGTTACAGAATTCAGAATAAGAAGCCCGTTATTTTGAAATTATTTTGAAATAACGGGCTTGCTGTGTAGATGCTCACTTTGTTATTTCAAAATAATGCTGGTTATTTTGAAATAATGCTGCTGTGTAGACGTGCCCTGAGGTGCCATATTTTTTTTGGACTACTCATTGTTTTTAAAATATTTCAGGTGGGGATGAAGCTGTCTCTCTCTCTCTGAACATAAATCCACGTTGTACATTAACATAGGATTCCCCTGTAGCACACATTGACACACAAGCAGACAGATTATTCAGCCTGGAGTAGGGTTTATGCGTGTGCATTCACAAAATGCCCACTGTCTTTAATATGTGCTTACTATGAGTCACTCCCTTGGCGTTACTAGACAAAATATAGACTTTCCTTGGTCTGTGTGTGTTCACAAATGACTTGGGTGAATGTGAGGGATCTGGCATTGTCCAAGCTCATCCCCCAGTGGTTCTCAATCGTGGGCCATATGGCTCCCCAGGGGCCATGCCCTACCTCTAGGGGGCCACATGGAAAAAACGGAACATTAGGTAAATTATGTACCTTTTTTTCCAACTAACAGTGGCTATGAGGGGGCCCACAGAGGTAAACGAGGCTCAGAAGGGGGCCAAGAGCAAAAAAAGGTTGAGAAACACTGCCTTAGACAAACTTAAAAACCAAGTGGTTAAATGAAAACCATTGGAGCTGATTGACTTCATGCCAGTTGAATCTGTGTAAATCCATCACAGTCCCTGAAGCTACTCCTAAGATCAGAATTTGGCCCTATAATATTATAACAGTTTTTCTAGCCATGCAAACGTACATGGCAAAAACACGAATAAGGGAGATTGAGGCACCAAATTGAATAGGACACAATAAAATAATTTTTAAAACCCTCACCAAATAAGATCCAGGGTTATAGTTCAGGAAGGAGAGAAGAAGAGGTGGAGATGATGGAGGCTGTTGATGGATGAAGATAGGGAGAGATCTTCAGCATGAAGGAAGATGCTAAGTTGAAAGGAGACAAAGGGGCAAGAAGACTGAGTTTATAACAATCAACACATCAAATTCTCTGCTGGTGTAAGTTTCCTGAAGTCAGTGGAGTTATATCAACAGGAAATTGGGCCCAATATAAATTTCACTTTTTTTCCCTTTTCTCAGCAGAAAAAATGTACTTACTTCAATTATGGAGAAGTTAATTACTAGTATTCGTTAATATATTTATGAACCCTTCTCTTGGATTAGCCTTAGCTGTCCATGTACCACACTTGTAAGTCACTAAAAGAAAAAAAAGGAATGGAGATTGCCTTTCTCCTAGAACTGGAAGGGACCTTGAAAGGTCATCAAGTCCAGTCCCCTGCCTTCACAGCAGGACCAAGTACCATCCCTGACAAATTTTTGCCCCAAATCCCTAAATGGCCTCCACAAGGATTGAACTCATAACCCTGGGTTTAGCAGGCCAATGCTCATTGTACTTCAGATTTTTTCATGATTTCACCCTTACCTGTTTTGTGTGAAAGAGACCAGGGGTGATCTTGTTTGCAGCACATTTGAGCTTTCATGATTCCCTAATTTGAGTGGTTTATGTGTACGTTTTCTGCGGCCCTCCGGGCCACCCATCTATTAATGTTCTGTCACATCACTGTTTTACATGATGTCAGCTCATGATCTGGCTTTTTTTTACCCTGTTACCAAATCCTGACTTCTTAAAACATTAAATAAAATGTTTCTTTCAGTGTTAATTATTTTGGAGCATGATAGAAACCAGCACCCATAAAATTTATTTTGTGAAAATAAAAATGCATGTATGTCTACACCAAGCTCCTGAGTGAACGCATTGAGTTTCAGATCTTGACAGAAAGTTGGCGTCAATCAGTCCTGACTCTGTTTAAATGACAGGATGGCTGGCAGCTCTCAGCAGTGTTTGCAGGATGTACTAATATTTACAAGCAAAGGAAGGTCTCTGGCTTTGTTGAAATAACACCACTTTCTTAGTTTAACTGCTGCTCCATTGCAGACCTTTACAAACAGCTACCAAGGGAGGAGGGGAAGGACGGAGCTTTCATCAAATGCTAATGTTTGCCTTAAACCAAAAAAGTTACAATTATATTAAACAGATTTCAGCAGGCAAAAAATAAATCATGATATTCTTTTGGAATATCATACTGAAGATGGCAATGTAAATACTCGGTGGTTCTAAAATATAAGTTAAAAAAGAAAAGTATTTTTCATATAAACAAAACAAATATTTACAAGCTTCTTCTTTGGTATGCTTCTGGTGTGTGTGTGTGTGTGTGTGTGTGTGTGTGTGTAAATGTATTAGGATTTTCATTCAACTAACAAGTAAGATAGGAACATGTAAGTTTAGATCTCTTTTCAGGTTTAGATCCCATGCTAGATTCAGAGGGGATTGGATTCACAGTTTTGGTTCTGATAGTGGGACCAAATTTAGCAGTCCTTAATCAGGCAAAATTTCAATTGATTTGAAAGCAATGGATGTTTTCCATGAGTAAGTATTGCCTAAATTTGACTCAATTATTCAGGTAAGTATGTGTTTGAGTCTGTGTATATATGTATTAATTATGTGTAAAATATACACAATGTATGTATATGACATATTATACATTTTATATACACACATACACCTAATCTATCTGAAATACTCATATGAAACTCCCTCACTAATACCTGAGTACTTCAGAACTTTATTTATTCTCATAACACCCTGGTGAGGTAGCACAGTCCATCTCCAGTGATCTAAGGCACAGAGGCCTGGTCTATAGTAGACCAGGCAGGTCAGTTTAAGGTACATAACTCCAGCTACGCAAAATATGTAGCTGGAGTCGGTTTACCTTAAGCCGAGCATTGGTGGCATCCATACAGCAGGAGGCTGAAGGGAGAATGAAAGGAGATGTATTGCAGAAGGAAGAGTACTGGATGCCTGTGGGGGTTGCCCTTAGCATTTGATTTATGGGTCTACCTTAGACCGGCTAAATTAAACGCTAGAAGATTGACCTCCGGGAGGGTCGATCTTCTCACTAGTGTAGACATGCCCAGAGACTGCAACTTGTCTCAGGACAGACAGAAAGTCTGTGCCTGTATATATTTAGTATTTAAGCATGCACACATAATAGTTTATAGAGTATGTGAGTGAAATCCTGGCCTTACTGAAATCTATCGGGGTTATATTTTGTTATATTTTGCTTGCAGGATCACTGAAGTTATTGGAATTCCACCCACTTAAACCACATGAATTTGGCTTTTTTGCTCCAAGGGATCTTTTGCACATGCTCCCTTTTGATTCTGATACAACTAAACACTGTAAACTCTATCACACAATACCTTTGTACTGATATAAACTAGCAGAAAATAAGAGGATTAAAAAAAAATCCATAGAGCATCCAGGCTCCAGCACACTGTACATAAAGGAAAAAGGTACAGCATACTGCTAAATTAAATAATCACATCAGGGTTTGCCTTCGCTTTAAGGGAAAGAATTGAAAAGGCTTTTGCTTTCCTACATGGGAAGCTTGATAGAGGAAGAGGCACAGTGTAGGTAAACAAAGAGTGTTTCTATGCTGTAGAACACTGTCTCAAATCTGCTCAGTGAGGATTCCAGAAACGGCAAGATGTAAATGGTTATATTGTCTTCCAAGTTTTCAACCGCAGGCAGCTAGACTTCTTAGCTCTGTATATCCAGAAGTTTTCTCTTTTATCCAAGCCATCAGGTTTTAATACTTTCTCTGTTGGGAAAATCCTGGAATCAGAAAATATGTGGTCTCAAGTGTTGAAGTGTTTAGCCACATATGGAATATGCAGTACTGGGGAATGAAACAACGAATTTATCACTGCTACTGAGGGTGAAATTCATAAGTTATTAGGTCTTGTATAGTCTCGTTGGATATTATTGACTATGAGTTATTGAAGTTTCATCCTCCAGGTGGAGGCAATTTGATTGTTCGACTCCTCAATGTCATATAATATGTGCCTATAACCTTTGGCATGTATAGTTAATACCACTAGCAATCTGTTTATTTTTTTGTTCTCTTTATCAGTTTTCAAACATTGTAAATCTAAATAACTGTCATCCTTGACTTAAATCATACAGTTGTGGGTTTTCTGTTTTCCTTAGATAGTTTGCAATCACTTTAGTGCAAAGTGTCATGAAACGGTAAAATGTGTTTGACTCTAGACTAGTTTCCCAAGGGGAAAAGCAGAAGCCCCATCATTTGTAACTTTAAAAACAGTTCTGGACCATATAAAGTAAGAAATAACAGCATCAGGAGAAAAAATGGACAGGATGACCTCATATCAAACATCTATCTTAAAAAAAAATGAATATGCTAGATAGACAAACTAGGGGTCATATTTTCAAAGGACTACAAGATCTAGCAGCTTCCACTGAAGCTGGCCCTAGATAAATAGCCAAAAGTACGTGTCAGCTCTTTCACTTGTTTATATGCACTTTTAAAATAAGCCCATTTTAGCTGTATATATATTGTAAGTAGCAGGTGAAGCCCGTCGTTGACCGGGCAAAGTAATTTTGCGCAGATTACATTTATAGGAAAGTTCAAGAAATTAAATATATGTAATATAATTTTTTATTAATGTGTTTGCAAAATGGAAGTAAAAGAACAGTTTTAAATTTGTAGGATTTCAACTTCAAACATTATTCATTTTATCAAATAATTACCATACATAGTACATTTGAATCAGAAACTCTTAATTAGTGAAGACAGTTTAACTGGTGTTGGTCGAAATAAAAATCAAAATAAATCAAAATAAAAAATGCAATTGAAATAAATCACTGGTTCGTAAAAATCTTTAGACAATAATATCAATGAATTCTGATTCTTTATAACATTTATCGTATTAGTAGGTAATATGCGAAGACATGCTTAAAAAGTAAATAACAAAACAAATATGAACGCCAAAAAAGGTAACTCCTATCAAGTAAAGCTTTCATTACGCTTTCCATAACTAATTTGAATTATTTTGTGATTTGTAACAGTAACAATTTTCTTTGCACTAAAGTGACAGTTGAATAGGTGATTCAGTTTTAATTTTGTTAGCAAATATTTTTATGCACTCTAATCATAATAGTTGTGACTTTTTTCCAAATAAAAATAAAAATAATTATTTAAAACTTTCACTCAGCATATTCCAGCGTAAAAAGTAGTGCATTCAGCTAATTTAAGTGGCAGGATTGTTTATGCAAAATTTGGTATCTATTGGTAATCGTGAAGTATGACTATTTGCACAAACAAATCCACATACAAATAAACTCATGAAAATATATAGTAGATAAATTTCTCTATTTTTAAGTGAAATTAGTATAAATTCTTAATTGATCCATGATATGTGAAGGTGAGGCTCATATAAACTGTTGCTGTTACTCTAGCTACCTATCATTTGTTGTATGGCTATACAAATAATTTTCATTTGAGTTCTATTTCATGGTAAGTTCAAATTTTATTTCCTTGTAACTCTTGAAATGCAGTATGGTCTGATAAATTGGCTATTGCAGTGGGAGTAGCAATTGCTGAACGGCTCTGAAAACTAGGCCACTTCTTTAGCTGTAGAACTGCGGGCATCTGCATTTGAGAATCATAGAATCCTAGGGCTGGAGGAGACCTCAGGAGGTCATCGAGTCTAGCCCCCTGCCCAAAGCAGGATCAACCCTAACTATCTGAGTCATTGTACTCGTAGTCATTTCACCAGTTTTGTTAGGTTTAATCCACAATAAAGCCCTTTAAGGAACCATAAGAAAATATTCTCCTTGAAGGTTGGGAGCTGTGAGTGATTAGCAACACTGAATCTCAGGCTACTTATTTAGGTGCCTACATTTAGGTTTGGATGCCTGACTCTAGTTACTCAAGTTAGAAGGTGTTGCCCATTATAACTATAATTAGAATAGTGCGAAATATTGCTTGGTTCATGGGTTATTGATTTTAATGGACTTTTTAAACCACTTTTGATAACTCATTCATTTGATTCCAGCTTTTGGGAATTCTCACCCCTGGAGTCAATTTAAGATGTGGACACTGTTCTCTAAAAGGGTAGCACTTTGGCTTCACTAAAGATAGAGTTCTGGTGCCTTCCTTGCCCCCTCATATGGAAATTGGGGCTCTGATTGATAGACAGGAGAGACTAGCTCCCCAAGTGCCGGTGAGGAATACAGGGGTTAAAGACACTGAAGAGCTCAGAACTCTGAGAAGGTAAAGCTACATTTGTGTGTCTCTTCATTTTAATATCACTATTTCCATAAGGTGAGGCAGTTTCAACAGAATCATGCACTTTTTCTATGTTTTTAATGTCCAAGTGTGTAGCACTTTATAATGTTGTTTCATCGTAGTATTGTCACACTAGTCTAATTACCAGAACGGTACCACATTTGGTTTTACTTACGTAAGGCCAAATCCTGATCGTATCTGTGCATGTGCTATGCACCTTCAATGCCCATTGACTTCAATGGATGTGGGATGTACTTAACAGTTCCTAGGGTTTGGCCCACAGCTTTTTCGTGTACGTTCTCATCACTCTACAATTAGCATTTTAATCATTTGCTAAGATCCATCACCTTCCAGGCTTGCTCCAAAGCTTATAGAAGTCAATACGAGTCTAGCCAAGAGGTTCCAGGTTTTTATAATAAACTCTCTCAGTTTGGTTTAAAGAAAAAAAAGGAGTAAGTATAAAATTTGGAGCTATGGCCTCCAAAATTCTGAAGCATGACTGATTTGCAAAAATTTGCATAAATTCACTTTAAACATACTAAGAACACTGTGAAACTGCAGTAGCTTCTGAGGCAGAAAACAGCCCAGTGATATACAGGATGCTACATGACAGCAAATGTGTCCTACTCCCCTAAGGTAAATTACTCCACAATTTGGAACTATTTGTCTAGATCCTTTTTGAATGTTCTTATCCCTGATCAAGGTCAGCAGAACACTGCAGCCCTTGAATGTGATCTCAGTCCAAGTTAAGGATTTCATACCTCTAGAATAGTTTGGTACTCATTATTAAACTTCTCTGCACTAGTTAAATTTATACCTACACTGTCTCAGTTAAGCAGAAGACATTGCCATTCATTACATGAAACTAAATCAGTTACCTGACATGTTCCAAGAGTGTGATTGTCTCAGTGTATTGCATTGTAGTGGTGCATGCTGTTATGTCTACAGCACTTTCCATTCCAACACTTTACACGTACTAAGAACACTGGAAACTGCAGTAGCTTCTGAGGCAGAAAACAGGCCAGCGATATACAGGATGCTTCATGATATCAAATGTGTCCTACTCCCCTAAGGTAAACTACTCCACATACAAAAGGTAAGCTCACTAACATTATGTGTAAATAAAATAAAGTCCAAACCAATAATAGATATACTTTGTGCTTTAAAAGGGCTAATTTCATACAGCTGAAAACAATTATGAACCCAATCAGCTGTGATGAAGAATTTAATCAGAAAAATGTGAATTATAATTGGGACTTATTTAAGAATGCTTTATTAATTGCCCAAAAAAGCCACAATAGAGAAGAAGAGCATAGTGTTTAGAAAAAACAATTTGATTTAGAGAGGAAGTGAAGGCAGCTTTAAAATATGTACCTCCTATACAACACATGGGAAGAAAGGGGAAGTTGATAATGAATATAAATCAAAAGCCAAGAATTGCAGAAAATTGACAAGGGAAGCAAAGGGACACAGGGAGATATCTGAGGCCAGCAGAGCTAAGGAAAAGAAAGAAGGTGTTTTCAAAGTATTTTAAGAACAAAAAGAATCCTTGCAATGATCTCGGTATTACTAAATGGAATTGGTAGAATTATCAACAATAATGCAGAAGTGTTCAATAAATATTTATATTCTATATCTGGGAAAAAACATGACAATACTCTTCATTCTACAAGTATCAGGAGGATGTTAAACAGCAGTTATTGAAATTAAGATTTTTAAATTAGTAGGTATGAATAACTTACAGCCAACCATCATAAAATAGCTGGCTGAGAAATGCAGGATCATTAAATTTGATTTTCAGTAAGTTTTGGAAGACTGGGAAAGGTCCAGAAGAAAGCTAATGTAGTTCCAAAATTTTAAAAGGATAATATGGGATAACCAATGGTAATGCTAGGCCTTTCCATCTGACATCAATCCCAGGCAAGATAATGGAGCAGTTTGTTCCAGACTTGATTAGTAAAGAATCAAAGGAGGGTAATGTAATTCATGCAAATCAACATGGGTTTATGCAAAATAGATCCTGTCAAACCAACTTAATTGTTTATGAGATTATGAGTTTGGTTAAGGGATTAGAAACCTGCCTTATAATAGTCTAGTACTCTAATTCATTTATCTTAACAAAGAGAAGGTTAAGGGTGTTGCATAAAAAAGCCTCCGCCTGAGCTTACTTGATTTATATACATGGATTTTCTAAAGCTACACCAAACTGTAAGGTCTAAGGTTTTAAACTGCAACTCATTGTGATCTTTGTCAAACTTTGTAATCTGTGTAACTCTCAGAAATTTACTGTAAACTGCAACTTTGTAATCTTTTTAATTCTCAGCCACCTTGCTTGTAACTTTCTCTAAACTGCATTCTCCCCTGAGTGAATGGAGAGGGTGTAAATGTGTTTTTGTGCTTGAAGAAGGCTTGGAACAATGGAGCACATTTCAATGAGTCATCACACTCTGGGCATGCTCCCTGATGATGAGGTGAATGAGTCACAGGGGCCATTCAGACACAATATAAGGAGAGGGAACACATGTGAGACTCACTTCTTTTTCTTCCCCTTGCTCCTGAGAAGCTCCTCTCCAGTGTCTCTCCTCCTGACCAGCTTCCCCAGCCATGATGAGCAGATAGACCCTCCAGGATCTACATGCCTTGGTTCCTTCTCCTTACATATGCCTGTGTAAGAGTGTGAGTGCCTGAGGGCAGGAATGAATGGGTGTGAATGAGTGAATGAATGGAGGGGTGTGTGCTTGCGTGCGTGCGTGTGTGTGTGTGTGAGAGAGAGAGAGAGCTCTATCTTCTTTAGTTTAAATCTTTGGTGGCTGCTCTCCCCTCTTTAGTTTTACCTAGTGGAAATAAACCCATACTAGTGTAACTCTGGGTGGTCTCCAGTGAGAATATTTTTGGGGTAACAAAGGGGTATGTGATGTGGTGTTACTCACCCTTCTCCCCTGGGGATGAGCTCTGTATGCCTTCTGGGGGAACAGAAGTCTATTGTCCAACCACTTCTTTATTGGCAGGCAGGGAAAGGGGGACCTGGGCCCACCTAGTATTCCGGCCCAGGCCCAGGGACCCTGTACATGGCAGCCACATGCTGCATCCCCTCCAATCCCTCTGTTCATATCTCTGGGCCACTATCTGTGGACCTAGCACCCTTGTCAATTTTTCCTCAGTGCCTTAGCTTGCAGATCCCTGCAGCACACCAGGAGCAGCCTTCAGCTCCACAGGTCTCTCTCTGAAGCACTGCCCTATTTAGGATGCTTGCTGACTTCATTCTGCAAGGCAGCTAGTCCACCTCCCTCCTCAAGCTCCAGGGAGTGACTGCAGTTCCTCTGTACTGCAGCTCTTCTTGTATGGGCCTGCCTGGCGGTCTCTTTTGCAGCCTTCATAGGGTGACTTGAATATAGTCTACAAATACCTACATGGGGAACAAATATTTAATAATGTTTCAATCTAGCAGAGAAAGGTTTGCCATGATCCAATGGCTGGAAGTTGAAGCTACACAACTTCAGACTGGAAATATTTTTACAGTGCAAGTAATTAACCATTGGAAACATTTTCCAGGGGTCACATCCACCATTGCCAAATTTTTAAATCAAGTTTGGATTTTTTTCTAAGAGAGATGCTCTAGGAATTAGTTATGGGGAAGTTTTATGGTCTGCCATGTACAAGTCAGACTAGATGATCACAATGGTCTCTTCTGCCCTTGGAATCTATGAACCATCCACACAGTCAAGACAGCATCAGTGTTGAATGGATAAAATCAAATTGTAAAAATGATTCATTTTTGAGTTACCAAGATACATCATTTTGCATTCTAATAACATTTTCAATGCTGGCTATAGTGTAAACTATGATACTGGTTTTTTGTGAGTGCTGATAATCAAACCGTCCTTTATGAATGATCTAGAGTTAATGCTAAATGCACCAAAAGCTGTAACTCACCAATGTGTAATACTAACTGATATACTATGATAATCCTGCAGCAAATGCACACTGCAGAGACATTGCTCTCCTAAGCTTTGGGGATGGGCAGTAGTTCACAACTTGCACCTGCACATACAAATCTAGCATGGGATCAGTGGGCTATTGAAAGACAAATGGTAGATGCTTAAAAACAAACAATAGCCTCCTCCATTCCCCAAAGCAATAGACAAGTAAAGAAAGCAAAGTTATAACTCTTTATGCTTATTTTCCTAAAGAAATTGAAAATCCTTGGCTGGAGGCATTTAATGCTTTGTTGTTGAGTGGCTGTAATTCACCTCGTACATTCACACCATTTGCTTGGTGAATCCTGTCCTGTTTTTTCATGGATACATGTTGTATTGGCAATAGATGTAGGTAGTTGCTTTATTTCTGATATTGTTCTAATCTCATTTCCTGGTACACTTTGATATGTCACTCTTGGTTTATCCCATGATTTAAAAATTTTTTTTAAAGACCATGGGAATTATTTTCAGTGGGGTTAATCGAACCAAGAGATCAATTATAAATAAAAACTCTTAGAAATAATTTGCTTTGCCAGTAACTTCCTGTGTCCCTTTTGCTATTTTATTACTGTCATGATATATTCATTTATTTGGCATTTATCACCATCTTTGTTTTTTATCAGAGCATCTTGCATGGCTTACATTGAGACATTCAAGGTTCCAGTGACAGAGAGCAGGTACACTGCTCCTCTGCTGCCAGAGGCCTTAAATCAGAATGTAATCAGCTTGGAAAGCCTGGGTAAGAATTTTGCAGCTCTTTCTAAAGGTGGTGAGGTTTGTGTTTGATCGTGTTATGCATGGAATTAATTCCAGAAGTTTGGACTCACTACAGAGAAAGCTCTGCCACAATCTTCTGTCCTGGAGACATTACATTCTACTTGAGCAGACATTGTAAAATGGACAGAATCAAGCTTCTTCCTTCACTTGGACATACTGGGCCTTATCCATCTCCATGGAAGAGTTTCCAGTGTGAGGGTACGTCTAGACTACAGGCTTTTGTCGACAGAGGCTTTGTCGACAGATACTGTAGACAAAGCCTCTGTCGACGAAGAGCGTCTAGACTACAGCCAGTTCTGTCGACAAAGCAAGCCCCTTTGTCAACATGAGAGTGTAGACACAAAGGACAGTGTAGATGCAATAATGCCTTCTGTCGACAGAACTGTCGACAAAAGGCGTTATTCCTCGTAGAATGAGGTTTACTGCCGTCAACAAAACTGCCGAGTTCTGTCGACATGTCAACAGAACTCAGCAGTAGTGTAGATGCAGGTATAATTTTGTTGACAAAAGTCCACTTTTGTCAACAAAACCCTGTAGTCTAGACACACACTGAGAGACCCTGCATTCATCAATGTAAAAGTCTCCCTTCCCTTATCAGACAAAAGCAGTGTGATGCTGCTTTTCAATTAGGCTATCTCTACGCTGTTTGTTTGTTTGTTTGTTTGTTTTTGGAAAAAGGTACGCAAATTACCTTTTTCTGATTCTTTTTCCGGAAGAGGCTTTTCCGACATTTGGCCCATCCACATGGGGCCAAATGTGGGAAAAACCTCCTCTTTTGGAAGAACCCTTATTCCTCATAAAATGAGGAATACAGGGCTTCCAAAAAAGCGCGTCTGCTCTTCCGAAAAAAAATTCAGAAGAGCAGACTCATTCCCCGGATGCGGCGGAGTTTTTCTGGGATGAAAAACTCCGTAGTGTAGACATAGCCTTAGACAAGTTTAGTTATTTCCTTTTTAACACTCAAGGCATGTTTACACAGCAGGGCTAAAGCCGAAATAAGATATGTCAATAGTGTAGTTTAAGTCAAAATAGTTTATTTTGGCTTTTGGCACTGTCTACACAGAAGGACGTGTGAGAAACAGCACTCTTCCTCCTACTTCCCTTACTTGACTCCTGTAACCCTCATTTTAGGAGGAGTAAGAAGTCCTCCAGCTAGGTATTATTTTGACATTATATAAAAATAACTGCTTGTAATGTAGACATGGATTATGTTATTTCGTATTAACTTCAGTTGTTATGAAATAACACAGCTATGTAGACATACCTGTAGAGTGAATCTCAGAAAGTTTGATAGTTGCTCTAGGTGAGGGCAGATGAATATGTGAAAGGAGACACTTCGGCCCAAATGATCAACGTTGTTAAATTTAAAATTAATTTGGAAACATTTTGTCAAGACATAATCTGTGATAATATCATTTTCCCCTTGGAAGTGTGACACAGGATTGCCCCAAATGAGCTGCAATCGATTGTGTTTCCTTACCATCCGTCAATACGCACAGGAGGTGCTTGCAAAAATTTGATTAAAAAATGTGTGTGGGGGAGGTTTACTCAATTTTTTGAGTATTTTCCTTTCATTTCCAATTATAGTAAACACACTGGCTTGTTATTATGGGTGGTTCGTAAGTTTTGTTCGTTATTTCTCATGAAGGAGAAAAACACATACAAAGAATTGCAAGGATTTTGCAAATAGAATTGTAAGTCATTTACATCCATGACAGTACCTCTTGAACCTAACAAAACCAGCTGCTTTGTAGTGCTATTGTAACCAACACATCTACTGGGTGTAGTTCAGTGTCCCATGTAGTGGCACTTTGACCACATATAGAGAGAAAAAATTAGTTTGCTAGAGAGCCAGCTGGCTTTATAGCTCAAGTGGTAGGCTCATGCACTAAGGTTTGCCTGTAGGTGTTACACTATGCTGAGGAGGATTTCTGGCAGGTAGGAGCTTTGAACAAGTCCTGCCCAAGCCAACCTCTCTACTACTGAAGAGCAACCCTTGCATCTGCTGTTCACACCTCACATGATTTGACTTGTTGCAACCACTTCCTGGTGTCTTGGTAACCATTGGGAGAGATGGTTCCCCCAGAAGAACAAGGAGAGAACCAACAATAAACTGGAACAACAAGGTACCCAGGCCAAATGCTAACGAGGAACAGTGAGTGGGCAAGGGATGGAAGGTCAGTGTACTTTCTAGAATGGCTTGCAGAGGGGAACTTTCCAGTTCCACTGTTCATCTATTATTTGTCAAAGTGAACAAAGCAGGAAAAGGACCCTGTATGTTGTGTTCATATTACCATGGCTCTCTTTATTTTACCCTCTCCTCGGTAACTGTATTGAAAGCTCAGAGAAACTACAAAAAGGAGTTCTCACAATGATCCAGACTGAGGCTAATGGTCATGGCTGTGGCTAATGTCTGCTGTTACAGATGGAAGGGTAGTTAATTTAATAGCACACATCTGAAGGAAACCTAAGGAACACAGATATCAATTATCATGGCAACCTAAAAAGCCTTCTAAAATATAGGTAGAAATAATGCCTTTCACTCAAATTCAGTAATAATCCACATAGCACAAGTATGTGATGCCACAAATATGAAATTATTTCTTTTTAATTACTGACAGACTTGTGGTTGTAATGGACAGGTAAAAAAGAAAGACCTACATGCACTCTCTGGAAGGGGTAGCCTATGGCACATGGGTGGGGAAGTCTGTCCTACCAAGATGTTTCAGGGGTAGCTGAGTTAGTCTGTACAGGATAAACTTAAAAAACAACAGACTATTTGTTGTTTTTTAAGTTTTACCAGGATGTGTATCCAGGAATGGAAGATGTTAGTGCCTGAGACTGGCAATCACATCTCACAAACCATAACATCCTGATAATAAATGTAAAGGAAGGAGAGAAGTTAGATAAAAAAATGGTGCTTGTGAGAGGTATTTGACTGATACACTTTTATCTGTGCTTCATGGCATTTGGACGCATTCTGTGGATTGCTGTAGAAGTTACACACAGAGTAAAAGAGAAGAGCAAAGCTTCCACTGTCCTTGCTAAAAGCTGTTCTCAACCTCCTCTCAGTGCCTCTCTCCTCATTGTATAACGGCTTCAGTAGCTACTGCCCAAGCAGTCAGGCTCTTCCCTGAAGTGAGGAGAAACATAAGGGGTTCCTTTCCCTTTCAGCGCTGTGCTATCCCTGCCACTGCAATCGCCCAGCTCTTGGAGATCTACCTGCTATGTGAGAGACGCTGCATTAGCGATACACATATCATTATGGCTCTTTGGATCAGGACTGCAGTGATACATTCAGATGTGAGGATACTGAACATTGGTTCTCCTTGATGTCATGACCCCTGGGAGATTGCAACTCATTCTGAGGAACTCCTGCAGTTCCTATTCACTCGTTTTTGCCTCCATTCATAAGGTGGCCTGCACCTTATGAACAGCTATTTAAGTCTGCATAACTGAATCCTCCTCAGGAGCAGAGGCTATAGCACCTAATGAAGAAAGGCCTTTTTCCTGGTTGGGGCTTTTGGGCTCCACCATAGTATAAATAAAAACAATTATTTGACATCCTTTATGTTTATGGTTGCCAGGAAGTGGACCTGGCCCCTGATACAGGTGTATGCATCATGCCTCCTCTGCTCTCATGGTTTGAAAACTTGGCCTTGTTCACCTTCAGCTCCATGGATGTCAGTGGCATTTTTGGGCCCTCAAAGTCCCTGAAAATCAGGGCCTGCTTAAGTCTTCTTCTCAAGACATGATTGTGACATTTGATCTTATGAACTTGCTTTCCCTTAAGAACTTGTTTTCCCTACAAAGGAACGTGCACTATATGCATATCTGGATTCTCCACATTTTATTCTGCTCCAGCCTTCAATGGACTCAATGGGAGTTTGGCAGGATTGGGCTCTTTGCCAGTATCTGATGATGTCAGAAGCAGAAGGTGCAGAAAGGCAAGAGTAATTTGGCACATTAGGTGACAGCAGACTGACAATAGCAGTGGGCATTCCAGGGACAGAGTATGACTATCCCCTCCCTAAGCATAGTCTCGAGACCAGGTTTCACTTCATCCAGCATAACCAGGGATGTGTATTACAGAGAATAGTGAGAACATTTGAACTTCTGCACTCATCTTAAGAGGGAGAATGCTATTGTTTTGCTCTTAATTAGAAAACTCATAGTAAATGTCATGTGAATAGAAGTGGACCTGGATCAAAACTCAGGCTTCTAACACCACCATACATACTCACACACCCCTTTTGTGGAAAATTTAGCTCCAGAGCTGAGTGTTGCAGTTGGCACTTTTCTCTATAATAAGCTGAGCTAAATCCCTGCATCCAAAGACCTCTGAATTTCAGGGTAGCTGGGATCCCAATCTAAACAGTGCCTATCACCAGAAAGGGGCTCTGTGATAGATAAGCTATGTTTATTGGAACATATGTGGAGGCTTTCTTGCTTGGGTTTCAGCCAGTGTCGCTCACGAAGGCTCTGAGGGTTCTAGGTTCTAGTTTCAACCTGTTGGCTGGACCCCTGTCCATCCTTGTTGATGTAACCCAGCCCAGAGATACTTAACTCACTATTGAAAGAGATTGTTAACGCCTCCCTTTAAGAGGCCAGAGTTATGACATCTGTTATTTGCTCAAGAAACCATCCCTTCATGGTGGCAATCTCACCTGAGTCAGGAGTGACCAGGTCAGAGTGTATGTGCTAATATCTTCCGACCCCAGGTCGTGCCCCAGAATGCCCCTTCTGCTGATCTGGCAGCAGATAATGTGTGTGGTGTGAACTCGATACATTTATGGGGAGCCAGCAGTAGGACAAACTCCCTTTTCTTGCTCCCCTTTATTCTGTTCATACAAAAGTGAAAGGGCTGGTCGGAATCTAGCCAGCCATAAATTAAAGCTGTATACAACAAAATAAAACTTGGACAACTCTACTGCCTGAAGTAGCGGGAAGTGCAGAGTTACAGGCCACTTAGTAAATATGTGAACTGTCAAAGTCCATGAAACGAAAGATTATGAGTGAACACTGGGTAGGCTGATGGGACCAACATTTTTAATGTGTTCCTACTAAGACACGAAAACTGGATTACTTCTGGACCCTGTCCCTGCTATTGGCTCTGTCAAACAAAACACATAAAATGTTGCAGCCATAAATCTTGGCAAACCCATATGATACTCTGCTCATAGACCTAACCCAATAAAACTAAGAAAAATATTGCCACTAAAGCTCACCCTGAAGTGATACATTTTGTGCTATTACAGATGGAAATATCAGGAATGTTGGGCCTGAAGACTGCAAGAGATCTGTAAATATAAAAGCCAGGGTATGTCAAAAGTCTCTGTTCACTACCCCTAAGCCTCCTTTATTAATGCAGCACTAGCATATATTTACCTTCTTTGTTCCCAGTGAAGGAGCCTTTTGCATATTGTTTGATGTTGTAATGTCATATACAATGTAGCCTTTTCTCAGTTATTTTTTACAGTGCCCCACTGCAGATCACTGCATTTTAGGTTCAAAGCCCTGAAAAGATCTGCAAAGACACAGGTCAAATTCTATTTCTAAATGAAGTTGTATCAATCACAAAAGTAAGATTTTGAAATGCTTACCAAAGATAAGCAAAATATTCATTGAGGGGGAAAAAAGAAAAACGTCTGATTTCCTATTCTGATTCTAAGTTGCTTCCACTTGGAATTTAATTCCATGGCCACTTATCATAGAATCATAGAACCCTTGAATTGGAAGGGGCCTCAAGAGATCATCAAGTCCAGTCCCCTGCCTTCATGGCAGGACCAAGCACAATCTAGATCATCCTTGATAGATGTCTATCCAACCTGCTCCTAAATATCTCCAGTGATGAAGATTTCACAACCTCCATAGGTAATTTATTCCAGTGTTTAACCACACTGGCAGTTAGGAACTTTTTTCTAATGTCCAACCTAAACCTCCCTTGCTGCAATTTAAGACCCATTGCTTCTTGTCCTATCATCAGAGGCCAAGGAGAACAATTTTTCTCCCTTTTCCTTGTAACACTTTTTTAGATCATTGACAATTACTATCATGTCCCCTGTCAGTCTTCTCTTTTCTAAACTAAACAAGCCCAGATCTTTCAGTCTTCCCTCATAGCTCATGGCTCATGTTTTCTGGACCTTTAATCATTTTTGTTGCTCTTCTCTAGATCTTCTCCAGTTTCCCCAGAACTGGACACAATACTTCAACTGAGGCCTAATCAGCGCAGAGTAGAGTGGAAGAATGACTTCTCGTGTCTTGCTTACAAGTCATAACACTCCGGTTAATGCATCCCAGAATCATGTTTGCCATTTTTGCAGCAGTGTCACATTGTTGACTCATATTTAGCTTGTGGTCCACTATGACCTCTTGATCCCTTTCTGCAGTACTCCTTCCTAGGTAGACACTTCCCATTCTGTGTGTGTGAAACTGATTGTTCCTTCCTAAGTGGAGTACTTTGCATTTGTCCTTATTAAACTTCATCCTATTTACTTCAGACCATTTCTCCAATTTGTCCAGATCATTTTGAATTATGACCCTATCCTCCAAAGCACTTGCAACCCCTCCCAGCCTGGTATCATAATTGTACTCTCTATGCCATCATCTAAATCATTGATGATGATGTTGAACAGAACTAGTCCCAAAACAGCCCAGCAACAGCGTAGAAGTAAGGCTGATAGTACTGCACCCCCTTACAATAACCTTGAGACTCCCCCTGACCCTGAACTCCTTTTTGTGTCAGGATCCTTACAATGACAACACCATGAAATTTCAGATTTAAATAGATAAAAATTAATGAAATTTATGACTTTAAAAATCCCATGAAATTGACCAAAACTGACCATGAATTTGATAGGCCCTACTCCAAGGGGACAGAAGGAATTCCATTCTTCCAGACTATCAGAGGCAGAGATTGTTAACTTCACGTGAGAAATAAGCTGTCTCCTCTTTTAAATACCACAGCTCCCTAAGGCTAACCACGAGCTAGCTGAAATCACATTGAACATAACAATCCTTGTCTACACTGAGTGCTAAGCAACATTTGACATGGTGTCCGTTAATATATGTCCCATGCTAATGTAGCATTCCAATGCTGCCAAGCCCTGTGACAGGCAGAACCCGTCCCAGAATTCCCTCTTGGGCAACATGGCTATGCACTGCCACCAAAGGGGCACAGTAGACCCCAAATTTATCTTTGCATAAACAGCTAATGATTTTAAAATAGAGGCACAAAAAAATCTATGTAAGCCTGGTAAGCTATGGTTAAGCAGCAATATACAAATCCTAAAGCAACATAACAGTAGTTCTCTACTGCTGCACCATCTGCATACTGATTTCATGCACCTTTCACCTGCATATCTGTGTTTGCCTTTAGATTGATACGCTGTGGTCTCATGAATAGAGTACTGGACTAGGACAGAAAATTGTGGCGGGGGTCTATTCCTGGTCTGCTGGGTGTCCCTGTGTGAGTCACTTCAGCTTCCTGCATTTCAATTGCCCGGTCTGTAAAATGGGAATAATGATACTGACCACCTCCTTTGTAAAGCACTTTAAGATCTATTGACCAAATGTGCTATCAAAGAGCTAGGCAGGGCCATCCTTGCACATATGCAGATACGTGGCTGCATGGGGCATCCGAAAATTTGGGGCACTGATGGGACAGCAGGTAAGGGGGGGTTGCTCCCACATGTTCCTGCTATGCGCTCTTACCTGCTGTCTCGATGGTACCCCAAAATTATGGCGATGTGAACATGCAAACGCAGGGGGGCAGAGTGATCTGGTTACAGTCACCTCTGGTTCCTCCTGCAGCAGGCCACCTAAGCCTGTGTCCCTGCTTGCTGGAGACTGGAGTGGCTTTGAATCCCAGCGAAGAATGGAGCCAAGTGGCAGCCTCTGCAGAAGACAGGCATTTAACCACTCTCCTGGATAGCATACAATGGGGAGGGGACAGGGAGAGTGCAGAGACCCCAGGCTGCGGACTGCAACAAATCACGTGGGGGGGAGCATGTGGAGGGCCCCATAAATTCTAAGGACAACCCTGGAGCTATGTATTAGTATTACCATGAAATGCTTCCTTTTAGTCATTAATCTTATAAATGCCATGTTCATAAAGAGCAGTTTCGACCAAGTCAACATCCTAGTCTTTTCAAATTTCCAACAGGGGCTGGAGGAAATTGCATTATTGTAACTTTGGGGTTGGGGCTCTGCTTTGCTTTGCCTCATGCTTTAGGTCTGCAGTAAGTGAAGCACAGTTATCCACTGGGCATAAAGATGTCACTTGGTGTAAGTCTGAAGAAACTGCCCACATGAATACTATGTTCTTTTGTCTGGTGCCAAAAAATAAATGTCACTACGTGGGCCACCTGATTTGACACAGCGTGAGCTGACTCTATTTATAGGCGCTGAATTTACATAAGAAAAGCTAAGGAAGCACAGAATGACATTTGAAAAGTGTTCCTCCCCCCAAAAAACCCAATGGCACATTGCAACATACTGTTAATGTTTCACAGCTCAGGCTGAATTGTCATGTTTGCTAAGTTTTTTATTGGATTGTGAATAATTTCTGATTAAATAAACCAATGCATCTGGAAGTTTTTCTCTCCTAAATTCATTAAGTAGTTGCACCCAGAATGGAAATAGAAGCATAAAAGAAAGCCCATAGCCAGTGTTGGGCCAGAACAATGTGTAGTAGCCACAGATTTCAGAAAGTCCTCTGTGGACAATAGGAATCGTTTGGATGAAAGTGCAGGGCTAACCTAGTACTGCATTATGAGCCTGATCCAAAGTCCAGAAATCAATGGGCATTCCCCATTGACGATTTCAATGGGATTTGGTTCAGGCCCTATGGACTAAGTCCAGCCCCTTTTTTCTGTGTACATGGAAGGCTTCCCACAGCAAGACTGTTGTGGTATCAGCAGGCCTGCCGATGGTGGGGAGAAGGGAAGGGGCAAAGTGGGCAGTTGCCCCAGAGTCTAGCAATTCAAAAGTCCCCAGGGCTCCTGGCTGCCATCGCTGCTACCACAGGAGCAGTGGCAGCCAGAGCCCTGGGCCCTTTAAATCACCACCAGAGCACCATGCTGCAGGTAGCTGTGAGGTCTTGCTGGGGGCTGGGGTGGCATGGCGCGCTCTGGTGGTACTGAGGGCTGGGTGGCCCCAGCACCTCCACTTCCACCTGAGGCCCCACCCCATTCTGGGAGTGCAGAGTCACCGCTGCCCCTTGCCCAGAGTTCAACAAGTCTGTTGGCCCTCCTGGGTACCTGTATGTCTTTGAATAGGATCTGCTGAACTGCAGAGTGCAGATTTCTTGGGTCTCCTTGCAAAATGCCATGTATCAGTCACTTGGGAGCCAAGGGTTACAGGAACTGGTGTATCTATTGCCACTTCAGCCCCTGTTCCCCATCATAAAGTCAGTGAAGATGGCATGGAGGGTACTACTGTTGCAGTAGTAGCCACAGATTTTGCCGTCTGAGGAAATCCTATGCACAGGGACTATGGGATAAACAGGATTTATGCCCTGAGCTTTAGGTATTGGACAACTAAAGTAAATTATTGCAAATCACTCAAATACCTGCTGCTCAAAACTGAATATCAGTTATTTAATTTTATCTGATGAAATCCAGCTAACAATCTTTAAGAAACAATCAACTTTCTCTGCAATGGGCACTGATTAGCCCTGGCATGAATCTGGACAGCATTGTGAAGTCAATAGACTTGTACAGAATTCTCATGGACTTTTGTGCAAGGTTTCTGGCATTGTGTTTTGCATGCTTTCACATACTCTACATTTAATTTTATTAAAATCGTGATGTTCTAATAATTTTACTTCACTCTTGCATAATGCTTTATAGCTAGAGATCTCAGAGCACTTTACAAAAGAAGATAAACATCATTATTCCCATTTTACAGAGGGACAAGTGAGATAGGGTAAAAAAGTGACTTTCCCAAGGTCTCATAGGCTGTGTCTACACTGGCACGATCTTGCGCCAAAGCGGCCGCTCTTGCGCAAAAACTTGCTGCCTATCTACACTGGCCGTGTGTTCTTGTGCAAGTAAACTGACGTTGTAATGTATAAAATCAGGGCTTCTTGCGCCAGAACTCTGCCGCTCCCGCTCAGGAAGAAGCCCTCTTGTGCAAGAGTCCAGTGTAGACAGGCAACATGAATTTCTTGCGCAAGAAAGCCCTATGGTTAAAATGGCCATCAGAGCTTTCTTGCGCAAGAGAGCATCTACACTGGCATGGATGCTCTTGCGCAAAAGCACATCTCTTGCGCAAAAGCACATGCCAGTGTAGACGCTCTCTTCTGGAAGAGTTTTTGCACAAGAACTCTTCCGCAAAAGAGTTCTTGCGCAAGAAGCTGCCAGTGTAGACGTAGCACTTGGCTGTGTCTACACTGGCGCGATCTCGCGCAAAAGCAGCCGCTCTTGCGCAAAAACTTGCTGCCTGTCTACACTGGCCGCGTGTTCTTGCTCAAGTAAACTGACATTGTAATGTATAAAATCAGGCCTTCTTGCACCAGAACTCTGCCGCTCCCGCTCAGGAAGAAGCCCTTTTGCGCAAGAGCTCTTCCAGAAGAGGCCAGTGTAGACAGGCATCATGAATTTCTTGCACAAGTAAGCTCTATGGTTAAAATGGCCATCAGAGCTTTCTTGCGCAAGACAGCGTCTACACTGGCATGGATGCTCTTGCGCAAAAGCACATGCCAGTGTAGACGCTCTCTTCTGGAAGAGTTTTTGCAGAAGAACTCTTCCGCGAAAGAGTTTTTGCGTGAGAACGCGCCAGTGTAGATGTAGCCATAGGGTGTCCATGGCAAAATCAGTGATAAGATCTGTGTCTCCTGACATCCACTCCCATACACCATCTATTGGACCATGCAGCCTCTAAAACTTGAATTTCCACATCCATGCAAAACCAATTTCACTCAAAACAAGCCCCTTCTTTGCTTGGATTTTAGCAAATTTTGGTCATTGAAATGAGTCCCTGACAAACCTCTGGTTAGAGTAGCTCTGTATCAATGTGAGCAGAGACCACATCTGACAAGGAATTGGTGGTCTCCACCAGTCCAGTTCTTAGTAGACAACTAAACCCACCACAAAAATAATTAACACAACTGAGACTAACTGCCCCATTGTCCTCAGTCAGAGCAGAAATTCTCAGAGTTGAAAGGGCCAGGGTTATGGAACAGTCCTTTTTCAACTGCATGTGATAGCTCCAGGCCAGGGTGCAGGGAACACACTGGAGCAGCAATATGGAGATGTTTGCACTGCTCCTGCTCCTACTGTACCTCTTCTGTGCACTCATAGGAGACTTAATTCCCCAGAATTGTCAATTCAGAACCTTTCAGGAGCACAGCAACATCTTTTAAAGAGAGCAAGGTGGGGTACCATACTGATACAGTTGGCAAAATACAAGTTAACAGATTTTATTTGGCTGCTTCCAGAAATAACTGCATTTTTTTTCTGGCTGACAACACTAATTATTTTGGGGGAAGCTTGGAGTGCATAATAACACAACAGTGTAAATGTTTCTTGGTATTGTCGCTGCTTACTGCTCACAGTTTGTGCCCTTTACATATAACCCAGATGACCTTACTCTGCAGCATATTTTAGACTGTCATTGGGTTTCTTGCCTCATCCTGACTGGAATCAGCAAATGAGCTTTGGAGAAAGAATCTAAAGCAATTCGCTGCATGTCTTCAGAGACCAGTGAGCTCTAAGCCAAGTGAGAAGTGTCCCGAACCCAGCTGAACAGGTGTGCATTTCCATAATGGCTTCAGGATTCAGAAGAGCATGGTGTTTTGTTGCTCGCACTTTGGAAGTGAATTAATAGTCTTCATGTGCTCCATCCTAGTGATTGAAA
The DNA here is from genome assembly GCA_019425775.1 of Rafetus swinhoei. Classification (NCBI taxonomy): domain Eukaryota; kingdom Metazoa; phylum Chordata; order Testudines; family Trionychidae; genus Rafetus; species Rafetus swinhoei. The sequence continues at coordinate 198,517,764 of CM033424.1, read as the reverse complement.
TAAATTACTTTGGTTAAATTGCTAAGCAGGTTGACCCATCTGTTGGCCCATGAATGTTCAGACTCCCGGGGGGTTTATTATGCCAAATAATGACTGCCATATGCAACAGTAAACAGGTTTTTTGTAATGGGCTAAAAGATTCTGTGCTACTTTAGAAGGCAATTTAGAAAGCTATTCCTGTTCCCCCTCAAGAATCTGCCCTTCAACTAAACTTTCAGAAAGTGATCCTGACCGGTTCATGCTGGCACAGATGTTATGTTGCCTTTCTGTGAAGGTATGGGTAAAGCTACACCAGGCATCTGGCTCATCCTGGCATTCATTCTTTAGGGACAGAACTGGGTGGGAATTATGAATTACACTTCCAACTGGGTATCTCCAATCAGGTTCTTGCATCCCCTGATTTATCAATGTATTTATACAGAGCTCCTAAAGTAAAACCCACAACATATGGGGCGATTGATATTTTAAAACACCTCATGAAATAATTGATCTGACATAATGTCCATAATTACACACACCCATACTACAAAAAGTGAGACTTGCCCTCTTCAGGAAAGTTGGACCAAATACATGTATTGAATGTTGACAAATTCTGGCCCTTGTCAAACCATAGGAGGAGACAGATTCCAGAGCTAAAGGCTCTCCCCTGAGAACAGTTCTGTCAGACAGTTCTCAGACAGACAACTCAAAGGACTGTCATCTCGAGTGATCCAGAGAATATTAAGCGCCAGGATAGGATGCAAAGATAAAGGGAGGGTTTGATTCATTGCTGGGATGTACAACTTTCCAACAACATACCCCAGGATGGAGGGACCTTGCCAGTGGAAAATCAGTCTAGATGGGTGTCTATGAAGGAGTTCATGAGCTAGTGAATGCAGTCCCATTGAACAGCACTCCTAACAGTGCTGGTTAGGAGATGGGCACTGGGAGATCACCCTCATAGGCAACTTCTACCAGTAAGTCTGCCATTAAGCCCCTTACTCCAATGTGTGAGCAGCAGAACAAAAACACCATCTATCCTCCCTTGAAGGAGAATCAACCCTGGGGCAGAGCAGCCCCCAACAGGGGTGGGTCTATGCATGAATCTGTAATATACTATGTTAGTGGGGGCTAAACTAAGCCGCAGGTCTTTTATATATACAGCATCAAAACTATACTTGGCTTTAAAGGAGAAAGTGTATGTCTCTATGTTGAATCTGAGCATCTCCTTTGGTTTTATTGGTCACTATTGCTTATTTTCTATTAAATTCCTGTTTTCTGTCCTCTTTCTTGTCTTCTCTTCTTTGGGCAAGGGCTGAGGCCAAAATATTTGCAAGTGGTCCTCAAATGGGACTAATTTTTAAAAAACTGGTGGGCCTCTTTTTTCCCCCCCATTGGCTTCCTTTGCATCTAATTTAGACCATCCTCATTTTGAAATCCCTGGACAGAACACACATTTTATTCATAGAAGGCCTATAAACCACATTAAGACCATAGAGCATCCATGATTTGTTCATGATGTTAACAATGACTCACCATGGCTAGATTGCAGATGTTAAATTGCCGATGGATGGCCCCCATCCAGCGCATGACTGACTCTTCTGGTATTCAGCTGAAGTATTAATCACGTGTGGAAAGATTTTTTTGTTTTGTTTTGTGCCTGTGAATAATGATCTGTCTAATATCGTATATTGTACTTTACAAGCTTTCTGAATGAATTCCTTTCTAAAAGAGAAAAGAAGCATGCTATGAAGAGAATAAACTGCTGTACATGACATGATGACATAGTAAGATTTTCTGACTAGCTACATTAATAAACTTGCATTGATTTATGCAAAGGATCTTTCTTTGAGGAATCCGAAGGAATAGGAAGAGTACTCATCATGGAAATGATTTGTTTCCCTTCTTTGTTAGGTCTAGACCCAGACAATAGTTGGGCAACAGTTGTTTGTGAAAAATACAAGTGTACGAGCATGTGAAGCAGGAGGACAAGGCCATGGCCAGAATTGATCTGATTGCTAATTTGGAGTTAAGGATTATTTTTTTCCTCAGAGCATATTGTTAGAGACCTATGAAAGATTCCATCTTCCACTGAGGTTTTGAATTGCAGTCATCTGTAGGTATAATCCACAAAATTTATTACAATTGCATGGACTGGTATTAGTGAATGTTAGTCCATTCTACCATCTACTTCCTCTGTTGAATTGGAACAATAAGCCCTTGATTTCTCCAGCAATTGACACTAAAAAATCCCCATCACTCCTCTTTTCATTGGTGAAAGACTAACAAGCTAAATTATAAGGCAGTCCTTAGACTTACAACATTTAACCTAAGCTGAATGGCACCCACGACGCTTCAAGATTGACACCTTGATTCGATTTACAACTATAGGTTATGATGCTTGGTCGCCCAATGGAGTCGATTGTTGTTCCAAGTTACAACATTCCAATTTATGAAACAATTGTAACAAACCAATTGTGTTGTAAGTCTGAGGACTGTCTGTATGCTTCAATCACAGAAGGTGAGAGCATTTGGTGGTGTTGTCCTGATTCAATGCCCACTTCTACTGACTTTAAGCAATGGACCTCCCGTTGACCTCTGTGCATTACAGAGCAATTTCTTTCAACAATGCATCATGGTCCACAGTGTTTCACCAAGTCACTTTGTATTGGTAGTTGGGATGTAGGGGAAAAACATAAAAATGCTATAACACACAAAAAGGAAAAGGCAAGTTAAAATAAACAGAGATGGATGAAAAGGGAGAAGCAAAAATGAGACCTCCCTCTTCCATCAAAGGCACAACACTTCTCTCGAAAAGAGGGTCTCAGAGCCCATGCCTTGGCCTGAGTCTTGCATCTAAATTGCAATTTTGAGACCCACAGCCTGAGCCAGCTGACCTAGGCCAGCCACAACCATGCTGTGGGTCTTTTATTGCAGTGTCCTCGTATCCATAGAGACCAGCCAGTAAAGAGACTTGGAGCAGAGCACAGATTTCTCAAGTCCTATTTCCCTAACCACTAAACAATACTTCCTTTCTGCTGGAGGTAAATTAAGTTTTAAAACAAGCTTGTTAAAAACCCAACATGTATTTTATAGAAATATCTTTGAGGCCTGTGAACCTGTAAATCTATACACTTTCCTATATGTTTTGCCTTTTTACTATATTCTAGCAGTAATGCAAGGACCTACAGGGATTCTACCCTGTAAGAAGTTGGCTTTAGCAGATTGGTTATAAGTAAGGGTTAATATATATCTACCATTCATAGATTTTGGAAGTTGTGAAAGGATTTGTGGTGAAATCTTCAGTTGGGTCAGGACACACATAACAACCAAACTGGGGTGATAATATATGAGCCAGTATCTTGTGAGGTCTAAGAAGGTCCAGAATTGCAATGACACAGGCAAACAGACATCCTGATCAAGGAAACGAAAGGCAGTGGTACCTGACCTCAAGTTCCCATTTTTCCCACCTCAGGGAATATGTCCACAAGGGCATCAAATTACCTTTTTGTGCAAATTCAAAAGGATGTCCCCATTTAATCCTCCAATCAAATATGTGTACCCACAAAAATCTCAGGGTGCAGAAATCTGTTTTGGCCTTGAGGGGTTGGCTAAAGGTGACGCAAAAAGGCCTATAAGACCCTAAGGCTGTGGTTGTGCAGGAGGATTTCACTTCCTCACTAAGGACTTTCTGGTTGAGTGATAGAAATGTAGCCGTGTTAGTCTGGTGTAGCTGAAACAAAAAACAGGACTATGTAGCACTTAAAAGACTAACAAGATGGTTTATTAGGTGATGAGCTTGTGGCCAGACCCACTTCCTCAGATCAAATAGTGGAAGCACAACCATATATACCAAAGGATACAATCAAAATGAACACATATGAAAGGACAAATCAAATTTCAGAACAGAAGGGGATGAGGGAGAGGTAAATGTCTGTGAGCTAGTGATATTAGAGGTGATAATTGGGGAAGCTATCTTTGTAGTGGGTAAGATAATTAATGTCTTTGTTTAGACCTAGGCGTAAAGTGTCGAATTTAAGCATGAATGACAGTTCAGAGGATTCTCTTTCAAGTCTGGTGTTAAAGGTCTTTGAAGCAGGATGCAGTCGTTGAGACAATGCCCTTTCTGCTGAAATGGCACAGTTTCTTGCCATTTCAACCAGAAAGGGCATTGTCTCAACGACTTGATTACCTGCATCCTGCTTCAAAGACCTTTAACACCAGACTTGAAAGAGAATCCTCTGAACTGTCATTCATGCTTAAATTCGACACTTTACGCCAGGTCTAAACAAAGACATTAATTATCTTACCCATTACAAAGATAGCTTCCCAATTATCACCTCTAATATCATTAGCTCACAGACATTTACGCCCTCCCTCATCCCCTTCTGTTCTGAAATTTGATTTGTCCTTTTCATATGTGTTCATTTTTTTGATTGTATCCTTTGGTATATATGGTTGTGCCAATTTTCTTCCACTATTTGATCTGAGGAAGTGGGTCTGGCCCACGAAAGCTCATCACCTAATAAACCATCTTGTTAGTCTTTTAAGTGCTATATAGTCCTGTTTTATGTTTCTGGTTGAGGTGTGTCTACCTCAAACTCTTTCCTTTACTTATTCTTTTCTAAGTTTCCTCTGCTATTATACTGTGCTATCATAGTTCACCCTTTCACCAAGATCCTTGGTCCTCGCAGATGGAGGCTGGTCCTCCAACACCCAAGTTCTCCCAGGAGGTTGTATGTGAATATGGTATTATCCTAGGTAACTGTAACTGTATAATTAGATAATTACAATTCTATACTCAGGCTTCATTAATGCTACCATCCAGGGTGATCAAATCCATTTATGCGATCATTGCCGTGGGCTTTGTATTGTTTGCAATCTTGATACCAATCGTAATAAAAATTGTTTTATGTTGGTCCCACCCCAGTGTAAGTGTGATTGCTGCAGCTCCCAAGACCTGTCTCCAGAGATAGAGCTCTGTAGCTCTCAACCTCTGAGACTGGGGTGGAGGACAAATGTAGAACCTTCTAGATTAGGTGAGCTATACCCATACCCATACTTCATTCTTAACCCCACGCTACAACCCCTTTTTTGACAAAATTGCTATTTTTGCTATTTTAACCAGCTTTGTTACACAGCTCTTTTCATTTCTGTTAGCTTTACCAAGAGATAATGTATCAAGGCATGAGTTATGTACCTCTGAGCAATGATTCAGTAAAGCATCCCTAATTGGGAAATCACTTAAGCACATGCTTAAATCAATGAGATTTAAGTAGATGGTTAAAGATGAGCATTTAATTAAGTGTTTTCCTGAATCAGAGTCTTGAAGCAAAGAAGAAAGAGGAACTTGATACCATTATGTGCCTACCACAATTAGTTAGCACTCTTGTTACCAGTCTCAGGAAAGGCCAAGGATTTGGGATCTAGACCAGTCCCTGGGAAGTTTGTTTAAGTGACGGCATAGTATGCAGTTTAGGGAAGTTCTTAGTCTTTTTAATGTATCTGATTTAGTACAGTTCAGTTAATTAGTGAGCTTTTGATGGTTCATTTAGTTGAGACATCCTAGCCAAAACCATAACAAAAATCATTTTTCATATTGGGCTCCCAGAATTGGCACTTCTTAATCTCTCAGGCCACGTCTTTACTCCAGGGAAGATCTACGCTGCCGTAATTGATCTTCCCGAGTTTGATTTAGCGAGTCTAGTTAAGACCCACTAACTCAAATTCAGATGGTGTCCCTGTTGGTGGCTGATACTCCTGCTCCTGCAATGTGTATGGGAAGCCAACGGGAGTGTTTGCACCCATCAGCCTCCCACTGTGAGAGAAATTCCCCATGGGGAAACTCCAATCAAGATACATCAACTCCACCTACATGATTAACCTAGCTGGAGTTGTATATCTTAATCTGACCTACCCCTTTAGTTATCTGCCAATACATTAATGATTTCACATGGATGGGAGGGGCCCCATGGATCTGTTCTTTATAGTTTTGGTTTTGCTTTCAAACACCATTGACACTGTGCAGGAACAGTGCTCTGGTTTGTACGTCTGTTTACCTGCAATCCTGCATTACCCAGGGAGCTGACCTAAGAAGCCTAATAGATATGCTCTATTTCTAGGGTCAGTTATTCCTTTTTTGACCTCTACTTTCTCTATGACAGTCAGAGTTTTTCATTGTGTTATACCTTCTCTCCCTTTGGTGGTGATGAGGAACCCGTTCTCCCCCCTTCCCCTCCCCACACATTTCTTTGTCCCATAGTAACTGTATTCTACCCTGTCTAAGAGTTGTTATTACTCTCCTTCTTGCTTCAAGTGATACCACTTTAGTTGTCATTCTTCCACCCTATACTGTAAATGGTATACCATATGTTTTCCACATCATCACCCCATCCATCCTACTTCTTCAATCACAACCAAAGCATCCCAGCATTTTGTTTAATAACTAATTTCCGGTTCATTTACTTTCACAGATGGATTGAATTATTTAAATGGCCACAGAACTCTATAAACGGGCCCCTAATTATGGATGCCGAAAATCTGGATTGTCACATAAAACCAGGAGCAGATTCCTTACATTACATTTTGTTAGGCTAGTGAGAGAAGACTCATAGGAACTAGAACACTTGACCAGTGGCCCCAGACCATATCTCCAGCAATGGCCAGGTGTTTTGGAGGAAAATATAAAACTTACAAATAATAGCGTGTTAACTATTACCAAAGTTGGAGATGATTGCAGATCAAACATGCTAAGAAGTATTTAACAGCAAAAAATATTGGAGAAAAGCAGAACTAGAATCAACAGTTGTTTTTCTTGTATTGAATATTTTACTCTCTAAGAATAAGCTTCTTACTACCTGGCATGCCAACAGCTGCAGGAAACACAAAGATAACCATGCATCAAAAAAATTAAATGCGCAAATATTTTTCACCCGGCTGAAAAATTCACCATTAATGCAAATCATGCTGGGTATTATGCCTATCAATAAGAAAGCAAGCAGATGGTTTTGGTATGACCATGATCTTCCCTTGAGAAGACAAAGTCAGAACTGAAGCAGTGGATTGCTGGACCAGTCAGCACCAAGACTAATGAGGACTTCTGGCAATGGTATTCTGGATAAGGAGAAATGATCATTGGGCTGTCAGAGGCATTCTGCTGGCTGTGGATATAGAAGGAGGAGAAGACCTGGGAGAATAGTTGGCTCAGAGACTAAGGCTATGTCTTCACTTCTGGGAAGATCAACACTGCCATGATTGATTTTTCAGAGTTCAATTTAGTGGGTCTAGTAAAGCCCCACTAAATTGAACTCAGAGGGTATCCCAGTCAATACCAGTACTAGGCCTGGTGTGAAGGCAGCACAGAAACTTGAATTAAGGTATATCGACTCCAGCTATGCAATTAACGTAGCTGGAGTTGTGTATCTTAATTCAGCCTTCCCCTTTAGTGTAGACCTGGCCTCCAACTATTCAAGAAGGTGTAAATTAACTTGTCCTGGGATTGAGAAAATAAATAATGTCAGTGAGAGGAGCACTGAAATTATTTCAGGTGCACAAAATTGGCTACAAGTATTCAATCCATTTTCTATAATGTGTGTGCTATGATTAAAAAAGGGGAGGGAACTCCATTTTGGAAGCCAACAGAATTTTCATGGGAAAGTGGAAATCCAAAACATCCCATTCTTTTATCAGCCAGCTGAAGATGAATTCATCCTTGTACAGAGGAGCTGTTCTAAGCCTATGCAGCACTTTTGTTCTACTTAATTTCTTAAAGTAGGGCCTGGGTGGGTCTTTAAATGGAGCATTGACCTACCAAGGGGTGAAATTCACCCCGACTGAATTAATCATTCCAGCATTGGAGGAAATAACTGGGGAAAATATGATATTTGAGCATATAGGAAACAGCTGCATTCCGGAACAACTTTGGGGCTGACCCTACAAACCTCCACATTACTCAGAAGATTAATACTTACTTATGAAAATGGTTCCATTAAGGCCAATCACGTTACTCTTGTAAGGGTTGCACTATCATATAATTGCATACAATTATCTTCTCCCTCATTTATTTCAACTGTCTATTCATTGAAATCAGACAATTACCCAATGAACACTGCTTTTATAGCCTTTCAGGGACCACATCTTTAATAAAGAATTGATTTGGGTTCAAAGAAAAATGGTATCAAGTTTGTTTTGTTGCGTACAGTGTTTTTCTGGACCTGCCTGAATCAGTGATGCTGTTTGGACACATTTTTAAAGTTAAATCATATCTACACACGCTGTCTTTTTAAAAATGTATGTTTTACTAATATGTATGAATAGCAAGAAAAACAATATGTGGTGGGAAAAATATTGCAGAGGAAATGAAAAAGTTAATAGAATTTCACTAAGGATTTTTTCTCTCTCCAAAAATATATCCTTGGCCAATTTTGTTCACATTTATCCAGTTTTACAAATCTGTATTCATTTCACAAAGTTTACACTCAATTTCCAAAATTCCCATAGTACTAATAATTATAACAACACTTCTCTCTCATAGAGCACCATGCTACATCTTAAATGTATTTATTCTCACAACATCTCTCTGAGATAAGGAAGTTGTGTGGTAGCCATTTTGTATAAATAAACAGTGCAAAAGGTTGCCTGTTCCCTCCCTCACATTTATTTCCCACTGTAGGAGATCTCTAGGTGCAACGAGGACCCTAGGATGTTCATTATTTTATCAGGGAAGAGGGAGAAGGATAGCAGTTTCCCCTCACCCGTTACTAAAACAAACCCTATTGTAGCTATGACCTCTAGACCTCTTCACCTTAAGCTGCCCACCCCACTTGCTGTGAGCTTCAAGCTTCATCTGCACCAAGTAAAACATTATAGTTGAACTGTGCTGCCAGCAAGAACTTCCATCTTCCCCATCTACAAAACTAGCATTAAAGAAAGCCTAAAATTAACATTTTCAGTTTCCACTTTAAACTTTCCTCTCACCACCTACTGACTAGCACTGTCTGGGACAAAGCCAGGCAAGCATGAGGGTGTAGGTCGTCTTCCAGGGGAAAGTAGAGCAGAGTTTGGTGATTTGTCAGGGTAGGAAAGGGGAGCCACACATCTAAAGAAATAAAGGGGAAACACCTCTCCTTTTCTCTGACTTCTCCAATCAGTGAAGCAAGAAGGGCTGTGGATAAACATTCACATCAGACTGCCCGTCAGTATGGGGAAGCGAATGACTCAACCAGCAGACCAAATTTGGCGATGAATCCTGCTCACATGCTACCCGAGGCACATTGCATATATGCTAAGAAGAAGCGAAGTAATATTTGGGTGCTTTTGTTCATACATATTGCCACTGAGCAAGATAAAATAGACTACAGAAACCACTTACCACAAGAAAGGCTATGAGCAAGGAGAAGAAGAAAAAGAAGAGAAGGAGCAGAAGGGAGAAGAAGTGTTGAATAAACTCTGATCTCTGATGATGCTGGTAGGTTTAGTTCACCAACCTGAGGAGCGGCTATGGTCAAAGAAGCATTCCTGAGGGATATGATTTTCAGTCAGAGACTGAGGGTGGCTGTCCCTGTGTGTCCCTGTCCCTCTCAGCTTCCAGTTTATGTCTTTATTACCAATATATCAGGCTAATTACTAAAGATGTAGCCTTTGCCACAATGGCTTTTGGCCGGTTTCACAAACCGGCTCGTGGAACCAGCAGAAGAATGTGACAATGACAGAAGGAATTTCCAAGTGACCAAGGCTCAGAAAGTTATGAAGAGTTCATGAGACTCGAAGCAGGCCCCAGAAAGGTGCTAGTGGCTAAGACCCAAATCCTAGAACACCTGTGCATATCATAGATTCATAAAGTTCTGTAGATTTGCAGGCCCAAATGAACCACTAGATCATCTAGTCCGACTCCCTGCATATCACAGGCCATTAGACATCAGCCAGGGTGAGACTAGTCCTCTGGAGGCCAAATTCCGCCTGCCACAGGCAATGAACAAGGGAGATAGAGGTGTTGCCTACAATAGCAGGAAATTAATTATGTGAGATGAGCCCAAATGACCCTAGCAGGCCACTTGTGCCTCCATCTGGCAGAGAAAGGCAAAACAAACAAAAAACCCATGGTCTCCATCTAGCTGGCCTTCTCTGTCCCAAACTGGTGATCAGCTGGACTCAGAATGGGAGCACGTGTCTAAAAAGAGTGTTCTCTGTACCATCTCCCAAGTACTGCATAACTTGACACTTAGAAGACATTCAGCTGAAATAAATGGGGTTTATGTGCAGCTGTTTACCAGATTGGGGCCTTAATCATCATTATTTTGAACAGGTGCATCCTGAGAAAAGATGATCTGCACTCGTGACACCTACACCTTGCTAGGATGTTTTGCTTGACTGAAGGCTCTGGCACCAGGCTGGTATCCACTTCTATGAACAGAGGGGAGCTAACGTCTGCTGCTTCCTGCGAGGGGGGAGTGCAGCTCAGGGATGCAGTGCTGCCTCCACAGCAGGCTCCCCTTTTCCTTCCCATGCAGTGGGAGCCCCTCTGTAGGGACTGGGCAGAGTTCAGATTCCGGAGGGCTGGTCCCATCCCAAGGAGAAGAGGGTTCAGCCCATTGAGGTTCCCAACACAGTAGCAAAACAGCTGTACAGAAACAATAATGACAGGGTGAAACCTAGCCCTCCACAGTGCATGATACTATAAATGTTTTCATTCTTAGTAGCTGATGAGGGAGCCTAAAAGCCCATGGAAATACTTGCCTCTAGTTACATATTTCACTCTCTGGTGAAGCCAGTGACAGGTTCCCTCCCATTAGCTGAACTCTGGACTTATCAGGAGCAGACATCTGTGGCCACTGTCTAGTGGGACCACCCATCATCAACAGAAAATATCACTATGCACTGGAGAGCAGAGAGAGGTCAGGGGTCACTTGCTCCAACCAGTTGACTAAAAGTATCTCAACAAGGCTTGAATGAAAAGGTCATTTTAAGATACTATTCAATTCACTAGCAGGGCATAGCGCAGGACAGGACAAAAGGCAGCAAAAAGAAGAAGCTTCATTCTTGCTTTGGGCTAACTTTAGCCGTGCTGGAATTCACCGTGACAGCCATTTCAACCCTATGTCTTCTGATTATTCTAACTTTGTATTAAATATAGAAAGGCACACTCAGACTCCCTTCCTCTCCCTTGAAAATTTTGCAAAAATAGCCAAATGTGGAAAAAGACCATTTTATCTTTTCTGCAAAACACACACATATATTTGGGTTTTAAAAAGCAACATATATGGTCAGCAGCAATTGATCTCAAGATCATCACATCTGAAGAAGTGGGTTTTGCCCACAATGTCCCATCATACTCTCTCTCTCTTTATATATAGATATATATATAGCAAGAGAGAGAAAGAGAGTCTCTAAGGTACCACAGGACTACTCAAAGTTTTTAAAGTGACAGACTAACACGGCTACCCCTCTGAGACTTTTGGTTTAACATCCTCATTGGTTTAACATCCTCACTTCAATAATGTCAAGGCTTAAAAACAAGTTCTAAGTACTTTCAAACAGTGAAATCTTGCCCTCTTCTCCTACCCACAGGCACAAATGGCTCTAAATGCAGTCAAGTCCCTGAGCTTCCAAAGCCCTGGGAATTCTTGGACCAGCTGCACAAGGAGACATTGCTCCCCCATATGTTGTTCTTCACACTGAATTTTCTACAAGCGCTTAGTTCGTGACTATCCATTGATCAAAATTGCCCCAGGAGGAGGTGGGTAGGGGGCATGCATGCAACAGCAGCCATGCAATGGCTCCACCGGTGCTCATTGTCTTGGAGGCAGAGTCACTCCCCACACACAAGGATAACCCAAGTACAAAGCCTGTTATGGGCTTAAGTTTCATTCATACCCACGTGTTTGCCAGTATTAGCACCATAATGGCCCTTGTGAAAATAAAACTAGAGAGAGCAGTGGGTGAATAGGAGAGAAATGAAGAAGTGAGTGAGGCTCAGAAGGGAAAGGAAATGAGAGGGAAGGAGGAGGCAGAATGACAAGGGGAAAGGGATGACCAAATGCAGACCCACACGTCTGTGCAACAACAGGGCTTTTATTGCACGTCTCAGGACTTTTTCGGAAGAAGCCAGTTTTCCCCTCTTCTAGCCCTGGTCTACACTAGGGATTTATTTCGAAATAACCCCCCTTATTTTGAAACAACAAGCGGAGCGTCCACATTACCAAGCCCGTTATTTCAAAATAATAACTCCTGCTTTCCGTGAGGAATAACTCTTATTTCAAAATAGTTATTTCGGGAGTTATTGCAAAACAAGTTATTTCAAAATAATTTCCCAGTGTAGACCTGCCCCTAAGGGAGATGACATTTTTATATTGTGAAGGTGAGCACTAATATGATTTCCCTTCAGAGGCTGAGGGCAGTTGTCAATCTTTCCAATGTCTCAGGAAAACTCATTTAAATACGCTAAGAGCTGTGAGGACTTTTTTTTTATGATAGAATGGAAGGGGGTCATCCTTCTGAAGACCAAAGAGGCGAATAAAAGAGCAAATAGAGTAGTTTAGTGCTGCTAATATGCGGGTGCAATATCGTTATCCACACAGGGACAATCATGTGGCAGGACCTCAGGGCATGTGACAGTGAGGCAGGCGAGCAGTGGCGCCTCCAGCAGTTTGCAGGTAATGAATGGAAAGGTTCACAGATTTTCCCCACATATCTCAAGTGTGACGGCTTAATTTCTTTCTACTCTCCTCAAGCAGTGGAAACATACATGGGATCCACTGGGGATGCTTTTTCACTTCATCAGGTGAAGGTGCTGACTCCATTTCCCACAGGCACGCTAAACCTTATTTTGCTGACTAAAGAAGATGCCACTTAAATTAGGACTCACATAGCCATATGTTTCAAACCGGTGGGTCATATTTTATACAAAAATGACTGTGACAGGCTGTGTATTAGTGCTGATGAGCTATATTTTTACAGTGTGCATTTTGAATACTGAGCTATTATTAAAGCTGATTAAAATTAGAGAACTTTATCCTATTTTTAATTAAGAAACAATAAAGAGTCTATCATACAACTATCCTATAAATTAGATACTTTAATAAAAGACACAACTCCAATATACACTATAGCCCCCACCATGTTGAGGGACCAATTGATAATCTCTGACTATGTACAGATGAACATTCAGATTTATGGTTTAAAATGGCAGTATATCCTGGACCAAATGACCTTTTAGAGCACAGCTACTCATCCATACTGCACTACTCAGATCTTTTGACTCAGGGTATGTCTACACTGCAGAGTTTTTTCGGAAAAAACAGTTGTTTTCCTGAAAAAACTTTACTTATATCTACACTGCAATCGCGTTCTTTCAGAAAAAAATCAAAAGAACAGAGGGGTATTTCCGACATTGGTAAACCTCTTTCTACAGGGAAGAAGCCTTTTTCCAAAAGAGCTCTTTTGGAAAAAGGCATGTGTGGGCCGGGAAGAGGGAATTCTTTCGAAAGAAGAGGAAAGAAGGAAGCCTGCAGTTTAGATGTAGCTTCAGGTCTGCAGCTTGAGCTGTGTCTACCTGCAAAGTGACAGGGCTCTGAGGCTATGTTTAGACTACAGGCTTCTTTCGGAAGAAGCTTTTCTGGAAGAGATCTTCTGAAAAAACTTCTTCCGAAAGAGAGTGTCTACACAGCAAAAGCGCATCGAAAAAGGGATCTGCTTTTTTGAAAGATAGCGTCCACAGTGAATGGACACTATCTCACATTTAAGCTGTGATTACTATGGATGGAGTGGCCACCAGGGCACTGTGCTTTTTCCTCTTTCCTCTTCTTTTGAAAGAACTCACTCTTCCCCATCCACACATGCCTTTTTCCGAAAGAGCTCTTTCGGAAAAAGGCATCTTCCTCGTAGAAAGAGGTTTACCAATGTCAGGAAAACCCATCTATTCTTTTGATTTTTTTTTTTTTTTTTTTTTGAAAGAATGAGATTTCAGTGTGGATGTAAGTGAAGTTTTTTTGGAAAAATGGCTGTTTTTCTGAAAAAAACTCATAGTATAGACATAGGGTGACTTGAGTCAGAGCAGAATTCAGTCTTTGATACCAGGGTCATAGGATCTGAATCCTGCATGCTTGCCCACCAGAGTCAGACAAATGTGTGGACAAAAGGAAAGCTTGGGCTCAAACCTTAGGCAGAATCCAGGTTTAGTGTGCATTGTAGACATAACCCTAGTGGCTTGCCACAGGGTGAACCAGTGCCACAATTAGGTTTAACACTCAGGACCTCCTTAGTCCTATTCACATGTGTTATTTCCTGCATGTTTCCAACTCGTCACACCAGAAAGAATGCACAGACCTTGGAATTTCAGTATGGAATCTCTGCTACTAGACCAGTGGGCTATTCGGTCTGTTTCTGCCCACTGCAGTCACTGCTAGGCATCAGGATATGTATCCACTAGCAAAGGTCCTGCAAGCAGAGATCTTTAGCCCGAAGAAGCGGAGCTCACCTCATTTTCTTGTATGAATTGTCATTGGCAATGCAGCAGAATTTCTACACTCGACTGAGCTTTGGCACTGCACATGGGTTCCACTGCAGCAAAACAAATCACCCCAAGGAAGAGAAAGCTCTGAAAAGGAGTGGGAAAGTGAAGATGAAAGCTTCAGGTCTGTTTGTAAATTATATATTATGAGCGCCTCTAATGCTCAAAGGAGTGATAAATTTAGAGGTTTCAACAAAAAAGCCCATCACTGACACCTTACACTCCTAAAATTCATTACTGTCTTGGGAGTGAAAATAAAAGAGAAAAAACAGTGAATAAATAATCAAAAAGAGTAAAAAGTTTCATCATTTTCTGAGGCTTTCTTTTGAACCTTTTCCCGATAGTTTCAAAACTAGTGCAGGGAAAAAACACTGTCTACTAAATTGCCCCTTTGATTCATGTTATCATGTTAGAGATTGAAAGAAATCAGTATTTTCTTGTGAGCTTGATTGCAAAATACAAAATGATGTAATGATTATTACAAGGAAAGATGAGCCAAAACTGAAACCTCAAATCATTAGAATTTCAAAGAGATAGTGTGGGAGTGGATTCAAATTGCTAGATCTAAACTTGCCCCAAATGTTGCTACTAGACTGCATCTAACCCAAAACCATACTATTCGTTATTTTTGGCTTAGATCTTGAAATCTTGCAAGACCTGTTGATGTGATTAGGAAAACCAAAGTTTGGATTTCAGAAAATCTTCAGAATATTTTGAGGGATCTAGCATTTCTATACCATAAGCGAGGGGTAGGGAACGTTTTCTGGATCGAGGCTGCTGACCTACAGAAAAATCAGTTGGGGGCAGGGGTCTGCAGGGAGGCAGCATGGGGGTTGGAGTGCTATCCGTGGGCCGTGTGTTGAGCCCCGCGTAAACCCAAACTGCACCGTGGGCCACAAATGGGCTGCGGGATGCATGTGGCCTATGGGCCACGTGTTGAGTAGCCCTGTTCTAGCCCTACACAAAATAATAATAAAATAATACCTCGTGCTTGCTGGGATCAAGTTAGGACACCCAATGCCTGGAGAACAGGATTCTTGAGAGAGTTTTGGAGGTGAGGACGATGTGCAAGGTGGAGTACAACATTGAGAGGAGCAACAGAAAGCATATGACTTGGTTCCAAAGGAGCTGGGTTTTGGAGTATCGAGATGGATGGGAGAGAAAGTGCAAGAAGTGAAGATGACTGAAGAGGTGTATCAAGGTTCAAGGGCTCAGGTCCTAACAATACCTGCAATTTCTGAAAATTTTGAAGTGATGGTGGGTCTGAAACAAGGTAGTGGTGCTGAGCTCACTTCTCTTCATCCTAGTTATGGGATTAGTGGGTAGGAGAACCGAGCCCACAGAGAAAAGTTAGTGTATGCTGACAATGTGGTCCTTTTGGCCAACAGCAAAGAGGAATAAGGTAAATATGATATCAGAGTCATCACCTGTGCTTTGGTTTGAAGGTAAACAGAAAAACAACTGGAGTTATGCAAGTAAGCAAGGTGGAAGAAGAGCTGTTGATTGAAGTTTCAGGAAAGAAGCTGAATCAGAAGGAACAACTGTGTACTGGGTTAGTATATTTAGTGCCACTGGAGAGAGATGTGGAGATTTGAAAAGAAGTCAGTGTGAATGGGCAGCAGTGAAAACAGTGGCACAAGTACTATAGGGTGGGCAATGAAGTAAAAAACTGAAAGAAAAAGTGTATGTTGCATGTGTTTGTCCCAGACTTGAAAGTTGCCATACTTGAGAGAAAAAAACAAACAAACCTTAAAACAGATGTCAGCATGAAACTGAAAAACTGGAATTCATATGCAAACTTGACACCATCTGCCTGGGTCTGAATAGGGACTAGGAATGGCTGGCTCATTACAAAAAGTAATTTCCTTCTTTAGGTATTATCACCTCATCAGCTGATCTTATCAACAAAGAAGTGGCCTAAACATAACCACAAAGAAGACATCCAAGTACTTTATAATGTCAGAACTGTGAGATGGTTTCCTGAGTTTTATTCATAGATTTTCCCTGCTCTATTTCTCTTAATAAATCAATCCTTCACATACCCAACTCTCTCCTTCCTATCCACCCTCTCTCTTATCCACCCCACCTCCCAGGTTTTTGCTGCACTGCCCCCAAATTCTACTTACTCCCTTACATCTCATGGTCAGAAAACTCTGGACTGCAAATTTCAATTAGAGAAAGGGATCTTTTCCTCACAAGTTCAATATCCATCAGGATCCTAAGGCTCTTAGGTCTACACTAAAGCACATAAATGTAATGAGCCTGATTTAGAAAAGTGATGAGCTTTGTTGTACTGTAAATTAATTAAAACTTTGAAACAAAAAGTCATTTCAATGTGGAAAAGGAATCTTTGCTTTTCGAAAATGTCAAAATGGAACCACTTTTTTTTAAAATGCATTGGACGTGGGAGATGTGCCAAAAGTGACCTGTTCCTGCAAATCATTTCAGTTTAGACTAAGTGGGGTTTTTGTGTGAAGTATTTAGTTGGAAATGTTTCATGAGAAAATTCCCAGCCAGCTCTAGAGAGAACTAAATCGTGTCACCCTATTTTGTGCAACACCTTACTCCAGTGGTTCCCATCCTTTGGGCTGCAGATCCCTGGTGGTCCACAATGGTACTGCAGGGGGTCTGTGGAAAGTTTAAAAATAAGGATTGGGGATGGGCCTGATCCTTACTTTACTTTTCTTTTTCTTTCCTTAATTTTCTTTTCCTTTTTGTTTTCCCAGGGAGAGGGGTTGATAGATTGAAAAGGAGTCCATATGCTCGAAAAGTTTGGGACCCACTACCTTACTCCTGCCTCTTTGCCTGGCTAGTTATGTTGGCCAGCAAGGTAAAAGGACAGAGATTCTTCCATTTTTCTCTACTCCTCTCCTTGTTCTCTTCTTCGCTCCCCCTGTTTATTCACAGGAGGAAATACCAGGCAAATAATCCATGCTCACCTCACTACAGCCAATATCACAATCTGAACAGGGCCAAAAAGGCGAATAAGAGGTCTTTATTCCCTTTGCTTGTTTGCATGGCCAAATAAGGGCAGTGGCCATCTAGCTCTTGATATTTTCAACTCTGGATAACAGGTATTGATCACATGTGGCTAATGTTTCTGGCCCTGATCCTGAGGTTCCCATTCATTCATTACACCTCCACAGGCATTCTTCCTGAGTGAGGACTAAAGGTTTGAGGTTGGTGGAAGAATGAGTCACAAATGTTCTTGAAGAGTGATAAAAAATCACCATGCACAAATGAACAACGTGACACGACCACTGGTATTCCTGCCAATCAAAAGAAGGCCGTAGGAAAACATTTGGAGGAGCTTTACAGACAAGAATGCCCCATGGAAATTTATACATAAACACAAGAGCTTGGCAATACAGTGAACTGCAGTGTTCCTGCATACCACAGTTTAGATTGCTCTGAACTGGTATATTTTTGTATGTCTGGAAGAAAAACATCTTTCTCATTTGCAGAAGATAAATTTAAACACCAGAGTTGCGTGCTAGTGCCTATGGCCTTTTCCACATCCGTTTTTACTATTCTAGTCCATGAGTCATAAACTGGAGCACTTATCCCGTAGGTACTTCTATTCCCAAAGCTACTCACTCAGATTGGCAGATTTTACAAAACAGCATGTTATCCGTAAGAGGTTGAAATTAAAATGGGAAAGGTGGCAGTGTAAGAAGAGGCCCCTAGTAAAATAAACAATGGCTGTGGAGACTGCTGTTTATTTGGACTCCACGAAGTGGTTCTTTGCAAAGGAAGAGGTGAACAGGCTGCACTGATTCAACAATGAGAAGCAGATTAGGATGCTGAAGCTGCAACTCGTGCTATAAGAGGAGTAGAACTGAGCTATAACTCCTGGATAGCATCTCCTATGTAAGCACCATCGAATTGCTCTTCTTTATAAAAGATAAGTGACAGCTCAAGATAGAACGTTGGAAAAGGTCACTGGAAACCATCTGTCTTGGGGTTACTTCTCATTGACCCATGGCTTGCTCTGTCTGTGTAAGAGTGCGTGCTCTTCTTTATCATATATTAACGAAAGCAGCAACTGGTCCTGCACAGTGATGTGTTCCCTAATTTCCTATTGAAATCACTGGGAATAGACAACAATCAGCATCACACAAGAGACACCCAGCACTTCACAGGATCAGGCCCAAAGGAAGTAATTGGGGATATAAATCTTATCTCATGTGCTATTGGAATCTTACCACTGCACATCCATTCTTAGACCGTTTGCTTCTTTTCAGCCCATCCTAAGTTATGTTTAAATTTTAGCCACATCCTGCCTAGTCCTTATGCAAGAGTGTAGCATGGGGTGGAAATTGTAGAGCGTCTTCCTGCTTTCATGGCTTTTTCTGAAGGCCAGGTGGGGTTGCAGATCCTGAGCTAACCCGCTGCTCTGACCCTTCTCCTCTTAGAATGCAGAGGACTCCAAAGGGAGCATAGTGACCCTCAATTACTGTACTGCACCAGCACACAGAAAAGACCCAGCACGCAGTCAGTGGTGTGCAGTACATCATAAAGAAGAGCAATAGCAGCTCCACATTACCCTTTACTCTGTGTTTAACAGGAATGAGTTAGGTCATAGATTATATGATCATTTGGGCCCAGGACTATCTTTAGCTATGAAGTATTATGTGCACACCTCTGACACAATAAAAATAATACATGTGAATATTCATCCGGTGTTTTGCAAGGGCCATATACATCTATGCGACTGCATAAATTCAGTAATAGCTGTTCATAAACCTCATTGCTATTTCTCAGTACAGGTGGGTGAACTTCCAAAGGTGAACTTTAGCCTAGGTAAGCCTCTGAAATTTCAGAGGCTTTTCTGAACTGCAAAATGAGACTGGGAATTTCACACTTGCACACTTGAGGGTGCTTGACTTCCGTTTGCTTCTCTTCTTGGTCCAGCAAACCCCAAACATGTTGACCTTCTTGCCATGTTTCAAAGCCTATTTATTCCTCGAAGTTCAGTTGGGGATGAGGGGAGTGCGTTTTCTGGGAAGGGTCTAATTTTTCACTGGAACAGGGGAGTGTTTTAAATACATTTGTTGTCAAGATAACAACTTAGATGTATATTGGAATATATGGGTCTTTCTGTAAACTCCTTCGGACTTGTATTGTGGGGCACGTACTGAACAAGTCAACCCAGTGATGTCAATGGGGCTGTTGGTGAGAGTCATTGCCCATCAGCATAAATAAGGGGCTCTGAATTCTGTTCCATCGTTAGCACATATAATAACTATGCACCAAAAACCTTAAGATGGGTGCACTGTATATGCTGAATAAACGATCCCACAGTAGCCAATCTAACATGGAAGGGAAGGGAAGTGGCTAGATTTGGCTGAGTAGGTAAAAAATATGGTGATATTAACACCCTCTGGAATGGCATGAGAGCTGCACATTCTACTGTGTAATAGAGAGAATCCCACTGGATTCATGCACCTTGTCTACAAATATGACATTAAGAGGCTTGAATAGATGCCAACAAGTTTAAAGTTTCACCCAGTTGGAAAGCCAGTGTGTACAGTCTCTCTCATTTATATAGCCAGGGACAGATTTTCATAACCTGGCCTCCCCTATTGTTTGTTCTATTAATTTCACCTCCAGTTAGGGCTATTCATATGTTCAGGAAGCTAATTGCTCCCTTCTGATCTGGTAATTAGACATCAAGTAACCTGCATTACACCTGCAATTATTTTTGTCCACAATACTGTGGGAGTAAAAAAGGAGCCTTGAATAAGACCATGCTGAAATGCAAGAGCATTTTTTAACAAAACATTGTTCCACAGGGCAAGGCCCTAAGCGATATAACCGTCACTCATCCTCCAGGGAAAGTGAAAATCTATCCGATAGTGGAAAGCAGGCAGCCTTCATCTCCTAGCAGAAGTCTGTTGAAGCAGTTAGTAATATAGTTTATCTGCCCCTCTCTATGAGCATGCTAGCAAGAGGATCTTGCTTTCCAAGAATACCTTCATTGAGAAAGATTACACAGTCTATGTGCATGGCTATAAGGAGGTCTCTGGTTTCACAACTATTTTCTTAACATGTAACAGAGGGAACCACTTTAATATCCTGCTATAATATTTAACAGTGAGGGTCAAGAGCAACATGGGAGGAACTGAAACAAACTTAATGAAAAGAAGCTCAAATATCTTGAAAGCAGTATGGGCCTGCTGCTCTCTAGCTTGAAAAGGGCCATGTCTATAAGATGCCACCTTGTGGCCTGAAAAATCTTGTACGTGAAAAACTAAAAATTAAAAAGATGTTTGCTCCGTGACACTCACAGTGAAAAGGCTCTACCTGCTGCAGTCGTCTGCAAATTAGAATTGAATTGTGGTTTGAACCCACCTCTTCAGCTTCGCTGCTCTCACCTATACTCTGCACCCTTTTAGTTTCTTACAATATTTGAGACTAGGTCCTTTACTAACATGGGGCCTGTAGCTGCTTTAGGCAGGTAAAAGAAAGCTCCAAGCATTTTCTTTAAGCAGCATTCTGAATCTGCCCACAGTCATGCACACTCCCTAAGAAGCACAGATAGCAGCCTCCCTCTCAAATTAAACTCTTTGATTAAAAACAGCATTTCAGAGCTCGCAGCTTGAGATCTCCATACTGTAGAAGAAGGATTTTTTGTTTTGTTTTGCGAGAGTAATAGCAAAGTCTTAATTAG
The DNA here is from genome assembly GCA_019425775.1 of Rafetus swinhoei. Classification (NCBI taxonomy): domain Eukaryota; kingdom Metazoa; phylum Chordata; order Testudines; family Trionychidae; genus Rafetus; species Rafetus swinhoei. The sequence continues at coordinate 198,496,606 of CM033424.1, read as the reverse complement.
AAAGAGGGTTTTTTAAATTTTAATTCTCCTTTAAAATATTCAGAATAGTTGTAGATCTTGAAAGGCTTAACTTTAATCCTAAATGTCTGATTTTCAACTGTGTCTCAACCTGGTCTCTGATTTGGCAGGCACAGTACTGATCCTGGGAATAACAGCACCTGTATTTTTCCACACTTCAGGTAGCCAATGATGGGGTTGAAATTATTTTCTGCATAATATTGCACCCACAAAATATAATCTCTGAATATCAGGCTCCAGAGGTTACATTTTCAGTCACTGGCTGTAAGAACTGCACACGCATACACCAAACTAATTAATTGTGCGCATGCAGCGCACATGCGCATGCAGCGCACATGTGCACCTATACAAGGCTAGTGGTGTTTGCAAATGTATGTATGATTAATTGGCTGTATATGTATATGGCAGGAAAAAAACTCGTCCCAATATTAAAATGTGAGTCTAACTATTCTGTTAAAATATTTTATAATCAAGGTGCTGATTCCATACTAAAACACAAGGAACACTTGCAGTCTGTGCTTTTGATCCTGCATTCCTTGCAAAAAGGAATGCACAATCAGGCTTTTTGATAGGGAGCATGCAGTTACTGCTGGCTAGGCTGCCATAGTGACAATACTCCTCAGCAAAAATGGAATCTAGTTGGCTGTTTTATCTGAACAGCTTCACTTGCTTGCTAAAGTCACAGTTACCAAATGTCTGACCATGTGAACGTTCGCACGGAGCACCAAAAAATGGGGCGTAGATTTTTAAGGGTTTATTCATATATAAATCCTAATTTGCAGATGCTTTTATGTCAACAGTAACAATTCACCATGTATGTATAGAGTCAAAAAAATCAGTTCAACCCTTTTTAAGTTACAGATCTGCCCAAAACAGTTACTAGCTTGGGGGCCTTTTGTGCATTCTGATAGCTCAGAAATTCCTTCTGTTTTCCACATTTTGCTATCCACGGTGAGGACAAAACCAGGCAGTTTGACTATTTACTTTTCAAAAACTGATAACTCAGAGATTATTTGTAAAGGAACTTTTCACATGGTGGTGTTCACTAAGCATAAAGGCCCAACCCCTCTTTGCAATAGCTAGCCCAAATAGCTGGGATGGGTGTAGGGGAATGCACCAGAGGGACTGTATTGCTGTTTTTTCATTAAAGCAAGGACAGCAGATGTGTAATAAATACAGCCCAAATTCACCAAGATATTAGGCTCCCAATATGGGGGGGCGATCTCCTTGACTTGTGAAGCCATGGCCCACTTCATTACATAACACCAACAGGCACTTCACACAGGTGTGAGCCATCCTCTCCCTGCACAACACTCATCGCAGTAGTTAGTAGTATAGTTAGTCTGAACCATTCCCCGGCTGCTATGCTAACCTGAGCACAGGAATAGACTCTAGGGCCCTAATTACTACTCTCCGCACAGGAAAGAGAGTGGAGGAGTCACACAGCACCAGACTCTCTAGACTTGCATTCCCCTGCTCCAACATACCCCTCCTCTCTTCTGTGCAGCATGAGGTCAGAAACATCCATGGAGCTTGTCTCGGTGCTGCACAGGGAGCGTCATTCCCTACCTGGCTTCCCCCTCCAGATTGTGCCTCTGTTTGGGCATTCAAGACATATTGGTTCCCTTGCTGTTTGGGGCACTTGACAAAAGATGTATTAACCTCATTTTATATCTGCACTTTGGACCAAGATATGTTCTGCAGTACCTTGATTCTCATAGAACTGAAATCCGGTCCATATGAATAGCAAAGCCATCACTCTGTGGCCAAGAAATGAACCTTAACTTACCACCCTCTATGGAAAAGTCCTACAGAACTTAATAGAGACTAACCATGTGGGTCCTACAGAAATACACTTAATAGAAATGATCATAAAGCCTGTAGATTTTAACAGAATATGCTAATCTTTCTAAAGTTTTTAACCATCCTATACAATTCTATAGAAGGGCTATGCAGGAATTATCTACTAAAATCACCCAAGAACTCCCATGGACAAGTTAACATTTTCTATTAACTTTCATAGACTTTTTTCCTGAAGTCTGCAAGGAAATGAACCCAGCCCAAGGCTCCCTAGGTTTCGTGTCCTGCCGGCAAGTATTATCCATTCTGTTTATTCAAGGAAATACCCATTTCCTTTAATAGTTCATTCCAAAGCTGCTGAAGCTGTAAATCTCACTAGTCCATGTATTGCTCAGGTGCTGAGAGAGCACTGTCTGAGCATGCCAATTGCAGTCACCCATAGTTAAGGGGTGGCTCTGTTGTATAGGCTGAACAGACAATCGCCTAAGGCAACAACAGTTGCTATAACCATGTGTGCCAGTGACACTGGGCTGTACAGATGGCTATTTCCTGGCTTCCCTGGAGTGGCTGAACCTCTAGAACCAGCACTGGTCTCAGCAATTCATGCATTGCTGAGAATTAATACAATCTAAATAGGGGCAAGAGGACAAAGAGGAAATGCATTTTTAAAGCAATACAGTATTAAGCACATTGATTGGCTAGATTCTTAGCTCAGTGACTGCCAAGCTCTCCACTGATTCTCCATAGCTTAGCACAGGGGTTCTCAACATCAATTTATCTTAGGGCCAGTGACAGTCCTCAAATCCTTCTAGTGGGCCAGTGGGCACACCCCTCTTGGAAGGCTATGGGGAAGAGTGGGGGTCTCTGTGCATGTCCCCCCTACATATCTCCCAGCCCCACTTGTCACCCCCCAGGTGATGTAAAACCCATTGGGGACCCCCACCGCCACTATCTGGCTGCTAGTTCTATGCCGCTGTCAGCACCTCCCTGTGGCCTGGGGGAGGTGTGTGCAAAGCCATCCCATCCAGACATGTAAGCTGCAAAACAATTAACTCATTTTGCAAAACTGACTAGATATAATTAACACCAGCGCTCCTGATGTGATCAAAAGCCTCCTGATTATTGGGGCTTTATTTTTTTTTTCTGGAAAGCCCCTGCCACATTATTAGAATTAAACCAAATGTGGGAACTTTACAACCTGATGCCTCAGGCACTGCTATTGACTGTGATCGCTCTGATTTAGAAGATTATGCTCATTTGTTGGTACATGTATTAGAGGAGAATCCCAGCCTTCTTTTTCTTTCTATTTTTTAGGTATCATGGTTTATGGAGCAAAGCTAGGAACCATGCTCCGAGTTCAGCCAAAGACCTCAAACACCAGATGCCAAATAAAAAGATCCCAGGTGTATTTTTATCTGTGGTTTCAAGAAGCCATTCTCTTTTTGGAAGGTGGGGGGCTGATTCATGAGTTCTGAACTCTTGGCATTGGATACTAGGCTAGATGGACCATTGGTCTTACCCAGTATGGCCGTTCTTATGTTCAATACAGTACGTGCAAGTTGATAGTGTCTCCCCCTGTATCCAGGAGCCCAGGATTCTACAAAGCCCCCTTTCCCACTAACATCCACATCCTTGCACTGGGATCCCTCTCCCTTGCCCAGGGTAACCAAAAGAAAAACCCATCCCCGCCCCCACCCTCCTGCTGGCTGCAGAAGCGCATCGGCTCAGGCAGCTCCCTAGCCAGTGAGGTTTGCATTGCAGTGGAGGCAGCCAGTATGGCTTCCCGAACCAAATGGCGTCCACTATGGGTGCTGGGAGCTGTGTGTGCGGGTGAGTGCCTGCCCACCCAGTCCACCAGGCCTGATTAAATAACTTTTTAAAAATACTTTGCAAGCTGGATTGAGGAAGTGCTCAGGCTATAGATGTCCCATGGGCTGGGAGTTTGAGACCCCTAGATGGAAAAGACATTGTGCAGAAGAGCCTGATCCAGCCTGCTTTGCACAGAATAAGAATCATTGTGTTTAGTGGGTATGGGCTCAGAGCCTGTATACTTAAAAACACTGGGGAAATGGCAACAAATCTGCAGAGAAATAAATTGATCACATTAAACATAGAAACCCATGTATTCAAGTGCATCCAGAGTAACACAGAGACTCTGAATATGTGGGTTTCTGTGTTTAATGTGATCAATTTATTTCTCAGCAGATTCGTTGCTGTTGTCCCAATGTTATATAGGGCCATATTGAAACAGAATAATTTTGTGTGCAGAATCGCAATTTGCCATCTATGTAAATACAGCAAGAGCCTTTTCCTTGGAGATTTTATAAGAACAGGGGTTATTTGTTTAAATCCACTTCTCCCACCAAAAAGTCAGAAGAAATAACCAGCCCTGAAACACAAGGAGAGGATCATTATTCTCATTAGCCCAGCAGTTTCTCATAAAGTGTAGTAAAACATTGGTCCTGTAGTGAATAGGACCAACTGTTCGGGCCCCAAAACAAATCACACAGCAGTCTGAATGTAATAGGTAAGATTAATGGAACGTCATATAATGTGGGGAAACTCAAAAAATTAAGGTAATTCTGCAGAAATGACTTGGAATCGTAGCCCACCTAAATGCATTTCATCCGGAGGATTACCGTCTCCAGTGTGTTTAGTTAAGAGGTATATTAATTTTAAAGCCATGCCTTATGCAGTTCTATCCCGTGCTTAAAGGTTGGCTTTATGTTAGAAATGCTTAGCATGAAACCTTCGCTGAAAGTTTGCCCAAACATCTCACAGTTGATTGCAATCCAGAGTGTCTGGGGGCTTCAAGCTCCATACCTCAAAAATGTTTATGATTGGTTGACTTTTTGGCTCCGCCACCTGGATTTGTCAGGGCCTCTTAGCTGCTGCTGGGAATGTGCCCTAGTCAGGCCCGGCTGCTCTCCCCTATCACCTCTCTGACAGATGAAAACACAACAGGGTCTGTTGGATGACTGACACATTCCTCCCCTGTCTGACTCTGAAAAGACTTCTTTAACAGCCCTGGAGTTGAGCTTTTGACTGACAGATTGTGAAGGGGAAAAGTCATTCAGTTCCATTAAGCTCAGTAACTGCTGTAGAACAAAACACCTTTTAAAAAAAATTGAATGAAAAAAGGGCTGTGGAAAGTGGGGGCATGAGCTTTAGGGGAGAAAAAAGAAGATTCTTTTCAGGTTCAAAGACAATCTTTCTCTTTGCATTCTGTCTATCAATTAGGGCAGCATTCCCAGAGGGAATACAGTCCAGCTCTCATTGGTGTCATTCAACTGCCAATCTGCCTGACATGAGCACCAAAGGGCCTCATGTTGCGCTGCGGAAACTGTCTGTCAGGCAATCAGCAGCTGCTATGACATCATCTTCTGTGTTTTTCTAGGACTATTATGGGGAAGAGAGCTGGATGAGTCCAAGAACTCTGCTCCAGCTCAGTATTCATATTTTCCTTTTACCCCCAGCCTAAATTTCTTTATAAAAGCAAACCCAGTTCTGGCGGCATGGATGTATTAGCAGGGTAACTAATTCCATACCAAAGAATGTGCACTGCCTAGTTTCAAATCATTCCTTTTCCATTAGGAATTATATCAGATGAAAGAAGTACAATCATATTTTTTTAAAATAATACTAGGTGAGTTAAAAAAAATTAACAACAATAATAAATCTATCCATCTGTCTATCATCCAGTTATCTATCTCTAATGCACCCACATCCCTGTGACATATCAGAGCCCTCACTATAGGAGCTGAAGCTGTGTATCACAACAGCAATACTACTTTACACTTGTGGCGTAACTTTACAGGCCAGATTCTGATCATCTGAACTGAGATTGGATTTAAGGCTTATGTTCCTTAAGCCGAAAGTGCTACACAACTAAGACATATTGAATCCTTATAACTCTCTTGGGTGGCAAATATATAAGTCACTTACCACACAGCTTACTGGTTGATAACCCCAAGACACCACTTTGCACGTCAGGCAGGGTGCTAGGAATCAGGGTGCTTTCGCTGAGCTCTGCTCATGATGCTGTCACAGTCTTCTGGGCAAGTCATTCAGGGCCCTCTATCCTTGGCATCAATGGAAGCTGACTTCAATGGAAGCAGGGCTGAGGCCTGGATGGCATAACCTCTCTGTGCCCACAGGCATATCTACAGAGCAATTAGACACTCGTGGGTAGCTCATGATAGCCAACTTGGACTCATGGGGGTTGGGCTGCGCGGGACTGTTCCATTGCTGTGTAGACGTCCAGGCTTGGGTGGGAGCCTGTGGGGTGGAAGGGTCTCAGACTTTGAGCCCAGACCAGGACTGAAAGTCTACAGAGCAGTGGAACAACCCCACAGCCTGAGCTCTGCCTGCCCATATTGGCTGGCATGGGACAGCTGTGGGTTTTTCTTTGCTGTGCAGATATATCCTGCGAGTTCCTGCCTGTAAAATAGAAGTCTTAACCTCCCGTGAGGCAAGAGCCAGGCTAAATTCATTCATATTTGTGAAGTGCTTTGAGCTCTCCTGAGTGGAATATGCTATAAAAGTGCAAAGTATTATCCAGGAGAAACTCCCATTGACTTCAAAAGAACTTTGCTTAAGTCAGGACTGCATGAAAACTGAAAACTAGATTGTGAGTGGGTCAAATTCCCTCTTCCTAACACTACTCGCAGTAGTCATCCATGCACTCCCAGGAGTACCACGTGTGTGTTCCTGTTCCTTCTCATGGGATCAAGCTATGAAAAGCCAGGAGGGAGGGCCAGAGAATAGCAGGTTTCTAATCATCACAAGTGACCCAAAGTATGGAACTGGTGCACACATGAGAGCAACATATAAAAACCTAACATGAATAATTCTCTGAGTGCACTGTGGCCCCCTCACTGCCCCCTTTCTTGGGGCTATGACATTAAAGCTACAGTCTAGCCTGGAGCAATGACTCAGACATTGCTCTCTACTATTATCCATTCAGAGCTCCTTGGCAATAATTCTCTTGACTGGTTAATTTTGACATGGATTTTAGCTGAGGATTATTAAAGGGCTTCGCATATTAAGGACAGACTGTGCAAAATGACAACAGCTTAGCTCTGTATGGAACTGTGTGCTGACTTGTACAGCTGCCAAAGTCCTGTTGTATGAACCATTTTCGGCTGTCCATACTTCTGTCTTGTTTCAGTGAGGGATTATTATAAATCTTCACACATTCCTTATGGACCTTGCAAGCAGTTTAGCCAAACTCTATATGGACTTGCACATAAAGCTGTCCCGCTGCTGCCAGAGTCACTATGTCTTTCTCTTTTTTGTTTGTTTGTTTTTATTTTTACAGCCCTGCCAATGTTCTGAAAGCCTTGAAACTGCTACTATTTCAGTCTCCTCAGACAAGATGTAGCCTGATATGCTAACTGTGTTTGCTGCCTGCATTTGGGCACTATTCTTTCTAACCTGGAAGTGAACCATGTAAATGAAGACATTCTCCAAGCAAAAAATGGAGAGTTGCTAGATTTCAAGACTAGCGCCGTGCATGGGGAGGAGAGGTGATGACTACCTAGGCTACCCCCTCCACAACAAGGAAGAGAAATGAAGTGATGTCACATTGTGCCATCTGCAGCAAACAGATTCGGTTGGAGCAACAGGAAGTATAAAGGAGTCCTTAGTGAGAAAGTCTCCAATTTGTTCCAATATGGCTACTACCCCACCAGGGTGGTTCAATATAATGGATTTTCATTTACAAAGCATGAAAGCACAAATAGTGACAGACAGTGGGGGTCTCACTGAAAAGTGGTGGAATTACTAAGGTGCCGCTGCTTAGTGACCAGAGAGACAGGCCTCAGAAAAGCTGAGTGTGGAAATACCTCAGAGCACTGACCTTCAGTTACTATCTCCACACTAGCACAAAAGAGGAGCTTTAGGTAGGCCAGACTAGCATGGGAATGTGACTAATGAGTTAGCATCTACATGGAACCATTCGGCAAAGAGGGGCCAAGTGGAAGATGGTGGCAGCTGTGTTTTTGCACAACTGCCCCATGTCAGGCTGGACTGGAGGATTCCATCCCTTCCTCCTTTGCCCAGGGTCAAGAATTTAGCCCAAAGAAAGAAAACCAAGAGAAAATAAAAGACATGAAGACACATGAGGCCTGATTCTGCTTTGACATTAGTGAAAATTAGGAGTTACCCCTTTGAAGTCAAAGGAGTTAGGCTAGTGTACAGGTCGTGTATGGGGCAGCAAAATCAGATCCACTTTATATTCACATTTTAGTGGCCAAATTCTGGTCCTGGTAAAGTCACCTAATGTTTTTAATTTAGCCACCTCCTTTAAAAGACTGTCTCATATACCCGAGTCCTTTTTATGTTGAATTAACAGCAAGATTGATTTCATTCCCTTGTCAGTGTCCTTGTGGTAAACAACTGGATAGCTGTTTCAAATCTTTTCCATCCACTGCACATTTTAAACACATCTTCCTTCTAGTTTAAAACTGGCTCTGCATGGAGTATTTCATTTTCAAACAATTCTGGAATGCTCTTGGCAGTCCAGACGCAATAGCATTCATTCTTTGCCAAAACATTCAAACCTCTCGCTTCTCTAGATCACAGGAGCTTATAACACGTATAAAATTCTTCATTAACATCATATGAGTTGTGAGGACACAAGACAGAGTCCCCCAAATAAAGTCAATTCAAAACTCTATTTAAACTGAAAGTAAAGAAGAACAGCTCCATTCTGTTTTAGAATTTCATAGAGGTACTGAGCAAAGCTAGGAAACATGTAGCCTTACAGAGTTCAATGCCCAAAGTCTTTAGGGCAGAGAATGTCTCTTGAAGAACACCTGGTTTGTGGGCTCTAGATGCTATTGTAATTAAATAAATAAATACCCTAATTCATTGCCATAACCTACATGTCAACAAGGCATCTTCCTTTTCTGCAGGAATTCACACCTTGTCCTCCACTTTGAAGAGAAGATCCACCACACACAGAATGTTAATGGGAGAGGGAAGTTAATGGAGAAATTTTACTGGGCCCATCCCCTCATAAAAATGGCAGATGGCTACATCTGAATTATGGCCAATTGTGGAGATGATGTTTGTCTCTCTCTGTCTCCTCTCAGAGTCCTTTGTTGACACATCAATATTAAAACATGTTAGAAAAGGCTGTGTGGGAATTTGTTGGAGTTCATTTTCTAGTGAATGCAGTTAGCATGCCAGTTCTCAGCTTAGTATACTCAACAATACTGCGTCTCACTAAACAGTTCCAATAACTTCACCTCATTGTCCTCCATTTTCTTTCCTCAGTGCTCTGATGACCTCCCCTCCAGAGGGGAGGATTTGCTGTGATTGTCTCCACAGAAAGGCAACAAACCCAACCCAAGCCTGATATCTCACGAGGACTGATTATCCACAGCTCCCGTTGCAAAACCAACATTTTCAAACTCAAGAATCTACAGGCAGGTAACTACAGCCACATGTAGGTGCCTAAAGAAAACTGGTTTGGTTTTCAGAAGTCCCTGTTGAAGTCTTTGAAAGCTGCAGGTGCTCAACAGCTCTGAAAATCAGGCCAGTTGTCTAGGTGCCTAAATGTAGATTTAGATACCTGCCTTTAAGTCAGGGGTAGGCAACCTGCGGCCTGCAGGCCGTATGCAGCCCATCAGGGACATTTTGTTTACTGTTGCCAACGTGCAGGGTTGTCAGATTGCGCATAGTTTTTTCCCTACTGGTATTAGTGAAGTGACACCCATGTAAAGCAAGGGCAAGGGCAGATGAAGTGAGGTGTTTGCTGACTGCACACAGCATTGACTAAGAGAGCCTGGTGCTCCCTTTGCATCTGATCAAAGTGCTGCTGCAGCTCAGTCGGCTGACTCTCCAAATTTTAGAGATGCAAGCACAGTTAGCAAAACTACTCAGTCCAGGAGGCCATCTTGGTTACAACAATCTTGCAGCCCACGGAGGTGAAGGAGGGCCACTCCTGCAACCCACTCACTAGCCTAGGTTGCCCATCACTGCTTTAAGCAGTTCAGTCTGAAAATGTTGGTCTTAACCTCTCTGTTTCTTAGTTTCCCCTTTTCATCCATCTCTACCTGAGGGAAGTGTTGTGACCATTAATTAGTAAATATGTATGCAGGGATTTGAAGGTGCAAGGCATGGTATAACTACAGCTGTATCTTGTAAACTGGGGAAGTATTCTCACACTGTTCTGGCCTCAAAAGCAGCGAGGGGGGTGACTCAATAAGAAAAGAAAAAAAATCAATGGATCTTGAGAGTCATGTCAGGAAGTCACCTTTTTCCATACATGAGCCACAAGATGCACTGGTAAGTGAAGTGACATGGATAAGGATGACTAAGCAGGCCTGGTTTCTTGGCCTGCATGGACAGCAGTTGGCAAACTGTAGCACATGAAGATGGAGTGTACATGTAGTTTGTTATAAATCCTAACTGTTTTTTTCCCCTTGTCACAAAAGCAGGCCTAGTACAGACACTCTGGGAGTATACAACAGGACATTCAAAGGTAGACCAGGACAAGCTTAAATTATTGTGCTTTAGGAATCAATAAAAACATAGACTGATTCATATCTGTCTGGTTTTCCTAACTCCTGAGCTACACGCTCTGATGCTTCTAGTGCCTAATTCTGCAATCTTTTCTCAAGTATTATTCAAATAATCCCACTGAAGTCAATGGGACTAGTGATGCATTAATTCCAAAATATTGTGCCGTTTATATGCACAGGATAAGGACAAGGGTGGGGGGAAGGGTTGTAGCTTGTCACCCATGTTAATGATGATTCAGTCACTGAGATGGACAGTCACCAGCTGCGGTAAGAAATTTAAGGAGGACTGAAAATGTAGCTGAGCACAAAAGAAAGTGCTCTGTGACTGACTGCTTCTTTCATGGTGTCAGTACAGGGCTAGTGATATGCCAGGAGGAGGAAAATTCACATTCTTCCCCAGAACACATATAGGAAATAGATCGCTTTAAAAAGGGGAGGAAAAATCTTCAAGTAAATAATGTCAGATTTTATTTACTTCAGCTTTGAGCCCTTATCACTTTTTTAACATTTACAAGGTGACCGTATGTAACTAATCTATCACAGAGTGTTGTTTATCCTTTACCAGTAACATTAAACTTTCAATGACATGTACCCAAGCCCTGGGAGATCCAGGCAGCCACAAGGTCTGGAAATCTTGATTTATTTGCACATGCAGCAAACAAATCTACTTAATTAGAAAAACATGTTTGAAATTGTACTCAGAGTGAAACCAACATTTTTTTAAATGAAATGGTTAAAAAAATACTTGGCAAACCATCCAGCATGTGGGAAATTATTTCAAAATGTGGGTGAATTATTAATTATTCGTTGTGTTAACATAGTGCTTGTGAGCTCCAGTCAGAGACCAGGAGCCCATTGTGCTAGGCACTGTACCAACACAGGACAAAAAGTCCCTGTCCCAGAGAGTTCAGCATCCACGTATAAGACAAGAGAAAGCAGATGGATCCAGACAGACAGATGGGGAAGTACCATGCTGACCAATATTGTCTCATTGTTTTCTTATACTTCCCCACCTTCTCTGTGTGTCTGCAACTGCCATTGACACATTGGAGGTTTAACTGGCACAGAATTCTCTGCTTCCCTGATCTTTTTTATCACCTCTTAGAAAAGTTTACTTTCAAAGCACTATATCCCCACCTGGAGCCTGCCTATTTAGCAATATTTCTCACCGGTGCAGGGCCATCGACAAGGCAGGTGGGGGAAAATGGGGAACTGCCCTAGGGCCAGCGATTTAAAAGGGCCTATGGGTCCTGGCTGCTGTAGCTGAAGCAGCAGCTGGAGCCCCAGACTCATTAAAATCACTGCCAGAGCCTTACATAGCACAGTCTGAGCAGCATTGAAGTGCTGGCTAAGGAAGCCTGGAGACAACCTCCCCACACCTTGCCCAGCGGCCTGACAATTCTGTCAAGCAACTCTGCCCTGGAGAATCGGTAGATGGAAGGATCATAATCATCATTTTTGTGCATTTCATGACCATGTTCAAACGTACCAGTACATTAATGTCAAGAGCTGGCCTGCATTTTCACCAGTGACTGATGATTCAGGGTGCCTCCATTTTGGGGTGCCCACTATGAGATACCTTGAAGGGATTAATATATGATGGGTGTTCAGCACTTTCTGAAAATCAGTCGTCTATACAGGCTTGTCTACACAAGACATTATTCCTGATTAACACCACTGATGGGTGCTATTATTCTAGAATGCAAGTGTTTTATTCCTAATTTGGTATACCTAATTTGGTATAAGACTCTTCAGAAAAAAGTACATCAACAGATGGAGTTAATCAGGAATAGTTAACCGTTTAAAATGCACACCCTGCCTTATTCCAGATTAACCGTAATGTATAGATAAGGTCCTAAAATGACACAAGCCCTAACTTGTCATAAGTGAGGCGCATTCATTCACAATCCATTGTTTAACATTTAGGCCTCTGTGTTTCTTACATTTCTGTGATTAGCTTATTCAAAAAATATGACTTCACTCGTCCTTCTGTGACACAGCACGGTTTTGAATCAATGTTCACATTTGTATTCAACATCCATCACATTAGATGCTCAGGGTTTTGGGGGGTTGTGTGTGTGTGTGTGTGGTTTAACAAATGAACGCTCTCAGATGTGAAACTACTGCCCCATGACAGGAATTGTAAAGGCAGCCTTTTCCCTGTGTTCTGCCTATTCCTCCATTACCATCCTAAAGACCCAACTGATACCTAATGCTTTACCTAGTTTCTGAACTTTCAGGATGGCTTCTGAACTGGTGGCTGGGTTTCCTGATCCATTTCTCCTCCTAATTTTTCCCCAGCTGATAGAGTCAGAGAGTTTAAGGCCATACGGGACCACCAGATCACCACCTCTTGTATATCACAGGCCACCAAAACTACCCAGCCACCGACACACTAAATTCAACAAACAAAGTGAGATGAAAGTATTACAACCAACAGGAGACTAGTCTATTATGTGCCACAGAGAGAACAGAAGGGACTAAGATGCAGTAGGTGCTAAGCTCCCTGCAATGGCAGAGAAATATAATTACAGTAAAATGGGATATATCCAGATAATCCTGGCAAATGACCTTCACCCACATGCTGCAGAGGAAAATGAAAAAACCCACGAGTAACTTACAATCTGGTCTGGAGGAAAATTTCTTCCCAGCCCCACATATGGTGATAGATTAGACCTTGCTCATGTGCGCAAAAAGCAGCCCGCCGAGCACCTGAGGGTATGTCCATACTGCAGTTAAAAGCTTTCAGCTGGTCCATTTTACCAGACTCGGGCTAAGGGACTTGGGCTAAGGGACTGTTGAACTTCAGTGACATTTCAGCTCTGGCTGGAGTCTAGGCTCTGGGACCCTTCACAGTGTGAGAGTCGCAGAATTCAAGCTACAGCCTGAGTCCGAACATCTACACTGCAACTCAGCAGCCATTAGGCTGAGCCCTGCAAGCCCCAGTCAGCTGGCAGGGGCCAGTCATGGGTGTCTAATTGTAGGATGGGCATACCCTCAGAGACTGCTTTGTACCACCTCAGAGCCCTGGACCTTCCTGCCCAGTGTCCCATCACCAGCCATGGCCTTCCCTGATGCTTCAGAGGGCGAAGATTAAAAAGGCTTCCCAGAATACATCAAAGGGGTAATCCTTTCCTGACCCCTGCCAGTGACTGGCTGAAGCCCTGAAGCATGACCTTTAGGAACATAAGACATAAACCAGAGGAGAGCCCCAGAGCTGTTGAGCCCTGCCCGCTATCATGACAAGCAAGAGAGAGAGAGAGATTGTTGTTTGTGCAGAACAGTAATTTTGTAGAGACCATCAAGTAGACACTAAAAAACAAATTCCCTCAGTATAGAGTTTCCCTTAGAAAAGTCCATTAATTAAAGGTACAAGCAAGTTGACTTTTCTTCACAAACTGCAATATTTGTAAATGTCAAGTGAATTTAATTTTTTTCTTTAAATTTCAGTTGAACTCATTTAATTAAACTGTAAAAACCCTAAATGTTCATTTTAAATTCACATGACACTTACAGATACTGCTGATTGCAGAGGAAACTTAATTCTCGTGTATTGTCAAATAAATGTCAAAAAGCCAACATGAGCTATTAAAAATCTTGACAATTACAAATAAAATTATTTATGTGGTAATGACATTTAATTGCAGGCTTGAGTGAGCTGCTGTTTCTAAATGAAGGTAGCATTTTTATGTCTTTGATAATAAAGGGCCTAAATTCTGCCTTGCTTGGGTAATCAAAATTCTTTTGAAGTTAGTGGGACTTTGGGGTATGCAAAGAAAGCCGGATCAGATCCAAAGCTATTAACACAAAAGCATTTGAAAGCAAGTTTCCTGCCATGACTTTATAAACATTTGAGGGATTTACTTAAAGCTCAAATAGGAATTTAACAGGGAAAGGATTTTTTTTAGGTTTCTTAAATCCAAAATGGTGCCTTAAGCTCTTACAAAACAAATGTTTCTTTTGTGTTTATAAGGCTAGACTTTTCTTTGCAACTATCCAATGAAGGATATTATTTTAGGCCGTAGTTCAGCAAAATTCTTAAGTATATTAGATTAACATTTATAATTGAATACTTCTATTCAACTTCCTTTGACTTTGATGGGACTATTGACATGCTTAAAGTTAAGCATGAGCTTGAATGCTTTTCAGGACTGGAGTTTTATTTGTGAGACAAGGCAGGTGAAGAAATATCTTGTACTAGACAAACTTCTGTTGGTGAGAGAGCCAAGCTTTTGAGCTACACAGAGCTCTTCTTCAGCTCAAGGAAATGTACCCAGGAGTGTCACAGCCAAATACAAAGTGGACTAGACTGTTGAGAATAAGTTATTAATACGTTTCAAGGGACCATTCAAACTTAATACTTCTCCAGTCATAGAGGGAAAGGGAAAAAAATCTGGGAGGGAGATTTAGTGAGTTACAGATTGTTGTAATAAGTATAAATGCAGTGCCTTTGTTCTGTTCATGGTTGTTAGTATCTAGCAATGTTATGAATTTAAACTTCCAGGCTCATATTTTGAAGGTATTGTACAGGTTTCCTTGGAGGATGATGACTGATAGGTCAGATATAGAGTGATCACTTTGTGATATGATGTTTCTGTTTTTTATCATTCAAGAGTATAATGTGTGGTTTCACCCACATCGCTGTTATTGGGGTGTTTAATGCACTGGATAAGGTGCAGCATTTATTGTCATAGGCATATGTAGGACACATGGATCTTGAAAAGTATAGGATGGGAGGTCCTGATCATCACAACAATGGAGATATGTCTATAGATTTTGCATCTCATTTCCTGTCAGGGTCAGGTGTCGCTTTGAATTGGTGTATTGGTCTGTGGGGATCTTGCTTCTGATTAAGAGCTTGGCAAGACTGGAGAATTGTTTGAACACCAGAATAGGGGGTTAAGGAAAAATTTCTTTCAGGATGTGGTCCCCATCAAGTATGAGTTTTAATTGTTTGATGATTCCCTGTATGCATTTCAGTGTGAGGTGGTAGGTGAAAGCTAGGGATGTGCAGAGAGTGTTTTATTTCTGTACTGAAGCAGATTCTCTTGGGGTATTTGGGTGGCCTGTTCCATGTTGTGATCTACTTCTCTGGTGGAGTGTCCTTGTTTGGTGAAGGAGATTTTATATGTATTAAGGTGTTAACCCTGAACTTTCTCCTTGGAGCATATTCTGTGCTATTTGAATGCCTAGATGTAGATAGCAAATGTATTGGTGTGTTTGAGGTGATTCCTGGATTTGTGAAGGCAGATGTGGTGATCTATGGGTTTCTTGTATCTAGTTGTCTACAGGGTTCCATTGTTGAAGCTGATTATAGTTTCCAAGAAGTTGATGCTGGGATGGGAGTATTCCAAAGACAGTTTAATACAGGGGGTGGGGAACCTCAGGCCTGGGGGCTTGCCTGAATCTGGCCCCTGAGGCTTGGGTCTTCCCCCCCCCCCCAGTTTTGGGGAGCCTGCAATGATACTTCAGCCACCCGTGGGGCTGGAGCACACAAAATCTACTACCCTATGCCCCTTAAGCTCTGCTTCTGAGTCAAGGGCCATGTCAATGAGGATTTGTTTGTTTGTTTTTTCTCTTCTCACTTGTGTGCAGCCCCCCAGCTGATTTTTCTGTGGATCGTTTGCCTACAGCATGAAAATATCACTGATGTATCTCAGATATAGCATTGATTTCATGGTTCGTTTGTCCAGAAATTCTTCTTCAAGGTGGCCCATGAAGAGGTTGGCACATTGGGAAGCCATCTAAGTACCTATGGCTGTTCCCAGGGTTTGGACAAAGTGTTTGTTGTTGAATGTAAATTATGGATGAGCATGAAGTGGATGAGTATGGCACTGTGTTTGGGGTGGATATGTGACAGTTGTCCAGTATTTTATAAATCTCTGAGGCAGACGGGAATGCCATTATGTGAGGGATGTTAGTGCTTAGGAAAGTGACACCCCTAAAAGAAAAGAAGGTGTTCTGAGGGAGGTTGTTAATGTTGTGGTGTTTCTGGAGGAAGTCAATTGTCTTTTTGAGGAAGCTGGCCCTTTTAGTGGTGAAAGATTTGAGGATGGTTTCTCTGAGTCCCAGTATTCCCTCAGTAAGAGTGCCATGACCTGATATGATGTGTCTTCCTTGGTTCCCTTGTTTGTGTATTTTGGGAAGCATGTACAAGATTCCTAGAATTGATTTGTCCAGAATGAGGTTGTAGAATTTCTCTGGGAGTTGTTTAGGGAAGGATTTGTTTACATCCTTAAATTCCTAGATACATTGTGCTGTGAGGTCTTCTTCTACAATGACACCCCCTTAGTCTGCTGGTTTGATCACTATTTGGTGGACTTTAGGGATTGTATATCTGCCCTCTCATCAGTGGAGAGATTGTGGTGGATGTGATGTCTATTCAGAATTTCATGGTCAATTTTTTTCTGAAGCAATCGATGTAATGAACAAGAGTGTGTTTTCATTCACTGTGGGGTCTCCAGTCAAATGGTTTTTATTTTCTAATAACTGTTGATGGGGACACGGTAATTGTGGGTGGCATCATCATTGCTATAAAAGAATTCTTTGAAGTGGCATCAGCAGAAAAATTATTTTCGTTCTCTACATGTTAGTATGGTATCAGATTCTGTGGTGGGCCAGAAGTCCCTTGGAAAATACAGATAGTTCAGTTCCAGTTAGGCGTAGTCTTGATAAACTGATGATGTTGCAGTGTCATGTAATATCAGTGTGATGGGGGTGCCATGGTTTCTCCTGATGTTCTGTGGGTTGTGGAGTTGTTATAGTTGGTTCCACTTTTTACTTTTGTGTTGGATGACAGTCATTAGGGTTTTTAAATGGTTGTTTTGGTTTTCTTACATAATTTTCAGGTAAGTTTCCTGATTTTTTTTCTTCCAGTATATGGGAGCATGTGATGATTTCTTCCTTGAGGTGGTCCCTTCTGAAGTATGTGAGGTACAATTCAGTTTTTCTGAAGTGCTTCTGCAGAGCTGTTCAGCATATTTGGAGTTGTATGTAGTGGTCAAAGAGTTACAGATGGCGAGACCTCTGGAGATGATGTTTTGTTTCTTGCATTTGCTCAGGGAGTAGATGTCACTGATACGTTTTGCTTCCTTTTTCTTCATGTGGTGGATTTTCCATTGCATCTGGCAAAATTGAATGACTTCCATTGTTGTGTTCAATGTTGCTGTATCCATGTTGGTCTCAAAGTATTAGAAAGACAAGATGTGTGCAATAAAAGCTTTTATTGAACTACCTTTATTGACATTTTTATTCATACTGAAGTTGTTTCTCCTACCCTTTTGTTTGCTTTCTCTTTGTCTTTTCATAACACATAGATATAAAAATTAAAATCATGATAAACTTAACTCATTTCATGACATCTGCAAATTTTTAAATTTCAACCTTTAATTTATATAGGGATTATTTTTTCCATTGTGTCTATAGCAGCTGGATATCATATTCCACAATTTATTTACTCACTTAGGGGAATGGCTTTCATACATTCCTTGAGGTTCCACTTCCTGAAAGTGTTCAGATCACCCCATTACTAATGGAAATAAATGGTAGTGCATTACTTCACACTGTTGCACACTCAGTGAATGAATATCCTCTTCATGCTAACAATGCACTCTGTTGAGTGTATGGCTGCAAATCAATGTGGAATCCATACAGGGATAGTAAGCCATATTGTTTTCTCTTGGTTACAATGTTTGTTTCTGTCTACCTTCTAATATTATATAAAATTATTAACGTTGAGATGACTGTACAGAGACCAGAACCCAATGCCAATTAGAAAAGCATGATGTAAGGCTGCCAATTTACAGTTACCACAACACCTGCAGCATTTATAAATATTACCTCATAAAATTCCTGTGTCCTTAGGTAAATCCTTAGATTTCAGTCTTATAAAATTAATCACATATGTTGCCTGCTGTTGTGACCTGACATGCATCTTTTTATAAAGCAAACCATTTTAAACTATTTCAGTATTTAAGGCACTTGAAATACACAAGTGTTCCCAATGTTTTACCGCTGTAATTAGCAATCAGGGCAAAGCTACCAAATTCATGGTGAGCCAAGAACGATAGGATATATGCTTGTGTGCACCCACCAACACAGTGAGGATAAATCATATAGTCTCAGGGACTAGTGATGATGATAAGTAAATATGACTATCAACATTAAATATTCTTTGTTTTTCAATTGAATTACATTATGATAGTATCGTATCATTCTGGTCGTATTGAATAAGTTCACCAGATTAGTTGGTAACCACATGTAATTCCCCATGACACCCAAGTTTTGGCCTCAGAATATTCCAACCTCTTGTTATTTGAAGTCCCAGCCAGGACAATATGACTGAAATCAGCGCTTCAATAGGCAGTATCTGAAACAGTACTGTGCAGCAGCAGTGAATGGAATTCATTTTGTCTGAAACTTATCAGATGCCAGAAGAAAGACATGCTGAGCCATCTGCTTTAGATACCTGAGAACTTGACTATCTGCCAACACCACTCCTCCCCATCAGGGCCCCATTCCAGCAGGTACTGAGTAACTCCTGCCACATACTGAGTGTCATGCATTCTATTCCTCATTGACAGCAGTGAGAATCTTGCCCTTATATTGGAGTGAGCGGAAGGTTGTGCTACAGTTGAACTGGACTCCTTCTGAAACCCACTTCTTTCCCGTCTCAATACCCTGTGAACCATGTCATATCACAGCATGTCACATCAGGTAACCTTATGTTAACAATGTTTGGAGCACATTGCAACTATAGCAGCAGGGAAGGTAAGACATCTGATGAGAGCTTGTTGCTCAGTCTACATTCTGATCACTGCAGCAAAACAGATGAGCTGCCTTCTTTCAAATTTTTTTCTGAGTGTCCTAGGTGAGCCATTGAATAAAGAACAGATGATGTATACAGACTGCACAGTGAGGCTAAATACAGAGGCTATTAGTTTCCTTCTTTGTGTTTTTGCTTTAATATTCATAGCCAAATAGGAATAAATGAATATCAAGCAAATATTCTGCTGTTGACTTCAGTGGACCTTTGCTTATTTACACTCACTGAGAATCTTGCCCTCTGACTTTAGTTACACTGGGATAAACATATAACAACTTCACTTAAGTTATTAAAGATTTATCCAATTATAGTGAGAACTGAATCTGGTTTTCTTTCTTTCTTTCTTTCTTTGTTTCTTATACACAATGAAATTTCTCTTGTTTTGGTTCTTTTCTCACCCTCTCACCCATTCACTGTGCAACTGGTGCCATAAATGGATATGAGTAGTCATGTCATCTCAAATTATGAAATATCACCAGGTTGCCTTGTTTGCAGTATTTTGAGGATGCACATGCTTGAAATACCTGTTAGTCTTGTGGTATTTCTTCTCTGGATTCAATTTCCAGGCTAAACACATATCAGTTCTTATTTCCATGAATATTGGTATGAAAGGAACACACCTGAGCAGAGCAGTGATTAACCAGACTTGACTGTAGTTACTTATGAGTTGTATTATGTGGAGATATTCACGTCTAACCTGCAGAAAAAATGAACGAGACAAACCCAACAACCTAGAGTCAACTTCTGTCCACACCTAAACTCTGTGCAATCATAAGTTCTTTGGGGCAGAAACTATATTTTGTTCAAATTGGTACATGACCTAGCACAGTGAAGCCCTAGCCCCTGACTGGGTCAGCAGGCATTACTGCAACACCAATCACTGCTACCATCCTTTTGAGTGTTGCCTATGTAAGGAATTCAGATTCAGGTAACAAGAGTTTGACAAATATTTACAGTGAAAATGTCACTAAGGCCAATAGACCATTCCTTGTTAGAGGGCAACTTTATCCCTAAAGTTATCCCTAAGAGTACGTCTACACAGCAGGACTAAAGTTGAATTAAGCTATGCAACTTGAGCTACGTCAATTGCATAGCTTAAGTTGAAATAGCTTAACTCAGCTTTTGACACTGTCTACACAGCAGGAAGTTGAAGGAAGGGCACTCTTCCTTCGACTTCCCTTACTCCTCGTAAAATGAGGGTTACTAGGAGTCAGAGTAAGAAGTCCTCCAGCTCGACATTATTTCAAAATAACGGATTGTAGTTTAGACACGCTCTTTGTTCTTTTGAAATAACATCAGTTATTCCGAAATAACGCTGCTGTGTAGACATAGCCTAGCTGTTAATGGCAGCTCCTCCCTTAGGCAACAGGTTATTGTCCCTGTGCATGGTCATTTAAGACAGGCTTCCTGTATTACATTTACATTCAGTTACTAGGGCCCAGTTCCTCACAGGTATTTTGACTCCTAATTTCCATTGCTTTCATTCGGTGCTTAGCACCTTTGAGGATTTAGCCCGAGGTGCACTTCTCAAGTGACATGCGTGCATGCACCTCATTATTCACCACTTTTCTGAATGAGTTTGCAGTTCCCATCCCACTCCGACTGGAATGTCCTGGAGATCCCCAACATCTCTGGCCCTGCTATCACATATTGAGGTGAGGTGGGGTTATGTTCTTTCTAATTTTAATGCAACATCACTTGCTACCAGGGAATTTTGGAAACTTTGCAACTCGTTCTGGAAGGTTCCTTTCCAACTGAGGAATTCAGGTAACCTCATTTGACCCACAGATTTTAGGTTTTTTCTTACCCTAAACAGTAATGTGGGAGAGCTAATAAGAGTCTAATTTTCCTTAAATCTCAGCAAAGTTAATTACTGCCCAAACTGCATGGCAGGAGTTAGTAGCCATTGACTCCAGTGACAACTCTTATAGTAAGTGGAGACCAGGTGTGAGGGTCAGGCCAAAGTTGGGTACTGGCAGTATGTATACCCAACTATATTCCTAAGGCATGCATCACTGAACGCAGCCCAAACACAAGAATATTCACGGTATTCTCCTCCCTTCCCACAATGTACACAGATAAGATTTTGTCAATCTACTACAGGAGAGACACATGTCTAATAGTTACAACAAGCAGCCATGGAGACTTATGTGGACTGGGGTGAATTTATGTTAATTGTATTATGCATGGTTCTCTTCGGTTAATCCTGGGCTTTGTAGTTTCAGAACAGGCTGCCCTAATCCTGTTTACACTGCTATAAATTAAATGAACTTTTTGCATGTTCTAAACAGATTTCATTCCTGATCTGTGCTGTGGCAAGAATGAAGGAAAAGAGTTTCCTATAGCCCTATCGAATGTCTGAGAGTGAAATATATTCCTAAGGCATGCATCAAAGCCTCCATTCCACGTACCTCAGCAAAGACATGGACACCTGAAAATAATACAGGATTACAAGCAGGGTGCACATCTGGCCAGAGATTGAGGGTTGATAATTTTCATTGATGCATGAGTTTCAGCTCTTACCCCAGGCAACTGTGCTCCTATCAGCTAACCATGAAAATTGGTCACATATGTCTGGCTCTTCCACTGCTGTGAATTGACAGGTTCCCCCATGTAAACATCCCCCTCAAACCTTTTCAGTTCCTTTCACAAACATTTTCAACATGAATAAAAAAAGGATAATTGGGCCATTTAGGATAGTTTCATACAAGGGGCATAAGTATGAGTAATGGGATGACATTAAGAAAAAGGGAAGTTTAATGAGAATATGAGAAAAAAGACATCCCAAAAGACAGTTCTATTAGGACCCGAAGTAGTCTTCTCAGGAACATAGCAAAAAATAGACTGCACAAAACCCTAATCAGAGGAGACAATCCTGCCTTGAACCCAATAGGTTCTTGCATCTCTAATTTCTATGAACCTGGGATTCAAGTATGTCACAAGCTAAATATTTGTGAGGAATGGCACAATGCATCTTGTGAGATGCAGATACTTGGCCAAATTTTGGACAAGGCTTAGCACCTTCTAAAGGGGGTGATGTCCTTAGTTTCCACAGATGTAAAAAAAAAAAAAAAAAAAAAAAAAGGCCAAATTTGAGATCAGTGGCAGACGAGGACATTCTGCACCTCACGAATCATAATCATGTTCATGATCAGGCTGGCCCTTGCACAGTAAACAAGTCATCAACTAGCTCTCTTTGCTGCACTGCATTTAGATTATTCTCCAGTTCTGTAATTCTGGTATCCACATTACAGAAACTGTTAAATCAAAAATCTAGCTCTCCCTGGAACAAGCCAGGAAACCACTTTGGTTACTGTGGGAAGCATTGTGTAAGCTAGTGGTCTAATGCATGGGTTCTCACAACACATTTGAAGGGGGTCTCAGAGTGTGGCCACCAACTCTTGCTGGTAGTGACTCTGATAAATTTCTCTGTCCATGCCTTTCATGGCTCTTCAGCAAGAGCCCACCCTGGCCAAGCAAGAATCGGGGAGGTGCCCAGAGGAGCAGCTTGGCTACCAAATGCCACAGCCATCTCCATCTATGGTGCTGTGTACTCCAGGCTCACAAATCTCCATGGGCACTGCTCACAGCCCCCAAAGAGGCTGTGTGATGTAAGGTGCCAATTCCTTCTGGTGGCACCAATGCAAACACCAACGCAGCACATCTCACTGGTAATAGCTATTCTGGAGCAGCAGCTGTGCACTGCAGGGAAGAGCCGCTGCTTTGTCCTCCTCACCCCCAATCTTCTCACACTGTGGAGGCTGTAGTGGCTGCAAAAAAAATCCACAGGTGGCTGCAGGCAGCCACAGTGGTCTCATTTGAGAAACGCTGGTTTAGTGTATCTGCAGTTTTGCACTTTGCAGGGCACCCATTAGAAAAAACATATCAGCTGACAACACTGAAAAAATATAAAAACCAGAATAAAATGAATAATATAAGAAGAAACCACAAATAGTTAAAGCAATTTAGCTTTCTGTGAGGAGCCGAGCCTAACAGAGCATGCATGATTGCATTTGGAACCTATACGCAACCTGCTGTGAGGAGCTTTGAAACGCTTTCCTGCTCAGTTGGAGTCCTGGCTGTGGAGATACTACATACGATGTACACCATCTTGGTGCTATCACTACTGCTACCAATGTCCATGTGCTATAGTAACTGGAGGGCCACATATAAAAAGAGGTTAAGCTGTGAATCAGCCTTCCTCTGCAGCATTAGGCATCACTAGCCACATGTGGCAACAGGATTCATGGATAGGCAGACCAGTGTTTTAACCCTGGCACTGGTAACTCTGATATTCCAAGAATCTAGATCTATTCATTGTTGCTGAATATGTCCAGTGGTAATATCTCAGCTACCTCTCTTGGTTGTCTATTCCAGCACCCATACTGAATTTCAGATATGTTAATTCATACTGTATGTGTGCAGAATATGATTTATTTTAAATGTCAGGAGTAAATTATTTTTGCAGACTGTGTAGAGGGTTTTTCTTCCTGACAAAATAAATGATTTCCCCCCAACCCCCACCAGACTTACTGAGTTTTCTCAGGCCTGGGTTTTCCTCTTCTTTATTTAGAAAACCACACATATGACTACACTAAATATTTATGAAAGTAATTTATGAGCTTGACTGCCTGCTTCTTGCCAAAAGTAAGAAGCATGCCTGTGTGTGGCCTGAAAAATCCCAGGTCTGAGCAGACTGAAAATATGGAGGTGAATAACAACTTCACATTAATAGAAAAAAATGTCAACCTTCACAAAAAATCCATAAATGGCTTACAAGACAACATGCCCTAGCAAGAAAAGCAAAGTATGGCATCTCCAAGCACACCATACCATTTGTTAGGAATATAATATCACGCAAACGGGCAAAGTTCTACACTGAGTGTTTATCAACAACACTATAAAGGAAAATAGACCCAATTTAGGAAGATTGGGAAAATAATGCACTCATTTCCTAGCTTCAGTGATATATTTTCCTTATTTCTTTTGCTCATCTTTCACATAAGCTTCTTTGAGCTGCTAGAATTCAATTTAATTTCCACTAAAGCCAATGGAAATCTTTCCACAGACATTACTGGGAATTAGAGCAGGCCTTTAGATTTGATGGAACAAGGAATTAACAAATATAGAATCAATTTCTGAGACCGCTCCAAAATAACCTTTCTTTGCAGGCATAAGGTGAAATCCTGAGCACAATTCCCATTGACTTCAATGAGACCAGGGTCTGGGACCTACCCCTGCCTAGGCGTATCATACAGTCAACTACTCAACTAGTCACTTACCCCCCTAATAGATGTACTCATATATGTATAGACAGATATACTCATATTATGTATAGATACATATACTCATTTTATTAATAGAAAGCAAATAGTACTTAAACACGCACAAATTATGAGAATAACACCTGAACCTGGAGAAATTAGTCTTGGGTGAACCTCAAAATTCAATAAATTAGCCAAATATAAAATAAAATATAAAATCAGCAAATATAAAATTAAATAAAATAAAGAATATGCTTTTAAAATTAACAACTATTAATTTATCTCTGTAAATCTTAATAGAGGTAGATGGAATTAAAAAGATGATGATTTTGAATGGACCTTCAAAAGCAATTTACATTTTATTCAGCTGGGGACTGGAATGGGATTTAACACATTCTGATAGCACATGACTACTTTATCTGCATGCTTCAACATCACTGGTCTCCTAGAACTGGAGAGTTACAGCTTTCTTCTCTAACCATTTATAACCATATTCCTTTTCTTGCTCCCTGTAGTGCTATGCATCAATCTATTTACAAGCTTTTATTAAACAGAAGAATACATTGTAAATCCATAATTTGAAATCTAATGGAACTTATCAAATATCAGACCAAGCACCTGAAAACTTTGCTAGATAGCAAAACTTCTACACTACTCATAATGGGGAGAAGCGGCTTTCCTGTTTACCTCCTGGTGAGGACAAATTACTAATCATAAACTTACAGATATGCTGATTATTCTCTGAGGGCATGTCTACACTACAGAGTTATTTTGAAATAACTCCTGTTATTTCAAAATAACAAGGTGAGCGTCCACACAGCAAACCCGTTATTTCAAAATTATTTCAAATTGCTATTTTGAAATAGGGTTAGTGTGGACTCTCTGCTGCTATTATTTTGAAATAACTACTATCCGGAGTCATTCAAAGTAATTAATCTCAGTGCTTCATGGGGCGCTAAGTTGAGGTAGCTCATCCACATTGAGGGAGCCTGCCTCATACTAATTTCAAGGCACCCCTGTAGTGTGGATGCACTATTTCAAAATAGTTATTTCAGGAATTATTATTCCAAAATAATTTATTTCGAAATAACCTTGTAGTGTAGACATGGTTTCAGTGAGATAAGTTCTCAAAGCCTGTGAAGTAAAATTTCTCTTGAATCACTGGCAAGAGTGAGCTCTCTGTACTCTGGCTACTTGTCCATATGAGCAAGGTCTGTCTCCAATAGTGTACTTTCTGTGGCTACATGAGAGCATAACCCTCAAATACCAGTCAGGCCCGCCAATGCGGGGGCAGAGGGTCAGGGAAGGGGAGCCAAGGGAACAGTTGTCCTAGGGCTCAGTAGTTCAAAGGGTCCAGGGAGTGCCATGTCACATGCTTCATACAGCTCTGAGGGCTTGGGATGTGCACCACACTCCGTGCACCACCGAGGGCTGCCTGGGGGCCAGTGTGGAGTATTCCAGGCAGTGCTCAGGGCTGGCTGCCCCAGCCCTGCTCCTTCTTCCCAAGGCCCCATCCTTTCTAGGAGCGGGAGCTGAGCTTCTCCTACACCTTGCCCAGGGGCCCGCAGAGCCCATTGGCTCCCCTGCATCCTGTCTTTCAGTGACCCTGAATTTTGACTAGAGCAGTCGAAGTGTTTCCATGGTGCATGTCATTTGTTAGTTATTTGATGTGCTATTTACTAGAATGGAAATTCAAGTTTTGTGACCTGTTTGAAACCTGTCCTGTAGTATTGTGACGGCCTTTGGAGGCATCTTGGAGCAGAGTGTCTCTAATGTATCTACTCTGCACATATGTAGCACTGGCAAGAGTGAGCTGAATGAAATTCCTTAATTAGTTCTGTGATAGTGAAGTTAGCACAGAGCCATCTGTGCACATTCCAAGTTGAGATGCTGATCAGAGAGCTGCATTTCACCTCCCTATTTATTATTTATGAGGGTTTGAAATGCCAGTTAAACAAGCTTATTGTGCATGCCTAATTTCTCAGTCATTTAACACATGCAGAGTTGTTGGCAATGGGTTGATTATTTAAAAGAAAATCTATGTGTTAATTCCTTTTTATATCTGCTACAAATTCTGGCTTGTACAAGCATAAGATAAAGCTATAATCTCTGTATAGGCCAAATCTTTGTTCAGCGAAAACTTTCCTTGATATAAATGGGAGTTTTGCTTGTGTAAGGATTTAGGGATTTAGCTGAAGAGTTTTGAACTAAAAATAGGTCATGCTTAATATGTTTATTTTATTGCTTTATATTTCTGGGTATTTGCTTCTGTCCCTTTTGATTGATACCCATTACTTGTTCTTCTTGTTGGCCTTTTATCTTTGGCTAACCACAAGGATGTTGCATTCAATTTAAGGAGATAGACTAGTCTTATAAACATCAAAGTTAAAAGGGACATCATGACCATTTATTCTGCCCTCCTCAACGTTGAAGGCCACAGAACATCACCCACGCAGTCTAGATTTACAGCTGGGTGGGAGGTAGGATTCTTATCCCATATGAACATTTTTGAGATTTCATAATTTTCCCCCCTTCCAAAATCAGTATGCAAAATCAAAATCTTAAACATTTTCATAAGCTGAAAAATGGTTGAGGTTTTTGTTTTGATCATTTCCAAATCTTTCATTCCAATTTCTACCATTTTATTTTTTTTCCTGCGATCAGTTTACATTTCTACATGAACAGTTGTTTCAAACTATAAACTGGAAATTTTTATTTTGAAGATAGAAGGAAATAATCCTAGATCACTTGACAGATGTTTGTCTAACCCATTCTAAAAAACTTCCAGTGAAGATGGAGATTGCACGATCTCGCTTATTAACCTATTCCACCACTTAATTATCTTTATATTGAGAAAGTGTTTTTCATAATATCTAACCTAAATATCCCTTGCTGTAGTATGTCCCCATCTTTTCTAAAGGGTGGCTCTCAAAACTGAACACAAACTCCAGCTGAGGCCTCATGAGTGGTGAGTAGAGTGGAACAATTACTTCCTGTGTCTAACACATGATACTCTTGTCAATACATCTCAGAATTATATTTGTCTTTTTTCAGTTGTATGGCATTGTCATCTCATATTCAATTAATGGTCACCTATGCCCCTCAGCTCCTTTTATGCAACACCATCCCCGTTTTGTAATTATACATTTGATTTTTTCCTTCCTTCTCCAATTAACCAAGGTCATTGTGGGGAATTCTAATCCCGTCTTCCAGAGTACTTGCAACCATTCCCATCTTGGCATCATCTGCAGATTTTATAAACATACTCTCCACTCCATTTCCAAGCCTTTAATGAAAATACTGAATAGTAACAGACTGAGGACAGACCCCCTGCAGAACTACATTAGAACGGCCTCCCAGTTTGTCAGCGAACCATTGATAATTACTGTTTGCGTAAGCTTTTCAATTAGGTGTGCACCCAATTTACCGTGATTTAAGTTAAACCACATTTGCCTAGTTTGCACAGGGGAATATCATGTCGGAGTGTTTCAAAAGCCTTACTAAAATCATGATATAGCAAGTCTACTGCTATCTCCCTGTAGCATAGGCCACTATCCCTGTCAAAGAGGGAAATTAGGTTAGTTTGGCATTATTTGTTCTTGATAAATCCATATTGGCTATTCCTTATAACCCTACTATTCTCTAGGTGCTTACAAATTGATTTGTTTAATCATCTGTTTCAGTATTTTTCCAGGAATCAAGTTTAGGCAAGCTGATACATAAGCTCCTGAATCTTCTTTGCTCCCCTTATTAAACACAAGTACTACATTGACCCTTCTTGAGTCTTCTGGAACCTCATCTAGCCTCCATTGTCTTTCTTGAAGATAATCACTAATGGTTCCAAGATTGCTGCAGCTAGGTCTTTAAGTACCTTTGGATGTATTTCATCAGGCCTTGCCAGCTTGAATGCATCTAACGTATCTAAATATTCTTTAACCTTTTCTTGCCCTGTTGTGGCTTGTGTTGCTTCCCTCTTGTTATTAATATTAATTTAGTTAAGCATCTGGTTATAATTAATGTATTTAAAGAAGACAAGCAAAAGAGGCATTAAATACCTCTGCCCTTTTGGTGTTGTCCATTACTAGATCTCTTTGCCTCTCTAAGTAGAGGACCTACATTTTCCTTCATCTTTCTGTTATTCCTAATATAGTTATAGATCCTCTTCTTAGTGCCTTTTATATCCCTTTGCTCGATGTAACTCTTTTTTACACAAGCCTTTCTGATTTTGTCCCTACATGTGTGTGCTGTTCTTTGGTAATTTACCCATATTTCCACTTTTTGTAGGCCTGCTCTCTCATTTTCCAGTCATTAAAGGGCACCTGTTACATGGAGGCAAAACTTTCCACATTGCTGCAGCACAATAAAACGACATTGCTGAGCTTCACTTCCAACCACCAGAGGAAATGCTGAAGCAAAGAAAGTGTTGCCATGGGTTTCAGTGGGGCCCAGAGGTCAGCCGGAATGTGTGGAGAGCTAGGGTCAGTTACAAATAAAATATAAAAAAAGAAATCATTGAAATTATGGCCATGATTTGGTAAAAGCTTTGTTTATTTAAGACCTCTATTGGGTCTAATCATAATATTAAGGATCCTTTCCCTGCATGTCAGACTCATGGTTACCATTCCTGACCAGGCCCACTGATGTGAGGGGCAGGGGTAAAAAGGAGGCAACTGCCTCAGGGCCCGGTGATTCAAAAGGGCCCGGGGCTCATGGCAGCTACCACTGTTACTGTAACAGCATTGTCGCCTGACTGCCCCCAGCCCCGCCCCTTCTGGGAAGGTGGAGCTGCCCCCCCACACACACACACACCTTGCCCAGGGGCCCGGCAAGGCTGTTGGCTCCCCTGTTCCTGACCATTCTGAGTTGTTTTACACTGTGCCTATGTGTTGAACAGCACTCTAGGCTGAGCGGCAAGATTCAGGGCACAATTCAGCTGTGAACTTGCACTCACTCCTTTTATGCACAAGGATGTTTCTCCGTATACAAATACATTGTATACATTTGTCATAATGGCATGCCTACCCTAGCCCTGCTGAAATCTCTCTCCGCCTTTGTGCTTCACTGAGGTCTGTGAGATGAATCAGTGTTAAGAGATTCATGAAATCTCCTGCAACAAAAATAATAAGGTTTTAGATCTAGTGTAAAGCAGCCAGCTATCCAGCTTTAGCTCCACGTAACCAATACTTGGGGTTATTTTCATTTTCAGAAGCCTCCTATTGCAGGAATTACAGGAGAAAAACTGAGGAACACCCACAAGCACCTAAACATGGGAGGGGACAATCTTCATGGGTATTGCTGCCACAAAGGATAAAATCTCTGGAGGGCAATGCTCTTCCCTCCCTTTCCCCTTTTGCCTTCCACTGCACCTCCTTCCCCAGCTGTTT
Organism: Rafetus swinhoei; assembly: GCA_019425775.1. Taxonomy (NCBI): domain Eukaryota; kingdom Metazoa; phylum Chordata; order Testudines; family Trionychidae; genus Rafetus; species Rafetus swinhoei. The sequence goes on along the minus strand of CM033424.1, from coordinate 198,466,785 downwards.
CCAATCATCTAAGGTAGCTGTTCATGCATTCTTGTAACTGATCCCAGGGAGTATGCTGCATGTGATTAGCATTAACTCACCAAAGAACAAAGAACTTCAATTAATCCCTTGTCAAATAAAAAGCAGATTAGATCAGATTAAATATATTAAGGGATAGACAAACCTCAAATGGTTTAGAAGTTGGATTTGGTTTGGATAAGTATCCAAAAGTTTTGGTGTTTACCCAAATCCTAGCCAAACTTTCTGAAGGGAATATGCGATCAGACTGGAAACCTCATGAAAAGATATCTTATACGAGTTCATGTACTTCCTGCTTTCTGCTTGAAATACCGCAAAAGCAGACTTTCTCATGGTGTTTTCATTTTTTGGCACTACCACTTCTTATCCTGTTCAGAATTAGGCAGTACAGAGGTGCAGAGGGCTGTAAACTACTAGGTGGGGGCACAGTTAAAATAACATTAGCTAACCTCAGAAATAGTTGAGGATCAGTTTGCCTTGATTCTTGGGTTAAGGTTCAAACTGGTTCTGACAATTTATTGTTATTTCTCTAGAACCGTGAGTGTCCTTACCCCAGTCTACACTAGGGAGTTATTTCAAAATAACAAACAGAGCGTCCAGACTACCAAGTCTGTTATTTCGAAATAAGGTGCTGGTTATTTCAAAATAATAACTCCTGCTTTTCTTGAGGAATATCGCTTATTTCAAAATAGCAGTAGAGTGGACACTCCTCTACTGCTATTTCAAAATAACTACTCCCCAGAGACTTTCGAAGTAATTACTAGCCTGTACTTCCTGGGGCTCTAAGTCAAAGTAGTGTGTCCACATTAAGGGAGCCTGCCTCAGACTAATTTTGAGGCTTCCCTGTAGTTTCTATGTGCTATTTGAAATATTTATTTGGGGAGTTATTTCAAATTAAGTTATTTTTCAAGCAAGTCTATTCACCTTTTGGAGAACACTAAGGGCATGTCTGCACTAGGAAATTATTTCGAAATAAGTTATTCGAAATAGTTATTTCAAAATAATTTCCTAGTGTAGACATGCCCTTGTTCTCCAAAAGGTGAATAGGGTTGCTTGAAAAATGAGCTGAAAGCTATTGCATTGTTTTCACAAAAATAAATTATTAAGTAGTGGCAACAAGTAATAGTTTTATGTCCCAAGGCACCTAAAGACTATGGGCCAGATCCAAAATCCATTGAAGTCAGTGAACTCCATACCCAAAAATGTCTATGAATTTGTATGTACAATTACTTATACCATAACTGTGCTCACAAGTTATGATTTCCACATACATTTGGTCATTTGGATGGCTAAATACCAACTTCTTCCTGCAAATGCCCAAACTTTTTGCCCACTTAATAATGTATATGTGGTCACATATAAGCTGTGATTCTGTAAAGACTTAAGGATGCATTGAGCTTTTAGTCCCATCGATGTCATTGAGCGTACTCCCATGCATAAAATGAAACTCACACAGAAGCCTTTGCAGAATCAGGGCCCTGTTTTGAATGTCTTTGATCTTGGACTGAATTGATTCAATACTGTACCCCAAATTTTATTATTTTAGGTGATCTAGCTTGGGTCACCCATCCCTAATACGTATTTATCTCATTATATCTGTCAATGGAATGTGTACGTACATAGACATATATATACAAGGTTGAATCTCTAAAATCGAGGACTCTCTGGTCTGGCAAAATCCATGATCCTGCTGGACCACAGATGTTGCTGGGCCAGAGAGCCCCAGTGGCCAGGAGTCGGGTGACAAGAGAGCCAGCAGCTGGAGGTGGCAGTGGGACCTGATGGCAATAGCAGGGCTGGTGCCCCAGCCAGGGTGGGCAGCCCGAGTGGAGTCAGCAGCCTAGCTGGGGCTAGTGGCCAGGTGAGAACGGCAGCTGAAGCTGGGAGCAGAGCCAGGCAGGGGGACCAGAAAAGACCTCCCCGTATCCATCAATTCCCTTGTTCAGGATCTGTCAGGTCCTGAGGGTGCCAGACAAGAGAGGTACAACCTGTACAAAAGCATATGTACAAAAGTATTGTATCCACAAAAAAGACATTTTAAAAATTCCTTATTAAATGCAGGCTTTACAAAACTACCACTCAGACAATAAGGTGATAGGCACTCTAGAAAGGAATAAAATAGTTTGCTAAGTGCTTATTCCACTTTACTGAAATACTTCCTGAAATGAATTTCTCCAAATATTTTCTATTTTATTTTCCTTCCACTATAGTAAAGTTATAAAGCAATAGACAAATACCCTTTCCCTGAAATAAAAAATAATAATACCTAAAGAGTAAGACAAAACCATGAATTTGATTCTGATAGCGCCATATGAGACTATATCTTTCATAGCACATCTTTTTGTGATGAAATGATAAACAGAAAATATTAGAGATTGAAATATATACATAAACACAATATTGTCATCTGTGACTGATTTTGGCTTGAGTCTGAACAAGTGAGATGGCAGACGGTCTGGGCCTCTGTTGTTAAACTGGGCCAGGTATTGCTGGAAACTAGCCATTCAGTACACAACACAATTTGCTCCCAAAATGGACAAAATTAGTTATTAAATTAGGCATATAGAAGTAGATCCACATACCTATGTTTACATCAGCTCAGCTTCTGGTCCTGGGTGTTAAGAAAGATGATCAAATTTCATTCACAAAGCATAGATGATATCCCATTTCTTTCCCATTTTCTAATCAAATATATAATATTTATTCAAGGCTAGATTCATGTATTATAAAGCCAGCAGTGTGGAAACTGCAGTGATTCTGCCTTCATTCATGAGTAGCAGCACCTTGCTCAGGGAGTAGCCCCACTGAAATCAATGGAATTTGTGAAATAAAATCCTGCTCAGCATGAAGATGGCAGAATCATAGGTGCTAAAAAGTGAAAACTTTAGCATTCTCTATGCCTAGGCTTTTAGTAAACTAAATGACGCCTTTTCTAGTCAGAAACTTGCCCTCAGAAAACTTTTCAAAATATCGTTTGTCAGATACATTGGCTTTGTTTTGTAATGTGATGCTAATAAACATGCTGAGCAATAATTTATTTTGTGGTACTCTACTCACTAACAGAGAGAATAGTTAGTAACTGTGTTCAAGATGAATTGCTGGAAAATATCTTTACATTCTATCTTGTCCTTTGCCTGTTTTGAGGCACACTGCCCTCAGATGTTCACAGCCTTAAGGTGACATCTTAATGCTACAAGTAAATACAAACAAAAGGAAAATGTTTTGCATTGATATTTCATGCATTCATATTTACCTTTTCTGGCAGAAGGCTGCTTCTGTCACTCAAAGTTCATGCTCTTCTTCTTTTAATTTGGCATCCATTCCATGTGTGCTGTTAATGGTATTATTGGTGTTGGATGTGAGCCAAGTGCCAGACTTTTTTAACCAATTTCTCCAATAAAGTGGATCATTTTGTTAGTTACTCTTTCATTCTTTGACTAGAGAAATCTTTCATACATTTTCTTACAAATATTTTGCCATCTCATCTTTTCTTAAAGCATTTAATGGCACCACTTTAATGTTATTCCATATTGGAAAGCTCATGCTGTCTTGACACATTTACAGAGACTGAGCAGGCAGCAAAACTGGTTGAAATATTTTGAACATTTTTTTCCATGAAATGTTGGATTTTGTCAACATTATCTGTTTTTATTTATGAAATTGTAAAATAAAATGTGTACCTGTTTTTTAATTGACAATTTTTTGCTTCATATACTTTTTTATCCCTGCCCCCTTTTTCTTTTTCTACCCTATGTCAGTGGCAAAATGGGAAAAAAATGAAAGGAGAGCTATTTCCCTAGTTCTCTCCACCCACTTCCCCCAGCCAACATTTTCAGGCTAACTCATTTGAAATTTTCTTTGAAGAAAGCAAGAAAGCAAGAAAGAAACATTGGGTTAAGAACATGCATTATCTGTAGCAGAGACTGGATTTTATACCTTTTGTATAGCACGAAACAAATTATAACTCAAATATAAAGACAGATGTAAAGTAGGAGCTGCCAGAAGACCAGGTAACTGCATACAAAGGGTCATTGAACCTGTAAAGACAGGTTTACAAATGTGCACCTGTTTGCTCTCTACACAAATGAGGCAATTTATATGAGCACATGCATATTTTATGTGTATTTGGGGCATGCATATTTTATAAGCAGAATTTAGGCACCCTTTTTTGAAAATCAGCCCTAAATGGCCAATAATTCAATTAAAAGTTAATAAGCTCACTAACAATCTGCATGTACTGTTTTAGCATGTAAATCGGTATTGTAAATGAGCCTGCATTATTTCCACAGTTCAGCTACATCTATTTTCATAAGAGTAATCCAGGGCAGTCATTCTTTTTCAATAAGGCCTGCTATGCAAAATCCTGCAGGACAGGAAGGGTGACTAAAATTCCCCTCTTCCCATAACTTCTGTGTGGTCTCTCTGGACTTTGAGTCCTTGTTGAATGAGTAAACTGAAGCTTTGCACCCACTAATCTGAATGGTGGAGAGTGGGTGGAGCTGTGGTCTACACCTGCCAATGCCCTGGCCAGTACAGCTTTGACAGTGCAAAAAAGGAGGATTTAGCAGTCCAGTACTGCCAGTATTACTATCCTCAGAAGACAAAGGGGAACCAAGAAATTTTGACTTCCTGGCTATGTTTCTGAGGCAGCAGAACTGAAGGCTGACCCTTATGGAGGACAGATTTTATAATCTGGCCTGCTGGGAATTTAAATTCAGAACTATTTCCTCCTGTGTTTGTAGATATAAACAATGAAAGCTTAAGCATGACATCTCTTAATTCAGAGGAAGGCTTTATGTAAACATGTGCTTGCTGTCTTCTGTTCTTCTTCAAAACAAAACTTTGGGAAATAGACATATTTCAAAGTGATGCCAACTAACATCTTCTCTGACACCACTTACTAATATTATTGTAATTGGTTATAAACTGTTATAAACACCAGTTACTGATAATTTTTTAGTCCTGACACCTAAGTCTGAATTATCTCATGGCATATACGTAAGGGCTGAAGATCTGACTGTGCGTCTGCTGATTTCCTATTGATTAAGAGTGCCTGAGGCCAAAAGGTGGAAGTTGTTTATAATTACTGAATCCTTGCACCTGATGTTCTAGATGGAGATGTGAGCAGAAGAGTGCTGGAAGCTTGGAACAGACTCTGCTTTCTAAATTCCTTTAGTCTTTGATGGAATTCAAGGACTTTATTAAGGAAATCCGGGTGGGTGCTTTGATGTGGACACAGTGGCAAAAAGAGGACCGATACTAGGAATTAAGTGGGAATCTACACTTTTTATTAAATTTGAATATGGAAGAGGGGCACTACCCATCTGTCACCCATACTCTCCTATGCCAAGCATTTAATTGGTTCCAGTGTGGGGGTTAACGAGCTCCTTCACATCACTCAGATAGGCTACTACTCCTTCACATCACTCTCTCAGCCTATTTCCCAGGACTAAGCTCTCTCTGGGTATGTCTACACATCAAAGTTATTTTGGGATTCCAGAGGTATCCCGAAATAGTTCCCCCACGTCTTCACAAGCCATCCGTTATTTCAAAATGTTTTTAGAAATAACAGGCATGCTATTTGGCATCCCTGTAACCATTCCACGAGGGTTAAGGGATGTCTCGAAATAGCACTTTATTTCGAAATTTGGTTCTGTGTAGACAGCACCAAATTTTGAAATAGCCTATTTTGAAATAAACTCGAAATAAGTACACAATTTGCGTAGCACAAATTGAGTATCTTATTTCAAGTTTAGAGTACAGTGTAGACATAACCTCTGAGTCCTACCACCCTCCCTCTGACAGGCAAACAAAGGGTACAGAAGAGTGCGGACCTCAGACGGTGAAGACCACAAGGTCTATTCCATGAGCCCAAATCTCATCATCAAAATCCTAAGTCTTTGATCTCTGCCGTTTTATTTTCTTAATCACACTGAAAACCAGCTACCAGTTGAAAGAAATAAACAACTCAACCCAAGTACCTCAGTTAGGTGCTAAGCGCATTCTTACTTAATACACTGTGGCTACGTCTACATTGGCAAGATTTTGCGCAAATACTTTTAACGCAAGAGTTTTTGCGTTAAAGTATTTGCACAAGAGAGCGTCTACACTGGCATGTGCTTTTGCGCAAGAGATGTGCTTTTGCGCAAAAGCATCCATGCCAATATAGACGCTCTCTTTAGAAAGCTCCGATGGCCATTTTAGCCATCGGGCTTTCTTCTTGCAAGAAATTCATGTTGCCTGTCTTCACTGGCCTCTTGCGCAAGAACACTTGCGCAAGAGGGCTTATTCCTGAGGGGGAGCGTCATAGTTCTTGTGCAAGAAGCACTGGTTTCTTACATTAGAACGTCAGTGTTCTTGCGCAAGAACTCGTGGCCAGTGTAGACAGGCGGCAAGTTTTTGCGTAAAAGCGGCTGCTTTTGTGCAAAATCTTGCCAATGTAGACACAGCCTGTGACTCAAAGTGGCTGTGAGGAGGCAGAAAACTCCCTGGTCCTCTGCCAGTTGGCCCATGGGAGAAAACTTCCTCCTGACCTTGAAACAGATGATCAGCTAGACCTGCAGCATCTGTCAGGCCAGCTTCCCATTCTTAGAACAGCGTTGGTAGGACCAGGCTGCTGGAATGGAGCTCCATATGGCACCCATGCCGGGTTAAATCCTGGGAGATGAGGAATGCTGGTCAATCCACATTCCTTCCCCTGTCAGCTGGCAAGTGGGGGGGTCAGATATTTCAGGGGGCAGGAGCTTCCTAGTATCTCTTACCAAATGTCTCTGTCCCTTATTGCTGGAACTGTACCCCTTCACTCCTGGCTCCATTAAGTTCCCCCATCCATTGAGGTAGGTGGATGGCCTTTGTAATTCTTAAATTCACAACACTGGCCACTTAGGGACAGATTCTATGACTTTTGCATCATCTTACTCTTTGACTAATCCATGAAGTTAAGTACTGTAGAGCCCAACACTAATGGCAAAATCAAGTTCTTACCAAATGGTGCTGTGCTCAGTATTATCACCCCTCTCCATTCAGATGATTCTGGTTAATCACCTTCTTACCCATAATCTCTGTAAGTAGGTAACTTATTTTCCTTGACATCCTGAAAGAGCTTTAAAACATTTCTCTTCATTTGTGCTTGATATTGGAAAGATTCTCTGTTCTAGAAAAGTATATTACTCCATTGAATAAGTCTTTGAATATGTCTGCACTGTGTAGCAAACCTGGACTCAGACTCAGGTTTAAACCTAAGCTCCCCTGAAGTCAACACACAAAACCGTCTAAGAACTTTTCAGTTCTTGGGCTTGTGGACTTGCCCGAAGTTGTGGGTCTGAGCCCAAGTCCCGTTGTGGCATAGAGCCCAATGCGGTGTAGATGCAGCTGAAGTCCAGGTCACCAGGCTTATCTGGAGAGTCCACCAAAACAATCCCCTAGGCCTGTATGTCTCATCCCTTCTATCCACAAATTTCTGACTCAGTTCCCAGAAACCAAAAACAACCTCCTAGTTCAAATACAGCTGCTTACTATTTAACAATTCCTTTCCACATGAACTACTCAACTGTAATCACAGTTAACCATGTCATGTGTTAGCCAAGGGCAGCACTGCAAAGCAGCCCTACACCCAAGTGTGCTGCTGGCTGGCCAAAGGAACATAGCTGGATTCTGGTAAATCCATGGTGTGCAGCAAGCCAGACATTTGACTCCAGCCAGAGCACAAGCAATGAGGATTCATGTGTCTCAGAGCAGCTGAGGATTCACTAGACCACCAGTCAGTGCTGAGAAAAAAATAAACAATTGCCTCAAGACCAACTACCACAAAACCAGAGATGATAACTGCACTTCAGGGAATTCCTCAGCTACCTGCCTTTTCTACAAGCACTTGGAGTAACTCTGGTGTCAGCCCCAGTCTTGACTCAGGCTATGCTATCGAAGCAGCTACAGCCCATCCTGGGTACATATTTCAAGGTACTGGGGCGTGGCCTGCAAATGAAATGACAGCAGAAGAAGTGCCAAACTAGAATGGGGGCCTGTTATGTTTCTGCTGCCGTGTTTGTTGTTATTAATACAAGTATGGGTGGGATTTCTGGGTTATGTCCGATTACATTATTATTATAAATGGGAAAATGTATGTACTTTGCTACACCATTTCCCCAGTGCCCAACCCCACACCATCACTTAAGATACAGAAAGTGGAAAAAAGCTAAACATGCAATTAACTTGACATTTTTACTAGATCCATACTTACTGTTAGACAGATAGATTGAGCCATCATACTTAAGAGCCTAACAGTCCCTTTCCTGCCAGTACAATACAATTTGGAAATCTGCTATGCTGGATTGTTCTGGGCTATCTGTATTGTGAGTCCAAATACTAGCTGAGGATGTATTTAGTCCATAGCCCCCTGGCTCGTGAGTCCAAATGTAGCAAGAGATGTATTTAGTCCCAGGTTGCCAGTCAAATTGGGATGCTTGTAAGGAGACTGTAATGCATTTCCATCCTGTATCAACATCTTACATTTGGGCAATTGCAAGATTGACTGGTCCATGTCTCAAGCAATGGATGCTGCATGGAACAGGCAAACGTACCCCTATACACTCTTCCACTCCTGTACACCATGGGCCACATGTGTGACACACACCAGAAGGGCCAAAGAGAACAAGAGGAGAGGGGACACACAGGCTGTGTCTAGACTACACCTCTGTGTCAACAGAGAGATGTAGATTAGGCATGTCAAAATTGCTAATGAAGCAGGGATTTAAATATCCCGTGCTTCATTAGCATAAATATGGCCACTGCTTTTTTTCCAAACGGAGCTTTTTTGGAAAAAACCTGGCAGTCTAGACCTGGATCTGTCAAAAATAAACCCTTTTTCAACAGCTCCTGTAAACCTCATTTTTTGAGGAACACAGGATCTGTTGAAAAAAGGTTTATTTTCAACAGATCTGTGTCTAGACTGCCTTTTTTTCTGAAAAAGCTCTGTTTCGGAAAAAATCAGCGGCCATGTTTATGCTAATGAAGTGCGGGAAATTTAAATCCCTGCTTCATTAGCAATTTCAACGTGCCTAATCTACATCTCTCTGTCAACAGAGGGATGCAGTCTAGACGTAGCCACAGAAAAATGAAACCAGAGTAGTAAAATCACATCAGCCCTGAGTTCTAGGCAGGAGGTCTCTATCCTCGCAAGAAGTTAAATAATTTTAGCATTAAGTATTTCTAATGTATTATTATTTGTAAACATCTGGACAAGCTGGCAGTTGCAGAAGGGTTGGGACTTGAATCATTGTCTCAAAAGCCGTAGAAAAATTTTAAACCAAACACATGAAGTCAGACAAAGCTATGAGTTAATACATGCCATTGCCTCATCAGCTTTGCCCTTTTGCCTGATGCACCAGAACAACGCTGGTATGATGTAGTTCAATGTTGGCAAGATATTTTCAAATAAACTTTTTGAGGCACATTTTTAAAGCTGAGTAACTTTATCCGTGATAACTGAGTTTCTTTTAGTCTCTAATTTTTTCTCAAATGGGGAAAGGGCATTTCAACATTTCAAAGTGGTTTTCATTTTACAGGATTGAAAACTGCCCACTTTTTTCAGGGTATGTCTACACTACAGAGTTTTTTCAGAAAAACGGCGATTTTAAAAAAACTTCAATTATGTCCACACTGCAATCGCGTTCTTTTGAAAAAAAATTGAAAGAACTGAGGGGTTTTTCCGACATTGGTAAACCTCTTTCTATGAGGAAGAAGCCTTTTTCCAAAAGAGTTCTTTCAGAAAAAGGCATGTGTGGACAGGGAAGAGGGAGTTCTTTCAAAAGAAGAGGAAAGAGAAAAAAGCACAGATGCCCTGGTGGCCACTCCATCCATAGTAATCACAGCTTAAATGCGAGATAGCGTCCATTCCGTGTGGACGCTATCTGTCGAAAAAGCAGATCACTTTTTCAATACGCTTTTCAGTGTGGACACTCTCTTTCAGAAGAAGTTTTTTCAGAAGATCTCTTGCTGAAAAGCTTCTTCCAAAAGAAGCCTGCAGTCTAGACATAGCCTCATTTGGTTGCATTATTTCTGCAAAATTAAAACTTTGCAAATTGCTCTGTTTTTTCTCTCATTTCTTTTCCTGTCCTTTCATTTTTCTTCTGTGACCCCTTCTTTTCTATCCTCTCCTCATTCCATTTCAAATATAACCAAAAATAACCAGAAGAAAAAGGAAAGGTCAAGGAAAGTAAAGAAAGGAGGAATGGAATACAAGAAAAAGGAGAGAAAATGGAAATGGAACAACTATTTAGAAAACTGGAGGTAATATGGGGGGAAATGGACAAATTTTTGCCAAAATATTTTATTTGAGGAAAAAAGGTTTATTTTTTGACATAAAGACTTCTGATAAATTTCTACCAACTCCAGGTTTGTTTCTTTTTTACACATTTAAATAAAGTAAATTCAAAGTAAAGATTCTCATAGCTCATGTTTGTATCTGCCAGTCACTCATCTCAGCAGGTGATGCTCTGAAGACCGCTAACCTCAGGGTATTGTGCAACAAAACAAATTGTTGTCTGTAACTCTGTGGACTCAGTGATAAGGATATTAATTCACATTGTGTTAATTTTAGGGGTGAGAGTTGTTTTGTTTTGTTTTACTGAAGTGGCTGTTACAAAGTTAAGCCTTTTGAAAGTATCAAGACTTTCTTTCACTTGTAAGGACTCTCCTGAGATTTTTTTTTGTGTTGGTTTGGTTTGGTTCTGTCATATTCTTGGAATTTGGTTTTGGCTTTTGGCCTCCAGCTTGAGCTATCCAGCTTAATGCCATGTCACATTGCGCTGTGATCTCATAACCATTGGGATTCTATTGGGCGTGGATGGTCCCGCTCCATAGAATCTGTGTCCAATGGAAATCAGAGCTGATGATGCATTTGGAGTTTGCTCCCCTTTGAGCCAGTGCAAGAGAAGTCTTCACCACTTGTGACCTTCAAGGGCCAAAGTTTCAAAACCAGCCTCAAGATGGGCACCTGTCTAGCCCACGTAGTTTCTGAGCGCTATCATTTATGCATAAATGAGGGCATGGACACTTTTATAAGAACCCAGTACTGGAAGGGACTTCCTGGGATCATTGACTCTAGGCAACAACATCAGATGATCTTGCCCACCCTCAGGGCTGGACGAAGGGGTGGGCTAGCCGGGCAGCTGCCCAACCTATGGGGGGCGCCTGGCTCCTGGCGGGCTGCAGTGGCCGCCTGGGGCGGGGGCCATGTTAACCCCCGCAGCACCTGCCAGCAGCGCCCTTCCCCCTGCAGCCGCAGGGCCCTGCACGGCCAGGCCCAGCCTGCACTGGGCAGCCCCGAGCTGCGCGTCATCGGCGGTGGCTGGGCTGACTGGGCAGCGCATGCGCCATGCATCCGCCCACGTGCCCTGGGGGCGGGCCCACGCATGCATCGTGCACCCGGAGGTGGGGCCACGCGTCCCAGGGGTGGGCCTGCGCATGCGTCGTGCACCCAGAGGCAGGGCTGCGCGTCCCGGGGGCGGGCTCGCATGCGCCGTGTGCCCGGAGGCGGGGCCGTGCACCCTGGGGCGGCACCATGCGCCTGGGGCCCAGGGCACCAAAATGGCTCGGGCTGGCCCTGCCCACCCTTCTTCATATATTGGTTTCCCTGGAATTCTGATTCACCCCTACTTCTCTGGTCATTCTGTGATTATCTCTTCAGTGAGTCCTTTCCTTCTTTCCTGCTCTCTTAGCCCTGGTCTACACTAGGGAGTTATTTTGAAATAATAAGCAGAGCCTGCACACTACCAAGCCCATTATTTTGAAATAACAGGCTGATTATTTCAAAACCTGTAGTCCCGCTTTCCTCAGGGAATAAGTTTATTTCCAAATAGTTATTTCGGGAGTTATTATGTCAAATGTAGTTCTTTCTAAATCATTTCCTAGTGTAGACATGCCCTTAGAGTCCCACAGGCCTCCAAGCTTGGCCCCTTGCTCTCCTCCCTTTACATTCTTGCCTTGGTTGAGCACCCATTCAATGGTTCCCAGCTACCGTTTTTATGCCAATGTCTTGCAGTTCTCCCTTTTCCCACCTCATTTGACCCTGATGACTGAACTAACAAATTTACAAAACTAATCATAAGTTCCTACTTTGTGGTAAACTTATCCCTCCCCACTATTTGGTGTAAACCAGTTTCTGCACTGGTGTTTGTTGTCTTCACTCATGCTTTTATATCGTTCTTACTTTGTCAGCTTTTGAGCGCAAGGTCCTATCTTTTCATAGTTTTTCACTCATCCATGCATGTCTTCAGCACAACATCATGATGATAATGCTGCACATTGTGGGTGTTATTGAGTTAGCAGATGAAACTCTTCCCTTTAACTCAGTACTAAACCAATGATCCGGCATGGTATTAGGGGAAGTGCCATTTTTTAAAGCAGTGGTTCTCAACCAGGGGTACATATATCTCTGGTGGTACACAGAGATCTTCCAGGGAGCACATCAGCTCATCTAGATACTTACCTAGCTTTACACCAGGCTACATAAAAGCCCTAACAAAGTCATTAGAAGCTAAAATTTCATACAAATTTTATGATTTCTACTGCTCTATATACTGACATGTATGTACAATGTTTATGTTCCAATTCATTTATTTTAAAATGATATGGCAAAAATGAGAAAGTAAGTGATTTTTCAGGAATAGTGGGCTGTGACACTTTCATAACTATGTCAGATTTTTTTAAGCAAGTCATTTTTAAGTGAGGTGAAACTTGGAGTATGCAAGACAAATCAGACTCCTGAAAAAGGCACAGTAGTCTGGAAAGGCTAAGAGCCACTGTTTTACAGGAAGCATAAAACCACAGTCCCAACAATTTATGGTTCATTGAAGATTCTGTGGAACTTTTTACAAGAATGCCTTCAGAATGTTAACCTGTGACTCCTGACCAAACGTCAACAGGGATAACTACCTTTTGCCTTCCTAAATTGTCCTCTTCCTAAATTGTCCTAAATTTTGAGGGTTCCCCACCCCAGAAAGACTGTTGTGTAGTTACAATGGTAATGTAACTACATGCTTAGAAATTAATTAAATAAATAATAAGCAATAAACAGTTTTGCTGCTTGCTTTATAGATTTGGCTGCATTGTAGATATCTGCCCCTATATACATTTGTATTTGCAGTAGTATAATTGTGAGCAGAATTTGGCTTTGTATATGTATATAATAGAGATATTTGGGGCCTTTTTGATGGAACATTTTTTCCATCAGGAAGGGTCTACGGGTCCAGGATGGCATTTCTGGTCAAAAGCTGAGAGACATCACATTCTAGCCAATTCATTAGAAAACTTTGTTGGCTGTAGGAGACCCAGCTCAAGTCTTAGTCTCCAGCAGGCAGAGAAGGGCTTCGAACCTACATTTTCCACATCTCCACTAACTGGGCTCTTAGCAAGGTCATAATTGAGCTCTGGTATTGAAAATATCCAAAAGGGCTTGCTATTCTTGGAACAGAGTCAAATGTCAAAGCCTCAGTATTTTTCATGGCATATAATCCTTGTTTTCCAGTCAGCCCTAGCAGCTCTATCTCTTTTCCCTCAGTGACAAATGTGTATGTGACAAAGTACTAAAGCACTCCAACATGTAAAGAGTTATCAAGTTTCAAGCTATCACATGGCTGATGTGAGTGAGGTTAAAGGTAAACTAGTGCAACAGAGGCTGTGACACAAGAGCACATGATGGTGGGGGGTGGGGGATAATGCTATGGATACTGTAGGAGCTGCTATGCAAGAATCTAAAATCAGTATCTGTGTTATCACTGTAATACATGCAATTGTGGAAAGGCTGAGGCAGCAAAATATGAACGCAAAGTGGAACACAAAGTGCTCCATGTGGTGATGAGGGGACATAAACCCCACCTATTGTGATGGGCAGTAGTATAAGTAGAGACCCCAGAATGGAGCTTCTCACCTGGCCACCCCAGGACAAAAGCTACCACTGTCTAAAATACTGATATGTAACATAATTATTGAGAGGGAGAGTAGCGCTTATATTGGGGCAGGAGAATACTTATTATACACCAGATGTTTTAAATCATTGGAAGGGAGGGGGCAAATAAGGAGCAACACAATGGCTTCCCAGCTAAGATCATCTAGGTACACACCTAGGAGACAATGGGCCAAGCTGCTGGCTTGCCTGGATGGGAGCTGTGAAATCAAAAGGATGCTAAACAGTTACAAGTCCTCTTGTGGGAGAGCTATCTGGGGAAACAGGATGAGATAGAAAGAGGCTCTGGGAAGGAGTCTAAGGACCTGAGCCTTCCAAGAGCCAGAGCATGGTAGACATTAGGGGAAAGCTGGCATTAGGTTGGTGAACTCTTTTGTAGCATGCGTTATCTCTGAACTGCTAATGTTCTGAATAAATACTTAGTTTTAAGAAGGCTGCTTGGTTACTAAATACTGCTTTCATAGCCCCAGCGGGAACGAACTTGCAGGGTCTGAACCTATGTCAGAAGTGATCACAGCTGATACACAGGAAACTACAACCCAACATTCCATCCCAAGGGGTAGAGGTGATGTCCCAAGCCCTGAGGCCTAGAGGGGATGCATTCAGAAAGACCATGTAGGGTCAAAGGTGAAGTTTCCCCTGTAACTGTGACAGAGGCGACTACAGGGGAAAAGGTGTCTCCCCTTCCTGAGGACAGAACCTGGAAATGCCTTGAGTGGTTACTATAGAGTAAGTTGAGTTGAGTTGTTCTGGGTATGAGTTTTGTTTTCAAAATAAAGCAAGCTCAGAGGAAAGAGATGTGAAGTGACCTGACGCTGGAACTTAATTTTTTCCTCCCCAATGTCTGTGTCTGCACACGGGCTTATAGTGTAATAACATAATAAATCAAGTACACATGGGACCAAATTCTGCTCAGAATTACAGTGTAAATCCAGAGTAATTCCATTGGCTTCACTGGAGGGTTATTTGGAATGGATTTACACTTGGGTAACTGAGAGTTGTATTTAAGACACAGTCTGAAAAGTGTTTCACCTCCAGGGTGAAAAATGTTACTAATGTCAGTTGTTATTACATTTAAAATAACCAGAACTAATTTCACCAGGATGAAATACACTCACAATCCATGGCATTACTTCAACTTTTTTTCTTGCTGCAGGCTTCCAGTGGAAGAGACCAGATATTAATTTACAGTGAGCAAATACACTTTGTTTTGAAAGAACTACTGTGCCTCAGATAGAAAAATCAATCATTACTATGAGAAATCTGTATTTATTACACATTTGTTATTGAGATTCTACAAGACATTCCTAGATGCCATTCATGTCTCTAATTATCACCACTTGAAAAATGGCTTATACTAATGACATCACATGCATACAATACAATATGCTTGAGGCCAAACTATGACCTTAGTAACATCCCTGTAAATCCACAGTAGCTCTAATAACTGTCACTGAGTTTTTACAAAGTTATTCTGATGCAAGTAGAATCAGAATCTGGCTCCTGGTGTATACACTGTTGACACACAGAGGAAAGTCTCCTAGCAATTGCAATCTAGTATAATTAAGAGGTTATGTTGATTTAAGATGATATGTATCAAACTACTGTTATATCCATCCACACCTACATTTGTTTCTCATCGACATAATCACCCTGTTTCATTGACATAATTTGATTGACAGACACAGATTGCAGCAGATCAGATACTGTTGGTCAAGCAGAAGACAAAGCACCATGTCTTGACTGATGGGTATACAGGGATCTGAGATAAGCACAAGGTGTCAATAAAATAAAAGTGATTATGAAGAGCACCAGCTGGAATATCAGGACTGATTTTTTGCATGAGTTGGCTGAGATCAGAGCTGGAAACATTTTAAATAAGTGAACCACCAGTGGTTGTGTAGGAAGATTTCTAGCTCCATGGATTCAAAGGATAGCTGATGATGCCTCCCCACTTCCTTTTGGATCTCTGTGGGACTTATAGGGAAGGGTCTAACACATGTTCCTGACAGTCAGCTAAGTTTCATGAGGATACAGCAGATAGGCCTGTAAGTTTGCTCTGTGACCTTATTAGAGACCCTAGTTATCCCCAGACCAGTCTTGGTAAGAAATACAAACTTTGTTTTCTCAGTGACCTCAGCTTGAACCCAGTCCTGGAAGGACTGTCTTTGAGTTAAGGTAATATGTAGCAATAAAGCTTCCTGCAAATAGAAGACTGCCAAAGTTTAAGTGTATATTTTATTATCTGGATTATTGTCCATTGGGGTTCTCATATGCAAACACAGACTTGTTTCATTTAGGTCTCCAATTTTGACTTTAACCAGGATCCAAGTTTCTAATAAAATTACCAAAAAAGAAAAACTAGGTCTTTATGCTCTACCTAGTGAGCCTCAATGGCTCTTTTCTAAAGAAACAGAGTAATAAAGTCAATTGATGTTTGTGTAACAACATTAACAGTCCACTGAATATCACCTTCTGCTGTTTCACCGCTTTCAGTAGTACAAATCACATACAAAATAATGTGTGCATTATGATTTATTGGTGGTGATAGCTGAACAATGATTGTGCAAATAATCAGCAACAGTAAGAACTAGAAGAAAAATGTCCTGGATATATTTGTAGAAAAGAAAACATTTCCACAAATGATTTTTCATAATAAATCTTCAACTTCTTAAGAGCATGAGGGGGAATAGTACACTTAGTAAATGCCATTTCACCAAAGGAAATACAGAAATTCATGTGTAAGATATGTATCAAAAGGATGAGTGTCTGAATCTCTGAAGTATGTGCCTACTAAATGATCAAAACTATGTTTATCTTTTTCCTACAGAGAGTGAAGTTCACATGAATTGGCTGTAACTTTCTTGTCATGAGCAAACATCTCAAAAGAATATTAACTAAAAATCACTATCTTCTCTCACTCATGATTACAAATGGTCTAAGTTTTTTTCCAAGGAAGTTAGTCAAACTCTCATGTTTGGGTTTTAAAAAAATATTTAAATCTGGGCCGAAACACTAAAAGAAAATAAATAGCAAAGCCCCAATGTTTTATATTATTTCATCTTAAACAAACTGCTGAGAGAATTGAGATACAATAAACTGTTTCTTAATGATGAAAAGAAAAGCAGCGTGTGCTTAGCAGAATCAAATGTACATAGAGCCCAAAGATCAGCTGTGCCTTTAGACTTATTCTGTACAGTTTGAGCCTGTGTAGTCTGGCACTCTGTGGTCCGGCAACATCTGTGGTCCAGTATGATTTTAAAGTTTCGGAGGGGTAGCTATGTTAGTCTGTAACTGAAAAAAAATTAAAAACAATGAATAGTCCTGCAGCACCTTAGCTACTAACAAAAAAAGTGTGGGTTTTTTGTGTTTGTTTGTGTGGGGGGAGTTACATTTTTTGCTATTTCTAAGGTGCTGCAGCACTATTCGCTGTTTTTTAAGTTTTTTTCAGCATGATTTTAGTTAGCCTGATGTTCACTTATCATGGGTGTGGCCAAGTTTCCCCCAGTCTCATAAAGTTTGTTTGCAGCCACAACTCCCAGCTCTGGCTATGTCTAGACTACGCAGAAGATTCGAAAGAGGAATTTGCATGGAATTTGCATATCTTCTTCCGATCTCACTTTTGCAGAGCTCTCAAAAGTGAAAGTAGTCGGGAACGCGGCTTTTTCGGCAACCCCAAAAAAATGAGGTTTATGCAGCTTTTCAAAAAAGGGGGGGTTGCCAAAAAAGCCGCGTCCCGACTACTTTCACTTTCGACAGCTCCACTTTCTAAAGTGAGATCGGAAGAAGATATGCAAATTCCTGCAGACTTTGCATATCCTCTTTTGAATCTTCCGCGTAGTCTGGACGAGCCCTCTTAGTGTTCTGTGCTGTTATTTAGCTGTAATTTACCCCTAAATATGTTCTAAGAGCCCAGGAAGCAATGGAAGTGTTGGTAATGTTGCTAGACAATACTGACCACTCGTGATTTGGCAAATTCCTTGGTTCAGCACCAGTCAGGTCCCAAAGGTGCCGGACTAGAGAGGTTCAGCCTGTGCTGAGGTGATGCAGAGCTGCACTGTCCCATGACCAGATTAGAAGCATTCTAGCTCTGAATGATAAAACAGTTTCCAGAGCACCCTTTTACCCAGAAAGAGCTCCCATAAAGGGGTCCAGCATAGACAGACAGCGCCACTGGTTTGCAAATAGGGGGACAGAAGCTACACCTTCTATGTATGATCTCTTCCCTCCCACACCGAGTAACATGGAACTAGTCTACATGCTTCCCTGGATTTGGTATATAAAATGCATGGACTCCAGGTCGTGTCCATTCCTGACACAGGTCAAACAAAGAATGGAGGGCACTTCTTACTCCCTCCATCATTCTCCTGCACACAAGCACAAGGGCTAGCACAATGGAGTGGCTAGGAAGCGTGGATCATTCATAAAAAGAATCTTGTTAGTCCTAAGTATTCATCAAGTAGTTCACCCAAACACATTTTAGCTAATGAGTTGCTTGAATTGACTTTATTCTTTGTTTTTCCTGGCACATGATCGGTCACCTGCATCATTTTGTTTTCTTTCTGCATATCAATTGGAACTTTTTCATCAGTAAATAATGAATAAGGCACTTCCAATGGGAAGTTCTGGCTGAGAAAATGCAAATATCCTCACAGCTGCATCTGCAGTTGTCTGAATCTTTGGGAGTGACAAATAAAGTGACCTGAGAAATAAAAGCAGAAAGGGCTCCACATGTTTATTCGCAAAAGTATTTGTAAATCACTATCCAAGCAGCTCTACCTGCCTTTCTGTTTTTTGTCAGACACAGTTGGTTTCAATTGTTAATAATTAGATTGTTCGACAATAGAAAACAAAATAATGGCCTTTAATGTGTATTATTAGTTCTGCTTTATTGAAAATCCAGTAATCTGAACTTAATTACTTGCTCTCACCATTTAAAATCAGATTATACCAATATTTCATTCCTGTTGGGAATGCTAGTATGTTGATTATTTCTAGAAATTGTGATTCACACCCACTATTATACTCAATTAATAAGGATGAGATTTACTCTTTCTCCTACAAAACCAGGATAAATGGATTATGTGTAGGGAACAAATAGATTTCCCCACCTGCAGTGGAGTTGTGGGGTTGCAGTTCATCCCCTCCATGCTCCTTATGTAGAGGTTTGAGGGTAATGTATCCACAAGAATATAAAAATGCAGTGTTCATCATCTGCCATTCCCCAGTCTTTATTCTCTTATTAAAAGGTTTCAGTCAATCAACCAAAGAGGGAAGACATAGTATGTGATCAATCACAGTCCACAAACAACAAATTATAAACCCCCCAAGTCTGAAAATTATTGATCCAATTTCTTTGTTGAATACTTATGAATACATCCACAGCTAAGGTGACTAGTTTGTGGTGGATTCTCTCAAGCTATATGATTTTACTAATATATGAATGGCTGAATATTTTCCTCAATAAAAAATATATATTAAAAATGTCAGCTGTATAGAAGTTATACAAATCCACCACTTTTCTGTTCACAACCTTTCTAAATCTCTTTTCAGAAGTGCCCAGACCTCAGCTGCATTCTTTGAGAATTTACAGGGCACAGGAGAAGCAGAAATCAGCTCAAAATGAATATGTTTATTCAGAAATATATTGAGACTTTTCCAGCTTTTCAGGTTCCTCACTCAAATTAATCATCTGGAAGGCACTGGAAGTATGTGCAATACCGCTTTAACTATTTCTTCACTTCATCACTTTTTCAGAACATCCATTATATTCTCTTGATGGGAATAACTGCAATGTAACCAGAGATGAAAGGGAAATTGAGTCAGAATATGGGAGAGAACCCACAAAGTCAGGTAGAAAATGCAGTTTGAGAAGATGTACCACCTCTGTAAATATTATGAATCAAGGCCAGTGACCAGATTCTGATCATAGTTACACCGGTGTTATTCTGGAATAACACCATTGATTTCAATAGAGTTATTTCAGATTACTTCAATCTACTATATATTTTGAAGAACTTGTTTTTGGATTTGTTTGTACAAAATAAAGTCATACTTTGCGATTACCTATAGATAGGAAATTTTGCATAAATTATCCTGCCACTTAAATTAGCTGAATGTACTACTTTTTATACTGAAATATGCTGGGTGAAAGGGTTAAATAATTATTTTTGTTTTTCATTAGAAAAAAGTCACGACTATTATGATTAGAGTTCATAAAAAATATGTGCTAACAAAATTAAAATTGAGTCACCTATTCAACTGTCATTTTAGTGCAAAGAACATGTTTACTGTTACAAATCACAAAATAATTCAAATTAATTACGGAAAGAGTAATGGAAGCTTTATTTGATAGGAGTTACTTTTTTCAGTGTTCATATTTGTTTTGTTATGTATTTTTAAGACTGTATTCGCATATTACCTACTAATATGATAAATATTAAAAGAATCAGAATTGATTGCTTGAGATCAGTCTAAAGATTTTTGTGCACCAGTGATTTATTTCAATGTAATTTTTTATTTTGATTTTTTCAATTTTTATTTTGACCAACATCAATTAATTTTCTTCACTAATTAACAGTTTCTGATTCAAATGTACTATGTATGGTAATTATTCAATAAAAGGAATAATGTTTGAAGTTTAAATCCTATAAATTTAAAACTGTTCTTTTACTTGCCTTTTGCAAGCACATTAATAAAAAATTCTATTACATATATTTAATATCTTGAACTTTCCTATAAGTGTAATTTACACAGAATGATTTTGCCCAGTCAATGACAGGTCTCACCTGCTAGTGATCTATAATCATCTGTTCCCATCTCTGTGGGCCAAGCTAGTATGATCTCAATTTTTTTCAAAAATTGTTATGAGTATAAATGACATGGGCCACCATTCCATTACTTTAGCTGGAGACTTTAACAACACTCTAGACTCAATCCTTAATAAATCTTCTCCATCTTCTATTTAGAACACTGGTGATCATCCGGGACTTCATACATACATGGCTGATTTAGGCTTGCAAGGTGTATAAAGACTGGGAAATCATATGGCCAGAGCCTATACATTTTTTCTGCCCCTCATTTAACATATTCAAGAATGGGCTATTTCTTAGTTTCACAAAACTTGAGCAATTCTACCACTGACTGTGGCATTGATACTATTACTATATGTGACCACATTCCTACACATCAAAGGCCATATCATCTCTTATGCCTCCTTTAAAAAGAAATGGGAAGAACATAAAATTGATACCCTTGCAAAGGAAATTAAGACCATGGATGTAGACCATGCTTCTGTCTCCTGACCAGACAACTCAGAACCTACATGAATCCAAGGTATGAAATCAACAAATTTCTATTCCAAACAATTGACATGCTTTATTCAGTTTGAAATAAAACTATTGGAAAGCTGGTGAAAGAGCTGACAAGCTGTTGCCACATCAACTTAAGCAAAATGCTAACAGAAATAAGATCAATGCTAGTCACAATATCAGCAAAGTGTAGGCTACCCAGTCCAATATTAATAAACAATTTCAATGGTTGTATTCAGAACTTTATTTAAATGAAAAGAAAATCTGTAAAGACATCCTACTTAACATTTTAATGTATTGTTTCTGCCACAGATCTAAGAAGGAACTATTAGCCACCGCTCTAGAAATTGCAGAACTGACTCCATCTATCAAAGAAAATGAAATTTGGAAAAACTCTTAGCAAAGAAAGGTTCCCTACTGAATTTTATAAAAAGTACCATGAAACTTTAAAACCTAAATTATTGACTATGTAAAACTGATGGACCTGGGTCATTGGCAGGTGAGTTTCAACCTGTGGCCTTAGAGGCCAACTGGCTCTTAGCTAAGGCTGTATAGGAAACCTTATTCTCCCTTTCTCAGTGCCTCTGGCTTACATACTTCCCTTGGCTGAGGAAGCACATCCTGAGCTTCAGAGACACCGACCCCTCCCCAACAGTTCATCCTGGATGAGCTCCAACTTGTAAAGCTGACAGACCCAGGTCATCTTCAGCTGGAATTGAATCTGGGACCTTAGGGGCTAAAGCCATGCACTAAGGCTTTAGAGTAGTGGTGGGCAACCTATAGTCCGAGGACCACATGGGGCCCATTGGGGTACTATGTGTGGCCCACAAAACATTTTGTTTACTGTTGCCCATGCACAGGGTTGTCAGATTCTGCTGGGTTTCGTCCACATAGGTTTTTTCCTACTGGTGTTACCAGTACTTTTTTGGTTTAAAAAAAAAAGTGCCGGTACTCCAAGGGAAAAGTTGTTGAGCAAAAAGGGGGAAAAAAAAGTCAGGGTGAGGCCAACATTGCCCTTTTAAGAGACGCAGCCCCTTTAAGACACACGGCCCAGCCGACTGGACTTTTGCACACACAGGTGCCGGTACCCTCCGTTCTTTCCAGGTAAGCTCTGACTGGAGGTGCCAGTACTATGTACCGGGCAGTACCGTCACAAAAAAAGCACTGGGTGTTACTAAAGTGAGATGTACTCAAAGCAAGGGCATGTGAGGTGAGGTGTGTGATGATTGCACACATTGACTGTGAGAGCTGTGTGCTCCCTCTGCGTCTAATCAAAGCGCTGCTACAGTGCAATCGGCTCACACTGAAAATTCTAGGTAAGCAAACACAGTTAGCAAAACTGCCCTGTCCCAGGAGATCACATTGGTTACAACAATCTTGTGGCCCACTGAGGGAAAGGAGGACCACTCATGCAGCCCACTAGTTGAAGTTCCCCCTCACTGCTGCAGAGCAGACTTCATTCTCTTTTCTCAGTGGCCTCAATGCCTCTGGGTTACAAATATATTCAGTGAGGCCAAGAATGAACAAACTCTCTTTCCCACTCTAACAAAAGCTATAATTGCTGTGATTCATAAATTTGGCAAATAGCTTGGACTATGTAGTAATTGCAGACCACTTTCTTTCATCCTTTGTGACAGTAAGATTTTAGCTACAGCTCTTCTATGCAATTGAACAAAGCTCTCTCACACATTATACACATAAATCAGGTAGGCTTCCTTTATAATAGACTTGGCTCAAATAATTTGCATCAGCTGATTGAAATTATTGCCGCTTTGAGAGATTTGAAAGAGTCCTTCACTGTCATTTCTTTAGATGCCAAAAAGACCTTTGCACACATAGCCAGGGACTACCTTTTTCACATGTTAACAAAATTCCAATTTGGTAACCAATTTATTGCTTGCATTAAGCTTTTATTCTCTAGCTCAGGTTCCAGACCAGTTATCAATGGTATTGTTTCCACCCCTACTTCCATTACAGAGAAATGTGAGGCAAGGCTGCTCCCTTTCTCCTCCTCTGTTTGATTTAACTTTAAAATCTTTAGCCATTGCCATCTGAGAAATTCATGATTTCATGGTATCAGGGTGCATGAAACAAAGCACAAAATTCTGCTCTATGCAGATGATACTATTGTATTGTAGCTAAGCCTGAGGTTACCATTTCTAACCTGCTAGCCACTAATAAATGTGGACATCTCTCAGGATATGAAATGAAAAGCTTCAGCGCGGTAGTCATGGTAGTCTGTAACTGAAAAAACTTAAAAACAATGAATAGTCTAGCAGCACCGAAAAGACTAACAAAACATGTAGATGGGATCATGAGCTTTTGTGGGCACAACCCACTTCTTCAGATGAGTTGAAATAAATCAGAAATCATGAGTATTAACACGTATGCCCACAAAGGCCTTTTCTCAAGTTGGGATTTTCAATTGTAATCCTCTCACATAAAATATTTAAGGATACAAATTCCTAAGAATATTCAAGGCATCCCCACGACACTCATATAACCAGTTACAGCCAAGTGGCTACCAGTTTGAAGAGATGGATGCATGTAAGAAACTTCCCCTGTCTTTGGGAATGGGGGGGGGGGAGTTCATTTCCATGACTTGAAAAATCATCATCTCTCCTTTTTTGCTGATCCAGACACCTCAGTGCCTGTTAGATATGACTGAACAGACCCTGCCTTAAGTTCAGATTGAACAAGAATTGACATACCATCACCCACTTTCAGACACTGTAGGAAGGAATTCTTATAGATTTGATGCTCCAGAGGTCCAACAATAACATCTGTGATGCAAGTTTGGTTAAACTTGGCTTAAAACATCTGCTTCCATCTGTTCTTCCATGTCGAGGCATTCCTATGGTGCAATCCTATCCTTAAGAGCAGTAGAAAAACCTTGATGTAGAGGGCTTGGATGGAGAGAGGAATTATGACTGTGTTGCAGCCAATTGACCATGATAAATTTAAACCACTTGTTGACTTACAGCAACAGTTTGGCTTGCCCCATTCCAGAACATGGAAGTTCCTCCAATTCAAACATTTACTTATGAATATATTTGCACTGGATGCACTGGGAGCTCCAGAGTCTACAAAACTTTATTATTTGGGAGGAAACTTTCTGGATTTACTCAGTCAGGGGTATCCTTTTATGATTTTCTGGCCCAAAAAAACTCTTCTAGAGATTTACAATTTGAAAGTTGTTTGGAATAGAGATTGGAGTAGACAATTATCTCTTACCTAATGGAATACAAGTGTATCTAATGTTAAAAAAACAAAAATAGACCTAAGACTCTGGTTTATTCACTGAAAGTTTAAAACACACTGGTCCCTACATAAGCTAATGGTAATGGATCTCATAAATTCTGAATACTATTAGAACTGTAACTCCCTTGATGCTACATCAGATAACAAGTTTTTGGAGTGTCTTGTATCAAGAATTTGTTGTATAAGGCAGGTCAAAGGACCTGTTTGATATTAGATAAGTTGGAGCTCTATTCCTTAAAATACCATTCTTGGATATATTCCTGGTACACTGGAGGTTACCTGATAAAAAGGTGACATGATTCCAATGTGCAGCTTTCATTACTAATAAATTAATCTGCAAAAAATGAGAAGTCAATCCCTGTCTGGCTGACCTCACAGCTAATGGATGCCTGGCGTTATAGAGAATGAGGACACCAAACAAATTCAAAACAGTTTGGGCTGTCTGTTAGAGATCGATGATTAATGTAGACCCTAAGAGTAGTTATATCACCTTCTGCCTCTTTTTCCTATCACTCTTTATGTATTTTGTGTGTTATGATGTAGGATGCATTTGATATTTTGTTGTATTTGGAAAAAATAATAAAAAGATATAAAGAAAAAAGAAAAACCCAGTGATTACACATGATTGCAATTGGGATGTGTTATTATTATTTTATTAAAGATTAGCACATTTACCCAGAGTTACTCAGGTCCTTAACTCAATTAATTTTTTTAAAATAAAAGGAAAATATGCATGCTTTATTTGAGGTTGGGGGTGAAGAGGGCTCAAGACAGGGAGCTGAAAGTGTGTGAACTGTAGCAGCCAGGGTTGGAGGTGAGGAGGGGCTCAGGGCATGAGGTGTAGGGGGTGCAGGAGTCAGGATTGGGGGAAAGGAGGGGCTCAGGGCAGGAGGCTGAGTGAGTGTGTGTGCATAGGGAGGTCTGTGTGGAGTGTAGGAGGTAAAGCCCCTCCCCTGAGATTCATACCAGGGCTGCTTGACATAAGAACATAAAAATGGCCATACTGGGTCAGACCAAAAGTCCATCCAGCCCAGTATACTATCTGCCAACAGTGGCCAATGCCAGGTGCCCCAGAGGGAGTGAACCGAACAGGTAATGATCAAGCAATCTCTCTCCTGCCATCCATCTCTACCCTCTGACAAACAGAGGCTAGGGACACCATTCCTTACCCATACTGGCTAATAGCCATTAATGGACTTAACCTCCATAAATTTATCTAGTTCTCTTTTAAACCATGTTATAGTCCTAGCCTTCACAGCCTTCTCAGGCAAGGAGTTCCACAGGTTGACTGTGAGCTGTGTGAAGAAGAACTTTCTTTTATTTGTTTTAAA
The DNA here is from genome assembly GCA_019425775.1 of Rafetus swinhoei. Taxonomy (NCBI): domain Eukaryota; kingdom Metazoa; phylum Chordata; order Testudines; family Trionychidae; genus Rafetus; species Rafetus swinhoei. Next base: position 198,440,905 of record CM033424.1, on the reverse strand, counting down.
CCTGCTGCCTATTAATTTCATTTGGTGGCCTCTAGTTCTTATATTATGGGAACAAGTAAATAACTTTTCCTTATTCACTTTCTCCACACCACTAATGATTTTATATACCTCTATCATATACCCCCTTAGTCTCTTCTTTTCCAAGGTGAAAAGTCCTAGTCTCTTTAATCTCTCCTAATCATTTTAGTTGCACTTCTCTGAACTTTTTTATCATCTTTAAGTGCTCCTTTTGTATCTCGACCGTCCAGGGGCCCCACTGGCTAGCTGTTCTTCAAACTCCTTTTTGGCTTTTCTTATTACATTTTTGCACTTAATTTGGCAATGTTTATGCTCCTTTCTATTTTCCTCACTAGGATTTGACTTCCACTTTTAAAAAGATGCCTTTTTATCTCTCACTGCTTCTTTTATGTGGTTGTTAAGTCATGGTGGCTCTTTTTTAGTTCTTTTACTGTGTTTTTTAATTTGGGGTATACCTTTAAGTTGGGTCTCTATTATGGTGCCTTTGAAAAGTGTCCATGCAGCTTGCAGGGATTTTACTTTAGTCACTTGCTCTTCCCCTTCCTGTCCCTGTCAGGGAGCGAAAACAAAGTGTACAGTTCATCTACACCCTATTAGCAAAGCTGTTCAGGATGACTTAAAAACTAATGTGATACAATAAATTATTAGAGCCAATGGAAATGTTTTTAACTTCACAGTAGGGTAATGTATCTGAAGAATAAGTGAAGCAACTGCTGTGTCAGACACAGACTTCGGATCAAATTCTGCCCTTCTGCAGCTGATGCTCTGAAAGGGGAAAGGATCCTGCTGCCTTTTTCACCTCTGCGTAGGAGCAGGGCAGGATCGCTACCTTGTGCCATAATTCCAGAAGCAAAGGGTAAGGAACAAGTTGAATGCGTTCAGTAGCACTTCGCAGTAAAAAAGGGGGCAGTTGTCAGGAGGGCTGCCACTCAAGACTGAAACTTTTGATGAAAATCAGTAAAAATAAAAACAATGACAAAATTCCCATGGAGAATTTAGACTTTCCCGAAAAAGGAAAAACTGAAAGTTTTAGGTTTAATCAAAAAGGTTTGGAGTTTGGGGTGTTTCAATGAAACACAGAGATGTTTTTCTGCAAACAGCATGAATGTCATGACCAGTTCATTGAATTGAAAACAATTTTTTCTGTCCATAAATTACAATGGAAATAATTGAGAAGCCCTAGTTGTCAGCCAAATTGGGGGCATGACTAAGACCTTGTGTGCCATTGGGTGCAGGAAACATATCACTGCATGTTCTGCCTTTGTGAACCAACAATGAGAGAGAGAGCAGATCACATTGCTCTGTGGCCTTTCTTGGCCCAATCTGCCCTGCACAGACAGAAGCCTGTTCATGCGCTGCCCAGTGTACACCTCCACTAATGTCCCACCCCCATCATGCCTCATATCCCCTAATAATAGAATGTTAGGGTATAACTACAATACATCGTTTTTTCGGAAAAACAGACGTTTTCCAAAAAAACCCGTCAAATACGTCCACACTCCAATTGCGTTCTTTTGAAAGAAAATTGAAAGAACAGAGGGGTTTCCCAATATTGGTAAATCTCTTTCTATGAGGAAGAAGCCTTTTTCCGAAAGAGCTCTTTCGGAAAAAGATGTGTGTGGACAGGGAAGAGGGAATCCTTTCACAAGAAGAGGAAAAAACACAGGTGCCCTGGTTGCCATTCCACCCATAGTAATCACAGCTTACATGCAAGATAGCGTCCATTCAGTGGATGCTATCTGTAGAAAAAGCAGATTGCTTTTTCAATGCGCTTTTGCAGTGTGGACGCTGTCTTTCAGAAGAAATTTTTTCAGAAGATCTCTTCCGGAAAAGCTTCTTCCGAAAGAAGCCTGCAGTCTAGACATAGCCTTACTGCTCAATGGGTTCTCTTAAGAGAGAGAAGAGTATAAATAGCCGCATTTCCAATACCTACCATCTACTTGTTTTGCCTTTTGGTCTCATCCTGGGGTTTGCAATTGACTAAAAGAAGATAGCTTTTGAGACAACCCATTCTGTAGTGTTAGCAAACTGGTATTTGGTCTCATATAGGCTACGGCTACACTATGAGTTTTGCCGCAAAGAGCCAATGCAAATTAAGTGAGGATTAGTATTTTCTCATGCTTCATTTGCATACTCTCTTTCATTCCATTTTTGCGCTAAGGGTTTTTGCAAAGATCCATAAGGATCTTGCGGAAAAAGAGGGGGTTGTGCAAAACGGCCACAGCCACACTGCCTGTTTTTGCAAAAACGCCTAGCGCAAAAACGGGAACGAAAGAGAGTATGCAAATGAAGTGTGAGAAAATGCTAATCCGTGCTTCATTTGCATTGGCTCTTGCAGCAAAACTCATAGTATAGCCGTAGCCATAGCTGTTAATGTGCTTTGAAAAAGCAAGTAGGGAACAATGTCTGTATCTTGTCAAAGAAAAATTCACACTAACATGATCTGGTATCATGGATATTTTCCAGTGCCATGAAAGCATGGATCGGGATTGCCTGTTAGCCATTAAGTAAGCATAGTTAACACTATATCCACACAGGCAATAAACATATTTCAGCCATCTTGAGTTTTTATAGAAGGATTTAGAAGAGAGAAATGCTTTTTAAACCATCACAGACTGAGCTTATTATCCTTATACCTCAGGCTGCTGCATTCAACTGCCTAAAGCATAGTAGGAATTATATTTACATAAAGATTTAACACACATAAGTAGCTTCTTTTAATGCTGCTGCAAAGTAATGACACCTTCATGGGAGAATTTAAATGTAATTCCCCCGGGTACAGCTGTGCCAAACAGTGTGGTTTCATTTTACGCAGCCTTAATCATAGAATCATAGAATACTAGGACTGGAAGGGACCTCGAGAGGTCATCGAGTCCAGTCCCCTGCCCTCATGGCAGGATCAAATACTGTCTAGACCATCCCTAATAGACATTTATCTAACCTACTCTTAAATATCTCCAGAGCTGGGGATTCCACAACCTCCCTGGGCAATCTATTCCAGTGTTTGACTACCCTGACAATTAGGAACCTTTTCCTAATGTCCAACCTAAGCCTCCCTTGCTGCAGTTTAAGCCCATTGCTTCTTGTTCTATCCTCAGAGGCCAAGATGAACAAGTTTTCTCCCTCCTCCTTATGACACCCTTTTAGATATCTGAAAACTGCTATCATGTCCCCCCTCAATCTTCTCTTTTCTAAACTAAACAAACCCAATTCCTTCAGCCTTCCTTCATAGGTCATGTTCTCTAGACCTTTAATCATTCTCGTTGCTCTTCTCTGGACCCTCTCCAATTTCTCCACATCTTTCTTGAAATGCGGTGCCCAGAACTGGACACAATACTCCAACTGAGGCCTAACCGGCGCAGAGTAGAGTGGAAGAATGACCTCTCGTGTCTTGCTCACAACACACCTGTTAATACATCCCAGAATCATGTTTGCTTTCTTTGCAACAGCATCACACTGCTGACTCATATATAACTTGTGGTCCACTATAACTCCTACATCCCTTTCTGCCGTACTCCTTCCCAGACTGTCGCTTCCCATTCTGTATGTGTGAAACTGATTGTTCCTTCCTAAGTGGAGCACTTTGCATTTGTCTTTATTAAACTTAATCCTATTTATCTCAGACCATTTCTCCAATTTGTCCAGGTCATTTTGAATTATGACCCTATCCTTCAGACTAGTCGCGCAACCCCTCCCAGCTTGGTATCATCTGCAAACTTAATAAGCGTACTTTCTATACCAATATCTAAATCGTTGATGAAGATATTGAACAGAGCCGGTCCCAAAACAGACCCCTGCGGAACCCCACTTGTTATGCCTTTCCAGCAGGAATGTGAACCATTAATAACTTCTCTCTGAGAGTACGGTTATCCAGCCAGTTATGCACCCACCTTATAGTAGCCCCATCTAAGTTGTATTTACCTAGTTTATTGATAAGAATATCATGCGAGACCGTATCAAACGCCTTACTAAAGTCTAGGTATACCACATCCACCGCTTCTCCCTTATCCGCAAGACTCGTTATCCTATTAAAGAAAGCTATCAGATTGGTTTGACATGATTTGTTCTTTACAAATCCATGCTGGCTGTTCCCTATCACCTTGCCACTTTCCAAGTGTCTACAGATTATTTCCTTAATTACTTGCTCCATTATCTTCCCTGGCACAGAAGTTAAACTAACTGGTCTGTAGTTTCCTGGGTTGTTGTTATTTCCCTTTTTATAGATGGGCACTATATTTGCCCTTTTCCAGTCCTCTGGAATCTCTCCTGTCTCCCATGATTTTCCAAAAATGATAGCTAGAGGCTCAGAAACCTCCTCTATCAGCTCCTTGAGTATTCTAGGATGCATTTCTTAAGCAAGGAGGTGTGTTGACTGACAGCAAATTGTGGGTAAAAAGTGGATTTTATTGCCCAATCAGAGCTGATGACCCACAAGCAGTTAGCTTTTGCCTCTTGTAAAGTCAGCCATTGTAAAGGTGCCATCAAATGAGGACCAGGATTTAGAAACCAACTTGCAGGCAAGAGCAGCTGAGCACAGTTCTCAGTGGCTAGGCTCCTCCTGAGCACCCATACTTACCACACATAAAGGCTACATTTCCAGCATCAGCCTTCTCTCTGGCTGTGTGGATGCCCAAGATAGATGCCTGCTACTCATGAGTTCAGGCATGGGAGTAAGTGTTTCATTGACTGGCTAAATCCATTCAGCGTGTTGGACTTTTTGGCAAACGTGGCAAAAGCTATGGCTATTTCAGGCTGAAAATAAAGCCTCGGTTCCCAGTCCAAGCTATTGCACAACACTGCTATCTCCAAATCATTCCAGTCTCATGGGAAGATTCATTCTTGTGAGTCTTCCGAAATCCAACACAACTACTTTTTCTCTGGGCAGGTCACTAGGATCAGTCGTTATAGCCTGCATATGAAGATTAGTAGAAAGCAAAATGGATTCACCAATGAATGCATGAAACCAGTTGAACTACATTGGCATCTAGAAACAAAGCATAAGCAGCATGCGAACAAATCTATACATTTTTCCAAAACAAACAATGAGAACTACATGCAAGCCAGAAATCAATCGAAAAAACTGAAAGTGGCTGCAATAATGAAAAGTCTGTGTTTGCATCTTATCAAGTATCCCTGCTAATAGCAGAGGCAGGAAACCTCACACTATACAGGATTAGTATACAGGAATTAATTCTGCCTGCTGCTAAAGCAATGACCAGTGCAATGTTGGGGGATAAAGCGGCAAAAGATTTAGATTTGTTCTCCCGATCCAACAATACTATCACCCATCAAAACAAAGCATGACAGTGGACATAAAGAGGAGTTAAATTAAAAGGACATGCAAAAGCCAATATTATTCACTGCAACTGGATGAAAGTACAGATGTTTCTGGCAATGTTAATTTGCTGGCAATCATTCAATATGAATTTTGATAATAAAATTAATAAAGATTTCCTATTTTGCCACTCATTACCAACACATACTACTACTGAGGCTGTGTTGAATAATCGGAATGATTTCAAAATAACAAATGAAATCGAGTGGTCCCAATGCTTGGGAATCAGTACTGATGGGACTCACACAATTAACAATTTCTTTTACCCTCAGAAGTGCACTGGTTGTCAGAAAGCATTCAATCACTTGTTTGAGTTGTGTGGTGAAATCTGAATATTTTTTTTTGAAAGATACAACCTTTCCACTGAGCAAATGTTTCAATTTTTCATGGTTAGCTATGGTAGCGTACTTGGCCAATATTTTCACCTTTTGAACTGACTAAACTTGAGCTTTCTGATTAAATATGAAACATTCTCATTGAACATTTGCAGACTTTGAAGAACAACTTCAGAGATTATTGTCCTCTTCCTGATTCTAGTAACAATTGGATCAGGGATCCATTCAATGTAGATGTCAACACCACCAAAGAGTTTAACTTCATCTGAGAAAAATAGGCTTATGGAGCTTTCATGTGACACCTCTTTAAAATTTATTTTCAGTCAATGCAGTCTGGCAGGCTAGTGGTTACATCTGAGACCTGATTATGCTGAACTTTCAAGCAAAGCATTGAAGTATGTAATGCTGTTTCCCACAACATACTTATGTGAATGGGCATTCACTGCATTTTTATAGTGAAATCAAAATACAGAAGCTGACTGAATGTAAATATTCAAACCTCATTGAAGAGCAGACTCCTAGAAGTTCTCACTTTCAGATGATGACATTGTAAACAAGATGTGGACAGCATTATCTCCTGCAAATGTAAATAAAATTGTTTGTCTGAGTGATTGGCTATACAATAAGTAGGACTAAGTGGACTTTCTAAGATCCCAAGTTTTACTTTGTTTTATTTTTGAATGCAGTTATTTTTTCTACATAATTCTACATTTATACATTCAAATTTCATGATAAAGCGGCTTCACTGCAGTATTTGTAATGGGAAAGTTGAAAAATACTATTTATTTTGTTTTTTCCAAGTTCAAAGATTTGTAATAAAAAATAAATATAAAGTGAACACTATATACTTTCTATTCTGTCTTGTAGTTGAAATCAAAATAAAGGAAACATCCAAAATATTTAAATAAATGGTTTTCTATTATTAACAGTGTGATTATTCATGCAATTAATTGCAATAATTTTTTTAATCTTGTGATTAATCACAATACATTTTAATCACTTTAATAATTAAGATGTTATATAGTCTGCATATTTAATAAAAAAAACCAGCATCATTTGTTCTGTTCTTTAAATTAACTTCTGAGATGGCTGTGCCAAACTTTTAGTAGACAGCTAATGTGAGAAGAACCAAAGCCAGTACTTGGGGCCTAAAAGAGGTATTAACCTCTGGCAACATAAAATTAAGGAATGAGATCAGCAGAAATACCCGTCATCGGGAACATTCCATTCAGTCTCATTGATCCAGCTAGTAAATCTCCATATTTAGAAATTGGAATACTCCCTTATTAAGCACTCTTCTACTACTGGGAAACAAAAGACTCATTTGCAGAACCTGGGAATTCTGCTTGGGGTTTTGGGGGGAAGGGGGTTTGTTTTTTTTCCCTACCTCTCTCCATTCCTTTTTGTTTCAAAATCTAGTCACTAGAGAGGAGTTTCCTGAAATCACCAATGGGGCTCCTAGAATTTTTTTTTCTGCCATTGACACAGGCTACCCAATGGCTCCGTCTACACTGGCAGGTTCTTGCACAAGAACTCTTTTGTGGAAGAGTTCTTCTGCAAAAACTCTTCCAGAAGAGAGCGTCTACACTGGCATGTGCTTTTGCGCAAGAGATGTGCTTTTGCACAAGAGCATCCATGCCACTGTAGATGCTCTCTTGCGCAGAAAGCTCTGATGGCCATTTTAACCAAAGGGCTTTCTTGCGCAAGAAATTCATGTTGCCCATCTACACTGGCCTCTTGCGCAAGAACAGTTGCGCAAAAGGGCTTATTCCTGAGCGGGAGCATCAGAGTTCTGGCGCAAGAAGCCCTGATTTCATACAGTAGAACGTCAGTTTACTTGCGCAAGAACATATGGCCAGTGTAGACAGGCAGCAAGTTTTTGCGCAAGAGCGGCCGCTTTTGTGCAAGATCATGCCAGTGTAGACACAGCCAAAGTCTTTTTGAGAGGAGAGGGGATCTTCCTTCTTTTAAAACTCTGTTAAGCAGAACCCCAAATCTCACTTGTTTTTAAAACTGTAACTCCATCCCCTTTTCAATCTGTTTCATACATTGCTATTCACAGTAATATATTGTTGCCCATTTTGACCTGAGCAACTAGGCAAAGCCTAGGGCCTTGTGGGTGTTCCAGTAAGAAGCAGAAATTGACAGTACTCAGGTTCTCTGATGCAGTTTTGTTTATTTGCAAAGAATATACAAAGTCCTGTGTCTCTGAATGCAGATAAAATTACATAGCAGGAAACAGTTTCTTTTGCTCCCATCACCAAGATTGCTTTTTTCAGCATGCAACCTTCCCTCAAAAACCTCTCCCGAGGGGTATGTCTAGACTACATTGGGTTTTTTCCAAAAAACTGCCCTTTTTTCGAAAAAAACTTTACCTGCATCCACACTGCAATCGTGTTCTTTCAAAATTAAATTGAAAGAACACAGGGGTTTTTTCGACATTGGTAAACCTCAAATTATGAGGAAGAACGCCTTTTTCGAAAGATCTCTTTTGAAAAAAGGCATGTGTGGACAAAGAACAGGGACATTTTTCGAAAGAAGAGGCAATCGAAAAAAGCACAAGTGCCCTGGTGGCCATGCTGTGAATAGCAATCAGGGCTTTCTTTTGAGAGAGAGCGACCATGCAGTCTGGATGCTCTCTTTCAAAAAAAGCAGATCACTTTTTCAATCCGGTTTTGAAGTGCGGATGCTCTCTTTCGAAAGAAGCTTGCAGTCTAGACGTAGCCCAGGTGTCTCCTAAGGTCAGCCACCATGTTCTCAGCTGCTCCTTTGGGCTGTCTTCTTTCTCTCCATATTTCTTAGCTGTTCTGTTTCTTTTGCGTTCTTCTTTCATACGCATACGCTGGCTACCCAAAAGAATACTCAGCAAAGACTCCCTGGTGACCTCATGTAACCCACACACCTAGTATGGTTCACTGTCCCATGTAGTAGCACTTAGATCATGTATAGCAAGAGATAAGAACAAGGGAGCTCTATAGCTTAAGCTGAGAGCCAGCTGGCTTTATAGCTTGAGCTGTAGAGGCTCCTACACTAAGCTTCAGAAGTCTCAGATTCAAATCTGCCTCGTGGTGGATATAAGTGGGCCCTCTGAAGCTTAGTGTAAGGAGCCTCTACTGCTCAAGCTTGTTCTTATTTCTCACTATAACTGGTCTAAGTGCCACTACATGGGATAGAGAACCACAGTACGGCTATGTCTGTACTGCACCCTTTTTCCGCAAAAGCTTATGCAAATGAAGGGTGGAGCAGAATATCGCCACGCTTCATTTGCATAATTAATTAGGGGCCGTTTTTGAGCAAGAGGCTTTTGCACAAAAAAGAGCTGTGTAGATGGCTCCTTTTTGTGCAAAACCCCCCTCTTGCAGTGCAAGAGCCGTTCTTCCTCATTTTTTCAGGAAGAACGGCTCTTGCACAAGAGGGGAGTTTTGCGCAAAAAGGAGCCATCTATATAGCTCCTTTTTGCGCAAAAGCCTCTTGCACAAAAACGGCCCCTAATTAATTATTCAAATGAAGCACGGCAGTATTGTACTCTGCCCTTCATTTGCGTAAGCTTTTGCAGAAGAAGGGTGCAGTACAGACGTAGCCTAGGTGTGTGGGTTATGCTCACACACTCTTTTTGTCTTTGTTAGAGTTTATGTTCACAGTAATGTTAATTGAAGGGCAAGTTCACGCTTATTAGTCTAAATCCCATAACAAGGTTTCACCTAGCACATAACATATATTTGGGGAGTAACCCAGGCCAAGATTTTCATCAATGGATGCCAACAGATAAACTCCTAAATCCCGCTTTAGGCTCCCCAGAGGGAGCTGCTGAGTGCTTAGACATTTGTAAATAGGCCACTTATTTAGGAGACTAATTACAGACTTAGAAGCTTCACTTTATGCCCCCATTTTTGGAAACCATGGTCCTAACTGACCTTTTAACTCATTCTTCAGCACAAACTCTGGTCAATGCAGAATTTCCCTTTCCCCTGCCACCCCTCGTGAAATCCCAAACCACAGTCCCAGTTCTTTTTAACAAGAACAATGACATCTTGCTCCAGAACACCCAGAACTGTGAGTCTTTGTGTCCTTCCCCTGCCTCATCAGGAGGAAGTTTGGCTGCTGCTAAGCTGTGTGTCAGTTCCCTAATACGCCAACTTGTCTTCCAAACCAGCAAGCTCTTCAGGACTCTGTCAGGCCAAAACCTGCCTTGCTGGTAACAGTTGGGGAAACCAAATTCCCCAGTGCCCCAAAGCTGCTTCTCTACACTGGCTAGTACCTTCCACCACACACTCATTAAGTTATTAAGTTAGCTTCCTTCACAGAGGCAGTCTACACATTAGCATGTTAGGTTAGCTGAGGACTCATCCTCTACTGTTAATACACAGTCCTGAGAGATGGACTTGTAATAGAAAAGAATGAGTTTATTGATACAGAACAGATATTTTAGTGATACTAAGCAAAAATCAATGAGACAGGTACAAACACAACAAAACAAAATACACTTTCTAGGGACTAAAACTTAATTTTAGCAAATTACAATCTTTATCTCAGCAAATTTCTCACTTACATCAAGTTTCCAGTAGCTGTTGTCTTTCAGGCCAAGAGGATCCAACATTCATAGCCTCAAAAGATGCCATCCCCTTATGTCCCTTAAATGATGGATTAGTCAAATGTCTTTTTTGTTCTCATATTATTCAAACTCCATTGTTTTTTTCCTCAAGAGCCAGGAACTTCTGAGGTACAGATTCTGTCCCCCCAGCTTGATTGTTGAACTGTCTTTTCTGTCATTTATTTATCTTGATGCCTTTGTTTACTATATATGTAAATGTCCTTTCATTGTTCTTTCCCCAAAATCCTGCCAATCAGACAGGTAAATACACATTCCTTTGTCTAGAGGCAGGCTGGTTTAAAGAGCATATTTCCAGCCCCCATATAGAATTGTGCAATTCCATCATTCTTTGCTATTTCTATTCCACACCTTCCAGCCATATAAAAGGAGTTATAGAACAGAGCAGCAGTCAGTTGCAGTGTGGAGCTCAAGGAGTGAAGATTGGCTGGCTGGAAGAGTAGCAGTGCCATGGACAGCTCAGTGTGGCGAGCTCATGGCAGACAAGACAGAGCCCTGAAGTAAGGGCAAGGACAGCAGATTTCACTGGAAATGACCCAAGGAATCAGAGTTGCAGTAGAATGGACATAGTAGATAACTGCTATCTATGGGGTCCCTGGGCTGGGGCCTGGAATAGGGATAGGACCACATCTCCCCAACTCTCTATTAGCCACTGGGAAGAAGTCACCTAGGGTATGTCTAGACTACATGGCTCCATCGACGGAGCCATGTAAACTAGTTTACCCAACATAGTCAATGAAGCGGGGATTTAAATAATCCCCGCTTCATTAAAATAAAAATGGCCGCCGCGCTGTGCTGACAATCAGCTGATCCGGCACAGTGCGGCAGTCTAGACGCGGATCGGTTGACAAGGCTTCCCTTGTCAACTGATCCGCGTCTAGACTGCCGCGTTGTGCCGGATCAGCTGATTGTCGGCACGGTGCGGCGGCCATTTTTATTTTAATGAAGCGGGGATTATTTAAATCCCCGCTTCAGTGACTATATCGGGTAAACTTAGTTTACATGGCTCTGTCAATGGAGGCATGTAGTCTAGACATACCCCTAGATACGGGCAAACCCAGAGTGGGGAATTGGACTATATTAACTTAGACAAACGGCTGGACCCAGAAGGGTCATTAAATCCTAAGCCACCTTACAAACCCAGTTTTAGCTGACTACAGAACGGAAGGTAAGAACAGTGGAAATTTATCAGGAGGAGAACAAAAGAGGCCAGGTGACTAGGACAGATTTAAAATACAGAAACACACAGGAAGAGGATACAGACAAGAGGCGGCAATGTAGGGCAGGAGAACGAGCAAGGTCACAGACAGTGAGGCTCCATGAGGGAGCATGTAGTAGCCTCACAGAGTAGCCCTGCCCACTTTCCTGATTCCAGCTGGCCCAAGGATTCTGGCTAGCCCAAGGGACTGGGACCCTCGCCTAATGAATGCCCTGCAGTGGTGAGCAAACTGAGGCATGATCATATGTTTAATGTTTATTGTTTTGCATCATCTGTTACATTCCTCTGCTTTACATCATGAAGTATAAAAGAACATTAATGTGGGACTATGAGCAAAGCCTCTGTCTGGGTGCTGCTTCATACCTACTGCGTAGTCCTGATAGCATTAAACTGCAAACCAGAAACTTTGCACCTTTGGGGTGGAATTTTGGGGTGGGGGGTTAAGTGCCAGGATGTCTGAAGGGACAGTGCTGTGGTCAGAGGGGCTAGGCAACTTGGCAGTGGGTTCCAACCCTTGGGGGTGGAAGGATAGCAGGTCTGTGTCCTGAAAGTGAGCTTTAGGACACTGAGCTTGGGGTGGGGGCTGGACACTATTCAAGCTCCTAAAGCTCAACACATCCTCAGCAATGCAGAGCAATGCAGCAATGCAGGTTTGGATTCCCCTCATCACAGGCCTAGGAGGTGACCAGGAAGGGCCACTCATTAGGATCTGTGAGAACTAGTCACTTCAGAAAATCTTGCTTCACCCCCTCAGTCAATGGACACTTGCAGGCCCCAATTGTTCAAGCAATGAAGTCAACAGCAGAACTTACCTTCTGCTTTACTCAGCTAGCACTTCCTTTACTCAACTAGCTCTTTTGGCAAACTTTTGTCCCAATTATATCCTCTTCCCTTTCTTAAGTCCTTCATTTGTGCACCATTGTGACTGTAAACCTCCCTGTTTCTCTGAGGTAAACACTGCCCCTTGGTCATGCCTGGGCTTCCTCTGATGCCAACAAAAGTCATGCCTGACCTAATCTGTTGAGAGAGTAGGTCAAGATAATCATAGTATCAGCCCTTCTGACTGCTGTAATAATGGGAATAAATCCATGTGGGTCAGCCTTGTGAATCTGGTTGTACCACACTGGGAAAGAGATAACAGACACAGAGTCAGCGGGATAGCCAGCAGAACAAGGCTGAAAGTGGAGGGAGCACCAGGGCTCTATTGTACTGAGTTCCTTGCCCAGATGTGGTGCTCTAGGGAGCCGTGGGCTGTGTGCAGCTCATTTAGAACAGCAGTCTCGCCACTGGTCCCCCATGAGTCTTCAGAGGAAAAACAACCCTGAGAGAGGTGCATAATTCTGTACGGACATTTTCAGATTCAGGGTGAAAGCCTGGTTCCACTAGAGTCAGGGGCAAAACTCTCATTGATTTAAAATGAGGTTACACTCTCATTTGTTACATCAAAATCCTGAAACCAGAGAGAAACTGAGGCTATGCCCACACTTAAAACACTGCAGCATAGACACTATAGAGATGGGAGAGAGCCTCACTAAATCCACATCTGTGAGAGGATGTAGCCAGGTTGCTGGGAAAATTCTTCCATCAACCTAGCACAGTCTACCTGGGGACTTAGGTTAGCTTAACTACGTCAGACAATGATGGCACATAAGGAACCTCCGTATTCCCCTGTGTAGGTTACTTGTATCAGGGACTGATACCACAGTTATCTCACAAGCGACTTACTATCACTTTAAATGCCTACCAAAGCTGAAGTCACCTGACACAGTTCTACCTCACTCTGGGGGTATGAATACGCAAGTTCTGGGACCAGTCCATATTTAGTACAGAAGAACATAACATGGACTATTCCACCTCTGGGTTTACTTCCTTGCACTAATGAGAATAGCGGGGTGTTTCTTCTTTAAGCCCGCTTGATTTACAAGTCAGTTTACTCAATATCATAACCCTAACTGATGTACTGGAAATCTTTACATTAACCAGGTGGATAATGATGATGATTTAATACTGCACATTATACCCCGGATGATCCCAAAAGGGCTTCTCAAACAAGATACCTCATACACCAGTGAAAGGCAACCCCTTCATGCACAGCACACCGTGTAACAGTGTGGGAGGGAGGGGAAGGGATTTTTTTTTCAAATGACACTAGGCAAGCCATTACTTTACCAAAGTTGCCACAGGATCTATGCAAAGTCAACAGGCCCATTTGTTTTCCAAGGTCTCCTTCAAAAGATCCTCTCACATTAAATGGCGGTTACTCAGTTGAGCCATAGCGGCTGAAGGAAACTCTGATCTGACCCTGCTGGAATTTGAAAGGAGGGTGGAAAACCAATATCCTGTGGTAAAGTATCAGGCTTACTTTATTATAAATCATTATTATTGAATCCCAGCATTACAGAGGTCTGTTTTACACAAGCCCTTGGCAAGACAATGTTAGCAGCCATTAATAAACAGGGTCCTTATGTACACACTCAACAATACTACTGTCGAAGCAAAAATGCTCCTCTCTGTTTAGGCAGCTAACAAACAGCTTTATTAATTAATAAAGCACAGCATGAGCCAAACGTGGTCCCAGCGAAGCCAGGCCCAGTAAGGCTGGCTAATACAATCAATCCTAGTATCTTTATACCCTTAGCCAAACAGTCTGACGTCAGGGCATCCAATTACAGAAATCATCAATTAGACTAGGAAAAACAAAGCCTTATCAACAAGATGGCGGACAGGTACGAAGGAGTACACCTCCTGTCTCAACCAACCCAATTAACACATACCAATAGCCCATCCTGTAGGCCTTTTCTCACAGGGTGACAGAAAGTTCACTCTGGTCTACGTGCTTGAGAGAAAAGCTAAAATGGTTTCTGTTATAGAAGATGGCTTCTAGCTAAATATGAAATGGTTTCTACAACTTCTACACTACAAAATTAATGTGTCATCTCGATGTCCGGAACATTAGAAATGTATGTAGCTGAGACATCAGATAATTGCCATTCACCTGAAAAGATGGTGAGTGCCACTGCTTACCATAGCGATGACTGACATGCAAGTACATCCTGCACTGAGTGCCTAAGCCCATGAGAGAAAACTCACACATGAGAATTGTCTCTTCACATCAACGCAGAAGAAGAATGAGTCACGGAATTTGCATGGGGAACTATGTGGGGATGGAATCCCACCAAACAGTGCACAGGACAAGGAAGATGCTGTTTCTATCTGGCCAGTCTTCCACAACCTAGTCTGGAATAGAGTCTCCTTATGTTGGATTGTTCACATTAGCTGGAAGTGTCCAGCGCTGACATGAGCAGAGTCTATAGAGTCTTCTCTATACCTACTCCTTATTCTCCTTCCTTCCTGTACAGTGACACTGTTATAGCTCCACTTCCTATGGGTGCCTTCTGAAATTCTGGGTGAATTTTACTGTGACAGATCACCCCCCCACCCATGCTTTATGAATTGGACTCATGGACATGAATATACATAACTCAAAGGTGGTTTGAGCGAATTATTTCATGTAATCTATCGATCTTCATGTCATGATCTGCTGGTTCTGTTTATCTTACTCTGTTGTATGTATCATTTGTGTGTGGAAAATTAGACACATGGAGTGGGGAATACTTTGTGAATTTCAAATGTGTGAATGGGAGACATGGAGGGTGTTACCTGCAACTTCTAGATGAGCCACTGTTAAACAATCTTTTGTCCTTAAGTCTGAGCAGTGGTTGGTAGGGAGCGGCCTCAACTCCTTAACAAAAGGAATAGGAAAGCAGAGACCTGGGTCTTTTGGCTGGGCTGCACCTGAAGGAAGGAGCCTGAAACCCCAGGGTGGGGAGGAGAGCCCTGGTTTAGAGTGGCAGCTGGAAAAGAGGTTTTAGGGTGAGTTTGATTAAGTTTGTACTGAGGTTTCAGTGGAGCATTAGCCAAGCTTTTTTGTTTCTTTTGATTTGTAACCTACTTTGCTCTGCCTATTTTCACTTATTACTACTTAAATCCTACTGCTTCAACTTAATAAAACCATTTTTATTTTCTATCAAACCCAGTGTAAGCGATTGTTACCTGGGGGGAGCAACCAGTGTGCACATTCCCCCTTTCATTGTTAAAGGGGGCTTACCTAATTCTTTGGGGTTTGATCCCATCTGGGGAGTGCTCTCTCAGGAGACTGGGCCCTAAACTGCACTCTTCTTGGACCTGAAGTGGTTCAGTGTCTGTACTGCTTCTCGGTGGAGGCAAGGGACCTCAGCTCGGGGCCTTGGCTGGGGGGAGACCAGCAGAGCTGGCCCAGCAGGACCAGTCGGTGAGGAGCCCTAGAGAGCAGGAAGGCAAGTGGCAGTGGCCCGGTCAGCAACCTGGGAGGCCGCCTCAAGGGGTCATCTGTGACTTCACCCCGTCACATTTACTTTATATGTATGTTCTACACTGTGAAATTTCTAAAGATGGCCCTGTCTTGGAAACTGCAGGTAAATGAATGATAGTTGGAGATGTGGAATCAGTCTGCTCTGCAGGTGTATGTGTGTGATGGGACATATAGTACTTTCAAATGCTTTGCTACTTTTTTCTGTACTCTGTGTGCAAAGAATTGACACATTATTTTTAAAAAATAAACTCATTTAACACATGTGGAAATCAGGTGGGAGGTTGGCTGGTGGTTCACTTCATACCTCTTTATAGCTCTGTCTGGTATATCTGGAGAGAAGGGAACTATTGGCAGAAAAACCAGATCCACAGTTCTCTTTCAGCAAAATGCAGTGTCAGAGCTATTCTATACACACAATGTGTCTTCCAGAAATGAACGGCATGTAAAGGCAACCACATAAGAACTGGAGTCACATGTGTCAGCCAGGGCGGGGATGTCACAAAAATATATTTATTAAGAAGGGCTATAGCTTGAGCACTGAATGAGGCAGAAGTCACTCCGAAATAATAGTTTGTAATAATTAATGATTGTTTCATAATTAGAGCAGTGTGAATAATTGACTCTTTGCTTTACTGACAATTCTAAAAAATAAACAAATATTCATAGCAGGTCAAGTCAAAAATTCAAATAAAAAATTCAGAAATCAAAAGAAATATTATGTTTGACCTTGAAAAAAAATGCATTTTGGCATCAAGCTTTTAAAAAATGTTTTGGGGTTTTTTAAATGACAAAACAAAAACTCCTTTTGAATTAAAAAAAAATCAAAAAGCCTTATTTTCAAGTTATCAAAACAAAACATTTTTTCCAGAATTGGTATTGGTTTTGCTATTGATTTTTTTTCCCCCCACCAAAACAATCTGGTGAATTCAACATGCATTTGTGAAGTGTTTCAGTTAACCAGCTCCTGCGTTTTTCCACCAAAAAAAGTTTTGGTGGAAAAATGTTGATAGTTCTTCTTGTAACTTATGTGCATATGGGAGTAGAGTGAACTTAATACAAACAACTTTGAGATTGGTATTTCCTATTTTGAAGGCTTCTACTTTACACACTCAATGGCCTTTTCACATAGCCACATGCACAACAAGAGATTTTCAGTTTCAGGAGACTGCACAGAAACTGAGGGGCTCAAATATCTAGTGAGGTAAATCACCAGAAATAAAATAGCTTTGAGGCTGAGCAGGAGATTCTGAAATATATGATTAAAATATCACTACTTGAGATGCCGCGCATACCTTACACTAGAGTCAGTAGCAAAGCTACTGCTTGTCACTCCATTCCCAACTCACCTTATTACAGATCTAAGCCCACTTCCTTTTCAGAGCCCTCTTTAAATGGCCTTATTTAAATTGTCAAAAAATGTTAACAAGTTGTGAGGGCCAGCCTCACACTGGCAGTAATTACCAGAGGGCAACGATCAATGGGGGTCTTTTGTTAGCACTGCAAGATCACTATTGACACAGGAAGTGAGTGCCCCGGTGGTTTAGACTAAAGCTCAAATGGACAGCCAGTCTTGTCCTTGGCTGTTCACAAGCCACTAATCCACACTTAGCCCATTAATTATTCCTGCCCAAATGGCAGCAAGCCTTATGATCCTCAATTGGCTGAGGAAAAGGAGGTCACAGGGAAACACAAAGGCTCCATTGACAGAACCAGGAAGTGCATCCTTCCTCCCATGTGCAAGGGTTCCTTTTATAAACAGGTACCAATATACAACACCCCCAGCAGCTCCTGCTAAATGTAATGATTGGATACATTTGACATGTTTTTCCCATTTTTAAGATTAAATTTACATGGCAAAGTGACCCAACTAATTGCATAGTGGTGAGAAAAGATACTCTTCACATTCCAGTGCATCCACATTGCCTGAGGTGTCTGGTAGCACCCAGAAGGTGCACTGCCCTGTGCCCCTGCCAAAATGTTGATTGCTAAATGAGGTGCTTCCTCATGCCCCCTTCCCTTTTCCTCTGGGGCTATGTCTACACTACAATGATCTATCAGAAAAAGGTACGCAAATTGAACTTTGCAATTTGCGTACCTTTTTCTTATAGTTTTTTCGGAAAAGGTTTTTCCAAAATTTGGCTGTCTACACCAGGACAAATTTTGGAAAAGCCTCCTCTTTCAGAAGAGCCCTTCTTCCTCGTGGGAGGAGGAAAACAGTGCTTCCGGAAGAGCATGTCTGCTCTTCCAAAAAAAAAGTGGAAGAGCAGACGCATTCCCTGGACACGGCAGAGTTTTTCCGGGATACCTCCCGGAGGTACCTCCGGTATCCCAGAAAAACCCCATAGTGTAAACATAGCCTGGGTGGCCCTCCCTGCACCCACTCCCCTTCCAGGCACCAGTCGCCTATGCCTGGATCATCATATGGTCTGCCATTTGAAACTATGGACACAGCCTGTAAGTATTTACAAGGGACTTCAATCCATGTTGCTTCAGTTGAACTACTTGTGTGAGTAAAGTGATGCGCAAAAGTATTTGCAGGCTTGGCCCCTATAGATTCAAGAATTGATTGTCCTTTACACTAAAGTCCGTTTCCGCTGTTCTGGTATAAACTCCATTTATACTCAGTTAAGACTCCTTGTTTCTGCCAGAAGGAAGAAAAGGAGTCCTTGTGTAAATGGGAATCTGGCTTGTTATCCATTTTAAAACACCATATTGCATTATTTTTTCCTTTACACTGCATTGCTCAAAGGGGAGCATTTTATGTGGATCTCTGTTGTGTTTTTTTTTTTAAGTGATCCACTTTAAATAACACTGTAGAGAAAGACTATATAGAAAAAATAAACACTGGCAACACTTAGCCCCTGTTAAAGGGTTGTCATTGACTTTGTGGAGAAAAGGATCAGGAGTCCACAAAGTGTAGTTGCCATGTGTTTTTGGATGAGGGGGGAAAAGGTCATCTGCATATTGATTTAATAAGTGTAGCTTAAGTATTATTGTGTTTGCTAAAGGTTTACTCCATTATGGCTCCTCCCTGAGAGAAACTGGGCAACAGCACTCAACCAGGGAGTTCAAAAATACACAGAAATGTCCCTGACAGGGAGCCATTTCCTTCTGTAAATTGCTTTATGGAAAAGGGGTTTTTTCTTCCCCCAAAGGTGGATGAAATATGAAAAGAGGCCACTTTCAACATCTGCTGTAGCTTGGAGTTTGCCTGACGAGTCTATTTTTTTTTCAAGATGCACATATAGCTCTTGTTACACATGTGCAGTTCTTATAGCTTAATCAGGCAGGGTGTTCATGTGCCTGTATGGAATTGTCAGATTTTGTATAGTTTGTAAAATGCAGATGCCATCAAGGCTTCCATATGCCTAGCTATGTTTTTTTCATCTAGATTTGTGCCAAACACCAGTGTACCATAGTTCACAAGATGTGAGCCCTGGTTAGTGGTAAGAGAAACCATTGAACTCCATATCTGAATGGATTAACAGTAGACAAGCCTCATTGGTGATCCTTTCAGCAGACAGAAAAAGAAAAGGCAATATATATTTGTTGGTGTCTTTTTTCAAAAGTTCCCAACTCCTCACTCCCTGTAATAATTGAATGACAAGCTTTCTGGAGGTCATTTCAGTGGCCCTCTAAAACAGCCCAGCAATGTTTGTGGGCGTGTCAAGGAACACAAGGCAAGTTCTGTGGTTCAAATGAGAATAATTAAATGGGGAAGTTGGAAGGAAACTGCCACCATCAAGCCTGCATGATCTGGCTGCATGGGAGTGGAGGGCAGTGGGTTTGCAGAGGTGAAAAAAGACATCCCCCACATGACACCAGTGCTGGCAGCTTCCTGTCATGTCAGGTGCACTGGGTTCACATTATTCTCAATACTACTGGTAATGCCTAGAAGCCCCAGTTGACACTGGAGCCCCATTGTGTTAGGCACTGTACGCACAGTACAATCCCTGCCCCTCAGAGACCTGACACTCTCTATAGACCTGGCAGGTGAAAGGTGGGAGAGGAGAGAAATACAGAAGAAAGTGAATACCTTGCCCAAGTACTTGGCATATTTTGAATATTATGGTTGAGATGGTGTCAGATGAATATCATTATTGTATTTGTTTCTGTAAGTGATGTGTGAACTTTGTGATACTGGTTTGCCTGGGAAACTGTTGGGTTTTTCATTGTGATTTTTGTAGTGGCAGATAGGTGGCTTTACCTAAGAAGGAGCATTTTATATCTAGGGGCTCCCTCTACAGCAGAGACCCTTATGTGAGCTCTCCCAGATTAGATCAAGCTCCTGCAAGAAATAAAAGCATTCTTAAGGTCATGTTATCTGAGAGGAAGGATGGTCCTGTCGCTAAAGCCAGGGATGGAAGATTTGGGTTCAGTTTCTGGCTCTGCCATGGACTTCCTGTTTACCTTTGGGCAAATCACTTAACTTCCCTGTGCCCTGGGTCCCCCTCGGTAAAACAAGAACTATCTTTGGGGCAGGGCTGTCTCTTACCATGTGACTGGAATAAGATCTCTGGGCACTACTGCCCAACAAAGAATAATAACCAGAATAGAAAACATTCTCCACCTATTTGATTGTAAATCAACAGAATCCATGTCACAGGGCAGCTGTGAGTAGGCCAGGCCTAGTTCCCCTGTGTCAGAGCAGGCAGGCCCAACTGGGCCATCGAAAGGAATACAGAGACAACTGGAGGGTGGGGGGGGTCAGAGAACTGTCTCAGGAACAGAGAGGGGAGGAGTGGCTGGGGCAGGCTGTGCTTGGGGAGAGGAATGACAGCTCTTGAGATGGGCCCCTGGAACAAGAGGCCAGGTGTCCAGGAAGATTGCCCTGCAGCTGCTATTTCAGAAGAGTAACAGAGCTGGCTGAGAAGGTCCAGAAAGCATGACTACCAATCCCTTGGGAAGGGAGGGTCCAAAACCCTGAGGCAGAGGGTGAGCTGACAGTCTGGTTTGATTTATTTGCTTATGTTTGGCCAGTAAACCTACTTAAAGGAGACTGGGCCTGGCAGTGTGTGCTTGGAAGCTGGCGTAGAAGCCCTGCCATTTTAAAAACACACAGATACCCCCCAAAATAGGAATCCTGGTACTCCCCCAGCATTGTGCAAAACAATAATTCTCTAAAGTGAATGACCAATCCTGCTCTTCAGATACTACGTCCGCCCACATAGGAAGCTGGGATAACGCTAAATCTGAGATAACGCTGCAGGCTTTTCCTACCTGGTCATTGGTTCTGAGCCCACCACATTACATGGAAGTGCGTACCAGTGTGTATACACAAGGCATGGCCAATCGTTTCACTCTGAACACTTTCCTAATTTCTCATAGGACTTACAGCCAGCTCGCTATTCCAGCAGAATTTGCACTTTTCCAAAGCAATTTACAATTTGGAGTCTTTTCAAGATCTCTCTGTGGACAGCAATTCCACTGTTGCGTGTGTTTGTTCCTCCCAGAAGGGAACAGACATCAAGAGCAATTCCATAGTTGGGGGGGAGCATATTTTGCAGAGAGCAACTTAACTGCAAAAGCTAAGGACCCAGGCACACCTTCAAAGCCTTGTTATTCTGTGCTATTCATACCACTTCGCTTGTTTATATAAAACACTTTTTGTTTTCTTTTCCAGAAAGCACACTGCCAATCGCTAGAGGCAGACGTGTTTATCAAGCTGTGCATCTTGAAGTCTGACATAAAATCTGTGGCCTTTGGTACAGCTGAAAAACATTCTGTCAACACCTTGGAGAGAGCAAGTCAGTGGGGCTGGCTGGGGACCAGGCAGTTCAGGGGAATGGACAAGAATTTGACTCCAAGCCAAGAAATACAAGATGGGGGAAAGTCAAACTCAAGCCGAACAAACCTTTTCCATCCAGTCTGTTTAATATCTGAGGGAGGCATCCAAACCACAAATCGGTCACTTCTTAGGTGAAAAGGCGGGGGAAGGGGGTTCTCTAGTTGGAAAACTACTTTGCCTGCAGGCCCATGAATATATCATTATATTAGACCTGCAAGTTTGTCAGTGGGATGTTAAAGTCCAGCTACGTTTAAGATTGCCCACTTCAGAAACAAAACACCCTTCAAGGGATCTCTGCACTGGATGATCAAATTGATTTAAAAAAAAAAGCATAAATTTTTCAAGGCGACAGGAAGGAGGAGGGGAGTGAGCCAGAGGTTAGAGGAACTTTCGTTAACATTTTCAGACTTACTCGGGTTCCCACAGAACGTACCTTTGGCTATGGCAATGGTGAAGACTGTGTGTATGACAAATGGTTCTCCTGGGGCTGGAGGTGTGGGGTTTCACTGCTGAATGGCCCCTGACAGCTTTTGGTTGGTCTCAGTGAGTGGTGTTTCCTCCTGCAGTGATGCTGTTCTCTTGTTTTCCAGAAGGGCCAGGGCCCTGGGCACTAAAGGGAGAAACAGATCTTCTTCAGGGGATTCATCTGACAAATAAGCAGGATCTCCTGCAGGAGGCAGTTAGTAAGCAGGCCTTTCCCTACTCCATGGAAAACACTGCCCGTGTCTGTGCAAAGTTCCAATAGTCTTCTTGCATATCTGTCAATTACATTCACACCCAGCTCACATTCCGGGATCAGAGCAATCTCCAAACTGTCGTTTTCATAAATCACTCTTTCCTTTCTACCACCCTTTTCCCCTCCCCCAACACATGCTTCATAGCTTGCATTGGGCACTGTGCCCATGGAGGAAGAGATTGCTTCTCTCGTGCTGTATATACATAGCCAGCATACCAGGAGATTTATGTCTTTAAAAACCTGTGAAAATGACAAATGGTGGGAAAAATGCACACACACCAAAAATGCTAGAACAATTTTAACTGTTATTTAACTGAGAGTGTCTTGGGGCCACAGATGAGCAGGCACCTTACCAGCTCTCTAGTATTTAGGAGACACCTTTAAAATGGGAGTTAAACATTAAAACACACCTTTCAAAACCCACCATAAACCTGATTTGACTTCACAGCATCTCATTCTGCCCTTTGCCTGCCCCCTTGTGCCTGTTTATTGAAAGCACAAACCTATTCTTCACAATCACATTTGTGCCTTCTTCTACACCAGTTTCTTAACCTTTTTTTTTATAAAGTACCCCCTTTTTAAAAAAAAAACCATTATAAGTAACCCCAGTACCTACAGTTTTCAGACACACAAAATTTTTTTCTACCATTGCAACACATTTATTTAAACAACTTCATCGTAGCTGGGCAGGTGATAAAATCTTTGGGTATAGAAAGTACAAAAATAATAAAGCGCTGTAAAACTTAAAACAAAAATTCAGTTTTCTCCAAATTTCAGTTGTGTTGACGTACCCCCCAGACTTCTCTCAAGTACCGTACCACTGGTTTGGAAACACTGTTCTACACAGTCCCCTACATGTATGTTCTCCCTGCCTCTGAGACCACAGGACCTTTTCTCTGTCCATATATATGTTAACGTAGTACAGGTAACATAGTTCAGGTGCATTAACATGTATTAGGGAATGTCTAGTGCACGCCAGCAGGATCTGCATAGACCAGTTAGTGAGCAACACATTGGTTCACACCCCTCTGCTCTACATTGTCACACTGGGTAGTTGAGCTCTTATGCACAGTTCAAAGTACTGACACGATTCAAACCATTCACACAGAGTGTCCACGAACTGCACCCAAGTCTGACATTCCTGACATTAATTCTCTTACAAAACTCTGGGTTCATTCACATGGAAGGTGTTTCTTACCTTCTGAAGTAAGTATCAGCATGTTGATCTGCATTTCCATGTAACTAGCTGATTGGAGTAGGATTAGATTTGTTCCAAATGGTGGGAAAAAACACGTTAAACAAATTTCCCAGACATGATCCCAAAACCACCATTTTTGTGCTAGTGTTTCCATTAACGCCTTTACACTAGTACATTGATAAAAAAATAAAAACAGGCAGATCCTTGCCTTGTCTAAATTGGTGATGCTACCTTGACTTCATTTAGACAAGTTGAGAATCTGGCTTGCTATATCTAAGCCATCTGCACAGTAATCAGAAGAAAACTCTGAGCCTGTAATTTCTTCCAATATTCTTGCCATCTCTGTTTGGGGGAAGGTCTTCAGAACAGGCTTTTTTAACACATACCATTTGTAAATACTATAAGCCACAATACTGTTAAGCATGCCTATAAACCTGTACCTGCAATTTTGCATTTCCCCCATTTTGCTTGACACGCTCTTATTTGCATGTACACTTGAACATCTGCTGGGTACCTGTGTATCTAACTGCTTATTTTGAGTGTGAAAATACATATTTTGTGCATAAAATCAGAGTGTGTGCAAAATGTCTAGTTAAGTTTAGTTGAGCTGCTGTTGAAAATGTAGCCCTATACGTGTTGCCTAAAATATGTCCCCTTTTGAAGAAAATCACATCACAAATATTGTTTTTGCCTGCCCAGTTTTGTGCAGAGGCAGCCCTCAGCTCTTATATCACATGATATGTATGATTAGACCCTTTGCAAAGAACTCTGCTGTGGATCTCATGGGTAGAATCATGTCTATGCTATAATACACTAGGTTCCATAGTATATGATCTCAGACCCCTGCAACAGTAATAGCCACAATAGGATGATAGGGAAACATGGGAATTTCTTTGCCTGGAATTTCCTGTTTCATTAGCTTTTTTTGTTTCCAAGGGAAAAAAAAGAAAATCTGTCTTGAATATCATGTATGAGACACCCTGGTTCTGAAACTGCTGCAGTTTTATTCAAACCCAACCATCTCTAATCTCAGTGGCCTTCTATTTGCTGATCATTGACATGACAGAAACTACAGTTACCATGTCGCTGCCAGCTATCACAAGCTGTTAGGGATCAAGCCCCAAACCAGCAGGTTGTGACCTCCATACACATTCACAGAGCCCTCCTAATTCCAGGCTTAATAATAGTATACAGTGTAATGGCATGCATGGATTTATTTATACTTTGTGGTACTTGACTTATACAAGCTAAATGAAATCCAGTTACTTGGCCTTCTTTCTACATACTAGAAGAAACACGTTTCCACTATTTTTCTTTTGGGTACATGTTTATGAATCTGTGTTTTTATTAGAGCCCAGTGAATGACTTGTAATGAACAACTGATTTGATGAACTTGCTCTGTTTTATCCACTCTCAAATTTAGTTATTATTTGAAAGAATTCTGTTTATTTTTTTCTCTTAGTTATGTTTGGTCTGCACCAGCTAGCTAGGAGAGCTGTGTTACTTAATTGTAATTGGTTACACGAGTCACCTGGTATTGTTTGTGTGTCTTGACTGGATAAGGATAACTAATGATCAGGTTTCTTTCTGTGAGAACTCACAGAAAGCCAATTTAAAATTAATCTTTTATGAGAATTTAAGCTTAAAAATGGCTTTTTTGCAAGTGTGTTAGGCAACAAACATAGACGTTTGTGGAACACAAACAAAAGAGACACCAAACTGGCTGATGCAAATTTCTTTAAACAGTCAAAAAGATATCCATGGAAAATATTTTGTAGTATTCATCCAGGTTTAATTTGCATGTAGCTGATTCCTGCTTTGTATCCTGACTGATCTTGTGAATTAAAAAACAGATATCTTCCAGAAATTAGTAGTCCTTTTTGCACTTACACATTAAAAAGTAGCTCTCTGCTTTTTTTATCCTTCTTTAAAATTTCCTTCAAGTGAACTAAATACTTCTGCAGTTACCTAAAATCAAATCTAAAACTTGTTCCAACATCTTGCAAGCTGTAAGAATATAAAAGAAATCTTTTAAAAGAATGTTCTCTCTGAAGCTGCTTAAAATTGTTTTGTAGAAACTTTGTTTCCAAAAAGTGGATGTTCAACTAAGTGTATTTTTCACAAAAATATCCAATTTTTCAGTGAAAAACTGAAAACTTAGAAACCAATATTTTTGCTTTAGTTTAAAATGAATAATTTTGGATTTCAGTTGCCAAAAGGCAAGTGTTTGGGGTTTTTTGAGTAAAATAAAAGATTTTCATTTTTTGTCAAAATTTTCCCTAAGAAAAAAATTTCCTAATCAGCTGTGGTCTCAGAATTTCATTTTAACTCCAAAAGCAGGAAATGTAGGAAAATAAAATGTTATTTAGGATTTTCAATTGATGAGAAATTAAGGTTTAAACAATTCCAGTTCCACATGAAAAAAAAATGTAATTTTTATGAGTTTACGTTTCAGGAATGCATTTTTAATACATAGATTGTGCAAATAAATATTTTTAAATAGCTGTCGCTATTACACTCTATAATCCCAGAATTAGGGGGACTCTAGGAAAGTGTAATGAGTCTGTAAATTGCAGAAGTTAAAACCTGCTTCCTAATAGTCTGAGAGCTGAAATTTTGTTTGGCAACTTTAATCCCAGGGCAAATATTTTGTGCTGAGTAATAAAGCTCTATAAATGGAAATGCTGACAGACCCTATGCTGTGACTTTGTCCATGTGCCTTCCCACTGATAGAGTGTAATAACAGTTCTCAGTTTTGAAGGCAAACCTACTCCAGCAGGATCACACGTGTGAAGAAAATTGATATTTCATGTTTTTCCTCTTCAAGCTCCGTAGGCTCCTTGCACTGAACAAATGTGGTTTGCTCTCACTCCAGTGCAAATGTAAATAGTTCAGCAAAGAGAAGGAAAAAGTGAAATCCATGTAGAGTTGCTTCATTGTGGCACCAAGTGTCTGATTTTTGTCCCCAGTTTGTATGAAGAACATATTTTCTTCATTTCCTTGCAAGCCTCACTTATAAAACACGACACCAGTGCTCGATCTTTGATAGCCTGTCTTTGTTCTGTTTCAGGTCTGGGCTGTTCTCGACTGAGCAGAGAGAAATCAAGCGGCTAAATAGAGAAATCAAGCAGCATTGCCTCTCTTTTTAAATCTAAATGCGGCCAGTACCTGTGAGAAGCTGGGGTTTAATTCATGAGCCTGTTTGGACGCAGGATGTGCACGTTTATAGCGGAGAAAAAGAAAGAACATCAGATTCATAAGCGAGCTTGCCTGGTTCTCATTAATAGGGTGTTTACCCCATTCCTTGAGCTGCTGATCAAATCGATCTGCCTGTCTCTTGATAATCAAAGGGGCCCCTTTAAAGAAATACTTCTACGGGCCATTTGCAAGTCACTCAAACTGCAGAAATGAATCCACGTTACTTGTCAGAGGAGACGCCTTTGTGCAGAACGAAGCCTTTACAGACGCACGTTTTCCCTTTGCCTGCTGCGGCGGTGTTTGTTGCCCCCTAGCGGCCGCACGGAGTCAGACAGCGCTTTGGCGGGGGTTGAGTAGAAGAGCATAAAACAGCAGGACCTGGGCTGTGGCTACACCGGCCTCTACCTGTCCTTTCCAAGGCCACTAATGAATCATTTGACACGGGAAGCAAGTGATTGATATAATACGCGACATTTTATACTGGCTGGAAGCAAAAGTTCTCCCAGCTACAAAAAACAAAAGGTACAAACTGTTTCCTTTGACCTGAGGGAACAAAAATCACTGGGTAACATAAACCAGCATGTATCTGTGAAAATAATACTCCCTCACGTCCCAAGTTTTGTAAACAGTGTTTAAGTTTAATGACAGTACATAATGGTCTATAATCAGAGCCAAAGCATTAACCCATCTCCCCAGACAAACAAACATACAAGGGCTTCTCATAAGGATGTTAGAAGGTAAATGCTCCGGAGAACAGAAGCAGCAACTGACCATTGTTTTTCAAAACTTCTCATTTTTAACTCAAAAGAACCCAATTCCTCCCTGTTTTGTAGCAGTTTGTAGGTAAGGTTCAGATTCTTTTATGTTGTTTTACCTCTTACAAAGTCCCCTGCACTGCTATTTACCACGTTTGTCTGAAGTTGCTTAAACCTCTGGGAAACTGGAAATCCAAGGGTGTGTCTACACAGCACCCTACACTTGAAATAAGATGATACGCAATTTGAAATTGCGTCTCTTATTTTGATTCTATTTCGAAATAGCTTATTTTGAAATCTGGAGCACCTACACAGAACCAAATTTCGAAATAACACACTATTTTGACACATCCCTTAACCCTCGTGGAACGGGGCTTACCAGGATGCTGAAATAGCGCACCCGTTATTTCAAAAAACATTTCAAAATAATGGGCAGCTTGTTAAGATGGGGGTAGCTATTTTGGGATATCTTTGGTATCCCGAAGTAACCGTGCAGTATAGACATACCCCAAGGCACATTGGTTTGAGGCTTTCCCCATATCAGATAAATTTGTGTTTTGTTAGCAAAATAAAGACATGAACAATTTGAAACAATCGTGTATTCTGATGCAATCAGAAGGGAGAAAGAGAGGCAGGCAGAGAGGCACAGACATGGTAGTCAAAAATGCTGTGGTGGGATCAGGCCAAAAAAAAGACCAAAAAGATTGGGGGGAAACTGTGAGTGGTCCCCTAGCAAGACCAGACAGTATCACCAAAACCTGTACTTACTGTAGTTGGGAAAGGCTGGGATATTGCAGTTTGATTGGAAAGGCCCCAAAAACAAGGGGTTGACTAGAACAGATTGCAAACTGACTAGCTGGGGCACTGGGTTGGTAGGGAGTGGACTGTGAACCAAAAGAATGCTGGGAACCACCACAGTGACTATACACAAGGAAGGTGAAGAAAAGACCAGTTTTGCACAGATCAATTCTTTAGCTATATTTGGGTTAAGGGGATTCTTCCCCAAGCCTCCTGGGTAATCAAATTTGCATGTTGAGGCATAAAAAGCTTGCTTCTCCTTGTCACTATAGCAGATACTTTCCAGTAGTTACCGGGGTAGCCATGTTAGTCTGTATCCACAAAAACAATGAGAAGTTCTGTGCATCTCAGAAAGTGGGTCTTTGTCCTTGAAAGCTGATGCCCAGATGAATCTGTTAGCCTTTAAGGTGCCACAAGATTCCTCCATGTTCTTCCAATATTTATAGATTATACTTATTATAGACACCCAAGTCTGTTTCCAAACCTACAAAGCTAGCTCCCTCAGTAATTTCTGTGAGGGAGTAGAGGGGAATGCCAGCCACAGATTTATTTTCTAGGGGGTCATCTACACTACAGGGTAGATTGAAGCTGCTGCTGTCCATCTTCCAGGGTTCGAATTAGCAGTCTAGTTAAGACAGCTAATTCGAAGTGAGAGGGGCACTCTGGTCAATGCCAGTAACCCTGTTTTCACAGAGTATGTCTACACAGAAGTGTTATTCTGAAATAATATAGTGCATGTCTACACTATAAGCCTTTATTTCAAAATAATGTTGAGCTGGGGGACTTCTTACTCCCACACATGGTAACCCTCATTTCATGAGGAGTAAGGCTACATATACCCTGCAACGCTATTTCGGGATACCAGAATATCTCGAAATAGCTATCCCACATCTTCACAGCAAGCCTGTTATTTCAGGCTCACTATTCCAATGTTCCTGTAAACCTCATTATACAAGGAGTAAATGATGTTTCAGAATAGCACTTTATTTCCAAATAAAGGACAAAATAAGCTATTTCAAAATAGCATTGAAAGAAGATACGCAATTTACGTAGCTCAAATGTTACTTTATTTCAGGTTAGGATGCAGTGTAGATGCACCCTGGGAAGCTGAAGGAAGGGTGTTCTTCCTTTGACTTTCTGCAGTGAAACAACACCAAAAGCCAACTTAAACTACTTCAACTTCAGCTAGGCAATTAATGTAGCTGAAGTTGCATATCTTAATTCGACTTTATCCTGTAGTGTAGACTACCCTAGGGAACCTTCTTTATTTAGATGGAAACCACACAGCGTGGGACCCGGAGATCTGGGGGAAACAGAAAGGAGAGAGCAGACATGTTTGGAGGCAGGCAGCTAAGCAGCAGGGAGAGCTGTCACTTGGTTTATATTTCTAACTCTGTTTTGGTCTTCCTTTACAACCTCCAATGAAAACAACTCCGGATTGTTTCCCTCTTCTTGGAATGCCTGCTTATGATTTAAAAAGGGAAAAACTCCCCCTGGTTTCCAAATCCCCCGCCTCTTAACACGCACGCATTCCCTCCTCTTCCCTTCCCCCGCTACACACACACACACACACACACACACTCTCGCTCTCTCTCAAAAGAAGCATGTGTCTCTTCCTTGCATTTGGCTCATTTCAGCGCTTTGAAGCACGGCAGATTGCATGATAAAATGATGTTTTGCTCCCCTAAAATAAAGTGTTGACTTGGTCTCGGGAACAGAGCTAAACGTCCCCATCCGCTTTCCCATTCGACCCGTGTGTCAAGGCTGACTTTTTTCGTGCAAACATGTTTAAGTTTTCTCTTAGATATATATTGCATCGGGTTTATTATCTGCTGTAGAGATGTAGCTACTATTTTAATCTATGTGTCTGTATTATTTATTCCACGGACAGACCGAGTGTGTTTCTTGATCCACTTAAAGTTGTTTAACTTGGGAAATATTTGCGTAAACCACCAGTGCCCGGGCTGCTAAACAAACTTCAACAAACCGAGGAAGAGAGTAAAATCCCGTGGGAAAAAAAATGCAAACACGGGGAAAGGGAGACTAAAACACAGCTACATTCCAGGTGAAATGGAGAGGGTCATGCTCAGAGTTTACTAAGGAAAGAGGCGGCAATAAAGGTTTAGTCTATATAGAGAGATGGTGAGAGATTATGTTTTTTAAACCAACAAACTGGGATTCTTCCATTTCTTCTCCTTTGGCTGAAAAGTTCCCTTGGAGCCATTTTTTTGGGACCAGGTAGATTCAGACGAGCCGTGCTGGTGCCTCCGCAATGCAGGTACATGAGGGAGTGATCTCCCCTGCCCCCACGTAATCTCCAGCTGCCTCTGGCTTCCTAGCAGTAACTGCTGGGTATCTGTGCTCCTCAGGGTCCCCCTGGGGCACTGGGACTCGGAGCACAACTGCAAGGCCCAGGCAGTAAATCCTCATGCTAGCAAATTAGTAACACTGCTGCTGTTGGTGCATGAATAAAAGTGGGGTGTCCTGAACCGCTCGGACTAAAGCACCCGGATTGCTCGGCTCTGCAGTTCCGCGTGGATGCTGGAAATTGGAGTTTCCATTTTATGGGATTAGAGTTGGGTTCTTAGCACCCCCATGCCTATTGTCCCTCCCAGCCCCTCTGGCTTTCCTTTGGGGTCTCTCACAGATGGGAAGCAAAAGGGTGTTTTGCTTGGGCGAGGGTCACAGTATCTGGCCCTTAGAGAGATTGCCTCAGATCCTCGCTCAGTTCCGTCCCACGGTTGTGTGGAGACAAGCTGTATGCCGAGGGGCTGGGCTTCCATCCACTGAAATCAACTGCCATATTCGTAATGGATTCAGCGGGAGCAACAGCAGGACGCCGTGCTGCTTTGTGCGGTGTTTTCTAGCGTGTGCATTTTTGAATCTATGGTCCCTGCCCTACCGGATACGTAGGGTGAGATTGGAACACATTACGCTTGGCTGCACAAATCCCATTTGAGATCTAACGGGAAGAAGACGAGCTCCAAATCTCCCATACACAGCAAAGACCACCTCGACTCCTTCTCTGCCCCACCACCAAATCCGAGAGTTCTAGTCAAACAAAGGCTTAGAACACTCCTGTCTGATTTTATTTATTTTTCCACGCGGAGGTCATTAAGATCCGCCCTGAATGTCAGCGTGTCATAGAATCATAGATTCCTCAGGGATCATTGGAGTAGCTGGAATCAATGCATTTGTAGACTAATCGTTTCAAATGTATTTCCTTTTGAAACAATATAAATGATGGCAGTTTGGAAACTAGTTTCTTTAAAAGTTGCCTTTGTTCAGGTAATTCCCACTGACAGCAGAAAAGCTTGTGTAAGCAAAAGCCAGAGCAGAAGTTATGTAATTGATAGGTACCTGGTAATAATGTAAACAGCAGAAGTGTGTGTGAAGGGGTGTGTGTTTGGTGGAGGGGTTGTTTTGGTTTGTTTGTAAGACATCACTCTAATCAAGTAATCAATTTTTAAAATATGAATATAATATAATGAATTTAAAGGGACAATGGTGAAGTCGCTTATACATTTAGGTTTTAAAATACCTTTTTAATGGAAATATTGATAGAAAAGGAGTGAAGGTTTTCAGATTGCCTTTAACTATTTAACTACAGAGCTTGAAACTCTCAGAAGCAATATTGCATTAGTGCCTCAATCAAAAAGTGAAATAGACTAGGCTATTTTAATTACCCCCCGATAAAGAAACACAAAAATGTACAGCGTCCATTATGAAAGATTAATTCGATTTTTTAATATTCTGTCGTTTTAATTATCAAAGATGCGTAGTTATACAAGTAGGGGAGTGGCTGTGTGTATGATAATATATTTACAATGATAATTTTTTACACAATGGGTTTTATATTTAGGGTCAGATTCTGCTCCCATCGACTTCCTTGGGAAAACTCCGTTTGACTTAAGCGGTGAAGAATCGAGCCCTTAAACAGTGCACCATCTGGCGGTGCAGAATTGAACTTTCATGCAATCTCATCCATGGAAACCTAGCCGCTTAGCAAACGGACAGAGTGGCTAGCTAATGTCAAGACTTTAAAATCCAACAAACACACCCACACTATACATAATCAAGGCGTATATTACCAAAAGGCCAGTATTTTCATTTGCCTTGCACGATCTCCTAAGGAAATTACAGTCTGTTACATACCTCAAAGAGAGAGAAGGGGAGAGGGAGCGAGTGATGGGAGTTGGGAGATTTGGTTTTGTGACATTTAAAATCTCATTGGTCTTTGTTATAAACTCTTTGTCACTCATCTTGCCCAGCACCTTGTGACAACGCTAAAAACCAATGCAGTGCAAATCTTTACTTCGCGATAAGGAAGCTGTGGAAGTACTCTAAGCATTAGCCCTGGACTGTGCGATGTTAAAGCATATTTACACTCGATCAGCCCTTACTTAGCTCAAGGAAAGCGAGCGATGCAATAACTTCCACTGAACACAGCGCGGCGCCCACGAATAGCCTTACTTTTCCCATGAAATAAGATCTCCACTCATTTTTGCATACACGGCAGTGATTGGTTGCTCACTTTAGTAACGTCATGTGCGACGCCACCAAGTTTGACAGCCAATGGCGAGTCGGGTCCCCCCTGTGATTGGTTTCCTTGACGGACATCAATCAGCGACAATTTGCATACCGGACCCGCAGGAGCTAGCAGGGTTCCAGTGCGTAGCTGCAGCCAGAGCCGAGAGCAAGGGACGGAGAAAACCACAAGTCTGCAGCTGGCAGAATAATGAAATGGTCCATGTTCGTGACTGAGACATACCCGCGAATACATCGGCCTGGAACTGCACTTAACAAACACTTAACCTCAAAAGCAAGAAATGAAAACTTCTTCCTCAATCGTGCTTTATTATATAAAATGTTTTAGAAACAGAATGTTTATGGTTACACATACATATTCGTATATTACCTATTATGTACATGCAGCCTATATATATATATATATATATATATATATATATATATATATATAGTGTTTACATATAAATTAAATTCACATGCGTCTAATAATTAATCTATACAAATTAATAGTTAGGTCTTTCCTATACCACGCTTGCTAATACTTAGATTCCAAATTTATGTACAAAGTCAAGATCTCACATCAGCCCGTTTTCCTCCTCTTTCAAGTTAAAAGGTTACTTTTAGAGGCCTTTACAAGCCGAAGGACGGAGCGACAACTTCTCCCTGTTTGGCCTCAACTGCTTTCCACAGTGACTTTAAGAACAGGGAAACCAAATCAATGCTTCCCATAACCAATGAATAACTCGCACGTTGTGATACATATTTGTCAGCCGGGAGCATTGGGCTGATCGTGGCTGTAACATTTGCAGGAAACCTGAGAGTCCCGGGGCCAGTTACTTGGGAAGAAAGCAATCGCTCACCCTACCACACTCATTGTACAACTTTCATTCAATATCATATAATAGACTGCGGGGTGTTTATTTTTTCCCCGGGGGCTCTCCTAGCTGTCTCTCCTGCGGCCGGAGGTAAGATGGGGCTTTCTTGCACCGAGGCCTTGCTCCCCCACTCTCTAGTTTCACGTGCTAGAAAGGCAGATCCTGCAGCCCCAGGCCGCGCGTCCCCACACTCTTGCGCCCCGGGCCCGTGTGCTGGGGAGTCTCTGCGTGCTGATTTGCCCGTGCGTCAATTCCGCTTGCTGGGCCGCCGCCGCGGCTCACCCCGCCCCTCTGACTCAGCTGGGAATGCTCACTCCCCAGCCAGCCGGGAGCGGCTCCAATTCGGAAACGTCAATCATTCCTCCCCTCCCGTAAGGCTTTGCCACGTCATCCGGGCCCCAGCGACCAATGGCCAGGCAGGCTAGAGTCAGAGGACGTGGGGGAGGTGTGTTTAGGTGGAAGCGGGTGGGGAGCCGTGCAGAGGGGAGTAAATCCATCTTGCGCATGCAGCAGCCTGGGATGATTTATGCGCTTGTTTTATTATTTGTAACACTTTGGGAAGTTATTAAAAGAAAGATCTACAGCTTCCTTTCCCCTGTTAGCCTTCCCCACTGGGCCGAGTGACAGAGGCGATTGCACCAACGTGTTTGCACATATATGTATCCAACAGGCTGGGTTTGATTTTCCTCAGTTTTCGACAGCCGTGATCATGTTTCGCGACGAGACACAAGCCTCCAAATCGAGCCAGCAATCTGCCTAGCTTCATATCTAGCACTGGGCAAAAACAATGAGCGAGGGCTTCTTGTAACAAGCGCTAGCAGCATGACAGGATAAGATGGGCAGCACAGTTTGTCTGCAGTGCAGTCAGAAATAATTTCAATGGTTTAAAAAAAGGTTGGCTTCCTCTCCCATCGGTGCTAGAACGAGGGGCGCGAGGCGGGTTTCTTTATTAAGTGGCTTTTTTTTTTATAAACAAGGTTTACAGTTTGGTTCAATGGCTCTCTGCAACCCCACTATAACATTGTTCCAGCACCCTGTCCTCCTCCCCATGAAATAAGTTTTCGGCAGAAATCCGAAGGCCACCCACAGACATAGCGGACTGCAGCTCCTCTAAAAAAAGACCTGTTTTGTCTGTGTCTGGCGCTGGCTGGGTAGAGCAGCTATAATTAAGGAAAGCTCCCGATGTTGCTATTTGAGAGCTTCAGAAATCACTATAAAATCGGTGCGATCAGTGGAAGCTCATATAAAAAGGGGGTCGGGCCTTTGATCCTTTTACCAACATCCCAAATGAGGAAAACGCCTCCATGGAAAAATGCACAAGTTTGTTTTGTCGGGGTAGAGGTCCCGCTCTTTAATAAATCTTCCCGACTCTCCTAATCGAGGGGGGGTGCAGATTCAGCACTGAGAAACAAAACGCAGATAGCATCTCGCAAACAACCCTCGATAGCCGCAAGCCTCCCAAAGGTCATCTAAGGGATTTGGTCGTCTACTGAATATTTGGTTTCTGCAGCCTTGCTTGTTGCTACTTTAATTGCCTTATAGATCTTTTCAAATAAAACAAACACAAGAGGGCGTTTTAAGCGTTTGATCGCCGATCTGTAAAGTAAGGAAAACAAACCGTGAACTTCAAAGCAAAGAAACAAGAGGCATTCTGGAGTTAATTTTGTTTCCTAAATGACTGTGGATGATAATAAATCATAAATGCCCCCCATCTCCTTAATCAGTGGAAAATGTACCAAATGTGCCCTTTACTATTTCGGTGTCAGTTTAAGAAACCGGGTTACAATCTGACAGATCAATATTCCTGTATACAATATTATAAATCAACTGCTTTAATAAATCTTTACAGGAGACGGCTCCGCGTAAGGAAAGAACGGGTGCTCACAACGCTGTTAAGGCTCTGTGGAAATACACTTCCTAACAATGACCTCAGAGAGCAAACCTAACACCGAAATGTTGTCCGGCAATCTGTCGTGAAAAGGTTACAGTGTGTTAAAGATCTGAAAAGCTCCATGAAAGCCGTAAAGATTATGAAGTGCAGTTTAAAGTTTATCGAATGACTTCCCGAGCGGGAGCCCCCTTTAAACTGAAGGCAAAACCTGACGTGTCTGATCTCTGCAGCCATAGCCCATAAATGTGTTTGAAGAGGGATTCTGTTTTCTGGTGGTTTATAGTATCACTTCTGTAACACGAAATTTGAATCTACTTTTCAGGAGTAAATATCTGGCAATAAAACTAATGCTATGGAATTAGACA
The DNA here is from genome assembly GCA_019425775.1 of Rafetus swinhoei. NCBI lineage: Eukaryota > Metazoa > Chordata > Testudines > Trionychidae > Rafetus > Rafetus swinhoei. The sequence continues at coordinate 198,404,904 of CM033424.1, read as the reverse complement.
TGGCCCTTTAAAACCAGAGAGGTGAACGCAGCTGGGGGTGGGGTGGGACTATAACGTGAACTTGGATTTGGAGATTAGGGCTGTGGCGAGACAGGAAGTATTTTATAAATCCCAGCATTTACTTTTCGAGCCTTCTCGTGCGTTACATTTATCGTTTGGAAAGGAAAACAAAGAACAGGGTTCTTCTCCGTAAGAAAAGGATTTCATTTATAAGGAGAGAGTTGCACGCCGAAAAGGGATTTGAGGTCTGATTCTGTATTCGCGAGTCAGGCAAAACTCTGTTTACTACACCGGGAGTTCATCTGAGATGGAGGGAATACAGGATCGGGCCCCAAACTGGCATTATTCTAAAATCGTTTCCTCCTTAAAAATCTTTAGAGAGCTCACGTAGGTTGTTGAAATTATCTTTCTGTCTTTAGAGAGCAGGATGCAGAATATCAAAGTGGCATTGAATGCAGGCAAAGTGCTTCCTTTCTTCCCCCCCCCCCCGAATTGTAATTGTGCACGACACTGATATTCGATGCTCGCATTGCTTTGTTGTGCTTCTCTGTTTTTGATTCATTAGGTTCTGCACGCACACAAATCGGATCACACGACGTTTTAAGAGGGAAATCGCTATGGAACTAGTATACCAGAGCGACTCTTTGATCTGATAAATTGTCAGTGCGCTGACATCCGTGGCTCAAATAACACGTCGTTATGCTTAACAAATTTCTTGCGCAGTCGGCTTCATAGTTTTATTGGCTGTGGCAGGAATAAACTAAAGGAATCAACAAATTGGGGGGAAGGGAAACAGAAAGGCCTACTGAAAATAAAAACAATCTGTTTATAGCAGAAAATATTATAAGCCAATGTGTGGCAGCCCCCAACCGTGGAGAAAAATAAAGACGTGTACAAGACACTTCAGTATTTGCTACTAGTAAGTGGTCTAGGCAGTGTTTGCATCTGCGCATATTTTTATAATCTGTATTAATATACTCCAGATTTGTATAAATTGACTTTCAGTTTCCCGGTTAGGAGAGTGACGCATAACTCCCTACATTTCAGCACGTGGATATTTTTATGTTTTACACACTCTGGTATTAAACGCTCCAGGATTAAACGGGTGGAAATAATGGATTTTGCAGTAGACAAAAGGGTCCCTCCACATGTTTTTTCTCAAGAAAATCTCTGAAATTAAACGAATTTTTAAAAGCCCTAGGATACATATATGGGTATTAAATAGCTTCATTTCACGCAAAAATACATACTCGTGTTCCCTGTTTGACATGGATTAAAATCACATGAAATTGTGGCGATCTGTGTTAACTGATCTGAAATGTGGGCTTTCCATCTGCAGAGTTTCTTATAGTCGGAAAACTTCGAAAATGAGTTTCAGTTTAGTCACATGGAACAAAATAGCATCCATTGGGATATCAATGGGAAACAACCAGCTGCTGTTAGCCAAAAACCTGTCAGCATGCTTTAGAATTATGTATTGCTGCCTAATTCCTCAAAATGCAAAGGGACAGGCATCTCATAAAATTAAAGAGTTGCAACAAGAAATATTTTTAATAAACAGATCTTTTCCGTTTCAGGAGGAAACGATTGCAAGTCACTGTTTAACCACAGGAAGGACTGGTCAGATTTTTTTTTATTTGCATACATTCCTATAATGTAAAGTGTGCACAGAAACGTGGAAATATTCCCATGCACAATTTACACAACATAGATACATTCGAACCCTAGTGCAAGGAGAATGTTGTCCAAGTAATTGAGGCATCAATCAACACACTGCCACATTTATTCATTACTGTAACTCACAACTTTCAAAGTGTGTCCAAAGGTAATATTTATATCCGTTTAATTTGGACAAATATTTACCATCTATATAAATACTTTATGTGGCTATATGAAGGCCAGTAACCTTTGACAGGGTCCGTCACATAACACTCCTCTGTAATGGACCACAGTGCATGTACCTTTAATTTATTGTGGTGGAAGTTATTGCGGGGGCTAAAAGGAGAGGGGGGCGATTTTCCAGCCTACAAATAAACGTTTTGCCACTAAACTAAAAAAAGCAGCCCGAGGTCAACCTTTCACAGAGATTGTAATATCCAATTCTAGCCGCGGACGACAATAATTGATCCTGTTTAATATCGCTTTCATGTTTGTAGTAAAAACACAGGCTATTGGAACGTGATACGCGGATAGTATGCAAGTCAATACATCGAATGAATGCGTCAGATTCGAGTATCTGATAAATTGCAACGCTTTATAAATGATCTGGAAAGGAAGTCGTTTGAAATTAAGTAGACCACATGGAGAGAACATTAACATCGTTTCCAAACTGTGTAGTTGATTATGCCAATGGCTGGACCTTGCTTAGTCTGCCACTTCATTTCAAGCTGGGTTGAATAACTTGGGTCTGGACATCCTAAACTCAAAACGCCAGTCATCTGAAGAAGTGGGCTGTGCCCACAAAAGCTCATGACACCATCTACATGTTTTGTTAGTCTATAAAGTGCTACCAGACTATTTGTTGTCTTTTAAGTGTATCTATGTTCATTGTACCTTTTATACCTTTGTATTAGACCGTTTTTATCAGGTTTGGTAAAAAAGCACTCACGTGTTGACGTGGGGCATGTAAATATGCATCGCGACTATTACCAAAGAGGCACGGAAGTGTCCTGATTGAATCACAGCAGTGGTGAGAATTCCCCTTAAAATCCCCAATAAATGCACCTTAATAAACAAAGTATTTCCAAGTGCTAACAAAGTCACACAGCGGCTTCACACGAACTAATCCGGGAGCAAGCGGAGGAAACCCACTAGGATATTATCCTGTTTCGTTTTCTCTTTGATCCATAGGAAATAGGTCCTGCCCCGCGTGACCTATTAAACTAATAAGATTATAAAGATCAGCCAAAGAGGTGGGGGGCGGTAATTGTTGCCACCTGTGCACGATTTTTGCATTATTACACGTGATGAGGCAGGGGGTGGGGTGAGACGCTGAGGGTGGAAGCCGAACGGTTCGGACCACACATCAAATCAATTAACGTGGCGCGGTGGGCAGGAAAAAGTCTGGTGGGGGTGGATTGTGAGAATGGGCCGCAATAAAACAAAGGGAGGAGTTTTAAGGTGCACGCCTCCCGTTCTACCAGAGACAGGCATGGCAGGGGGAGGGGCAACGGGGGAGACATACACAGCCAATGGTAGGCGCCTCTTTCTGTCACGCGGCGGTGATCAATCCATGCCCAGCCCACTGATGAATATGCAATGTGATCTCGGCTGTATGTAAATCGCCCTCGTGACTCGCCGGGGCCGGATTGGAGATTCCGTGCAGAGGGCGGGGCAGAGTCCCCACCCCGCCCACTGCTTTGCCTAGTCCCACCTTTTCCCGCCGCCGATTACGCAGTTCACCAATCAGGGTGGCTGCGGACTCGAGTTACCATGACGGGTCCGCCCGTGCAATGGCACGCCCCCACGCCCCGAAGCTGGGCCAATCACAAGACCCCATGCAAATGAGGAAGGGGAGGAGTATACCAGATTGGATTACAAGGGGCCTGTTTTGGATGGGCCGGCAGCCGCAGTGCAGTGGTGCGAGGCTATTGGCTGTACGTGGTTGCTGCCTTGCAGGGTGGGACTACAGGGCTCGCACGTGGTCTTTAAAGCTTGTTAAAGGCAAATTTTCTCCGCTCAGGAAAGGGAGATCCCACCCTCCCTTCTCCACCCCAGGGAGGAGCTATAGCTGGGATGGGAGGAGACTGCAGAGACGGGGCCAGAGTCACAAGAGGCTCGTCGGAGCTAGTATTACACATGCTGTAACCCTTCTCAAAGATTTATTTTGCATATTCATTTAGATTACACCATAAAGGTATAAACATCACAAGCTGTACATACGACATCCCTAAAGATCACCCGGATCATATCAGATTACATATATTCCCCAAATATTACTACAGCCACTGTTGCACAAATATTTCTTAAACCATATGGTTACACTGGTTCTCAATGTCTGTCTTATCAGTTTATATTTTAAAAACGCACAATTTTTTTTCCACATCACAATGGAGCTTTTACCTTACATGCTTAAATTTAGCAAACAATATTGTAGAAACGGAACTGCGTTAAACAAGGTTATCCTCTTAGAAAACGCTAAATACATTAATTATAAAAGTGCAGCAGAATATATTACACTTATAAATTTAGCATTGTGTGATCAGACTTAATTTGTGTATTTTATTATGCTCTGCAGGATTTGTTAGGGTTTATTTTATTAGTAGTATTATTAGTCCTGTTCCTCTAGCCCAATTATAGAGAGACTGGAAAAAATCTTGAGTCCTAAAATACTGTCAAATAATGTGTGTATGTATCTGTGTAATGTTTATTTTAATGTGTGGTTACAGGCAATTTCCGATTGCCATTGCAAGGGATTATTTGTTAGCTATTTCAACCACCAGCTCATCATTTTAAGTAATAAACTGTAATATCCCTAGTGCTAGTTGAGAATATTGGAGTCAAAGTGCTGTGTTGAAATAGCATGTTTCAAAGAGAAAAAGGAATACTGAGACATTTGAACTAGCTAACATATATTAGAAGTATCAGTAGTGCTGGGACCAAACATTTTTATAATTTCTTCATCTGTATTACTGCTAGTACCTTAGATATTTTTCTTTTAATAATCAAATTGAATTCAAAATGTTGTAATATTTACCTTTTGCATTTTACACTTACTGGCCAATAAGAATAAACTAGTTGGTTCATATTCTGGTTCTCATGTATTTGCAATTCAGATTGGTTAATGTTTTACAAAGCTTTAATTGGAAAAACGTTTATTTTGAATAAAAATTTAAAATAAAAAATCTAAATTCTGAATATAAACTCCTTGATATGCACACATTTTAGAAATACAAAAATACAAATTTTTGTTGTGGTTTATTTGTGTTACTTTTTTACTTCTAATGGAAGACAGGATAAAGAGGAACTTTTAGACAGAATCAGAGGGAGTTGCAATGTGTACTAATGACTAGTCAAAGTATTTGTGGAGACCAAATAACGTGTATATCAGTAGAAAATGATTGAGAGTACTTAGCTGGGAATTTCTTGAGGAAATAGAAGATCAAATAAGAAGAAATCATTTTCAGATTTAGGCAGCAAGGACAGACTTCTGTTTTAAAATATATATACACTCAAACCTCAGCACTGTGGGAAGTACATTTTTAGTGTTTTGTGTGCATTATTCCACTATTTTCATCATTTACCTTTCATCAGATGGCTGAAAATTTCACAAGTGTTCCATAACAGCTTTAGGATGTCTCCTTTGCTTTCTTTAATAAAATCAGATATTTAATGGAAAGAAGATCCTCAAAATAACATAAGCTGTTGTTTAAGGACTAAATTACACATCCCAACAACTTCCCCATTGCAATAACTTGAATGAAAAAATATTATTCTAAATGATGCTCAGCACATTACCGGATTTTTTTAACTCCCCAAAGCTCATCTCTGCCTACAGGTTTTTAGTATTTTTGTTAAAGTAGTTTACAAAGTAAGGGCTTGAGCCTGCAAAGACTTAACATCTATATTTAACTTTCCTTACTATGAATAGTTACATTGATTGTGTATAAAAGTAAAAATAACATAAATAGATTAGTATAGCTCCATTTAGAAAGTCTATTTTATTTTCTTTCCTTATCATGAGGAAAAACACATTTTCTGCTTTGTGGTTTTTATTATTTGCTGGTAGTAAACTAGACGCATAGGGTTGAACTGATCCTTCAGATAGCTCCATTGAGGAACCTTACTAGGAACTAACTGAACCCATACCTAGAAAGTAAAATATTTGATCCTGAAAATAAAAAATAGAACCAAGCACAAAAATTACACCAAAATATGTTTATCTTTTAAAATCACAGTAATTCTAGCAAATATTTTGGTAGACATTATTGTACTGTAATGCACAAGATTTATACATTTTGATGGTTCAGGTTACACTTGCCTCTATTCTTATAGACTGTTAGAAATTTCAGTTATAAATAATAAGCAACAAAACCCAGCAATTTGTCACTTTCAAACATATATTCATACATTATTGTTTTTCATGTGGTTTGTAAAATGATTAAGTGTTTTGGCTCTGATCCTCTAACGAAACACCATCAGATTTATGCCCAGCTCTACAAAAATATTTAGACTCCCCAGTTTTAAATAAATCAATGTAAGTGAGGGACCTAAACGTCTTTGTGGATCTGGATCTTACTGCTTACAATTTATTAACACTTTTCACATTTGGTACCTTCTCCCACAGGCAGTCCCCAACATTTTTTTTATCCTGTCAATGTCCCTATAATTTCTAGAGTTTTGTTTAGACATTAAAAATCAAGGGAGCTACTCAAGCTACTGAATTTCATGGCAGAATTGGTCCCAGAAAGAGTAAGCACTGTATCTCAAAAGCTGTTTGCACTGCACCTTACTTAATGATGCAACAGCAAGGCATGGGACTAAGTTTATTACACATCAGGAAAGTCACCTGTGTGCCTAAGAGCTGAAAGAATCAGGCCCTTATTTATATTTTTCCTGAAACTAGTTACCCTTGCATGTATGTTTTCTGTTTTCTGAATGCTAAATTTAAAATCTGAATTTTACTTTAGAGTAAGTAAAAACTCCCTCCATTTCTATTTTAAATCATGCATAATATTTCCTTGTGTTTTGTTTATTTCTGTATATAGTATAAGATTTGTGTATGTCTACTATAGTCATTGATAAATTAGCCACATCGCATTTAAAATGATTGAAACCAGAGGCAAGCTACCTGGCTAATTCTGTTAAGGATTACAAATTACCAGAATGCTTTTTATCTTAATTGTTTTTTCTAGACAGTACCTGCTTCTAATTATTTTGGACATTAAGGGTACTAGAAGACATGTAAACAATTTAGTGTCCACTTATACAGATGAAGATATTTTGCAATTTTCCATTTAATATGTTAAAAGATGTAATTCAGTTCAGTTTGTTGGATGCTAGTTCCTTTGACTTCAGTCAAGATAAAACAATTAAACCAGCTGAAGATCTGTCCCAGAATATATAAGCAAATACCTTAAACAGTGATGTTATGTTCAGTTTTTATGGTAGCCAAATTGTTTTTATGATAGCCTTAATTGTTTGTTACTCTTCAGAATATACAGGTAAGTAAGACCCTTAGTTTAGGTGCATAGAGAGTGTAGAATCAGGCTCACCAAAGAATAACAGAAATTTCACAACTAGCCAACTGATGTGTAATTCTAATCTCATATCATGAAGCTTATTTTAGCGTTATGGCCTAGATTACATTTTTACACACAGAATAATTAACCTGGTATTACTAAAACCAATTTTAGTAGGATTTTAGAAAGTTTTAAACATATATAAGGTTACTCAGAACATCAACAGTTAAAAATGGATAGTAAAAGAATTTATAAGTGGATAAATATTCATACTTCAGGATGTAAACCATAGCACATACACTAGATGAATGTGATTGGAAATAAATGTGCAGATTATTCCATAATTGCAAAGTTTCTTGCCCCTTTCTCCAAAGAATCTGAAACCAGTCCCTGTCCCAGGCACAATATTGGGCTACTCAAATCACTGTTATTATTTGTTATGGCAATTTTTACATTCCTAGTTCTGCATTCTGAGGTTCATTCTGAGTCTGATGCAAAGGCCATTTAAGTTAATGGGGGGAGTCTTTTCACTGATACCACCAGGCCCTAAAAGAATCAGGCTCTAAAAGAATTATGTGGCATTATACTTAAAGTAATTCCAGAGTGTAATTAAGCATATCAACTATTCAGATTTTTGGCCTTCATGTAACAGTCATTATCATTTGCCCAAATGCTGACTATACTGAATCTTCTTGATTGAGATTCCACATGAGGTCAAATACGTGTATTTGAAAAGTAGATTTGAATTGTAATTTTTATTTGATAAATTACTGTATGTGAAATAGCTTCTCACTTGGAAGGAAAAAAGGTCAGTTATATTTTCCTCATAGTATTATTTATGAGTATTATTAATTATAATTTATTACAACAGAAAGATTTCAGAGATCTAAGGATGGATTTTTCCTAGATCAATAACTTTGCAATGGGGATTTACTAATTTAAGTATTAGCTCTTTCAACCTTTCCTCATTTTGGGCCACTTTCTCCCACAGGTCAGAATAACTGTAAGTTCTTTGGGGAAGAGGCTGTCTTTTTATTCTATATTTATACCGTATCTAACTCAATGGATCATGACTGGGGCTCCCAGTTTCTATGATAATACAAATAAATAATACTGTACCTCATTTTCCTATACAACTCCCACCACTGTCACCATACACACATTTCTCTTTCCATTTCCATCTTCAGCACCACCTGCAGTTGCAATAGTCATTCTGGACACATCTACACAGCAGGGAAAAAATCGAATTAAGCTATGCAATTTGAGCTACGTTAATTGCATATCTTAAATCGAAACAGCTTAACCCAGATTGTGGCACTGTCTACACATCACAAGTCAAAGGAAGTCTTCCTCCGACTTTCCTTACTCCTTGTAAAAGGGTTACTAGGAGTTGGAGTAAGAAGTCCTCCAGCTTGCCATTATTTCAAAATAATGGCTTGCAGTGTAGATGTGTTCTTTGTTATTTCAGAATAATGTCAGTTATTCCAAAATAACGCTGTGTGTAGACGTACCCTCTGTGACCACAAAGACAGGCAGACAGCCTCTTGTAAGGCTTACAGTACTACTATGCACCATGTGTGGGGGGGAACATACAACATATATTTGTCTCATTAGCTTCCAGAAAATAATACCACTTCCTGAGTAGCAGCACAGAACATTAATCAAAACTCTGCCAGTTCTAGAGAATATTAGTTTCAATCCCCCCACATACAAATCTAGAAAGAATGAAGATTAAAAATCAATTGTACAGGCCCCTTGAAACTGCCAGTTGTTCCAGAAGACAATATTACCTAATGGTTAGGGCAAGAGAAAAGTTTAACTCCTTGTAGCCTGAAACAACTCAAACTCTCTGTCTGAGTTTACAAGCTTGTAAGTGGATACACTAATACCTGATCCACAGGTGTTAACTGGTTAACAGATTTATGTGTACAATTCTGAGATTCACCGCTGAAAGATGCTATAGAAGTATAAAGTATTATTAAACAAGATTGGGCTCTTGAATGTGAGATGGTTGCTAAAGGACAGACAAAAGGAAAAGTGATCCTGCATCACAGGGATTCTGCTTTTGGGGATTTATTAATTTCACTTTTCAGAGTTTATTTTTAGCAAGTTTTGAATTTCATGTAGCTGTCCAAAAATCAGTTTTTCAGGGCTTTCTGTTTATAAATACTCAGGGCTCGACAAATAATGTAATCTACTTGCCCGTGGCATGCGCAGAACGCAGAACCGCGTGAAACCGCAGGGCTGGCGAGTGGGGCTTGCCGCCGCTTGGTGAGCCCTGTAAATACTAATGAGTAATAGTTGATACATTAGTCATTAGAGTAGTATAAACTCTTTGTAATGCTCCCTAGAGTGCTTTAATGTAGTATTTCTGAAATAACATTACACTAAAGCTAACTAGGGAACCATTAATGCACATCAGCAGCGTCTACATCAAGGGTGGGCAACCTTTTTTGGATCGGGGGCCAATGACCCACAGAAAAATCAGTCAGGGGCCACACACAAGTGAGAAAAATAAAACCTTCACGGTTTTGGCCCCAGACTGAGAAGGAGAAAGACACTCCCCACATTCCCCTCTCACACCAGAGACCCAGGGGGGGACCCAGTCTAGTAGATTTTGTGTGCTCCAGCCCCGCGGTGGGGCAGTGGGGTGGTTGGAGCTTGCTCAATGCTGGGGGGCTCCTGAGCCTTGGGGGTCAGATCCAGGCAATGTTGGAAAAGCCTCTTTCGGAATAAAAATGGAAAAAGATATGCAAATTGCGGTTCGCAATTTGTGTATCTTTTTCCAACTTTTCTTTGTAGTGTGGACATAGCCTTTCCATCAGTGTGTGAAGAGGTGCACATACTGACCTTATGTGGCACTACCCATCCATAGGCATACAGGGGAGAGATTCCTGGATTTGCAGGACTGAACCAGATCTGAGAATGTCACTATCCAATACCTAGTGCTATGCTATCAACTGCAGCATTGTAGCTGGCAAAATGCTACTTGGTAGACTATGCACGTCTGATTATGAGGCATCCCCTTCATGCTAAAATATGTATCAGGCAAAGAGCTGACAGTTGTCTGGCAAACCCACCATGTTACCTCCCATGGTAGTGGTGAGTACCTTTTACATAATACTTACTGTCTTATTATCTTTCCAGCTTGTTAAAGGCAATACACAAAATTTCCTTCACAAGCCCTATCTGCCTTATGAATAAAATAGCAAGGTCTTTGCATTGTGTTGCATTCCAAAAAGAGGCATGTGGTGTTATATGTGGTGTTTAGGATAGTCAGTAGACCTCTGTTTTAAAGCATAAAAACTAGAAGTAGTTCATATGGGAGTGTTAGCTTCTGTATATTATCTCTTGAAGTCCCATCTAACTTCCTGGGACTGCTCTGAGGCTTGAATGCTGGTTTGCAGCTGACTCTGTATGCCTTCAATAGCAATAGAGTTTTATTGCTACTTGGCCAGAAGGAATGATTGCATGCAAACTCTTACTACATCTACACTGCAGGCTTTTTGCGCAAGAATGGCTGTTCTTGCGCAAAAACTTGCGGAGCATCTACACTGCACGTGTGTTCTTGTGCAAGTAAATTTACAGTAAAGCATCAGAAAAGAGGGCTTCTTGTGTAAGAGTTATTCCTCTCCCCACGAGGAATAAGCCCTCATGCATAAGAGCTCTTGCACAAGAAGGCAGTGTGGACGGGCAACAGGGGTTTCTTGCGCAAGAAACCCCTATGGCTAAAATGGCCATCAGAGCTTTCTTGTGCAAGAGAGCGTCCACACTGCCATGGACGCTCTTGTGCAAAAGCACATCTCTTGCGCAAAAGCACATGGCAGTGTGGACGCGCTCTTGCACAAGAACTTTTGTGCAAGAACTCTTAAACAAAACAGTTCTTGCGCAAGAAGCCTGCAGTGTAGATGTAGCCTATATGCTTTCATATGTGTGTATTGGAACTGTAAGCATTGTAAATACTTGGGGATTTTCTGGGCACTGCTTGCAGACGGGGGAGCTTTCTATGGAAGCATTAGATATGGGCTTAGCAGCATTCAGTCAGGCTATAAGCAGCCTTATATCTATCCCTCTGTGGCCAACAGAGAGAGTTCTTCCCACCCCTAACCATAGCTCCCATGAAACAACCTAGACCCAGGGGTGGGGAATAATTTTTGATGGGGAGGCACTCCACGTGATCAAGGGTTGTACTCTTCCATGATATTAATGGAGGAGGTGCAGGGACTGGGACAGAGGTTGGGTGCAGAAGGGAGCTTAGAGTAAGGGAATGGGGTGTAAGTGAGGATATGGGATCTTGGAGGAAGTTTGAGTAAAAGAGGGGGGTTGTTACCTGGGCAGGGAATTGAGGTGCAGGGGTTTGAGTTGTGACCTGGGACAGGAGGCGGTTATGACCTGGAGCAGGGGACTGTGCAGGCCACTCAGAGCAGCTGGCTGTGAGGCCATGTGCATCTGTGAACATCTGTGAGCTCATGGGGTAGGAGTAGCAGTACTTTGCTGCTGCCTGTTCTTTAAATAAGCAGCTCCTATTGGCCAGAAACCAGCCAATGAGAGCTGCGAGATTTTGCTGGATGTGAGGGCAGTGAATGAAGCCTTTCCCCTGGCTCATAGCTGTTCACAGACAAACAGGGCCCCGCAGCTGGCTTTTCTGAGTTTGGCGGGCCAGACTTCAGGCTGTATTTTACCTTGCCTTGTCCTAGAATTACTCAGCAGTGAGCCTGGCTAAGAATTTGGCCTATAGAATCCTAGGGCAAAACCTGCTTTCTGCTAAACAGGCACTCTTTTGGGGGAAGAGGGCATGACTGCCTTCCCCTTCTTGCAGTACTAGTATATGTTTCTGCTCTTGAACTAAAATAAGTACTGAGTTGAGAGATCAGCTACCTCTCTGATTGGTACATCACAGGGATGTACTAAAACTGGCCACATAGTCAACCCCCTCTCTCTGGGCTTGTATGCAGTAAGCATGTTAAGGACTAGTCAACTAGTCGATTCCCCTCCTCCTCCTCCATCCTCCCCCGCTGCCTCTGTCAGATAGAGGCAGCAAGGGTGGGGGGAGAAGGGAAACTTCAAAGAGGCAGCACCACACGGAGCCCGAACTGAGCTCTGTGTGGCGCTGCCCCTGTAAAATGCCACATTGGCGATTCAAACCGTCAGCGCCGCACAGAGCCCATTCCGAGCTCCGTGTGGCACTGCCACTTTGAAATGCCACAGTGGCATTTCAAACCAGCAGCACCACATGGAGCCCAGGGTCAGCTGGGGACTCCCCAGCTGATCCTGGGTTCCAGCACAGCATTTAAAACCACATAGAGCCCCCAGCTGACCCCGGGTTCTGGGGAAATGCCGCATGGAACCTGGAGTCAGCTGAGGAGTCCCTCAGTGACCCCAGGCTCCATGTGGGTGTTTCCGCTTTGAAATGCACAGGAGCCCCTGCTGGGGACTCTTGTACATTTCAAAGCTGGCACCCGCATGCAGCCCGGAGTCAGCGGACTTCCTGCTGGCCTCGGGCTGCACGTGGAGTTCCTCATTCCTCCTTTGACATGTACAAGAGCCCCAGCGGTGACTCTTGTACATGTCAAAGGAAGAATGCGGAAGTGCCTATTGACTAGCTGAGTAGTCAATGGAAATTCCATCAACTACTCGACTAGTAAATTACTCGATACTTAACATCCTTAGTATGCAGCCCATATCAGGTGGAGGTCCATGTTTCTCTTTAAATGTACAGTAACAAAGTGAGCCTCCTTCCTCACAGCACATTTCTCTTCCTGCTTGTTTTGAGTTCTGATGCTGCTAACCAGCAGAATAACTCTGGGATCCACCACACAGCCAACACTACTCAGCTCCTTCAGCCTTTAGAGCTCCCGATAGTAGGGGTAGGATTTTCCCATAAAGAAGAAAGAGAAAAATGTAAGACTTTTGAAGTAATTTAATTCATCCCTTGCTAACACAAGGCAAGGTTCCACTTGGTTACTCTAATATATTCTCCAGCACTTTACCCATGACTCAAATATTGGTACTTGATCATTCAGCATGGAGAATATTCTGTTTTTCAACAGAGCTCACTCCTAGAATTACAAGAATACAGATTTTAAATTACAGTGATTATTGGCTTTTCCCTGCAGATATATTTTGTGTTAATAGTGAATCAGCTCTTCAATACACAATATAAACTTATCAGCAACATGGTGAAGTATAATAATTATTGGACCTGGTAAGTCTGTTACAGCAATAAATTTGCTGTGGACCAATATTTCCTCCATATGTTTCACAGAGACAATACACCTTCTGCTGGCACTAAATTAATTTACTGTAAGAGGCTGTAATTCATATATAAATCTTGAGATTATTTCTAATTTACATATTAGCTGAACACTTAAGCATGGTGCTATTCGCTTGATATACCTGGGGACACTTTGGAAAATAATATGAATCATCTGGTATGTAAAAATTAGGCTGAAATTTAAATAAAAGTCCCAGTACTACAATTTCTGTTAAGATTGGTTTTCTCTATAATGGTCCTCATGATGACTTTAATTATCCAGCATGGTATGCATAGTATCCTGGAGTACATTTTGCATCTGTCTGCTTTGGGAGAATGCTTACAGAAAGTTTTTTTGTGTGTGTGTGCTGTGACTCATTTATTATGTGTTATCTCAAAAACTGCTGGTGATGTTTTGTATAAAACTGTGGATCAGGCATGGATTTGTTTTTCTTGTTATTATTTATGAAGGAGAAACTAGGTCACATGTATAACTGAAACCAGGGCCAGTGTACTTCCTGCTTCCTGTGGAGTCCCCAGAGCTCTAGTTTGAGACCATTACTGTTGTTAATTAATGATTTGCCAGCTGCCTGCCCTAATTTTATAGTATTTATGTATGCAGAACCATTGTGCTTTAGAGTCTTGCTTTAGAGTTCTTAACCCTAAAAACAATAAATTTACTTTTATGTATTAGCTTGAATGTAGCCTGTTCTTAAACAATTTCACTTTAGCTTTCTAAATTCAGAGGCTAGCACTAATCAAACTTAAAATAATCAGGAAGTTAGGTGTTTTCATTTTTAATCCTGCCTGATTTAGGTCACCAATAAAACATGACAAAGGTTAAATGGCCTTTTCTTGGTTCTGATTTCAGAGAAAATGGAGCTAAAATAAAGAATTGTTTGTGCTATTGTCTGAAATTCTTGTTATCAATTACATTTGTTCAGAACTTGTAAATCATCTATATGGTTTTCTGTTTCTTTGCTCTCTGCATAGCTGTACTCAACCTATATGCATACATGTCTTCCTTAGTCTTATCCCATTAGCTCTCTATGTATCTTCAATTACTTTTCTTGCAGATGTGGAACACACATTGTATTGGCCCAATTCAAACAATTGCATTCTGCCCTAACTAAACCAGCTTGTAGGTCCAGTTGGAGAATATATATTTTTAGTCCTGTCCTTTAAATATTTGTGTTGATTTCACCCCCAGAATTGGCTGAATTTCAGTGATGTAGTTTGTATTTCAATTTAAGAGCTAGAGCCTGCTCCCATGGGAATCAATGACAAAACTTCCATTTAGTTAAAAAGGAGACAAGTCAGGGTGTATGTTTGCACTGTGCTTTGGGATCCTCTTCGCAATTAAAGGTGCTGCATACATGTAGTATTATTGTGCCATAGTACCGGGTAGATCAAATATATGGTGCTAGTGAAAATCAGCAGCAAAGGTCTGATATGAGCGAGTCTGGGGTCCCCTGAAGAGCCAGGTTTTGTTTCTATCTTTACAGCTTCTGGGCCACCTCCTTGCCTGACCCAGATTTCCTTCCTGCTGCCGTAGCTTTAGCCACTTCTCTCTGGTCGTCATGCATTTGGCCAGCTCTTAAAGAAACACCTTCAACTATATATCTTTATTTCAGGAAATTAAGAAGCAGAAAGAAGTATGACAGCAAGAGACACAGAGATTTCAAGGGGCACAGAATATGACAGAAGGATTTTTTCCCCCCTAAACAATTCTTTTCAGTATTGAACAGGTTTGAGAACAATCCAATCCACAAGGTCACAAGAGGGTCAGATTTCCTGACCTACTTGCTCCCACATCTTGATAATCTAGAAATGAAAATCAATTCTTGTCTTAGAGTTTGTGAGGAGCTCATAATTGCTTTAGACCCACGCACAGAATGGCTGCGGTTTCTGCCACCTTTCAATTCTTGGAGATGGGGATGTCATTTTTCAAGTCTGGTGCACTGTCAGGATTAGATTGCATGGTAACCAAGTAGAAAGCTTTCTACTTGGAATGAGATTTCTTCTCATCACTGTTCCCTTTACTCAGAACAAAATTCTTTTCTTTACCATTATCTATGGAGATATCATAGCATGCTCTGAACAGACTATTTATGGAAAACACATTTATTTTCTCTGGAACAAATTCGGTGCTGATTTATACCTCATGCAACCCAGCTGGAAGTAATGGGATTGCCTGGATATAACTCAGTGCTGAGTTTGGCCCTTGATCTTCAATTTACTTTACAAATTCTGCTGCAAATTGTAACTGTGAGTAAAATTGGAACTTACTTGTTTAGCTCTAGGTTAGCTTTTTAGCCAACAAGGTTAAAATCTGCGTACGCTTCCTCCTTATTGTAGTGCCTTTTTAGAACGGCTTTTGAACAGTCTGTGTTAGTTGAAACAGAAATGACTTTTATCACTGTGCTTGCGCACAGCTGATCACAGGACTGGCAGTCTAGACTGGGAATCAGCAGACATGGGTTGAAATCCTGACTTCACTGGAGTCTATAGTAAAACTCCTATTAACTTCCAAAGGAGCAAGATTTCACCCCAGGGGTCTAGTCCCAGTTCTGATGAAGATGCGATACATGACCCTGAACCAGTCACTTCACCTTTGTGGTGCCTCAGCTTCCCTTATCTATAAACAGGCGCTATGGAGACATCATTGCCTTTCTTTGGAAAACATTTACAGATCACTATATGAAAAGTGCAAAAAGGGTGCTAAGTGTTAATACGTTTTTGGCTACCTTCTCCTCTCTTCTTCCCCTTCCACCGGCGTGGATTCAAAACCAATTAATATATCCTGGTATTTGCAATTCCAATAAGAACTTGACTTTTACAAATTTGTTCATGTCACCTATTTGTTCATATCACTGTCACTATCATTATTACCCAGTGAAAAGCTTTTCTCATCTTTAGGAAAAAGGCCATTTTTTTAACAAGGCCTTTGCCATTAGAAAGTCTCCAAGAATCCAGGGAATGTATGATGTTAAACAGCTGTGGTTTTTCATCTAATGTAGGTATCCTAAACACTTATTAGATGACTCCCCTTTTGGCTAGCACAGCGGGGATTGACTGGAAGCTTTCAGAGCAAAAAAACCCACGTACTACTTAACAGCTATAATGCTATAACTAGAGTTGTAACAACTTATTGCCTCTGTGACTTGACACCTATATTTAAATTAAATAGGCAGCTGTTTCCCACACCCAACTCCTGGTAAGATTTGTGGCTTGGCCATAAGGGCCATTTAGATGATGAAGGAGACAAAAGGAAAGATTGCAATTGATTGCTAGAATGATTTTTTAATATATACAGAATTAATATTTTCCTGTCTGTTTTAAACTAGACTGCCAGTTTAGCATTTCAATGTGGCGTGGCTGCCAGAACTTGATAGTCAAATTGGGCCTGACTAATCAATTCTGTCAGCAAATGAGAGTGCAAAATGGATTTCTAACCATTTTTTTTCTTCTTAAAAAGAGCCAATTTTTGCTTTAGATCCAGCCAGGATCAATGGAAAAAAGAAGAATCATTTTGAAAACCAAATGGCTTCTTTGTCAATGAAAATAGCTTTTCAATAAATAAACTTGGGACACAATTGTTATTGTTAAATCACCTCATGTTTTATGTGCCAATAACAATGCAGCACTAGGCTCTCTTTTACAGCAAAGGACCTGAAGCAAAAGGAAAGGGCACCTTTTAAAAACCAAGGTACAAACTCTCCATCAGTTTAAATTGGCACAGTTATATTGAGGTCAATGGAAATGCACCAGTTTGCCCCAGCTGAGAATTAGGCCACAAGCCTTTCCCCTTCAGGAATTTCTCTCCTGGCTGCTGGTTGAACTCTCCTTCAATCAACACTACCTTTTAGAAACAGGTAGTCTGTGGCTCCCTACAGCAGCCTGGGCTTCCTGGAAAGCTTTTACCACAGCCTGGCACAAGTTTTCAGTCTGGCCTGGGAGTGTAGTTTTGGGGAAGAGCAGAAGCAGGGGTGGGGGCTTAAGGTCCAACTCAGCCAATTGCCACAAAGCACAGCTCTTGCCACTGTTCTCCACTCCTGGCCATGGCTACTATGCCCATGTTAAAAGTGGCAGACATGAGCCTCTCATTGGGCCCACTTGTCTCCCCTCCCAGTTCCAGTGCCCCTGAGGGGTATCGGGCCCTAATGAATCTTAATCCACCTCTGACTGTGGAGATATGAGGGTCCAGTCATGCATGCCATACTCATGTGAAACTCCAGCTGTCTCTGCCCCATCGTGACACCAAGAGGGAAAATACACATTTAAAAATCCCAACGTCTTTAAATGTAAGTTTCATGTAAGCTGCCATCACAAATACTAAAATGTCCTAGTCATAATTATGTGGCCAGTACAGGGCATAGTTAAGCTTGTTAGGGTGATTTATCTGCGTTTCTACATTTTAGCTTATTTGTGTTTCTTTTACGATTAACCTTAACTTTACATTTCCTGGGATTATGAATAGAGCTGGTCAAAACTTTCTAAATTGGGATTTCAGTTACAAAAAGTGTCCGTTTTCTGTGGGAAATGTTGAGTTTCCTTTGGAAATGCAAAAAATGAAAAATGTTGGTGGACATTTTATCGATTGATTGGAGGGGGGTTTTTTGTTTTGTTTTTAAAATAATTACAACATCTCTATCATATATTTTACCCAACATCATTTATCTGCACTCTCCAAGTCAGCTCCATTATAGCACAAATATTTATACCTGGCAATAAGTAAAAGTGCCTCCCACTTCAAAGTGCAAACCTACCCTAAGAAGAGACAATGTGAAAATACCACCCTGCTACTTATCAGATCTGTTCATTCTCTGAATTCAGTCGTATCTGTTGACTTTTGGATATCAACATTAATTGTTACTACATTTTCACTCCTATTACCTGTGGAGCCAACTCAATGGCGAAGTGGGTTCTGTTCCTTCTTGGGCACCATCGAAAGAATGGTTATTAAGATCTAAAGAGTTCTACCTGTGTGAACCTAGTGAAGGCAATGAGATTGCACAACTGTCACCAACAGCCTGCAGAACCTACCTTTTTGCATGCATGAGAGACAAAGAATGCCGCAGGTTGGCTTTTAGAGCTCTTGCTGAGATTGCAGGTAGGCAGAAACTTACTACTTCCAACACATTGGAAATGGAGTCATTAGAGACCATAAGCATGGAACTTTCCTGCCATTTTGACAGTCTTTTTCGAGTAGAAGTGCATTTGAGTAACAGCAGCAGCCTGAAATTTTGGGACTGAGGATACGTCTACACTAGCCCCCTAGTTCGAACTAGGGAGGCTAATGAGGGCGACCGAAATTGCTAATGAAGCGCGGGATTTAAATATCCTGCGCGATTAGTATAGTCCCGGCGTCGCCATTTTGGAAACTGACTAGCCGGTAACTGCCTGCGTCTGCGCGGCAGAAGCGGATTCAAGATAAACCCCTTAGTTCGAATTAACTGTTAAACCTCATTGCGAGGGTAACAGTTAATTCAAACTAAGGGTTTATCTCGAATCCCGCCTGCCACGCAGATGTGGGCAGTTACTTCGGCTAGTCAGTTTCAAAATGGCGATCGTCGAATATGTTAATCGCCGGGATATTTAAATCCCGTGCTTCATTAGCAATTTCGGTCGCCCTCATTAGCCTCCCTAGTTCAAAGTAGGGGGCTAGTATAGACATACCCTTAGATTGTATGGGCCAGATTTTCTGATATGTATTTTTTTTTAAACGTGATTTTTGGAGCCTCCGTGTTTGAGCATCCTTTTTGGAAAATGTAGGCCTGTTTGTAAGACTTCCATCAGATCTGCTAGGCTGCTTCAGATGGATGGTGTGCACCACACCTTAAGATGCTTGGGAGTTTGTGCTTTCAAATCCAATTCATTATTGAGTAATCATACACCTAAAAAAGCCCCAATCTGCCATTTCATAAAGAATGAAACTGTCCCTGTATATATCTCTATTCAGCAGATGTAAAACAGGTTGAACCTCTAAAATCCGGGACTCTCTGGTCCGGCAACATCCATGGTCCAGCAGGACCATGGCTATTGCTGGACCAGAGAGCCCCAGCTGGCCAGGTTCAGAAATGCAGCCTGGGCTGGCAGTGGGGAGTGTGGCTCTAGTGGGGTGGCGCCATGGGGAGTACAGCCCTGGCCAGGGCTGATGGCAAGGAGCACAGCCTCAGCCAGAGACATCGGGGTCAGGGGCCAGGAGTGTAGCCCTGGCCAGGGCTGGAATCAGAGTGGCCAGCAGCTGGACCCGGAGAGCAGGCCAGTACTGTGGGGGGTTCAGTCCTAGCTGGGGCTGGAGGAAGCAGGACAGCCCCTGTCCAGGGCTGGTGCAGTGTGGGGGGCTGGGCACAGTGGGGAGGCAGCATGGAGCACAGCCCCAGCCAGGAGCAGAGCCCGACACCGGGAGCCTTGACCTCCCCTTGCCCAGCAAACTCTGTGGTTTGGGACCACTCAGGTCCCCAGGGTGCCAGACAAGGGACATTCAACCTGTATCTACTTTTTATTCTTGTTTACTGCATACAACATCATGTATTAGATGTGAAGTCTCAGGAGTACATAAACCGGAGATTCTAATCCTGACACATGACGGTGGCATGTCCCATAAAGGGAAACCATCTCAGACTACTTGGTTATAAATCACAGTTACCAGTTATCAAAGGTAGAAACAATAGTTTGGTCCCTCGGGATATTCATGAACATGAGCAATATTGCTAGCGTGGCTTAAATGTTATTTAAATCTGCAATGTCCTGCTGCAGTGCTGAAATACAAACAGGGGCGGTCCTAGACTAGCTGCCAGCAACTGGTGCCCTAGGCGAACCATGCAATCGGTGCCCCCACCTCCAAACCCCTCAATGATATTGCGCCACCATTTGGCACCCCATTTAACTTGGCGCCCTAGGCGACCGCCTAGTTCGCCTATATGGACGGGCCGCCCCTGAATACAAACTCCGAGATCTATCCAAGAAGGGACCGTGTGGACCTTGCTGTACACCAGGACTGGGTGGATAGATATGGCTTACAGCTGGCATTGATCTTGGAAGGATCAGGAAGAAGACTGGGACTGAAAGAACCATAACCCCTTCTCTTAGACTCATAGATATCATGATCATCTAGTCTGACCCCCTGCATGTTGCAGGCCATAGAATCTCACCCACCCACTTCTGTAATAGACCCCTAACATCTGGGTGAGCAACTGAAGTCCTCACATCATGAGTTAAAGATGTCAAGTTACAGAGAATCCACCATTTATACTAGTTTAAACTAGGGCTGAGTTAGTGTACACGTTTGAACGGTGCACCTGGGCTCATCAGTTAACCTTCATGGTTACATGCAAGCCCCTACAGAGGCAGCAGTGGAGGAGGGGTGAAGAGCAGGTGGGAACTGGTGCTCTTTCAGCAGTTACACTTCCCCCTCCCCAAAAATGCTTTTTAACATCCTTAGTTTAAACCTGCATTTCCCCGTTGCTCTGGGGAAGGTTAATTTGCACCATCTACAAATAGCACACACTGTCCAAACCCCTAATTATTTTTGTTGACCTTTTCTGAACTTTTTCCAATGCTAATATATTTTTTTGAGATGAGGTGGCCACATCTGTACACTGTATTCAAGATGAGGGCGTACCATGGATTTATATAGCAGCAATAAGGTATTCTCTGTCATATTCTCTATCTCTTTTTAAATTATTCCTAACATTCTGATTTCTTTTTTGACTGCACATTGAGTGGATGTTTTCAGAGAACTATCCACAATGACTCCAAGATCTCTCTCTTGAGTGGTTATGGCTAAATCAGTCCCCATCATTTTTTATGTATAGTTGGGATAATTTTTTCCAATGTGCATTACTTTACATTTATCAACATTAAATTTCATTTGCCATTTTGTTGCCCAATCACCTAGTTTTGTGAGATCGTTTTGAAGCGCTCCATAGTCTGCTATGTTCTTAACTATCTTGAGCAGTTCAGTATCATCTGCAAATTTTTCCACCTCACTGTTTACCCCTTTCTCTAGATCATTTATGAATATGTTGAATAGGATTGGTCCCAGTATGGACCTTTGGGGGACACCACAAGTTACCTTTCTCCATTCTGAAAACTGACCATTTATCCCTACCCTTTGTTTCCTGTCTTAACCATTTATCAATCCATGAGAGGACCTTCTCTCTTATCCTATGACAAGTTAATTTACGTAAGATTCTTTGGTGAAGGACTTTGTCAAAGGCTTTCTGGAAATCTAAGTACACTGTATCCACTGGATACCCCTTGTCCACATGCTTGTTGACCCCCTCAAAGAGTTCTAGTAGATTTATAAGGCATGATTTCCCTTTACAGAAACCATGCTGACTTTTCCCCAACAAATTATGTCCATCTTTGTGTCTGACAATATTATTCTTTACTATAGTTTTCACTAATTTGCCCAGTACTGACATTAGAATCACCAGTCTGTAACTGCCAGGAGCACCTCTAGAGCCCCTTTTAAATATTGGCATCACATTAGCTATCTTCCAGTCATTAGGTACAGAAGCTGATTTAAAGGATAGGTCACAAACCACTGTTACTGCTGTAGCAGTGGTGGCACCCAGGAGCCCCAGACCCTTTCAAATGGCTGGGCTCTGTTGCAACTGCCTCCTTCCCTCCCCTCATCAGTGGGCCTGGCTATGCCACGGGATGGACTGGATGGCAGAGCCAATGTGATATACATATCCCCTGCCATGCTCTGCGTCATCTGTGTGTCTGTGTGGGAGGGAGGGTGCAGTGGCTCTGTGGAGCCTGCTTTTCTTCCCAAACTGCTAGCCATGATGTGAGCAAATGACACAAGCCAGACCACAATTTGCCCCTTACTTTTATATGAACTACAGCCAAACTGAGTAGTGCACTGATTCCCAACCGTTGTGACAGTTACATCTGCTGCTACGTCAGGCTTTAAAGACCAGGACTTTAAGGACCCGATCCTGCAAAGATCACATCTTCCACTGCAGGCTGCTCTTTCCCCTCAGCTCCTAAAGGGTGCTCCCAGACTACCAGAACATAACTAGAAATCCCTCTCATATACTACAAAATTCAACCTTTCATGGGAAGGAGTGACTAAAAAATGCCTGAGCCTGGAAGGAAACCTCCATAGCTTTCCTGTATTTATTTTATTATAAAATGCTTTGTTAGCCTGAAAAGTTGCTAATTTGCCATATGTGTGAGAGGGAGCATAGTCTAGTGATTAAAGCAAAGGACTGGGAGGCATGACTCCTGAAGGCTGCTGCTGAGTAATGCAAACCTGAAAAAAATCACAGAGGTGCACAATTTTTGGCTTTGGATACTGGCGCACATGAGGCAGGATGGTGGAACAGACTCTTAGTAATTAAAATACTTTACGCTTAAGGTGAAATGTTTAAAGATGACTACAAATGTAGAGAGGGGCATCTAGTGAGATTTTCAAAAGCGCCCAGGTGCCCAACTCTCATTGATTCTAATGGGATTACGTGCCCATATACTTCTGAAAATCCCATTTTGTTCCTACCTTCATTTATAGGTGCCTAAATATCTTTAAAAATCTGCCCTTTAGATCTCCCATTTATGGATCACACAGCACGTCACAAAAATTAATAATGCCTTTCAATGTCCTGAGAAGTATTCCTCTCCTCCTTTATTTATTTATTTTATTTTATTTATTTATTTTTGCAGATGGATTAATTAAAATAGACATCCACATTTTTAACTTGGGTGCCCAAAATTAGTTAGGGTTTTAGCACATATGTGATGGAAGTTCAATACACTAAGGTAAACTGAACATGGAAGTCACTGACATTACATCAGTGCTGCATATGGTCCTGTATGTTTAAAAGCATTAACATTGTTCTGGAAAGCCTATGGAAGTCTAATGGTTATTCTGTAGTCTGTGATATACAATCTTTACGAGCACTTTAAAATGCTTTTCCCCCAAGTGCATTATAAGATTTTTTTCCCCTCAAAAATCAATAAAATGCTACCTTGTCAATTTACTCGTTTAAATAATACAGGGCATCTGGCAATGTTGCAGCATCACTGGGGAGTGGCGCTAAAAACCATTTTAGTTGCTAGTAACTCTAATATGCACCAGAGGGCACCATACTACCATATATTGCATCTTTTATTACTGTGTGTCTGTTTTAGAAGCTTGAAACACAGATGACCTTGAGCTGCCAAAAAAAAAAAAAAAGCCTTTCTAAAAAGCATGAATCCATTCATGCACAGCTGTACAATAACAATTATTTCCC
Source organism: Rafetus swinhoei (assembly GCA_019425775.1). NCBI lineage: Eukaryota > Metazoa > Chordata > Testudines > Trionychidae > Rafetus > Rafetus swinhoei. The sequence continues at coordinate 198,381,220 of CM033424.1, read as the reverse complement.
AAAATAAATTATTTTATACCGTATCATGCAAAGAAGGGAAAGCTTCCCTAGACTCTCCTCCACCCCACAAGACATGCTATTACTTTTGTGTACAACCTGTCTAGCAGATGGCAACATCTTCGTGAAAAGGACTTTTCCTTCTTATATGTTTTAATAAAGCACCATGCACCACCACCAACCTTTTTATACATACATTCATATTCCTGTTCTCTTTCCTTGGCTGTATTGAGAGAAGAAGAAAGTCAGTTGTGTTCTTTGGGGTTATTTTCACTTTGAGTCTGACTCCTCCCAGCACTGTCGGAAATCATGTCAGGCATAAACAAACTCTCTCATCCCTATCAATCATTCTGTTTGCCAGAACAGCCACTTCGTTGTGATTCTAAAGCATACAAGGCTAAGTTGTTGGCCTGTTGCTCAACTCACAACCAGGAGGACCAGTAGACTGGTTTTTTTCTGGTCCCTACCTTTTGACCTGTCAAGCTTGGGTGGCCACAGTGGGCATCTCACACCTGCAGAGCTCTCAGGGTCATTTGAACACAAATCAAGATGATATCCCATGGAAGGATTTCCTCTTCTCTTGTGAAATTATACATTTTTGTACAATTTCAGTGGCCGTCTCCCTCCTTCTTTAATTGCTTTTAGATTTGTACTCCATGTGGCAGATCCACTGGTTGGTATCAGTGTACAGAGACCAGTGCATTGATGTTGCATAGATTTTCAGTATGATCTTGTTCAAACACAAAGTAATGCAGGAAAGTCCCATGGCCAATGTTATACAGGAGACCAGAGTCGATGTCTACAGTGAGCCCTTCTGGCCTTAAACACCATTAATCTTTTTTGAAAGTGTGTTCTGCAGCTGCTGGGGAAAGCAAAACAGTAATTCCACTCAGCTACTCCTAGTGTTACTGCTGACAGCTGTTAAGATCAGCTGAGCAGCACTGCTGTAGGAAACTGCTTTTCAGCAAAATACATAGAGGGACTTGCAGCAGATACAATGAAACCACATAGCAAAGCACTGCTGCTTCCTGTTTTAGGCCTGGTTGAAACTCTTATCATTGAGCAAAGAAAATCTGGGGCCACATCTTCTGTAAACCCTCCAAGTGTGGAGTTCCTGTCAGAGACAAAGGAAGTTCTATACATAGAAGACTTTTTCAACACTGAATATGTAGACTGAGAGTTTCACAAGCCCTCATCATTGACTTAACTCTGCTCCCACTGAAGTCAGTAGAGCAGGATTAGGCCATTACAGCATTTTGTTTACATTAAAATAAAATTAGTGCAGATCCATTGGGCCAAATGCTGCTATAAGTACTGATGTAAATTAGGAGAAAACCTATTGACTACAATGGAGTTATTCCAATATTATACTGGTGGCTTGAGAGTAGAATTTGGCCCCTTGACTTTTGCCATTTGTTTTATCTTCGATTTCATATCTCCATGTGACCTGCTGACTGGAAAGCAATGAAGAATTACATCCTGTAGTGAACCGATTAGGCTCTCTGCGGTTAGAGTTCAAACTGAGGTATGTGTAGCCCTGAGGGTACACGAGACATCTCTGGGGGTGTCAGACAGAAATTGTGCAATAGTGGTTTTTATTTATTGATTATATTATGTATTGCATTTTCATAATAGGCTACTCAGACAAAGATTTAAAACATTGAGAGAAATTGTTATACAAAATACAGCAGTTAATTTACTTCAAGATGTACCAGTGAAAACACAGGTACACTGATACACAGAGACCTCACCTCCAATTGCTATACAGCGTAGGTTCCATTGCCCATCAACTGTCCAGTCTAACTGAGCTCAGAATCGGATGAGATGTGGTTTTCCCCCGATTGTATACGTTGCACTATAACTATGTCTGTATAAACAGGTAAGTAGTAAGGCGGTAGTAAGGAGAACATACAAATTATCAGTGATGAGAAGGGTTTGGGTATGTGTGCAGCTGATACATCATCTGGAAGGGGATAGGCTGTACAAAAAGTTTAGAAACCTCTGCTCTAGTAGCTTATAATCTTCAGATAAAGAAAGTTTATGGAACTAAACAAATACCTTCATCACCATTTGGGTTCATTATATTTATAAAAGAAACAAATAAGAAAATAGAAATAGCAGCCTCAGTTAACCATAGTAGGAACTTAAAAGAACCCCTCACCTTGTCCAGAGCCTGGCAAAGTCCGTCAACTGCCCCGGCATATTTCATACTATGAAAAGTTACGTTATTAACACAGTGGCATACAGACTGTAGCTGTTTACATATTTTAGGGATTACCCATTTTAGCGATGCTTACAGGAGAAATGAAGACATTTGGGGAGGAGACATGACCACAAGTCCCAACAGGTAAAACACTTTCACTTTTACCTTAATATAAACCCTCTAAACTCCCTTTCTGGTACAGGCACAATAGTACAATGAAAATCGTACATAATCAGACGGCCGCAGGCCCAGTGTTCCCAAAGGATTTAGATATCCAAAGTGTATTTATCTTGGTGGTTTGGGGGTCCTTATTCCTATGGATTCCTTGGACAATCCCCCAGTCTGTGCAGTTCTCTCATGAGCTAACAAAGATATTTCAAAATATTGGTGCTCAGACACAACAGTGATGGGCACTTTAGACTGACAGATGAAGAGAGCACTAATATTTCAAGAGTGTTAAATATATATGAGCACTTGGGTTGTAGCTCCCAGATTGAGAATGGAAGAGGGTAGGCCTGACGTTTCCAGTTCCTGCTTATGACAATGGCATGTCTGACAGTAACACTGAGCCCTATAGGTGACGTGTTAGGTAGGTTCTGGCCTGTCAGAACTGGAGGAGGAGGAGGAGAAAAGGATGGTTAGGAAAGAAGGAAAAGACCAATGCCACTGAACTTTTAGTTCTTCTGCAGAACTCATGAAGTTGAAAAATTTGTGTTGTGACCCTGAGAAGTCCAAAATAAACAGAAAATGTGCCAGATGCTTGTTTTCATGCTAATAAATTCCCCATGCTAATATTGGAAGCCTTCCAATTACTGCACATGCCTCAGAAATGTATAGAGAAAATCTGTTAACCCTAAATTACTTGGCTTGTAGTTCCTGTGAGCCCTTCATTCCTTTTCATCAAGAAAAACAGTGAATGAGAAATAGCTAATAGGGGCATCCCTCTGATCACTCAACGACTCACCATATAGCATATCTATTGGTACGTCTACAAAGCAGTGTTATTTTGAAATAACTGGCGTTATTCCAAAGTAACATAGTGCACATCTACACTACAAGCCGTTATTTCGAAATAATGTCGAGCTGGAGGACTTCTTATTCCAACTCCTGGTAACTGTCATTTCACAAGGAGTAAGGGAAGTCGGAGGAAGAGTATTCTTCCTTCAACTTCCTGCTGTGTAGACAGCGCCAAAAGCTGAGTTATTTCAACTTCAGCTGTGCAATTGACGTAGCTGAAGTTGCGTAGCTTAATTAGCCCTGCTGTGTAGACATGCCCTGTCAGAGCTGTCTGACTGGCAGTGGTACTGGCTGTAAAGGGAATTTAATACATAAAGCTTTGGAACTTACTCCTCTTGCTGTCTGCCAGTGCCAGAGTTTGGCAAGCTGCAGATCACAGTGTAAGGGTGTTTTTATTCAGTTAGACCTTTGATTGAATAGCCAGAGCCAGATTTCTACTCTGCTAACTGGTGTAAGCATGGACTTGACTGGAGCAAATCTCTTCAGGACAGAGCTTCTCATCTGTGGTCAGCTCCTTTGTGCCCTCCTGGGAATGATATTGCAGGGTTTGTAGCATTAGTAATCACTCTGAATTGGTTTCCTCTCTATTTCACCTTTTACATTTCTAAGCAGTTTGCCTGTCTGCAAGGGCAGCTGCTAATTTGCAAAGCAGAGGTGCTGCAACTTGTTCCAATAGGATACATACAGCATTCTCTCAGATGGAGACCCCTATTTCTGTACCAGCTTGTTCTGTGCCTATGGTTGCCAGATGTCTGGTATTGAACTGGACAGCCCAGTATTTGCAGATTCCATCCCGTAAAAAAATTCAGAAAATACGGGACATGTAAAATGTCCAGTATTTTCTGTTTCCTGGCTCGGGCGTCCGACGGAAGGGCAGTTGGGACACGTGGTGCAGATCGGGCTGGCTGGAGTGTGGGGAGGATGGAGCAGGCCGGGAATTAAAGAGGCTGAGACTGTATTTCGGCCCCAGTCAGTCTCTCTCTCTTTTTTTTTTCTCAACAGAATTTTTTCCCATTTTGTGGGGTGTCAGTATTTTTTGTTAAACCATCTGGCAACCCTATCTGTACCACTTAATCTAGCAAACTAACTGGGGTTGACCACTCCTTGTGTATGGGAATATCTAACAGCCAACTTCAGAGCCTCGACCACCTTCTCTACAGCCTAAAGGAAGCCCCCTGTTGGAGCTCCACATTTCAGGGCTGTTTTGGAGAGAAGAACAGGGGAGTAACTGTTCTTTGCAAACATGCAGCATTTCTATTGTACCAACCCACCCAGGGGCCTCTCTGTTGTTGCTTCTGGGAACACTTGGTACAGAAGAGGAGGGAAGGACTGCATCCATGCAGGTGGCTTCTGCCTCCACAGCTAGGAAAGGTCCCTCCCTCATGGAGCTCGAGGCTTTACCCCTTCTAAACCAGAGTCCCCCAGGTGCAGCCTCCCGATGGAGACAGTGAGCAGGAAATTCTAAGGGTGCCTCTTTCCTGCACAGGCCTTTGCAGTTTCAAGAACTAGAAAGTAATTCACACACACTCCACTCCTAGCCCACTCCAGTCCTTCCCTTCACTTGTTAAGGCTGCCAGCAAGGGTGCTTGTCACATTCCAGGGTGCAATCCAGACCAATGAGGGGCTGTGTCACAGCCTGCCCTGCAATCCTGGGTGCCTCAGAATGCTTTGCTCCCAGCCAGGACCACCCACAAACAGCCTAACAACATACATGTCACACCCTGAGTCTCTGTGTATGGCTACAGCCCTTTTCCAGCAGCTGTGACCCCAGCAAGCCTGTCAGTAAAACTCCTGGTGTACTCTGGCTTCTACCAGCCTTGCTTTTCATTTGCAGAGTGGCCTCAACATGCACCCAGTCCTGAATTTTCCCCCAAAAATGTGTGTTCGCCACTGTCCAGATATTAAAGGTCTGGTGCCCCTGTGAAGGGTCAATAGCCAACAGTTTGCTACTTTAACTGGAGTTACCAAACAGCCCAGTTTAATCAAAACCCTGGATTAGTTTAGATTAAAAATATAACACATTGTTTAACTACAAAGAGAGAAGTTTTAAGTGAGTCCAGGTATAAAGTATTAAAGTCAGTTACAAGGAAAATAAAGACAAAATGCTTCCTAGAAGCTAAAATGTAACAAGCTAGTCTTGGTTCAAGATAAAATCCTTACCTCATGTGCCCAGCAACAGTGCTGACTAAATTTTCAGGTCAGGATCCCTCTAATGTTCCCTCTAATTTTTTCCATCCATATGCAGGACAAAATTTGTTATGTGTACCGAGACATGTGAGGATATGCACCACCAGTAAAAACACATGCTGCTGGCTCTACTAATCAGCTGGGTGGCACCTGACTCTCTCCTGGGTGGCTGTCCAAATGCACAGCTAACAGGGCTTAGGATCCCACGCTTCGCAAAGGATTGGTTTCTTTGTCTTAGGTCAAAGAGAGAGGCAGAGAAACAGGATGAGAGAGATATGAGGTGTGTTTGCCCCTAACTTTTACAGTCTAGTCACCCCTTGAAATACAGTTTTCTGAGGGTCACTCCTAGACAAAGCTCATTGCAGTGTGAGGATGGAGACATGGAGTCTCATGGTGAAAGAGGTTCCGTGTTGTTGTTTGCTAAAATGCAGATCAGTCTGTTCCTGCCCCACTTTGTTGGCAAAGAGTGGCCACTTGCCAGGTGATTGCCAAATCGACTTTGGTCGCACTGACTGGAGTCATCAGCTTGTCCTTTGTCTTTGAGAAACTGGTTCACCCCTTCCCCAAAACATGTCTGGAACATACAATATAGTCATAATTTCAGCATATCAATGAGCAGTGGTGTTATTGTTTTTTAATGACACCTGTGAGTCAGTAGGCATATATTGCACAGAGATTATTACAATAATGTGTAGGGTGTGTTTACAGGGGTCCTTTCAGTCACAGCACTAAATTTCCTTTATTTGTGCATGTGTGGTGTTGGCACCTGTCCATCAGAAATTGGATTGAGACCCACCACCTCATTTCTCAGAGATCACCACAGTCCAGTGACCTAGGAATGCTAAGATCCATTCCCTCTCATCAATGCATCTTCATCATTCTCCAAAATTCTATTTTCTGACATACTATAATTTTAAGTATTGTATGTAGGGCATAGAAGGAAGAGTCACCAGCTGACAGAGCCCTGGAAAAGAAATGCAGTCTGTTGTCTCTAGGTAGCTCATGTCAGTGTAACTAAGAATTGTTACTGCGAGACAGCTGTTTTGTGGCTGGTATGAAAAGATTTGGTGATTCTAGCTAAGTGACTAGTGAAGAGGTATAGATCACCAAATCATTTTGAATACTAACACTAGGCGCCCAATCCAATGCTCATTGAAGTCATTTGCAGTCTTTCCAATAGGTGTTGGATCAGGCCCTAACTGGCAGCTTCTGCAGCAAAGAGGGCAAGCACTGGATAAGTACTTCTCTGAACTATTTTCTTATCCCCAGCAAATGTCCTTCTAGCTCATAGATGAGGCATATTTTTGTGGCAATAGGGGAAGTTTGGTCTGCTGTGACCCATGTTTAAACTCTTCTGTGGATAGCCAGAGGACTTCATTCTCCAGTATTGCCAATCATATGTCTTGTAAACTTACCAAATTCAGCACACACTTAAAAGAAGAACTGAAAAAGTCAACAGCACTTCAGGGTTTCTATGAGAGCTGATGCAGGAATATTCACTGAACTAAATACTTGCCAAATTCTGGTCTTTTCTGGTATGCAAATCATTCCTGATACCTGTGAATGCATTGGCATTATTTGCAGGTATTTATGAGTAATCTGGATGAATGGTTCTCAGACTCTGTGTGGCTCACAAATTGTTTATTACAACTATTAGCTATTGTACACATTGTGGTGGATGACTGACCACGCGGTTATTTTTTCTGTTCTCTGATTGAACATTTGACACTTTATAACAGGAAAGTGATGAATAGTAAATAACTAATAGCATTGCTGGTATGAATTCTGGCTTCTCAGATAGTTATATGAATGCCAGCAATCATCTGAATAGTCACAAATAACAAACCAAACAATCCCATAAATAGCAGCAAATTAAATCCAAGTCATTTATTTATTATATTTGTCTGTCTACTTAGTCATTGCACATCCAGCTCCAGCTTCTACTAAGATTTACTATTCCATTTCCATATTTCAGGTTCAAGAAATTGCAAAAGACAAACTTAGAACATACAGCTGATTTTGAATAAAAAACGACAAAGCAGTTCTCTTTTGCATGAATTCCAGACATTCTAGGGGACAAGCAAGCTACCAGTAGAATATATAGGATGTTAATATTAGATGGAAGAGGTCTGAAATCCTAAAGTAAGCAAGCTCAGAGACAGGTATTTCAGACTGAGACTTGAATTCATAACTGATGAGGAACATGATCATTATTGTTTTCTTTGCTTTGGGCTCCTATACAATGTTAGCCAAGAAGAATGCTACCTTGTCTCTCTCAAAATATAGGCTTAAAAATTGAAAAGGCACCTAATGGATCATGAGTTTAGGAAGGTGCTTGTGATGCTGTGTGGAATTTGGGGGACACTTGAGGATATTATGAATATTAATATTGTAAAATTGCAATGAGTTATGCCTGATATGTCATGTAAGAGATCTGCAAAATTGTTATAATCTGCTAATGATAATAATCTCAGTTCTCTGATTGCATTGTCTGTGTATTTTGGGTTATGGATATGTATGTATGTCTGTATTACAAACTTGTGCTTTGCCTCTGGGTGACACCCACTGACAGTTTGATAATGCACTACCTAACCGGCTTGATGACCTATTAAGGCCAATCAGCTATTCAGTGGACCCATTCAAAGAAGGCAAGGTATGCAAGGGCATGCCTATGCACAAAACTTTAAGGTTTCCAAGACCATGTGCTGAGCAGCTTGTGTTTGGGACTAAGGAAATAAAAGTCATGTGGCAAAAGGAATATAAAAGGCAGCTGCATCTTCTCCATTTTGTCTTCATTCCTTCTTCCTACCTCTGATGTAACTTTTCTACAAACGAAGCTCTGAAAAAATGACTGAATGACCCAGTCAAGGTGTGGATGTGTTCCAAAAAGACTTTCAAGCCAGCAAACTCACCAGTACTGCTAGGAACTTGATGGACTTTAAAGTTGATATATATATTTGACTGTGTGATCATTTAATTTCTTTACTTTCCTTCCTTCTTTCCTGACACTAAAGGGTTGTTTGACAACATGTGACCACGTAATATGGCTGGCATTTTGGGGTCACTATAATCAGAGCATTGGAATGCAATAAAGGGTGCTGTGTGATTTTCTTTTTTTTTTTTTTTGCTTCTTGATAACCAATGTGGGAGCTCAGAAGCACAATTTGTGACTGGTTGGGACCAGGTACCTCTGGTCACAGTACTTCTACCTCTTTCATGTCAGAGTTTCAGATTTTTTTTCTCAAGTCAATTAAAATTTAGGTTTTTAGAGACAAAACCTAGCTCTTCTGAGTTAAGCATGTGTTAGGCAACAGCCTTACTGTTTGTTCTTTCATTGATTATCAGAGCCCCTCATATTCTTGTCAGAAGCTTGGAATGGAGTGCTGTCCATTTGTGCAGACCTATATTTAGCCATGGCACTCTTCTTCTCCTTACCTCAAGGATCAGCAATTAAAATAACTGGAACGGAGATAAGGGAAAAGGGCCTATCGGGCCTACCAGAAGAGAATCTAAGGAAAATTGCTCATGTAGAGTGACAAATTCTTCAACTTGCCAAGAACGGCATTACCGTCAATGACCCACAAAGCTTCAAAATCAATTTACAAAGCTTTATTCTGGAGAAATGAAAATGTATTGACTATCAGCGATGTAATGCTGGCAGGCCAGCTCATGCCAAGGACCCATATCTCTGCTGGGCACTGACAGAAACATAGCCAGAATCAGTCTGAGTCACTGTGTCATAGTATTGGTAAAAAAGGTATTAGAATTATAAGGATGTGTTTGGTCTTTAGACTTTATTGACTGCTTGTGAGCTATTGCATGCATTAAACTTACTTGTGCTATCGATGTTCCATATTGTACTGTGATATTTGAGCTGTGTATTGTGAATCTCTGTGACTGTATGAATCACCATATAGGAAAGTGACAATTAGTCTAATGGGCTGCTTGTGACAGGGTTTCTAGGGGGCAACCTGGATTATGGGATATCTGAGCCCTCTCTCCCACCAATCTGGGATATCCCTATCACATTCTGATGTTGTGTCAAGTCACACATCTCTGACAGCTGCTGCACTTATACAGACATTGACAGGCAAGGAGCTACATGAATGATCTGTCTACCCAGAGCTGTCCCTAGGGTACAGCAAATCGGGGCCACTGCCCCCAGGCCTTGAGCTTTGGGGGGGGGGGGCATATGTTCCAGGGCTAGAGCAGATGTCAATAGCCCCCTAGCAGAACCTCCCCCTCCCCTATCACCTCCTGCCCACCTGTGGGTCCTGTGAATCAGCACCTCACTCTACCTCCCAGCACATACTGACTGTGTTTCACAGTGTCAGGAGGTGCTAGGGGGGAAGGGAGAGAATCAAGGGTGCAGTGCACTCAGGAGAAGAAGTGGAACTGGATGGGAAGAGGCAGGATGGGGTGGAGCAGGGATGGGAAGAGGCAGAGCGGGTGAGATTTTGGGGGAAAGAGTGGAGTATGGATGGGGCCCAGTCAAAGCTGGAAGGAATATTCCTCCGCCCCTCCCCCCACGCCTGCAGGAGAAACTCAGTGCCTCTGTCCCCAGCCCTGCACCCCTCCAGGGTTATCTCTATCTCAGCCACTCATGAACCATCAATAGAGAGACTCCAGCCTTGAACCCCAGAATTATACTATCTTGCACTAGTCAGAAGCCTGGCCAGTGTAAGATCATTGTTCTGTCTGCCCTCCCTCAAGGTGGAGAGGACACACAGTAGGTTTTGTAATCTGAGCTGAGATTTTCCAAATATTTCAACCAAACCACAGTTTTAAGTAAAATATAAAAGAGGTTTATTAACTACAGAAAAAGAGATATTAAGTGATTAGAAGTTGCAAGAGCTCAACGTTAGTTACTTAAGAAATAAAAATAGATTCACAGTCTGAGTTCTCTAAACTAAACTGAATTTGAATCAGGCAGAGTCTCATCCTGACAGATGGTACAAGCAGGCTTGCAGATCTTCAATACACAGGATGGGACTCTTTCCCAGCCTGGGAACAGCCTCCCGCAGTTCAAAGTCTTTGTCCTCCAGACATGTTTCCAGGTGTTGAGTTGTGCGGGGAATGAGGCCAAGTGATGATGTTACTTCTCCACTTTTATAGTTTCTTCCAGATTGCTGGAAAGATCTTTTGACGTGGGGATCAGGTAGTCCCGATTGGTCAAGCAGTCTCTATTGTCTACTGCTCTCTGTCTGAAAAGTGTTCTAGGATGGCCATTGGGAGAGTGAATTCTCTTGAATGAGCCATCAGCATGTCTGGCTACTCCAGCGTTGTACTTGAATGGCTGGTTGTGGGTGTTTCCAACTTCACAACTCATTTCAGTAGAGCGTGTGCGCGCACACACACACACACAAAACTTCATAATTTCCCATGCAGTGATAGCACACCCAGTCCAACAGGATATTAATGTTCAAGATAGCAAGACTTTTAAAACGATACCTCCCGTGGCATGAAACATGATTATTGGACAGTGGTGAATACAGAGGTTCCAAGATGCTGCTTTGAGGTCCAGGCCCGCATCAGTACTAGACAGGCTATGGGTAGGTCTCACAACTGGAAACTCCTTGCATTTGGATTTGAGGGATCATCAACAAAAGGACTAAACACATTTACTGTTGTTCAGATCTCCTCCCTAGCAGGATTGGCCATCTGAGTGGATTCCTCCCACCAGTTTTCTGCTCAGGACATATGGCAGTAAGGGAATAAAACCTACTAGGAATTAGGCATCACTATGCTGCTTGGACTATAGGAGCAAGGGACAAAGTATTTCAAGGCATAAGTAAGAGATCTGCAGCTGCTGCGTTAGCCCTAAAGAGCAAATGAAACTTGCTGCTTATAGACATCTCATACGTTTTGAAACCTAAGACTGTAGCCCATTCATGTGTCTGCTTGCTTGCTTTAACCTTGTAAATAACTCTGACTTCCTCTTCCTATGTAATACATTTTCATGTAGTTTGCTACAGGATTAGCTACAAGCATTGCCTTTGGGGTGAGACCTAAAGCACAATTGACTTGAGCTAAGTGACTGGTCCTTTTAAATTAGGAGTAATTTAAATGATTGCTGTGGTTCTTGGTGTAAGGAGCTATCTATCACAGAGCTACACTCACCTGGATGGCAAGACAGACCAGAGTACTCAAGGGGACTGCCTGTGAATCTGCGGAAAAGGTTGTTAAAGTGACTGCAGAGTTTGCACTTAGTGCAGTTGGTTGGTGGCATTTAAGTTCAGATCCCAGTTTGAGGTTTGCATACCTCCCAACACTGACTTCAGCTCTAGCCAGGGGGGTCCTCAACTTCCTGCTCCACCTCAAGCCCCACCCCTGTCCATCCCTTTTCCCAAATCTTTGCCCTGCCCCACTTCTTTCCACCCTCTCCCCAGAGTGCACCGCATCCCCCCTCCTCCCTCTTGCTCCTGGAGCCTCAGAATGCCTTGAAACAGCTGTTCTTCAGCAGGGAGGAGGAGGAGCAGATCAGCAGGGCTGCCAGGGATGGAAGGTGCTGGAGGCAAGGAGTGGGGGGGGGAGGGCTTGGCTACCAGTGGGTGCTGAGCCCCCACTAATTTTTCCCTGTGGGTGCTGCAGGGCTGGAGCACCCACACAGTTTTGTGCTCTGGCTGATAATGGTCTGAGGTTGGTACTCACCCTTCCTGCACACTGTGGGGAGTGTCACAAATTGTCAAAAAAGAAGCTAAGTACCAAAGCTCATCCTGCTGGGCACTTTCAACTCTTTTTTTTTTTTTTTTTAAAGATCATAACATACACAGGCTGTCAAACTTTGCACGTTTGGTTGTAAAAGCAAACACTAGGGAGTCTATCCCAGTGCAGCACATGGTGTTCTTCTGGATCTTAACATTCTTATTTTCCTGTTCTAATGATCAGGGTATACAGTACTATACAGGTCCCTCATCATCCTCTCCCAAAGGTGTGAGATGTTGCTCAATGAAAATAGTACACAGGCCTGGGAATTTAATCAATTAGTTCCTCAACATCCCTTGTGCTGGTTTTGGGAGCTTGCAAGGAGGACTTTTAAAATCCAAAAAACGTTTTTGTCTTTTGTTCTCATAGGTGTATTAGGAAATAGGGAGTGGTAGTAAAGGAACACAAGATAGCAGGGGTTTGAATTTAACGTATGGAAAGAATTGAAAACAGAGTATGTTTTGATCCTGAAAGTTAAGGATCTCTCAGATGTTCTTCCCATTTTAACTTTGATGTCAGTATGGGCCTCCATGGAGAAGATGCAAGAAGGGGATCCATTTAAATTAAACCACCCCTAAAGCCATCAGGTAATCTCCCCAGATTTCTTATACCCAGTACCTCCAGTGAGTAAGAAACCAGCTTAAAGACTTGAATCCAGGGAATAAGAGGCGAGGTGTCTCTAACTGTGTGCATCAGATAGCTCAATTTATAAAGTTATCCTCCCTCAAAAAAAAAAAAAAACCCAGCATATAATTTCCCTTTGGGTCTCATGCAACCCACATGAGATCGTTCTTCGTGGCTGATTTTGTGGAACCATTAAGGGGACTCAACATTAACCTGGCTAGTATTTCTCATTAGAACCAAGATTAAAAGTGCCATGTCAACAAAATTGGTATAGCAATCACTCTACAGAAATACAACAGCCAATACTCCTGCATCTAACAAGATGGAAAGAAGACAGAAGTGCAATTGATCATACTATTGGCCTAGCCTTGTTAGTTTGTAGGGGCTTGCTTTTTGGACGTTACTATTACAGAATGACTTCCTGATTTTAAATTAATGTCACTTAGCAGAAAGTTTGCTAATGCTGAGCTTTTATTTTATAAATCTATAATTTTTAAAGAACACTTTGATACAGAAGCCCTATGCCAACCATGTTAGATTAGATCAAATAACTTTGCCTAATATTATTGTGGAAAGTTAAGCAATGACTTTCTGTGAGATATCTTCCATGACAGCTACAGTATGTAATACTGTAGATGTCAAGAGCTGATGGATGACTGAAATAAGGATGCTTTAGAAGTCTGCTCTTTTTTTGTGGACAAGAGGTATTAATCAAATTGGTCTTATCTCAGAAAACAAGATCCAGTTAAATACATCCAACCCATAGTCCTCCAAATTAGGATAGTGACTGCCTTAAAATAGGGGAAACTTGGCACAGTGACATTAGCTTTATATCTCTACAACCTGAGAGAGTTTATCTGAATTGTATTTTAAGAGAAAAACTACATGTGAGCACATTCCTCTTGTTTAAAGTTACCCATGCTATCTCCCACTGGCACTAGCCTTCTGTGGTAGGTTTTAGTTTCTATGGAGGCTGAATATTTAATTCTACAAAAGAGACAGTATCCTGTCAAATGTTGTTAGTGTCCATAATGTATAGGAAGGAAGAGTGGGGACACAATGTGGCTGTTTTGCACCAGCAAAGGCTCACAAAGCAGCCTGAATTCAGCATGGAATGCTGAGTGGGAAAGTATAGCTCAACAAATTCGTCAATAATAAATTTCTTCTAGTACCATCCCATAGAACTGAATGGAGTCAAATAATTGCTCTCTCTGTTAGTGTTCAATTCAAAGGGGATGGTGGGGTATTATTGTTACTGTTACTGTTATTCTGCACCTGACGATGCAGCAGTGCGATGTCGTTGGAAGTAAGATACATGAAGACTGAATTAATGAAAAAGATCCACAGAAAAGCAGAACAGATGCAAATGCAGTTTCAGTAAGAAAGGGCGACAGCAAGATTTTTCTTTATTGGTATCATACAGCTGTATAAATTTGCATTCCTGCATGCCAAACTACTCGTCATGTTGGAACTATAAGGAGAAATGGTATTTTATATCTTGCCAGCACTTTGCTGCACGAGAGAATTCTCAATCGTACTGTTAGACCAAAGAAACAGGTTCGTCCCATAAAGGAACTTACAAAATATACTGTGTTAACTATGCCAATTGAGTTTAATTACACATAAATTTTGATAGGTATTATCAGAGTTTCTTTTAGATGCTTGCCCAAAGAATTATAACTAGAATACAAACCAATTACAGATAGAGGAAGGTTTTCCCAATTTCTAGATTCACTAAGGACAATTTTTGCATAACAGGGAAGGTCCAAGCTATTGTTAAACATTGCAAGTTCCAGGTCTAAAGCCAGCATCACTGAGTTTAATCAATTCAAAATACATTTTAAAAACCCCTTTACTCTGTGAACTTCTTTGACCCTGTCTTTTAATTGCGACCACATTAGATTTACTGGATGAACTCCTTGCAATGGAAAGAAGATATTTGTCTCTTGCGATTCTTTTAGATCTGTCAATGACCTTTCATTCTATTGATTGCGAGGTTCTTTTTAGGCCCATGCTGATCCAGGTAGGGTAATAAAGGCTCTGTGTTAATGAACCTTCTGTTTCCTCTGCTAGCTCCAAGAAAGTTTCTGGGGAGCAGACCATGTGCCTTGAAGGTTGCCTCTTGCCAGGTTTCACACAGGTTCTATTTGGACATCTCTCCTGCTCAGCCTGTGACATTATTTGCATTGTAGTATCTCCAGTATTCATTTTTTTTTATCAGTTTCACATAGTATACTTGCTCAATTGCCCCAGGGTCTGAGATAGAGGCATGAGAGTGAGCTGACTGAGACATAACCCAGATAAATTAGAGCTGATGCTGATCTCTCAAAGCTTCTAAAGAGAGAGGTTGTTTGACCCCTGAAATGGAATAGGGATGTCCACCAGTTAGGGTCACACATGGCGTGTCAGGAGCCCCATTTGCTCCTTGAATCCCAGACAATGCTGGAGGTGGAAATTATGCTCCATCTCTGCATCGCCATACTCCATCTGCATTTGGTTACATGACTGTGGCCATTTCTCACTAAACCAGATCTTGCTACAGCCTTGTTGACTTCCAGACAGGATAGGCACAATGCAATGCTGTCCATGAGCATGTTGAGAAGCAATAGCTACTGTCAAATTCAGCTACCCACGTACTTAAAGGAGCTAGCTAGAGTGAGCATATGTATCACCACTATTCTATGAAGTCACCACTCATTTTTAATATGCAGTTAAAAGGGTTGATTTGGTTTATGAAGCTTTATTAGCTTTGGAAGCTGGTTACCAAAGACACATTTTCTTTATATGCGTTCTTATGTCAATAAAGATTAACTATGGTTCTTTTAGTAACATTCTCTAGCTACGAAGGTGGGGATAGGAGGGGTAAAGTCTTCCCAATAGAAAGCCCTTTGCTCTAGACTTAACTGTTTCCAAATTACTTCTAATGTGGCTGAATCTGAATGAATGAAATGTAAAAGATTTCCCATATTTCTCTCCTTTACAGTGGCTGATCAATGCTTGCCTTCTTGTATCCTAACTTTTCATTGTCTTCCAAAAGCCCTCTGTAGCAGGCATAAATTTTGGTAATTAAATTGGTAATATTTGCTTTACTCATCAAAGTAAATTTCCTCCCACTGGACTTTGTGTACTTGCTGCAATTGATTAACAGCACTTGAGCTACTGTTTATGTTTTCTTATGGGCTCAATAAACTCTAGTTTGGATAGATCTGTACTAGATTTTGTTATAATTAGAATTGTTCATTCTCATGTTCTGCCCCTTTTCCCACAGTGTGCACTGTGGTATCTCCCCTTCCCCAGCAGCAACCTGTACATTAGTATTATCATAATCTTTGCATAGGTCATGTAAAACTAACTACTGTGTATTGGCTTACGGGCTGCAACAAGAGTATCTGCACATACCAAATGTTATACCAGATAACAGACATAAAAGGAAAACTGTATTGCACCACAACATACTCAAGTCCAGATCCTATGTATATATGAATGCTTGTTTTTTCCTTTGTACAAAATAGTATTTTTGTATAGCAAATAAGAGTTCTGAACATTAAACTTGCTTTGACACCCATGTAATCTTAATTATAAATCTGAATGCCATAATAATAATTAATACTGTCGGCCACAGATTGACTTGAACATGTCAGGTTTTTTAGAATCTAAAGTGAAAGTCAGTTGACTGATCCTTTAGTAAAGTCCTGTGATATATTTTCTCCAAAGTTTATGGAATGTCTCTTTGGTAATGTTAATCGTGTGTTTTTAGTAGGATAAGGTAGTACAGATTTCTCATTGTCACATCTACAATGTGGGCTCTGTTGATACAGTGAGTAGATTTAGGACACACTCTTTGCCTAGAGGCATTGTGTCCTGTACTCTTAAGTCAGTGCCAGAGAGTTGAACTTGTAGGTTATTTCCTGGATTGCATAATTAAAGGGTTAAACCCTTGGAATATATGAAATGGTGGCCTGATACCCCAAATCAGTTTATTTGATATCAGCTACTTAAGCAATGTGTGTAGGAGGGTGCTTGATAATCCCCTTTAGAGCATCTGAAATGTAAACCTGAGTTCCTTTTGTTCCAAATAGATGCTAAGTAGTAATGTTTATGCAGCATAAGGTGTTTTATTTGCTTGTTAAGTATTACTAAGGGGTATTCAGGAGGCTGCAAAAGACTATTCAAAAGCATTTTGCCATTGATTATCCTTCAGAGACATTTTAAGATTTTAAGTCCAAAGTTTCACAACTAAGAAGTTATACAAAAAAACAAGAACTTATTTGGTGAGGCTATTGACTGGGTGTTTCTTCTAATAGGTTCTTCCCCAATTGTGAAGTTTCTCCTTTTACTAACCACATTTTAAAAGTACCGATCTTATTGGTACATATAGAAATCACTAGAAAGTTGATGATTATATTTAATTTGGTGTTCTTCAAATTTCAGTATTATTATACCTCAGAAAAAGTCTCCAATAGACCATGGTGCTTGAGTATCACATCTTTTAGAATCAACATTTTTCTGTCCTGGAGGAAAACCTAGTATCCTTTTGTAGTGTGGCAGAGTGGCTGCCCACTGACCCGGAGATGGAGGAACCACTCCGGGAGGCCTAACCGGCTTACACATGTGTATTAAAATAACAGCATTTATACCAATGTACACAATTGCTTATTTTCAGAGAAGTGGCTCGGGTAAGATGCTATCTGACTTCCTAAGGAGCAAAGTATCTTCACCACAAATCAGGTTGGAAAAAATAAAAGCGGAACTATGTTACTTCGGTGCTTTTAAAGTGGAGGGTTAATTTGATTTTCTGTAAAGTGGTACCAGTGTCAAAAGTATCCAACTACAGTTGTCCAGTTACAGAATTTCCAGTCGGGGAAGTAAGTATCTCCCCTGGCCCTCTTTTTTTTTTTTTTTTTTTCTGTTTTTGGAGCTTCAACAAGCTGCTTCTCAGTCTTTTGCTATATAAATTGATGCCTATTCTCTGAAGTGGTTTTTTTAAACCTAAATAGAAATCCTGGGAGGACTTGTACTGTACAAGAACATTCATGTTTTTAATCAAGTTGATTCAGCCAAGCAGAAAAAAAATGAGAAATGAACCATCTCCAAAGCTCTTGATTCAAGGAACATAATAATTAAAGATACTCTGACTGGGTGGGTACATATGGGCATCAACTCTGGCTTTGTCATATTTTCACAAGTATAAAATATAATTCCATAGGCCTCTAAGACTTCTTTAAGGCATTGGAGACAATGTAGTGTGCATTCCATTGGAATAAAGTGAAGTTGCCTTGCAAAAAATGCAATTTTATGTCCTTCATTATGGATTGTGATGACCTGAATGACTGGACGATCTGTGGTAGTTGCTTCAAGTCGTTTAGTGGATGGAGCGAATAAAGAGGTGACAAAGGACACATTTACCTTGTGTCACTGTAGGAGAATGTCTCTGATGTGGGTCTAGTAAAAAAAAAGGAACGCAACTGGAGAAAATATAGACATTTGGTGTTGCTTATAAAAGTGATATTTACAATTAAATTAAATGTCTTCAGTATGACAAAAAGATCAACCCAAAGAACTCTATCAATGACCTTTTCTGAAACTGTTGATAATAGAAATTGCTTGTATTCATTTGTGTTATGTAATTATTAATACTTAAGAAGAAGCAATTAATTTATTATTAATTATTAATTATTATTGTTATTACAAGTATTTCTTCCAGGAATATAGCCAGATTAATAAGAATTAGTAGTAGGGCTAGAGATAATTTGTTTGCTAAGAATTGTTACTGTATTTTATTGTCAAAGATAATTAAATATATTATTATTTGTATTATAGTAATACCTAGGAGCTCTAGTCATAGATCATTTGATATGCCTTTGTATAGTGTCTCAAATAAAAATGTTCCCTGCCCCCAAAGAGTTTGCAGTGTTAGAATATTAGTTAGTGTGATTTACAATCTTCTAGATTTATATATTTTAGGAGTTATTATAATACAGCCGGTCCCCAACTTATGGACGAGTTACGTACCAATCACTAGGTTGTAACTCAATCTCTTTGTAAGTCGGATTACATTCACTTACATACGGCTGCGCTGTTCATAAGTGCAGATTTCGTTCGTAACTCGGGTTCCGGCTGTACAGGCTTTCAAACAGGAACAGTCCCTCTGTTCAAGGCAGTGATTAAATAAACGAAGTATTTGGAGCACTGAAAGCTCCTGGAAAGCCTTTGGGAATCGCTATTTGAAAGGTTCCTTATACTGTATTGAACTTCATCTGATCTCTGTTCTTCTCAAACTATACATTTTGTTCTTCAGTGATCTGTGTAATTTTTTGAGGTTTTCAAAACAACTATGCTAGGTAATTATATTGTACTAGAAGATTTGCCCAGCATTGCTTGAGTTCTTAACACAATTATTTTTGGTTTTTCTTCATTTAAATTGTTGCTCCGGGGTGGGGCTGGAGCTGAGGGGTTCAGTTTGCAGGCTGCCCCGAGGAGAGAGAATTAACTCAACCCTCTCTCACCACAGCAGCTTGGGGCCAGGTGACAAGTGCCTCTGCCTGTCTGCTGCAGCTGAAGCAGGTACAGCCAGGGAAGAGGTGCATGTCCCCCAGCTGCGACAGGTCC
The DNA here is from genome assembly GCA_019425775.1 of Rafetus swinhoei. Lineage (NCBI taxonomy): Eukaryota > Metazoa > Chordata > Testudines > Trionychidae > Rafetus > Rafetus swinhoei. The sequence continues at coordinate 198,361,878 of CM033424.1, read as the reverse complement.
AGGTTCATCGGCCCCCTGTACTCCCCAGCCAGAGTGAGGAATGCAGCAAACTGTGCACTTTCCCCTCACTCCCTGATGAAGGGGAACAGCCAGCAATATCCCCATACAAATGGGAGGAGGGCTGCAGCCCCCCTGCCCTCCCTGCAAGGCACCTGGGGTTTGAGAGGCTCAGAGATGGGACAGTCCTGAAGGGGAGGAGGTGTGCTCCCAGCCAGTCCTTTGCACGTGCCTGGTGATTCTGTCTCTTTTCAGTATGGTTTTATGCATCCCCATATGCATGGGGGGAGAAAGATTCAGCCCCCGCCACAAACACAGACACACACACACTCACAACCAAACCCTGACCTTGCTTTGAGTTATGATAAAAGGAAGATGTGTAGCAAATTTGGTGATCCTAGCTCTTACCATTTAGAAGGAGTTCTTGAACAAACGGATGGATGAACAGACAAAATAGCCTCGCTTGTTCACTCACAAACAAACTCTTGCAAATATATAGTAGACTATATGGGTGAATACTTTTCCCCCCCATACAACTCAGAAAATACTGTCATTACCCTGCTATCAGTTTGGATTTTTAAAAAATGTTCTTCCATTATAATTATGAGTATAAGTCAGCATGCGTGGAACTGCAGATTTTTAAAGCATAAGATTAGTTTTATTTTCACATTTACACAATTTTTTGGCATATGAGAGAGCTGCTTATGACCTTGCTATGAAGATGTTGTCAGCTTAAAATGGAATTTCTTTAGCTAGAGCGTCTGTTTCCTGGGAAGCAGCAGTTGTTAGATTTTTTTTTCTTCTTCTAAGTCCATTTTCTTTGGTGAAAAGACTGTTTTGATTTGTGTTATTTATTAATGGGCATTTTTCTAATATAGGCCATAACTGTCTTGCACAAAGCCTATAAGAAGACTTCCCTGGGGTGATTTATTTCAAACTACTGTTGTCTAATCATAGAAACATAGATATGTAGGACTGGAAGGAATCTCAGGAGGTCATCTAGTCCATCTTCTCATGCTGAGGTAGTATTAAGTATGCCTAGAATATCTCTGACTGATGTTTGTCTAAGAATTACCAGTTCTTAAGAGCCACCAGTTACAGATATTCCCACAATCTCCATTGATAACTTGTTTTAATACTTAACTACCCATAGAATGTCCAAGTTTTTCCTGATATCCAACCTGTAAGTTCCTTGCTACAAACTAAACCAATTACTTCTTGTCCTGCCCTCAGTAGACACAGAAAACAATTGATTACTGTCTTTATTATAACAATCTTTTACATATCTGAAGACTATGTATCATGTTCCTCAGTTTTCTCTTCTATAGACAAAACATGCACATTTTATTTTTCAACCTTTCCTTGTAGGTCATGTTTTCTAAATCTCTTATCATGCTCTCCTCTGGACCTCTCCAAAAATGTCATTGAGCAGATAAGAAGGAAATTTCCATCTGAGTATCTGGTCTTTGACATCTCATGCTCTTAATCAGGAGCAGAGTAGTGCATTATATGTGATGAATGTTATACTTGTCTTAGAAGCTATATATTTCAAAATGAGGAATCATGGACTTTGGGGTGGAAAGTAAAGTTACTATTTGGACTCAGCCTCCTCCAGACATCAACTAAGTCTTGTTCTCTGAGATAAGAAGGGAAGGTTTTAGATTTTTTTAAGTTTATCTGGAAATATAGATGGAGAAGAAACTTCTAACACAGCACTAAAAGCATCACTGCAGAAAGGAAAGAGTGTATAAACATGAACACCAATAAATATAACATTAGTAGTATAACCAGTGTTTGTATTTCCAAATGTCCTCATCCAAATAGCACCCTTTTTTCTGTATAACATCTTAATTGAGAAACACTCGCAATTGTACAGGCCTAAGATCCACATTCAGGATCTGAGATCTTAAAATTTCTCTTTAGTGTAATTGTGGTTAGTGCAGCCTAATGAAATACTGCTCCATTCCCTGCTTACAATTTAGCATTTTCCTTCATCTAGAGGCAAGTGATCTTAAATCTTGCCTTCACCGTACTTTACTCCATAAATAACTCTTCTCAGATGAAATCTGACACATACAAATTTAAACACAGGAATAAAGTGGCTATTAAGAGAAGAGGCAGTTCTTGCATGATAGAGAGCTGAAATCAAATACATGGATCTGCTGTATTAAAGAGGGTATTTAAGAATAGCTGAAGGAGTGTGGGGGTACAGTTAATTTTCCCTCTATCTTAAAGAATGGACTGATAACTGATCCTAGGAACCTATCAAACAAGGGTGGCTGGTGCCTGCAGGGGAAAGGGGTACAGGGAGGGTCACCCAGAGAGGCAGGGAGAGGGCATGGGGGCACCCATTTAGCAATTAAAATTTTGGGAGTGGCACAGTGCACATCCCAAGTGCTACTAAGAGTCACCTATGCTATCAGAAGAACTAGTAGTAAATTCTTCTATCATACACAGACATTTACATGTCAGTACTACCTATAAGAGAAGACTTATAAAGTAGCTCTGTGTCTGCACAAGGCTGAGCTATCCCACCCTCCCCTTCTACCCAACTTATGTCTACTAACTCTCTCCCCCAACTCAGGCCTGCTTTTTTATAGTGACTATTTTCCCAGCATGCCTTTCTGGTTCTGACCCTTTAAACTGGGCAGAGCCAAACAGCTGCAGCCCTAATGAGGAAATGTTGCACTTGGCTGCTTGTTTATTGCACTTCCTATTGCTCTAGTGGGTAAGTATCATAATTCCCTAGAGTATGTTTGTTTCTAGGATTCCTGTTCTTATTTTTCCCTCTTCAAATAGGCTATGCTTTCAAGGCTCAATAAAAACTACTATTGTCCAAAAGGCAAAACTTTGGGGCCATAGAGAAGCCTATAAAATAGGCTCTTCTATGGAGAGAAAGCTGAGTCCCATTGGTAATTACAGTCCAAGGTAAAACTTTGACTATATACTGGTTAGTCCATAGCAAAACACTAGTTGCGACCTAGGCACTATGATGATCAATAATATAGAGTAATAAATCTACTATATATTTGAGAAAGTTTGTCTGTGACTATGTCTGTTTGTTCAAGAACTCCCCCTAAATGGTAAGAGGACCACCATGTTTGTTACGCAGCTTCATCTTATCAGAACTTAAAGCAAGGTCAGGGTTTGGTTGTGCCAGGAAAATGGGATGTGCCTGGAATGGGATTGCTTCTCATAAAACCATACAGAAAAGAGACAGAATCACTGGGCAGGGGAAAGAAGCTGGCTGGGGAGTGCCCCTCCCCCCATACAGGACTGCCCTAGCCTTGAGGCTTCCACTAAATTGGCATTCTTTAGGGAGGGTGGAGGGGCCAAAGCTTCCCCTCCCCTGATTTGGAGGCATAAAAACATACAGAAAAGAGACAGAATCATGAGGCAAGTGAAAGCAACCCCCCAAACCTGAACTTGCCCTAGCTGGGGGACAGGCACCCCTCCCCCTGGAGCTGCAGCAGCCATGGAGAGGTGTTTCTCACCTGGCCCTAAGCTGCTGTGTTGACAGAGGACTGGGGTAGTCCTCTGTCTGTCAGTCTGCATACTGACCCCCCTCATCCACAGCCCCATCCCAGAGCAATGATTTAAATGAAGCATGGACATTTTCATTTTATTTAAAAAAAATGAGTTAAGAACCTGATCAATGCTGGGTAAATCTTCTAGTATAATAATAATGGTAATGTACTTCCACTAGGAACACCACTGGTTTTGCCCGTTCTCTGTATTTCACCCTATTCCCTGTGTTTGTGTATTGCTTCCCTGCAGGGAAGCAATCTACCAGTTTCCCACTCTCACCTGTGAGCTTCAAACCTATTTTCACTGCTCAAATGAGCAATGAAGTAGGTAGAAGGAGAAGCTCATTTTTCTATTAGTCTTTCAAGCAGCCAGCACTTAGAAACTGTCTCTGTGTCCAGTCTCTTCATATTTGGAAGATTTTTTTAACAATGTGGGCCAAATCCAGTCTTCAGGCCATGCTTTGGACAGTCCTGAAGTAGACTATTTTTAAGTTAATTCTGGATTATGTGATGGCAGTCAGAATCCAGGAGTCTGTAATGTCAATATCTTACTTTGTTCCTGTACACACTAATATCTTCCTTCAATCATTTTCCCTTGTGGGGGCATTTCTAAGCTTGACCTAATCACTATTAACAGTAAGGCTGCTCCTTTTACAGTTGCTGTGTATGAAAGCTTCATAGATAAATGTAAACTGCACTGTTGTGATGGTTTTGGTCACAGAAATCCCCTTGAGACTGTCACTTGATGTTCTGAGATACCCCTGAGCTCACTTGCCTCCCCTCTGGGGTGCCCCACAAGCCTGTCCTGCTGAGTCAGAGCCCCAGCCTCTTCCAGCACTCACACAGAGTTGGTGTGTGAGCCCACCGCAGAGCAACACAGACACTGAGATCAGCTCAGATCTGGGGTGGCTCAGTCACAGGAACTTGCCACAGCACCCGAGTGCACAGCCTCAATGGGACCAGAACCCCAGATAAATCCATCTTACTCTGTATAAAGTTTTATACAAAGCAAGCTCGTAAGTTGTTTGCCCCCTTTATCAATGAAAGAGAGAGATGCACAGCTATTTCTGCCCCCCAGATAATTATTTATACTAGGTTTATTAATAAACCAAAGTGACTTTATTAAGTATAAGAAAAAGGATTTAAGTGGTTGCAAGTGATAGACAGATCAAAGTAAGTTACTAAGCAAAATCAAACAAAACACATCAGCTAAGCTTAATATTCTACAAAACATGTTATATGCAATTTCTTACACTAACAGTAGTTCTAATAATCTTTTCTCACAGGTTTGGGTGGCCTCCCAACAAAGGCCTGATTCTTCTTAATGGTCAGGTCTAGGTGGTTGCAGCAGACATCCAGGCTATGTCTACACTACAAGGTTTTTGCGCAAAAATGGACGGTTTTGCACAAAAACCGGCGGAGCGTCCATACCTCAAGCGTATTTTTGCGCACGCACACACACGAAAAAAGTAAATCAACAGGACAGAGGGCTTTTGCTGGTAGAGTTATTCCTCTCCCCACAAGGAATAACTCCTTTTTGCACTATAGCTCTTGTGCAAAAAAGGCATGTGTAGACGCTCCGCAGGGGTTTCTTGTGCACAAAAAGCCTGTCAGAAAAAGCACAAGTGCTCTGATGGCCATTCTGTTAATGGCAATCAGAACGTCCTTGTGCAAGAGCGTCCTTGTGCAGTGTGGATGCTCTCTTGCACGAAAGCACATCGCTTTTGCGATGCGCTTTTGAGGTGTAGACGCGCTTTTGCGCAAGAAGTTTTTGTGGAAGATCTCTTCTGCAAAAAGTTTCTTGCGCAAAAACCCTTCAGTGTAGACAGAGCCCCAGATGGTAAACAGGGATGTCCTGGAGTCTGGCTGTCCCTAATGTCTGGTTCCCCACCTATAAATAGATTTTGCTGAAAGTGGAAATCCTCTGTGTTCAGTTTATACTTTTTCACACTTCCCATGGAAAAGTATAGCATCCAAAATGGGTTCCAGCATCAGGTGACCTGGCCACATATCTTGGCAGGATCAACCATAGTCCAGGCTAACAGGAAAAACAAGACTATTCACAGCTCATTGTCCTGAGTACTAACTCATTAAGTTCCTTGAGTACTATTAATGGCCTCACGTAGGCTACTTTTGGAAGAAGCTTTTCCAGAAGAGATCTTCCAAAAAAACTTCTTCCAAAAGAGAGTGTCCACACTGCCAAAGCGCATCAGAAAAGCGATCTGCTTTTTTGAAAGATAGCGTACACACAGAATGGACACTATCTCGCATTTAAGCTGTGATTACTTTGGACAGAATGGCCACCAGGGACACCTGTGCTTTTTCCTCTTTCCTCTGCTTTCGAAAGAACACCCTCTTCCCTATCCACACATGCCTTTTCCCAAAAGAGCTCTTTCGGAAAAAGGCTTCTTCCTCGTAGAAAGAGGTTTATCAATGTTGGAAAAACCCCTCTGTACTTTCAATTTTTTTTTTAAAGAACGTGATTGCAGTGTGGACCTAAGTGAAGGTTTTTTTTGGAAAAAAACATGTTTTGTTAACAATACCTTTTAAACTGGAATGAGCAGCTGCATTTTGATACTATGTCACATTCAAATAGTGACAAGTTCCTCACCCAAACCATTTTGTCCCCACTGCCCCGCCATTACCTAAGAGATTTCACACAAATAAATATTATGAAAGAAACTCTTTGGTTAAGAAAGAAAATATATGGTTCAGGGAATCAAGGAAGCAATTGTTTGATGGAAAGGGAAACATTAATCTGAAGACTTGGTTACAGTTGGATTTGATTAAGGGCTTACGTAAATTGTTCTCAAAGTGTGGTCTGTGGACCACTAATGGTCCGTGACTATCTTGCAGGTGGGCCGCAGGCTCAGAGCTTGCCCTTCCCCACAGCGGGGAACATCCCGCACTCCCTCGTGTGATTGGAGCACTAGCACCAGATTCCCACTGGGGAGAGCCCTGAGATCAGCTCACGGGGGAAGGAAGTGACTCTGTGCACAGCCATTCTTCCCTCCCCCAGCTGGGAGAATAGCAGCACAGGAAACTGCTCACATGGAGGCTTTCCCCGCTGTTCCCATTGTCTGGAATTGTGGCCAATGGGAGCAGTGGGGGCGGTGCCTAGGAATGGTGGGGAGCACAAAGCCAGGTAAGCATCCCATCTCCCTAGTGTCCAGACCCTCTCACCAAGACCCTGCACATACACCTCATTCCTGTACCTTCCCTCCCACCCTGACCCCATACCTTTAGCCCACTCCTGCACCCATTTTGTCATAATGGGTGGTTGGCTGGTGGTCCATGGAAAGGTTTGCGTTTAGGTGAGGTGAACCATGGGCCAAAAAGTTTGAGAACCATTGGCTTACGTTGATTGGAATCCTTTTCTGTATTTAGTAACTTTATATGTGATTTTAAGTAATATCCGATTACCTAAATTTAAACTTTGGATAGGCACTTATTTTATTTTAGAAACTGAAATAAAACCAATGGCTGGGGTACTTCAATCTACAGCCAACATACATAGTAATTTGTGTCTAGGATTATGTATTTGTACAACACATTTTGAGCACTATTCTATTAAATAGGCTACGTTTTTAACATATGAACTAGAAATGTGTGGATTTCAAAAAGGTTGGAGATTTGGCTAAGAAATTAGGGCTTTGTCTACAGAACAAACTTTACATATTTAAGATGTTTGTGAACTACCCTGCTACCTGTTATACTGTTGATCAGGGACCAGGACAAACTGTGTTCAGTATTGTTAATTCTGAGGGTTTCATCTGTTAGCTGAGACCATGTCTACACTACGCGATAAGGTCAAATTTATTAAGGTCAGTTTTTAGCACTCGATTTTCATAGAATCATAGATACTAGAACTGGAAGAGACCTCAAGAGATCATCAAGTCCAGTCCCCTGCCCTCACAGCAGGACCAAGCACCATCTAGAAGATCGTCCCTGATAGATGTCCATCCAACCTGCTCTTAAATATCTCCAGTGACGGAGTTTCCACAATCTCCCTAGGTAATTTATTCCAGTGTTTAACCACCCTGACAGTTAGGAAGTTTTTCCTAATGTCCAACCTAAACCTCCCTTGCTGCAATTTTAGCCCATTGCTTCTTGTCCTATCATCAGAGGCCAAGGAGAACAATTTTTCTCCCTCCTCCTTGTAACATCTTTTTAGATATTTGAAAACTTCTATCATGTCCCCTCTCAGTCTTCTCTTTTCTAAACTAAATAAGCCCAGTTCTTTCAGTCTTTCCTCATAGCTCTTCTTTTATAGGCCTTTAATAATTTTGTTGCTCTTCTCTGGATCTTCTCCAATTTTTCCACATCTTTCTTGAAATATGGTGCCCAGACCTGGACACAATACTCCAGTTGAGGCCTAATCGGCGCAGAGTAGAGTGGAAGAATGACGTCTCATGTATTGATCACAACACTCCTGTTAATGCATCCCAGAATCATGTTTGCTTTTTTTGCAACAGTGTCACACTGTGGACTCATATTTAGCTTGTGGTCCACTATGACCTCTAAATCTCTTTCTATAGTACTCCTTCCTAGATATTCACTTCCCATTTCTCCGGTTTGTCCAGATCATTTTGAATTATGGCCCTATTCTCCAAAGCAGTTGCAACCCCTCCCAGCTTGGCATTATGTGCAAACTTAATAATCATACTCTTTATGCCATCATCTAAATAATTGATGAAGATGTTGAGTAGAACCAGTCCCAAAACAGACCCCTGAGGAACACCACTTGTTATGCCCTTCCAGCATGACTGTGAACCGTTAATAACTACTCTCTGAGAACGGTTATCCAGCCAGTTATGCACCCACCTTATAGTAGCCCTATCTAGATTATCTTTCCCTAGTTTATTGATAAGAAGGTCATGCGAGACTGTATCAAATGCTTTACTAAAGTCTAGGTTTACCACGTCCACCATTTCTCCCTTATCCACAAGGCTTGATATCCTATCAAAGAAAACTATGAGATTGTTTTGACATGATTTGTTCTTTACAAATCCATGCTGGCTGTTACCTATCACCTTATTTTCTTCCAGATGTTTACAGATGGATTCTTTAATTACTTGCTCCATTATCTTCCCTGGCACCGAAGTTAAACTGACTGGTCTGTAGTTTCCCAGGTTGTTCTTATTTCCCTTTTTATAGATGGGCACTATATTTGCCCTTTTCCAGTCTTCTGGTATCTCTCCCAACTTCCATGACTTTTCAAAGATGATAGCTAAAAGCTCAGATACCTCCTTGAGTATTCTAGGAGAATACTCCTTGTGTAGAAAGATATAAAAATCAAAAAGGAGTCATATAAAAATAAAAAAGGAGTCATATAAAAAGTGGAAATCAGGACAAATTACAAAGAAGGAATATAAGCAAACACCACAGGTATGCAGGGGCAAGATTAGAAAGGCAAAGGCACAAAACGAGCTCAAACTAGCTAGAGACATACAGGGTAACAAGAAGACATTCTATAAATATATTAAAAGCAAGAGGAAGGCCAAGGACAAGGTAAGACCATTGCTCAGTGAAGAGGGAGAAACCATAACAGGAAACTTGGAAATGGCAGAGGTGCTTAATGACTTCTTTGTTTTGGTCTTCCCCAAGAAGTCTGATGATGAAGGAATGCCTAACATAGTGAATGCTAGTGAAAATGGGATAGGTTTAGAAGATAAAATAAAAAAAGAACAAGTTAAAAATTAGTTAGAAAAGTTAGATGTCTGCAAGTCACCAGGGCCTGATGAAATGCATCCTAGAATACTCAAGGGGCTGATAGAGGAGGTATCTGAGCCTTTAGCTATCATCTTTGAAAAGTCATGGAAGTCAGGAGAGATTCCAGAAGACTGGAAAAGGGCAAATATAGTGCCCATCTATAAAAAGGGAAATAAGAACAACCCAGGAAACTACCTTTGACAGGAAGGACTGAAGAGAACACCACCTGTGCTCCAAACTCCCTCACCCGTACTCCCAGAGCCCTGTAGTCATTCTTGATCCACGCAGGGTCACACTTTGCAGTATCATTTGTGCCCTCATGGATGAGTAGCATAGGGTAGTAATCAGAGGACCGGATGATCCTCAATAATGCCTCTGTAACAGCTTGGATACGGGCCCCCGGCAAGCAGCATACCTCCCGAGATGATGCATCAGAGTGACAGATGGGTGCCTCCATCCCCCTCAGTCTCCAACCACCAATACCCTACGTTTCCTCCTTGCAGTGGTGGCTGCAGACCTCCCAGCCTTGTGGGTACAAGGCTTCTCCTTTCTGCTTTAGGGGGTGATTCTTTGTCTCTGGTAACCAGAGCCGCGTAACGGTTCTTCAGAACCACAGTGGGAGGGTTGGGAGCAGGGGTGGAGTGACCAGCTGCCAGTGTCCCCGTGAGACAGAGCCATCTCCTCCTCCACCAGTGGTGTCAGCAGTCATTTGTAATGGGATAGCTTCCTCAGCCTCAGCAGTCTCCACATGAATACTCTCAAGGAATTCCTTGTAGATTCGGCTGCTCCTCAGCTTAGCCACCTGCTTCCTGAGAGATTCCACCAGCAGGCACCTTTCACATTGAATGGTCTCTGCAGCCTGGATTTCAGTATGTGGGAATGGCAAGCCATTTTGTAAAGTCAAAGATTCATGTCCCTACTGTACACAAGAATTCAACGTAGGTTGAAGTAGCATGTTCTTAGTGTGGTGACTACCATTGACTTAGAGAGTGATGCACTGTGAGTAGCTCTCTCTCAATTCTTGTGCCGCTTTGCATGCTGGGACCAAAACACTGCAGCGGGTGGTTCTGAGTACATGTTGTCAGCTGCCCATAATGCATGCATTTCATCCCTCCCCCCCCATGCAACGTCAAACAGTCTCTTTACATCCTTTTTTCTCTTGCTGGTTATCCATGCAGACACCATAGCAGTGTTAACAAGGAGAGGGGGTAAGAGAGTGGGAGGTGGAGCAGGGATGGGGGCTGAGGTGGGGCTGGGGCAGGGTGGGGCCTGCGTCGGGGCATTCCCCAGACCCTGCACCTGAGGCACGGGGGCGGGAGGGGTGCTCCAGGCCCCACACAACACTCAGGAGCACCCTGTCTATATTTCAAAGCCTCAGCATTGCTTCATGATAGAATAAGAACCATTTCTTATCAGTAAGATATTTCCTTTTACAATTTCATGTGATGTTTTATTCTCATCTCAGCCTTGGACTCCTGTGAGATTTTCCATTTTATGTAGGGTTTCTTTTATTGGTATTCATTCCATGTGCCCATTAAGAATCTTTCTGTTTTCTTGGCATTATTTCTTATACATTTCCACTTTCCTATGGAAGAAGATACTCATTTAATTAGAGTTTATGCTACAAGAAGAATTTAACTTTTGTGGGCCCTCCTTGGTTTAGCTTAGCTCAGCATATTTTTAAAAGTTAAATTCTAGATTCTTGTGTTTTTTGGTTTTCGTATTGATACAATAGAAATTCAAATGCACATTTGTTCTCCTACAGGGATATTAAAGAATTAGCATTAAACATGCATACTGATAAGTGTAAATAATCTAATGTGCAATTTGAAAGGAAAAATGCACGGGGGGGAATCCTGCGTCGAAGGTCTGTACACAGTGGGACTTACACAGATGCTGCATCGCCCTAACTATACTGACATAAGCCTACTCCTTTTGTGGAGGTGGGATATTATGTGGGAGTAGTAGGGCGCTTACATAGACGGAAGCAAAGCTGTCGTGTGGAGACTGACATAATTAGGTTGATGTTAAGCTAATCTATGGCCTAGTCTACACTTTTATACTTTTCCTGATATAGCTTATTTTGCTATTGTTTGGGGAGGAGGAGTTGGAATAAACTATGCTGGCAAAAAGTCAGCTCTGCCACGCATAGGCACCAACTCTGTGAGTACTCTGGGGCTCAAGTGCCCATGGGGAAAAATTAGCAGGTAAATTAGCAGGTACCCACAAGCACTGTGCTTCTCCTCTCTGTCCCCATCTTCACAGTGCCTCCCACTCACCAGCAATTTCACTGATCTACTCCTCCCCATCCTGCCCTGTGCCTCCCACTGCTGTGGTTTCATGGCATTCAGAGGCTCCGGCAGGGAGCATGAGGAGGAATGCAGATGCAGCACTGGGGAGGGAGGGGGGACGGGGCAGGGACAGGGCTTTATGGGAAGGGATGGAATGGGGCAAAGCCTGGGATGGGGCATGGGTTAAGCACCTCCCCACTCCCGGCTAGCGCAGAAGTTGGCACTTATGCTGCCAGTAAAAACTGCATCCTCACTAAGAGCACTCAGCAGCTACGTCTATACTGGCATGATTTTGCGCAAGAACTCTTTTGCGGAAGAGTTCTTGTGCAAAAACTCTTCCAGAAGAGAGCGTCTACACTGGCATGTACCTTTGCGCAAGAGATGTGCTTTTGCGCAAGAGCATCCATGCCAGTGTAGACGCTCTCTTGTGCAAGAAAGCTCCGATGGTCATTTTAACCATAGGGCTTTCTTGCGTAAGAAATTCATGTTGCCTGTCTACACTGGCCTCTTGCGCAAGAACAGTTGCACAAGAGGGCTTATTCCTGAGCGGGAGCATCAGAGTTCTTGTGCAAGAAGCACTGATTTCACCCATTAGAACATCAGTGTTCTTGCGCAAGAACTCGTGGCCAGTGTAGACAGGCAGCAAGTTTTTGCACAAAAGCGGCTGCTTTTGCGCAAGATCGCACCAATGTAGACACAGCCTGCTAGTATAACATACCTGTTTAGCTACACTAACAACATGCTCCTAATGCGAACCTGGTCTTCAGCGGTTCCCAACCACTGGTCCGTGGATCGATAGTGAGCTGCAAACCCCTGCCTGCCGGGCCGCAGCACTCTGCCAGGCCACACCCTCAGCTGCTAATGAGCCCCACCTACTGGGGAGCTCCATTCCCTATAATGTGCACGCCTCTGACCCTCCCACAGTGAGTGGCACCTCAGCTGGAGTTGGCTCATGGTGAGACTGTCCCCGAGCCTCACCGTGGCCCTGGTTCCAGCTCCAGCAGCAGCTGCCACATGGCCCAGCTGTGTCCTGTCTGTTGTGGGCAGCGTGTTTGAGACCAGGGAGCAGAGCCTTCGCAGCCATGAACATCCCAGCCTTTGTCATTACCGAGGAGGACCAGATTAGAGGCCCCAGGGATCCGGGCTGGGTGTCTGCAATTTCCACCCCTCCTCCGGCAGAGCCTGCACCACACGTCTGGCTGCTTCCCAACATCCCAGGGTGCTGCAGCTGGCAGCGCTGGTAAGACTTGTGTGGGGCAGCCGGGCTCCCTGACTCAAACCAGCAGGTGTCAGGGGGGCTAGTACCGCCCAGCTGTCAGGTGGGTGCTGCAACCACGAGATGCACACAAGCTGAGTGATCCTGTGCCTCTAATCCCCTGGGGCTGTTAACGGCCTGGGGAGGAACTCTCGAGCCACCAGAAATGTGTGCCCACCCCTGTTGCTTGTGCCGCAGACACCACCAATCCCAGGCCTGGCAGGGCAGGGAGGGGGGGGGTCTCCTCCTGGATGTGGAAGCAGGAGGCCGCGTGGAGCCTGGCATGGCAGCCTTCGAGCAGCAGCGACCCAGGCAGCAGCGCTCAGTTGTCAGCTGGGAGGCAGTGCAGGGCTCGGTGAGGGGGTGGGGCAGGCTCTGGGGGTGGGAGGCTCTATGAGGCAGGTACTGGGGGCAGGGTTGGCACTGGGGGTCTCTGGGGACAGGGCTAATACTAGGGATGTTAAATATCGGTTAATTGAATAGTCGAGTAACCTCATGAATTCTTATCGGTTACTCGACTATTCTATAGTCCCCAGGGGTGGGGCTGGAAGCCAGTGTGCTCCCACCCCACTCCCAAGGAACCCTCTGCCATTCCACGTTGCTGCCTCTGTATCAGAGGCAGCAGTGCGGGATGCCAGGCAGGAGCTGGTACGTAAGGGGAGCCAATTTAAAAACTAACTCCCCTTGTGGTTTGGTTGCCTGTCACCCCATGCTGCTGCCTTTGATACAGTTCCAGTGCGAGCCAGAACTGAGCTGTTCTGCCTGGCTGGCTGGCTGGCTCCTAATACACTTTAAATGCAGAGCAGTAGCGGGGCAAGGTATGAGCAACGACTGAGCCAGGCTGCTGGCCAGCCTGCTAAAAACTTTACTGGCAAACAGGGGGAGAGGGAGGAGGATGGGGAATGGGTGTAGTCTACAGTATTAACCTATAAGGTTTTGCTTATTGGTTAATCAGTTAATTGATTACACTAGTATATCCTTCACTAATATTGGGGATTGGGGCTCTGGAAAGAGGAGGCTGGCACTGGAGGGAGTGTGGGGGGCTATAAGGGGTACAGGCTGGCACTGGGGGGCTCTGATAGTGGGAGGCTGGCACTGGGGGGGTTGGGTGTAGAGGTCAGCACTGGGGGAGTAGTGGAGGGCTGGGGGGCCCTAGGGCTGGCACTGGAGGCCAGGGCTTTGGTGGACCAGTAACATTATTTGCATAATGAATATGCAAATAAAATGTTGCCAGTCCACCACAAGTTTGTGAATGGGTTTGCCACTCCCTGGTATCAAAAAGGTTGGGAACCACTGCCTTAAGGGACACAAAGTTCTCAGTCTTTTAACTCAGACTCTCTGTTTCCAGCCTAATTATTCACTGATATACCTAGTCAGCTTTAGTCCTTAGGGCTGTAAACCCTTCAGGGCAGCGCATGGCTCTTTTCTGTGTTTGTTCAGCACCCAGCACAACTGGAAATCAAGTAACTCAAGATTTAAAAAGACAGGTGTAGACAATGCTCTGGAGGCAAAATGCCATGGATAGTATCAGCAGTAGAGAAGCTGGTCTGAAAACAAGAAGCAAAGGCAGCAGTTGTTGCAATGAGGGAGAAGATCCTGCTTCTGAAGGTGGGAGAGAGGACTGCTTTCTAGGTGTCAACTTAATGAACTACAGTAAAAAAAACAAACAAAAAAACAATGGAAGTTCTACCTACTTGCCTCCAATCCGATGTCAGACCTGAGGTAAGCCATTTCACTGTGGAAAGATATATCGACACTAGAAACACTGAAGCAGTACAGCTGTAGCACGAAACTGCAGGGGTTCTTCCATCACTGTAGGAAATTCACTTCTTTCAGAAACAGGAACTGTTACCTAATACTCAGTGTTGCTATTGGATCAAGTGAGAAGGGAATGGAACTCTGTCACACATGCACCCCCACATTCATACACTCATGCACACAATGAGGTGCGCAAAAAGAGCAGAAGCAGCCAAGCATGGCGAGTCCAGTGTGTCTGCCTGCAGTCACCCCTCCAGGCTGGTAAGCTGATCATCTGACCTGTGGTCTTCATGCTCTCGTCTTTATTGAGCTGGGTGGCCCGTCACATACTCAGTTCTTTCTCTGTGTCCATCACCGAGAAGCCTGCCCAGACCTCATTTTCCTCATGCACATTAATTCCTTCTTCTCATTTTCACTGCATGTCCATTTCTTGCCTCTCTCATGTGCAAGTGAAGATTACACCTAGCCCCTGGCTCCTCTCCACAAAGGTGCAGACATTACCCTATTCACACCACTTACACACACCCATGCACATCCTTGTCATAGAACAGAATGTTACAGAGCTTAAAGATTACAAACAATATCTGGAAGTTACAAACCTTACAAGAAGTTGCAGAACTTGAAATATTACATGAAAGTTACATGGCTTACAGTAACAAAGTTATGCAGCTCACAATGACTGAAACTTACATGACTTAGAACAACTGAGAGTTACCTGGATTATAACAACATAGAGTTACATATCAAGTTACATGACTCATAATAACTGAAAGTTACATGACTTACATCCACATTATGCTGGACTGGGCGGAGGCTTTACCCAACAGGAACTAGGTCAATAGAAAAATTCTTCTATTGATTCAATGATTTCTACAGTGGGGCTTAGGGCAGCTAAACTTCATCACAAAGGTAGTGACATTTTTCATAGCTCTGATTGATGTAGTAAAGTCAACTCAACTGCTGCAAGGACCAGCCAATAGTCCTGGTCTACACAAAAAAATTAGGTCAGTTTAACTATATCAGTCAAAGATATGAAAAATCTGCACACTGAAGAGCATCATTAAGCCAACCTAAGTCCCCATGTGGACCTAGATGCCTCCTGTGGGAAGATGGATTACCTCCATGGACGAGAAAATCTCTCCCTTTGGGCATAGGTAGTATCTATACTGAGGCACTATAGCAGTGCAGCTAAGTTAAGTGTAGACAAGCCCTTAGCGGCTATTTGTGTTCAGCAGACATAGCTGTAAATTATGAGCTATAGCTAGTTATGTCTACACTTCAGGCTTTCCAGTGGCACAGCTGCACCTACACCACTATGTTGTAGACACTGCAGTGCCTGAAAGGGGTTTCTGTTGTTGTAAATCCAGTCACTCAAGAGGCAATAGCTAAGTTACTGGAAGAATTATTCTATGGATCCAGCTGCATCTACAGTGGGTGGTTATGTTGACGTTACTACATAATATAGGACATGAAATTTTTCACAACCCTGAGCAACATAACTAGGTTGACCTAAGAGCTAGTCTAGGCTACAAAGTTGGTTAGCTTAGCTAATTGCTCAGGGCTGTGAAAAATTTAACACCCTGTGCAATGTAATTAACCCGATCTAAGACATGGTGTAGACATTGCTAGGGTGAAGGAAGAATTCTTCCACTGACCTACATACCACCTCTGAGAAGTGGGTTTACTACAGCAATGGAATGACTCTTTCCATCATGGTAGGGTCTATACTACAGCAGTTCAACTACAGTATCTTTTCTAGTGTAGACTAGGCCTAAATGTTGCCACTAATTGCTCTACTTCAAGCATTTAGAAAAATCTGAAAAGTTACTATGGACAGATCAATCCTAGTTTTGAACACAAATCATAGAATCCTAGGGCTGGAAGAGACCTCAGGAGGTCATCAAGTCCAGCCCCCTGCCCAAAGCACGACCAATCCCAACTAAATCAAGCCAGCCAGGGCTTTGTCAAGCTGAGACTTAAAAACCTCTAGGGATGGAGATTTCATCTCCTCCCTAGGTAACCCATTCTAGTACTTCACCACCCTCTTAGGCTATGTCCACACTACATACTTCTTGTGCAAAAAGCCTTTTGTGCAAGAGTTTTTGTGCAAAAACTTCTTGTGCAAGAGCATGTCCACACCTCAAAGCGTCCACACTGCATGGATCCTTATGCCCCAAAAAAGGATGTTTACCTATCTGGTGGGAAAAGGGGGTTTTGCGCAAAAAGAAAACATCCACACTGCTTGTTTTTGCACAAAACCCCAGCACAAGAACGGATTGGCAGAAAATATGCAAATGAGATTGCAACTCATGCAAATGAGTCCCTCATTAGCATATTTTTTGCCAAGAAAACTCATAGTATAGACATAGCCATATAGTGTAGGACATCACTTAAGAAAATGAGCAATAGGTCTGCAGGTATAGAACAAAGTAAGGTTAGTTGGCAGCAGGGTATTTTACAAATGTTGGAATAAGAGAAAAATGGTCTGTTAAGTCCAAGGTTTTTAGAGTCCTGCAGCAGAGTTAAGAATTTGTTACTAAGCGTATCTTTTAAAAGGGTTAGTTGCAGGTTTCATTTGATTAGGATTGAGGTCAACCATAGAGTGAGATGTGCTAGCCTGCAGCCAATAGGGCGTTTGTCTTCAC
Source organism: Rafetus swinhoei (assembly GCA_019425775.1). Taxonomy (NCBI): domain Eukaryota; kingdom Metazoa; phylum Chordata; order Testudines; family Trionychidae; genus Rafetus; species Rafetus swinhoei. Next base: position 198,344,693 of record CM033424.1, on the reverse strand, counting down.
TCAAAAGCGTAGTACTTGTCTGGTTTCACCCTGTCAAGGCTGTTCTCCACTCTGGCACTCTTAAGTGCAGAAGGTGGGGGCCCACACAAGACCTTAAAAATATCTTGCCTCTATAGGCTTCTGCTTAAAAGCTCCTCGAGGCCACAGATTCTCTGGCCTTGAGAGGTAGCTACCGCCACCACGTGAAACAAGAGACCCCCTTCTTCTTGAACCCGAGAAGGATGTACTTGTACTTCTTCCAGAGTGGAATCCCCAAGCTCTTTCACCACAAGTGAGCTTAGGAAAGAGAAAAACTGCAGTCTCTGGTAGCTGCCCTCTCAGTCTTAGGCATGTAGACACAGACCTCCTGTTTCCTTCCAGGACACAAGAATCAAATCACCATAAAGAGAGGTAACTTTATTAACAAAAACAAAAAGATACTTGATAAAGCATACTTGGTTCCTACATGTTAGAGCAACTAAGAAAAGAACAGATTAAAACACAGAAAAGAAAATGGTCTCATGCACAGCTTAAATAGTGAAAGGGGGAGCTGAGGAGAAGCACATGGATTATATACAGAGAAGTTTTACCAAACAGCAAAATAAAGAAAAATAACCTGATTGTGACTAAATATGTATTCCTTCTATTCATGATCCATGATGATCTGTACTTCACTCCCATGTCCAATTTTTTTTTTTTTTTATAGGCAAGGTAATTGATTACTGAATCTGCTCCCTTCAACCTTTAACTTAATTTCCACACAAAAAGAGAGCAGGCAAGATATCTATATGCAATTTAAATTTCAGCACTGTATCCCATTGGTTCTTCTGCCCCCCTGCCAACACCCTTGCTAGCTACCTAAGTTTAACCATTTAGTCACCGGGTGCTGGCCAGCACTCCTATCCATCACACCCTCATATAGCAGTTCCTAGGGCATCTGATGCAATGGATGATATACACGACAGGTGTGACAGACAACATAGGACCTATAAATCAACACTACACTACAGTAGTCAAATTTGTGTTTAATAAACAAAGTACATAAATAGGACTCATCCATTACAACTACAGAACATTCATCTGTATGGCAGCACTGAAACTACCACCAAATAAGTGTCCTCCTTGTTTAACATATGGGAGAAAGAAAAACTGTCAGCAAGCCAGGCAAATAATGAAATATATTTGGTATCCAAATATGAATCCATCATGATTTTCTTGGGCTCATTTCTGCTGTTTCTTCAGAGTGCAACATTACTTTGTTCAAAACAACATATGCAGGGATCATTCCTCTAATAGTTTGGTTTTCCATACATGGAGAATTTGTTCTTCTATAGTTACAGCAGCATGGAATATAGTAGTATTGCACAAGCGCTTAATCCCTTAGAACATAAGAATGGCCATACTGGGTCAGACCAAAGGTCCATCCAGCCCAGTAACATCTGCTGACAGTGGCCAATGCCAGAGGGAGTGAATCGAACAGGTAATGATCAAGTAAGCTCTCTCCTGCCATCCATCTGCACCCTCTGACGAACAGAGGCTAGGGACACCATTCCTTACCCATCCTGGCTAATAGCCATTTATGGACTTAACCTCCATGAATTTATCTAGTTCTCTTTTAAACCCTGTTATAGTCCTAGCCTTCACAACCTCCTCAGGCAAGGAGTTCCACAGATTGACTATACACTGTGTGAAGAAGAATTTTCTGTTATTTGTTTTAAATCTGATGCCCATTAGTTTCATTTGGTGGCCCCTAGTTCATTTATTATGGGAACAAGTAAATAACTTTTCCTTATTCACTTTCTCCACACTACTCATGATTTTATATACCTCTATCATATCCCCCCTTAGTCTCTTTTCCAAGCTGAAAAGTCCCAGTCTCTTTAATCTCTCCTCATATGGGACCCGTTCCAAACCCCTAATCATTTTAGTTGCCCTTCTCTGAACCTTTTCTAATGCCAGTATATCTTTTTTGAGATGAGACCACATCTGTACGCAGTACTCAAGATGTGGGCATACCATGGATTTATATAAGGGCAATAAGATATTCTCCATCTTATTCTCTATCCCTTTTTTAATGATTCCTAACATCCTGTCTGCTTTTTTGACTGCTGCTGCACACTGCATGGACATCTTCAGAGAACTATCCAAGATATCTTTCCTGATTAGTTGTAGCTAAATTAGCCCCCATCATTTTTTTGTATAGTTGGGGTTATTTTTGCAATGTGCATTACTTTACACTTATCCACATTTTCATTTGCCATTTTGTTACCCAATCATTTAGTTTTGTGAGATCTTTTTGAAGTTCTTCACAGTCTGCTTTGATCTTAACTACCTTGAGCAGTTTAGTATCATCTGCAAACTTTGCCACCTCACTGTTTATCCCTTTCTCCAGATCATTTATGAATAAGTTGAATAGGATTGGTCCTAGGACTGACTCTTGGAGAATACCACTACTTACCCCTCTCCATTCTGAAAATTTACCATTTATTCCTACCCTTTGTTCCCAGTCTTTTAACCAGTTCTCAGTTCATGAAAGGATCTTCCCTCTTATCCCATGACAACTTAATTTACGCAAGAGCCTTTGGTGAGGAACCTTGTCAAAGGCTTTCTGGAAATCTAAGTACACTATATCTACTGGATCCCCCTTGTTCCCATGTTTGTTGACCCCTTCAAAGAACTCTTAGGCTATGTCTACACTGGCGGGATCTTGCGCAAGAACATCTTGTGCAAGAGTTCCTGCACAAGAACACAGCCACACAGCCATGTGCTTTTGCACAAGAGCATCCATGGCAGTGTGGACGCTCTCTTACGTAAGAAAGCTCTGATGGCCATTTTAGCCAGAGGGCTTTCTTGCACAAGAAACCCCTGCCGCGCATCCACACTGCCTTCTTGCACAAGAGCTCCCACGCAAGAGGGCTTACACCTGTTGGAAAAGAGCATAGCTCTTGTACAAGAAGCCCTCTTCCAATGCCATACTGTACATCTTCTTGCACAAGAGCAGGCAGGCAGTGTGGATGCTCTGCAGAATAACGGCCTTTCCTGCGCAAGAACCCGCCAGTGTAGACATAGCCTAAGAGATTAGTAAGACATGAATTCCCTTTACAGAAACCATGTTGACTTTTGTCCAACAAATTATGTTCTTCTATGTGTCTGACAATTTTATTCTTTACTATTGTTTCAATTTGCCTGGTACAGATGTTAGACTTACCGGTCTGTAATTGCCAGGATCGTCTCTAGAGCCCTTTTTAAATATTGGCATTACATTAGCTATCTTCCAGTCACTGGGTACAGAAGCTGATTTAAAGGATAGGTTACAAACCATAGTTAATAGTTCAACAATTTCACATTTTAGTTCTTTCAGAACTCTTGGGTGAATGCCATCTGATCCCGGTGACTTGTTACGGTTATCAATTAATTCCAAAACCTCCTCTAATGACACTTCAGTCTGTGACATTAGGAGGACGGGTAAGGTTTGGGAATCTCCCTAACATCCTCAGCCATGAAGACTGAAGCAAAGAATTCATTTAGTTTCTCCGCAATGACTTTATCGTCTTTAAGTGCTCCTTTTGTATCTCGATCATCCAGGGGCCCCACTGGTTGTTTAGCAGGCTTCCTACTTCTGATGTACTTAAAAACATTTTGTTATTACCTTTTGAGTTTTTGGCTAGCTGTTCTTCAAACTCCTTTTTGGCTTTTATTACATTTTTAGACTTAATTTGGCAGTGTTTATGCTCCTTTCTATTTACCTCACTAGGATTTGACTTACACTTTTAAAGGATGTCTTTAAAAAAAAAAAACCCTTGAGGCTAAGTTTCACCTACTTTACACTTACTACACACAGTGCAGTTACTCAAGCTAATTGGAATTAGAGGTTGCAATGCTTCACCTCCAGTGTTCCAATTTGAGTAATAGTTCAGACTTACTGTGCTGAAATTAATGCTCATCTAAGAAAGTTAAGGTGTTTGTGTTTAGAAATAATGGTTAACAAGGTGACTTCAGGAGCAGGAAGAATTAACATATGCAATAGGCAGAGCTTGATTTGAAGGACATTTGTAAACCATCTTTAGTAGCTTTTCTATTTCCCTTGAAAAGCAAGCAACTTTTCTAATAGTTCTTTGTAATAATTCACTTATTCAGATTGTTTTCAGCATCTTGGCTCCTTCAAATTCTGAGGGCCAAATTTTTGTCCTTAAATTAATTGTGTTACACAGATTTGTAATTGCACCTTTTGAGTACTGGCTGAAGTGATTTTCATGCCTCAGCAAGGAATTGCCTCTTGCCCTGAATTCACACAGTGGGGCAGCAGAACTGGATCGATATAAATATGCCAGAAATTCAAGTGAGAGCTTTCTGATGTCAGGCATGTTCTGTTTAATGAACTCTTATTTTGTTCATTTTAAATATGGTTTCTGTTTACACTTACAACTTAGTGGCTGATTACCATTTATTTCTTAAGATTAATCTGTGGAGATTTATTCCAAACATTAAAAATGAATCTGAGCAATCACTTTATGCCAAGTAGCTTCAATTTTAATACAGGAACACATTAAAATTCCTTAAAATCAATACACAGAAAATGTCTGATTTTCACTATATATTATTGTGTGTCTTCTAGATTAAAATTCTTAGTTCTTCCCCTAACATCTGCTAGATTAAAATGTTGCCTATATTTTTTTTAAAAAGACCCTTTCACAAGTATGCAGAGTAGGATGCTCTCTCTGCTATGGGGAAGAGCCCAATACATTTAAATAGCCGTTTTCTTTAAAAAAAAAAAAAAAAACTACTAGGTTTTGAAATGTAATAGTATCAGTTCAGAGAACTCTGTACAAGCTACATAATCTATAACCTACAGCGGAAGCCACCCTGCCTAGAAGTCACCCTCATAAGTTATTTTGATGCTAGTTTAGTAGTTAGATTTTATTAAACAAACAAAAAAATAAAGCGCTATTAGATAACACTGGTCAACTGACAGCCCGAGTTTAACGCAGGACAGGATTAACGTGTTAATTTAATTTTTTTTTTTTTAAACACATTAATGCTGCACTGCCCCTTTGAAGTGCTGCTCCAACACTTCAAAGGGGCAGTGTATTGGGAGCCGGGGAGGAAATCAGCTGGGCACGCAACACAGAGCAGGGGATCAGCTGGAGTGCCCAGCTGATCCCCGGCTCCTAATGCACTGCCCCTTGGAAACACCACCATGGTGCTTCCAAGGGGCAGCACCGCATGGAGCCCGGGGTCAGCTGGGGACTCTAGGGCTATGTCTACACTGCCATGTACTTTTGCGCAAGAGCATCCATGGCTGTGTGGATGCTCTCTTGCGCAAGAAAGCTGATGGCCATTGTAGCCATAGGGCTTTCTTGCGCAAGAAACCCCTGCCACGTGTCCACACTGCCCTCTCTCACAAGAGCACTTGCGCAAGGGGGCTTACACTTGTCTGAAAAGAGTGTAGCTTTTGCGCAAGAAGCCCTCTCTTACCACGCTTTACTGTACATCTTCTTGAGCAAGAGCAGGCGGGCAGTGTGGACGCTCTGCAGAAGAACGGTTGTTCTTGGCAAGAACCTGCCACTGTAGACACAGCCCAGCTGATCCCGAGCTCCATGCAGTGCTGCCCTGTTGAAGCACCACTGCAGGGTTTCAAAGGGGAGGTGCACACGATTAATCACAATTAAATTTTTTAATGGTTTGACAGCCCTAAGATAACTAATCATTATTTTGATCCAATACTCTCAAATTCTTGAAGACTGAACCCAGTGGTAGGCCTTCATGGCTCTAAGGTTAACTTTACATTTTTTTTCCTTAAATCACAAATGTATTATACTTTGAAGATTTAGAAAAATGTTACTTATGAAAAATCTAATGTACAATAAGACAAGTTTTAAAAAGAAGAGTTTTAAATGGCCAGTAAAACAAAGGTGAACTGAAAGCTATCACTCTAAAGGACTAGCAGCAGAATCTGTGCACCTTAGCACAAGTATTAGATTTCTTGAACTGTTAAATTTTTTTCCTCAGACCTGCCTCAGGTTACCTGACCTTCTGATATCAAAACTTAAGCAAGTGCCACTTAAAGTACTGTATACAACAGGGGGGGGGGGCAAGAGAGCCTCTGTGGGCTGCATCCAGCCTGCCAAACAGGTTGATCCAGCCTGCAGATACTCTGCCACTCCCCCAACCCAGGCTAATCAGGACCTGGGGATGGGGGGGTCACACGTGAAGTCTTCTCCTCCCCCTCCCCCCCACACAGCTGGCAAATCACTAAGCACCAGGCCCCCCCCCACCCCCAAGCAGGGCAGGAGCAGGGAGCAAGAGACTTCACATGCTCCCCCGCCCCCAGGCCCTGATTCGCCTGGGGTAGAGGGAGTGCATGATGCCTACTCCCGCTACCAGGGGCGCGGGCATCTTGAGGGGAACTGCCAGAGGTTCAGAACAGCTGGTGGTTCTCTCAGGGCAGAGGGAGGCCATAGGGGCAAAGACTTCATGCACTCCTCCACTCACAAGGTCTGTGGGCAGGAGAGCACGACAGTGTCCTGACTCCTCCCCTTCCACCCAAGCCCTGCTCCATCCAGGGCAGCCCGGGGCCACTTCAAACATTTAAGTGGCTCCTCTTCTAAAATTATTGCCTACCCCGGTATACAAGAATTACTCCAATCTGAAAACTGGCATGTATCGAGTGTCACAAGCTAAAATACACATTGTGGAAAAAAGCAACAGGGACAAATACAAATTTACTCACACATATTGACTATAGCAGGACTCCTCAGGTGAGTAAGGAATAAAAAACTGATCCCAAAACTTACTCAAAGTGGAGGGAGGAGAGAGAATGAATTGGGTCTTTACATTGGTGTAAATCCAGAAGGACTTAACTGACTCAGGTCTTACACTGTTTGAAACCCAAGAACCTACTTCCTCTACACCAATCCTGGTTCTGTGCTAAGCTGAACTCCAAATATGTTGTACTTACTCTAGAAAAGTCAGCTTCGGTTTATGCCTCCTCACAGCAATGACTGAAAAAATGAACTAAAATGTAGGTGTTAAACTAGGAAGCCCTTTTTGCTTAAGGTCTGCTGCTTTTGAGCAAATATGTACCATGGAAAAACAGTAACTCCCAGGTGTTTATTTTATATAGGGTCTGAAACCACTCCCAAGTTAAATAAGCAGTGGGACTTTAGCACTGACAATAAAAGGAGTTGCCCCACAGCCACACTGATAAACAGCTGCACAGAATAGTAGCCAAGTCTTCTTTAAAAAAAGAACTGCAGAGGGTACAATTTAAAACAGCAGGCAATTACCAAAAACTGGTCCGGTAAAAAGTCTCTCCTCAACCCCTAAATACAGCCACAAAATTGACCACACGGGCTACCTTCCACTAAAGGATCCTCATTTTACTTTCCCTTCAAGGAAATTGTTTGGGCAAAAGAAACTACATATGGTTAGAACAGATTTTCACTGGGCAGCCCAACTCAGTGAGCTCTTGCTTTACCTTTCAGGTATGGACTGACAAGAATCGTTAATTTAGGTAGTGAAAGATCATTAGTCATGAAGCAACTAATGAACACAAAAATCCTATCAGAAAAATAGTGTTACTATGCAAGTTCCGTATTACAATGCAACTATTTGTTAGCCCCTTCAGCAACAGTAGCCTCTAACTGAAGTTATTAATTTGCAATAACTGGTCAATGGCCAAAACACCCTTTTACTGTCATTGAAACAATTACATCTATCATGAGAATAACCTTTTGATTCAGCCCATCTTATATAGATTTTACATTTACCATTTGTATTTAAAATTATGCAGTATTCCTGAAGGGCATAAGTGAATGTTATTGTGTCACTAACTACATACCTTTGCCAGACTAATTTCAGATCTCAGCTTTATCAAAAGAAGGCCATCTTGGTCAGCTCATTTGGGACCTGAGTGGACATCTGTTCACATTCAAAACCAACTCACCCATTCGTGTGAGCAACAATTTTTTCCTCAAAAGGAGGATTTCTGCAAGTGCTTAAATACAAGTGTTGCCAGTAGTGCACCTACTTTACAAATAGAGGAATTTCTAAGTGAAGAAAACTCATTGCAACCCATCACAAGAATATGCCAATTGCAGAGGGTGGTAATAGTTTGAGTGGACCATTTCTGAGATCTTGCTTATGATGTTGGAGTACCAAGTCATTTCTTCAACTTTAAACAGCCTTCGGTTAAATAACTATTACAATAGTTCAAAATTGTAAAGTTTTTGCAGAAGTCTTCTGAAACTTTCACACAATGTCTACAGAGATTAGGCAAATAGGAACAGTACCTAACTTGTTAACATGGCCACTAATTGGTAGCCCTTCGCACCATATTCAGTTTCACATTTATACTTGCAGTCAAATTGGTCTCATTTAAATAACTTTCAGATATCCAGATGTTGTGCTATTTTTAATCTAAAATCTTCAGAAACTAGTAGGCCACTAGATTATAAAAGCAAAGTCTTTATTTCAAGACCAAAGCAGAGTTACTAGTGAACTCTGTGCTGCTCTCCCACTTCCATTTCATTCTCTCCTTCCATCCCACCTCCTTTCAGAAGGAGATCGTAATGACGTGTCCACCTGAGCCTTTCAGGGCTGCTGCATTAACCCCTTTGCTGCTACAGCCCCCAGAGACAAAGTTCTGTAGTGCACTGACTTCTATGTAATCAGAGTCTGAGTGTCACAGAACTTTGCTTCAAGAGACTAAATCCTCCGGAGTTACAGGTACCAAGTTTCTTCCAGGCAAGGTCCCTTTCTGGAAAGGGGAGAATGCAGACAGTTAGAGGGCAACCCCTTTGATTAAGCCATTAACTCAGCAGAGACTCTGATCCCCACAACCAAGGAAAAGAAAAGCCTCAACGTGAAGAGGCTGCTCCAATCGGTGCTAGTTGCAGTGACGCCCCCTCCCCCAAAGCTGCTGGCTTGAACAGACTGAAATAAGCGAGGAACAGCTGGTTGTGTCAGCAGGGAGTTATCCTAGTCCAGCTGCTGGTGCGTTCCAGCTCGCTAGGGAGAGCCACTGCTCTCGTGTCCCAGGAAAGGTGGCCACCCCGGGCTGCCAGCACACCACAGCGCACCCGGACACAGGGCATGCCTGGGGACTTGGGATAAGTTGGCACCTTCAACGCAAGGCTGGGGGGGGCGGAGAGGCAGGGGCCCAGTCCTGTGCTGACAGCACAAACTTTCCACCCTCCCCATGAAACCAGTCAGGGTTCCTGGCCAGCCTCCGCCTAGCTATGCAGGGGGCGAGAGACCCCCTGCTCGGGGGCCACGCTGCCCCCCTCCCCCCGCACACACGCGCCCGCCCCTCCCCTCGCACGGGCGGCCCCCCCACGCGCGACCTGCGCGCCAGCCCCCCGCCCCCGCCCGCACCTGGAGCGGCCGCAGCTCCCCACGCAACAGGTCCCGCGCGGCGCCCGCGCTCCGGCCGCAGCAGCAGCAGCCGCCGCCGCCGCCCCCGGTGCAGCCGCAGGAGTCGCGGCGGCAGCTCCCGCGAGGCGGGCGGGCGGGCAGAGGCAGCGACCAGTGTCCGCGCTGCGCGACCGGCTGCGTCCCCGGCCCGGCGCTGCCCCCCGCGCTGGCGCTGCCCGCCCCGGCCGCCCCCAGCCCGCTCCGCTCCGCTCCATCTTGACTTTTGCCGACGTGGAAATTTTGGGTTCGGAGACGAGCTGCGCTCTTATTGGCTGGCGGCGGCCGGGGTCGGAGGTCACGGCTGCTGTAGCTGCTCCGCGCCAAGCCGCCTCGCAGGCGGAGAGTGGGGGAGGGGCCGCCGCGGGGCTCCTCCCATCCCGGGGTAGAGGTGGCTGAGAGGAGGCGCATGGCAGTGCAGTGGGGTGCATGGCGGGGGTGCTGCGCGGGTCCTCCCTTAGTGCAGTGGGGTGCATTGCTGCGGTGCTGCATGGAGCTTTTACTTAGTGCAGTGGGGTGCATAGCGGTGGTGCTGCGCTTAGTGCGGTGGGGTACATGGTGGGGGTGCTGCACGGTCCCTTCCTTAGTGCGGTGGGGTGCATGGCGAGGGTGCTGCGCAGTCCTCCCTTAGTTTGGTGGGGTGCATGGCGGGGGTGCTGCATGAGCCCCCCCTTAGTGCGGTGGGGTGCATGGTGGGGGTGCTGCATGAGCCCCCCCTTAGTGCGGTGGGGTGCATGGTGGGGATGCTGCGCGGGTCCTCCCTTAGTGCAGTGGGGTGCATGGCAGCAGTGCTGCATGGTCCCTCCCTTAGTGCACTGGGGTGCATGGCGGAGGTGCTGCATGGTCCCTCCCTTAGTGTGGTGGGGTGCATGGCGGGGGTGCTGCATGAGCCCCCCCTTAGTGCGGTGGGGTGCATGGCGGGGGTGCTGCGCAGGTCCTCCCTTAGTGCGCTGGGGTGCATGGCGGAGGTGCTGCATGGTCCCTCCCTTAGTGTGGTGGGGTGCAGGGCGGGGGTGCTGCATGAGCCCCCCCCTTAGTGCGGTGGGGTGCATGGCGGGGGTGCTGTGCAGGTCCTCCCTTAGTGCGGTGGGGTGCATGGCGGGGGTGCTGCGCAGGTCCTCCCTTAGTGCGGTGGGGTGCATGGCGGGGGTGCTGCGCGGTTCCTTCCTTAATGCGGTGGGGTGCATGGCGGGGGTGCTGCATGGTCCCTTCCTTAGTGCGGTGGAGTGCATGGCCGGGGTGCTGCGCAGTCCCTCCCTTAGTGCGGTGGGGTGCATGGCGGCAGTGCTGCGCAGTCCCTGCCTTAGTGCGGTGGGGTGCATGGCAGGGGTGCTGCACAGGTCCTCCTTTAGTGCGGTGGGGTGCTGCACAGAGCTTTTCCTTAGTGCATGGGGTTGCATGGCTGGGGTACTGCATGGGAGCTCTCCCTTAATGCAGTGGAGTTTAATGGCTGGTGTACTGAATGGAGCTTTCCTTTAGTGCAAGTGGGGTGGTACACGCATGGAGCTCTCCTTTAGCACAGTGATCTCCATGACTGAAGTGCTGCACAAGAGCTTTTCTTAGTCGAGCTAGCTGCACAACTGAGGTGCAGAAGGGGGCTCTACCTTCTGCAATGGGATGTATGGTTGGGGTGCTGCATGGAGGTCTCTCCCTTTAACACAATAGGGTTCTTTATTCTGGTGGAAGATCATGTTGGATCTGCCTTCTGCAGAAGTTGTTGTTTGTTTCCCTTTATACTATTAACAAGCAAGCTTAATAAATACATTTTCTACATGATTTGCCTTCAAGCTTCTTCTGCAGCTGTTGGTTATTAAAAGTATAGAAAAGTCAGTACATGAACAAGCCTCCGTGTCACTTAACCTGTATATGTTCAAGTTTGCAGAGGATACATAAACAGAATAGAAATAAAGTGATTATATTATAAAGAAATAGTGGATTCATTTCAGTCAGAGCAATTGTAGAGTAGCTAAATGGTAACCCTATGACTCATGGCCAAACTTCCATTATTTACTTAGGAGTTTTGTCTGGATAAAGAGTGGAAAGCTAAGTTTGTGGCTGTTTAGGCCTCAATCCTGTCAGTACTCATGCACATGCTCAATTTTAGACAACTGAATAATCCTAGGGAATTTATTGGGACCATCTCTGTGTGGCTACGTCTATACTGCTTCCTTCTTGCGCAAAAGCCTATGCAAATGAAGCGCAGATTAACATATTGCTGTGCTTCATTTGCATAATTAATTAGGGGCCATTTTGCACAAGAGGCTTTTGCGCAAAAAGGAGCTGTGTAGACTGCTCCTTTTCGCGCAAAACCCCCCTCTTCCGCAAGAGCTGTTCTTCCTCATTTTTTCAGGAAGAACGGCTCTTGCACAAGAAAGGGGTTTGTGCAAAAAGGAGCCATCTACACATCTCCTTTTTGCGGAAAAGCCTCTTGCTCAAAAACAGCCTCTAATTAATTATGCAAATGAAGTGCAGCAATATGCTAATCTGCACTTCATTTGCACAGGCTTTTGCGCAAGAAGGAAGCAGTATAGACGTAGCCTGTGTGTTTGAAACTGTGGATTAAGGGCCCAGTCCGGCATGCATTAGACCATTGTAGGGGGTAGCATCCTGCACCTCTGTAGCTCCCTAAATACTTCTTTTAGAATCAAGGCCATAGCTGTTAATCCACATAAATTGTCACTGCCTGTGAAAGATCAAGAGTAAAAATATATAGTGGAAAAAAATTGAAGCTCTTCAATATTTTGCTTATATTATGTAATCAAATTAGCAATTATATTTGTAATGTTTTCTTATACTTGCAATATATTTGGGAAATTTTGGGGAAGAAAAGGGGCCTTATCTTTAAATACCTAATTTCCTTTTCTTCTTCTTTGTCATCAACAGCAAAAATCCTATCTCCTTCCATCTTCCTCTCCTATCTTTTCATACTAGCCTTCATGTTGCTTTTCCTTGTCTGTTCCTGATTTTGCTGTTTCTTTCCGTATGCTTGCTCTTCCTTTTTTCCTTCTCATTCCCAGGCTATCCACAGTCTCTAGGCATGGACCCACTGTGCTAGGTCAGCCAGCCTCAGCTGTGCTATTGTCAATCTGCTGGGTGTCCGGGAATATTGATTTTACAGTGTGTATGCTCTGTAAAAAAAAAATCAATATTGCAGTAGATTGAGTAGAGCGTGCAGCAGTGTAATGGAGCCCAGCCTGCTAATGTAACATGCCAGGGTCCTCATTCAGAGATTGAGGTCAGTCAGAAAATGGAAATGTGTTTTCTTATTTTATTGTCTTTCAGATTTAATGTAGGTGTTTATATTCTAGTGTTTAACTTACAGCAGGGCATGCAGTGACTTTAAAGTCATGTCTAACAAAATATCACACATTTTCAAGGTATACAGACAAAAAAATAAACAAAGCCTCAGGCATAAAGTCCATTTATTAGAACATAACCTCTTCTTCCTGCTATTCATTAGTTATCAATAATGTCTAATATACAATAGTCATTGAAAAAGTTAACAGTTTTGGTTCCTTACATTTCTAGAATTGAATGACATATGAAAATGACACAGGGGACCGAATATAAAAGCTTTACTAAAGAGCTGAGGATGCTCAGCATGCTATCATTAAAATAATTAATTTGGTGCAACTGTCAATCTTTGCTTAGGAGACAACTAGCTGTGGAGCAGCAAATGCCTTTCCAATGAGAGCTATCTGGTTCCAGTTCAGATAGGAGGCTTCCTTATGCAAAATGTTGCCTGTGTGTATTTTCCAGCCTGTAATTCTTTGAAAACCCAGTCATTTTTCTTAAAGAACTGAACATTTGTCTCAAGTACAGTCACATATCTCATTAAGTTACTATAAAGCAGTTTCCACTGTTTTAAAATACGGACATTAGTTTCTTTGAGTCAATTCCTATGCAGAATTTAAATACATTTAACTTTATCAGTTTTCAATCAGAAAACAAAGTAGTTTTATGTGCACTATGCACCCCTTTTATTTTCTGAAATAGACCAATTTGGGGGGGGATTTGCTGCAATCTTTGGTATAACAGTATATTTTGTTGTCTATATGTCAGAAGATACCATAATTATAGGTTCAGAGGGGTAGCTGAGTTAGTCTGTACAGGATAAACTTAAAAAACAACAAATAGTATGGTAGCACTTTAAAGACTAACAAAACGTAGATGATATCATGAGTTTTCGTGGGCCAAAAACTCATGATACCATCTACATGTTTTGTTAGTCTTTAAAGTGCTACCATAATTATAGGGTCAGTAATAATGACACCATGATACCTAATGCAAACATGCAAACTATAGAGTTTTTTTCTGCAATATAACGATGAGTATGATATAGTACCATAAAATATTCAGATTTTAATTGTAAGGTAAAACACGTGAGTGAAGATTAAGTAAAGTAAAGAGGTTTAAATGTAACCTTAAAAAAGTCAAGCTGACTAGGCAAGTATTTCTGCATAAGGAACTTCATTAAGCTGATGACTGCATTATTTTTTCAAATTTTAAAAACAATTAGCATGTTACAAGATGCAATATTTAAATGTAATTTGAAAATTAAAGTTATTCAAGATGAGAAACTAATTTTCATTACAGAGATGGCTTTTAGGATATTAATGTCAATAAATAAAGACTTCAATCAATATTATAGTACATTTAAAAATGAATTTAAACAATTATATTAAGTCAATTTGCGCTATTTACTGATAAAAGAAAATGATACATAGGAACTGAGTAACACCATTGTGATTCTTAGTTGACTCATTTGAGATTGTTTTCTCTGGATTAAATATAATTTTTATTGTATTTATGTAATTCTGTACTTGGTTATTAAATTTTTTTAAAAGAACAGCATGATAGATTAGTTCTGATAATTACCATTGAATAAGTTAAGGTTAAGAACACTGCACAGTAGTATTTTTAAAATGTTATATTAATACTGGGCACTTACTGTACATTGCATCTAAAGATCAAAGTGCTTTACAAAGGGTCTATATCTTTATGTGATAGATGGGATCAGTGCACAAGTAAGTGACAGAGTAGGGAATAGAACCCCAGTCTCTAGACTCACCTATTCTAAACCCTAAACAATGCTGATTCCTTTTACCATAATATATCTATATATTTTAGAAATGTCTGCCTCGTTCATCTGTGAGTCCTATTGTTCAAGAACTCCTCCTAAATGGTAAGAACTAGGACCATCAAATGTGGTATGCAGCTTCCCCTTATCATAACTTAAAGCCAGGTCAGGGTTTGGTTGTGCCAGAATGATGGGATAGGTATGGAATGTGATTGTTTCACATCAAACAGAAAGAAGGGGTGTGAGAGCAGGGACAGTTATACTCACCCATGACCACTTGGGGGCAGTAAGAGCTCCAGCAAGCAGTTGCTGGCCACTGCCCTGTTCCAGGGAGCAGTTGTAGGCCACCATGCAGCCCCTGCCCTTGGAAGCGCCAGCGGAAGGCTTGGAAGGTCTCCCTTGCCTCGGGGCAAAGCCAGTGCCTCTGGTGCACAGCCTACCCCCCTCCGGGCCAGACCTGGAGAGAAGCCACAGAGCAGGGTACACAGCCCTCTTGCCCCCACCTTGGGGACAAGCTGGCGGGTGGGGTGCACGGCCCCTGCTGCCCCACACTGGTCACCAGGGAAAAGCCAGTGTCCAACTCCACCCCCTGCCCAGAGCCTCCTCTCCCCTGAGCTTCTCCTCTTCTCAACCTCCTTCCTTGACTTCTGTACCCCACTCCCTGCCCTGAGCCCCTCAGTCCCGAACCCTGACTCCTGCACCCCTCCCTCACTTCCATCCTCCTTCCTTTAACCCCCCAAATCCTCAAGCTCCTGCCCTGACTCCTGCACCGCCCACACCACCAACCCCCTGCCCTGAAGGACCCAAGCAATACCGGGTAAGTCTTCTCATCTTAGATATAAAAGTATTTATAAGTTACAAGATCAACCATAGACTTAAGATCAAAAGAAAACATGAAGTAGCACACCTAACCTCTATTATACCGACACACAACCTGACCCATTTCCCTTTTAAATCAATGTGAAGCTTTCAGTTGCCTTCAGTGTCAGATGGATCAAGTCTGTACTATGTATTAAGGCTCAATGCTGCATGGTTATGCAACCCACTTACTTACATGAGTAGGTCTCAATGAATTCAATCTGGTCCTAGATATGCCCTTGTTTTGCTTCAACAATTTAAAAAGGAAGCAAATAAACAGGACAATAGTTAGACAAGGTAGGTGAAGTAATATCTTATATTGGACCAACTTCTGTTCATGAGAGAGAAAAGTGGGATACTGGGTCTTCAACTTACATGGAACTCTTCTTCAGGCTTTGTGTATGGGTCAATGTTTATCTGTCTCCAAAACAGAAGCAGGTTCAATAAAAGATGATACCTCACCCGCCTTGTCTCTCTAATAGTGTGCTACAGCATGGGCTATAGCAACACTGTGAAGGACAATAGCTACTCATCAGTAGGTGAATGGAGTTTTGTTTTCTCAAGCCTAGTGAATCAAGATTTATGACCCTCAAACTGAGTAAAAAATGTCTAGCAATAAAGCTTAATGACTACATGTCAGTAATGGAATTGGCAATTGCAGGAAGAAGGTAACTTGGGAGGAAAGAGCAGGACAAAAAGTTTACCCCACTTCTCCTAATAAGGAAACCTCTTGCAAACAGACGTATGCACGCAACTCAAATGAGATAGGTTTACAAAAAATAATTCCCTTTTAAAATCCAGTAATGGATTTTACTTGGGTCTTGTCCAACATTTTTCTTCAGATACTTGTGGGAGTCCTATGAGCACCTGAGTTCAGAATACCCTTAAGGAATAACAGCCTCTGGCTTGCTGCATAACCAAAGAGGGAACAGAATGGTAGAATAGGATTAACAAGTAATTATGTGACACAGTCTTTCCTATCCTTCCAAACTGTAAATCTCTAGGGGCATGTCTACAGAGCAATGTTATTTCAGAATAACTGGCGTTATTCCAAAATAACAAAGAGCGTGTCCACACTGTAAGCCATTATTTCAAAATAATGGTGAGCTGGAGGACTTCTTACTCTGACTCCTGTAACCCTCATTGCACAAGGAGTAAGGGAAGTCGAAGAAAGAGAATTCTTCCTTCAACTTCCTGCTGTGTAGACAGCACTAAAAGCCAAATGTAGCTGTTTTGACTTCAGCTACGCAATTGACGTAGCTCAAGCTGTGTAGCTTAATTCGACTTTAGCCCTGCTGTATAGATGTACCATAGGAGGGAACGGATGTGAAAAGCAGTTAAAAAGTAAATGAGAATATATTGTAGACATTAAAGAGGATTCAAAATCCTGCCTGGAAAGTCTATTTTTAATTCTGTAAATTTAATTGTTTTAAAAGGCTATTTACTCCCGAGAGTAATAAAGCAAGCATCAAACTAATGGCTGTTTGCTAAGACTCCTAAGCACTAAGATCACAGAAAGATATTACTATTTAAACTAAAAAGTATCAAATCAGGGATTTTTAAGAATATTTGCCTAACTTAGGAATTGTCATATAGCAAGGGAACATTTATTTTGTTAAAAAAAGGGGGGAGGTCCTTTTAAGTATCTTCATTTCTTTTCTGTCTTTCCACATCAAAACATTAATTATATAATTGAATGTTCATTATAACCTAAGAAACATGGATTGAATTAAATACATATGACAAGAAAACCTTTTTTCTCCTGCAACCATGTTCTTTTTAAGTGGAGGGCATGGAATATTGACAGATCATATCATACAAGTGCAGTGTTTCTTAAACTTTTTAAGACTGAGGAACACCAAACAATAATTTTTTTTATGAGGAACACCTAGGATTTTTGGTTGAGAAAAAAAAAGTTCAGGGGGAAAAAGGGTCGGGGGGAAAGTTATTGAGGGAAGAAAAGGGTCAGGGGAAAGTTACTGAGCAAAAACTTTTAAAAAAGTCACCTACCCCTTTAAGGGTGGCCATTTTGAATTCTGTTGTTCTCCACGGCACATATCCGACTGTCTTGCGGCACACCAGTGTGCCGTGGAACACAGTTTAAGAAACACTGTACAAGTGCATCCAAGATTTTAAAAAAAAAAGTTGGTAAAGCCCAACTACATTTCTTTTAATGTATTGGTGCAAGGCAGAGTCATGTGCAAATTGGTTCTACAGAAATAGCCACAAGATGAATTATACTAGTCCATGTACGCTTAAATGAATATATCAGCATTTGGGGGGAAATGCATTTTTGGGCTACAGCAGATGCTGATGTATTATTAGTTGATTTTTTTGGAGAGCTACATCATTTAAGGATGCATCACCAAGTTATGTATGCATGCACAGCACAAAAATGATACTGTTCCTGAATGGCCAAACAAGATACTTTTATTTTGATTTTGCCTGTACCTTCTATAAAAGATGCTGCCTAAGAAATAGATAGTCACTTTTGAATAGTCTTCTGAAATGTTGGCAGAAATGTTGTGATATTTTCTAAGAATCTTGAACCATAATTAAAGAGTTTCTTTTCTAAAAGCCATATAATTATGTATAGTCTTTCTATATGGCTACCTTTCTTTGCTTTTCATACAATTCTTTGTATGTATGCTGTCAGTTTCAAAACAAGAGGTGATTTGCTATGCAACAGAATTTTTTTTTAATCTCAATAGTTGGATAGTATATTTTAAATGATTAATTATGAACTTTACTTACTCTTCAAAGTATGGTGGCTCCACCTAAGACATCCCACCAATTTGAAAGATTATACCAATTCCAATTATATTCCCTATTCCTAAAATAGAAAATCCACTAGAAAAAGTGGAATATAAGTAGCTTGTTGACTTGAAAATATTTATGGAAATAACATACAGTCAACTGCTTTCAAGTAAATGATATTATGTTCCCTGGCAAAACTTCCATTAACTTCATTGGGAGCAGGACTCTGTTTATAAAATTTCCAGTTTAAGCTGGTCACACTGAGTCCAATATTGCAGGGTAAAATTTGCTCTCAAGTTTGCACTGTGGATCTCTTCTACTCAGTTCTTTCTTGCATATGCTGCAACTGTCCTTATACAGAAGCTTTGGGGCATGCACAACATGCAACAGCTCTACCGCGTGGACTAGAAGAATAATTTTGCTAATAAATAATAAAATTGCTATTTTTACTAACCAAGTCATCTTCTAAATTCCAAAATATACTGGGGTCCTAATCACAAACCACTTGCCACACCAGTAAGTTCAAATTTCGTACCTTGCAATACAGAGGTGAGAAAGACCCTCATTTGATCACCACACAAAAGTGGTATATTTTTTTCTTTGTGCATAATAGAACAGGACAGCGACTCATCAGGCTCACCCTTAGGAAGGGTCCACAGTAAAGAACAAAGAATAGAGCAGGCACCAACAAGCACATGCTTATTCATGAATGAAACAAACACTTTCTAAAATAAAATCAGCTAGTTCAATTACAATAGCTTTTGGACAAGTTTAACTTGAGTGACTAGAACTAAAATGACAGGCAACTTAAATTGATGCTGACCTTCCTGGTGTTCCAAGAGTAATATTTTCATTATGATAAAATGTTCTTTAGCAATTTCTCCAGTGAATTAGGCACAAACCTGCTTTTCTTCCACATCAGTCCTGCCTGTCTTCCTGCTTCACCTATTTTTATACTACTAAAACAATATTTGTTTTAGCCAATGCAAACAAAATCCCACTCTCTCACGTGTTAGAGTTTCTTGACATTTAGTATGCAGTACAAGACGAGTGAGAAACTGCAGAACTTTGTTTCAAACCAATTGACTTGTTTTGTCTGCTTTTTAGTCCTCTTTAAAGAAAAATATTTGTAAAACTGGAAATTTCTGGGACTACATATGGACAACCCTTGCTGCCAAACACACACATGCTTGGATTTATACTTACAATGTGTTTTGTCCAAGCAATTACCTAATTTGTACATGCAGATTTGCCAATATAATAGGTGCAGATACAAAGTTAGCAGGAGCTATTTTACCAGCTATTTTTTAAAGGGACTTCAAGCATTGATGAAGAAATACTGGTTAAAAACAAACAAGAACAGGGCAGATTGTCATCAGACATAATGGGACATATCTCCATTGACTACAATGGAATGATGCCAGTTTGCATTAAGGATATGTCTAGACTGCAGAGTTTTTCCAGGATACTTCTGGTATCCCGGAAAAGCTCTGCCATGTCTAAGGAACGCGTCTGCTTTTCCGAAAAAAAATTCGGAAAAGCAGACGCATTTTTTTGGCATCCCTGTAAACCTCATTCTATGAGGAAGAAACGATGTTCCAAAGAGGCTTTTTTCCTAACGTTTGGCCCAGTGTAGATGAACCAATTGTCGGAAAAGCCTCTTTTGGAAGAAAAGCCGACAAAGATATACAAATTGTGGTTCACAATTTGCATATCTTTTTCCGATAGAACTTTATAGTCTAGACACAGCCTAACTGAGCATTTGGCTCATTATATTAACTCTTTTCATAGGATGAAATTGTCTTCTGTGCTTTTTTTTTACATCTCTCCATTATTTTCAAGCACCGGTGTGTTCAATGCTACTACAGAACACAGGGTCTCTGCCTGAAGGTGCATACAGCCTATATAAAGATGTATCAGATTTCCTGCAACTTCTGATGCAGGCACAATGACTGTGGCACTTTGCTTAACATATGAAAATGACTCTGTTCTTTAAATTATGTTCTCAAGCTGAAAGCAGTAATACTTTCTGTCCTTCATGTGGCCACCCTGTGCTGACACACAGCAAATTGGGCTAAATGTAAAATAACTGCTAGAATTCCTGAGCTAATTATTACAAAGCTGCCTCGGACATGGTTTGGATATCATTATCTGTGCTATGCAACCAGAAAATGACTAATGTTTGTACCACTCTTCTATTTTGATAGCCAGCTTAATGCAAAACTACTACACACAGCTGATTTTCATGAAGTGTTTTTACATTCCTTAGAGCTGGAAAGGGTATAGATAGAACTCAGTTCTAACTGGATATTAGCTTGAATAATAGCATATTGGAAAAAAATAGGCATGTGTGTATGTGTGTATGCATTAAGGACATGTGTCCTGTAAACTGCTCTGTTTGTTTAGGCAAATCTGTGGATGTGGATCTGGTTGTGGGGAGGGTTCTTCTACCTATATTTTCAGCAAAAATGACTATTTAACCTATATCCATTTCCATGTATAAGAGAAACTGCTATTCCTTCATGCTCACTTAACACTGTTTTGTGCTGAGAATACATTACTCCAGAAATTGTGCTGGCTTCCAATTTGTTTGCAGGGCCAGTTCAAGATTTGGATCTTTGAAACATTTAATAACTTTGTCCCCAGTATCTTAGAAACCTCTCTTTGTGCTTCGACCCAATTGTTGAGTTAGGTTGGGATACCCAAGCTGATGGTTCTTAGACAGATATATCTTGAAGGCTAGAACACAGCAGTCTTAGTAAAGGGCCCCTGACTATGGATTTATTTTACTTCTTTGGTCCAATAGTGCCTTAATTTGTTATCCTTCCAGCCACATTGCAAGCTTTGGGAATTTTTGAGAGGGTGAGTTCAGAGGAAAGGTTTTGTTCAGGTGAAGATCTTTTCTTCTGCTTTTTCTTGTTAACATTAAGAAATACAAACAACAATAATCTAAAGCATTGTGTGTTGTGTAATGTGACTGTGATAGGCCCACTGTATTAACTGAAAACAAATAAATAGAATTGTTCCTACTTACCATATATTGCATTTTGGCTGTCCAATCTAGAATAGACTTCCTAGTAATTTCTTTCCTGAGAAGATATAGAACAGCATGAATGAAGATTAGCATTGCATAAGGACTAAGCCATCTTTATCTGAAACTGCATAGTCAGAACAGCAGAACCAGATGCCTACAGATCAGGATGTTATAACTTTCTATTCTGTAAGAGCTGGTTAGAAAACAAAAAAGCATCATGAATGTTTTTACAATTCCCCCCCCCCTTAATTTGTTGATCAGCTTTAGTACTTTACAGTATAGATACAGATAATGCTATACATCAGTATTTGCCATAATTTTCTACATCTTTGTGACTTGAATTTAAAATGGCCAGAAACGCACATGTGTACCTTTAAGTATGTGACTAGTTCCACCTATTATGAGTATGAAGTAGCACCACTGAACTAAAGTTAAGCTTGTGAATAAATATTTACAGGATCAGGACCATACTGTATTTGTTAGTAATTCTATAGAATTGATCAGTATATGTTGCAATGTTTTGCAGTTAGGGCTGTGATTTTTTTATGAGGCATATTTCTCAGAGAACTGCAAGCACATTAATAGCTACCTTTCCAGACAGGACATGTCACCCACACTGCAGCATGTCTCCATTAAAAAAACAATGATGTGACACTTCATTGAGAGGCATGTCACATGTCAGGAAATGCAGCTTTCCCTCTCACATTTTGTATCAGCCATTTTCTGTTTGTTTCAGAGAGGTAGCCATGTTAGTCTGTTTCAGCAAAAACAAGGAAGAGTTCTATGGCACCTTAAAGACAGAACAATTTATTTGGGTATAAGTGGGTTCCAGCCCACAATTTGTTAACCTTTAAGGTGCCATAGGAGTCCTTGGGTTTTTGTTTGTTTGTTGTATTTTTTTATACATGGTGCCATAAAACAGTTAAATAAACGTATTTCCTACTTATATCAGTAAATCGTATTGAATTATACTTGAATTAATTACTAGAGTAAATATATTAGCCATATTATTTCTATCAAAATATATTTTTTTAAAGAAAATTTGTGGGCAATCTACTTATTGGTTCTTGTAGGAAGTATCAGATACCCACAAATCCCTGAGTACTAAATTTTGTATTCATCTCTGATTTACCCAAAAAGTTTGTAAAAGTCACATACAGGCAAGCTGCTCCAGTCCAACTTGATAGTGACTGACTGTTTTCTCCATCTGGAGTTTGTTCAGTGGTTTAGGTGAAATACAGTAAATTGTAGCTTCAGTTTAGTTCCTAGCTGACAAGAGAGTGTCCACATCTCAGCACTATGGTCATATTCACATGTAGCAGTAAGTATCCCCTTTGTTACCAGCCAGAGCAGAGAAGCTGTCAGCAGAGTGCAGCACTGAATGGGCATTGAATATGAACGGTTTTCAATTTGTTTTGGTAATTACATAGCCACCACAGTACCTGAGCACCTCATAATCTTTACCATACCCCGTGTGAGAGAAGGAAGTATTAACACTCCCTTTTTACTCAGTCATATGAAAACAAAAGGGCTTGCCCAAGACCACATAGGAATCTATGGAGGAGCAGGGGACTGAATACAGCTCACCTTAGTCCCAAGTTAGCACCCTAACTGTGATGTTCAGTGATTGCTCAGGATGTCAACTGCTTGCAAGAAACCTGCATTATTTTGTGGCTGGTTCCCTCCAACTGGTTTGCATAATAACAACAAGAGTTTCACAGCACCCCCCTCAGGCTCTGTCTGGAAAGCTCCGCTCTTAACACTACAGTCTCAAATAATACCACATTCACCAATGGACCATCCTCCCTTGCACTGCTAAAGGTCATCCTTCTAGAGCAGGGTGTATTTTGCAGTCAGAAGGTAATTGGTGGGGGGAAGGGGAGATGCGGGAGAACTGTCTCCTACTGTCTGTCTGCATGAGGCATTGTACAATGGGGCCTCTACTCAACATCATAATGCACAGAGCAACTAAAGGGTTGAGGCACGCTGATGGGGAGGTGTGTAACACATGAACCCTGCCAGTACAAACTTCCACTTTCCTTCAAATAGGAGGAGGACCTGAGATTTCAGTAGTACAGGTTGAACCTCTCTAGTCTGGCAACATCTGTGGTCTATTATGATTTCAGTTAGCCAGATGTCCCCTTATCATGGGCGTGACCAAGTTTCCTGTGGCCCCATAACGTTTGTTTACAGCCACCAGTCCTGGCTTTCAGTGTTCTGTGCTATTATTTAGCTCTGATTTACCCCTAAATGTCTTCTAAGCACCCAGTAAGCAGCGGAAGAGTTGGTAATGCTGCCAGACAATATTGACCTCCCGTGGTTCGGCCCACGTCAGGTCCCGAGGGTACTGGACTGGAAAGGTTCAACCTGTAACAATAAAGCATATTTAATTAATTCTGATGTGGCAACAGGTGCTAATGTCATGCACATTCAGTCACTGATGTGTTAGCACCAGAATGGAACTCTCCATAGAAACAGCTAACCATGCAGGAACTGCCTCCAGCCAGTTGTTAGGGGGATTGTGTGGATTAGTGCATGCTCTGGATGGGTAGGCAAAGCCTTTCTAATGTGTCTTTGTGTTACTGAGCAAACTGCACAAAAGCCTATAATGCCCAAGCTGCCTTTGAAGACCATGTGATCCACAGCAGAGCTAACAGGAGACAGGGCAACTTTGCATGTAGGTACATGAGTACATGTAGTGCCTTTACGCATAGGGCTCTCCCAGCAGTAGCAGCTCCTGTCCTGCAGGGCTGGACCTGCCTCCTCGCTCCAGGTGTCGCAACATGGAGCTGTGGGGCAGCCCATTCCCAGCCAAACCTCAGCAGCAATGCAACCCCGTGAGCAAGGTTGCAGCAGTTGGAGTGGAGAGCTGGGACCAGCCTCATGGAACAAGAGCTGCTGCCAGGTGAACACAGGGTGGACTCATTCTTCAGCCCCTCCCTCCTCTTGGGGACTCCTCCACAGCAGCCTGGAATAAGGGTTGCAATGCTGGGGTGGTCACAGTCCCCTTGGCTGGGAGGAAGAGGAAGTAGCAGAGGAGGAGGGCACCCATGACCAATGACTCTGGTTGCATAACCTGGCTCCACTGCTGTATGTGATCACAGATGGGGAGCTTTGGATCAGGGTTTTCCATGTGTAAGGCCCAGGGGCTGACAGGCACAAGGATCTGTGGGCGAAATTCTGGGCCCCACTGAAGCCAAAGGCAAAACTTCCATTGACTTCAGAGGAACTGGGCTTTCACCACATGCTTTCTGAAGTGAGATTCCAGAAAAGGCCAGAAAAGACAGCTTCTTGTTGGCAAGAAGGGAAGAGCCTGTGTCCTGTTTGCGACCACCTCTGCTCAAGGATTTGTGTTGATTTTGTAAATAAACAAATTGCACTAAAATACCTGCTTCTGCATCACTTATTTCTTTTGGCTACAGTTTACTAAAAGGTCAACAATACAATAGAAATATTTTAAGTGAATGTTGTAAGAAATAACCATTGAATTCCTTTTCTTTGACGAGCAGGTCATTTAATCCAGCATTCTGTCTCTGACAATGTACCATTTGTTCCAGAGAAAGGCGCTAGAATCCCCTTAACTGCCTCCAGCTGGCCCCAGAATCAGGCGATTATAAGGATTTCTTCACATCACCTTTGCTTTCTCCTTCCCTTCAATAGTCACAGCTTGGCCAGACAGAGAATCTGGCTCTTTATTACAAAATCTCACACGGGAAAGAGCCTGGAGATTCTTCCCCTACACACCTCCATCATGTTACAGCAGCAGATGCCATCATCCAATGGGTCAATGAATCCACAAAATGACGCCCGTTCTCAAGAAGCAGGTAGTAGGATCATGGGGTCCCAAAGTGTCACCTTACTTAATATCTGGCTTCATGTTCTGTGACAGTAGGCACAATGGTGGGAATCTGGCCTGTTGGCATTATGAATTGTAGGATGCTTGAGGAATCCTATGCGGGCTTCACGGCAGAGGATGATGGCACAAGCTACAGTTATCAGTGTGCTAAGATGATGGAAACATCCTCTATTAATAGTTACACAAGTTCAGGTTATTTGAAATCTCTGGTTGAAGGGGAAGTGGCTAAAGGAATGCAGGAATTAATGGAATGCAGGGACTCTGCCAGGATTTACAAGACATGGTGAATCTCCCTCCCTAAGCTGCTCAATTTGCTGTTTTCTTCCAGCTCCCTTTGCCCATTGCCGTTTTTTTCCCAAGATAATCCCACCCCCACCAACCCTATCCTCTGATGGGTTTTTTGTTTTGTTCCTACCATTACTATGAGGCTGAAACAGTAAAATGGATGAGTTCTGTAGCTTGGCCCGTGAGCAAGTTTATTTGGGGGGAGGAACAGAAGGCAATGGAACAGCTCACTTGTCACCACTAGTTAGCTAAGGGCCTGACATCCCAACCATTCCATCTGCTTGTGTGCATATGTAACGGCCACCAGGCAGATTTGAACCTGGGACCTGAGTATAGGAGCCTCTACCCTCTGAACTAAAAGCCAGCTGGCTCCCAGCCCATGCTGTAGAGGTCTCTTGAGGTCTCTTGATCTTAACTGTTGCTGTGGTCTAGGTGCCACTTGCATTGCTCAGTAACCACACGAAGGCTATGTCTACACTCTTGCGCAATGCCGTTACACCTATTACTTTTCAGGAAGAATGGCATTGCGCAAGAGGGTTTTTCTTGCGCAAGAAGGGGCAGTGTAGACGATCCTTCTTGCGCAAGAGCCTCTTCTGAAAAAAATGGTGGCCCATTAGGTATGCAAATGAGGCTCAGTGATATTCCGTGCTTAACCTCATTTGCATATTACTCACGCAAGAAGCCACGAGTGTAGACATAGCCGAAGTGTGTGGGTTACATACTTCCCCTAGGTGAGTATGTAGAGGGCTCTTGAGGGCTCATCCCGAGCTTCCGAGACCCAGTTGAGATCCCGGATGAGCCCCCACTTGTAACCACCACCAGACGGATTTGAACCTGGGATCTCGGGAGCTAAGTATAGGAGCCTCTACCCTCTGAGCTAAAAGCCAGCTGGCTCCCAGCCTATGCTGTAGAAGTCTCTTGCTCTTAACTGTTGCTGTGGTCTAGGTGCCACTTGCATTGCTTAGTGACCACACTAGGGGTATGTCTAGACTACATGGCTCCATCGACGGAGCCATGTAGATGAGTTTACTAGACATAGGAAAATGAAGCGGCGCTTTAAATAATCGCCGCTTCATTTACATCAAAATGGCTGCCATGCTGTGCTGATCAGCTGTTTGGCGGCACAGCGGGGCAGTCTGGACGCCGTCGTCGACAAGGGAAGCCTTTGTTGACCGCTCCAGTATGCCTCATGAAATGGCTCTGTCCACAGAGCCAGTTACCTTGTCATAGAAGGCAATCAGGTTGGTCAGGCATGACTTGCTCTTGGTGAATCCATGTTGACTATTCCTAATCATACCAATTGGAGTCAAAACTGAAGCCACTGTTCAGCTTCAAACATACCATCAAATTTCAGAGATCTCAATCATGTACCTAGCAGCATCTTATGGCATGCCCTTGGTTTGACTTTTGACTATGTTTAGTATTTTCATCATAAGCAGGGGAGACTCAAGATTAACAAGCCAGCCATCTCTGTTTAGCTATCTCTCATGCATTTCACCATCAGGTGGCAATATGGAGGCATGCACACACAGAGAGAGACATACATGCATTGTTCTCCATTTTAAGTATCTTCTACTATGCAGAACCCAGTATATTAAACATCAAAAATATATGTCAAGACTTAGAAAAAACTTAAAGCATTCTAACTATTTAGCGAAGAGGCAAACAACAGGAAAAATATTCAAACCATGACCATTTCAGTGAATCAGAGCCCAAATTTCAGTTTTCCAAATTTGTATTGCTCTTGTGCACACCCTGACCATAATTGTGAGGACAACCTCAGGGAATAGCAATCCTCTACCGAGAAAAAGAAACCAGTAAATTAAACAATATTGTTGTGTGTTTGGTATGTATAGTATCAAAGATAAGATAGACACAAAAGATAGACAGTTCCAATATAGTACAATCAATCTATTGAGCATCTTATATGTAAGCAGAACTTTCAGATGCATCTTGTAGTACCTAGAAATGGTTATTAAAGATAGGGTTGTATTTCATTACCTACTCTATCAAAGCAGTGCACTTTCTCCCTATTGGTTATGTTCTCCCCATGATCTTTACACATAACTTTGATTAACTTTAATGAGTAAAGTGTTTGCATATGAAAAGAGGAGACTTCAAGTTAATCATGAATCAATTCTGCCAAGTGTAAAATTAAGTTTGTTTTAATCAGAGTGGTTAAATAATACTAAGTTACCTTAAAGGTACATCTTGGTTCTAAATAATCAAAGAGCATTATTGTTGGTCTCTTTGCAATTTCATGTAATGATAGTCACTTACATTTTTATAGCAGCTTTCTTTAAGAAGGATCCAAAAAAAGATTTTTTAGTTTAATAGTTGACTGACAAACTGTCCAGGAATCATGTTGCCTAGCGGTGGTGCAGCCACCCAGATGGAGTATGGTAGCTGTTCACATCAATACAGTTTAGGATAGGAAGTGAAGATTATGTTAGCCAAGTGAAATTAGGACTGCAATATTAGGTAGCCAGAACATAGTCATTCTAGGTGGAAACTGACCAGGGCATTATCTATTCTTGCATGAAGATCCATAGTATATTTAATGGCAACTACGTGGTCAAGACCACTGCTGTCTATCACATCCTAAACATGGCACATCCTGAAGAATATTCATCTCTTGAACAGCATTCTGGTTTGGTACTAATGCAGTGGGTAGAATGCTACTCATAGAATCACCAATGCTCTCTTTCTCTAACAACTGTGGTAATGCTGGTGGTTTCTCAACCCTGTCCAAATACTGACCAACCCCCCTCCCTGCCCCCATAGTATTTTATTAAACCAAACAAGGGCACAATCCAAGATAGATGTTATGGCCACACATCGATGTTATGGCCACAACCATACTGTTGTACACAGGTTAGGATTATTTCAGCAATAAAATATACCAGTGCTTTTGTGAAATGATGACCTATTTTCCACTGTCTTCAGTCTGAGAACATTCATTAATGCAATAACAATCAATTCTTCTGGGAAGGGCTGCAGAGTTATAGGAAAATTGTCCAAAGCTAGCTGGAGAAGAGGGATACACTGTGATGGAGCTAAGGAGCAATGAAACATCTGAGCTATAATACGAGAAAAAACTGCAATATCATAACAGGATACTAAGATACAAAGGGACTGATCCAAAGCCCATTACAGATAATGAAAAGAATTCCATTGATTTCAGTAGCTTGGGGTCAGGCCCTTTTTTAGAAATAAGAAAGAACCAACGTTGTAAGTGCAGAGTGACTATCAAACTTGTTCAGGAAACAGCTACTTGCAGGCAATGTTATTACACCTTACTAAAATTATACAGCATCTAGCTCTGAAGAAACTGGATGTAGCATCTTACCTGTACACAGATAACTTACACAAAAGATCAACAAGTGTTCTTTAGAAAGGGTGCATGAAGTGGGTAAACTTCTTTTACAATCTGATCTAAAGCATCTCTCAGATCAGATTTAATTTTAGAAAACTTAAAAATGAAAATTAAATTGTGGTATTCTTTAGATTTTGTCTTAATCGAGATTAACAATACAGTTTCTTCTATCTAAAACAGTAAGTTAAAGTAGTAAGTGAAATAATTATTATACAAATTGCTTCACCAAACGTATGGCAATTGGGAAGAAATACAGACTAACTTTTCAGGCTATGTCTTTTCATTTACATTATAGTTGCCAGTAGCAGAGTGTTTCTAGAAATGCTGTCATTTTTAATCATGGCACACAATATGTGTCAAGTTTGTTAAGATAATCCATTGAATGACAAGAAAAGAGGTAGTAATTTAAGGCTATATTTGAAACATCTGAGGCTCACAATGATTAATAATTTTAAAAAATCACATATGAATTACAGTTTACATAAAGTGGCACCTATTAAAATTGGTGGGCCAAACTTTTCCATGGTATAATGCCAATGAATTCAATGGGAATTCATCTGGCTCATTGTTCTAATGCTCCTTCATGACATTGATCTAATTGAAAAAGAACATTCAATGATTAAACAGGCAAAACCAAGGTGTGTTTCCTGTGAAAATATACTAGTAGCCAGTTCATAGGTCAGATCAGGAACTCTTCTCCAAATCCAATGAAGTCTTTTGTGATTCAGTGGTGGCTCACTACTCTCTGCTAGCAACTCTTGACAAGCCTAACATGCTCAAAGTCTGTGAGTCTATAAGGTCAAAAGAGACCATCATGACCATCTAGCTTGACCTGCTCACCACAGCTAACACACTGTTGTCATATGTACTCAAAATTGACATTGGAAAACTAGTAACTCTGATCATTAATTTTCTTACATGTACAAGGTATCTACAAAGAGTTATGGATATGTGCTAGAATTAAGTTCTTAAAATGTGTTTGGCAAGCAGTGCATAAGCCAAGACTGCTCTAGAAAAAGGAACATGTATTTGCTTGCTGTAGGCAGAGACAATTAAGGCACATGTACATAAGAGGTATACAAAGCGATCAATCTAGGGAGAGGGAAAGCTTCTTGTGGGGATCTGAACTACAAATTATAAGTAATTAAGTAAACTGATTGTATACAATATTGCTGTAGTGTACTATAACAGTGTATCAAATAAGGTATTTTCTGAAATCTAATGGCACACTGGTGATTGATATCATTGTGAAATGTATATATTCTACATCAGGAAATATAGATATTTAAGGGCATTATGCTTTAAAATCTGTGACAAAACACTGGGAGATACAGGCTTCTTCCAGACATAAGGGAAGAGAGCTTTCTACCCATCTCCAATGAAATTAAGCAAAGTGTGACCAAAAGGATGGAAGCCCTGTGTATATATGAATCAGTAGGAGGATGGCAAATCCACAGGAAGGAAACAGCATGAGGTCATCCTGAGTCTGGGGACAAAAAAGTGAACTTGGGATGACATAAGGAGAGAGAAGTAGCCATCCTGGCATTCATCACTGGACAGACACAAGAGGACAAAGTTTTTGCAAGCTGAGAAAGATGGGTCCTTCAGCCAATGGGGCTGGGCTCTTTGGAAATAGAATATAGGTGAGAAACCTGGATAGGCAAAGATCTTTCTCCTAGGAAGACAAGGGAACTCAGTGCCTTGTATTTCTGTGGAAGGTCCTGACTGAAAGAATGTCAGCTATGGCTGGAAAGAAAAAGATTTGTAAGAAATCTAACTTGAGCCAAGTCTGTAAGACTTAGTCACTAGAAAGCATATTCTACTGTTATTTGCTTGTAAACATTTTATCTTTATCCTTTATACTTGACATACAAGTATACAAACCTCTCTCTTTTTGATTAAAAAACAGCTTCACTTTTATTCTAAATAAACCCAGTGCTGTGTTTGAATGGAAGTGATTACTAACGCCAGCTAAAGCAACAAGCTGCTGTGCTTTTGCACAATGGACCTCATGAGTCCTCTGAATGTTCCAGGAGAGGGCTGGACATTTCAGGGATCACAGTTTGGGCGATATTCAGAGCTGAGCAGCAGCAGATATAGGGCAGGGCGAGCGGAGCGGCTGCCCCGGGCCCCGTGCTTCAATAGGCCCTGCGCACGCGCTACTCGCTGTCAGCTGTGGCCGTGTCGCATGCGCAAAATTGTGCTGCCCCGTGCCCTGCTCTTCAACAGGTCCCGCACCCTGGGCCCTGCAAAACTCTCATCCGCCCCTGGAGCTGAGTGTATGTCTAGGGTCACTTGAGTAGAAGTAACCAAGGCTATTGGAGATTAGAGTGTGGCTGTGATGTAACAAGCAGGCTGCTGAAGTGAGTGTTGCTGAACCAGGGCAGAGATAGACGGCCACTCAACACATGGTTGTATGGTGACTGGGAGCATCCAGAGAGCAGGGAGCTAGAGCAGCAGGGCAGCACTCAGAGCTGTAGGACAAGCAATCACACAGCCTCTCACTGGTCTACAGCAGAGGGTCACTTGTCACTCCAAAATGTGACAGGTTTTGACTCATATGATCAAATGTGTATGCTGATGAATGAAAATAAGTGGCAAATGTTATGTACTGTTAAAATAGTGGTAATAATAATGGCCAACATTTTCAAATGAGTGCCTGAAGACAGGCACCTAAAAACCATACTGAAGCACCAAAATGGCTGTCATAATTTGCACTGGTGCTCAGTACTCAAAGTTCTCATTGATGACCACATAAACTGTAGGTGCTCAGTACCTGTGAATATCCGCACACGTACTTAGGTTCCTGCATGTGGATTTAGGTGCCTATCCTTGGCCTCAGGTGGATTCTACATTCTCTGCATGCCACAGACTAGTCCTCCACAGTAGGGATCTCTGTGACATTTGGGGTGAGATAGGGGGCAAGCTGAGGGAGGAATGAGATCATGCTCAGCGGGTCTGCAACATCATAGAGCCACTAGCCAAACTCCCTCGCATCCCAAAAAGGTGAGTATGGGATCACAGATGCTGTTGCCCTGTCATTTCAGTAGTAGCTATGAAGCAACTCCACAGGGAGCAGGGGATTCCGCTACCGTTCACTATTACTATTAATTTAACCAGCACCCTGAAGAGTTTGCAATCTACATAGACAAAATATGGACAAAGGATGCAATATGAGAGAGATGGTGACTAAGTAGTCACTTTTCCTTCCTTTTTAGAAATTTTATTTCCTTTGTCTTACAATTTACTGTACTTTTTATTTATTTATAATGTAAACTACAGACCCTGTCATTTCCTGACTTAAAACAAAAACAAATCCCCTAACATGTCTGATTTTCCACTACTCTGCTCAGGTGCATTTCGATGTGTGTGCACTATTTTATACCACAATTAGTTCAGTTTTTGGTTTCATCTAGTGCAGTGGTTCTTAACCTCTTTGGCACTGTTACCCCTTAAGCTTAACCAATAAACCAAAATTACCCCTCCTCTTTTTTTAAAATGGCAATAGACAAAAAGAAAATTACAATCAATAATTTTTATTGTATTTCATTTTCTCATACATTATGCTGAACAAAATTGAACACCTATTGTATTTTAAACTTATTACCCCCTGAAATATGCCAAATTACCCCTCAAGAATAAGAACCCCTCACGTGGTTAAGAACCACTGACCTAATGGGTGTGAAACTCAATACTGAAATCAAAACATACACAACATTGCATTTCTTCTTTATGGACAATGGGTAGACACCACCAAAGAAAGATAGGTTTTATTGTAGTTATCAGTCTAAACCACTGAATTCAGGGGCAATTTGCTATAGAGCTTATATGTCCACAGGACAACTATGTTGACATAGAAAGTAAGACCCTTTGCAGTCAAGCATTCTTGACATTGTTTAAGTTAATTTTAGCCATTTGCTCTCTCCGTAAAGCTATAGTTCAGATTCTAAATCAAGCAATCTAGATTAAAATAAGTAACTGCTTTATTTCTCAAGCTGAAATAAAAAACTCACCACACTAGCAATCTCTATTGCAACTTTATAGCTGATTATCATCAGTCACATTCAAACTGAAGTTAGATATTCCCAGCTTGCATTTATGACCAAGCGTACTTCAGAGTAATGTATATAAATTGAGTTTTATTGATCATCGAACATCTGCTGACACTTAAATATGTGGACATATAAGCCTGAACATAAGCTTTGCAAGTTTGCATTGTGGTGATGCTCATAAAATTATAATTTATAATAAAGTACATTGTGTTATGTTTTCTTTATCACCTTCATAAAGATAAAGTAATGTAAGCAGAGGTTTTGGATTACAAAACCATTACAAGATTGTGAAGTCTTAAGGTTTTTATGATTTATGGAAGAAAAACTTCATTATTTTTCCCTTACCTCTGACACCATTTAACTGCATGTCACCTGCTGTGGTAGAAGAAAGCTGCCAAATCATAGCTATTGAAATCAGAGTTGGAACTGTTATGAAATACTATTTTCTCCTAGTACATTTCTTGTTGAAGTCAGTGAGCAAACCGATTTTTGAAGATTTCAGAATCTGATTGCATAGTTTTGGCCCCAGATTTCAAAACAGATTGAGCTGTTATTTTTTAATACACCTAGCCAGGATTCTAGGTGGACATGTGGACCATGGAAACTTTGACACGCAGCTGACATGGGTAACTGACCCCTTCAGTGAAGGCATGCAGCTCAGGGAATTATTCATGCCTACAGCATAAATATAAATAGATACTCTGACTTGCACATCAAAGGAGCTACCTGCATAAGATGGATGCTCATAATAAGGAATGAACAATTATGCACCTGATTGAAACTTTGGTGCAAGTAACAAAAATGTACCTGGAAGATGAAGGGCCTTGTATGTAATTACCATTGAGATATCAAGTTCCCTCTCAGCCACTTCCAAAATTATAAATCTCCTTTTTATTGCACAGTCAACACTGAGCTAGGCCCTGGCTGAATGTGAAGTTCTCTAAAGCAGTCATTTGAGCACCTCTGGGTTTATGGGCCAGACATTTAACTGGTGTAAATCAGCATAACGCCATTGATTTCCATGAGACTAATAGTGTAATAATACCTAGTTCTTTTCATCATTAGATCTCAAAGCAGTTTACAAAGGAGGGCAGTATTGTTGCCCCCATTTTATAGATTGAGACAGAGGCACAGAACAGTGAAGTGACTTGCCCAGGGTTACCCAGCAGACAAAGAAGAACATAAGTACGGCCATACTGTCAGACCAAAGGTCCATCCAGCCCAGCACCCTGTCTGCTGACAGTGGCCAATGCCAAGTATCCCAGAGGGGAGTGAACTGAACAGGTAATGATCAAGTGATCTCTCTCCTGCCATCCATCTCCACCCTCTGACAAACAGAAGCTAGGGACACCATTCCTTACCCATACTGGCTAATGGCCATTAATGGACTTAACCTCCATGAATTTATCTAGTTCTCTTTTAAACCCTGTTATAGTTTTAGTTGCCCTTCTTTGAACCTTTTCTAATGCCAGTATATCTTTTTTGAGATGATATACTGGCATTAGAAAAGGTTCAGAGAAGGGCAACTAAAATGTTTAGGGGTTTGGAACGGGTCCCATATGAGGAGAGATTAAAGAGACTGGGACTTTTCAGCTTGGAAAAGAGGAGACTAAGGGGGGATATGATAGAGGTCTATAAAATCATGCGTGGTGTGGAGAAAGTGAATAAGGAAAAGTTATTTACTTGTTCTCATAATACAAGAACTAGGGGCCACCAAATGAAGCTAATGGGCAGCAGGTTTAAAACAAATAAAAGGAAGTTCTTCTTCACACAGCGCATAGTCAATCTGTGGAACTCCTTGCCTGAGGAGGACTAAGACTTGAACCAAGAACTCTAGAATACCAGTCTAGTGCTGGACCCACTACTTTGATTGAGCACATGCATAAATGCCATTTTAATTCAGGACCACAAAGAGTGCTGAAAAATTCACCAGCTTTGCAATAAGGCCCTGAAAAACATACCAGTTGTGTGCAGCCTTGAGGGGCTGGAAGTGAAGGGGCAGAGAAGGTATTGGGAAGGAGGTTCAGTAAATAAATGTAGGAAGTTGGAAGGTGACAGTTCTCTGAAATGAAAATTCAACCTAAACACTAAGGGGGGGGGAGAAGGACCTGATCTCCAGTAATGACCATGGCTCTATCCTTCATTTGCAAACGTACAATAATTATGAAAACCTATCCCATGCTGGTGCCCCAAAGTATTAAAGAACTGAGTTTTTCCTTTCAGTCAGGATCATGACAATGCTGACTAATACCTTCCCTTGCCTGCTCTCCTTTTGTCCAGAGAGTCTAACCACTATTTACTAGGCCTCAAAGCCTACGTCTACACTGCAGGCTTCTTGCTCAAGAATCTTCTTGCGCAAGAGCGTGTCCACTCTGCAAAAGCGCATTGAAAAAGCAATGCGCTTTTGTGCAAGAAAGCCTCCACACTGCATGGACGCTCTCTCACAAAAAAAAGCCACCCAGAACCACCTCAAGCAGGGCAAAAGGTCACCAGTTGCTTCTGAGGGCTGGTGCTGGAGCCCTGCAGAGACATGCGCTTAAAGGGACCCCTCTGGACAGCCATTTCTCTGCTGCTGCTGCGTGCTTGCTACCTCTTCGAGGGACAGCAAAGCTCTAGCAGTGCCTGCTAAGGTTGCCCTGTGCTTTTTTGGACGCCACAGCTTTTTCCCTTGTACCATGGAGCCGGAGCTGCCCCTGGGCATGCCATGGTCCTACACAGCCATGCTGCAGTTTGTGCAGCAGTTGATGCATGCAGACTATGATTTCACCAGATATATTTGGCCGCGTTCTGTGTGCAGCATTCCGGGGTGTGTGTGGGGTCGGGCCTGTGCCCTTCTGGCTAGCCTGCTTCCAGCTGGCACCCTCCTCCCCACCCTCCCAGGGCAGGACGTGTGTGGCCAGCAGGATACCAGGTGTGCTCAGGGGCTGCCTGCTGCATCCACATGCCACACGGTAATGCTGCGCAAGGTTTCACATGCGCGGACCACAGCATGATGTGCAGCCTGAGTGACACTCACCCCCCAACCCCTGTGCGCCCACCTCCCCCACCCTCTGTGTGAGTGACAAAGAGACCACTCACCTGAGGATCCATCCCAGGTGCATGAGAAGGCCTGGGAAACATCCTGGCTGATGGTGTCCCTGTCCTCCTCCTCCTCCTCCTCCTCCTCCTCCAGCTGGGCAATGACCAGGTTCGGCAGCCCAAAGTCCATGAGGATGGATGGGGAGGACATTTCCCCATCCCCCAGGATGGCATGCAGCTCCCTGTAGTAGGGGCAGGTGTGGGGTCCTGTCCCTGTGCATTCGGTGGTGCGGATGTATACCTGGCAGAGTTCTTTAACCTTACTCCGGGCCTGTTCCAAGGTTCGGGGTGGGTGTCCGCACTCCATGAGGGCCTGCACCATCCGGCCATAAATGTCCGCATTCCTCTTCTTGGCCCGGGGATGCTGTAAAGTCTCCTCGTGGCCCCACAGCTCCAGGAGGGACTCTATCTCCGGGCCTGACCAGGAGGGTGCACGCTTCTTGCTCCCCCTGGGTGGGTCTTGGGACCCCTGGGCCAGGGTGGTCATGGGGGACTTCAGGTGCGGACATGGCTTGCAAGGCCTATGGCAGGGAGAGCCGCACGGTGAAGGTACTGCCCTCTGGCTGGCTTCCTACCACATGGCTTCTCCAGGGGGCCTGCAGTTTAAGAGGAGCCAGGAGACAGGAACTATAGCGCTGTGATGAGTTTTATGGAGTGTCCACCAGAGAACATGTGCTTTTTCCTGGAGGCCATTTCTTGCGCAAAACCCCCCTCCTGCCCATCCACGCACGGCTTTTTGCACAAGAGCTCTTGGGCAAAAAAGCTTCTTCCTCGTAGAAAGAGGAAGACCAATTGCACAGAAACTCCTCTGTTCTTTTGATTTACTGTCAATTTACTATCAAAAGAATGCGCTTGCAGTGTGGACGCTCAGCGAGCTTTTGCACAAAAACTCTGTAGTGTAGACATACCCAAACACAGCACCTTTATTTCCAATAAAACAAGCTAGACAAGTTAAAAGGCATACAGGTATGGACACATGCACCAAGGCTATGGAGTGCATAACTAAATTAACCCACTAGAGGGCAGCCTTATTGATGTAGGGAATACTATTTCCCAAAGGAGATTACCTCATTCTTTATGGAAAGTGGTGGTAGGATAGTCTTCTAGAATTGCTACCAACATCTGTTTTCCCAATCCTCATTGGTAATAATATCACCACGCTTTACACAGGAGGTCAGCTCACTTTACAGCTTGGGAAACTGAGGCACAGGAAGTAACATGAACACGCTCACCAGCACAGCTTGAATTGAACACAGGTCTCTCGAACCTCAGTCCAGTGACCTATTCCCTACACAGGCCTAGATCAGATTTTTACCACCAAGGCGTGGCTCCTGGCAAAAACTGAAGCAGTAACTGAAGTTGACCCTGAAAACACATAGACCCTGAACCTATGGTGGAGTCAGAGAATTCTCAGCCTCCTTTGGAAAATATAAAGGGGTGCAGCCGATCCACAACAGGAGTCAGAATTAAAACTTTTGCTTCCTTTGTTTTCTGATTATATCAGAAAACATCCTAGCAATTTACACTATGTAATTCATGCACATAGTTTTTTGTATTCTGAGCTATTAGCCATAAAATAACTTAGAAAATAGATATAAGTACAAGTGCATTTGACAAATCCTTCTCTTTTTTTTCCAGCAGCTTCTAAAATAAATAATTCCACCGTGTGTCTTCAGGTTCTCTCATCTCCGGGTTCAGAAATGCCTTCCATGAAGTGTCATTAGAGGAGGTTTTGGAACAAATAGAAAAACTTAATGTTAACAAATCTCCGGGACCGGATGGCATTCATCCAAGGGTTCTAAAAGAACTCAAATGGGAAATTGCTGAACTATTATCTGTGGTTTGTAACCTATCCCTTAAATCGGCTTCCGTACCTAATGACTGGAAGGTAGCCAACGTGACACCAATATTTAAAAAGGGCTCTAGAGGCGATCCGGCAATTACAGACCGGTAAGTCTAACTTCGGTACCTGGCAAATTAGTCGAAACAATAGTAAAGAATAAAATTGTGAAGCATGTAGAAGAACATAATTTGTTGGACAAAAGTCAACATGGTTTCTGTAAAGGGAAATCCTGTCTTACTAATCTATTAGAGTTCTTTGAAGGTTAACAAACATGCGGACAAGGGGATCCAGTAGATATAGTATACTTAGATTTCCAGAAAGCTCTTTGACAAGGTCCTCACCAAAGGCTCTTGTGTAAATTACATGGCCATGGGATAAGAGGGAAGGTCCTTTCTTGGATTGAGAACTGGTTAAAAGACAGGAAACAAAGGGTAGGAATAAATGGTAAATTTTCAGAATGGAGAGGGGTAACTAGTGGTGTCCCCAAGGGTCAGTCCTAGGACCAATCCTGTTCAACTTATTCATAAATGATCTGGAGAAAGGGGTAAGCAGTGAGGTGGTAAAGTTTGCAGGATGATACCAAACTGTTTAGGATAGTCAAGACAGAAGCAGACTGTGAGGGACTCCAAGAAGATCTCACCAAACTGAGTGATTGGGCAACAAAATGGCAAATGAAATTTAATGTGGATAAGTGTAAAGTAATGCACATCGGGAAAAATAACCCCAACTATACGTACAGTATGATGGGGGCTAATTTGGCTACGACAAATCAGGAAAGAGATCTTGGAGTTATCGTGACAGTTCTCTGAAAACTTCCACACAGTGTGCAGCAGCGGTCAAAAAGGCAAATAGGATGCTAGGTATTATTAAGAAAGGGATAGAAAATAAGACCCAGAATATCTTACTGTCCCTGTATAAAACTATGGTACGCCCACATCTTGAATACTGTGTACAGATGTGGTCTCTCACCTCAAAAAGATATTTTGGCCTTGGAAAGGGTTCAGAAAAGGGCAACTAAAATGATTAGGGTTTTGGAACGGGTCCCATATGAGGAGAGGTTAAAGCGACTGGGACTTTTCAGTTTAGAAAAGAGGAGACTGAGGGGATATGATAGAGGTATAAAATCATGAGTGGTGTGGAGAGGGCCGATAAAGAAAAGTTATTTATTAGTTCCTAAATAGAAGAACTAGAGGACACCAAATGAAATTAATGGGTAGCAGGTTTAAAACTAATAAAAGAAAGTTCTTCTTCACACAGTGTAGTCAGCATGTGGAACTCCTTGCCAGAGGAGGCTGTGAAGGCTAGGAATATAACAGAGTTTAAAGAGAAGCTAGATAATTTCATGGAGGTTAGGTCCATAAAAGGCTATTAGCCAGGGGATAAAATGGTGTCCTTGGCCTCTGTTTGACAGAGGCTGGAGAGGATGGCAGGAGACAAATCGCTTGATCATTGTCTTCGGTCCACCCCCTCTGGGGCACCTGGTGCTGGCCACTGTCGGCAGACAGGATACTGGGCTAGATGGACCTTTGGTCTGACCCGGTACGGCCGTTCTTATGTTCTTATGTAGACCCAAAATGTGCTAAAATTTCTTACAGAGAAACAAGAGAACAAGATTCCATCTAAATAAATTACTTAATTTCCATATGCTTGTCATATAATTTTTTGTAAGGCCAGAAATGCGCTCTCATACTTTTGTGGGGCTGTGAGCTGACGTACAATTTAATGTCCTATTTACATGGCAAATAAGAGCACTGTGATACGAACAGGTTTTAGGCACACATTTTGAGCAGACAATTCCTGTCTTTCATATCTTTCAAAACTAGAGCTTGAAAACACAATCAGGTTCAGAAACAAATCCACTTAGATGTTTGTAAAGTACATTCTTCTGACTACAGCTGCTAAACGTTTTGCGTAGTGTAACCATTCACATGTTAAATAGTTCTGACTTTAAGGCAACTGTATTAAGTTTGGTAGACTATCCCACGCCAAAGATATATTCTTTATGCTCTCAAAATTCCCATTGCTTTTAAAGGGAATGATGGCTGTACAAAGAATGCAGGGCTGAACCTCTGGCAGGTCAGTATTCAGCTGAAAGTTTTGTTGATAAAATAGAACTCTCTGTAGATGTTAATAATATAGGCTGTTCAGTAACAGAGTCTAGTGAATAATTTACCATCGATTTATTCAATGCACCGGATTTCTTTTTTACGCTTGCATATTGTCTGCATGCAGACTTTGATTTCACCAGATATATTTACCTATATTTACTCAGCGAATGTTTTGAAGGGTTTTTTTTTTTTTATGAATTGATTTGGAGACGTTCACGGCAAGCTTTGACAGTACACATATTTGAAATTCAAATTGTGCCGATTACTTGTGACTGGTCAGAAAAGTAACATGGTACTGATTCTGTTTGCTGTTTGTAGAATCATAACTTGTAGGTAAGAGGATGACCCGAAGAAGCCATTAAGGTTTCAAATCTCGCAGTGAGAGAGAGAGAGAGCAGTAGCAAATATAACACAATCAGGGAGCTTTAGAAAATGACATGCGCTCCTTTTCCCCTTTCTGGCTATGTCTACACTGCAAGTTTTTGTGGCAGAAAATATGCTAATGAGGGACTCATTAGCATGAGTTGTGATGTCATTAGCATATTTTCTGCCGATTCTTTTTGTGCAAGGGGTTTTTGTGCAAAAAGAAGCAGTGTAGCTGCTTCCGTTTTGCAAAAAAAAACCCTTTGCGCAAGATCCTTATGCCTCTGCAGCTACACTGCTTCTTTTTGCGCAAAAACCCCTTACGCAAAAAGAATCGGCAGAAAATATGCTAATGACATCACAACTCATGCTAATGAGTCCCTCATTAGCATATCTTCTGCCACAAAAGCTTGCGGTGTAGACAAAGCCTTAGTGAAATCAGGCAACCTCAAGATTTATAGTCTGGGGAAAAAAGACAAATTCCATTTTTACTCCTTTTTTGCAGTCACACAAAATAATTGAGAGTCTGATTCTGAGG
The DNA here is from genome assembly GCA_019425775.1 of Rafetus swinhoei. Lineage (NCBI taxonomy): Eukaryota > Metazoa > Chordata > Testudines > Trionychidae > Rafetus > Rafetus swinhoei. The sequence goes on along the minus strand of CM033424.1, from coordinate 198,304,075 downwards.
GGTAGATTCAGACCTTTAGCTGGCTCATTCAGCTTCTCCTGTGATAGGGCATGGAAAATGGGTTTTGAAAATCTTGTACCTGCGTTTTTGTCAAAAAGCATTCCAGCCCCAGGCCATCTGGAATCCTGGGGGATGGGTTAAGAGTATGGAATGTACTATGTGATATTCTATATGTGTGTATTTATGAAACTGTATACAACTGAGGGTATTTGAGTACTTCAGTCATTTATTTACATATTTTTAAATGCTTAGGTTCTTGCCCCTGGTAACATTCCTTTGATAATACATCTGTTTCAGGATTGATATTAACTAGAAATGGTAACTTTAAAAAAAATCTCTATTTCCTTTAAATTTCCTTTTCCTTGGTTTTTAAGAAGATGGGGCTAATGTGGAATTTAGGGCTCAGCAACCTCTCTGCTCCATTTACCACTTGTAGCAGGTGCAATCGCCTGGGGCCTAAACCACAGATTTAGGAAATCAGCAAGCTCTGCAGCCCCCTTGCTAGCTGCTCATCAATGTGAAGTTTAGGACTTCTATGTGGGCTCTAGCAGAACTAGCTGAATTGTGAATACTGAGGTTACAGATTAGGGTGTTTTTCAAGTAATTATTTGTATCAACGTGTCTTTCATTATTTGACCAGCTCATGTTGTCTGACAAGAGTTTGGGGTTCTAGAGAGAATGCCAGACAAAGATTTCTCCATATCAGGGGAATCCCCACCTGACGGTTTACGGCATCTTCAGAGCCTCTTTATGCCACTAGAGCAGTGCAAAGAGGCCATTGTGTGGGTCAGGATAATTTTAGACTCCAACTGAATTTTCCAAATATGACATTTCGCAATGTCATAACCCTAATTTAGAAGTGATTTGCCCAATTGTCTTTGATCTTTCAAAGTAAGCATTCCAACGTACCTGGAAAATGTGAAATATTTTAACTGAAAATAATTGTAAACGGGATATGAAAACAGACTTTTATTGGAAGTCTGGATGCAGGTTTTATTCTAGGCCTTGTGTTTAATGGATCCATAATCAGAATAATTTTTAATGACCTATGACTCAAAAAACAGTTTGACCTGTTCTCTTTAAAATGTGTACATATGAGCAAAATGAAAATGTGATAATTTTCAAAAGTGCCTAAAAGACATATGCTCCTAAATCACTTTAGTGTCAGATTATTAAAGATATTTAGGCACCTAAAATTGATTACTTAGGCACCTCAATACCCTTACAAATCTTGCCCATAACATTCTAGGGCTCAATGAAAATCAATGGAATTTAGGCTCCGAAGTCATTTCAATGCTTTTAAATTTTGCCCCAGATGCTTGTGCCCGAAACAAGTTGCTGAAAATGGAGTACAACTTGGGAGTCTTGACCACTAGGCTTGCAGTCAGGAAAGCACTTAAATGTTTTCCTGAATAGGGACCTTAGTCCCATGCTTAAAGCTCTAGGCAATACCACCTCCCATTCTTACTAAGAGAAAAGGTATTATTATTGTCTAAGTATGTTGTATTAACTGAAAACAAAATGGTGGAGTTTATCATAGGACACATTTCGTAATTGCATTGCATTTTATACAACTGAGGCTACTACAAATGCCTGCTGTGCCTCTTTGCATATTTTAGTTTCCTGAAGCAATTTTATCTGATTAAAGTTTTTTTAACTTCCACAAAAATGCTTTGTTATTTATAGAAATGGGTTGTTTTATACAGGAAGATGTTTTCCCTCTGCAATCTCTTTTCTTTAACTAATGTCTGCTGTGAAATGTCTTATTATATCTACGAGCCATTTGAAATATAATCTTTTAATTCATCATTCATTAAGGCCCCATTCTGCAAATCACAAGCTTAAATTTCAGCGCTTAAGTAATCTCTTCCCTCTTCAGCAAAACACTTCAGCACATGCTTATGTCTGTTCATTTTAACAGGAGTGCTTAAAGTTAAGTGTGGGCTAAAGTACTGTATCAAGGTCAAAAGCCAAATCTTGACACCATTGAAATCAACAGTCAATCCATCAGCCATTAGGATCTAATCAATCCCCATGTCATTTCAGTAACCTTTTCCTTTGTGCCAACTAGTGATTATTGTGGTGGGTTTTGTAATTTGGAAACATACCATTCGAAACTAAATAGAGACCACCCAACTAATTTCACAGCAAACTCTGAACTACCATCCCATGGTAATGATTTAAAAACTGCCTGCCTAGTTTGGATTTGAACAGGTAACAGAGATGAAAGGCTATACAATCTATTACCAATTCCCTCTTATTACAGTCCCTTGGACATTACTTTTGAGTTCTTGAATTGTGCTGCTGCTTATGTGCCTATCTACTATGCTCCAGAGAGAAGTTAGCTACAGATGGGTGATTGGGAGATCATTAATAGAAGACCAGGGGCCAAATCCATACATAAAGCCAGGAGGTGCAATGGCTTGAACTCACTGGCACCTGGTCTGCATAAAACTTTTTCCTCACCCTTACAAAATATTTACTATTAACTCCCTTCTGCAAAATTGTCCCAGTCAACCTCTCAGATCACTTTGTCCAGTCTAAACCAGGAATCCAGTGCCTCCTAAGTCTTGATGATCCTTTCCTCTGCCCCTTAGCCCAATCTCCCTTATTTTCCAGCACTACCTTTTGTGCACAAAATTCTACCCAGAGTCCCCTATGTGTAGCAGAACACTGGGGTAAAATGTTCAAAGGCCAAAAAAAAAAGTGGGGGGGGGGAGGAGTTGCACTGAAAAGTGAAACATGCCAGAGACTCCAGGAGGTCCATAGGGACTTCACTGTTGCTATTATGGAAGGCACTCAGGTGATGGGCACCAGAATACACCGTAGGATAGAGCAGTTCTACACCAATTGCTGTGGTAAGTTAAGGGGAGTTATGGCAGAATATTGTGTAATTAGAAGACTGACATACACACATTTGCTTTTTGTTGCAGCATTTTGGCATCTGACTTTATTAAATACAAATATCAAATCATTTATCCAGTATCCCTTGCTTTTCCTCCTTTCTATTCCTTTCCATCAGTCTTCCTTCTTTCCTGTTATAAGTAGCATTGTTTTTCCTTCACCAGTTTCCATATACACTCCCCGCCTGCCTCTTCTTCAGTATCCCCAGTCTCTTTCCCCATCTCTCCCTGTACTTCTCTCTCTTGTTCAAGCTCTAACACCCTCCCACCAGTCACAGCTGCTGGCACTGTGAGCTCATGTTCTCAGTACCACAATCTCACATCACAGGTCTGCCAGGTTTCATTCACTGGCGGGGGGGGGGGGGAAATGGTGCCATCTTGGATTCTTTCACTGATGATTCTCTCACCACCTATATACAGGCCTGGAGACCTCCTCAGCCCTGCATGAGCATTTCCTCCCCACTCAGGCCACCCTATGTCAGGCAGGAGCTCTGACCTGGGCTCCACTTGTTCTGCCTGGTCTGAGATCAAAAGCAATCAGGGCTCAGATCAAAGCTACCAATCTGTACCAGTGCAACAGGCCCTGCAGCTCAAGAATGAGCCTGGCCCATTAAGTGACCACCTGGTTGCCCAGCAACCCGGTCTAGGCCTGCTAGGATGTTTCATGAAACAAGAGTGTTTACAGCAGGGATTGGTAGCTGGCCCATTAGCCAGTAGGTGATTTGAACCAGAAGGATTGGTGTGAAAAAGGGCATGAAGCCAGGAGCAGGGAAAGGAAACAAAGGGCACAATCATGGAAGACATAGGCAGAGCACAGGGAGTAGAAAGGATGTAGGAAGAGAGGAGGAAATGCAGGCAGGTGAGAAGGTAGAAAGAACTTGGAAAGTGACATGTGCCAGTTCTCTTGTTTTTCATTATAGTCTTCATTTTGTATATTACCAATGTAGCTTGTTGAGAATGTAATTGTTACATTTCCCAAGAGGTGAGCATGAACGTCAAACTCTGATTGCCAGTGTTGAAACACTACAAATTGTCTGCCTCTGGAGGCATGTCTAACCACATTTCTTTTGTATCCATCAGCTTCTCAACTCATTGCTCTCTCCAGCACTTAGTCCAGAGAGTTCTTACAGACAAATCTGCTTGAGATTTTCAAACGACATAGGAGGAGATCTTGCTATATTCCTGAAGTTGCTCTGAAAAATCTCAACCTCAATCAGGTCATCTTAGGCATTCTAATGTGTCCATAATAGTATCTAGGTGCCAACCCAGTAAAAAAAATAAAAATGAAAAAAGCACTAGAACATCATGACTGGAATAAGAAACCATGGGATAGGAAGACACTGAATGAGCATCCCATCCCACCCTTTGACAGTCCACACTCTGGTGGAGTTAATGCTCAGAGATGGCAGGGTATTGTGGGTTGCAGGTATGAAATAACCAATCCAGGCATTTCACTTTACTTTGGAACTCCACTGCCTGTGGAGCACCTCATCAGACCTGGACAGGAGACAAACAGCTTTTATACCTGGAAGAGAATCCATCTGAGCCAGAGGCCACAATTAGCTTTTATTTACATCACAGTAAATCTGGATTAATTCCAGTACATTCAAATAGAGTTATTCTTTCTGTACAACAGGGTAACTGAGAACAGAATCAGAGCTCAGGGGTGCAACAGCTGTGTATGCCGGTTAAGGCTTATCACCGTACAATAAAGCAAACTTATCTGTAAGCACTAGAGTAGGTGCACCCAAAGCTGGTATTGAGCCCATTCAACATGCACAATGTCTTGTCCTCTTCATGTCTTAACCTTTGACAATGGGTAAAACTGATAACCTTCAGCCATTTTTCACAAATCCTCCAAAAAGTTGACAAACCAGCTTTGGCTGAAATGAGATATGCAGCATAATCCCTACTCACTGAAGTGCAGAGGAAGAGGCAAAAGGGCTTGCACATTTTTGGCTCACAGAGAAAAACGGGGGGAAGGGGGAACAACCTTTGTATACCTGCAAACACACCCAAACCTTTGTTCCCAGAGCTCAATCTCCACACTTGCTAGGATAGAGCTCTCTAGCAGAAACACGTAAATAAAAAAATGAAAACTGCACCATAGCTAAAATCTTTTAACCTGTTAGTTAATTTTAGCCTCTAGAAAGCTTGTAAAGTGAAGTTGCTCACCTTGGTGCAGTAACTGTCATTCTTCGAGATGTGTGTCCCCGTGGGTGCTCCACTGTAGGTGCTGGGCTTGCCCCGGTGCCTCAGTATGGAGATTTTCGCAGCAGTCGTTGGCCGGACTGCGCATGCGCGGAGGGCGTCTTGCGGTGTTCGTGCTCTTTCGCGCTGCTCGGTCCAGTTCCAGCCAGTTCCTTGAACCTGCGTCAGGATCTGGAAAACAGAGTGACACAGACTCCGAAGCAGGGAGGTGGGTGGGTAGTGGAGCACCCACGGGGACACACATCTCAAAGAACAACAGTTACTGCACCAAGGTGAGTAACTTCACTTTCTTCTTCGAGCGATGTCCCCGTGGGTGCTCCACTGTAGGTGTCTGTGGAGCAGTAGCCCTCCTGTATGAAGGTAGAAGGGATTTGGAGCCCCTTATTTATTGGCAGATGAAAGAACTGCGGCTGCCATAGAATTATCAGGCAGCCATCTACGCTGGATGGCGTAGTGATAAACGAAGGTGCAATAGGAAACCTATGTGGCTGCCCTACAAATATCTGCAAGGGGAACACCTCTCAGAAAGGCAGTGGATGCTGATATGGCTGTAGTGGAGTGGGCTCTAGGGCGTTCAGGGAGCGGTATTTCCCATATGGCGTAGCACTGGGTTACGCAGGACACAATTATGTTAGCAATTCTCTGAGATGAAATGGGCTCCCCTTTCGACCTTTCTGCCAGGGAAAGGAGGAGCCGGTCTGTCTTTCTAAAAAGCTTAGTGCGGTCTATATAGAAAGCTAGAGCCCTGCGTACATCTAGAGTATGAAGGGCCACTTCATGTGGGGAAGCATGTGGCTTGGAGTAGTATGAGGGCAGTATAATAGGCTCATGGACGTGGAATTCAGAGCAGACCTTAGGGATGAAGGCTGGGTGATGCCAAAGGATGACACAGTCCTTCTGGAAGATGGTGTATGGAGGTACCACCATCAACGCCAATAGCTCGATGAATCTGCGGGCAGAGGTGATGGTGAGTAGAAATACCAACTTCTTGGTTAAGAGTTGAAGAGGTATTGTGGCTAACGGCTCAAAAAGGTGGGGCCATGAGAGTTCGTAGGACTAGATCCAAATTCCACAGTGGTGGAGGTGTCCAAAGGGGTGGGGGTGGGGTTCAAATTTGTTAGCCCCTTGAGGAATATCTTCATGAAGGGGTGAGCAAATACGGAAAATTCCTCAATTGGTTGTCGAAAAACAGCCATTGCCGTGAAATGTTCTCTAAGTGATGCTAAGGCTAGTCCTATTTGTTTCAGCTCCATTATGTAGTCCAGTATGTTGTGGATAGGAGCAGTGTGAGGGTCGATGCAGTGTTCGGAACACCAGCCAGTGAACCTTCTCCATTTTGCGAGGTAGGTATTTCTTGTATTTTGTCATCTACTGTGTATCAGGACATCTTTGACATGATCGGACCATAACGTTTCGGCAGCATTTAGCCAGCTAGGTACCACGCTTTGAGGTGCAGTGTGCGAAGCTGTGGGTGCAGAAGGTGACCATGGTCCTGAGTGACTAGATCCGGGAGCAGTGGTAACTGGTATGAAGGATACCAGGACAGTTGTAGGAGGAGAGGGAACCAGTGTTGCCTCACCCATGCTGGAGCTACCAATATGATCGTGGCCCGGTCCATCTTGACCTTCTAAAGCACTCTTGGAATGAGTGGTATGGGAGGGAAGGCATACATCAGGGGACCCTTCCAGCTGATAAGAAAAGCGTCTCCCAGGGAGTGGTGTCCGAGTCCTGCTCTGGAACAATAGTGGCGACATTTTCTGTTGTTGTAGGTCACAAATAGGTCAATGAGTGGTGTGCCCCATTGGCGAAAGAAGGAATGGAGGACTCCGCGGTGAAGCTCCCATTCATGATCAGGCGCGAAGTTCCTGCTGAAGGAGTCTGCTGTTGTGTTGTTGATACCAGGTAAGTATGATGCCACAAGAGTGATGCCGTTGGTGATGCACCAATTCCAGAGTCGGACTGCCTCTGCACATAGGGATCGTGAACGTGCGCCTCCCTGACGATTCACATAGTACATTGTCGCTACATTGTCTGTCAGGATCTTTACTGTGCAGTTGCGTATTTGGTTGCGGAAATGCTTGCAAGCATTGGCGACAGCCCTGAACTCCAGAAGATTTATGTGAAGCAATGTCTCGTGGGGTGCCCAGCGGACCTGTATCAAGACTCCATCCATGTGTGTGCCCCAGCCCATAAGGGAAGCATCTGTAGTGATCCGATATCACGGTAGTGGTTGGTGGAAGGGCACGCCTGACAGCAAATGCTTGTCTATGGTCCACCACTTCAGGGAGGCGATGACCTTGGGTGGAACACTCACTACCCTGTGCACGTCCCAAGTGGTGTGGTTGGGACAGTGGCCAACCAATGTTGTAGGGCACGGAAGTGTAGTCTGGAATGAGGGACTACGAAAGTTGTCGCGGCCATATGACCCATAAGCTTGAGAGCTGTAAGCACCTATTCTGTGCGTTTGGCTCGGAAGGTAACTATCAATAACTGGATTGAATGAAATCTGGTCAAAAGTAGGAATGCTCTTGCTACCATGGAGTCTAGTCGCGCTCCAATGAACTCCAAGTCTTGGGTAGGTTGTAGTGTGGATTTGTCCTCATTCACGAGTAGGCGTAGGGACTGGAAAGTTTGTGTGGTGATGTTGAGCATCGTGCATACTTGCAAAGAGGTCCAGCCTTTTATGAGGCAGTCATCTAGATAGGGGAATATAACAACCCCATTGCGTCAGAGGTGAGTGGCCACTACTGAGAGCATTTTCGTAAACACTCTGGGGGCAGCGGAGACTCCGAATGATAGGATGCGGTATTGGAAGTGGTCTTCGCCGACAGTGAAGTGGAGGAACCATCTGTGCGCTGGATGAATTGTAATGTGGAAATATGCGTCCTGTAGGTTGAGAGCAGCAAACCAGTTATTCTGGGCCAGGGATGGGATTATCGATGCCATGGTTACCATCTTGAAACGTTGCTTTCAGAGATATTTGTTTAATTGTCTGAGATCCAATATTAGTCTCCATCCCCTGTTTTCTTCTGTATCAGGAAGCAATGGGAATAAAAGCTTTTCCCTTTGAAATGAACAGGCACCCTTTCCACCGCGCCGATTTCTAGAAGATGGTTGATCTTGGCGCAGTAGATCTTCCTGAAGAGGGACTGGTTTGGTGGGGTTGTGGAAGGGATGGATAGGAATGGCATGGCATAACCGAATTGGATTATCTCCAATACCCATTTGTCGTTGATGATATCCGCCTACTGGTGGTAGAACGGGCATAAGCGATGGTGAAACAAACGGGTACTCGTGAATGGATAGGCTGGTAACACTGGTTGCTTGCTCTCAACCACGCAGTCAAACCTGCTGCTTGGAATTGGATTGAGCTTGTGGGTGGTTATTCTGGTTTCAGCGTCTGGGATGCCGGTGACATTAGCATGACTGGTCAAACGGGCGGTGTTGTTGCTGCCACTGCTGTCTGCTATGGGTGTAATCATAGCACCTCTGGAAAGGAGTGTACCACCTTCTCCGATAGAGCGGGGTATACATCCCTACGGTTCTGAGAGTGGATCTAGTATCCTTACTCAAGTGCAGAACTGCGTCAGTCTTTTCAGCAAAAAGATTGTCTCTCGAATGGTAAATCATCTACTTTCACTTGCAGGTCTTTGGGGATGGCAGTACGAGGCCCTCGTGCTGCCATGTCTGCTACATCCATTGCTGTTTGCAAGCTGGCTCTGGTGGAAGCGTAGCCCTCTTGGACAACAGACTTTAAGATGGGCCTTTTGGAATCGGGCAAGGACTCCATCAGTGTTGTTAGCTTGGTATAATTATCAAAGTTATGATTCGATAGGTGTGCGAGGTAATTGGCAATCCGAAGGAGTAGGGCCGATGATGTGTAGACTTTCCTGCCAAATACATCTAGCCTTTTTGCGTCTTTGTCTGACATCTGACTTCTGTATTGGGGGGCCTTTGCTCTCTGTTGCGCCGCATCAACAACTAGCGAGTTAGGGTGCGTCAACAACTAGTGAGTTGGAAACTCCGACCCTTTAGGCGGGACGAAATATTTCTTATCAGCCCTCTTATTTGTTGGGAGTGCAGATGCTGGCGTTTGCCATAGGTCATTGGCAACTTCCATTATGGCCTCGTCGAGTGGGATGGCAAGTTTGGCGCTGTGAGATGTCTGAGGATTCTTAAGAAGACGATGTTGCTTCTCTTTTTTCTCAGTGAGCTGAATCTCCTGGGACACTGCAACTCTTTTAAAAAGGTCTTTGAACTGCCTGAGATCATCGGGGGGAGAGGTGTCCCCTGGAATGACCTCCTCATCCGGCGAGGAGGACGACTGGTCAGTGGGAGATCTCTCAGGCTGCTGTACGTCTGGTACAATTGGTTGTTCCTCCTCCACTTCAGAAAGGGGAGGGGATGGAGATATCGGCTCCTGAGTCGAGCGGGGTGGGTCGAGCACTGGCGAGTGTCTGGAGGACGAGTAGCCCATGAGAGACCTTGGGACTGACCTAGAGTCGTGGTGGTAAAAGCAGTGGTATGGTAAATGTCGCCTGTAATAGGTGCATTTGTCGTAATGGTCCCGGTAATAAGAAGAAGAGCAAGAAGGGGAGCAGTCATATCGGTGAGACCTGCTATACGTCGCTCTATAAGAATAGTCCAGTGAATGAAGTGATGGGGAATAGGACCTCCATGGCATTGGTGAAGGCAAGGCAGAGAAGCGCTGATGGTGGCGGCTAACATGCTGCCTCAGTGGAGTCAAAAAAGGAGACAGCAGATGTTCGAAGGGTGAAAAACGTCTGACTGGTGAGTGCCTGGGCAACTGAGGTGGAGGTGGAGTTGATGGACTTGGAGAAAAGGTTGGAGATGGCGAGTGCGGTGTGGGACTTCGGTGCCGAGCAGTCTTAGCAGTCGATTTCGTAGAGACTGGCCCGTGCGCTGCTGTGATAGGTTTTGGTACCAAGGGAGTGGTTGCCTGTGCCAATGGAATCGGTGCGGAAGGGATCAGTGCCGAAGGCGGTGCCGATACAGTTGGTGCTGCATGATCTCGGTGCTTGTGGTGCCGCTCAGGCATGGAGGTCGGTGCCAAGGGGGAGTCGGTGCGAGTCAGTGCCGGCTGTGGAGTCAGTGCCAAAGGTTTGCACACGGAGGGTGCCAGTGCAGAGGCAGTCATCAATGCCGATGAATGGGATGATGACGGCACTGTGGCACTCGGCTTTTTTTATCTGGATGGCGCCATCTGAACAGCGCGTGCCACGGCTACTCCAGACGTGCCTGGCTTGCTCCCTATATTCAATCCGCCGCTCGAAGTGGCCAGCAGAGAGCGGGTTGGAGATGGTCTGGCTTTCCTCAGGGGGGCTGAAGTCGGGGAGGAGGCCCTTCATTTCTGCAGCTGCTGGGAAGGCCACGCAGGAGAGGCTGATCCTTCCGGCTGAAAAGCCTTATTGAAGAGGATCATGCGAAGCCTCATCTCCCTCATTCTTCGCGCTCTAGCAGTAAGCTTAGAGCAGTGAGGGCACTTTTGTGGAACGTGGCCTTCCCCGAGGCAACGTATGCATCTTTCATGGCTGTCAAAGGCGGGCATGGCCTCGCAGCAGGCCTCGCATTTTTTAAAACCTGGCAACCCCAGCATTATGATATATTTTCTAAATCTCTTTCTTTCCTTTTTCTTATTAGGTTTTTTTTTTGGGGTAAAAACTATATACAATAGGAGTTAACAGGGGCTCATCAACGCAGGTTAACTGACTAACTATTAACTAAGAAAAAATGTTTTGTTTGTTTTTTTGTTTGTTTTTTAAACAAGGGAACGAAACTAACGATAATGAAGACAAGAGTAATATAACGAACAGCTATTGACAGAACAACTTTGATTTCTCTCATGAACAAGAAGATCCGAGGAGAGCAGTTCACTCCATCTGCAGCCTGAGGCGGTTAAGAGGAACTGGCTGGAACCAGACCAAGCGGCGCAAAAGAGTGCGAAATGCCGCGAGACTCCCTCCGTGCATGAGCAGTCCGGCCAACAACTGCTGTGAAAATCTCCGTACTGCGGGCGCCAGAGCAAGCCCAGCACCCACAGGGACAATAATTCTACTTGCTATCTCTGGAAACTCTAGTCTTAGATAACAAACCTTTGTTTGCACCAGAGACATCTCTCAGTGATGTAACCACCACTGGGCAGATTTGAACCTGAAACCTCTGGAGCATAGGATAAGAACCTCTACAGCCTGAGCTATAGAGCCAGCTGGCTCTGAGTTCAGGTGATGCCTACACTACACTGATCTATTGGAAAAAAGGTACACAAATTGCACTCTGCAATTTGCATACCTTTTTCCGATAGCTTTTTCGGAAGAGGCTTTTCCAAAATTTGGCCTGTCTACACTGGGCCAAATTTTGGAAAAGCCTCCTCTTTCGGAAGAGCCCTTCTTCCTCGTGGGAGGAGGAAGACAGGGCTTCTGAAAGAGCGCGTCTGCTCTTCCGCAAAAAAAAGTGGAGGAGCAGACGCGTCGTTCCCTGGATGCGGCAGAGTTTTTCCAGGATACCAAAAACTGTTGGTGGTGAAAATATAACAAAGTAGGAAACTTCTAAATTATTAGGGTTTTTTTTAAACTCGGGGGATATTTTTGGTTGATTATTTATTCAGATGATAGAACCAATGAAACTAAAATGTGTATCCTGGAAAAACCCTGTAGTGTAGACATATTCTCCGGCAGTAGAGCTCCCTTGTTCTTATCTCTCGCTATAAGTGGTCTAAGTGTCACTCCATGGGAAAGTGACACCCACTAGGTGTGTGGATTAGATTGAGTTATACAAGCTGCTGCATAGTGTTCCTTTGGGAAGAGCCAGCCAGGTAAGTGTGAGTGTTCAGTGACTAAGAAGCTGGATACTGTAGGAAGTGCTCCTAGGACTTGGAGCTGGCATGTAGCTATTGTTACCTGTACAGGAAGGCAGCACTTGTGTTGCCAGAGGCCTATGGTTTAAGGAAGCTGATCATAGCAGGTACATATCAGTCCTGAGAGCAGGTAGTGGTCAGTCCTGGGGAAATTCTGTAATTGTTGCATTTGGAACCATAGTAACATTGCAGAATTCCCCCAGAACTGAGTGGTGATGTGCCTCCCTGGCACAGCGCCAACTCTGTGTAGCAGTGGTGGGCAACCTGTGGCCCTCAGGCTGCATCCAGCCCACTAGAGCTCTACATGTGGCCAGTGAGACATTTTATCTACTGCTGCCCATGTGCAGGGTTGCCAGATTCTGCTGGGCTTCTCCCACTTGGTTTTTCTCTCCTGCCAGTATTACACAAGTTCAGTTGGCTCAGCCTGCAAATTCTAGGTACATAAGTGCAGTTAACAATACTACCCTATCCCAGGAGACTATCTTGGTCACAATAATCTTGCAGCCCACTGAGATGAAGGAGGGCCACTCATGCGACCCACTCACTAGCCTAGGGTGCCCGTCACTGCTGTATATTGTCACGGGTTAATATTTTTATTCTTCTAGTCAGTATTTATTCGTGTTATTCTTCAGAAATTTTCAACAAAGAACCAATCCAAGCCAAAAAAATATTTCAGATGCCTTTTTTTGGCATGTAACTTGATATACTTTAAAAGGGATTGATTTTCGAACTAGTCTGCACCTTCTGAAAATCAGGCCCTTTAAAAACCCAAGGCACCCAAAAAATCAGGCCCTTTTGTGAATCTTGGCCTGAATTATCAATGAAAAGATTAGTGGGAAAAACAGCCTGAACGATACCTTTTGTTAAAAAAAAAAAAAATCTTTCTAATAAAAAGCAAAAAAAGAGAACAAATATCCCCTCTCCCCCCCAGCACACACACACTTTGAAGATCATCTGATTGAGGGTTTTCCCCTCCTTAGATTGTGTGCAGCAGCAGAGCGGTTAATTTCTGAGATGTTTATTTTTGGAACAGGTGCAGTTTCTGAGCTTTATTCTGCACATTTTAGTTTCATTGGTTCTATCATCTGAATAAATTAATCAACCAAAAAATCCCCAGTCAGAGTTTTAAAAAAAAACCCTAATAATTTAGAAGTTTCATACTTTATTATATTTTCACCACTAAAAGTTTTTAATATCTCCCCAGCATTTTTCTTCTTGCAGTCTGTTGAAAACAGTCATGAGCCGTGAACAGATTCATAAGTTGCTGATGCTCCTATGTGCAGTGGTTCGTGGATACCAGAGGAAATCTGCAGTTGTGGAAAAGCAGGTCAAATTTACACACATACATACTTACTAAATCACTTGGGAGCAACATTTGTGCTATAGTGAACAGTGGTGATGTTAAGCCATAAAGAGTGTTTTCAAATAAAGTTAAAATCTGTTTCTTTCACCTCATTTTAAACTATTTTAGCCCACTTGTTTCCTTGCACCTGTTTTTGCTTTGATTAATTTGCACACCAGTCATCCTTTACTTGAAGAAACTTCTTCCCTTTGGAAAAAAATGTAATCATTTTGACAACCTGTGTTCATAGGCTAGTCTGTCACATTTAATAGTGTTTTATTGGTATCCCCAGCAAAAGTTAAATAGAACCTGCCAAGTACTTAAATAAAAAACAAGGTGCAGTCTTTTCTCAAATCTCCTTTCACTTTACAGGGCATGGGAGAGTTCTCTGACCTGTTAATTACTTTAACTAAACTAAAATGTCATAGTACACCCAATGACCACAAAGTGTTTTCCCACATTTGGCTTTTCTGTTAGGGATTAACATATCCCATTTCCTCCCAGTGTACCTAGAATTGTGTTTGCAGCTTGTGGAACTTTGCCAAGGCATTGGCCTGAACCCGTAATTACAGGGTTTGTTCCAGGTTAGAAGAGAAAAACAAAACTTCAAAGTATAGAGAGCCAAGCCCAGAGTCATTCAGACGCTGATCCAGACAGGTTGGGCAGGTCTGTCGCTGCCTGATAAAACTGTCCAGATCCAAGTCCAACATACATTGCCAAGACTGAAACTGTATCTGGAGATTTGCATAAACCCGTAAAAGATCTGTCACAGTTGGGAGCCCAGATTCTGAATAGATCTAAGAATGGTTAAGGAGGCTGGGAACTATTAATAAAACCTCGACTCCAGGATTAACTAACTATTATGGAAACGATTGACTCCAGGGAGTACAAGTTGACATTGCAGATGAGACCCATTAATGCATCTGCAAATAATACCAAGGAAAGAATTCTACCGCTGCTGACCCTTCATGCAGAAACATGGCCTGACACCAGGGATGGATTGTGTTAAAGACTAGTTGGGACTAGAAAAAAGGAGTAAGGCGTAGGGGGGAAATGAAACAAAAATAGGGTGAGCACAAGAATCATAGAACTGGAAGGGACTTCTAGAGGTCATCATTCCAGTCCTCTGCATTCATGGTAGGACCATGCGCCATCCCCGACAGGTGTCTGTCTAACCTGCTCTTAAAAAACTCGAATCATGGAAAGTCCACAATCTCTCTAGGCAATTTCTTCCAGTGCTTAGCTACAGTTAGGAAGTTTTTCCTAATATCTAACCTAAACCTCCCTGAAACTGAATGAGACAGAATAAAAGAAAAAGGAAAGAAAATGCAAAGGCTTGGCTTCTCCACTTACTTTACAACTTGCGGAATCAATTATTTGCACTCATGCAAATTGGGAGTTTTTGCGCTTACTTGGCACTCTTTCTGATTTAGTGGCATCTTTCTCTATGATCAGGTCTAAATGACTAGACATGGGGAAAGGCAGAGGAGAACAGGACACAACATGCTGAACAAGAACGTAATGAATCACAATGCATGCAAAAAAGCTAGAAAGTGATATAGATAGCATGCGTGAAGAACGACAAAGGGAAGAAACAAATGACAAACACTGGGCCAGGGGAAAGTTGTAAAGGAGACTAGTGAAAAACTGCAAATAGGACAAGAAATCATTGAAACTAATGGAAGATAGGAGCCTAAATTTCTTTGAAGATCTGGACCCCAATCACTGCAGAAAAATGTGGATGCAATTTTGCCCTGTAACATGAGGGGAGGGGGAATCACATCTCTTGCACTGGATTTTAACTAGTTAATTAATGGCTAATTAGCATTACAGATTACTCAATGATCCAGGCACTGGGTCATAATTGTCTGCCTGTACCTCAAATTAAAAAAAAAATCATACTAAATGATTGCAATTCCTCTTTAAAACTGAATCAAGTATGACTAGATGGCTCAGGAGCAGTGGGATCTATGACTGAATGAACCTTTCACTTTTAGGACACATTCAAATTGAGTCCAGGTCTCTAGTAACCCTAGTTCCTTCCATTAGCAGTCTCTTTATTAAATAAGCTGGTGGTCACAGTCCTGTTTCTTGATGGTCATCTCCTAAAACCACCACTACATTTGCTATTAGCAATCTCCAGAGTAGTTACAGCAGATTGTTGAGGCAGAAACTAAATTAACTAATTACCCATAGACTCTGTCCCTCCAAAACAGAACTAAGGCACACTAAGAGGGTAAATGGGGGGAGGGGGATCCGTGCACTCTTGATCCCTGGTTTTAATATTCTGCAGATAGAATGCTCCAGTTTTCCAGGCTATCAGTTTGGTGCCTATTATTAGTACATCAGTTCATGGAGAAGTTGTGTACACACATGTTCCTAATAAGCTGTTTTGCACTCGCACTTCCTCAATGTGTACAAACAACTGCAGTAATTGAAATCAGACTCACAATGGCTCTCACATTTTGCAGATGCAATTGCTCATCCAACTTGTTCAGCAATCTGGTTCTAACGTCCTATACCAAAAATTACATTCTCCACAAAAAAGTCTGTTCTTCTCCATTACATTGTGAGATTGTCACAGTATATGATGGGCATATGGCAAAATGCTGTCAGCAGAGAAAGCTGAACATGTTAAACCCTGTAATTAAACTATGTTAGTTAAAACAAGTTGGAAGACACATTTTTAGACAAGGCCCATGCCCTAGGCCAGACTAAGGCTGCATGTGGGCAGAAGAGGAGATACAGGGCCATCAGTAAAGGGAATACGAATAACATGAATTCAAACCTTATATAAAGGACCGGTGGATGGCATAGTCAGAGGCTCAGCCGCTCTAGCCCAGATTCCTGGCCTACACACAGATTTCATACATACCAATGTAGCCATTTCAGTTCAGGGGTATTTTTATCATAATAGCTACAACCTCTAAATGTGGACACAGTTCATGCTGGTATAAAGGTTTGTCACAGGATGGCTGGTTCCTGTAAAAGAAGTAGCTCCAGAGCCCCTGTACCAGTGCAGGTGCTCTCAGTATGGCCAATTAAAGACACCACCTATTAAGGGCTATGGGGTAGAGGGAGAAGACTACAGGAAGACAGCAAGTGAGCATGCATATGTAATTGATCTGAGTTAGAGGTCAGCTGCTAGAGTCAGAAGACTGGAGATAGTCTCTAGTCTAGGGAAAGCTGCAGAGAGCCCTCTGTAGGCTTTGCCTGGGAAGAGGGAGGAGTTATGAGGGAATCTGTAGTGGGGCTAGCCTCCTGTAAAAGACAGTGCTTGGAAGCCTAAAAGGACTAGTCAGCTGTCCTACCAGAGACAGAGCTGAAGGTTGGAGCTGTAGAGAGAGATGTTTGCTAGGTCTTGGATCAGGACCATGATGAGGAGCATGAAGGGCTCCTCTGGAGAGCTGAGCTGCGGTGAAGGAGGCTGGGGTTTTATCTGGTGAGGTGCTGTCTTGTCCATGCTATGATCTGTGAGACTGTGTTGGGACTTATTTTCTTATGGTCTATGTGTGTGAGTGTTATTAGAAATTAACCCCAGAAGGTTGATATTTATACTTAAGGAGACTGAACTAGTTATACTTCTGGGGACTTTAAAGGGGAAACTGAGGCAGGCACACCTGCTAAGCCATGGCCTGCTGCAGGAGGGTACTCTGGGTGGAGGTGTCTCATGCTGATCTAACTTATTCCCCTCTGATCTGGGGACATCCTACGCTGGTATAGCTGAGCTGACACTAAAGAATTGGTCTCTGTATTCATAAAGCAGTATAACTTGGGAAAGAGTTCTATTCTTGAGCTTTGCAAGAGAGCTGATAACTCACCCCCAAAGGCCCTGATTCAGGAATACTCTTTTTCAGCATGCTCTACTTTAAGCACATGAATATGCCCACGGAGGTCAATGGGAGTGCTTGTGTAGGTACTTTCAGGAACATGGCTTTAGTTACTATGTCTTATAAAAGAGCTGTAGTGGAAAAGACTAGAGGTCACTGGAAGAACCTGTTTCATTTTTCTTCAGTGGCAGAGTTATATTGTCCATTTACATTTACAATTGGTGCATGTGCTAACTTCAGAAGTGATCAAACAAAATTGTAAATGTGCTGAGTCTTGCACCTTTATGATGTAGGCAGACGGCCTGAAAGCTTTGATTTTTTGGGAGAGGTTTTTCACCGCTAGTCTTTCATGTTGAAAAATTCAAATGAGCTGACTGCATTACAGTAAAAGAGAAGGGAAATTTTTCCTTCCCTTGGAAGGATCATGTATTGATTGGTGCTGGAGGCTGGACAGCAAGTGTACCAAGTAGTCTGATTCAGTGTGAGACTCTTGGGTTTTTAATATTTAGGCTGATCTTCTATAGAAATGAGACACCCTTCCCCCATAAAGGTGAACAATGACTGCATAAAGAAGAACATTCCCTGGCAGAAAATGTTTTATTATTATAGGCAGCTTTTTAGCTTCCTTTGCATATAAAGAAATGCCTACCACATGATATAATTTTTAAAGGATGCATAATTAATGCATTATAGTTCTTGACATATTTTATTCTTAGACTTATTATAAATCAGAAGTGCATTTAGTGGTGTTAGCTGTTGAGTGTGAATTTAACAATTTTCTGCATCTAGAGAAATCTCTTTGCCTGCCATGACATGCAATCTCTGTCTATACAGCTTACATTGTGGGTTTCAAATGGTGTTATCCGTGTGTTTAGGCTAGAACTGAATTGAAGCTGAAACTTGAGAAGGAATCAATTGCAGACCTTGGGTGGGGATTATTTTTCTCCAGTTTATATACTATATAGCTGCCTGCAAGCAATATGCTGTCAAGTTTTATATCCCCGTGTTAATTATTTATATAGCACTAGAGGTGAATAAATCCCTTTCTAATGATGCAACAAGCAAGATCCCTGCCTCAAGGACACTAATACAGATTAAACTGATGAAAACAAAAAGCTCAGGCATGAGGCTGGATGAAGACAGGGCCAGAGGGTAGATTAAACTGTGCTGGCTTCATGGAAGAAATAAGTTCTGAAGAAGGATTTGAAGCCTGAGAAGGAACTAGTTTGGTACAAAGGAAGAAGATAGCTGTTCCTACCTTTTTCTTGTGGAATTGGGAGAGGATGCAAAACAAAGGAGTGGGGGTGACCATATTTCCCTATTCCAAATATGGGACACCTGGTAAAATGGCTCTGCTGTTGAACTCATTGAAATCAATCAGTCACAGCTATGCAGCACAAATGTTCAAAATGGCATTGAGTTCACTGAGCCTCCATTAAAAGACACACTTCATTATTTGCTGTCTATATATTTTAGACATGTGCATCTGTCTGTCCATCTATCCGTGAAGTCCATTTGTTCACACGCTCCTCCTAAACAAAGGGTGGGCAATAAAATGGTTGCAGTTCACCAAGTTTAGCCTCTGGTGAGCTGCAGCCGCTATATTTACCTCCACAAGTATGGGCGAGCGCAGTTCCCATAGGCCAGGAATGGCAGTCTGCAGCCAATGGGAGCTGTAGTTCCCCCAGAGCTGGAGGTAAAGGTGGTGGTAGGGGGGCCCACCAGGAGCTAACCCTGGCAGACTGGATCTGGCTCACGGGCTGGTATTTGCCCACCCAGTCCTAAACAGTAACAGCCAGCAGCCATGCCAACCACCGGCCCCAGAGCTGTGGTCCCTTTAGGACCATTCCCCTAGACAGTGAAACCCCATCCCCCAAGGATAGTAGAGACCATGGGTGGAAAGTATGCCAGCAGCCACCAACCAGGGGGGCTGGGCTGGCTGGCCAGAGAAGACAGACAGTCCCCCTCCTATATCTGCTGGCTGTGGGGGGCTGGGAGATGCAGCACCAGCCTCCTGGGATGAGCCACCACCACCCCCCAACTGCATTCACGAAGGAGCCACAGTTGTAGCAGAGCCACCCTCACCACAATGGGTGGCCCTGGCAAACCCGCACACCCCCACTCTCAGCTGCCATTCCTCTGCCCTGAGCCTCCCACCCCATACCAAAAGCCCCACCCACCTTGACTCTTGCAGCCCCATCCATTGCCCTCAGCCCCCCCATCCCTTCCACCCCTGCTCTCAGTTTCCTGAGTCCCCTGCCCTGTACCCCCAATTCCTGCCCTGATTCCCTAGCCTGATTCAGTTCTCATCTATTCTCACGTCATCTAGGCTGGGAATTATTGTGTGACTGCTTTGTATATTATCCAACACTGGCATGGATCTTAACAGGGCCCACTCCAGCTCTTCTGGGTGCTCCGAGGTGGGTTTCCAGTGCTCCACGTACTTCAGAGATGTTGAATAAGAATTCTCAACTGCATTGTAAAATTCCTGTTCCTTAATTTCCCCACCTCAACCAAAGACTGCAGCAGGGTCTGTGTGTGCGATGTGATAAATCTTCCTCTGAGTCTCATGCTAAATTATTTTGAAGAGTAGGAATATGCAGTGCAACTTCTGTCACTGGGGAGTCATTTTTCTCAATTGCCTCTACCATCTTCGGAAAGGTGGCTGCTTGCTTGGTAACTAAAGCAAACCCCAGTTTTGTGCCAGGGTCACTGAAGACTTCCCTGAACAGTGTTGGGAATGTGTCTTGAGAGAGAAAATATGCCTCGTGCCCAATAAAAATCAACAACATTCTGTTTACTGCTGGTCCCAGAGAAGGGACTCTGCCTTGGTCTAGCAATGTAAAATACTCAAAATCGACAAGGAAATCTTTCAATTCTTTGATAGGAACAGTGTAAATGTGAAAGTATTTATAAACTTTTGCAGCAAAGGACTCCAAGACAATTGGAAGACAGTCCACTGCTGTTTGCAGCAGTTCTGAATGGTGTGAGCACCAGAACCAAAGATCTTTCCCTTAGTTTGACTTGCAGTTTTCACTAGGGATGTTGGATGGCATGTAACTAATAGTCGTGTAACCTCATCACATTTTAATGGTTATACAACTATTCAGTAGTCCCCAGAGGTGGCAGCCAATGCTGGGAAGGCACCTGCCACCCTGGGAAGGCACCTGCCACCCCGCACTGCTGCCTCTGATACACGTAGTCAACAAGTTTAACTGCTAAACCCAGGATTATTGGTTAATCATGTAGTCATCTCCACGTTGACACCCTAATTTTCACCACGTTGTTTTTTCTAGCATGTTTAGCACCATCTGAATCTGTATTGGTATTGTCTGCACAAAGGGCAACCTCCATTTCACTAAGAGAAGCTTCTCAATCAGTTGGAGTATGTCTAGACTACATGGCTCCATCGACGGAGCCATGTAAACTAGTTTACCCGACATAGTCAATGAAGCGGGGATTTAAATAATCCCCGCTTCATTAAAATAAAAATGGCCACAAAGCTGTGCTGACGATCAGCTGATCCGGCACAGCGAGGCAGTCTAGACGCGGATCGATCGACAAGGAAGCCTTTGTCAACTGCTCCCTTATGCCTCGTGAAACTTATTATTTAAATCCCCGCTTCTTTGACTATGTCGGGTAAAGTAGTTTACATGGCTCCGTCGACAGAGCCATGTAGTCTAGACATACCCTTGATGTTGGAATCCGCACTGCATATCAGACATTTCAGGTGGTAGGGAAGAAAAGGCAATAATGTTTGTGTTTAGCTGCTCCCTCTGGTTGGGTAGGGTCTGTGCATGGTGAAGGGGTAGCTTAGGGAGCAGGGAGGGAGTAGCTAGGAGCTGGGTGCAGACAAGCAGATACCCATTTTCTGAACTCGGAACTATCTGTGCCAGAAGGACTTTGTGATCCTACCGTTCCCTCAGGGTTCTGCCAGTCATGGAGTTGGGTCCCTCACCCCTGCGGCTGTTACCGGCTGTGTGAGCAAAGGGGGCTGGGAGCTGAGGGGCAGCTTCAACCCCCTGCAGCAGCAGGAGAGAAGGGAATAACACGGCTGCCTGTGCCATGGCCCCAGCCAAAGGAGCAGCTGCCCCACCCTGCCCCGCTCTGGCTTCCCACCTCCAAACTGGCCACAAGGTGGGAAGACATGAGGGGTGTATCTGTTCCCTGGACTGCCCTGCACTTCCACTGAAGTTTGCAGCGGGTGGGGCACAACATCCCCAGTGCCCCAGCTCTGCCCTTGGGCTCAGGGAGCACCGGGGATCCAGGATTCAGCCCTGCTGCTCTGAGCTTCAGCTTTGGCCGAGTGGGAATTAGGACTTCAGCTCCTGCTTCCAGCCCTGCAGGGATTGCCAGGACTTGTGACTGCAGCCCTTGGGGGAGGGGAGTGTGGGGGATCAGGGCTGCCACCCAGTGGGGAGGGGCATGCTTGGGTTTGGGGCTGCTAATCCAGGAGGGGGGGCTGGTGTACGGAGGATCAGGGCTTCAGTCTCTGTGGTACTGGAAATTCAGTGGGTGCCCCATGGATCAGGGCTTCAGCCGTGGGGTGCTGAGAATTCAGTACGAAGGGCCACCGGGGATCAAGATTACAAGCCTCGCAGCAGGTGCTGGGGCTTGTGGCATCAGTCCCACAGCCTGAAAGGGCAGGCTGACCCCCACACACACCTTTGGAAGCCCTGCTTTGGGTGCCCATGGGGAGGGGTAACACACCCCCACACACACCCCCTTACTTCTCTATCACACACTGGCTGCCTCTCCTATTGGCTTCCTGTCTTTCTGCCTCTGAACCCTGCCTGAGAGCACAACTTGTTGACCACTGCCTACCGCATTCACCTGCTAGCCACAAACAGGAGGCTGCTGCAGCTGCACTGACTGCGACTGACCAGCAGGGGAGCACTCGAGCTGAAAATATGGAACAATTCACCCGTTCTTTAAAAAAAGTCAGGTCAAAGCTGCAGGAGGACTAAATACGAGAGACAGTCCAGTTAAAAATGGGGTGGATGGTCACCCTAAATAGGAGTTGTTAATCAGATGGCACCAAGAGTGGAAGAAGAACACAAAGACCATGTTTACACTGCACCTTTATTTTGAAATAACTCGCATTATGTGGACATGGACAAGGGGGATCCAGTGGACATAGTATACTTAGATTTCCAGAAAACCTTTGACTAGGTTCCTCACCAAAGATTCTTAAATACAGTTAGTTGTCTTGGGATAAGAGGGAAGGTCCAGATTGATAACTGGTTAAAAGACAGGAAACAAAGAGTAGGAATAAACAGTAAGTTTTCACAGTGGAGAGAGGTAACTAGTGGGGCCCCCCCAAGGGTCTGTCCAGGAATCAATCCTATTCAATTTATTTCTAAATGATCTAGAGAAAGGGGTAAACAGTGAGGTGGCAAAAATTGCAGTTGATACCATACTACTCAAGATAGTTAAGACCAAAGCAGACTGAAGAGCTTCAAAAACATCTCACCAAACTAAGTGATTGGGCAATAAAATGGCAAATGAAATTTAACATTGATAAATGTAAAGTAATGCACATTGGAAAATATAATCCCACAATATATACAATATGATGGGGACTAATTTGGCTACAACTACTCAAGAGAGAGATATTGGAGTCATTGTGGATAGTTCTCTGAAAACATCCATTCAGTGTGCAGTGGCAGTCAAAAAAGCAAACAGGGTGTGGACAGAGTAGCCACTAAGGCAGCTGTGAGAAGCCCTCGAGGCCAATTTATTTCAAAATAAGCACAGCTGCGCTGTCCACACTATTTTGAAATTGCAGTTTCAAAAGAGGCATTATTCCTCATAATTTCTAAATAATGCTCTTGCCGTGTGGATGCATGGCTTGTTATTGCAGAAGAACGTAAGAATGGCCATGCTGGGTCAGACCAAAGGTCCATCTAGCCCAGTATCCTGTCTGGGGCATCTGGTATTGGCCACTGTTGGCAGAGGGAGGGAACGAAACAGGTAATCCTCACGTGATCCCTCTCCTGACACCCATTTCCAGAGGCTAGGGACACCATTCCTATCCATCCTGGCTAATAGCCATTGATGGACCTAACCTCTATGAATCTATCTAGCTCTTTTTTTGAACCCTGTTAAAGTTCTAGCCTTCACCACATCCTCTGGCAAGGAGTTCCAGAGGCTGACTGTGCGCTGAGTGAAGAAAAACTTCCTTTTGTTTGTTTTAAACCTGCTGCCTATTAATTTTATTTGGTGACATCTAGTTCTTATATTGTGGGAATAAGTAAATAACTTTTCCTTATTCACTTTTTCCACACCAGTCATGATTTTATAGACCTCTATCATATCCCCCTTTAGTCTCCTCTTTTCTAAGCTGAAAAGTCCAAATCTTTTTAATCTCTCTTCATATGGGACCCACTCCAAACCCCTAATCATTTTTGTTGCCCTTTTCTGAACCTTTTCCAATGACAATATATCTTTTTTGAGATGAGGCAACCATATCTGTATGCAGTATTCAAGATGTGGGCGTACCATGGTTTTATATAGAGGCATTAAGATATTTTCTGTCTTATTCTCTATCCCTTTTTTAAGGATTCCTAACATTCTGTTTGCTTTTTTGATTGCCACTGTACAGTGAATGAATGTTTTCAGAGAACTGTCCAGGATGACTCCAAGATCTCTCTTGAGTAGTTGTAACTAAATTAGTTCCCATCATATTGTACCTATAGTTGGGATTATTTTTTCCCATATGCATTACTTTATATTTGTCAACATTAAATTTCATTTTGTTGCCCAATCACTTAGTCTGGTGAGATCTTTTTTGAAGCTCTTCAGTCTGCTTTGGTCTTAACTATCTTGAGCAGTTTGGTATCATCTGCAAATTTTGCCACCTCGCTCTTTACCCCTTTTCTCTAGATCATTTATAAATCCCTGATAGATGTCTATCCAACCTGCTCTTAAATATCTCCAGTGATGGAGATTCCACAACCTCCCTAGGCAATTTATTCCAGTGTTTAACCACCCTGACAGTTAGGAAGTTTTTCCTAATGTCCAACCTAAACCTCCCCTTGCTGCAATTTAAGCTCATTGCTTCTTGTCCTGTCATCAGAGGCCAAGGAAAACAATTTTTCTCCCTCCTCCTTGTAACACTCTTTTAGATACTGGAAAACTGCTATCATGTCCCCTCTGTCTTCTCTTTTCTAAACGAAATAAGCCCAATTCTTTCAGTCTTCCCTCCTACCTCATGTTTTCTAGGTCTTTAATCATTTTTGTTGCTCTTCTCTGGACCTTCTCCAATTTTTCCACATCTTTCCTGAAATGTGGTGCCCAGAACTGGACACAATACTCCAACTGAGGCCTAATCCGCACAGAGTAGAGCAGAAGAATGACTTATGTCTTGGTCACATCATTCCTGATAAAGCATCCCAGAATCATGTTTGCTTTTTTTGCAATAGTGTTGACTCATATTTAGCTTGTGGTCCACAATGACCCCTAAATCATTTTCTGTAGTACTCCTTCCTAGATAGCCGCTTCCCATTCTGTATGTGTGAAACAGATTGTTCTTTCCTAAATGGAGTACTTTGCATTTGTCTTTATTAAACTTCATCCTATTTACCTCAGACCATTTCTCTAGTTTGTCCAGATCATTTTGAATTTTGACCCTATCCTCCAAAGCACTTGCAACCCCTTCCAGCTTGGTATCATTTGCAAACTTAATAATCGTTCTCTCTATGCCATTATCTAAATCGTTGATGAAGATATTGAACAGAACCGAAAATAACTCCCAACATAACAAAATCTAAATAGCGTGTCCCCCCTATGGGGAAGCCTCAAAATTAATCCGAGGCAGGCTCCATTACTTGGACGTGGTCTCTCAACTTAGAGCCCCAGGAAGCACTGGGGAGCAATTACTTCAAATTACTCTGGGGAGTAGTTATTTCAAAGTAGCAGAAGCGGAGCGTCCATGCTAATGCTATTTCAAAATAACTATTTTGAAATAAACATTGTTCCCCGAGGAAAGCAGGAGTACAGATTTCAAAATAACAGGCTTGGTAGTGTGGACACTCCACTTATTTTGAAATAAGGGGGGGGGCTATTTCGAAATAACTCCCTAGTGTAGACCAGGGCTTAGGGTCCAATTCATTACAGTTCAAAACTAAAAGCCTTCCCTCCAGTCTTCAGCTGGGCACAGCCCATATTCCCCTAGTCAGATCAGAGTCCTTCATGACTTAGCCAACTTCTCTTGGCCCTTTCTAACTAAAGTAATTCCCTTGGTCGCAGGGTCTCCCCTGCAGAAACCTCACTCTCATGGCAATTTTACTGTAACTCACTGCATTCCCTGCCACACACACCTTACTGTGACTGCTTTCTGGTCTTGGTAGGAAATTACCTGATTCCTCTTAGTCAGTGCTCATTCTTTAACCAGGGTTGGCTTATCCTCTGGCTCTCTAGCCCATGAGAAAGCCCCTTCCCTGTCCTCCACCTTACATACTTTGTTCCTTAAGCAAAGGAAGCATCTGATTTGGAAACATATATAGAAAATAAATTAATAGCAGTGTTTTTCCTTCCAGTACAGTGCTAAGGTTTTCATACCATCTGGTGCATTTGCAATATTCCTGTATTTTATTCTGCTGGATCTAAGGATTTAATAAGGTACAAATCTTATATTTATTAATTATTTGTATTGCATTACCCCCAGAGGCATCAATCGAGATACAATACAGTCTAGAACCTGAATAGAATGAAGGCTTAGAGCCACACTGTGTGAGGTATCACACAGCTGTTTAGACAAAAGCTAGCCCTCGTCTCAAATTACTCAATCTAGATTGTGCATTTAATAGTAGTCATATATTGTAGATTATGATGGATCTGCAGGAAACCACTTTGCAAGTGAGTCTTCCTGCAAGCTATCATCAGATATCCGCATTATTATTTATTTATTCAGGTCTCAAAAGTATGCGAGGTATTTGAGTGCACAGTGTGTAGAGACAGGATACGAAAGAGTTTTCAAATCTGACATTACCAGGAGCCATCCATTAATTTTATCATGAGCCACAATTCCTTTTTGTCTCTTGGCAGTGAAAACTGCCAGATCTTGCCAGATACGACTTTAAAGCTAGTGAGTCAGAAACATAAGTCAATTTAAAAGCATTCGCCAACTCTAGAGGGGCTTTCCCATTTTTTCAGTTGAGACATGAACGAATCCAAAACATTCCATTTGCTGTAGAAAATTAGAAATGGTTGTGTTCATAGATCAGTGCTCTGCAAACTCATTCACCAAGGCTGCATTTTTTCTGATACAACATTAAGACATTTTATCAAGGTTGGTTGGCAACAGAATTCTTTCATCTTTAAGCCAAGGCATCCCTCATATTGTAATTGATTGTACTTGTTCGCTCTCCTATTTCATTTTTTATTCACGTAGCGGCATAGCACAGCTTACAGAGAATTTATTATTGACACTAAGACACATCAGATGGTTTAAAAAAATTTGTTACAGTGTGTCACTTTGCTACTTTTGCTGAATTTGAATTACTATAGTATTAAAAAAAAACTTGACTGACCCACCAATTGGCACCCGCACACAAATATCTCTTTAGCATACATTAAAACTTAAGGGGATAAAATATTTCCTGAGGGGATTCACTTGACGTAGGTGGCATTAAAACAGAGATCAATGTGGCAGATTTATTTCAGTTTTATAAATTCCCAATACGGGTGTATCATGACCAATGGAACTAAAGTCAGAGGGCCAGTGTGCTTCCTGAGGGGATTGTTATGGAGAGGACACCAGGGGGAAAGCTGGTAGTAGATCAGCCATTGGTTTAATAAAGTTCCATTTGTTCAACTTAAACCCGGATTCAACTTCACACTTTCTGAATGAAACATGGTGACAGCATATGGTAGCTTATAATGGCTGGAAATACACTTTATAACCCCCAGAGAGAAAGCAACATGCAGGCCTGGCCTTTTCCTGGAGATGTACCAGTGTATGGCAGGGAGCTGTGTAGCCTTAAAACCCTGCTCAGGAGGGAGAGGAACCCAGTGTCTACCCAAGGGAGGTGATGTCTGGAAGCTGGAAACCTTAACCGGGTGCCCTTCATGGAGCACAGGCATGGGAACAACGGAGGCAGGGGGTACTGCAGCACCCTTACATTTTACGCGGAGCTCAGGCTGCCAGCACCACACCCAGGGCTCCACTCCTCCTGACCCTGCACCAGGTGTCCCAGCTGTTGGCTGTGCTCCCAGGACTCCACTCCCAGCCCTGTGTTTGAGTTGCATATTAAAAGGCAGGCAGGCAGTTGGAATGTGACTGGATGAAGCAGAACACAAAGTTCCATGTAGAGAGAAAAATAGTGAAAATCCACACGACCTAAGCCAAATATTTTAAAACTAGGTTAAAGAAATCCACGTCCAAATAAAAGGGAGTGACTTGAAAATATTATGGAAATATCCTATAGAATTCAGGAGAAAGTGAACAGAAATCTATATACTTGACTTTAAAAAAGGCTGAACAGTTTTATACAGAATTGTCTTCATGCTATAGAATGTTATAGTCCGGTTTAAATATTCTATGGGAAGCTTCATTTCTTCATTACATGATGTAGGGCTTTTCCATAAAGGATAACCCGACAAAGCACTTGGTGGGTTATCCTTTATGCAAAAGCCCTACATCATGTAATGAATTTAAGAATTCTGGGAATCAGGCTCGCCAACAATGTGGGATATGACAAAGGGGGAAATTGCCCAGAGGGCCGGGTGACTTAAAAGAGCCTGGGGATCCCAGCCATTGCTGGAAGCACAACAGGACTAAGGCAGGCTTCCTGCCCACCCTTGTTGCCACAAGAAGCCAACAAATCCCTGCAACCTGTCCCGAACTCCAACTCCACAGCTCCCATTGGCCAGGAACTGTGGCCAATGGGAGCTGTGGTAGCGATGTCCGTGGGTAGCAGCATGCAGAGACCTCCTGCCCCCCAGCCTTGCAGCTCCCCTGAGTCAGCACCCAGATTCCCTCCCACTGCCAGACCCATACCCAAACACTGTCCTAAAACTTGCACCCCCTCCCACACCCAATCCCTGCCCCAGCCTGGTGAAAGTGAGTGAGGGTGGGGGAGAATGAGCAGAAGAGGGATAGAGTGAGCAGGGGGCTGGGCCTTGGAAAAGGGGTGTAACAGGGGTATGGCCTCAGAGAAGAGGTAGGGCAGGGGCAGGGCAAGGATCTTTGGGTTTGCACAGACAGACAGTCAACCCTATCAGGTGGGCATATGGAAATGCACAGCTGGCAGCTCGCTGAGCACCACCCAAATATTAGGTGGACCTCATTGGTTATATAATACTCTTTAAGGTGAAGAAAAACACTTCTCTGTGGATTAGCCAGCAAAGAGCTCTTCTGTAGTAAGGAGCAACCAGATTGGCTCAGTCCCTTCTCAAAAGGCTTTGCCTCAAAGTAAATACAAAAAAGTGAAGTGTTCAGTCAAACCCTGGAGACACCCTTTAACACTACTGGCTCCTTGCAAGTCTCTCCCCAGGCTTTTGGGCAGGTTCCATATACATCCCCATTTCCTGGCAGACCTTGCCAGAATCCTAGGCTACCAGCTCCGCTACCCTGGGAACTGCAATGCCCAGTAGCATCTGAGCTAATTTTCTTCCTCAGTGCTGTGGGGACAGAAGAATTCAACCCACCCTGCTCACCCAGTTCCACTCATTTAAAGTTGTCAGGAACACTGGGTTTTCCCAGACTGCCTTCCTACCATCATTTCCTTTTCCTGGAGACCACAGCCTTTATTTTAAAGGTGCAACCCTTCTGCCGGGTGAAGCCAGCAGCAGCCAGGGCCAGATGCAATATTTAGGGATTCCTCTCCATTCATTCAACACAGAACTGCCTCAAGCCCCCACCCAGTAATTGGGGCAACTCACATGCTGCCTCTGAGCACTTCTGAGAGGCAATGCTTCCCCCTCACCAGCACAGTCAGAGTGTAGAAAAGAAACTTTTAATAAAAGGAAGAGAAGTAGTGTGGCATTAATTTGGGGAAACACCGCAAACAGAGTTCATAAACATAAACCATGAGTAAAAGTCCCACCCCAAGTAGGTTGGGCAGTATCCTTTTCCTCTCAGTTTCTTAAGTTCAGCAATCGAAATTTCTCCTTCACATGGCACAATATCCCCTTTGCCTACTCATGGTGAAGTTGGCTCTGGGCAAAAACCCAGTCCTACCATGTGTGATTTCAGCTCTTGGCCCAAAACACAGTCCAGCCACAAGGAATTTCAGCATTCACTGAATAATAAAAGAGACTTATGGAGCCTATTTTAGCTCTACTCTCAAGACAAGAGGGAGAAACAGTTTCACAGCTGAAATCCCCAACCAGCGTAGGTAATGGGGGCCAGCTAGCAAAATAAAACAGTCAGATCCTGTCTCTGCAGTCCCTAGAGACAAAAAAAGTTTACCTGATTTCAGTTTCCCCTGAAATCCATTGTATTGCCACCACACGTGTACAAATGTCCTTTTCCAGGGAAGAAATCACTTGGAATCTCTTCCCTGAGGGCAAACCCCACCTTCCCCCAACCTCCTTTCCACAAGGAGCTGGTAACCAAACAAGAACACTCTTGCAAAGAACAATGAACCTGTGCTCTCTCTCCGGTAACATGTCTGCAGCCAGGCACTTAAGTTTAAGACCCAAAAGATCAACCAATACCGGCTAACAGAATAAAAAAAAGGACACGCTTTTATTATTAAAACAAGACTACAGTTGCAAGCATAGTACAGTAAAACTCCAATAGTCCGGCATCCAATAGTCCGGCACTCCTGATAGTCCGGCATCAAAATGGCAAGAGCCTAGTGAGTGAGCTTCGGCAAAAAATGAGTCACAAGGTAACAGCGGCAGCAGCTGAACTGAGCAAAAAGGGTAAAAAAGGCTTAAAAAAACTAAAACATTACAGTATACTGTATACAGTATGTACAATAAAAAGGGTTAAGAACACTTTATATACAGAATATAATGTATACAGTATATATATATAACCTGCTTATAGTATCTCCTGATAGTCCGACATATCTGATAATCCGGCACCACCTAAATCCCATAGGTTCCGGATTATCGGAAGTCTACTGTAAATGACTTGATGTTAAAAAGCCATGAATTAAAACAAAACTCAGGGATTCTCCCTGGGATTAGTTCTTGGTTACAAGTGAGGGGAAAGGATAATTAACCAGCTCAGACATCATTTCCAAACCCCAAACAAGGAAAACAATAAACCTGATGGACTACCTAAAATTTTTCCTACTCACATTCTGATGAACCCAGGGGATCGGTTTTGGGGGAGTTAATTTCTTCCTTCTGTGCCTGGAGAAGATTTCCCCCAACCCTCTCTTATTGGCTCACTGCCCAAAGCCCCCTCCCTCAGGTGCAGAATAGCTTAAGGTTAGCTTAACCCTTTCCTCGGTCTCCAGGTAAGTTAGGCTCTCCTTTGCAGCTCCCATTCATGATAAACAAGTTGAGCCCATTTTACAGCCAATGCTTTGAGGGCATGTGGCCAGCTGATAGAGAGTTCTCCTCTGCCCCTCAGCCTCACAGAATTCTGGCTGTGGAGCCCTTGTCTATCTGAGATTCTTTAAACTGACAGTGTCTCCCTCCTTCGAAATAGGTTAAACACAGTCTAGCTTTTCTGTGTTCCCACAATAGTTACAGACTTTGCCAATAGTATTAACACAATTTGTGAGCCAACACCAGCCAAGTTGGTTACAATGAGAAAAACAGCTGAATATTTACTAACTCCAAGCAAAGCAGGAGCAACTGTATTTACACAAACATACGCAGGGTCTCACCTCACTTCCAGCTGGTTGAAAGGGACACATTCCTTCAGATCCTGCTTACAGAGAGGTATTATTCCTAAAACTGGGTGGTACTGGCCCAGGAGAGTTCTTCTAGCCCGCAAAAGAATCAGTTGGCAGTCACACAAAAGTGAGAAGCAAAAAAACAAAACAAAACAAAACCCACCTCACTGATGAGGCCACCCCAAATAAGAAGCAGAAAGACGCTCCCCACTTTCCTCTTGCACACTGAAGCCTAGGGGGGGGCCTGGGGCGGTATATTTTGCGAGCCCTCCCCTAGGCTCTGAGGTGAGGCCAAAAGTGAGGGGGTTCAGTGTGGGGGAGGAGGCTACTGGGAAATAGGCTGTGGGAAGGGGTCTGGGCAGGAGGCGGGATGCAGAAGCAGGCAGGAGGTTCGGGGGTCTGGGCAGTAGGGAATACAGGAGTGGGGTGGCGGGTGAGGTCTGGGTATTACTGATGCGGGATCCCCAATGCTGGGAGTGAGGAGCCCCAAACCTCAGGGATCGGATCCAGGAAAGCCAGGGGCCAGATTCGGCCCCCGGACCTTAGGTTCTCCACCCCTGCTATAAAGGGCCAGCACACCTTGCTAGAAAGGCAAACTTAACTGTCTGAAGCATTGCTCTATAGAAAGTGGGTCTGTGTGAGACCAACATCCCAGCACAGTGATCAAGCAAATGCACAGGTGGTATAATGTGGGTAGGGAAGATTTCTTGGGCTCCATCCCTCCCTTGAGCATCATCCCACTGTTGGTAAATCACTTCTGGATCTGTTGGGGTGAAAGGCACTATGGGTGCATCTACACAGCAGGGCTTAACTCGGAATAAGCTTCGCAAATTGAGCTACATCAATTGCATATCTTATTTTGAAATTGGGAGCATCTACACAGCACTTATTTTGCAATAGAGCACTCTTCCTCCGACTTCCCTTACTGCTCATACAATGAGGGTTACAGGAGTCGGAGTAAGAAGTCCTCCAGCTTGACAATATTTTGACACTATTTCAAAATAAATGCCTGCTGCTGTGTAGACCTGGACTAAGTTATTTTGGAATAGCGCTACCTATTTTGAAATAGTGTTAGAGTGTAGACGTACCCTAAATAACACGTTAATTATTTATTTTTTTCTCTGTTAACATTTTCCAAGGCACAGAGAATGACAGCATTGTAGAAGAAATAATGAAACACACAAAAGCAACTAAGATTTTTCTCAGGGTCACCATGACCTGCTTGCAAAAGCAGTGTAGATTAGCAAGGTATTTATATCTTATTTGGCTATATTGCTATCATCCTTCGTGATAAACGGGAGATAAAGTAGTACTTCATGCTCTCCACAAGGGCCCAGGGTTTCCCCACAGTGATTTCATGCAAAGTGTCTTCATGGCCTTGGTTTATGTTTTGCAGGAGAAGTTTTCTTACAATTACAACCTGTCAAATGTTAACAATCTGGCCAAACTGAACAGAAGGAAACAGAGCTTGGTGCTTTGCTAGAGTGTAGAGTTATTGGAACATCTTCATTTACATAACAGAAATGTTGCTAGTCTGATGCATATTTTCCACTTCTTGTGGCATGTTGTGCTCTTATCTAATTAATAAAACAGAGCAGAGCTTTGTTAGTCAATACTCCAATGTACTGCATCTTTTTAACATGCACAAAAATGTGGTGGTCTCTCTCTCTAAAGATTTAATAGCAGACACTACTGTAAAGTCTCATCACTAAAATGTAATTTATTTTACAAAATATACTTTGTGGTATCATATTTACCATATATAGTGGTCGCCATTAAAATGTTGACACTCATCATCTGAAAGTAATTAGGGCTACTGCAGTATTACAGGTATTCCCTATACCACTGTGCAAATGCTATTTACTTTACATTTGCAACCACACTGTACTATGAAGTTTTATGAATCATTAAATCCAAAGTACAATTAGCTAAATAAATGAACAAAATGTTTTGTGATTCATTCTCCTTGTTTGTTTTGTTTTGTTTTAAAAACTTGTTTTTCATTTTCTGGCTAATTCACAAAAATCAGTGTTGGTCATGAGTGTAAAATCGGTTGTCATTAGTGTAAAAATGAATAAAATTGTGCTCGAGTCATTAAGCTGAGAAAAAGATTGGCTCTTACAAACTGCACTGACTTGGGGGACTATGTGTTCGAAGTTCTTAGAAGTCTGAAGATGCTCAGATACCATGGTGATGGGTGCTTTGTAATAGTCAGGCTTGGGGACCTGCAGAGGTAAGGGCAGTAGCTGACAGTTTACAAACAAACCTAAAACAAGACTCAAGAAGTGGCTGTAACAAGCAAAAAGGGGAGCAGTGATACTAACTAGAGAGAGACACAGCAAAGGAATAAAGAGCCTCATGCATCTAAATTGTAGGTTCAAATCCATCTCATATCAGCAAAGGCCAAAAGCTCTAATCAACTTTTTATCATTCACTATGTGAAGTGAACAGGATGCTGCAGTCCAGTCTCTGATGAGACTCCGGCTATGTTTACCTCTGGTATCCCGGAAAAACTCCACCACGTCCAGGGAACGTGTCTGCTCTTCTGACATTTTTTGCGGAAGGGCAGACACACTCTTCCGGAAGCCCTGTCTTCCTCATGCCACGAGGAAGAAGGGCTCTTCCGAAAGAGGAGGTTTTTCCGAAATTTGGCCCAGTGTAGATGGGCCAAATTTCAGAAAAGCCTCTTCCAACAAAACTATCAGAAAAAGCAGCAGTGTAGACATAGCCTCAGATGCTCCCACTGCTGCTATAGATTTTGCTCTTTCCTCACCTCCAGGATATATGTTGACAGCATTCAATTTGTAAATAGAGAGGCCAAACAGTACAACGCTGGGTGTACACACTGCTTGGATGGCACTAAAAATGTAATGAAATAATTAAGGACTTGGATTATCAGGTGAACAAACCAGGGAAACAACCTCACAGTTCATTAGAAATAACTTAGATAGCCACGATTAGATAGCTGGGATTCTACTGTATTTTGGACTACAGACTCACCCAAGTCTCCACTTCTGCAATAAAAATTTCTGCATTTTCTCCCAAGTTGCCCTTCATGTTCACAAGTTAGAAAAGCTCTCAGTCAAAATCTGTAAAGTCATTGTCCTTCAGAAGACACTCCCACACAAAAAATGTTATAATAATAATAATTAATAATAAATAGATGAATGCCCACCTTGAAAGAGTGTACATTTAAAGAATGTGAATTATAATTGACATGGCTAATTTTGTCAGGTCTCTAGATCAGCATTTCTGTAACTGGGGGGTCCTGACCCAAAAGGGGACTGCTGCCATGGAAGCAGTGGCTGCTGCCCACATGACAAGCTTGGAAGCAGCAGCACAGGAGTAAGAGTGGCATGGCATGGGAGGAGGTTATCACAAACTGAGCTATTTTCAAAGGGGGTCCCAGCAAAACAAAGCTTGAGAATCCCCGCTCTAGACTGTCCTTTTTTGAGAACCTATTTCAACAAATTTCATCTGCTGATAAGAGCTGTGGTATCCAGACTAGATAGGGCAGAATTTTTTGAACAATTTTTTTCTCTAAACATTCATACTTGCGACAACTGAAACATTTTGATCGTTCTTGTAGAATCTGCTGAATTGTCTCAGCAGAAAAAAAAAATCAGAAAGTGGGAAACCTTTTATTTTGACATTGTTGAAATGTTGTTTCCCATTCAAAATGATTTTTCAGTTCAAATTATGTTTTAATTTTTTTAAAGGTAAAAAAACCCAACATCTTAAATGAAACAATTGGTTTTGGTCAAATGAAACATTGATTTTGTCCCAAAATGAATTTTCTTTGACTTTTTTTCATTTTGCTGAAGTGTCACGGGGCAGCTTCTCTTTTCCCCTCTCCCGGGTCTACTACCCGCCCCGCGCACTCTACCCCAGGCTGTAGCCTGGCCCCGACTCTAGGGCCTCACGGGCTGCTCAACCCAAACTGGTCATACAGGAAGACTCGCTGGCCCTTTAAAGCGGGGTCCGCTGGCCCTCTGGCCAGAGTCAATAAACCAAGACAGTAGATGGCCATTTAAGGCAGGGTCTGCTGACCGGTGGTGGTGAGTCACGGGAAGGGGCAACCCCCGGTAGGGGGGCCTGGTTCCACCCTATTCCACTGGGTCCCGGCCCAGGGCCCTGTGAGTGGCAGGAGAACTCACCACTCCCTCAGCGAGGAATCTGTCCAAAACGTGCCAAGGATTCCGGGGCGGGAGAGGCAGCTCCTGTCCACCCCGCCCCCAAGCCACGTCCTACCTGATCTAGCAAGATAGCGTCCCACGTGCTCGCCGGGTCCACTACTTCCCTTGGGGCTGCTTCTCCCTCGTGGGCTGCAGGGGAGACGTCCCAACTGGCGCTCGGGTCGCTGCTGTCTTCCCTCTGGTCGGCTGGCTGATGCTGGTCAGGAGCTCTCCTCTGAGGTCCTTCCTCTCTGGCAGTCAGCCCAGACTGAGCCTCTCTCAAGGCTTTTATACCTGCGCTGCAGTCTGAGAATGCCCAACAGCATCATGGGGGCAGGGCTTCTTCGGCCAGGTGGGCCTGATTAGGCTCAGCTTTCACAGTGCGGAGCTGATACGCCCCGTCACATGAAGTATTTCACAAAATGTAATTTTGGGTCCATTTGAATCCTGATTTTTTAAATTTTTATTCGGCCACTGAACCAAAAAATTGGCTAGTCGCACAGTTCTTTCCTAGGAACTTGTCAGCTATTTTCAGGATACATGCAACCAGTCACTAATCGTTATTCATGTTTTTTATTGTTTTTCTTATTTTATTATTTATATTATCATGCATAGGAGCCCCTATCATAGACCAGGGCCCTATTTGTTAGGCACTGTATCAACACAGAATAAAGAGACCAATCCTGCCCCAAAGAGCTTGCAATCTAAGTATAAGACAAGAGACAACTGATGGGTACTGACAGATCAGGGAAACCAATGAGATGATGTTGGTCAGCCTGATAGGTAGTGGTTTCAGCTCTCCTTCAGCCCAATCGTTGTCAAGTTTTTTGTAGGCATCACATCAATGGAAAGTTTCAAGGAAGGATTTGAAGGTGGCTACCAAGGAAAATTTGTGTATGTTTAGGGAGAGTAAATCCCAAGCATATGGGTGAGTATGAGAGAATGCATAAAGGTGCTTAATTGAAAATGTAACAAGTGGGCAATAGAGGCTGGCCTCATGGGCCAATCAGAAGTCAGTCTCAGTGGGGACTGACCTTGAAGGGCCTTGGAAATAAAGAATAATAAAGGGGGAGTCATTGAAGAGATGCAAAGAAAGGACCGACATAGTCAAAATAGCAGGCTAGGAAAATGATCGTGCCAGAACATTCTGAAGGGAGATGAGTGGGACAAGACTGCATTTATCAAGTCCAGAGAGAAGGATGTTGCAATGATTGAGACACAAAATGATGAGAGTTTGGACCACTGGAGAAAATATAGACTTCCCTTCAAAAGTCTCTAAAATAACATTTTTCTGTACATGCAAAGTGATATCTTGTCATTCTTTTTATAGCTGAATATTTCAGATAAATAGTCTGTTGCCCATAAAAAAGCTCTTGATCACTTAAGGATAATTTAAAAGTGTAAAAAAGATAACATCTTTTGCATTTTACTGGGACTTGCCACTTTAGGGGGCCAGTTTTGCCAGTGAAACTACGGGTTGAACCTCTAAAATCTGAGACTCTCTGGTCCTCCAACATCTGGGGTCTGGCAGGACCATGGATGTTGCTGGGCCAAAGAGCCGCAGTGGCCAGGAGTTGGGTAGCAAGAGAACATGTTGCTGGGAGTCTGGCTGCGGCCAGCAGCAATGGAGCCAGAGCCTGGAAGCCCAGATCTGGTGGACAGCCTGAGGCCAGCGGTGGCTAGGAGCCACCTAGGTAAGCACCTCCCAGCCAGAGCCTGCCTCTGGCACTGCACTGCACCCACTTTCTCCCACCAACAACCTGCCCCAGGCTACCACCCAAAACCTCTGTACCCCTTTCTCTCAGGTCACAACTCCCTCCCAGAACCTGCACCTCCTCCTACACCCCTCCTCAGACAAGAATCCTCTCCTGCACCCATCCCCCTTCCTGGACCCTGCATCCCAAGCTCCTGCCCCAGGTAACAACCCTTTCCTTCACCCAAACTCCCTCTCAGACCCCACAACTCTCTCCTGCATCCCAGTCCCCTACCCCAAGCTCCTTTCTGCACCCAACCTCTGTCCTAGACCATGCATCCCCTCCATAGAAGTGTGGCCCTTGACCACTTGCCAAAATCTTGGAGTGACCCCCATTAAAAATTATTGCTCACCCCTGAGCTAGAGGAAGAGAAAATAAAGAAAGGAGTGAAAGACCACCAGATGGCAGATATTAAAATGCGATTGTTTGTCCCAAAGAAGTAAACTCATGGAAACATAAGCAGTCCTCCAACTTAAGATAACATGAGATTTTCAGGAACCAATTGTAAGTCAAAACATCATTACTCGGACCCCATTTTCCAATAGGGACAATGTTATAAATGGGGGATTGGTTCCTAAACCAAAGCCTAATACACTGTTTTCATCACAATAACATAGATTTTTGTACTCAGATATAGATGAGTAATATAGATACATTAATGTATTTAAATTGTAAATATCAATTATGTGACATAAAAATAATCTAATAAGCTAAATACATAAAGAAATATACTACTGTACAGTACTGTACATTACCCCTACCTACAAATGATCTAAAAAGCACAGACAAATTTTAAAACTTAGATTTTTTTTTAACATATCTTCATCATTTGTGGGTGTTGCTGGTCTTGTCATTTGGTTTGTAGGTTAAACATACTCAAAAAAAGAAGATGGGACACCTTACAAGTTCATAGGCGGATCTAATTGGGTGTGGATTTCAGGGGGTTTTGAGGTGATCTGGAAAGACTTCTTTGAAGAGTTCTTGGCTGGTGTCTTCTCAGAAGTCCTGGCACCAAGGTTTTTTGGAGTCTTGTCTGCTTTCTTCAAGAAAGTGTCCAAGGAAGTTTAGACAGATAGTCTCCTCTTTTCCTTGTAAATTTCTCTGTAACAGCTGTACATGTTGGATATGCCCCTATGCACAGATTCACCGCATTCAGTGTTGTGGTCATGTTCCTCAACAGGGACATGGCAGCTTCCAAGTATTGAAATGCATCAGCCAACGCTTTTGTTGTCAAGACTTTATAACAAGGAGTCTCTTCAATACTGGGTGCATATTCTTCTTCCTCTGCCACTTTTTGCTGTTCCTCATTAATTAATTCTCCAGAATGTGATGACAGCAACTCATCAACATCATCTGATGCAATGTCTAAGTGGAGTTCTTTACCTATCTCAACAATGGTTTTGGTCACTTCGGGTACATCTATACTGCACCCTTATCTCGAAACAAGCTACGCAATTTGAGCTATGCAAATTGTGTAGCTTATTTTGAGTTAATTTTGAAATAGTTAATTTCAAAATTTGGCACTGTCTACACAGCACCAAATTTCAAAATAGAGCGCTATTCTGAAACGTCCCGTACTCCTTGTAAAATGAGGTTTACAGGGATGTTGGAATAGTGAGCCTGCTATATTTCAAAATAACGGACTTGCTCAAAAGATGTGGAATAGCTATTTTGGGATACTTCTGGTATCCCAAAATAGTTCCGGTATCCCAAAATAGTTCCACAGTGTAGATGTAGCCTTCTTCAGTAGTGTCTATAAGGCCTTTGAAGAAGTCAGACACAAACTCCGAACACAGTTTTCTCCAAATACCATTCAAATTTGATTGTTTGGTTTCATTCCATGCCAGACCAATATTCTTAACTGCATGATAAATGTTGAAGCCCTTCCAGAATTTCTTCAGATTTGGTCCATCTTCCTTCTCAGTTACACTAATGGCCTGGGTAAATGTGCTCCTAAAATAGTAGGCCTTGGAGAATGCAATTGTGCTTTGGTCCATAGGTTGCAACAATGAGGTGATGTTGGGGAAGAGGGGCAGAAACACCACTTTGATGATGTCAAGGTCCCTTCCAGTTCTAGGAGATAGGCAATCTCCATTAATTTCATTTCATTTCGCCAAGGATGATTGGCTGATCAGGAGCGTTGTCAAGAATTAACAATGCTTTAAATGCAAGGATTGCTTTTGCTACAGTAATCCTTGACACTTGGCACAAAATGATGATTAAACTAATCCTCATATATGTTCTTATTAACCCACACCTTAGGATTGTATTTTCATATCACTGGGAGAAATACCTTGGAATATCCCTTGAAAGTCCTGGGAGTTTCCAAATGATATACAAGCAAAGGTTTAAGTTTAAAGTCACCTGCAGCATTTGCACCAAGCAAAACAATGATCCTGTCTTTAGCAGCTTTGTACCCTGGCATGGATTTCTCCTCTTTGGCAATGTAGGTTCTCAACTGCATATTTTTTCCAAAAGAGCCCAGTTTCGTCACATTAAAAACTTGCCAAGCACAATACCCACCCTCTTCAATGATGTCAGCCAATGTCTTAGGAAAAGCACCAACTGCCTCCTCATCAGCACTGCCAGCTTCACCCTTCACCCTACACACGAGACCTTGATGTTATGCAAATTGGCCCTGGCTTTAAAACACATAAACCACCCTCTACATGCCTGTAAAGGCTCAGCATTAGAGTCACAGAATCATAGAAGATTAGGGTTGGAAGAGACTTCAGCAGTCATCTAATCCAACCCCCTGCTCGAAGCAGGACCATTCCCAATTAAATCATTCCAGCCAAATGATTTAAGTGACCAGATCAAGCCTGGTCTTAAAAACCTCTAAGGATGGAGATTCCACTACTTCTCTAGGCAACACATTCCAGTGCTTCACCACCATCCTAGTAACATAGTTTTTTCCTAATATCCAACCTAGACCTCCCCCACTGCAACTTGAGACCATTGCTCCTTGTTCTGCCATCCGTCACTACTGTGAACAGCTTCTCTCCATCCTCTTTGGAACCCCCCCCTTCAGATAGTTGAAGGCTGCTATCAAATCCCCCCTCACTCTTCTCTTCTGTAGACTAAATAAGCCCAAATCCCTCAACCTCTCCTCATCAGTCAAGTGCTCCAGCCCCCTAATCATTTTTGTTGCCCTCCACTGGAGTCTCTCCAATTTGTCCACACCCTCTCTATAGAGGTGGGGCCAAAATTGGGTGTAATACTCCAGATGTGGCCTCACCAGTGCTTAACAGAGGGAAATAATCACTTCCCTAGATCTGCTGGCAATGCTCCTCCTAATGCAGTCAAAAATGCTGTGAGCCTTCGTGGCTACAAGGGCACTCCATTGACTCATATCCAGCTTCTCATCCACTGTAATCCTCAGCTCTTTTTCAGACCTGCCACTTAGCCAGTTGGTCCCCAGCCTGTAACAGTGCTTCGGATTCCAAGGGGGTCTGATGAACATGGCCACTGGAACTGCAGAATATCCAGAAGAGCCATCTCCAGGCTGTGGGAGATTAGCTATGGCCTGACCAGAAGACCTGCTGTCCCCCGAGCAACAGACATCTGTGAGCAAGAGTGGCAAAATCTGGTCCTTTTTGTTTAAATTGGTTTAGAATTCCCAACAAGTATTTTCCCTCCACACCTTAAAATGGGCTTATTGCTCTGAGTGTTTTGATTTTTAGCACTGTGTCTTTTCAGACATTAGATGGTGCATTAAAGCCTATGCAGGATCACATACAAATGCAGTTCATAAATAGAAATGTTCAGGGAAGTGGCTTCACTCCTCAATTAAATTAGAGCATATGCACTAGTGTGGTAATAAATTCAGTAGATGCACATTCAGGATCTCTGCTTAGGCCCAATGTTTGCCTGATTCAGCACAGCATGCTTTAATAACGTAATTCAATTCTTCCTCCTTTTTAATGTTATTTGAGCCCTTTAATATCATTTGGTAAGCTATTACAGTTGTTACAGCTGCTAGTTTTGCCCTTAATACTGATTTCACTTATGACCTCGGTCAGAACAAGATTTAAAGTTTGGGATGATGTAAGTGAATAAGGGTTATTAGATTTATTCACATGGCAATTTAAATAAGAAACTGCCTGGCTTAAAATAAACGATAAATGAAAAATGCATGTGATTTATAGACCCATCCATTGTAAAGATTTATAAGTGGAGGAGGATGATTAAGTAAGAGACAGACTTGATTATATGAAATATGTAATTTTTGTAATGCAATATTGGGAGCAAGCTGCTAAACAGCAGCCGCATAACAATGACTGGCCAAACAGTTTATTACAATATTACTGTACAGCTGGGATGCAGTCATGGAAGTTGTGGGTATGCAGGCGGCTGAGCATTTTCGTTCCCTTTACCTCACATGGAATAACATCCCTTTACCTCCTGGGGAAAAAACATTCCAAAGAAAAGTCTCTTCCTTTCAGTCACTGGACTGGCATCTCTCAGAGCTTGCTGTGAAATTTGTCTCTCTTTTAAACTTTGTTTGCTCCGTCCCCATTTCAGAGCCTCTCTATTTTTCCACGTTCCTACAAACAATAGCAGGTCACACAACAAGATTCCTGCTGCCCTGTCCTCTCCAGCCCATTCAACTTTCCAGGGTCCTGTGAAATGTTCCCTCTCCTTCACTGGAGTGGAGCATGCCCAGACGCATGCCCAGATGCCCAGAAACCAGAGGACCTAGAACAATTGTTCTAGCTTAAGAGCAAACTGGTTTGTGCCCTGCATTAAGCTTCTGTGTTGCATTTCATAGGCTTTAAGGACAGAAAGACCTTTATGATTATCTAGTCTAACCTTCTGCATAACACAGGTCTCAAAATTTCACCAAATGCTTCCTGAATTTTATCTCTTTATTTTAAGACTAAATAGATGTCCTTGAAAGACAGAACTTTCTGTGAATACTTGCTCCAGATTAATTTGTTATAAGGCCCAGTGGGTTACACGGATTAATAAGTGCTTTAACATCTCTAAGCCCTGGACTCCTATTGGGAACGGTGCAGGTTGAGGTAATGTGTGCAATCAGATCACATACAAATAAAAAACAATGCACTGAGGACTGTGACTAGGCCCCCCTTCCATCCAAAACAGACACATGTAGTTAAGGGCACCTGCTTATGACACGCTAGTGGAATTCAGCTTCTTATGGGAAAATATAACAAAACATATTCAAAATGAGGGAGTCTTCAACAACAATTTGCATGAAACAGAGTTGACCCAGAAAATTCTAATTTAACTTCCAATCTGATTTGTATTGAGTAATTTAATTTCCTCCCTAGTAGTTATATGGATTTTATCAATTATACTAATTAAATTGTCAAGCAGATTTATTGACCAGTCATCCTCAAGACACTTTCTTTGATGTACTATTCTGGTATCATCAACTGGTCATGCATGTCTAGCTTCAGGTTTTGGTGCCATTATGTGCATTTGAAAAGCAATCAGAATTCTCAAGAGGGAGGCTTGTAATAAATTACTGCTATGAGCCAAATTTTCAGAAGGGGCCGCTACATTTTTCACCTGCAATTTTGTGCCTGCAATTAAGGGCAGGTGCAATCAATTTAGATGCCTGATGATCTGACTTCTGGGATATATGACATTTCTGACTACAAATCAGTCAGTTAGAGATCTGCATGTGAACAGCTACATTCCAAAATAAATTGCTTTTGCAAGAATGCACATGCAATTCAGGGTGGATGCAAAACTTCAAATACAAAATTATAGGCCACTTTTAAATTTGCCAACTTCTGTTTCTTTTTACATTGAATTCTTTCTGTTCCTCAGTGTCCTGGTCAGTTGCTAATATTTTCTGAAATAACCCTGGTTATCCATTGTGATTAATTTGGTTAATAAAATACAGTTGAATTTGACAGAATGAATTAGTAGAATCAGACATCTCATTTCCATGAAATGAGTTGCAAAAATATATTTTTATATGTAGAAACTCTGGATTTTTTTAATGCATTCTAAAACATTACATACAGGCTTGTCAAGACAAAAGGAAAATGCCAGGACAGTCAGCCACAAACAAATCTATTTGCAGTCAAAGCATAAATAAAGATGGAGAAAGAAGACCATCGTCTAGGTAAAGATTCACTAGACAGAGAAAAGAGCACATCTAAGGCCTTGGGTACATTGGTACTTTAGGTCAAACTTAGCCTCATTTAGGTTGAATTTCTAAACAACGAGTTCACGCTCCGAAGCCCATTCTGTCGACTTTAAAGACCCTTAAAGTTGATTTCTGTACTCCTGCTTTTGCAAGGAGTAACGCTAAATTATATCGTGCATGGTAGATGTTATTGTACTGCAGACGCAGTGCTGTGAAAGTCAACGTTCTTGGCCTCTGGGAGGTGCTCTGCAATGACCGCTCTGGCCAGGACTTTCAACTCTACTGCTCTCCAGGTGAACAGGAAAAGTTCTGGGAAAATTTGTGTGGCCAGCATAGCAAGCAGACCTCAGAGCAGGCCGTATGCCTGAACAGCACACCTGACCATGAGTTTCCAGGGTCATAGATGAACACCAGCATGGAGCGTGAAGGAGATCCTGGACCTCATTGCTGTGTGCGGCGAGGAATCTGTTCTTGCAGAACTACGAACCAGCAAAAGGGATGCAGATATCTATGCCAAGATCGCAAAGGGCACGGTGGAGAAAGGATACGCCAGGGACGCCCAGAAGTGCTGCATGAAAATAAAGGAGCTGAGGCAGGCATACCAGAAGACAAAGGAGGCAAATGGATGGTCTGGATTATCGCCGAAAACATGCAGCTTCTGTGAGCAGCTGTATGGGATTCTAGGGGAGGACCTGACCAGTTTCCTAAGCCAGTCCATGGATTCCTCCAAAGACACTCCTCGGGCAGCCTCGGGCAGCAGCGTGGAGGTCAGCATGGCTGAGGAAGAGGAGTAGGAGAGTGTTCAGCAAGCAAGCAGGTAGCCGATGTCACTGACAGCTAGAAACTTTTCATAACTTTGGAGACAATCCCTTCCTCTCAGGACGTCTCGCTCCTCCCAGGACATGCCACTGATCCCGGGTAGGGCACTTCTGGTGAGTCCACATTTTGCATCATGCTACAAGTGGCTTAAGCAATCAGGTTTGATCCATGGTGGCCATTGTGCCTGAACAGTAAAGGGTCCCCAGAACAGCTTGTTAACGTGTCTAGAGATGGAGTGGGAATCCTCCCTGCACATTTCCATAAAGCTCTTAGACAGGAACTCTTTCATCCTTCTCAAAGGGTTTCTGTGGTAGCGGCCTTATTCCATCCTCCACGGTAGGACACCTTCCCATGCCAAGCCATTAGTCTGGCATCATTGCTGCACAAAACAGTGCAGCATATGGTCCAGGTTTCTGTCCACAACCAGTCAGCATCTGCTCCCTATCGCTCTAGACTAAATAGCAGCCCTACCATGCTCACCAGTCACACACACTGAGGAGCTCAGAACACCCCATCAGTTACCCAGCTTTTAATCTATTGAATGCATCTCGTGTGCATTTGTTCTCTTTCTAGATTTTTAATAAAAAAGGTGTCACTGAAGTGTATTACATCAACACTATTTCCTTTATCAATCAAACGTGCAACCTCACAAACTAAGAGATTAACGTAGTCTGATAGGATCTATTTTCCATAAACCCATGTTGATTGGCATTCGTTATATTCCCCTCCTTTAATTCTTTATTAAGTGTGCCCCATAATAGCCATTCCATTTTCTTGCCGGGACTGATGTTAGAATGACAGGCCTCTAGTGACCCAGGTCATACTGTTTACTCTTCTTAATCACTGGCACAACAATTGCTTTCTTCCAGTCTTCTGAAACAGCCCCAGAATTCCAGGACATTTTGAAATTGACATTCACAGTCCAAAGATGCCCTCAGTCAGCTCTTTTACAACTCTTGGACCTAAGTTCTCTCTAACATTAGTAGCTACTGTAGTCCTTCCATTCTACTAATATAGCTGGAGGATATCACATGGTATGATTTCATCATCATATTTTCTCAAGAAAGTCTTAGCT
Source organism: Rafetus swinhoei (assembly GCA_019425775.1). Taxonomy (NCBI): domain Eukaryota; kingdom Metazoa; phylum Chordata; order Testudines; family Trionychidae; genus Rafetus; species Rafetus swinhoei. Next base: position 198,259,166 of record CM033424.1, on the reverse strand, counting down.
TCTGATTTATATTTATTACCATCCTCTTCGCCTTTCTTCTATTTGTTTTATATAGAATGATTTACAACTGCTTTCACCTCTCCCCTCAAGCAGGTTGGTTTTTTTTAACCAATATGGCCTCCTTCCTCACTTGTGCCTTTTTTGGGCATCTAGTGAAGTGTTCTTAAACAGTTCCCACGTATCCCTCCCATTGTTCTGATTAAATTAACTCCTGAAGTTGGGGCTCCACCTACATTGCCTGAGAGCTGACACACAAGCTCTCCAGTGAACTCCGTGGCCCTCTGGCACCAGGGCTGTATGTGGTGCTCTAGACTTAGAAAGTGGCATTGTGCACAGTGTCTGCACTGCACAGGTACATTCTTGGTGCCACCCACCAGAGAACACAGAGACATAAGCACAACACTTACTATGCCCATCTGCCCGGCAAGCCTAATGAGCAGCGTCCAATGATCCTGAGCCAACCCTTTGCATGTGGAAACAGACTCTACAGAGTAGGATGACCCAGGACATTCCATAAAACCCATTGTCTCTCCCCTATGGGGTGACAATGGAACTCACGACCGGCCTTCAGAAGAGACCTTGATGATTTAAGCCCTATGAACGGTTTCCTTGCTGAGTGGAGAGAGCCAAAGAGCATCGCACTAGCCATGGGGAGCATAAGCCCCAGGAAAAACCCTATAACTGAGAACCGTCCCGCCCCATATAACTAACAATCATGGCCTCTCCCAAACGCCTTCCTCACAGCTCTGCCCCAGCTGGCCCCAGATTGAAGGCTAGGCCCTGCACAGGGCAGGAGCAGAGTGATAGGGGCAATAAACCAAAGCAGAAAGTGCTGTGCAGGGAGAGCAGAGGAACCCGATCCAGACTCCACTAGAAAAGCTGCCGAACATGGCATGGAACTAACTGTTCATTAGCACCGCGAGGCACATGCTTAAACCCTGGCCACATCACACACACCCATTCACCCTCCCCATTCTGGTCATTTATTACCCCATCCTCTTGTGAGTAAGGCAGAGGGCCTGGCAGCAGGGCTGCACCTAGCGCTTACCTGTGTTTACACACAGAGCCTGAGCTTGACATGCGAAATGATCAGCCTCACAACGGGCACAGCCCCGTAAGACCACATTTAATAATACTTGGCTTTTAGGCAGCTCTGGTCATCAGTAGGGATATAAGCGACTAGTCGACTATCCGATAAGCAAGCGCTTATCCGACAGTCGACTAGTCCCTTGACTAGTTGCTTCCTCCTCCTTGCTGCCTCTATCAGCTGATGCTAGGGGGAGCCGGCTTAAAAGCCAGGGCAGGCAGAGGGGTAGCAGGGACAGGAAGCGAGCCAGAAATCAGCTGATTCCCGGCTCGTGCCCAGTCCCAAATGCTGCACCTCTGCTTTTTAAATGTCTCATTTCAGAGGCTGCTGTGCAAAAGAGCTACCATGTGTCACAGGGAGCTAAGCCCTTGACAACAATGGCTTGGATGGGGGAGGGTTTTTCTGTGAGGGATTTGTGGGGTTCTAAAGAAGGGTGCAGGGTACAAAACAGGTGCATGAGGGGGAAATTTACTAGCCACAACAGGGCATTGCTGTGGGCACAAACAAGTTTCCCTGTAATGCTGAGCTAAAGGAAAATCCCTGAAAGAGACTGGATAATCATCTAGAAAGTTATTGAGCCCAAGTTCTGTTGCTTCAGGATCTTTGACTACCTGCCCTGAATATCACTGCTGCTCAAGTCATCCTAGTCCTCTTTAGGGATGTGAAGGACTAGTCGACAGGCTTGTCGACTAGTCGCTCCCTCCCCCCCCCTTTGCTGCAAGGGGGAGGGATAGAAGGCGGTACTTCAAAGTAGCAGCGGCGCGTGGTGCCTGGGACTGGACGTGGGCTCCATGCAGTGTTTCAAAGTAGCAGCACCATAGGGAACCCGGGATCAGGTGGGGACTCCCCAGCTGACCCTGGGCTCCACGTGGTGCTTTCACCTTTAAAGTATAGCAACAGCCCTAGGGCTGTTTCTACACTTCAAAGGCAGAGATGCCATATCGACTAGTTGAACAGTCGATGCAAAATGCATCGACTGTTTGATTAGTCAATTACCTGCAATTTATCATCCCTAGTCCTCTTTAAAGAGCCCCTAGCTCTGCCACATACAGGCATCAGGCAGACTATGGTTCACAAGCTCACAAAGGAGGGAGGTGACCAGTGAGTTCCCTCAAGGATCTGTACCAGGCAGGGCCATCCCTGAAGGGGGCAGGGCCAGGGACAATCCCCTCTCCAGCCTGGGCCCTGCCCCCTCCAACATCCCTCCTCTGCCTCCGGTGCACCCCATGCAACCCTTCCCCCAAACCATGCTCCTGTTCTCCACCCCTGCTTTTCCTCTTCCCACGCCTGCTCCACCCTCTCCTGCCCCCATTGCACCCCTTCCTGAGAGCCCCCTTCTTCACGTTACATGACCCAGGGAATTACCGGGGGCGGGGCTTAGCATGGGGAAATAGCAGAGGTCGGGCAACCGCACTCATTTTGGTGGCAGGATCTGGAGTGACACAGCAGCCCTCAGTGACACTCAGGGAAGCAGAGCCAGCTGGGAGATGGCAATGGAGTGGAGCAGGCTGCTGCATGCATTGCTCTGCTTCCCACGGTTCCTGCCTCTTCAGTGAGTATGACCCTGCTGTTGGCCCCAGGCTCCCCAGGGAAGCCCCCAGGTAGCCCTGGCTCCCATGGGCTAACCTCCATATGGGGACCATTGAGGTGGCCACCATAGAGTCCCCCAAAGCACGGGGCCCGGAGCGGCTGCCCCGAACCATTCTATGGATGGGACATCTCTAATACTGGGACTTGCATTCTTCAAAGAATTCACCAGTAATCTAGAAAAGGAGGTGAACAGGGAAGTGGCACAGTTTGCAGATGATACAAAGATACTTAAGAATGTTAAGTCCAAAGCAGGCTGTGAAGAGCTACAAAGAGGTTTCACAAACCTGGATGGCTGGGCAACAAAATGGCAGATGAAATTCAACACTGAGAAGTGTGAAGAAATGCTTCTTGGAAAAGATAATCCCAGCTATACAGCTATACTGATGGGTTCTAAAAGAGCTGTTATGTTGACTGGTATACCTGGCTGAAAGGGAACCAGCCTACAGGAACATCCCCCTACTCACTTCTATCTTCAGGGTTTATCTCAGCCCCTTAGGAGAAATAAAACCAACTAGAACCAAATGAGCAAAATACGGCCTGTGGGCCAGATCCAGCCCGCCAAACCAATGGATCCAGCCTGCAGATGCTGTGGGGAACCCCAGGCAGGCTCCCCGCTTGCCTCGCCCCACCTGCAAGCCTCTCAGAAATGCAGCTGCGGGGCGTTTTTTCTTTAAAAACTGTGAGTCCGGAGGGGAGCGGGGGAAGTTTTAGGAGCCGCTCCCACCACCAGCATAATCCCATTGGCCAGTTTCTGGCCAGAAACTGGCCAATGGGAGCTGCCTGTTTCAATAACAGGCAGCCACAAAGCACAGGGGGCTCCAGAGCACATGGCTGCTGCCTGTGCAGGGGTGGGGTAGACAGGGAGCCTGATTCAGGAATGACTGCTGCCTGGTAAGTCTCCTGGCCAGACCCTCCCTTCCCCAACCTTCTGGCCCCTACTCCACATACCCAAATCCTCTGCCCCCCTCCTGTACCCATATCCCCTTCCAGAACTAGTGCCCCAATCCCCTGCCCCAGGTCACAGTCCCCTCCTGCCCTAGCTCACAACTCAAACCCCTGCACCTCCTCCTGTACCCCAATTCCCTGCCCTAGGTCACAATCCAACCCCCTGCACCCCAGTCCAGTGCCCCAGGTCACAGCTGCTTCCTTCACCCAAACTCAGAGCTGGCCTTACCATGAGGCGAACTGAGGCGGCCGCCTCAGGTGCCAGATTGTGTAGAAAATAGGACCCAGAGTGTAGAAAATTGTGTCTGCTGCTGGTGCATATGTATTCTCTCTGCTCTAAATGCACAGAGATGGTGGAGTGCTGTGCTGGAGGAAGGAGGGCACAAGAGACATAACAGGCAGGCAGGAGAAAAGGTGGCATTGGGGTGTCATTTGAGCTCCCCGCCTCAGGTGCCAAAATGTTGTGGGCTGGCCCTGCCCAAACTCCCTCTCTTACACAAAGCTCCCTTCTGCACCCAACCTCCATCCAAACCCCCACACCTCCTCCATTAATATCATGGAAGAGTGCAACCCTCGACCACTTTCCAAATTCTTGGAGTGGTCCCCCATCAAAAATTATTGCCCACCCCTGAACTAGAATGTGGGTGCAAACAAACAGGGTATTTATTCAACAGTTCCAAACAAGGTAAATGAATGGTAAACCAAAGGATTAAGAAACTAGGTATAACAAGGACCACTAAAGGTAAGTAACAAGAAGTGGTGTGCTGACTGCAACACAGGTGAGTTTCCTCCCCCAGGACGGGACCCAGGAAAGGGAATGGAGGATTAGGGAATCGCTACCATGTCCTGCAGCTTGAGGACCCTCACAGCAGCAAGACAGCTCTGGATCCTATCTCCAAATGGTATCACAGGTAAGGAGTGATGTGACAGCCCACTTTCCCTCCCTGCTTCAGCGTGGGTGGGTATATGTCCTCAGTGAGGAGGGGTGGCAGCTGGTAACACACCCTATGTCTGCAGGTAAGCTCACCCTCTTGCAACTGGACATATATGCATGGTGCTGGCGTGCACCATTTAGCAGCTTCAAACTGCCACTCAGAAGAGCAGCCCTTTAGAACTGGTGAGGCAGCCCTTAAATAAACTGTTGTTGCTGGGCAGAACCCAGGTCACATGTTTATCTAGTTTCCCACTAAAAGGTGAAAAGAGTAGGAAAGTGCCCTCCAGGGAGGAAGGAGAAGGGCAGCCAAGACAGAGTCCAGGTTGTTTTTGGACATTCCAAGATGGCATACTCATGCTGTTGTTGAGCACCAGAATTCCCCCCACACACACACAGTTACCACACCACAAAGGTCTTGGAGTCACCATGGGTAATTCTCTTAAAGCGTCTACTCCTTATTCATCAGCAATCACAAACATTATTGGTATATTAGGGATAATTAAGAAAGGGACAGAAAATAAGACACAAAATCCCACCGTGCCACTATATAAATCCAGGGAATGCCTGCACCCAGAATACTCTGTCCAATTTTAGGTGACTGTGACGGGGCATACTCCCCCCGCACTGAGCAGGAGGGGGTTAGCTCAGCCCTGAGAACAGAATCGACCACACCCCTTGTACCTTACTAGAACCACATCCTCCCCCGCATTTGACCAGCACTGGGGGATTCCTCTACAACCCTGAGGTCCAACACAACCAGTAGGTCTTGGTAGATCCTTTCCCACAACTTCTGTGGAAACGATTGTAGATTCTCAGGGAAGTTTTTTCATATTTCAAATATTTGTCTGGATAGAGACTGGAGGACCAAAAAGGAGGTCATTTCCATGAAAACCCAGATGCATAATATGCCCATCGCACATCAGCATCCCTTGTATTAAGTGGCCATATATTTCTTTATACAAAGAAACCTGTTACTTACCCAGGAAAAAAGATATTGTGTCTCCTTGCCATGTGTATCAGCCAGAATGCATACTACCTTCTACTAACTCTGTAGTCTCCTGCCACCTGCTGCATCCTCCTTAATTTCCTGGAATAGTAAAAATGAAACTGAGCCTTCAAGAAATGTTCCATGCTGCAGAGAAAGGCAACCTTGCTGGTTCCAACTAGTGTAAATGGTGAATTGCCCATCCAATCCCCAAGGCCTCTGCAAATCTGACACATCTAACCCACTGAAAATTCCTCCCCAACCCCAAACATGGGATCAGTCCAACCACAAGTATTTTGGCAAAAACCCACTAGCCAAACACCTGGGAAAGAATTCGCTGTAGTATCTCAGGTGGCCATTGCATAGCCAAGTAGTGAGCATGTGCGTATTGTCAGAATTAATGGCAGAGAACTCCAAGCGGGGAGGGATACTGGTGCACACATGTCTGTGGTCATGAGGGACCTGATTAATAAGAATATTCTTCCTGGGAAAATGGCAGGACTAGAACTGGTAGGAGGTCATGAGATCCTTGTGCCTCTAAGCTAAGGGATGGGTACAAGCTGTGCAGAAGCAGGCTTGTCTAATTGTTGCAGCTGTGTCACAGAATTTTACACTGTTTAGTTTGGGAACTGACTTTTTTTGAGGCATCCCAAGAGTTATTAATCACAAGAAGGGATCTTGTGCTGCAATCCAAGGAGGGGAGGGTACAGCCACAGAAGTTGTTGAGGAAGCAGGCCAGGAGTACTAGGCAATTTGCAGCGAGAGGAGGATGGTGGTGGAGGAAGCCAGCCCCAAGCCTTTGTTCCTTTTCCTGGGAGAGGGAGGGGTTTTGCATAGTAACAGGGGAACACTCAAACTGCTAAATGCCGAGGAATGGCAGATCAGCATGGGGCAGGTCCAGCCCTGGGGTGCACAGAGACCTGTGTCTTGGAAGAGGCCTTCAGGGTGAGGTGGGAGTCGGAGAAGCCACTGCGGGGGATGAGAAACTCACTGGTTTGGTAAGTGGAGGTCAGCCCATTCCAAGGGGGAGAAGGATACAGGGCTTACCAGGGAAGGGTCTGTCATAGCTAGAACCTGTGTGCCTACAGCTCAACAGAGGACAAATGGCCTGAAGAGGAAAACGCAGGAGTGTCTCCACACTTCTTGCATGGGGGCATAAGCCCTGGAGGAGGATGCTGGGGCTGCATTTGTAATCCCAGGCTGCTCACCTGTCATTCAGGTTTCAAGGGGGAGTTGTGGGTCTGAGTTCCCCCGAGTGGGTAGCCCCATGATTGGCCTCTTGGGACAGAGACTGGGGGGAAACCCCCAGTCCCAAACATACTGTTGCCAGATATTGGTCTAGCAGTACATGCAAAAGCGAACACTGTCTCTTTGAGACTGGAAGATAAAAATCCTAAGGATGTTGTGAGTGTCTGTAAAAAGGTTAATGAATCACCCACAGGAGGCCCTGCCACTGTCTGTGAACATGCAAATAGACCACCTGAGGGAAGGGTGAAGAATATCTCAGTGAAGGAAGGGAGGATTACAGAGAGTCTCTAGGGTCTGGGTAAATTCTTTGCAGAAGTTTAGCCCTGGGGTGGGAGGGCAGCTCTGTTGGAAACTCTTTTTCTTCCCAAAGCCTCAGTGGATGGGAGATGCTAGTACAGAAATTATCATCACAGCTAAAGTGCTTTATAGAATGGAATGATCATCACAGCTAGAGTGTTTTATAGAATGGACCTGACAGCTGCAAGGAAGACTGACCCTAGAGTAGGTGGTTAGTCAACATGTCATGACAAAAAGTGCCTAGAGAAATAAAGCACTAATCTGAAATGACTTACCAGGACAGCACTGATATTTGCCCGCTAACTGCATCCAGGTGAGCGTGTGTACACGTTTGCAGCACTCAGAAAGTATAGAGCCCAACACCTGCTTCTGTGCCAATGTCCTCTTCTAGAATTCCCAGGCATGAGGCAGCGTCAGCTTGCACATAATGATATGAGTAGGAGGGGGCTGCTAGTGTTGCTGACAGCACAAAATACTGCACAAGAAGCTGTTGAACTGGATGTGCGGCATGGCCATGAAACTGTCTCCCTTGTTCACTAAATATCACCAGGGGACCTGTGCTGGAGGCAGTGTAAGGCTGCATCCTTTCTAAATTTGTTACCTTCAGCACCTCCTGAGGCTTTCTGCCCTGTTCCTCTCCCATGCTCTAGTTGTTAGGACTCTTACATGTGCCTGAAAATCCCCTTCCTGTGGAGGCTATAATACAAGAATAAAAGATTAAGAACCTTGATCAAAGGATGCTCCTGCAAGAACAAGCAGTGACATCTCAGACCAAGGCGCAGAACAGGGGTGCTTTTAACATAACTGCAAAGGAAAAGGAGTTTTGAAAAAACGTAAAGAAATTTGTGACATGGTTTTATTTCCTAATGCGCAATAACGTCAAGCTAGCAGATGGTTATTAATGGAGACGGATATCAAGAACGGATATCAAGAACTATTGCATTGGAGAATGGTCCTGACACTAATGCAATCCTGCGAATCTGAAGTAGGATTAGAGAGGTTATTTTTCTTCTGCATTTGGCACTGGTGTGACTGCTGCTGGAACACAATTCACAGAGGATGTTGATAAATTGCAGAGGGGTTCAGAGAAGAGCTATGAGAATGAGAAAAGGTTTAGAAAATATGCCCAACAGTGCTCAATCAAAGAGCTCAATCTATTTAGCTGATCAAAGAAATTAGGGAGTGCAGGCCTGCTAATGGGGTGGGGGGCGGGAAATGGGGCAATTGTCACGGGGCCTGGTGATTCACAAGGGCCCAGGTCAGACAGCCACTACTACAGGAGTAGTGGCAGCTAGAGTCTCAGGCCCTTTAAATCACCCCCCAGAGCACCGCACTGCACACTCCGGGCAGCTCTTAGGTCTGGCTGTGGGGTGGGGAGGCCAGCATGGCGTGTTTTTGCCCATTGGAGCAGAGGTCTTTTTTTCTGTTTGTGCAGCACCTTGCACAATGGATCCAAGACTATAACTAAGGTCTCCAAGCACTATGGCAAAACAAATAAATAAGAGTGAGATCAGAATCTGGCTCTGCAGTACTGGCCTGTCTTTGAGATTCTAAGCACCTGCAACCAACTCCAGTGGGGCAAAGTGCAAATACCCAGCCTCTACAATATTAGGCCATACGGGCTTAGCTGTTGGGCTCCAGAATCTGGTGCTCTGTTCCTCAAGTACGTTCTCTGTTGTTATAACCAGACTGAAGCCCTACCTATTGTCTCTGACACATTTGTTAAAAGCATAAAATGGCATTGTATTGTAAACACTGACTGACAAAATAATTCTGTAGAGCTTTCTGCATGGCAAAGATACCAGGGCAGTGATTAAAAGATTTTCAGAGAAGTCAGCTATGAATAGTTCATAGGCTGCTGCCAGAAATCAGCAGAAGACTATTTAAAATATAGATATGTTTCATATATTTAAAATATAAGGCCAGTGATCATTAAAAAGGGAGAAAACCTGATGAATAACTTGCAAATTGTCATTTTGTCACTGACAATGAATTGTTTAGCTTTGCCAAAAAGTACCATGAATTACTACTTTTGATCGTTAGGAAGTTATAATGCTATAAATTTCAAGGACCAAATTCTATTCTCTGGCATAAATTGGGGGCAACATAATTATGGCAGTGGAGTTACTTTGTATTTATGCTGAAGTGACCAATAACAGAATAAGGCCACAAGTGAATTACATAAAATATTTAATGTATAACTATTCCATCTAAGACCAGGTCCTTTTGGAAAGAAATGACTTTTCAAAACACTGAAAAGGTCATTTGAAAATGTAAGGAAAAATTTAACTAAAGGTTCACAATATTGGTTGCATACATACATTAGGGAATATTAATTCAGTTTAGCACACAGCTATGGTAAACAACAATTTTACTCCTGTCATATGAAGTATCATTATAATACAAATAATTATTAATTGTTCCAGGACCTCCTTACATACCTGATACTGCTTGTGGGCAAAATATACCCACATTCCTGTCCCCTGTCATGGGTACCATACTTCAGGGTTAAATATGGACCGAAGTTTGCCATGTTCTACCCTCACACAGAGGTGCCACTGGTTCAGTATTTCTCCCTTGTCCAATACCAGTTTAAAACCTAAGGCAAGTAAGACAACCTGTAATAAAAAGGTTAGGAAGAAACTTTCCCATTGGGCGGGTCCTGCCATAATTGCTAATCTCAGGGCTTCCTGAGATTGCTAATCTTCCTCCTTCCTATTGGCCATTGTGAGAGTGAGGATCTTAGACTGGATCATAGATTCAGTAAAGCAATTTCAATCTGCTTGCATAAATACACTGAAGTTAGTTGCCCAGATTTTAGATGGCTTCCAAGCTATGCTCAGCAGAGCTCAGGAAGAACCTTCACACCAAATGAGGACAATATGGCCACCAGTTTGGTTCAGAGCATGAACTAGAGTAACTACTCTATTTTTCTACCAGGTGCCCATGTCTCCTAAAGGCCATTTTGACAGCTGGGAATATCTGGAATACAGAGAAACCCTAGCCATACCTGCTCTCACCTGAACAAGCCTCCTAGAGCAACAGGTGATTTAGGAGCCACAAGGACAGACCTACCGTACTCCATCTGCAGATTCCCCTGTCTATATGGGGAGGGCTGATTTTCTATCTGTGTTGCCCTGCTGTAGGGAGCAGTGTGGTGAGTTCCACGGGAGACAGAATACCTGGCATTACTTGAATGACACAAGGAGTGGCAATGATTGACTAGACTAGATGGAATGATAAACAGGTGACCTCTTCCAGAGAGGATTGCTAATCCTCCGGGATTATCCTGGAGTCTCCAGGAATTAAAGACGAATCTTTAATAAAGATTTGTCTTTATGTCATGTGATGAAAATCTCCAGGAATTCATCCAACACTGCTTCCAGAGGACAGTCACTGCAGCACAGAGTCTCACATAATGAGAAAGTAGGACCAAGGGGGAGAACAAGGATCTCATGCTGCTATACAAGATCTCACAAAAGACTGATGTGTCTTGTTCACTTTATGACAGAGCAACACACACGGGCTGAATGACATTAGTTGGCAACAACTCCCACCTCATCTGCGGCCACCTCTTTTCTGTAATAAATGCTCTTGATTTCATATTTAAAAATATTCACAGTGCCTTGTGTGTAAACTACACAATCTGATATCAAAAGCACAGAGATCCATGCACCAACAAAAGGAGCAACTTCTCAAGTCAGCCAGCAGATGTCTCTGTATTTCTTATATGTACCATGTAATAGAATAGTTTAATTGCTTTCTGTGAAGAGCAATGTAGTTCAGACATTTAAATGCACGTAGAGTGGGAGACCAGACAAAGCTCCAGATTCAAAATGGTGTCTATTTTTATTTAAACGTCTGTCTCTGGTTTATTCCTCAAAGCTTTTTTAGAAGACAGGGGTGGGGTCAGGAGTGGGGTTGACCAAGATATGGGTTACTAAATTAGGACACATTTTTCATTTCCATTTAAAAATTAATAGATTTGAGACACCACAGTAACTTTGCTATATTACTAGTAAGGCTTAAGCACACAACCAGAGATAGGCACAACATGAAAAACACCACCATTCACATAAAATCAGATTTAAAATGTAATTTTTAAAAAATTTAAAATGAATCTATACTCAGAAAGACAGCAATGAAATAAATCAAAGTCCCTCTTAAGTGAGCATTGAGCATGGATCACAAAAAATATCACCAAATTCACTCAGTATATTGTTAACACCCCAAATCAACCAAAAAGTGTGCAGATTACAAGTCAATGTATAGGTGTAATCAATCAGCAGCCTGGCTACAATCAGTGTGTGGAGGAGTCCTAACACACACGTATACACACCCTCCCTGTGCACTCTGGCTCGTGTTGCCTGACCCAGCAACCAGTTAGCCAGGTAGGAAATTGGTCAAATGCAAGCACTGCTTCTAACTCCCAGACCTACCATGGCTTGGAGAAAACCAACCCAGCTGCTGAAAAGCTGCTGTAGAAAAATCAAAGATGATGGAGGCATTGTGTCTGAAGACTAACAGAAAGGCCACTGCCCAGACACCTCAGGGTGCTATAATTGACAAAATAACTAGTTGCTATGATGCTGTGCAGGAGCACTGGAGCACTTAGGAAGAAGACGTTTAAACGGAGCCATTCTCCAGGTTGTATGAGGGAGATCAGAGAGGGTGGCATAATGATTTGATAACAGAGAAGCAATGGTCTCAAGTTGCAGTAGGAGAGGTCTAGGAAAAATATTAGGAAAAACTATGTCACTAGGAAGGTGGAGTGACGCACTGGAATGGGTTGCCTAGGGAGGCTGTGGAATTTCCATCATTGGAGATATTTAAGAGCAGGTTATATAAACATCTGTCAGTGATGATCTAGATCAGGGGAGGGGAATATTTTTTGGGTCGGGGGCCACTGACCCACAGACAAATCAGTCGGGGGCTGCACATAAATGAGAAGCGAAGCAAAAAAAAAAAATCTTACTGACTGAGGAGAAAGACATTCCCCACATTCCTTGCACACCAGAGCCTGGGAGGCCTGGACTAGTTGATTTTGTGTGCTCCACCTCTGTGTGGGGGACTGCTGAGAGGATGAAACACCAGTGCTGGGGAGGAGCCCTGAACCTTGGGGGCCAGATCCAGGCAAGCCAGGGGCCGCGTTCGGCCCCCAAGCCTTAGGTTCCTCACCCCTGATCTAGATGGTGCTTGGTCCTGTCGTAAGGGCAGGGGACGGGACTTCAGGACCTCTCAAGAATCATACTATTCTATGATTACTTTAGTAGCAGGAATAAACAAGGGAAAAACTGGAATAAAAGACTCCTTGATCCAAAATTTGTCCTGTACCAACCAATTTATAAAATTCATTTTTGGCCAGGAAAATCACTATGGATTTACTTACTCGAGAGGAAGATTTTATATTAGCATAGCTAATAGCCTTACCTACATTAAGCAACACCTCCAGCACAGTGCAGGAGAGGGTAGGCACACACCAAACCCTGTGTTAAAGACTCTAGAAGAATTCCACAGGGATTTCAACAATTTCCACTCCACTATCAAGATCAGCCTGGAACAATCCACGCAGATCTACTTCCTCTACACTACAGTACAAATTAATGATAGTCAATTAAACACCACCCTATACCAGAAACCTACCAACCAACTGGGAAACAGGCCAGTCCTCACCCACAGACAGCCCCCGACCTGAAGCAAATACTTACTAGCAGCCATACAACACATCACAGAAACACTTACCCAGGAACCTATCCCTGCAACAAACCCCATTGCCAACTCTGCCCACACATCTATGGAAGCAACACCATCACAGGACCTAACCACATAAGCCATACCATCAGAGACATAGCCACCTGCACATCCACTTAGGGCCGGCTCGAGCCATTCCTACGCCCCGGGCAGTGGGCATGCGACGCATGCACGGCTCCGCCCCGGGCGCACAGCACATGCACGGACCCGCCCCCCAGCGTGCTGCGCACCTTACAGCTGCAATCGGGCGTGTGGTGCCTGATTGCAGCTGTAAGGGGCGCCACGCGGCCCCCGGCCCCGGGCGAGTGGTGCCTGATTGCAGCTGTAAGGGGCACTGTGTGGCTGGGCGCGCGGCGCCCCTTACAGCTGCCATCAGGCGCCCCCCATAGGTTGGCGCCCCAAGCAGCTGCCCGGCTAGCCCCCCCCCCCCTTAATCCGGCCCTGCATCCACTAATGTGATATATGCCATCAAGTGCCAACAATGCCCCTCTGCCATGTATATTGGCCAAACTGGACAGTCTCCACATCAAAGGATAAATGGACACAAATCAGACATCAGGAATGGTAACACAAAAACCTGTAGGGCAGTGTTTCTTAAACTTTTCAAGACCAAGGAACGCCAAACAATAATTTTTTTTATGAGGAACACCAAGGATTTTTTTTTAGCCAAAAAAAAAAGGGGGGGGGGGCAGGAGAAAGTTATTGAACAACAAAAAAAAAAGGTTGCCTGCCCCATTTTGAACACTGTTCTCTGCGGCACACCTCCGACTGCCTCGCAGCACATGGCCTGCCATGGAACACAGTTTAAGAAACACTGCTGTAGGGGAACATTTTAACCTTCATGGACATTCTGTAATGGATTTGAAAGTAACCATCCGTCTACAAAAGAATTTCAAAAACCGATTACAAAGGGAGACAACTGAGCTGGAATTCATTTGCAAATTTAACACTATCAATTTAGGATTGAAAAAGGATCTCAACTGGTTAACGCATTACAAACTCAATTTCCCCTTTCTGGATATTCACATCTCCACACAAAATATTGTGAATGACCCACTTCCACCTTGACTTGATTAGCTTCATTAACACAAACAACTTCTTCCTTATATATATCCCTGTTTCTGTAGCTTCCTCTTCAGTCCACCTGATGAAGTGAGTTTTACCCACGAAAGCTTATTCCCTAATAAATCTGTTAGTCTCTAAGGCCATGTCTACACAAAGAAACTATTTCATAATTAGTAAATTCGACTTAACTCCCAATTTAACAAAATTGAACTAGTGTGGCCACACCATGGGGAAGCCTCAATATTAGTCCAAAGCAGGCTCTGTTAATGTGCATGCACAGGGCTTGACAAACCGCGGTTTCTACTCACCCATGGCGAGTAGATTTCAGCCGGTCGCTCCGTGCGCCCCATTCACCGGCACTGCGCGCATGCGCAGTGCCGGTCTGGAGCATGCGCAGTGCGGGGCTGGCGAGTAGCTCTCACCGCAGTTTGTCGAGCCCTGTGCATGCGCAACCTCAGACTTAGAGCCCCAGGAGTAATTAGTTCAAATTACTCTGGGGAGTAGCTCTTTCAAAATAGCGGCACTGGTGCATCCACACTACTGTTATTTCGAAATAACCATTTCAGAATTAGTGTTACTCCTGATGAAAAGCAGGAGTACAGATTTCTAATTCTTCAGCCCGTTATTTCAAAGTAATGGGCTTGGTAGTGTGGACACTCCACTTATAAATTCGACCTGGGGAGAGGGTTATTTTGAAATAAAGTCCTAGTGTAGACCAGGGCTAAGGTGCCACAGGACTTCTTGGGCTACATCTATATTGGCAAGATTTTGCGTAAATACACTTTAATGCAAGAGTTTTTGTGTTAGAGTATTTGAGTAAGAGAGCGTCTACACTGGCATGTGGCTTTGCACAAAAGATGTGCTTTTGCGCAAGAGCATCCGTGCCAGTGTAGACACTCTCTTGCAAGAAAGCTCGATGGCCATTTTAAACATCGGGCTTTCTTGCGCAAGAAATTGATGTTGCCTGTCTACACTGGCCTCTTGTGCAAGAACAGTTGCGCAAGAGGGCTTATCCTGAGCGGGAGCGTCAGAGTATTTGGCGCAAGAAGCACTGATTTTATACATTAGAACGTCAGTGTTCTTGCGCAAGTACTCGCGGCCAGTGTAGACAGGTGGCAAGATTTTGCGCAAAAGCGACTGCTTTTGCGCAAAATCTTGCCAATGTAGACGTAGCCCTTGTTGTCTTTGCAGATACAGACTAACACGGCTACCCCCTGAGACTTATCACACCATATACTGTCTTTGCTAAAGAGCCCTGGTGGGTCATAGGGCCATACAAATAATTAGGATACTTTGCTATGTGCCAGTGGGTCAATCTGATACGGGGGTCAGAGACTCAGATACCAAGCAGGGAAAAGAGGCAGACAGGGATTCAGGACTATTCAAAATGTAGGGAGGAAATATACTTTTTAAAAATGTATGTTCTATAAGAAATCAAAATTACAGAAATTAGCCTACTAGCATCAGAACAATATAGCTCCCAGCTATGTAAATAACCTGAGAGCTAAAATAAGCCTTTTTCCAGACTAAACAAAATATTTTCTGGTTAGTTTAGCTCTCTGCCAGCCCGCCAAAACCCTCAGGAGCAGGACAAATGGCCTCACAATGAAGGAGGACTAGTAGAATGGCTCCTGTCCAGGCAGACCACAAAGGAGACAATGACATCAGAAGCCCACTACTGTCTAGACTCATGTCAAGTAGGAAATCAAA
Organism: Rafetus swinhoei; assembly: GCA_019425775.1. NCBI lineage: Eukaryota > Metazoa > Chordata > Testudines > Trionychidae > Rafetus > Rafetus swinhoei. Next base: position 198,243,554 of record CM033424.1, on the reverse strand, counting down.
TGTCTTCCTGATTTTGAAAGGAATCTACTCACTATTTCTTGTGTTTTTCACCAGATGGCAGAGAGAAATCTAAGTTGGGGCACCGGAAAGGAAAATCTCAGGCTGTTCAATTTCCTGTGCATAAGCACGTGCATGGAGCAACAGAAGGAAGGAGGGAGTTTTGAGAAGGGATTTGGAGAAAGAGAGTAAGTTAACAGCTAGTTTATCACTTGAGGATAAACTCAGGGATTGGCCTGTATAGTGTAGGAGCATGGTAGCTTTTTACTAGTCTATCAACTTTGCTCCACACAGGGCCTATTGATCCTATGGACAGTTGACCTGGTGTGCAAGTGAGAGAGCTCTTTACTTTTGAAGGACCTTCACCGCTGTAAGCACAGGAAGCAAGGCAAAGCAATCGCCTTCCCCTTCCGAATCCCTTAGCAGCCTTCTATGGCTATATATCCCAGCAGATTATCTCCCTCCTGCTGGAGGCAACGGGAATTACCATAATCCTCAGAAGTTGCCCACCTGACAGGCTTAGCAAGGCAACAGATGGGGGTAGGATTGGGAGGGTGAGTGGTCAAATAAACATCACATGGCTGCCTCTGGGTAATTTAATGCCTCACTCCCTCACGATTTGTTTTCACCTCTATAGTTGTGGAGCCCAGCAGCACTGTGCAGTAATTTCAAGTTCCAAAGACACAGGTGTAAAAAGGCACTCCATCCATCCAGATACTAATCACTGTAATATCTGACAGAGATGAGAGCTGGCCCCAGTCACATGATAAAGATCAGGATCCTAAATATACTATGACAGAAATCAGCATCTTCTGACTCCGGAAACTGCAGTTAAAAAATCAAATTGAAATAAAGGCTAGGGCCAGATTTTGACAGTAAATTAACAAACGAGAGTATTATATATTTACATTTAGGAGTGTTGTTTTGATAGCTGGCTGTGGCAGGAACGATAGTAGAAATACAACCGGTGTGCACAAGGACTTGCATGGGAATAACTTACAAATAGTTCATGTTGTAAGAACTTAGAGCCAAAGCAAAGAAAGACAATGCCACAAGGCAAAGTAAGATGGGGATTGGGTTCTAAGAAGTGTCCAATTGATCAGAGTCAGACTGCCAAGTTAATCAGTGGGTCAAAAGTCAGTCAGCTAATAGGCCAGCAAACCTAAGAGGCTAGCAAAGCATTGGAGACAAATTCTTGAAATCTATAATCTTGTGAGTGTGAACAGCTCTACGTCCACACAGATAGAATCAATGAGTAGTGCTGTGGCACTTTAGAGACTAACAAAATATATATAGCGAGCTTTTGTGGGTAAAACCCACTTCATCAGATGAGTTGGAGTGGAAATAACAGAAACCAAGATATATATATATATATATATATATATATATATATATATATATATATATATATCAGCAAAGAAATACCTGTGGGACACATGTTAATGAGGTTAATGAAGTGGGCTGGATGTGTCCCATTCATATTTGCTCCCTTCCTGGAGTTTGGTTTTGTCGATTGCTTCTTAAAAAAAAAAGGTTTCTAACTCAGGACTACTTAGCTCAGACACCATAAATCTGCATTCTTTAAAGAGCCGCTCCCCCTTCCTGGATGAGGTAAAGCAGCATCTGAATTAGTCAGTAGAAACCACTTAACTGTTTACCAGTAGGATTAGCAACTGATAACAGAGTGGGATGTTTGTTAACACTTCTCTGGAGACAGTTATTATTGAACACCTTGACAGGAAAAGTGTGATAAGGAGCTGTGTCTAGACTACACCTCTCTGTCGAAAGAGAGATGTAGATTAGGCACGTCGAAATTGCTAATGAGGCAAGGATTTAAATATCCCACGCTTCATTAGCATAAACATGTCCGCCGCTTTTTTTTTACATGGAGCTTTTTCAAAAAAGAACAGTAGTCTAAACGGGGATCTGTCTAAAAATAAACCCTTATTCAACAGATCCTGTAAACCTCATTTTTTGAGGAATAAGATGTTTACACTTTTAGGAGGTGTCATCTCCTGCCCAGCGAAAGAAGACCCATAGACACAAGACAAGCCACTGTAGAATATCAGAGACAAAAAACTTTCTGATTGGTCTTCCCATCCCCAAGAAGAGGATACATACAATATGATGGGGAATATTTTAGGTACAACTACTCAAAAGAGAGATCTTGGAGTCATTGTAGATAGTTCTCTGAAAACATCCACTCAGTGTGCAGTGGCAGTCAAAAAAGCAAACAGAATGTCAGGAATCATTAAAAAAGGGATAGAGAATAAGACAGAGAATATCTTATTGCCTCTATATAAAAACATGGTACTCCCACATCTTGAATACTGTGTACAGATGTGATCGCCTCATCTAAAAAAATATATTGGAAAAGGTTCAGAGAATGGCAACAAAAATGATTAGGGGTTTCGAATTGGTTCCATATGAAGACAAATTTAAAGACTTGAACTTTTCAGCTTAGAAAAGAGGAGACTAAGGGGGAATATGATAGAGGTCTGTAAAATCATGACTGGTGTAGAAAAAGTGATTAAGGAAAAGATATTTACTTGTTCCCACAATATAAGAACTAGGGGGTCACTAAATGAAATTAATTGGTAGCAGGTTTAAAACAAACAAAAGGAAGTTTTTCTTCACTTAGCGCACAGTCAACCTGTGGAACTCCTTGTCAGAGGATGTTGTGAAGACTAGGACTTTAACAGAGTTCAAAAAAGAGCTAGCTAAATTCATGGAGGTTAGGTCCATCAATGGCTATTAGCCAGGATGGGTAGGAATGGTGTCCTTAGCCTCTGTTTGTCTGGAAATGGATGACAGGAGAGGGATCACATAATGATTACCTGTGTTCACTCCCTCTGGGGCATCTGGCATTGGCCACTGTCGGCAGACAGAATACTGGACTAGATGGACCTTTGATCTGACCCAGTATAGCCGTTCTTATATTCTTATGTTCTTATACATGCAGGTGCACTTGTCCCATCATTTTGAACTGTGGTAGAAGGAAATAACCACCGACAAGAAGGAACTGTATCTTTTTATGTGGCTTGGACTCTAAGGGTATGTCTAGACTACATGACACCGTCGACGGAGCCATGTAGATGAGTTTACTAGACATAGGAAAATGAAGCGGCGATTTAAATAATCGCTGCTTCATTTACATCAAAATGGCCTCTGCGCTGTGCCGATCAGCTGTTTGGTGGCACAGCGGGGCAGTATGGATGCACCGCGGTCGACAAGGGAAGCCTTTGTCGACCACTCCAGTAAACCTCATTTCACGAGGCATACCGGAGCGGTCGACAAAGGCTTCCCTTGTAGACCGCGGCGCGTCCAGACTGCCCCGCTGTGCCGCCAAACAGCTGATCGGCATAGCACAGCGGCCATTTTGATGTAAATGAAGTGTCGATTATTTAAATCGCCGCTTCATTTTCCTATGTCTAGTAAACTCATCTTCATGGCTCCGTCGACAGAGCCATGTAGTCTAGACATACCATAAGAGGCAAAAATTTCTAAGCATAAGCAAGGAATCCCCAGCTTCTTAGCCTGAGTTAGCCCTAACGTACACACAGAATATGCATATCACAGCAGCTTTTAGCACCTTTCGAAGGGTAAAACTATACCTCATTTCTGTGTGTATGTTTACATGCTTTCTGTTTGTAAATAACTCATTTTTATTCATTAATAAATCTTTACCTAATTTATTATTAGATTCATTTCAAGCATTATCTTTGGTGAAAGATCTAAAATGCAATTGACTGGTCACTTGAGACTGGGAGTAACCTGAATATTGTTGTGATATTTGGTTTAAGGGATCATTTATCACAAAGGCAAGCTTACCAAGATAGACAGGAGTACCCAAGTACAGTCTGTGACTCCATGTTAAGGATGTTATATTGCTTGAGGAATTCACACTTGATACTTGGTTGGTGACATCTAAGTGTAGAATCACAACCAACTTGGGGTTTGTGCTCTGCTTCTTCACAGTCCACACTGAGGTTGGTATTTGTGCCACAAGCCACTCCAGACAGCATGACAGAGGGGATAGAACCTAGTAACAAACACCCAACATAGCTATACTAGCTGGTTAAGACAGGATGCCCAAACCTGATGACACCTCCTGAATGAGCATTTCATGGTTTTCCAATGGTTGGGTTTAAGAATCTGCTTTCCCACATTCTGGGGGGATTCAGGAAGCATAAGGCACCTGGGACAATAATTTTAACTCCACTTTAATGAGTGGCTGGCAGGAGGTTCCAATTTCTCTCTCCACAATCTCAGTGGATTTACTCTCTCCTGGTTAGGCCATTGCTTTGAGTCTCAGGAAGTTGGCCTCAAGGGTCATCCTTGACAACTGTGTTCCACAAACGGCAGCCAGATGAGAGCCTCTGTGCAAAGAGACTCTCTAAAGAGCTTCTATCTTGTCAAAGGAAAGAGATTAATCACTACAGAGAATTTATAATATGTTGCAGTAAGCACTGCCTTGGCCCACATTTTCCCCAAACACCCATTATTTCCTCTGGAGTGTGAAGTGACAAGATAACTGTGGTAAGCAACACACAGAATGCTGACTCAGGGACAGAAAATGTCACAAAGCCTGCTGGGATTATGATCCAAATATTTTTGGAGCTGCACTCACTACTGGCGATAAAATAAAAAGTTCCACAAAGCCTAACACCAGTTCCCAGTCCTGAAATGTGTCAAAAACATCATCCCTACTGATGTTTCCCGAGGATGTACCAACCAGGACCTTCAGAATGCCTGCCTCTTTCCCCCTGCCACTTACAAGACAGGGTTACTTGTGAATGTGGGCATCTTTGCAAAGATCACAAGACTTTGAAGATCCAAAATAGCTTATGGGGCTCATGGGTAGAGTCCTGCATGGATACAAATTTCTACTTGTGAATGCAGATAGAAATCAGTATCCTCTGATCCCTGGGGCTCTACTCCCAGGAGACACTAGGTACATCTACACAGCAACATTATTTTGAAATAACTAGTGTTATTTCAAAATAACTTAGTCCATGTCTACCCAGCTGGCAGTTATTTAGAAATAATGTCGAAATACTGTCAAGCTGGAGGAATTCTTACTCTGACTCCTGTAACCCTCATTGTGGGAGGAGTAAGGGAAGTCGGAGGAAGGGTGCTCTATTTCAAAATAAATGCTGTGTAGGCACTCCCAATTCCAAAATAAGCTATTTTGAAATAAGCTACGCAACTGACGTAGCTCAATTTGCGTAGCTTATTTCGAGTTAAGCCCTTCTGTGTAGATGCATCCACTGTGGCCAAAGGTGCTGCTGCTTCCAGGAGCCTGTGTCCCGTACCATCAGCTCCTGCTGGCTGTGCAGCAGTACCATCATTAGCCCCGCCATCAATGGGCTGTATGACCCCAGACAGGAGGTGTGGCTGGGGGTAGAAGGTTTTATTGGTTCTCAGGGACACAGCGTAGCATAGGATCGATGTTAGCACAGGAACCCAGGAGCAGACAGCCTTATTCCTCTTGGGGGAATGGGCACCTTTGCACATCAGGCCCTTTGTCTTTGAGTCTCCAGGAACTAAAAATTAACCTTTAATTTAAGATTATGTCATGTGACAAAACCTCCAGGAATATGTCCAACTAAAATTGTCAGCACATAGGCTATGTCTACACTGCCCCTCTCGTGTGGAAAAACATATGCATAAGAACATAAGAATGGCCGTACTGGGTCAGACCAAAGGTCCATCTAGCCCAGTAGCCTGTCTGCCGACAGTGGCCAGCACCAGGTACCCCAGAGAGGGCGGACCGAAGACAATGATCAAGCGATTTGTCTCCTGCCATCCCTCTCCAGCCTCTGACAAACAGAGGCCAAGGACACTATTTTATCCCCTGGCTAATAGCCTTTTATGGACCTAACCTCCATGAAATTATCTAGCTTCTCTTTAAACTCTATTATAGTCCTAGCCTTCACAGCCTCCTCTGGCAAGTAGTTCCACAGGCTGACTACACACTGTGTGAAGAAGAACTTTCTTTTATTAGTTTTAAACCTGCTACCCATTAATTTCATTTGGTGTCCTCTAGTTCTTCTATTTAGGAACTAATAAATAACTTTTCTTTATCGGCCCTCTCCACACCACTCATGATTTTATATACCTCTATCATATCCCCTCAGTCTCCTCTTTTCTAAACTGAAAAGTCCCAGTCGCTTAACCTCTCCTCATATGCAATCTGCCCAAACCCCCTAATCATTTTAGTTGCCCTTTCTGAACCCTTTCCAAGGCCAAAATATATTTTTGAGGTGAGGAGACCACATCTGTACACAGTATTCAAGATGTGGACATACCATAGTTTTATACAGGGGCAGTAAGATATTCTGGGTCTTATTTTCTATCCCTTTCTTAATAATTCCTAGCATCCTATTTGCCTTTTTGACCGCCGCTGCACACTGTGTGGAAGTTTTCAGAGAACTGTCCACGATAACTCCAAGATCTCTTTCCTGATTTGTCGTAGCCAAATTAGCCCCCATCATACTGTACGTATAGTTGGGGTTATTTTTCCCGATGTGCATTACTTTACACTTATCCACATTACATTTCATTTGCCATTTTGTTGCCCAATTACTCAGTTTGGTGAGATCTTCTTGGAGTCCCTCACAGTCTGCTTCTGTCTTGACTATCCTAAACAGTTTGGTATCATCTGCAAACTTTACCACCTCACTGCTTACCCCTTTCTCCAGATCATTTATGAATAAGTTGAACAGGATTGGTCCTAGGACTGACCCTTGGGGGGACACCACTAGTTACCCCTCTCCATTCTGAAAATTTACCATTTATTCCTACCCTTTGTTTCCTGTCTTTTAACCAGTTCTCAATCCAAGAAAGGACCTTCCCCCTCTTATCCCATGGCCGTGTAATTTACACAAGAGCCTTTACTGTGGGACCTTGTCAAAGGCTTTCTGAAAATCTAAGTATACTATATCTACTGGATCCCCCTTGTCCGCATGTTTGTTAACCCCCTTCAAAGAACTCTAATAGATTAGTAAGACAGGATTTCCCTTTACAGAAACCATGTTGACTTTTGTCCAACAAATTATGTTCTTCTACATGCTTCACAATTTTATTCTTTACTATTGTTTCGACTAATTTTCCCGGTACTGAAGTTAGACTTACCGGTCTGTATTTGCCTGGCTCGCCTCTAGAGCCCTTTTTAAATATTGGTGTCACGTTGGCTACCTTCCAGTCATTAGGTACGGAAGCCGATTTAAGGGATAGATTACAAACCACAGATAATAGTTCAGTAATTTCCCATTTGAGTTCTTTTAGAACCCTTGGATGAATGCCATCCAGTCCCGGAGATTTGTTAACATTAAGTTTTTCTATTTGTTCCAAAACCTCCTCTAATGACACTTCAATCCGGGACTGCTCCTCAGATTCATCACCCACAAAGGACGGTGCAGATTTGGGAGTCTCCCCAACGTCCTCAGACGTGAAGACTGAAGCAAAGAAATCATTTAGTTTCTCCACAATGGCTTTATCGTCCTTGATTGCGCCTTTTATAGTTCGATCGTCCTAGGGGACCCACAGGTTTTTAGCAGGCTTCCTGCTTCTAATGTACTTAAAAACATTTTGTTATTTCTTTCTGAGTTTTTGGCTAGCTGTTCCTCAAAATCTTTTTTGCTTTTCTTATTACATTTTTACACTTGATTTGACAGTGTTTATGTTCCTTTCTATTTATCTCACTAGGATTGGACTTCCACTTCTTAAAAGATGCCTTTTGTCCTCACTGCTTCTTTTACACGGTGGTTAAGCCACGGTGACTCTTTTTAGGTCTCTTGCTATGTTTTTAATTTGGGGTATACATTTAAGTTGGGCCTCTATTATGGTGTCTTTAAAAGTTTCCGCAGCTTGCAGGATTTGGCTCTAGTCACTGTGCCTTTTAATTTCTGTTTAACTAACCTCCTCATTTTTGTGTAATTCCCCTTTTTGAAATTAAATGCCAGGGTGCTGGACTGCTGAGGTGTTCTTCCCACCACAGGAATGTTGGTGGGAAGAACCTGCAAATGAGGCTAAGCATGGAATATCGCCGTGCCTCATTTGCATAATTAATGAGGTTCTGTTTTTGCGCAAGAGGCTTTTGCACAAAAAGAAGCTGTCTACACAGCTCCTTTTTGCGTAAAACGCCTCTCTTGCGCAAGAGCCGTTCTTCTGGGGGAAAAAACGGAGCCTCATTAATTATGCAAATGAGACATGGCGATATTCCACACTTGGCCTCATTTGCATATGTTTTTCCGCCAGAGAGGGGTAGTGTAGAAATAGCCTAAGTTGAGGTTGAGGTACACTTTGTGTAGGGGGATAGTGAGCACCTGGGTGAGACTCCCTGGGCTGAGCACACAAGCCATTTGGGGAGAATATAAAGGGAGGCAACAGAGGCTCAAAAGGTAAGCCTGGGCTGGGGAGTAAGAGCTGCAAGGAAGCCTCGTAGTAAGCCAGCATTTCATGGTATCCAGGAGTGGCCCGAGGCGGGCTGCGGCAGCTGGTGCCCCAGGCGGAACGCGCGATCGGCACCCCCGCCTGCACGGCCATCAATGAGCCGTCAATGGGGTGACGTCATCATCAGGCGCCCCAGGCGCCCCGTGACATCATCATCGGGTGCCATTGAAGGTGGCAACCTAGGCGACGGCCAAGTCAGCCTATAGCCGCGGGTTGCCCCGATGGTATCATTATGTAAGAGAGGAATAAACACACACCTCAGTGAAAGATAAACAGCCCAGTGCTTATTGGAAACTAGCGGGTAGCACCAGAGGTGACATGGTCACATAATTAAAGACCGTGTTGTAATTCATATCCATCTCCTAACTTTTGAGGGCTGCAAAAAAAGCTAAAGGAAATACTGCACAGCCATATTTCCCACCATTAAATGTTCTGTCTTTTCTGTATTTACAGATGAATCATAGTGATAAAGTTCTTGCTTTTGTCTTAATACTCTTGTAAGTTTTAGTTTACATGAGGTACAGGGCAAATAGCTACTAAGAGAAAAGCTATAAAGGTAGTTTAATGTGTATGCAGCCCAATGACACTGAAGACTCTAGAGACAATAAACTGGTTAAATGTATTCTTTAGGCAGCAACAACACATTAGGCTGTCAAGAATGAGAACAGATTGCATTGTAATAAAGCCGGTTCTTTTAGCTTTGTGCAGATTTTCCATAATTTATTTTTTGTAACATCAATATGAACATTAGATGAACTTAAATGAACCTACTCAGGAATGAAGTCATCATCTCAACCTATTTAGAAAAAATTAATAGGCAGTAAGTACGTGGTTCTATTAGATGGACTTTTTCTTTGGATTATTGAAAAAAGTTAATGACAACAGGGTTTCAATAGTGATAATGAGAATACTATTTAGATGCTTGTACAGTAGATGCTTGTAACAGCATATAATTAGCAGAACTGAAAAAGGGAAATATTACCGCTGCCAAAAGAAAAATGAAACATATCACTCATTACAGGCAGAAATTTCTGTTTAGGAAATGTCACTTTCAGTCTCTGTCCAGCAGGATCTTGTCCCTCTTTGTGTCAACACAAATGTTTGAGACACTTAGTTGAATTGGGGTAAGGAGAGATTCTGCAGAACAGGAGGGGAAAGAGACCTATTCAGGGGTGTGTCTAGACTACATGGCTCCGTCGTCGGAGCCATGTAAAGTAGTTTACTCGACATAGTCAATGAAGCGGGGATTTAAATAATCCCCGCTTCATTAAAATAAAAATGGCTGCCACACTGTGCCAACAATCAGCTGATCCGGCACACCGCGGCAGTCTAGATGCGGCGCGGTCGACAAGGGAAGCTTTTGTTGACCGCTCCTGTAAACCTCATGTAACGTGAAACATGAGGTTACATGAGGTTTACAGGAGCGGTCAACAAAGGCTTCCTTGTCGATCGCGCCGTTTAGACTGCCACGCTGTGCCGGATCAGCTGATTGTCGGCACAGCGCGGCCATTTTTTATTTTAATGAAGCGGGATTATTTAAATCCCCGCTTCATTGACTATGTCGAGTAAGCTACTTTACATGGCTCCGTTGACGGAGCCACGTAGTCTAGACACACCCCAGAAGAGACAGAGAGTAGAAGCAAAGCAATTAGAAGGAAATAGCAAAAATAGCAAACTACTCTAAGGAATATGAATCCCAATGTGAGTTAAAATAGTGCAAAGTATATAGTTATTGAAATTATAGCCACTCTAGGGAGGAAAGTTAAACAATTAAGGCTATTTACCTACCAAATGAATTGCATTTAAAATCTGTGTCTATACCATTAAGTTTTATTATTTTATTAGGGCCATGAATATTGGCCTTATAATCAGTAGAACAACACAGCTCAGAGACAATCTGAGAATTTCCTGGTTAGAGTGAGAATATAAATTAGTTGCTTCGGTTTGAATGACTGAAAATTGTTAACCCTGGGTGAAGAAGGAAAGTAACTGTGGGCTGGGATGGGAGGAAAAGTGCTTACTTAGCTGGAGAGCCAAGAAGAGAGTGACACCTATGGAATTCTTCAGAATTTCCACTTTGGGGATATGCTTGGATCCCAGTTTTTAGCTCCAGTACTAGAACAAAGCATTAGTATTAAATAGCACAAGTAGGTGTTTCCTTAGTAATAAATGTCTTCAATAAAATCTAAGGACTTGATCCACCTCGCTGCTGTAAACAAGCTGACCCTTACAACTGCACAAAAGCGCATGTGAAGTCAGTGGGGTGTGGCATGGGCACAGGAGAGTACCACTCTGAGCAGATTCTAGGCCTAACATGCTAGCCTTATTAAGTAGGGTGATCAGATGTCCTGTTTTTAAAGGGACAGTCCCATATTTAAGCCCTCCTGCAGGGAAGAGATGACCTCTCAAATACACAGGCCAAGTCATCCCTACCTCCTACCTCACCTCCCTGCGGCTGGAAGCAGCACCCATCCCTTCCCTCCCACACAGTGCAGAAAGGCTGCTGCTGGCCATGGTCTGGTGTGAACCCTATCAGAAATCTGTGGGGGGGGGGACCTGTGACCCTGCCTGTCCCCCACATATTGCCTCAAGAAGACGTGGTACCAAGAGAGGCGGGTCCATCCCAGGGGCCTAGCCAGACCTGGAGGGTGAAAAGCACTGAGCAGGGAAGGTTGGGTCATATAACTTCTCCCCAGGCAAAGCTTAAAGATAAGGTAAATTTAAAAGATTCCAGCAACACAGTATTTCTTTTTAACAGGAGCACAGTCAACTTGATGTTAATTTGATTGTCTGTAGTCCCTAGTTCTGATTGCCATTGAACTCACTTGAGTAATTTTACCAGGTGTCCCATATTCAGCATAGGGAAACATGACCACCCTATTATTAAGCCAGGAGTGGGCAAGATACCAGATCTGGGCTGTGGACACCATGCCAGGACCCTCAGGCACACAGCAGCAGCAGCTGATTTAAGCTGAGGACTGCTTGGTATGAGGCTCTACTCTAGAAGGAGGGGAAGACTTTGTGTGATCTCCCCACCTCCAGCCCAATTGGCCAGAGGTGCCAGCTCCTATTGGCCAGAACTGACCCCATACACTCTCTCAGCTTCTATTGGCCAGAAACAACCAGCCGATAGGAGCTGAGAGATTGGCCTCTCTCTCCTCCCAGAGTCAAGAGCCACATGGAGGGAGCACCTTGCAGTTCTAAGTGGGCTGGGGCTGCAGCAGGTAGGGAGCCTAGCCTGCCTTAGGGATGCTACAGGACTGTTGGCACCCCAACAGAGCCTGCCTCTGGCACCCCAACTCCCTCCCCCAGGTCACCATCCATATCCTCTGCACCAGGTCACAACTCCTTCCCAGATCCTGTACCCCCCTCCTACACACTCCCTCAGGCCAGAATCCTTTCCTGCATCTAGACCCCCTCCTGGACCCTGCACCCAAAATCTCTGCCCCAGGTCACAACCCGCTCCTTCACCCAAACTCCCTCTCAGACCCCACACCATCTCCAGCACCCCAGTCTCTTACTCTGTGCACCATCCCAGACCCCGCATCTCCTCCACAGAAAAGGGTGGCCCTTGACTACTTTCCAAAATCTTGGAGTAACCCCCCCCCCACACCAAAAAGTATTACTCATCCCTGTATTTATCAGTCTTATTTTGTCCCTTCCTTCTAAAATGTAAAGGCAACCAACACCCCCAACCCCTACTTTTAATGCAATATTACAGTAAAATGAAAGTGTTATGCCACAAAACAGTTTCATTAAATTAACGTGGTGTTTGCTATTCTCCCTTAAATCAGTGAGTCTATAGCCCCTAGGGGGTTGGTGTGAATTCAAAATGCAGCATACAAGACGTGCAATAAATATATGGCTGAACCACTTAGCACGGATGGAAACTGGAAAGGTGACTTCTTGCTTTTCTGGCAAACGCAGCTGAGCCACGCCTCCCCGCTAAGCACACAGCACGTACAAGCACTGGGGAGGGGCGTGTGACCGAGCAGAGAGTAGCCCGTGAGGCGCGGGTAGACTAAAAAACCCCGCCGCACACGCAGAGCTGGGATCGGTGCACGCTGGTGCAGGACTTCAATCCCCAGAAAGCTTTGCGCGTCCCTTCCCCGCTCGCCGGCCTGTTCAGTCTCCTCCTTTCAGGAGGACGCAGAGACTCAAGTTTGTATGTATCGCCCCTCCCCCCTGAGGCTCCCGGGACTAACCAGCCCCAGTTGCTCTTGCAGCCTCAGCCAGGGTTAAAGGGACAGGAGAACAAAGCGTCCTGCTGGGGAATATCCTCCCTAGCGAGTCGTGGGGCAGGGGAGCCCTGGAAAAAGCCTAGGACAGGCCGACAGCCGCCGTGCTCTTGGGAACCAGCCTGCGGGGGCTGGAGTGACCGCGTTTCTAATGCACATGCCGCTGCTGCGGGGCTGGTCGGTAGGCGCCCTCTGAGCTCATGCAGGTGGTTTGTATGGAGCTGCTCCCTGCAGGGCAGCTCTGTACAAACCACCGGGCTGTAACCCCCGTTTGGGGCGGCTGGAGATTCCCAGCCCCCGTCCTCCCCACACACAGCAGCTGCCTGCCTCCCAGCCAGGGTTGGATGGTGGGATCCAGGGGCAGGTGGGTGGCAGCACCCAAGGGGGCTGGTACTTAGGGGCGGGGTGCTGAGAGCCGCTGACCCAAACTGCAAGCCCTGGATATAATGGAAACCACTTCAAGTCAGCAGCCCCTGGCTCCAGCAGCGTGGGGTGCCCCCAGCCCGCCCCCTCGCCGCCCTAGGGAAGGGCCTCGCGGGGTGTGGAGGCGGGCCGCTCCCTTTGTGGCTGGCTGCGGAAGCCGAAGCGGCGGCGCTGGGCTCCTTTGTCCGCTTTCTCTTTCCCTACCCGGCACAGACCGGCCTACACGTGCGGCCCGGCCTCCCCTGGCTGGCGCGCCGCGGGAGGGCAGGAGGAGGAGCTGCCCGAGCGGCGATGAAGTCCCTGGCTAGACGCTGCTGCTCCGAGGAGGGGCTGCTGCTGCTGCAGGTCACCCTCCTGCTCAGCTTGGCGGGGCTGCGTGTGGACCTGGATCTCTACCTGCGCCGGGCCCCGGAGCCTCTCCACTCGGGGTGGGCCCCGCCGGGCGCCACCCGGGCTACGGCGAGTAGCCCTCCGCACCCCAAGTGCCCTGATCGGGACTGGGACTGGCTACTGCGGGAGGTACGGGCGCTGGGGGCCCCTTACATCCCCAGCACCCGTGTGGAGGCCTGGCTGGTGCACGCCGTGGCAGCCGGGGAGGGGAATGGGGCGCGCCCCTCTTCGCCCGTCAGTGGCGCCGGCGGAGGTGGCCCCAGCGAGAGCAGTGCCCAGGAGGGTCCCGGCTACCCCTCCTCCTCCCGGGGGAGCAGCCTGCAGGCCCAGGAGGAAAGGGCTGGAGAAGTTTCAGCGGCCCCCGAAGTCGAGTCCACCCCGGGGGGAAGTGACTGTCCTAGCCTAGAGGTAAGGGGCAGAGGAGGGAGGATGCACAGCGCAACGTTCCCTGCCTGGGGAAGTAGCGTGGGGCCCCACAGGACCGGGGAGGTGGTATGTGGGGGAACCTGCCTCCTCTTCGCGCACTTGCTGCGGGTGAAAGCGGGCAGTGAGCATCTGTAGATCCGACAGGAAGAGCTGGAGTCCCGTGTGCCGGGGGGCTCCCCAGACGTAGGAGAGGATGCGGGAAGGGGACTCGCACTAAACAACACATCTTCATCCCACCTCTAGGATGCACTCGCGGCGAGAGACTCCTCACCCACCCACACACACTTCCCTTCCTGCTTATGAAATAACGAGGTGTTACATGGAGTTGCAGAACTATTAGGGAGGGGCTTGGAATGCTGGGACCAGCTGGCCCACAGGCACACCCACAAAACAGACTTTGGCAGCGGGATCCTGGCTGTTCCAAAAGAGGTTTAGGGTTGGATCAGAATGCTCTCACTTGCACCTGCCCTATAATGAGACAAATCCTAAATGTCCAGTGTTTGACACAGCTGCACTGAATTTCCAAGAAGCCTGGGTCTAAAAATGCTTTTTTTCCTTCATGATGTCCCAGCTGAGATACTGCCCTCACTCCTTGGAGACAGAGGGTATGTCTAGACTGGTGGGTTTTTCCACTGCGTCCAGGGAACACGTTTGCTCTTCCGTTTTTTACAGTAGATTTAATCGTGTCTACTGTGCATCCTGTAACAGAAGGGAGAAGGAAAAGGAGACAGCTTCTTAAATTTTTCTGCTGTCTGTAAAAAGACCTCAAATTCCAAATGATTTCATCTTGGTTGTGTGCTCAAAAAGTACACGGATAATGGAACCTCGTTATCTACTTTACTGATGCTGGAGCAATATAACTGTACACACCGATTACTTTTTTATTTAGCCTACGTTACTTATAATGTTGGCTCTGGAGAGGTTATAATTGTCTAACAAAAGCAGGTGATCAACTGGGTCAGCAAGTAGAGGACAGTTTTTAGCCAAATAAGCAGGGACACGGGACTACCCATGAGATCCAGTCCTGAAGAGATGTAACCATGTGCTCATTTTAAATTCTTCACTCGTTTTAAATGCCATTGAAATCAGGGTTGCAGGATTAGGGCCTTAGCTTTAAGTATTTTCTTTATGTTGCATGTGGACACTTTTAAATGTAATTTATCCTTGATCCATCAAAACTATGGACCATATGTATATCACTATCTAAAAGCTGGTGCTGTCAATATTATAATATTGTCTCCATAAATCTTGGCCATTTTATTGTGTCAGAGCTGAACTCCAGTTTCACCAGTGCTCTATGAAACACTTCAAACTGTCTGTGATTTATTACAAATATTTGATTAGGGAGATAAGTCAAGTCAAAACAAATTGTACCTGGTAATGATGATCAGTTTGTTAGATTATTCAGTTATAAACATATGCCATATGTATCTGTTTAGTAACTATAGCAAGCTATTTAATCCACAGCACTGATCCTGCAAAACACTTACACATGTGTGTAACTACATGCATGTGAGTAAAGCTATTCAGTTTAATGGGACTGCACTCAGGAGTAAAGTTACTTGTGTAATTTTTGGAGAAACAGTGCTTTGAGTTTTAATTTTATAAATTGTGGATTATGAATAATAATATAATCATTGAATAATAACTGAGTTGTACAAACATCTTTGACATATTTTGAAATCTAAAGTAAAATAATACTCAGATGACCATACTTTTGCATGCTAGATTTTAATCTCCAAGGGCCAAGATATTTTTCAATAACTTGAGTTCAGTGATCAGCAGCAGCTGATGCTCTCTAATTATTATGTATAGTCATATTGTACAAATAAACTTTTAATTTGTTTTTTTTACTTAGGATTTTGCACAAGGATTAGCCTGGTTATGATTCTGTACTGTATTTGTTGGTATTATTTCTGTAGGTAGTTGTAGAACTAGTTTCTCCACCCTAACCTAAAGGGATCACTCACTGTGTTGGAGTGAGGGATGATTCATTTTCTGTGCTAATTTAGCTGTAGACCTCTATGAAGCCCTACTTTCCTACAGTATAGAGTGGTTGAGATGCAGACTAGTAAACTGAACCCCAAATGTCAATACTGCCCCAACCAGTGCTTCGCTGCTCTGGCTCACCTGGGCACCAGTCCCTGGAATTCCATTGCCCTAGCCAGTAGGCCCACCGGGGCTCCATTCTTCCATAGTCCAGCAATGCTTCTGGCTCCAGCCTGCCACTTTTTCTCCATGAGCGCTCCAGCCGAGGACCATCCTATGAGGTCACTGATTATGCCAGTCCAAAAGTGTTTCGGGTTAGGGAAGTTTGGATTAGGGATGTGAATGGTTAACCGGTGGAGGCTGGAGCTGCTCCCTGCTTGCTGTGGGCCGGGGGCTAGAGCAGCCCTGCAGCACCTGCCACAGGAAGAGGGGGGGTTAGTGCTCCAGCTCGGATAGTCAACCTATTAAACAGGATTTTACATCCCTCATCTGGATTAGAGAGATTCAACCTATATAATACTTTGGATTGTTCTAGAATTTTATATAGTGAATTAGTGCAACCCATTTCCCCAAAATACCTTAAAATATGTGAATATAGAGCAGTGTTTCTTAAACTTTTAAGACCGAGGAACACCAAACAGTAAAAATTTATGGGGAACACCACGGATTTTTTTGTTTGGAGGGGGAAGAGGTCGGGGAAGGGTTGGAAGGAAGGTTGGGGAAGGTCGGGAAAGTTATTGAGCAAAAAAAAAAAGGTTGCCTGCCCTTTTAAGAGCGGCCATTTTGAATTCTGTTGTTCTCTGCAGCACACCTCCGACTGCCTTGCAGTGTGCCACGGAACACAGTTTAAGAAACACTAATGTAGAGTGTTAAAGATCTTAGCCCAGCAAGTTATGGTGTCATTCTAACTATTCATATTGCAATAGCATCTATCCTTAGACACGCAAGAAGTCTCAAGTCTCAAAACCTTGTCTCAAGGAGTTTACAATCCAAGAAAGAAGTTCACATGCTAAGGCCTCATTCTGCAAAGGCTTATGCATGAGAGTTGTCCCACTGAATTCAGTGTGACTGTGTACCTAAGTAAGGTACTCAGTGTGTAAGTGGTTTGCAAGAGTAGGATGTTAGCATTGGAGTAGAACTTGCTTTTCAAAGGAATTAATTGGGAATTGCTGTTTTTCATTCAAGAGAAACAGGTGGGGACTGTATGGGTTAGAAGTTTGACAATGGGGTATGGAGTCTTGTGATGACTGTATTTACCTGTGTGGTCAGTTGTATCACAGAAACTAGTAGTACAGCTGACATTAAGCAGCATCTTAGATGGCAGGCTTGGCAGAGATGCTGAAGAGCTGAGTGGGCATTGAATTTGCCCTCCTGATGCATTCCTTTATAGGATTATGTCCAACTCATGGGAGAGGCACATTGGCAGTGTCAGGGAAAGCTATGTTCCCTGCCCCAGTTGGACTTGCTGTGTAAGCTTAAGGCTCCATTTTCTGGGGCTATGCTTGTCTGGTACCTTTTGCAAGCACTGACTTGATGCGTACAATTTAGAAATGCCTGCTTTAATTATTACTTTAATTACATTGTTTATAAATTATGAAAGTAAGGGAAGCAAGTACTAATTCAGTAATGATATTGTTTTCATAACTATCTACAACTCCTTGTTTGAGGATCTTATTTTAGGGGAATTATATCTGGCCTGTTAATAGTATCCAATAAATTCTGCTGTCTTTTTTTTAAGGCAACAGCTGTTGAGGGAACTGAAGGGTTGTATGGGTATAACCTGACCCTGAATTTTAAAATTATTTAAAGACTTTACATGGAAGTAGAGCTGCTTAATTTGTATAGTATACTTTTTTTTAAAATTAGTGCTATAATTTCAGTGAAATAATGCAGAATTAGGTTTTGTAATGCATTTTTTTAAAATTCATATTGTTGGTAACAGTATCTGAGCATAGAAATGCAGGGCTAGATGAGACCTCGAGAAGTCGTCCAGTCCAGCCCATCTAAGGCAGGGCCCACTAAATCTAGATCATCATTTTTTTTCTCCCCCAACATCTAACTTAAATCTCCCTTGCTGCAGATTCAGCCTGTTATTTCTTATCCTGTCTTATCCTAAGGTGGGAGGGTGCTTTCTCTGGGTGTGGAAAGTGCATAAGAGATATTTATGGGAGGGAGTCAAGAAAGTGCTAAGGCGTGCCAGGGAGGCAGAGGCCAAGAGGCAAGTTGCAGGAGATGAAATGCAGACAGGAACAAAGGCGAGGTCAACAAAGTCTGAATCTGATATAGAAGCAGATCAGCTGTCAGGATCAGTGATTCAAAGAGAAAGTGCCCCAATCAGAGCAGTGGTCAGAGAAGAGCATTTTTGCTACAGCAGATAGACATGGAAGGGGACACTGCTAATTGGGGAGGATCAAAAGAAAGACTTCAGTAGCCCCCATGAAAAATGACAGCATTTGCTCACTAGGGTCAGGGATTATATTTCTTCCTGGCTCTCCAGAGACATTTGCAGATGTAATACTGAGCAAAGAGGAAAAGGAGAGGGAACAGGTAGCTAGTGGTGTTGTGAGCATATAGTCTATAATTAACATGAGAACGGATGAGGTTGCGCAGGGGTATGGTGTTGCAGGAGAAAGGGAAGAGGAGGGAACCAACGATGGAGCCCAGAGGCACTCTGTGGGTGCGTCTACACAGACCCCTAAACTCGAAATAAGATATGCAATTTGTGCTATTTCAAAATAGCTTATTTTGAAATTCGGCACATCTACACAGTGCCAGATTTCAAAATAACATGCTATTTCGAGCCATCCCTTATCCCTCGTGCAAAGAGGTTTACTGGGATGGCGAAATAGCGCACCTGTTATTTAGAAAAATATTTCGAAATAATGGGCGGCTTGTGTAGATGCAGGGTAGCTATTTCGGGATACCATACAATCATATCAACCACAGAATTACAAAAGCCCAAGGAGGAGAGAGTAACCGATAGTCAACGGAAGCAGACATCTTGAGCAAAATGAGGCTAGAGAAAGGGCCCTTGAACTTGTCAGAAAACTTAGAATGGTCTCAGGAGTCAATAGGCTGGAACTCAAATTGCAGATCGATGAGAGAAATGTATTCCTCAGGAAACTGAGGAAATGGGAAAAGACTTGCAGCCGGAGTATGGAGGTGGTGAGAAGTGAAGATGGGACAGTAGGTGGGAAGGAGACAGGCTAAGTGAGGATTAACTTTTTGAGATTCAATATCACATCTAAGAATAGAGGCAAAGGAGGCAGAATGGAGGAGCTAAGAATCAGTCCAGGTCTACACTAGAAGTGTAGACACAACTTATGCTGGCAAAAAATGTGCTTCTATAAGCCTGCATAGCGTAAAGCGGTTCCATGAGCAAAATAATAGCTGCAAAAGCCCTCTTATGCTGATATAACTGCAACTACATGAGGGCTTTTGTTAGTTTAGAAATGTTGTCAAAAATCAACCCCTAACTGATATTGCTATTCTAGCAAAAGTTTCTCTTGTTAATTTGGTCATAGGTAGCAGATGAAGAGAAATCAGGAGGGAATAAGGTTTCAAGGGATGCATCGGTTGGGTAGAAGAAAATAGTAAATAAACAAACAAGCTGCTGTGTTTGTACAGTTCACAGCATTGATTATTTCTTGGTATTACTGTAGCATCTGGCTTCCAGGTCCATGATTCCTATTGGGCTAGACCAGTAGTCTCGCATCTTTGGATGCCCAAAATCACTTTCTGGATTTAAGAGCAACCCAAGATCTACCCTGTCCCTTACTCAAAGCCCTGCTCCATTCACTCCATTCCCCTCTCCCTGCCCTGCCATTGCTCACTTTCCCCCTATCCTCACTCACTTTGCTGGGCTGGGGCAGGGAGTTGGGTTTGAGAGTGGGAGAGGCTCTGGGTGGGGGCCAATGTAGGAGAGGCTCTGAGCTGAGCCAGGCTCAGGGGGTTGAGGTACATGAGGGGGTGATGGGAGAAAACTCTGGGAAGGAGTTTGGGTGCAGGGGGGAGCTCTGGGCGGAGGCAGAGTGGTGGGATGAAGGAGGGGGGTTTCAGGATTGAGATATTGGAAATAATAACAGATGTTAGACAGAGGCAGTATTTGAAGCCACAGATGTAATATTCAGTTAACCTAAGTAATTTGACTAATTTTTAGAAATCTTAATGCCTAGATACGACATTACATAACATTTGTAATCCAAGGCAGTCTGATAGTGACAATCCTGATATTTCCAGCGCGACGGTTTTATCTTCCAAATTTTTTAAACTGTGATTATATTTCCAAGGATAATGTCCCTTTCAAAGGACTTTAAATGTCTGTGTCTGTGGTTGGGGTGTGTGTGTGGGGAGATGTTTTAGTTCATTATGAATGTACAGAACTGACTGGATACATGTTTCCCTTTAGTCCAGATTAAGTAGATGTCAAACAATTTGTATAATTGAGTATAGATCTAGCAGTGGCATAGCCAGAAGGGGATAGTTGGGTGGGCCCTGACTTCAGATGAGTGAGCATTGATGGTGGGTAGGCGTTGGGGAGTGTGGCAGGAGAGACTGGGCCACCAACCAGCCTTGGAGAGGATGTTGGGATGGGAGGGGGACCCCTAGAGTGGGGTTGGGGCATATGTCCCACTGCACCCACCCAGCGCTGCTGCTGGGGAGCACAGGGTCAGGGTGCTTGCCTCGCTGTGTCCTGCCGTGCTCCATGGACACTCCATAGTAAGGTCAGGGGCTTATAAGCCCCATGTACCATTACTGCTCCTTAGCAAGTTTGTCGGGTGGGAGGAGCAAGACAAGTGCCCCAACCCTGGATCTCTGCAGGAGCACTGGGCGGTCAGATCTGGGCTAGAGTAGAGCTGGTGTGGGTGTGGGTGGTTGGACCTTGATGATAACCACTCAGACCCCCACCCTTAGTGTGCCACTGATGTATACCGTAAAATCTCAAGTATAATGCGCACTTTTTCCCTCGGTTTTTAAGGGTTAAAACCGGGGTGCACATTATACATAGGAGATAATTTGTAAAGTTTTTACCTAACCATCCCCACCAGGCTCCTGGACAAGGGAGCTACCCCACCCGCTGGCTCCTCACCTTGTCCGGGAGCCTGGCTGGCCTTGCGCCTGCCGCGGGGGGCCCCCCTGCCCAGCTGCCGGTGCGCCACGCTGAGCTCGTGCTTGCTGCAGGGACCCCCTGCCCAGCTGACCTCGCGCTTGCCGCGGGGGCCCCCTGCTCAGCTGCTGGTGCACTGTGCTGCTGAGCAGGGGGCCCCCGCGGCAGGCGCGAGGTCAGCTGGACAGGGGGCCCCCGCAGCAAGCACGAGCTCAGCGTGGCGCGCCGGCAGCTGAGCAGGGGCCCCCCGTGGCAGGCGCAAGGTCAGCCAGGCTCCCGGACAAGGTGAGGAGTCGGCGGGCGGGGCAGCTTGGCGCGGGGGGAAGGGGCCCCGTGGCAGGTGCGAGCTCAGCATGAGCAGCTGGGCGGGGAGCAGGTTCCAAACTCTGCTGCCAGCTCCCCCGTGCTGTGCGCGCTTTTCCCGGGCGAGCCTGCAGGTGGGAGCGGGACTGTAAAATCGCGAGTATAATGGGGGTGCACATTATAGATAAGAGCTCAGTTCATTCCAGAATTCTGACATTTAAAAGGTAGGTGCGCATTATACATAGGTGCGCATTATACTCGAGATTTTACGGTAAGCTTTCTTTAATAGTAACAGCAGTAATCAGAGAGAGGAGATGTATGAGAGTGAGATATTAAAATCTAGAGAGCTTGAGATTTATTATTTAATCAAAGCATAGTAAAAATAGACATGTTCAACTTGTGGGGATGCATACCAGTTTAACAGGACAGAGAATGTGTGTTCACTTAACAGATTTCTCAAGCTACAGTTTTCTTTTAACTTTATCAAAAACAAAAATGGATGTTATCTATAGTTTTACAGAGGAAAAGGGACATTTTCCCCTTCCCCAGCAAAGCAACACACAGATTAACAACAACAGTGGAGTGAGTATTTCCAGTGAAGGCTTAAAATGAAATATAATGAACAGAGAATAACCAGAAATAAAAACAATGTCTACAAATAATCAAGGGTCAAGTTTGGAACGTCTGACTCACTGTGAAATGCATGCTCAGAAGCAATGATGGGTGGAAAGGCAGTGAATGCTGGATTGTAACAGTCTGCTGCGACCAGAGATGAGGCCTCTTTCCCCTTCTCCCTTAACTGATGTTTAAAGATTGTAGAGTATTATGAACTAAGTCCATATTGTTACTACAGTGTTAAAGAGTGGTAAATGGGAGCTGAGATTTGTCCTAAGTTGCACTACTGAACTCATATAAAGCATGTGCTGGAAAAATACCTTAGTAATTGCAAACTAAAAATCTCATGTTCCAAATGACTTTCCAGTGGTGTTCTACTATCAAGGGGAAAATATATTTAAAAATTGACAAGTGTTTGGAAAAACAAATCGCTTCTTGATCTTTGTTCATGAGAAGCAAGTTCTCTGATCAGTTCCATATGCTGTCTACTTTTTCAGTTTCGGTTATGTTTGAATCTCCTTATTAATATGTGGGAATTGTATATTATATGTTACTGGACAAAGACTTGCATCAGAGGAATTGATTAATGGATTTGATGCCTGTTTACCATTGACAAAGGTTATTTTTAAAATTCCCTTGTGACTTTTTCAAAAGTGGCATGGAAAAGTTAGGGTCCTAAGTTAACTTTGTTTCCCAAGAACATTTAGTGTGTTTTAAAATACTTTGTCTTTCTTTTTTGCTTTATTGATCTATCAAATGGTTTGAGTCTGTGTTTTGCTGGGCAGAACATTCCATTCTACAGAATGGAGTTATCCATTGTAGACATTGTCTTTTTAGTTCACGTTTGAGAGTTCCAGTACGTAGGCTCTTGCTAACCATTCTTCTCAAATACCAGAAACAACATTATTCTGACTTTAGAATATTGAAAACTTTTTGCTTTCATTGTCTTCTGGATATCATTCCACAATAGAACACTGAGATGGAATATATTAACAACGTATTCACCATGCAATGAAGTTTTAAGTTAGGTATAAACAAATTACAAAAGTAACTCTTCTGAGCCCTCCTCTTCCCTCCCCCCTTTGCCTACATGGAAACAGAATGGTTTGTAATAGCAGTGGCAAACCCCTTACTGCCTTATCACCATGTGCACAATTTCAGGTAAGTTTTGTGTCACTGCTTAGCATGTTTGTATATTTTAAAAAATGATAGATTCGCTTTTATAGCCAACACAATTGCAGATCATTATTTGCAGCACTGTGCAATTCAATTACCCCCTGCTGGTGAGTGAAGCAGAAGAATGTCTAAGTATACCTTAAGGAGGCTCGGTATCCCCATATGAAGCTGAAGATATATAGCATACATTAGTGTTACACTTGCAGGTTCTGTCCTACTTTAGTCTTATCCTCAGCTCGTCATGTTATTACACTTCTATATGATAAATTCATATAAAACACACATTATAAAACTTACCCAGCATTGTTCAGGTCCTTCAAAGGAGGAGGTTGGTGGGGGTGGTGGTCCAGGAGTCAGGGCAGGAGTTCAGGGGCTCAGGGCAGGTAATGGGGGGGTGCAGAAATGAGGGCAGAGGGCTGTGTGTGAGGGGGCTCAGTGCAGGGTTGCAGGAGTCAGGCTCAGGCAGGGGGCTGGGAGATGTGGGGGGCCCAGGGTAGGACATGGGAGTTCAGAGCAGAGATGGGAGGCCTGGGGGGCTCACCAGGTCTGCCTGTGCTTGCAAGGATGGTGCTACAGTTGCTGGCTAGCCCCCTGGCTCTTACCATTTAGGAGTTCTTGAACAAATGGACACACAGAAGGACGGACTCATTGACAGATGCACAAACTCTCTAAAATATATATTTTAGAGGTGTCTGTCTGAGTCTGTCCTTCTGTGTGTCCGTTCATTCAAGAACTCCTAAACAGTAAGAGCTAGGACCACCAAATTTGGAATGCAGCTTCCTCTTATGCTAACTTAAAGAAAGGTCAGGGCACGAAAACAGGAAGTGCCTGGAATTTGATTGTTTTCCATAACATGGAAATGGAGAGCTGATCGGAGGGACACGATACTGCCCAGTCACCACAGGGGGGCAGCATGCGTAAGCAACAGCTGTACTGCAGAGTAACCACTAGGGCAGCCACACCAGGAAGAGAGTGGCTAGCCGGGAAATGGGGCTTACCATCTTGCTCGCCACTAGGCCTCCGCCCCAGCACTGGACCATGGTGGCAGGGAAGCCCCACCACAGCCCTCTCCTCCCCCGCAGGGCCCACAGGTGGCTCCCCCCAGCATGGCCAGGCTGTCCTGTGGCCTTGCCAGCAGGCCTGCACAGCCTCTTCCCTCCTGCCTAGGCTTGGGGAGCCCTGCTGGGAGGCCTCCATGTGCCCCTCCCCTCAGCTCCTGGGGATGCCCCCGCAGGAGGTCTCTGCACCACCCCCTACTGCCCCCATTCCAGGCCTGGGAAACACCGGGGAGAGGTGCACCTGTGTGTGTGCGTATGCATGCACACCAGATATGTTTCACTGAAAATTATATAATATGGCTGAACTAAGTAGGGATATATATTTAAAGATTATTTTTGGTGTTAATACACTTTTGTTTCTGACACTTTAGGACACAGACTTGAAAACTGGTCTGGAAGTTTTGGATTACTGTTTTCCGTGTAAAGGAAGTGAACAATCAGAATCACAAGAGGAGAAGATAAAGCAAGTGAATGATGAAGAGAATGAAAAAAAGGCTGAAACTGAGGGGGAACAGACAGAAAATATAGATTCTAGCACAGAGGTAAGTGTAATGATAGAAAAAACCCACACAACTCACAAACCCGGGGTAAATGGTTTATTGTAGCTGTCCTACTGTCATTCATGCTGTGAATGCTATTAGTAAAATGGCAATGTCTGGATGATACTCTGTAAATACAGCATTACCGTTCTCTCTCTCAAAAGTTTAGGCTATTTTTACAAATATGGTTTCACCTTGAAACATCCTAATCCTTTCAAAATTAGTCATCTTAAAATTAGTTTTTATTCTATTCTATTTACTCTAGTTCTGAAGACAGCAGCCTTCCTCTCTCTACAGTTTCAAAGTTAAGCACATCAGTTTGAGACAAGGATGCTAAATTATGCTGATTTCACTTTACTGTGGTTTAGGTAATGATAGATGGAGTTTTATACCCACAGGATTAGTGTTTAATGTAGGATTGGTCCCTAGATCCTTAGAAGATTACATTTTGGAAGACTTGGTTGCCGATATCCAAGCATTGTTGTAGATTGAAGGGGGAGGGGGATTACATTATGGTTGGTACAGTCTATAGTTACACTAAAGCATGGATTGGAAATCAGTTAGGCACTTTTGGCCTGTCTCTCTGCAATCTGTAGTAAAAAGGTTGCTCCTTTTCCACATCAGAGATGAGAATTTAATTTCCAGTTTTCTTGCCCGCAGCCCTGCCAGCGACTACCCAGACTGTTTTCAACCTTCACTGTACTTCGAGGCTTCAAATGTGAAGGGTAGTGGGTGCGGCATCATCAAAGAGGAAACACAGTTGCTCCATTTGTGTGTCAAGTGTGATGCTTTTAGTTGTGGGATCATTTTGCCCTTTTTAGCATTTCCTTTTCCAATTGAAGGATCCATGCAAGGGCAATAGGTCCAGGGCATCAGCTTGTGTTGCACTGTTTCAAAGCAGCAGCAAATACACCTCTTGTACTTCTGTCAGCCACATCAGGGGATTGAGGGATACCTTAAATTTTAATGGGATTACAGTGTTCCACCTAAAATGTCAACTAGAAATGCCACTAACTGCTAGTGTGGCATCTGCTCGATGGTGGGGATGTGATAGAAAGCTGAGAATGCAATATGGAAAACCCTAACCCATACTCTTGCTCAAAATTACAAGCCTATTGAATCTGCATTAGCTGACTTGCACTCAACTCTATCCAATGGCTAGAGCCAACTGAAACAAGAGTGGGAGGAAAAAGAGGTGAGAAGGAGCTGCTCGCGCTCTCTCTCTGCTTTTAGCAGAGAAGGGGTTGTGTTCCCATCTCCCACAGCCCTCACTTCACTCCTTGTTGGTTTCTAAAAAAAATTGCTTTTTTCAAAATGTTTTTGTTTACTCCACTACAGAGCAACAGAAATTCCATTGATTCCTCTCCCTTCTTGGAGGACTATTTGCTGCTCCTGTCCTCACAGACAGAAAATGCACTAGAGGGAAATGTGAAAAGTCACAGATGTATTAGCAATGGATTATAACTGATACAGTAGGATAATTGGGCTAGCTCAGAGATAGGCAAATACTGGCCCGTGGGCTGGATCCAGTCTGTCAGGGTTAGTCGCTGGTTGGCCCCCACTGCTATATTTACCTGTGCCTTCGCAGGTATTGGGCGAGCGCAACTCTAATTGGCTGCAGATCAGCATTCTTGGCAAATGGGAGTGGCAGGAAGCGATGTTCCAGTCTGTGCCGCTTCCCGCTGCTCCCATTGGCTGGGAATGGCGATTGGCTGCCAGTGAGAGCGGCGATTGTCCGATACCTGCGGAGGTGCAGGTAAATATAGCAGCAGTGGTCCACCAGGTGCAACATCGCCTTAGTGCCCAACCCTGAGATAGACCATTTAATTAAAGAATAAGCAGAGAGCATGTCACCAAATCAGTTCAGTAATTTATCTGAACATTATTGTAAAAAGCTTAGTTTGATGGTTACCTTTTAGTATAGTCATTACTTGCTTCCTGAATTCGTTAAAATTACATAATTTATTACTTGAAAACTGTCTAAAAATTTCACTTCTTCCCAGCACCCCAGATAATATCTATATAAAAGATGATACTCATGCTTTTTCCAGTTTATTACCAAATGTTGACAGTATCATCACAGTCTGTATTTAGTGACTGGGGGCCTATTCATTTCTAACTTTTTTTTTTTTTAAAGCAACAGATCTTGAAAAAATTTCCATGTTTCTTTTAAGGGCATAATTGAAAACACCAGTTCTACCTCCCTGTCTACTGCAGGGCTAGGACATGATAACGCCGTAGAAGATATATGGCAGGACTTTCTTTTATCACCTGAATTACAGGTAAGTGTGGTAGAGAACTTTATGTGTATATATATTGTTCTTCTAAAAATATACACACGTCTGACTTGTGCAAGTGCATCTGAGATTATTTGCTTACTGAATTGCAGTCTGATAGTTTCATTTATAAATGAAACTATGTAGCATTTAACTGTGAGGACACCTTGCTATATACTTCATAGTTGGTGAGGTGGAGAATATTGCTGGCTTCATCCAGATGATGAATACAGGTATATGTCAATTGACAAACATATCCTTCCTACTATCTCCATAAATAGCCATTAGACAGAACTTCATTACCTAATTTTTTCTTTTCTGGTAGAGATGACCAGTTATATGCTTGTTACTTTATTCATAATACTTTTCTGTTTCAAATCCAGCTTTCTGTCTCCAAACTTGGTTCTGTAACTGGACCGATTGGTAGGTCTAATTTTGCTCTGTTATGTGTTTGTAAATCCCACTGTTTGCAAAGGTGGTTCTATCCTGCTGGCTCTTAATACATTTAAAAAGCAGAAGAGCAGCAGAGGTGACCTGGCACAAGCCGAGAATCAGCTCACACGGGGTCCCCCATACTGTGTTTCAGCCTTTTAAATGTATTAAGAGCCTGCCTGGGCTGGGAGTTAACCCCACTGTGTCTCCCCCACTTTTTGACTAGATGAAAATTCCATCAACTAGTCGCTTAAACTAAATTTAACATCGCTAGTATTGGTTGCACTTTGCTGCTCATGTTTTTAATTTAGTTTCACAATGATGGGGGGCTAAAAACATGGTGTGGCAGCATATGCACTCCCTGTCTCAAGTGGGAGCCTCTTCCAGAGTGGGACACTGCCAGATTGGCCATGAGGTAGCTGGCCGTCTCTACCGTTCCCTCATCTTTCCCTAATCCAGAGTCCATAAGCAGTTTCGTGCACAGGGAAGGATGCCCTACCAACCTAAGTCTCTAGACAGACCTTGGCTCAGGTTCGCATGGCCTAATAGCCAGTCAGTATACAGCCCTTCGTTCAGGGCAGTGTGACCTAAGGGCCAGAGTCTGTAGGGTTGGGGCTAGTACCCTGGTAGGGGGAACCGGGCCCTCCCTGCTCCTCCAGGTCCCAACCCAGGGCCCTATGAGCAACAGAACAGTCTGCCACTCCCTCGGCAGGGAATCCAGCCAAATCACGCCGAGGATAGCTGTGTGGGAGAGGCCACTCCCTACCGCTTCAGCTGGGTTAGCATCCTACGTAGCAGCCAGATCTTCTAGTTCCCTGGCAGCAGCATCTCCCTGGGACTCTGCAGGGTTTATGTCACGTCAGTCTCCTGGAGCTCTCGTTCCTGCTATCTGAGTCACTGGCGGCTGCAGCTCAGTAGCTCTGGCTGGAGATCTTTCTCCCTCGCTGGCCAGCCCAGACAAAGCTGCTCTGCTGTCTTTTATACTACCCCAACACTTGGAGCATTCCCAGTCTGGGAGAGGGGGCCGGACTTCCTCTGCCCACAGGGTTTTAACCCTTCTGCTACAGTGCAGGATGTGCACACCCCGTCACCCATGGTTTTTAATCTCTTAAATTTTTTAGCACAATTCTGAACTAAAGGATGACATCTGTGGAAAATTCTACAATGGTAGATTAGACAGGATCTGTGTACAAGTAGGAAATAGTTTTTCCAGAACAGGTAATAGAAAAGTTTAGTGCTGTTATGGATTCTACTAGTATGGATAATACTGAAGGAAAAAAATGTGCATGTGTATAGCTGAGGAAATTATAAGTATTTAATTTGAAAAGTTACCTGATTCTGTATATTTTTTCTTTAGGAAAATTCCTCCTCCTCTCACTACAGTGTAAATTTGACCCACCCGATTAGCCATGATGTCAGCCTCCATGAAGCTATGTTACTGAGATCAAACCACAGCACTTGGGCAAACCCAGAGATAAGGAATGTACGGCGACAAGAGTCCTTTCTGCAGTTAAATTCTAGCAACACAAATCCTGAATCCTTGCTTAATGGGACTAATTTGGGGTTATTTCCATCTGTTGACATTGGGAACCTAACAAACCAGGATATTCTTTCAGATCTTGATGAAAACATATTTAATGAGATAAATCTAATGGCCTTAGCACTAGAAGAAGGTTTTGATCTGATGGAAGTCTCTCAGATCTTTGAAGAACCTGACTCAGATTCTGGACTTTCTTTAAATTCAAGCCACAGCAGAGCCTCTTCAAACAATTCAAATTCATCATCTGTTTCAACTTGCAATGAAGGTGCTGTTGGATGTAGCAGTGATACAGAATATACTTCTCACGATGACTTAGGAGCTGTAGGGGGTCATTACCCAGAGCAAAGTATACACTGCCAATTGGGCTATCAAAGTGATTCAAACTATTGTGGGGAAACCACACTTCAACATATTCTTCATAATCACACTTACAATCATCTGCCAAATGAATTAGCATCCACTTCTGAGCATTATCCTTCATCCTCTGAGAAATCAAAAAAGAGTAAAGGGCAGGTGCCTCAATAGCACAAATAAATATCTGAGCCATGATGAACGCTGTGTGAAAGCCCTGAGAATTCCATTTTCTGTAGACGAAATTGTGTGCGCGCCTGTTGAGGCATTCAACAACATGTTATCAAAGTTCTATCTGTCAGATACTCAAATATCGCTTATGCGTGACATAAGGCGAAGAGGAAAAAACAAGGTTGCTGCTCAGAACTGCCGCAAACGTAAACTAGATGTGATCCTGAACTTGGAAGATGATGTGTGTAATCTTCAAGCCCAAAAAAGAAAGACTTAAGAAGCAGAAATCTCAGTGCAGTAAATCAATTAGCCATATGAAGCAAAAGCTAAATGACCTTTATCGTGTAATATTCAGTAGGTTAAGGGATGACCAGGGTAGACCTGTTAATCCAAGCCACTATGCTCTTCATTGCAATAATAATGGCTGCATTTTGATAATACCTAAGAGACTGGTCACAACAGAACAGAAACAAGATAACCAAAAAGGACAGAAACAAAAATATTGAAATTGCTAAATTATTTAGGATTCATTCTACTGATAGAGTGTGATTGAAGATAGTGGCATAAATGCTGGAGGCCAAGAATGCATATGGACCTTTTAAAAAAGAAAAATGACCCAAAGTGTAATATAATGAGATTTATGCAGCTGGCCTGCATCTTTAATTATTAGAATGGTTTATGTAAATATAGTAAATTGTCAACAATTAGAAGCTACAACGGTAAAAACCTGCTAGTCCGACTGAACTGCTGAGATGTAACGAAAGGTAGAGTTACTGGAGGATACCAGGCCATCAGTGGAAGAAGAATTTCTACTTAGTGTGAATTTATTGCCTTTAAATTAGTTTGCACACAGTATTTGCAATATTGCACTTATAGAACTATATGGAAAAAGGGTTGTAGGGAGCAGATAGAGGGTATATAAATGTTGTCATAACTGGAACTAGGAACCATATTTTGTAGAATGAATGCCAAAAAAAAAGTACAAAATTGACTGGTTGCAGATGGAGGGAAAAATGTATTTTCTCCCTAAATTCATGACTCTTGGAAGATAAAGTGACCTTAGATTTTGATTTAGTCTGCAAGCAGTGGCATGGTTTTTTAAAAAGCAAAAGACTTAGATTCATAAAAGTTTGGCTTAAATTCCTTGGGGTTTTATGTATTTTCCACTTTCTGTGGATGTAAAGTATACTTTTTGTACTTGTTTAAAACAATGCTTCTTTCCGTTGTTTTCTGAAGAGGTCCTGAAGGCTATTCAGACGTTTCCTCTCTCCCCCTATAAATGTGTATGTTCGCGCGCATGCACACGCTATGTCTACACTGCACATTTATTCCAAAATAACTCATGTTTATTTCGAAACTAGCCAATTAGCCCCTCATAAGACAGGATTTTCAGGTCTCTCCTCCATGTTGGTCTTCTCTCCTGAGCATCCGGTCTCTCATTCCATGTGTCTGTCTCTCTCTCTCTCCCATCCTCCCCCCCCCCAGCTCTCCTCCACCTGCTGCCTCTTTCTCTGTCTCTCTCACTTCTCCTCCCCCTCCTGCCTCTCATGCTGCATGGAGCCCAAACGGGCGCTTGCCACTTGCTCCCATGCTGTGGCCTGGCTGAGTGGTGCAGAAGTCAGCTGAGCGCCACAGTGGGAGGCGAAGGGGGGGCAGGGCCTGGAGCTGCTGTCACACCACACATCACCGCCCCACCCCCCCTTCCCCTCCCACTGTGGCACTTGGCTGTCTTCTGCACTGCTCAGCTGTGCCGCTGCAGGGAGCAAGCAGCTGTTTGGGCCCCGCACTCCTCATGCAGCACAGGCAGCCCTGCGGGAACAGCCAGCATTTCAGCAACAGCGCCCCCCAGAGGGAACAGCCAGCATTTTGGCGTTACAGACTCTGACATTGGGCTACTATATATGATAATGGGCTTCTTGTAACTCTAATTTCACAAGGAGTAAGGGAAGTTGAAGGAAGTGTGTTCTTCAACTTTTTGCTGTGTAGACAGCACCAAAAGTCGAGTTAAGGTACTTCGACTTTAGCTACACAGTTAACATAGCTGAAGTTACATATCTTAATTTGACTTTAGGCTGTACTGTAGACATACCCTCCTACTCAAGCAAACTTGGATTGCTCATTAATTTTATACTTGTCATTTTCTCTAAGTACATATTGAAATAGTTTGTACCTGTTTCAATACCACATTACACTTACGTCCATGTAACATCATTGACTTTTCTGTGTAAAAGTGAAAAACTACAGTGGTGAATCAGGCATTTCCTCTGATGTGTATGTTTTCATTCCAGAGAACTTGCCTTTTCTCCAAAGAAAAAATATATATTTTTCTTGGTTGTTTTAAATTATCTTTCGTAAGCACATTTAATTTGTTTTTAAACAGAATTTTTAAAGTCAGATTTGCCAAGAATGTCTCTCAAACCACCTAGGTAAAATCAGCTGTAATATATTATTTGACTTATGATCATGCTGTGAACAGCTAAATTGTTTAGA
The DNA here is from genome assembly GCA_019425775.1 of Rafetus swinhoei. NCBI lineage: Eukaryota > Metazoa > Chordata > Testudines > Trionychidae > Rafetus > Rafetus swinhoei. The sequence goes on along the minus strand of CM033424.1, from coordinate 198,211,576 downwards.
GTGAAGATATTCTAGGTTTAGCTTAGAATGGAGATGTATTTGTGCTATGAAGTGTGCAAAAGGCATCCTTATTCATAATGGGTCACTTATATTTTGTTATATAAATATGTAATGCTGAGATAAAAGGTAACAATTTTGGTGTAAGTTCTGAAGCATTGTAAGTATCAAACAGAATGCAGCTGTGTGACCATCTGGTATCTAAGAAAACCAACACAGACACACATACACGTAGCAGAGTCTCAAAAACAGTATACACTAAGAATGTTAAGGACTAGTCGACTATCCGATAAGCAAATGCTTATCGGACAGTCAGTCGCCTAGTCGATTTCCCCCTTGCTGCCTCTATCAGATAGAGGCAGCAAAGGGGAGGATAGAGGGGGTACCTTCAAAGCAGCAGCGCCGCATAGCTGAGCCCAGGATCAGCTGTGCGACACTGCCCCCTTTGAAATGTCAAGGCGGTGTTTCAAATCAGCAGTGCCGCGTGGAGCCTGGGGTCAGCTGGGGACTGCTGATCCCGGGCTCCCTGCGGCATTTCTGCAGAACCCGGGATCAGCTGGGGCGTCCCCCGCTGACCCCATGCTCCAAGGGTACAACCACACAATAGCAGCACTGTTTGATAACTCAAAAGTGTAAAAGGAAAAGCCACAATGACTTATGTTTCAAAGAGAAATAAGATGAGAGATGCTGTTATAAGTCTGTCCCTCTGGGTGTGGGTGATCAGACCGCTCCAGAGATCTTAGAGAGCTGAAGGATTGAGGGCACAATGAGAGTAGTATCCTTATATTAGTTTTATTCTGTATATATATCAGCAGACAAAGAGGTTAAGATCGCTTGCAATATATTCTATTCCCCTTTTCAAGCACACTCACACAAGCGTACTTATCAGGTGGCCAACCCCAATAGGAGCTGGAAGAGGCTGGAGATATGGCCGTGCATGCGCTGCCTCAGCATCTGTTGAGTCGTCCTCACTGATACCCCGGCGCGAAGGACCTTTATACACTTATAAGCAGTAGCTCTGTTGATGATTCACTGAGAAACTGCTATGTAAAACTTTCCTCTGAAACTGCTGCATAAGACTTTTGTCTGGGTAGCACACACAGAGTTACTCTCCTTAGTCATGCTTTTTTCATGTTGTCACTTTGCGCAATCGGGTCTCCTGATGTTTTGCCTCTTTGCCTTTAGCCTCTTCTGTCTACTTCACAACCATACCACATCCACTCTTATTCATTCTTACCCCATTAATTCATTATAATCAATATATAAATCAATCAATGCCTTTATCATGGCGTGAATCTACATTGTTAAACTTGCTGCACTTAACATTTACAGAAATTAGTCACAGATACAAAGCTATCAAGACATGTTTTGTAAAACCACATACTGCTTTCCTTATAATACAAAACTTTCTCTGTGATGGGGTAAGTAATAGTCTGTTCCTGTACAACACTTCAGTCACACTGTATTTGTACAGCTAAAGATTTTTTTCTATATATATGTCCAAGTTCTTTTAGTGGACAACTGTCACTTCTCCTAGAGCACATAAGCCACATGGAGAACTTTGATGTTTTCTGAAATTTTCCTGTTCAACAGATCACTTCTAAGAGCTCCCTAGCTAGCAGTCTATATATTTTTAGGCTGAGCTGCCTTCTTTTTAAATCAAGTCACTACATTTTTATTTACTTTAAACAGTTGAGTTGCAAAGTAAAGCCTATTCTGCAAAGATTATTCATGTGTTTGTCACTGCTCATGTGCTTCGTTACTGATGTTAGTAGGACAATTCACACTTAAAATTCTACATCTGTGTAAGCCTTTGTACCTGTTAAAATCATGGAAAGATTCATAGGCACTGCAAAACTAAGAAGCAAAAAGACTAGACAATGTTTCATTTACATGGGGGCTTTGGTGGGAATGGGAAGTTTGACAGCAATCTGTAACAGGAGTTTGTCAGTGATCTTACCAAAGATTTTGCACTTTGCAGCTTAGTTGGTGAAGGGAAGCACTGAAAAAGTAAATGGCTAATTTATGTATTCTAAGAGGCTGCACATCAATCTATATTGACTTGTAAGTGTAGCCAAAGCCTTAGTAAATAAGTGTAGCTGTGCCAGCACTTTAATTTAGTGGCATGTCACCTGCACTGGGGGAGAGCCCTCCCAGCACTCTAGACAAACTATCTCCATGAGGGGAGTAGCTAACAGTGCTGGAAGCCAATGTACAGCTGTACATTGTATATTTTACAGTCCTGTCTTGCTGTGCTTGGGGGGGGAGGGAGAGAAAGGAGTTTCTCACCCCAGAATGAGAAAGTTACAGTGCAGTAAAGTGGCAGTGTAGACAAGCCCTAAGAATCTGATCATCATTTAAAGATCTAACATTAAAGATAAAACAGGTCTCTTCCTCTATACAAGTATTTTCTGTTTCTCAAAAGGTGACTTATTAGCCAAGTCCTGTTCTGCATCTCTGATGGAATTGTTAAGATTTGATCCATTCTTGAAGGCAAAACAATGGAGTGAAGAATGCTAAGGAGATTTAAATCTTTGCTAACCCCTGGCATTGATCACAGTAACAGCAACATAATTGGCATACTGTACAGTTTAAAAATAGCTGTATGCAGACCCACAACATTTATCATTTTAGATCTTTAAAACCTGAAATTCTAGTCTGGAACTCATATTTTAAGTCTAAAGGTTTTTATTTCATACCACATCTATGAAACACTTTAAGCTTCAAACACTTTCACTGAGCATTAACTTTTCCCTAGTATAATCCACTAGAATAGTATGACAAAAAGGTTAATGCCAAACTCACTACAAAACAGAAATAGCAACCTCATGATTACTTTGCTAAATTCATTATCACTTGATTTCTCTTTTAAAAGAATTACCTGTAGTACCTACAATCTAATGGTTTTGATCTGGCTGGCCCTTTAGAAGTTGTACTTATTTCACAGAGATGGGGACAGCAAGCAGGCAAAGGATGAGTGAGAAAGGAAGCCAGTTTACAACTTACTCAGGTTGTGAAGCCTGACTGCTGAATTAAGGGGGTAGAGGTTGCGGAGGAAGATATTACTAATTTCAGATGAAAGTCAAAGCAAGAGTGTACAGCTTCTCCTTAGTTACTGGTAACAACATGTAGCTGGGAAAACCTCCCACACTGTAGGACTAGTTTACAAAACTCTTTTTCCCGACTGTTCCTTTTGATGGCTCTTCAAAAAGTACTCACTGAAGACCACTGCTAATTCAGAATATAGTTTATTGAGAGCAGACATCACTTTGTGAAGAAGGTGGTGTATAAAAAGACTGGAACTTCCCCACTGTGGGTTTCACTGCAATAGCATAAGGCTCCATTATGTTCACAATGGCATCTCATTGTCCAATTATATAATACATATGGACATCTAATGAATATAGTAAACTGTGCTTTTGTATTATGCTATTTGAAGATTTTTCTTTATGTAGAACAGTTTTATAGCTCCCACAGTTTGCAGAACAAACAAAAGGGTCCTGCCCCAAAGAGCTTACAATCTAGTTTTAGAACAGACATAGAAATAAGAGTAATAAACACCAGAGAGGACACAACAATTTCAGCAGGATCAAGCAGTTTATAAGTTTTGAACATGCCTAAACAGAAATAAGTTGAATTTACCTGTAGACACAAAAGAGAGAGACTTCAGATGTCCCTTTATCTTAATAAAGGAAGACTTTAATTGCTTGCCAAGTGAGACTGGCAGGTATTCTATACCTAGGAGTTTTATGAAAAACGGCAAGATAGTTGTTGCAGAAGTGAACAAATGAGGCAGCAAAGATGGGCACTAGAGAGAGAGCTGCTATCAGAGAGTGAGGCTATGTCTAGACTGCAGACTTCTTTTGGAAGAACCCTTTTTCAGAAGAGAAGAGATTTAAAAAAAAAAAAAAAAAACACAAACCACACACACAACCATCTTCCAAAAGAGCACGTCCACACACAAAAGCACATAAAAGCGAAATGCTTTTTTGAAAGATAGCATCCACACTGAATGGATGCTCTCTCATTTAAGCTGTCATTACTACGGACAGAGTGGCCACCAGGGCACCTGTGCTTTTTCCTCTTCTTTCGAAAGAACTCCCTCTTCCCCATCCACACACGCCTTTTTCCAAATGAGCTCTTTCAGAAAAAGGCTTCTTCCTCATAGAAAGGATTACCAATGCTGGAAGAACCCCTCTGTTCTTTTAATTTACTTTTGGAAGAACGCGATTGCGGCGTGGACATAACTCAAGTTTTGTTGGAAAAATGGCCGTTTTTCTGACAAAACACCATGTAGACATACCCTGAGTTGGGAACAGGCTGGTAGAGTTACACAGTTCGAAAGGTAAGGGAGGACATGGAATCTATGATCACTTTGTAAAAACAGCTTTTGGATTTCACATGACCATACTAATCTAGATTAGTTCACAGCTACCATTAGATAGAGACTTGCATTGAATCAGTTTCCAATATGGCTTATTTCACCCAAGTATTGAGTTGAGAAATAAAATGCTGACCACCTGTACTACTTTAGTAAGAGGTTAATCTTCGCCTTTTTCTTAAATTTCAGCTCTAGTCAAATTTCATTTCCCTGTTGTGCTTTGGCTTCAGTTTCCAGCAGGGGTTCTTGAATGGGGTACGGTGGAGTATGACCCTTCAAGAGGTCACCAGAGGTGCCATCTACATTGAAACCAATAGCTTAAAATAAGTTATGCAATTTGAGCTAGCAAATTGCATAGATCATTTTGAATCAATTTCAATATTGACATAACTGTTCTGAAACATCCCTTACTCCTTGGCTGCGTCTAGACTGGCATGATTTTCCGCAAATGCTTTTAATGGAAAAGTTTTTCCATTAAAAGCATTTGAGGAAAAGAGTGTCTAGATCAGCACAAATGCTTTTGCGCAAAAGCACTTTTTGCGGAAAAGCATCCATGCCAATCTAGACGCGGTTTTGCGCAAGAAAGCGCCGATCGCCATTTTCGCCATCGGGGCTTTTTTGCGCAAAACAGTTCTTACCCGTCTACACTGGCCCTCTTGCGCAAGTATTCTTGTGCAAGAGGGCTTTTTCCCCGAGCGGGAGCATGAAAGTATTTGTGCAAGAAGCACTGATTTTGTACATTACAAAGTCAGTGCTCTTGCGCAAATTCAAGCGGCCAGTGTAGACAGCTGGCAAGTTTTTGCGCAAAAGCGGTTGCTTTTGCGCAAAAACTTGCCAGTCTAGACGCACCCCTTGTGGAATGTAGTTTACAGGGATGTCAGAATAGTGAGCCCATTATATTTTGAAATAGACTTAAGACACGGGATAGCTATTTTGGGACACAATGGCACTGCAATATAGACATAGCCAAGGTTATTACATGGGTGGGTGTATGCAAGCTGTCACCCTCCACCTCAACATTTATAATAGTTGACTATAAACAAGTTTTTGATGGGGGAGCGTCAATCATACTCAGAGGCTTGCTGTATGAAAGGTCACGAATACAAAAGTTTGAGAATCACTGGTTGATAAGACACTTTTGGTGGAATGAAAGTATGTTGTGGGGGAGCATTCCAAGTCAGCATGGTGCTTGTGTGTCACTATAAAATAGAGTTCCAGTACACCTGGGAATGGAAGTGCCTCTACTCCCAGCACCTTTGCTTCACATGTTAAAACAAAGTTTAGGGAGCACCAGCTCTCTTCACTGCAGTCACATCCAATCCCCTCCTTTCCTAACCAATCATTAGGTTACCACAGTATTAGCCTAGCCCCAGAGGGAAACATATTGCACCTCAAAAGGGACAATGTGAAATCTGAAATATCACTAAGATCCCACTATGCCCCACGTGGATTTACCCACTTTCTGGTTATACAAAATTGAGCACCCTTGCCCTTCAACCATACACCTCCCCCCGGACCGGCCACTCATCCCTCCCTCCACTGCCTACTTTCCCCAGGCTGGGGCAGGAAATTGGGGTACAAGGGGGTTGAGGCTTCTAGCTGTGGGTGCAGCCTCTGGGGGTGGCTGGCAGGATGAGGGGTTTGGTGTGCAGGAAGGAATCTGGGTAGGCTAGAGCGCCTGGGAGGGAGTATCATGCAGGGCATTCCATGCTGGGCTGGTGCTTGCTAACCTCACTCCACGAACAGTTCTTTTGGCCCCTAATGGTCAGTTACCATCTAACAGTGAGCTGTGGAGCCAGCATAGGGACAGACAGGCACTATGGTAGGGATGTGAAAGACTAGTTGTTTCCCCCTTCCCAGGCTCCATGCAGTGCTGCTGCTTTGAAATGCCACCACAGGAGGCCAGCATCAAGCCCCTCCTGTCATTTTAAAGTGGCAGCACCATGTGGAGCCTGGGATCAGTGGGGAGTCCCCAGCTGACCCTGGGCTCCACATGGTGCTTTTGCCTTTTAAGTGTAGTAACAGCCCTAGGGCTTTCTCTACACTTCAAAGGCAGAGACACCCTCTCTCTTAGTTGATGCAAAAATGCATCAACTATTCAATCACCTGCAATTTAATATTCCTACAGCGTGTGCTGTTCCTACTCCATGCAGTTAGGGAGCACAGGGACTGGGAGCTCTTTCCAAGAGTCATGTGGGGTTAAAATAGGTAAGGCTCCTGTCTTGGTGACACAGCAGGAGCCCAAGCTAACAGAACTAACCAGAACTGCCAGGGTCTCTCAAACCAGAGAGCCAGTAACCCTAGGTACATTACTATGGCTAGACTTGAACTATGCAGCAAATTTCCTACTCACTCACCCTTTACAGGCAAAAATTGACATCTACAACCCTGCATTCTGGTCAAAGTTAGGGTTGCTAGTTCAACTCTTTGGCTGAAATAGTCACAGAACTTTCAGCCTATGGGTCAGTGAGATTACACACAAAAATAGTCAATAGCTTGAGAATTTCCAACTGATCTTTTCCAACAGCCCAGACCAACTCCACAACAGTCCCTTGTGCTGGTGCTCAACCAGCCAACGTGTAGGGCAGAGGGTATTGGGTAAAGGTTTCTGCATTCTAAATATCACCCTTGAAGATTGGCTCAAACTTTTTAGCTTGTAGCCCACTCTGCTCAATGCACCTTTCTGCATACCACCAGCTGACCACCCATGACAAAATGGGTGCAGGAAAGGGTTGGAGGGCAGGGGTCAGGCCAGGACAGTTGGTGCTCAGGGAGGAAAGGTGCAGGAGCATGCCTCCTGCCAGTCCCAGGCATTACCCCCCACTGTTCCCATTGGCTAGGATTCCAACCAATAGGAGAGGTGGAGAAATCCTCTAGGCAAGCTGTTTCATGTGCTAACATGTCCCACTCCCTCTGGCAGGGGGACATGAGATGCTTTCCCTGCAAGCCAGATCCAGGCCACGAGGCTTATACACACTGGGAAGCCAGTGCTGGTGCTCCAACTTCACATGAAAAGCAGTGCTGGAGCACCAGCCCAGGCTTCCTGTTGCAAGGGCATGGGGCACAAGCCCCAACCCCATGGCCCAACTGTGAGACTGTCATGGACCACTATTGGATCCACAGACCACACAAACCACTGCTTTAAAAGGTGAGTAGAGAAACTTAAGAATCCCACTCATATCAAAGGACGGGAAAAAGGGCCAAGCTTGTCACAAATTTCGTGCCTCATGGGCAGGCTCTGCATCAATTGTAATTTTTATCAGTCTGTCATGCTCTAGTCCTGCACAACTGAGTTCGCTTCCCTTTAGCCCGTTACTGGCCTGCAGGCACCCACAGTAAAGCACCTGAAAATGAAGACTTTTAATGAGACATAGCAAGTATCTTAAATGGCAAAGAACCTTTTAAAAGTATGTACTCTGCAAAACTGGTTTCATATTAGCTTGGAGGGGGGGAAGACAGACAAGAAATTTAATGACATGAGCAATAACCCCACATTACAGGACATTCAGAATTACTAGAATCCATGTTGACTAAAAACCATGATTTTCCAGTAAATTCACCATTAAACACACAAATGCTGCTTTTCCAGATTAAGAATGTGTCCCTAAATAAACGAACAAGCAGTATGCTATAGTGAGACATCTTAAAAATCTAGTAACATTGCCGCTTTTCACTGCTTTAGAACAATGCTTCCCCCCTTTTGTATCTTCCCCAACCCATACTTCCTTATAGGGAAGGAAGGTGGAGTGGCTTCCCAGAAAGGGGGAGATTATGCTTTCACCTTTGCTAAATACAGACAATGAAGTACCGCTTGTTTTATTAAAATGAATAGAAAATAGGGAGTCAAAATAACAAATGGAAAAAGGCACAAGAATTCCTCCCCACTGGAATGCATAAAAATTCCTCCCCAAGTGTTATTCTTCCAATTTACACCATAACCCACCAAGCTGCAATACAGAATTGCTAAGTGTAAAACCATTTTTGTAAACTGAACAGTTCAAATCATATTACATGTCCAAGCAGGAGAGCCTGCTGAGTAGTTAGAAAGCATATCAGGTCTGGCTCTAGGATAATGACTAGGGGCTGTATGGAAAAAAAACAGCTAGATTAAATGTGTAATTCAGGTTTACTACTGTTTTACGAGAAGAATTTTATACTGAAGCTTCAGAATATTTAAATTTTCCTGTAGCAGTATAACACAAGAATGTCTATTACTATATACAAGCTAAATATACTAGCTTTGAACTTAGTTTTAAACTCAGTATAGCCAACAGTCAAATACAAGGCTGAAATGCTTTAGCTAATTTCTAAGCTGGAATGTCAACCTTGTATTTGCAATTCAAGGATACATATTACTCATGTGCACAGTATTTTAAAATTATGGATATTTTGCCAATAATATGGAGGCAAGACAGTGGGAAGCACAGGCCACTGGCTGCATGGAGGTGGGAGATCATCCTACAGCTCCCCCACCACTTCAGACATGCACTCCACCACAGCTGCACCAGAACTGGGGAGTACAATGGCTGGGTCTGCCTAAGAAAAATCTGGGGAACTGCCCTTACAGACAGACACAGGAGTCTTGCATGTGTACCCAGCCCTAATCCAGGTGTGGGGCAAGCAGGCTTAGCCTGGAAGGATCTAAGTGCAGAAGAATCCAGAATTGGAGCAGCTTGGGGAGAGAAAGAGAGAATGGAGACATCTGGATGCACAAAGGCTCACTGCAGGGCTCTGGGAGCAGGGGAAAAAATAAGACTGCAGGTGACCCAGATGAAGCTGAAGCCTTTACCCAGGGCAGGGTAAAGACTGGGGGGCAGGTGGTGAGGCTCAATATGGCGGAAGAAATAGGTGTCCTGAATCAGAATAGTAAAACAGAAAGGGACCTTGAAAGATAAAGTCTAGTCCCCTACCTTCACAGCAGAACCAAGCACCATGCAGATCATCCCAGATAACCTGCTCTTAAATATCTCCAATGATGAAGATTCCACAGCCTTCAGTTCTCTCTCATAGGTCATTTTCTAGACCTTTAATTATTTTTGTTGCTAGACCCTCTCCACTTTCTCCAAATTTTTTCTTGAAATATGCCCAGAACTGGACACAATACTCCAATTGAGGCCTAATGAGAGCAGAGAGGAAGAATCACTTTGTATGTCTTGCTCATGGACACTCCTGTTAATGCATCCCAGAATCATGGTTTTTTTTTTTCCCCAGTGTCACAATATTGACTCATTTAGCTTGTGGTCCACTATGATTCATAGGATCTTTCTGCAGTACTCCTTCCTAGACAGACAGTTCCCATTCTGTTTGTGTGAAACTGACTTCCCTCCTCACAAAGGAAGAGGAAGTCCCATTGAGCCCAAGCAGCTGAGCCTGAGGCGGGAAAAAAGGTACCCCCCACCTCCACAGTAATTTACCTCTCCACCAGCTGCCCCTGAAATGATGCTCTTGTACTGCTGGGGAGAAAGCATGTAAAAGTTTATAATGTTATGCGTCGCATTTTACATGTGAAATCCGTTTCTAAATGAGACTCCGCTGTTTGAAAACTAATCAAAACTTGTTAACCGAGAGGTGACTTTCATACACCATGATAAATATTGCAGCCAAAAAGCACTTGTGAAAAACAAAATCTGTCCAAAAATCAAAGTAGCTTCTTGAATGTGTAGTGCTGTATCTCCCAGCAGAGAAAAAAGTTGATTACTCAGATATGGAAGTTATATCAATATGGTTGTCAAAACTTTTTAACCTCCCTCGAGGTTAAAGGTCTCAAAGGCTCAACTTAGTTGTATATAAACGGTGTTTTAATGTTATCAATACACATTAAATTTATCAATCATTACACTAGAATTACTGTGGTATAAAATTTTATTTTAAAGCTATGAAAGTTATAAAAATATGTATGTAATCTTTCTATTCACAAGTTTTGCTATTTCATAACATTATTGGTCTGCTTTTCCTAGCCAGCCCTGAATTTTATTCAAGAGATTTACAGACAGTTATTACTATTATTTTTAAAAACCCAGCATTACAGAAACCTGTACTAACTGAGGATGTTTTATTTGCAGGATTCATTTAACCTATAGATTTTTAATGAAGCCAGAAAAAGCAACTATTTTCTGATGATACAGAATTTCTTATTTCTTGAAGCATGTCTGTGGTTGACCACTTCTTCATTTGTTACCTGCAGCATGGCACCTTCCTGCCAAAGAAAAAAAATAAAGTGTATCTGAAGATGTTTATCATGTATGTCTATCCATTTTACTTATGGACAGATTAAAAAATTAAACAATTCAATAGTGTGCAGAACACAAAAGGAATACACCTTTGGTTAGCTGAATGCAGGTTCTTCAGGTGTGCAGCCTGTTGCAGGCAATTAAACCAAAAAACCTTAAAGGACTAGATTCTACCAATTTACACATGCGGAATAGCATGTTACTGTGTAAAATATTTCTGATTGAAATGGTTTAGGCTACAGAATCTGGCACTAAAATGTATTAACTGTAAGAAATAAATATTTAAAAAATAGGAAATAGCAGTATCCTAGCCAAATTCCATTTATATATATAAAATTGTGTGTAAAAAAATTCCCACTTGTAGTTACAGCTGAAGTTTTAACTTGCCCTTTTAGAGAAATACTACGCATCAATAAAGAATGGGTGGTGCCACATTCATTACTACGATGTAGAAGCATTTCAGTTGTGAAAAAAAATCCCTAAAATATATTAAAAGTGTAACAAGGAGTCCAATGGACCTTAAAAGGTTAATTTTATTGCAACTCACAAATTGCTTATGCCCACTGAACTGTTGTTTTTGCTGAAACAGATTAACCTCGCTACTTCTCAAACTGGTCATAAAAAAAGTTACGTTCTGAAGGATCCCAAGTAAGGCACTATATAACAAGAGGCCAGTATAGACAGATACAGTACATTTCACTTGTAATAGCATAAGACTAATAGTACAACTGCTCTACCTTCATTGCAGTTGTAACCATCAAAATCCCAAGAAAATTAAAAGGTTGCAAAGTGTAAACAAAGTTTCATGATTTAATTAACTTGTGACCTACCATTTTAACTAACACCACCAGGTATGGAACCCTTGCAAAACTTTACTAATGGACACTTGCAGGTCTCATTTGTTCAACTGTAGCAGTGTACAGTAGCAGCAGTCTATGCTTGTCCATGGCTCATATCAAAGCTAGATTCCAGTAGGAAAAAAATATGTTAAGTAGCTGAAATTTTTAGACAATGTCAAAATTTAATTATACAAGAAAAAAAATGAAGGTTCACAAAATTCTCTTCAGTTGGTAATGGTTAACTCAATTCATTGCTATGTTAAACTACATATAATAACCACTATACTGAAAGAGACTGTCATAGTATTAGTTTCTTGTTTTTGGAACATTAAGAAAGGAAAAGTAAATAAGATCTTACCTAAAGAAGTTTAACTGAAGCTTAGAACTATTTTGCTCTACACCCTCAGCCTTCGTTGGCATCCTTATAAAACTACGGTAGTTAAACCTTTGCAGAAATACAGCGCAGCTTTTTAAGACTGGCTGAACTTAGTGCCGTTTTCAAGAGTTCTCTTGTACTAGACCTGTGTCCCTGGAAGAGTACCTCGCTGGGGATATTTCCTTTCCTTGCCATTGAAGAAGCAGCATCTAAAAGATCTAAAAAGGTGTTTCTCCTTGCAGAGATATCCCTTAAGTTATCTAGATATTTTAAACCTGATAATTTACAGACAACATACTTTTTCTGACCAGCATTTAATTTTACATATACAACAACAACTTTGTATTATTTGTGGGACCTTATACTACCCACTCCTTGCCTTATTTTACAGTATTTTTAAAAAAAGTCTATAATTACACAATATTTCCTTTAGAATTATTTTATTAAATCAAATGTACAACAGCTTCTTAACTCTACACACGCACTTAAATTTTTAAAAGGAAAACGTTATGTCTTATTACACCATGATCCTGGCTAATAGCTTTTCAAAACTTTGAGAAAAATCTTAAAAAAGGTTTCACATGTCACCTGAAACTTACAAATTTAACATTATCAAAGGAATGCTTCTACACTCTTACAAAGACCACTAGAAAGAAACAACAATTAAAAAGCTAAGAAACTGTCTCAAAGGCATTTTTTACAATCCTTCCTCCACAGTAAGGTAAAGGTTATTAAATAATCCAATCCATTCACAAAATGGCTCTCTGCATCTGCTCTGGTGTCTTCTGCCATATCACTGCATATTTATGCATGACTGAGTAAGTGTTTCCTTAACATTGTTATTTCGATAACCTGAAGCTGTTCTGTTACCTCTGGGCTCTCATCCTCTCCTATTTATACAGTGAAGCCTGTTTCAACAGAAGTAAAGAGTAAAAAATAGGTTATGAAATTATCCATCTAATGTATTTTTAAAGGAAAGATAATATGATCCTAAAAAGCTTTTACTCCTGCAGCTAAGTCTCATGAAACACTGCAATTAACACTTATAAAAAAAGATACTTACCCATGGTAAGTTTGCAGAAGCTCAGTAACGGCTCCTCCCTCCATATCCACCACTTCCTCCACTGCCTCCTGGACCATAGTTTCCTGCATTTGAGGAATAATAGGATAGAGAATATTTAAAACTTCTTTATTTTTTAAACCCAAGCACATTTTCCGTATATTTACATAGAAGATTTATATTCAATTCAAGAGGACATAGCTGTGTATTGAAGGTAGTGTGCACTATCACTGTCCTCCGAAATTACCCCAAGAATTGCGATATCACATTTTGAAAACACAAAATTCTTGCAGAAAGACTAGGGTTTAAACAAATAAGGAAATTAATACTGCTCTCTTGGGCCTGATCCTGCAAACATGAATGAACTGGGCAACAGCCATCCACCCACACTACACCTTGCAGAAAATAGTTTGAAGTAAATTTCTCTTGACATGCTTTCCATGTCAAAGCGTAACTGCTCAGAAGCTACCCTTCCCAAAAAAAGGGCAGAAACATAATGACCCTAACATGAAAGAAGGTGAGAGAAAGAACAAAGTTTAGTGGGGAATAGCGAGATGCTGGTAATTACTACTATATTGAACAACTTATTCATATTGGTCTCCAACTCAGGCAGCTTGGGGGAGAGAGAGAGAGAGACACACACACACACACACACCCCTTTTATCTGTCCAGGGCTACTTAGCCACAGAATAATGTCAGTTGTGGACCACACAAGCCCTGTGGCAGGGGAGGAGGTTCTGCCATGATGAGGGGTTCAAGATGTGGGAGAGGGCTCCTGACTGGGACCAAGGGGTTTGGAATGCAGAAGCAGGCTCAGGACTTGCATATGGGCTCTGGGAGGAGGTTCTGACCTGGTGCATGGGAGTTTGGGATGTGAGAGGATGTTTAATTGCAGGAGCGGGTTGAGGGTTATTGGTTTGGGGTGTGGAGTTCGGATGCCAGCCAGTGGGGATGTTAAAAATGCATGAAAATGAGTAACTAACTGCTAAAAATTTCAGCCAGCTCCCCAGCACTGGAAGACTGCTTTTAAGATAGCTAATGGGTGTACCAGTTCCCACCTGGTGCTGCTGCCACCTCTGATACATTGCAGAGGTTCATGGCTTCCCGCTCACTGCGGAGACTTGCCATGGGCTGGACTGGGCCAGAGGTCCCCCGTCCCTGTTCTAACTAATGTGCAGAACAGTGGTTCCCAACCTTTGTTATACCATGGACCAGCAAACGCATTCATAAAATTGGTAGATGGGTAACATTTTAAATAAATTACCATAATATGCAAATAAGAGGCCACGTGTTATTTTACATCGCATCTATTCACACGGACACAGCATGTAACATATCAGACTTTGCTGATATCTACAACACTAAAAAAGTTCACAGAAAGAATTCCCCTATGGCTGCTGGGTGGGGCAGCCTCTCCCCCAGGGGTGAATGGTGCCTGCAGAGGGAGTGGCACCCAAAGGGACAAGGGGCATGTGGGGCACCCTATTTAGCAACTGACTTTGTCAAGGGCATAGGAGCTGGTGCCCAGGTACTACCACCAGTCACATCTGCCTTCTCTTGCCCCATGGGGTGGGGAAACTGCCATTGTATCTCCCCCATCTTCTACTGTACAACCCCTGCCCTGTGTATCTGCCTTCCTTAGCCAGACTGCTCTTGCTACCAATCCCCCCTTTCCCTCCCTGTGACCACACCCCCAGAGTTTCCCTCCATTGCACCCGTTCCCATCTGCCTTTAAGAATCTTCTGAATTCCCCCCAACCTCCCTTCAGCACCTCCTGCATCCCCCTCCTCTCCCATACCCATTTCCCCACCTCCTTATCTGCCACCGCCCCCCCTTGACTAGGGATATTGTTTAGTCGACTAGTTGTTCATAAGGCAAATGTTTATCAGGTAGTTGACAGGCTAGTCGACTAGTCACTTCCCCTCCCTTTGCTGCCTCCATCAGAGAGGTGGCGGTGGCAGGAGAAGGGGGCACTTAAAAGCGGCCGCACCACGTGGAGTCTGGGGCCAGACCCCAGGCTCCACACAGCACTGCCACTTTGAAATGCAGTGTGGAGCCCAGGATCAGCTGGGGACTCTCCCGTGGGGAGTGGGGCTCCACATAGCGCTGCTGCTTTGAAGTGCTGAGAAGAGCCTGGCTTCCATTTCAAAGCAGCAGTGCTGCACAGAGTCCAGGGTCAGAGGGGGAGTCCCCAGCTGACCCTGGGCTCCATGCGGAGCTCTGGCCTTTGAAGTGTAACAGCCCTAGGGCTGTTGCTACACTTCAAAGGCAGAGGTGCCCTATCGACTAATCAAATAGTTGATGCAAAATGCATCGACTATTCAATTACTCGATATTTAACATGCCTACTCCCAACACCCCCAGGACTGGCTCCCCCGCCCTGCACATGCTGAGAACTGGCAGCAGCTTCCCTGGTACCTGGGCAGGGATCGCAGCCAACTCTGCTAGGAGCAGCCCAGGAGCCCCACTCCCTGGGGTGTGTCTGTCTCTTACCTGCCTCCCAAGCACTGCCCACTCTGGGGCAGGGGCTGGGCCAGGCCAGACTGGAGGTACTGCCCAGGAACTTGAGGAGCAGCACGACTGGCCCTAATGGAGATTCCCCCTCCTGGCTGCAGCCCAGGCTCTGGGAGCCTAACAGCAGCCCCCACTGGGACTCTGGGGCCAGGCTCCATCCCTGAGTCACCACAACACTTTCTGCTGTGGGGGCTGAGCCCAGACTTGGTTCCCTGAATCCCTGTCCACTGCTGCTGGGTCCTAGTGAGCAACCCACCACACTGCAGTGGTTGTGGCCTGGCAGTTGGGAACCAC
This sequence comes from Rafetus swinhoei, assembly GCA_019425775.1. NCBI lineage: Eukaryota > Metazoa > Chordata > Testudines > Trionychidae > Rafetus > Rafetus swinhoei. The sequence goes on along the minus strand of CM033424.1, from coordinate 198,195,885 downwards.
CGGTGTAGAGATGTAAAGAAGCTTTTTTTTTTTATATTTTATTTTATTATTAAAGTTAGCCTTTGCCAAAGCTACCAACACTAAAATTAGGGAGGGAACAGGAAAAAATATAATATACCACCACATTTTACCAAAGTTAGTATCCCCAAACAAACTTTACATGGGTCAGGTATGAACTCAGTGGTCTGCTCAAAGTACAAAATCCCCTTTTAACTGTTCCTGCACTGAGAAAACTCATCTCCATACCAAATAAATAGTGACTTCGCATTAAAACAGTATGGTTTCAAACAGCAGACACAGAATGTGTCCAGAAAGATGATAAATAAGAGATAACCACTGCTTATTGGCTCTAGAATTCAGCTCACAAGTAAAATCTATAAAAGATTATGTGGAACAAAAAAAGGGACATAATAGTGTAGTCAATTAACTGATTAATCAATAAGCAAAAGCTTATAGGTTAATGCTATAGACTACACATATCCCTCTTCTTCCCCCCCCCCCAGTAAATTTTTCAGCAGGCTGCCAGCAGCCCAGCTAAGTCCTGGCTCACATCAGGTCTGGGACCTACCCCTGCTGCAGCTCTGCATTTAAAATGTATTAGGAATCAGGCAGCCCGGCTCAGTTCTGGCTCCAGGAGCTCAGACCCCCTCCATAGACGGGGCTGCTGCCACCCCGTACTGCTGCCTCTTGACACAGTGGCTGCTGGCCCCACCCTCGGGGGACTATAAAATAGTCGACATATGAATTCATGAGTACTCGACTGTTCAATTAACCAATATTTAACATCCCTAGAACAAAAACAAATATGCAGGGATTCTCTACACAAGTTAATCAGCCACTATGAAGTATCAGAACACTGAAAAGTTTGGTCCCAGTTCAACCCATGACATATACAATACCTCCACCATATGGTCCACCCATGTTCCTGCTACCACCAAAATTTCCACTCTTCATTGGACCGTAGTTTGAGGGTTGTTGGTTATAGTTTCCAAAATCATTGTAGTTTCCACTTCCATAATTGCCTATATTATTGACAAAAGAAGGCTAATTGTTACAATTACTGCACATACATTATTACAAACAGAACAAATCCAGGCACTAATTAATGAAATCAATTATTTTCTTCCCTGACCACAGAAAATGGCACACTAAGTCTGACAACACTGAAGTAAAATGTTCAAGTCAATACTCTTGCTCAGTCTAGTCCAAAACTAAACAGTCATATTTGCTTTAAAGCATTTATTACCTCCTCCATAGTTGTCATAACCACCTCCATAGCCTCCACCCTGGTTGCCATATCCAGGTCCTCCACCACCATATCCTCCTCTTCCTCCACCATAACCAGGACTACCTCCAAAATTGCCACCTATTATGAAATAAGCCTTTAAATAACTTTACATTATAAACGTCAGCAGAACTCAGTCTACTATTCCTCAGATCACACAAAGATCTAGATCTTACTTTTCTTCAGTATCACTCCACTGAAGGCCAGAAAGGCCAAGAGGAAGTCTTGAAGAGCAATCTATACAAATAGTAATCATTTTAAAGCTAAGTACTCTCCCTTAACTGTTTAGCCTGACTGCAGTTTTTGCCTAAGGATTAAAACAATTACCACCAATACATGATAATTACAAGTCTAAAAAGATGGTTTTTCTTGAAATAAATTCTTATTTTCATAATGCTGTTTAGTTTAAGAAAGCACTGCTGAACAACACTGAGCTGCAGTTACTAGGGATGTTAAGGACTAGTCAACTACTCGCTTCCCCCTCCCATTGCTGACTATCCCATAGACAGCAAGGAGAGGAGAGAGAAGGGTACTTCAAAGCAGCAGCACCACATGGAGCCCAGGGTCAAAGTGGCAGCACTGCTTGGAGCCAGGTGGCAGGTGTTTCAAAGGGGCAGTGCCACCCTATTTACTATTCATTTAGTCAATTACACAATACTTAACATCCTTAGTAGTTACACTCTATATCTACAAGTCTCTAAAAAGTCACTATTTTTCTTTACCAGTTGTTTTAATAGACTTTTTGCATAAAATCATAAAGGAACAGAAAATAGTGTAGAAGAGAAAAAACTCAGTGCAAGACATTTTTGCTGAAGTGAAGACAGTATATGGTTCAGGCACAAGGGAGTAAACTGTACAGGAGCACGAGCCATCAGAATTAACTACATGCTTTGATTTGTGTGGCAAAAGTATTATATACTTCAAAATGAGAAACATGAGTGAGAGCCAAAAAAACAGGAGAGAAAATGACCTTTTCAAGTATAAGAAGGTACAAAAATCCACTAGCCTACACTAACCTCCTGGTCCTCCACCATATCCATTGTATCCATCACCAAATCCACGACCACTTCCATATCCATCTGTTGGAAACATTTGTTTTAGTTCATATGTATGGAACTAATAAAATTTTATTCGTAATAGTGAACTGGAATTAAATGGGTAAAGATTTTTTTTTAAATTGAGACAAGCTATAATTCTGAAAAAAAATTCAAGTGCAAAAACAGTACCAAGCAGAAGCTGTCTATGGCCCTTCAAAAACCAGTGTCAAATACTGTATTTATCAAATCTTCCCAAAACAAATTATGTAATTATAAACTAATGTATTCATCTGAAATATGACTTTTAAAACACATCTGTAATCTCCAAATTGAGACAAACCTTCTCTGACGATAGATCACTTTAGATTTTTTAAACACCCACAACCATTTTAGGGGGTTAAAAATACGACTTACATTCCAACCTCTCTTTTTGGGGGGGATAATTTGAATTTAGAATTTCAGACATACACACCCCGAACCAAAAATATGCATCTTTCACTAAAAAAAGGTATATAAATTGAGTTGCATTTTTGGACTTTAACTGGCAACAAGGAAACTGCTACCGTGACCATCTTCAATTACTTATACTTAAAAGCCCCTCTGAAATTTTAGTAATTTACTCTAGCAATCTTTGTTACTTTGTCCATTCTAGGGAACATATACCACTTTATTTGAAGTAATCAGAAGTCTTTTATTTAAAGTTAGTCCCTTGTGTTTTGAATAGCTCAAAGACACCGATTTCAGACATTTATACTTTTTCTCATTTTTAATCACTAAGATCAGCTTAAGATGTGTGTTAGCCTTTTCTAAAGTTTTCTATTGCCAATGCTGCAGTAGATGGTAGTAATCTACACAGCAAACGCAAATAAAAAAAGCATTCTTACCAGAGCCACCTCTGAAATTGCTTCCTGGTCCTGGACCAAAGTTGCCACCACCTCCACGTGAATCCCCAAAGCCAAAATTACCTAAAATAATTTTAGATGCCTATTAGTTGTTTTATTACATAAAAACTGAACCTAAAAACAGAGTGAAACTCAAATACCTCCTCTTCCACTCCTAGAACTTTGAACTTCTTGCATTTCTTGTCTGGATAAAGCTTTCCTTACTTCTGCATTATGGCCATTGATCGTGTGGTATTTCTGCACTGTAATTCATAAATATTTTAGAATAAGAAGTTACACAGGGAACATTGTTTCTGAAATTTAACTCGGGAATGGCTAAAGTTGCCTTTTCTATCACACTTTTTTGCAATGCCAATCAGAGAGTTAATTAAAAGATCACATGATAATTTCAGGTAGTACTGTTACGTGCACTCATCAAATTTATAAATCAAGGGTTCAAAACAAAGGCTGTGTTCCTACAAACATTTATGCATGTAAGTAAGCCAATTAAATTCAAACTTACCTATACATGCTTAAGTGTTCTCTATATTAGGACCTTATGTAACACTTGTTAGATGAAATTGTGAAATGAAGTTTACTTACATACAATTTTATCCACAGGATCATGGTCGTCAAATGTAACAAAGCCAAAACCTCTCTTTTTACCAGATTGTCTGTCTGTAATTATTTCAATAGTGTCAATTTTCCCATATTCTTCAAAGTAGTCTCGAAGATGGTGTTCCTCAGTATCTTCCTTTATTCCACCAACAAACAGCTTTTTCACAGTAACATGAGCACCAGGTTTTCCAGATTCCTTGAAAGAATTTGAAATATTTTTTTAAACTACAAAAGGTGGTAGAAAAGTGAGTTTTGTATACAGACTCTTTACCAAGATAATTAACTGAGAATTTAGATTCTAAGAAATGAATTTAGTTTTTGGGTAAATCATTATCTGGAATGCCTCTGTCAATTTTGTTTTACAATCATCTCTGGTTGCTATGTGAAAAGCTCTAAACAATAAGAGGGGAAATAGGCTATGATGAAGAATGAAAATTGTAAATGAAGTGTTTATTTTGTGTTTCTGTTTACTAGAAAGATAACTTCAAGTGAAATCCTGGCCCCACATCAGTCACTAGCAAAACTCCTATTGTTTTCACTGGGTCCAGAATCCCATCCTTGATCTCTAGTCTCAAAAAGACCATCAAGCCCCCGATGCATCTAGTTTGACCAGGCTATTCAACCCACAACAGTAGGGATTAAATTTTTAATATTTACGCTCCTACCACCAATGGTGTAGTCACTTAACCTAAAGAAGCAGAAATGGCTTCTGTCAAGCACGTTCTAAATTCAAACTGGCACAAATCAACCTCTACATGTGAGCTGCTGTAAAGCTAATAAAAAGTGATAAAAGGATAAAGGAGGAAAAAAGGCACCTACCCCTAACTAGAGCCTCTTAATTCCAAGAAAAATTAGAGCACTGGAATGTCTTACCACACTTTGCTCACCTCTCTGGCTACTGCTCTCTTTGGCTCAACTACCCTTCCATCAATTGAGTGAGGTCTTGCAGCCATTGCTGCATCAACTTCAGCCATAGAGGAGAATGTTACAAAACCAAATCCTCTTGATCTTTTGCTTGCAGGATCCCTCATTACCTGCAAAGAGAGTCAGGAAGTTTCACCAATTCACTATATTTCATATTAGCTCTACAGTTAAATAAAAGCAAGATTTGATTTTCAGTTTGACAGACTTTTACTGAAAAAATGTCCTAGTTTTACAAAGCCATAAACTTGGTTTTTAATCAGTGTTTAACAAAAATCTGGATCACAAGTACACAAAAATACGGTGTTAAAAATGCATTAGATAAATTTATTAGTAACACATCTAATAGTAGGTCTACTACACTGGGGCATAGCTGTGGTGCTTCAGCTATGCCACTATAATGCCTTTGTGCAAACATTTCCTACAATCAGGGCTTTCCCGATCTGTGTTGTTAATCCACCTCTCCAAAAAAAGGGGCAGAGTTAGAATTCATGAAAGAATTATTCCACCGATATACCTGCATCTATAGTGGATGTTAGATGCAAAATTACACACTGAGTGATGTCATTATGTCAAATTTTTAGATGCAGACCAGGTCTAACTAAGGACGTTAAACCTGGGCTCCATGAGGGCTCTTCTGCTTTGAAATGCAAAAGAGCCCGCACTGAGGAGACTCTTGTACATTTAAAAGCTGGCATGCCAGCATGCAGCACGTGTCAGCAGGACTTCCCGTTGGCCCCAGGTTGCACATGGAGTTCTGCATTCCTCCTTTGACATGTACAAGAGCCCCAGCGGGCTATGTTTCAAAGGAGGAATGCAGAAGTGCCTATCGACTAGTCAATGGAAATTCCATCGACTACTTGACTAGTAAATTAACCAATATTTAACATCCTTAGGCCTAACGCTATGTGCAAAGCTGTCTCTTAAAATAAGGCAATAGAGGAAGATACACACAGTTGTAAAAAAATTAAGACAGTACTGTTAATTATGTTGGGATGGGTAGAGTTCTTATTACAAAGTTAACTAGTGGACCTTCTGCAAAGACAAGACTGTTGTCAATAGCCTCAGATATCTGGATTTTGCAAGTACTCACCAATTTATACTTTCAATGTAAATTCTAAATACTTCAACATACTTCACAATAGTAATCTTCTACAGTTGAATCTCTCTGGTCCGACATCTGTGATCCAACAGGACCAAAGAGCCACAGCAACAGGAAGTGAGCCAGTGGCCAGGAAGGGAATCTGGGAGCCAGGGATGACAGCCAGGAAGAGAGCCTAGAGGCTGGCAGCCCTTCCAGGAGAGCCCAGCGGCCAGCTACAGCAGAGGGGCTGGCATCAACCTCCCCTGGTCTGGCAAACTCGGATGCTGGACCAGAGAGGTCCAACTCTACTACTACCAGTACCTCAGAAAATGGCATTCAATTTTTATGAAGTTTTTCTTAAGTCCACATTATCAACATGCAACTTACCACACAGTCTGTAAGTTTTCCCCATTGCTCATAGTAGTTTCTCAAACTTTCTTCTGTTGTTTCAAAGCTCAAGCCACCAATGAATAATTTGCTAAACTGCTCCTTTTCCCTCTAATTAGAGAATATATTTTTAATGTCATTTGCAATTCTTCCATTTTACTGTTTGTCAGACTAAGTCTTCTGAGACATCTTCACAAATGTACATGAATACTCATTTTCATCAAACAACTGTTATGGTATGAAGTTGTATTATTGCCACATTGTACTATAGGTTCATAGAGTTTTTTTAAAATTAACTTTCCTTCCCCTCCCAAAAGGGAAAACTAGGTTTTAAAGTACACTTAGAACTACAGAAGTTTCCCCTTGATATGTCAAGTTTTCCTCTCTGCATTAGTGTCTTCTCAGGAAAAAAGCCCTAAAAAACCATTGACTGTAATAGATGAGCTGTGTCCTCTTTACTAGACGAATTTATGTTGTTCGTTCCCAAAAGCAGGCTATTTTATTTTAAAATTAAAATAAAGTGCGTGTTCCAATCGATGTTCACCAATATAATCCTGAAAATAAATAAGTTTCTATGTAAGGCAAACAAAAAGGAGAGGGTTGGGGGGGTGCTTCTTTTAAAATTGAATAAAAACCTCATGCACTCATTCTCCAAAAACCTTAAGACATTAAATCTATTTCTCTCTCATCAATTCATTCACATGTGGAGAATTAAAGCTCTTATGACAAATATAAAGAGCTGACCCTGCACCAATCACGTCAATGGGAGTTTTGCCATTGAATTCATTATAAGTAGGATCAGGTCCCAAGCGGAAAGCAGTTTACCTCATTTTATCTGAAATACTCTTTCAAGAAAATATTTCAACCTTTACCGCTGAGGTCAATTTTGTACCAAAAGGGATTTGAAAGTTATGGCCATGCCAAAAATTAAAAAAGGAGACTACATATTCAGAACTAGCGTTATAACATAGGCTCACACTTAACACGGTTTAAAAAAATAAAAAGGTGGTACACAAAGGAAGCTGCAATTTTAGAATAAGATTGGGGGCTCTTTTTAAGGGAAAATTAAGTGAAGGCTGACAGGTATTGTTTTGCAGTTTTAAGCACCTGTTCTACAAAAAACACAACCTGTTGAATATTGTATAAGTAGGTAAAACACATCTAGTCTTTAAAAAGGCAAATTTACCTTTTGTGCCTATAACCTGGGATGGCCAAACCATGGCTCCGGAGGTTTATATGGCTCTTTTGCATCTCAAAAAGGTGGCTGCAGAACTTCCCTATCCTCCATCTACCACACCAGAGCAGAGAGCTTAGCACTTCAGCCCCATGGAGAAACACTTGCCCCAGCTCAGGACTCCAGCAGGAATGAGGTGCCCAGAACCCTGGCAGGTATGCCTGTTTCAAACTTTTGAAGATTACAGTATGTGGCTCAGAGGATCAGTAAATTTACTATACACTGGGGTAGCCACATTAAATATTGTATGATACTAAAGCAGTAATATATAAAAAGGAGGAAAGGAAAAGCAATTTATCTTAAACAAAATGACCAACTCAAGGAGTAATGAACAGATGAAATTTACTGAATCAGGATCAATTTTCACTGTGTGGACTATGTCTAGTCTAGCATGATGGTACCATAATCCTGACTAGCTACCATAACACAAACAACAGCGATATAGTTTAACTGACCAATAAACTCAACTGAAGAGTTTATTATGAAAGTGGAGCAAAATCCCTACCTGGGAAAGGAAGTAGCTGTTAACACAATTAGAAATTTTACATCATTAAAATTCCCAGGGCATTTAACACCATCAAAAAGATGGAATTAATGTGTTGTCAACATTTGTTTGCCTGTATACTTAATTAGTAATTGAAGGCTTTAATGAACCAATCTTTGCAAATTGGGAGGGTAAGCAGAATTTAGGTAATTTTGAAAAGCTGTATATTCCCCCGCCCCCCCTTCTAGAATTACATGTTTGGGATGATGAGATATTTACTAATGGTAAATTTGGGGACACTGATTGAATTTACTGGGTTACTATTCAAGCCTTCAAAAACATGCTTTAAAAATATTGGATTGCTCAAATTTGCTCCAAAGATTCATAAAAACTTATTTTTTTAAAAAACAACCCACATTTTAAATAGAAGTATGTTTAAAAAAATCCTGCATATTTTATACCCTCTACACTGCTGCAATGAACTAGGGTATAAGACTAAGGATATTAAATTGCATTTAATCAGCTAATCAAGTCATCCATGGAATTTCACGATCACTCAATTAGTCGATAAGGGGCGAAAACTGCAGAGCCAAAGCAGGGGGAGCTAACCCCCCTGAGGCTCTGCCTTTTAAATGTAGTAAGAGCCACCCCGTTCTTACATTTAAAAGGCAGAGGCGCAGCAGGGGACTGGGCGCGAGCTGGGACTCAGCTGCCCCAGCTTGTGCCCAGTCCCAGACGCTGCACTTCTGCCTCCCCTTCCCCCCTGTGGAGATGGTGCTGGGGGAAAACCAGCTTAAGCCAGCTCCCCACCCCTTTGCTGCCTCTAGAAGGGGGGAGAAGCGACTAGTCGAGTCACGACTCAACTAGTCACTTACATTCCCCCTATACAAGACCCTAATAATATTTACTAGAACCAGATTAGGAAAAGTGTTGCTGGCTAATCTGTTTCACTCCTCATGTTGAGAGAAGGAAGAGAACCAAACAGGTAATGAAAAACTAAAATTAAGCATTTTAAAGAATACTTTATGCATTACATATTTTTGTAGTTTTAAAAGCAGGTATCCCCTTCAATTATTTTCCAGTTTAATTACCACACTGACTAATAGAAGCCTCCTGATCTTGCCTGAAGCAAGATTTCAATGGTGCACCCTTAGAGCTGAAAGAAGCTATTTGAGAAAATACCAAACTTGGTTTTGATATAGCTGCATGTCCTGCTGCCTCTCTCAGGCTCTGCAGCCAGTAGATTGTTGTTGCAAACCTATATACCTTTTTTACTGTTCAATTTCATATTTCTAATTACTGCACAGCTGCAAGACAATCTGCAAAACCTGATGAAAGCAGCAAGCACACAGTCTTATCAAAAATTGAAAGATTAAGTACTAACCCATAAATAAGTTCCAAAAATCCCCTCGGATTTAAAAACTAAACAAAAAAACTCCATACACTCAAGTTACAGCCAACTGAAAGATATGGGAAGAACGAGCCCCATTTTAATGGGGTCAACAGTCCTGGCTTAGACTTTCTGGAGCATGCAACCAAAGCCTGAGGAGCTTTAGCCCAGGACTTAAGGCAACAGGCCTCTTCTGTCTCCTGCTGAAGCTCCTCCCCACCCTGGCCCAACCCGGGGTTTAGTCTGACTCAGACTTCAGGCCCCATACTGGCATCAAACTAACAATTTTTCTTGCCCAGGGGGTTGTGGTGCCATAAAGTTTGAGAACCCCTGCTCAATGGGAATATTTGGACCACTATATTAATGCTACAAGATATCTGCATAAATATTTTTCACAAATTACTCCAAACTTAACTGGAGTGGGGCAAAGTTGAGACAGGGTTTGGGGAAATGGACTGCTAATGAAAACTTGGATCAAAGCACTATCATTTGGCATAAGCTACATATATTCATAACAGATCTTCAGAAAGTATTATAAGACAAGTTAACAAGAGCTACTAGAATAAGCAGTGTTGCTGTAAATCATGTTAGTCTTAGGGTAAAGTTGGTCCAATAAAAACAAAAACAGTACCTCACCCACCCTGTTTACCTATTAGAATATATGACATGAAACTTCTGCGGATCTGCAGGACACTTGCAAGACACTGTAGTTACCAAGAAAACAAAAATATATACAAAGTTGTCATATTTTTCACCACACAACCAGTGAGACTAGGAAGGGGGAACTAGGGTGTCTACACCTTACATTGTTTACTCTAAGAAAGTTTGAGAACATTTTGCGCACAGAACTTCTGGGGGGGGGGGGGAAGAAAGCATGATACAAGCTTAGTTTCAGCACTGAAGTTTTCATGCTGCAGCCACATGAGCTACAGAACTATTCTGAAGTTTGACATTGGAGTCTCATATTTAAATTACCACATGGTGCATCAAAAATAGCATGTACAATACTGATTTACTCAAGTACATGATCCCATGCTGTGCCCTGCCTTGGGTGGAACATGGACTCCATTTTCAGACTTCCAGCTCCCCCCTATTATTTACAGTTTTGCTGAGACATTTAAAACTATCTACACTGGGATTTTAACATGTGTTACCTAGAACATATCTATACTGGGGAGGAGAGGAGATATTACTTTGTTCTCATTCAAATCTCAGTAGCAATCTCTTTCCTTAAAAGTACTATTACAACCTTGGATAGCATCCTACCAAATAGGAAACTACAATATGGCCAGGCCTACACTATACTGTCTGCAGCAGCATAACGATGTATGAAAGGGGGAAAAAAAGCCACGTACATACTCTTTACCTAACAACTAAGCTGGCAAATTCCTCATATAGATGGAACTTTTGCTGATAGAAGAGAGTGTTTTCACTTATACACAATGTCGGGGGGACAGGGGACTCTCTTCCTTTACAGTAGCCTAATGTTTGTAGTGAAAACAAGGCCTAAATGTTACATGGGGCAACTTAGGCATGTCCAGCTACCTTCCATTTATAATCTCGGTGAGAACGTCTATTCTTGTACAAATAAAAATACGGTATAAACGCGCTTTCAAGCTTTCAAAAATGTACCCTCCCCACACACGAATTAGATTTTGATGAGTAACTCAAGTCTCCCTGTTCTCCCACAGCATGAGCGAATCTGCAAGGATGGGGATATGTTGAGCCTCTATTGAGAAGGCAAGAGTCCAGCCACAAGGAATGTGTTTTACAGAACATTACCTACAGAAATAGGCAAAGAATGGCCATAACCTGCTGCAAACTGCAGCTTAAGACCTTAAGAAAAATGGCGGGAAGAGGTAAAAGAGCAGGAGCTTCAGATCAGCATCCGAGTACTGCGTGCCCGCCAAAAAGTTCATGCGTGTGTATGGGAGGGGGGGGAGAGAGGAGGTTTAAATTCCCTGCTCCCCCCGACTGTTGCCCGTACGGGTCTGTTGAAAAGGAGCGGTAGCGGTGACTCCGCAAGTCCACCTCAGCACCCTCCCAACGTGGCAAGGGCCTGCAATCTCCAGGGGCAAAGCAGCAGCTGCGCGGAGCCCGCCATGTGGCAGTGCCGGGGGACAGAGGCACCCGCGACTGGAGAGAGAAGGAAAATGGCGCCTAAAAGCAGCAACCCTAGGGAGAGCGATGCCGCAGAGAAAATTTCTGCCCGGCGCTACTGCAAGAACAGGGTTCGGCTCCGCCCGCAAGATCGTAAAAAACTAGATGCCTAGAGCCCCCCCTCAGCCTCCCCCACCGGCTCCCAGCCAAGCTGGACAGGGAACCCCGGTGCCCCCACCCCTACATCACCTCCTGCTCCGTAGAGGCTGCCCGCAAGGTAACATAATTCCTCCTCTCTGCACACCCTTCCCTCATACCCGCCAGCCCTTACTCTTTCGTGGCGGCGCTTCCCTGCAGCAGGGCTCTCCCGGCCTTCCCCGGCAAGCCGGGGTCCATTCCCCGCCATCCCGCCGCCATTTTACCCCTTCCCCTCATTACCGCCATTACCATCTGCGCCTCCCCGGACTGATCCCGGCGCTTCCCAGGCCCGGACATAGACCCGCTTCGCTTACTGCCCTCCATGGTCACCCCCAGAGCGCGCGCGGCTCGCTAGAGCGACAGGAGCTCGGTTAAACCGACTGTGAGGCGGATCTAGGGCTCGCCTCCGCGTGCGCTGTTGCCGCAGCGTGTGCCTCCGCCTCCCTCTGCTGCGCAGCAGCCCAACTGCCGCCGGCGTTTCCAGAACCTTCCTCCCCTCTAACGTCTCTACTACGGAAAAGCACCAAGACTCGCCCACTGCGCCACCAAGCGTATTCGCAAACGCGAAGTTCCAACGCCTCCCGCTGCGCTAACAGCGTAACAGTTTTAAGAATATGCCTGCCATGACGCAAGACTACTAACTCTTGCAAGCCGAAACGCACCTTGCGCAACTGTACACCCGAGACTTGCGCTATTTGCGTACCACACACCTCATGGCCGGCGTAACCCTTTTTGAGAATACGACCCAACCTTTTTAGTAATGGCTGCCTTGTTACGTATTTTTAAATGCATCGTCAGGCAATGGTCCGTCCGCCCCTCCCTTTCCTCTAACTGTCGCCGGCTGCTTGGGACCGCAAGTGGAATTAAATGCTCCCCGGAAGCGCCCGCAGTTCTGCGGAACGCTCCTTTGTGCTTTAGTAACGTAGTAAGAAAGCTCAGCAGCTCCGCTAGCAATGGCCGTCTCCGAGAAGAACCGACGCAGGCGTCGTCGTGGACCAACTCCACTTCGGCAAGACCCGGAAAAGCCCGAACTAGCACGATCCACTTCGGCAGTTTCCGGAAAGAGCCGAAACAGGCCTCCTCGGCTACGAAGGCCTCTTCGGTAGCTTTCCGGCAAAGAAGCGGGAAAGCCTCTCGCGTCCGAATAGAGCCGAAGCTCCCGCTTCGGGTTTTTCCGGAAATTGCCGGAGCCGCCCGGAGACCGATCCCAACAGCAGCAAAAGGACTATAATTAGCCAAAGGGGCCCCCTTTCTCCACCTGTGGTGCTGGCAGAGCGTGGGGAAGGGCCACGGGGCCAAACCCGGAGCGCGAGGAGTGCGCGGCCCCGAGACCCCCCTTTGTTGGCGGGGCGGCCCCTTTGCCTCCGGCCGCCTGGGAGGAAGTGATAAGTGGCCCGATTTGGCGCCAGCAGCGAGACGCCGCCTGCCAGGCCCGCGAGCGAGCGAGGCGGACTCCGCGGTAGGCAGCTTCGCGCACAGCAGCCCCGCAACCCAGGGTGAGTGGCGGCCCCGGTTCGCCGGGGAAATGGCGCTTCGGCAGCTCCCCTCCCCCCGCCCAGCTCAGTGGGGAAATGGCCGCGGTCTCCCGCCACTCGCCCTCGAGGAAGTGGCCGCATGGTCGCTGGCCCCCAACCCCTCTAATGCTGCCCCCGGCCTCCGCTCGCTCCCCCGCAGTTTGCCTCCATAACCCACCAGTCCCTCAGCCGACGCGGGAACTCTCTGCGGCCAGCTCGGCCTCTAGGCCCGTCCCGGGGCCGCGCCCAGGCCGGGCTGGCCGTTGGCCCGGCGGCCATGGCGCGCTCCGATGGGCCCCGGCACTCACCCAGTCGCTCTCTCGGTCTCCGCGAGGCATCTTGCTTCGCCCAGGCGCTCGACGAGCTCGCGTCCCCGTGTTTCAAGCCGCTCTCCGGGAGAGAAGCCTTGGCTGGCCCCCCCTCTCGCTCGCGCCTGCACTGGTAGCGACACGGCAGCAGCAGTGGCGGCGGCAGGAGGCTGCAGCTAGCGTGTAGGCGGCGTTGTGCGCGGTGCCCCGCCGCCAGCCAGCGCGCAGCTCAGCGCTCCCACCCCGCAGCAGCCGCCCCAGCCTCTGCCCCCACCCCCTCAGATGTCGCTGCTGCTCAGTGCGCGCAGGGAGCAAGGAGGAGACGGGAAACCCGAGTCGCCGCCGCCGGGCACCATTGAAGTCTGTATCCTTCTTTCTTTTTCTCGTTTCCCATTTAATCTCGCCAGGAATTGGGTAGCGCCCAAAATTCCTTGCAGCTGGGCTCGCGTTGGGTGTAATTGCGGAGCTCCCCTCCCCCTTCCTTCGCTGCCCGCCTTTAGCAGCCACTTCACCTGAAGGGTGGCTGCTGAAGGCGGGTAGCGGCGGTGCGGGGGAAGAGGGAGCTGAGCTCCGGGATCTCTAGTGGGTGCTTTGCCCCCATAGGTAGGAGGAAGGCTCTAGGCCCCAACGGGGAGGGGAGCGCTTAGACGCTCGGGGCAGCCTGGGGAGAGGCGGAGGGGGGTGCGTTCAGGGGACAAAGCGACGCCGCCAGCCCCGAGGGCGGTTTTTCCACTGTCTGCCCAGCTTACTCTTGGAGCGCAATGGTCGTGTTCGGTGAGGGGGCAACGTGGCGCCGGGAAGGGGCCCTCGTCCTTTTTTCAGAGCGGGTGTGTGAAATGGTGGAGTGCGGATTTAGGCAACACGCATGACTCGCCGGCTGTTCCCTCCGCCGACTAGGGGCAGGGGCGCAGGGTTTCCTCCTCTGCGTTGGAGTGCAGGTTGGCCCTACTCCTTGCTCGGCTAGTCCCGTTAGGTCACCCGGGCCTCATATGCGCCCATCACAGGCCTGTGGCGCAGCCATACCCTTCATTCCTGTGCTATGGGCCTTTGTTTCCCTCCTCTTCTCCCCCATGAATCCTAGATGAAGTGCCCAGCAGCAGGGCCCAAGGCTCTGCCTGCCCTTCGCTGGACTTCTTGGCTACAGTACTACCTCTCGGGCTGCAAGGGGGTGAGAATTGGGCAGGATCGCTGAGTCAAAGCCTTTCTCTGACCTTCCATATAGGCTTTTCTTTGCCTTGATCGTTTTGTGATTTGCAGGGATGGGTGACTAAATGTGTGCCCAAAGAGGTGGTTAGTGTGAGCAACTGCATGGGAAAGAGGATGAGTTTTCTTCAGGCCATGTGTTTTTATGTAATCTACTTAGGTTAATTAAATGTATATTTCTTAATTAAGCATTTTAGTCTTTGGCATACAGTGTACACAGTTTTGCAGTTTGTATCTGTATTAGCCTTAACTCTTGCCTTCTGATCCATACATTTGCAACATTATAGTTTTCATATTCTGCAGTTTATATTTCCTGCTGTGTCAGGATTACTGGTAACTCACTAGTGAATTATGCTACAGATACTTTGTTGCTAACTAAAATTTCACTTTTGCATCTTGAAAATGCTGTTAAATATCTCTTAGTTAACTGCTTGAAACTGAACACTTTTCCTCATTGGGTTTAAGGAAATATACATCCTAATGGTTCTCCCCACCTCTCTCTGAAACATCTCTGCCTTATGCTGGTAGGACTTTCTTGCAACCTATCATACACAATCAATAGCTAGGATCATGACTGGCATTATGGTGTGTTTGTGTATTCTGCTGGACAAAGCAGTAATCTCTTCTGGATTTAATCCACACTTGACATGTTATGTGCAGTGAACACATGGGGGTTGGAACAAGGACCATGCTTTGTACGGGGATGCCTTTTTCTGAGTAACTTAAATTTCCTTTTAATTGTCATGCATTTTTCTAGTAAAAGCTCTGCAAGTCTGCAATAAAAATGGCCTCCAATAAAACTACATTGGTAAGTTCATGAGCACCTAAAATATATAAGGATTTTTCTTCAAAATTATAACTTGGCATCTCCATGTAGAAGATACATCCACATCTCTCCTCCCCAGCATTATTCTGACTAAAATCTCAGATCCAGAAACTAAGGCTAATAGAAAGGACATTAACTTTGGCTTAAATAAAACTGCTGTTTTCCAGCGAGACTTACAAACAAAACAAAACCCCTTCTCTTTTTAATGGAGGCCTGTGCTCCAGTTCAGCTCTCTGACTTTCAGTGAAAATACGTTTAATAACCTTTTACAGAAAACACTTGGGATTTTTTAGCCTCCTTTCAGCACCCCATGTAATTCATTGTGTATTTAAAAGGGGGGGGGGGAAGCATATTCGTTTTAACTTCTCCCTAGCTCCTCAGGGGAAAGTGAGTACTACAATGACTACAATTACCTAATACTGATACGATGGGGCATAGTGTGGATTGTGGTTAGAGCTATTATTAGTAAATAACAATTCAATTGGATTTCATAGGAGCAGAGATTGTTTCCCCTATCTGGACCATTGTAACAGGACTTTGACATGTATCAAGTTCCTATGAAACTTCTTGATGTTAAATTGAGTCCAAAAAGCTCTGAAATTGAAGACATATAAATGCCACAGTAGTTGGCTTAGTATTCATTTAGCTGTGGCAGTACGTGATTGTAAAGGACAACAGTGTGGAAGTCTGTGCTAGATTTACCTGGTAGAAAAATAATAGGCAAACAGTACTTACTGACTAGTATAGCTAGTTTATCCCTCATCCACACAAATACTAGTATTCTGTCTCCTGTCCCTTAACTGCCTAGTTATTTTTCACTGGACTGCAACTATATAACCCAGGGCTACTCAACTTTAGAAGCCCCCAGGGGCCACAGTGATACTCACAGCACATGCCAAGGGCTGCAATAAGTGTGGTTGCATATACATACAAATATACAGTAAATTTATGATAATCCGGTACCTTTAGGACCCAGAGGGTGCCGAATTATCAGATATGCTGGACTATCGGAAGGGGGAGCTATGGGGGGGATGGGGGAAGGGTGCTGCGGGACCAACCCGGCAGCACCCCAGCTGCTCTGCCCCGGGAGTCCCCAAGTCAGCTGCTGCTGAAACTGACCAGCAGCTGACTCGGGGAAGCCCGGGGCAGAGCAGCTGGGGTGCTCTGCCCTGGGCTTCCCGGAGTCAGCCGCTGGTCAGTTTCAGCAGCGGCTGACTTGGGGAAGTCTGGGGCAGAGCAGCTGGGGTGCTGCCGGGTTGGTCCCACAGCACTGAGGGGCGGCGCTACGGGACCAACCCTGCACCCCAGCTGCTCTGCCTGGGTGTCCCCAAGTCAGCCGCTGCTGAAACTGACCAGCGGCTGACTCTGGGAAGCCCGGGGCAGAGCAGCTCCAATTGTCCGGCTGCCTGGAGCACTTCTGCTAGTCCAGCACCACCTGGGAGTGCCGGACCACTGGATGCCGGACAACTGGAGTTTTACTGTATATGCAAATAGTTTCTTTCACACTGACAGGCATGAATACAAAGATTAAGCAAGACTACACAACACACAGGCCCCATTTAAGTCAGTTCTGCTGACATTAATAAAATGCAATATTTGCTGTCATATGCGTGGAAATCGGGTACTTTTAATGAGCAATGACAGTCCAGGAATTTAACTACTAAAACTCATATCAATAGAAGACTGTTATATTGACTTACTTTTTTGTTTTGGCTCCCACCCGTGGGCTGCAAACAAACGGGCTGCTTGTTGAGTAGTCCTGGTTTAAACAATAACATTGCAAACAAATTATCAAGCTAAAAAAACTTTTACTGGAAGTTAGTGCCTAACTCCATAAACAAGTTAGTATCAGGCTCAAAGTGCTTGGAGACAAGGAAGAGAACCTGTAAATGCAATCAGTATTTTTTTAGGAACTTTGTTCTCATGGGAACCATGCTTCCTCCAGTATATGAGGAGACAGTTTATGTTTCTCTTGACACTGTAACTTTGATGTCTGACTTTCATGTATCTATACTATCTACCACAATGCTACATCAATGTTATATCTTTCACTTGTATAACATTTACAAGGTGAGTGATTATACACTGAAGGTAATGTGGTGTGTGTCCATACTACTAATGTGAATTTTGAATGTGGGAAACAGAAGCAAAGTGCATTTTACTTGAACATGCAGCTTTAAAATGCCCAGGATAAGGGTATTCTTAGATATGGGATTAGTCTAGTGCAGTGGTCAACAACCAGTAAATCAGGATTTACCAGTAGATCTTGGAGCATTTGACAGGTGATCCTGACAGGTTTGGCCAGGAGTCTATCAAGTGCCAGCGCTTCAACTGTCCCTCCATCCACTGCCCTGTTGCTCCTGCTCAGAGCTGCCCCCTGGGAGCCTCCTGCTTGTGCAGGGTGGGGGGGACAGAGGCAGGGGGGCACTGTTGTCACTGTCCCACTCCCCTGTACCCCATATTCACAGAATGAACGGGGTGGGGCCTCGGTGAAGGGATGGGGTGGCAGTATTTGGGTTTGAGGTAGATCCTGGACTGACTTAAAATTGAAAAATGATCTTGTGCTTAAAGGTTGGAGACCACTGCTCTAGTGACCCTTCTCATTAACAACTTTAAATGTGTGTTCCTGTAGTATGTGGGGTTTTTTTGTTTTGTTTTGTTTTTAAACAAAGCTCATGTGCTACCATGGAAGGCTTTGTATGTGCCAATTTTTTTAAGTTTTTAAAATTGATTTAAAGATCTAAATATTTGTCCTTACATTATGAGACTAAGAATGCATTAACTTTTTTCATTTTCTCAAAATAATTCACCTTGGAACTGAGTCAGGGCTGGGCAAGATGTGGCCCGGAGGCCAGATCCACCCCGTGGGCTGCATCTGGCTGACTTTCTATTTATATCCTGCTGCCTGTGCCACCAAATTTCCAGGCGGTGGCTCAGGCAGCAGAATCTATTTAAATGGCTCTGACTCCTGGTCACGGTGCTACCCTGGAAGGGGCCGGAGCTGCAAGCTTTTTAAATAGCCACAGAAACCTGGATGCCCGCGGTGGTAGTGGGGCCAGGAGCTGTGACCTCTTTGCTCTGCTTTTACTTTAAAGCCTCCAGCCCCTGACAACTCTTGGGGGGGGGGAGGCTAGTCCTCAGCCCTGCCCCCTTCCACCTCAAACTCCTCCCCTTCCCGGGGTGGCGCTGGCCCATTACTATCTACCAAAATTCATTAAGTGACCCCCCCCCCTTCAAAAATTATTGCCCACTCTTGAACTGAATCAAAGCCCAAAGGAGAATTTCTTTAAAAAGTATTAATTTAAACTATATTTACAAGACTCTCATCCAATGTAACAATAGTGTTATTACTGTGCTATGACCATTATATCACTTTTTTTCTTCAATTTTTTCTGTTTTTCCATTTCTACCTATTTCTCTCTTCTGTCCTTCACTTTTTTTTCCTTTTAAAAGAATCTGCCTTGAGAAGATAGTTTTATCATCATCATATTTTTCTTTCACTTAGTCTTGCTCTTGCATCCTTGTTCTCTTACGTTCTCTCTGGAGGCCAAAAAATACTTGTGTAATTAAGTTAGCACTCTTCAAATACTGGTGCTTTGCTCAGAATGTCATTTGTGGGATATGAAAATAAAAGATATTTAAAACAGACTGTAAACACTGTGCCTAAATCACCTTCAAACAAACACCACATTTGATATCTTATATGTATAAAGTTGAGAATAGAAATCTTGAAACCTTTCCTTTTTGTATTTTGCTGTATGAACATTCGATTTATAGGTTTGCTAACTTAGGACTCTGAAGTTAGTGGCATTTGGGAAAGGCTAATTAGGAAAAGATCCTCAATAATTATTATTTTTACAAATAACTTCAAAATCTTAAATTACAGAAAGTGGAAAGAGCTAACTTTGAGCCTAAGTTTCAAAGCAACTACTTCATTGCTTTCTCAAAATGTCAGTATTAATTGTAGATAGTACTCATTGGCAATGCTATAATAGCAGGCTGTGTTCAGTGGAAAAATAGTTTGGTAAGGGAAATGTGACAGCACTACTTAATTTAATGCTCCTATAGGACTGAATTCTGGGAGTGTCAAAGTCCTGCTGCCATTTTGGATGTGCTCCTTATGGGTAAGCATTCAAAATGGCAACTAAAACTCTGCCCATAGAGTTCCACTCCATATGACAATGAGATTTGTTTCAAACCTTTTAGGGTTATGAACAAGGAAATTTTGAAAAATGCCATTTGTCCTAATACATTTAATTGTGCCTTATTAAATGTGGAATGCCTTGAGGATGATGTGGATGTAATACATTTTATTTTAAGCATTTAAATGATGTTATATGACAATATATCTAATGTATACTTAATTACGACATTCTGTAAAGTTTTAATTAGAGAAATTTTATACATTATGTGCTGTTCTTTAAGCATAGCTCTTAGGTTTTTGCACTGCTTGGTGCCTGGGTAAGGATGGGGGAGAATATCAGCTATGGAATTTTACAAATAACACATTCTGCTGGCAGCTGTTATCAGTTATTGTTGGGTATCCAGTTTGGTATAGCAATATGATTTCAGCTCCTCTTCCCTTCACAGTTATATATTTTGGAGGGGGTGGGAGGAAAGTAGAAATTAATTGTCTTTAATTTTCTCTCTTAGCCAGCATAGTATCTCGGTCTCTTTTGTCCAGCTCTCCTCAGTTAGCTTTGTTGTTTCTATGTACTTTTTATGCTGTTTCTAGTACACTGCCTTTTTTGCGGGTGTTCAGTTAGATTTTTCTGTACAAGTTCTTGTAAATTTTTAGTCTTTGGCACTTGAGGAAGGAGTGGAATAAGAACTAAGGGAAAGGAGGCATTAATTGCATGAGCAAAAATGTTTTATCTTTATTAGAGACTGGTGCTCAGTGTTGGATGTTTTATAAAGCAACTTACAAAAATGGCACTCGGATTACCTGCCCTGATGCACTAACCTAATAGGAATTTGAGCTCTGGATGCAGTATGAATAAGTTGCTTTTGTTATGTAGAGAACAAAGGTGTTGTGTTTGACCGTAGAAGTGGTTACATAAAGCAATATAAAATATATATTATAAACATATTTTTAACTTCTTTTATAGCACAAAATGGGAAAGAAACAGAATGGCAAAGGTAAAAAAGTTGAAGAAGCAGAGCCTGAAGAATTTGTTGTGGAGAAAGTCCTGGACAGACGTGTAGTAAATGGGAAGGTTGAATACTTCTTGAAATGGAAAGGATTTACAGAGTAAGAAATTGCAAATGCATTTTATTCTGGTAGCCTCCAAATCCATTAGATACTTTCCACTATATTGACTGTGGAAGCAAGGGCCTCTGTATGCTTCTAGAAACCCACCACTACATATGTTGGGGATTAGGTCAGTTTTAACTGTTTTGCTTGGGATATGGATTTTTTTCATAACTCTGACCAACATAGTTACAGCAGCCTAGTTTAGCCCAGGCTAAACAGTGAATAGTCTTTTCTAGGGATGTTAGTGAGTAGTCCAGTGTAGTACTTGACTATTTGCTTCTCCCCTTCCTTGCTGCTTCTGTACCAGTTTAAAAGCCAGTTTCCCCCAGCACTATCTCTGTGGTGCCGCCTCCTACATGGATAGATACACACACCCCTCTTTATCAGAGTAAGGATGTTAAGGACTAGTTGCTAGTCAATTCCCTCCCTTCCCCTTGCTGCCTCTATCAGATAGAGGCAGCAAAGGTGGGGAGAGAGGGGGTACTTCAAAGCAGCAGCTCTGCACAGCTGATCTGTGTACTGCTGCTCCTTTGAAACGCCGCTTTGGGCTCCGTGTGGCATTTCAAGTCGGCAGCGCAGCATGGAGCCCTGGATCAGCAGGGGACTCGGAGTCCCCCACTGACCCTGGGCTCCATGAGGGCACTTCCACTTTGAAATGCACAAGAGCCCCCACTGGGGACTCTTGTACATTTCAAAGCTGCCCCATGTGCAGCCTGAAGTCAGTGGGACTTCCCGCTGGCCCCAGGCTGCACATGGAGTTCCAGCAGGGGCTCTTGTACTTTTCAAAGGGGGAATGCAAAAGTGCCTATTGACTAGTCTAGTTGTCGATGGAATTTCCATCCACTACTCTACTAGTAAATTAACCGCTAGTTAACATCCTTATATCAGAGACAGCGGGGACTGGAGATGGGGAGGCTTGCCACAGATGGGGGGGCTGCTGCCAGAGCAGCCCGTGCCTGCAGCCAGCCTTGGCCGCCTCGGACAGGGGCTGCTGGACTTGGTACAATACAGGTTGTATCAACTACATGATTAGCCAGATAACCGCAATTTAACAACCTTACTCTTTTTGTTTAGAATAACTTGATATTTTAAATGTGTGAAAGGGATGTTACATACTAGAGCTTCTGTTGGTTGCTCATCAGATTTCTGTAGCCCATATCAATTCAAAACAAGCAGATCTATTAAGTATGTATTTGTTCTTCTGACTCGTCTCAAAAAATCCTTAAGAGGTAATGATGAGAGAAAATCTGAAGTAACTGTAATATTTGATCAGGTCTCACTAGTAGTACAGTAAAACTCCAATAGTCCGGCATCCAATAGTCCGGCACTCCCGATAGTCTGGCATCAAAATGGCAAGAGCCTAGTGAGTGAGCTTCGGCAAAAAATGAGTCACAAGGTAACAGTGGCAGCAGCTGAACTGAGCAAAAAGGGTAAAAAGGCTTAAAAACTAAAACATTACAGTATACTGTATACAGTATGTACAATAAAAGGGTTAAGAACACTTTATATACAGTATATAATGTATACAGTATATATATAACCTGCTTATAGTACCTCCTGATAGTCCGGCATATCTGATAATCCGGCACCACCTAAATCCCATAGGTTCCGGATTATCGGAAGTCTACTGTACTACTTTACCACTGTTTTGTAATATAGATGAACAGCTTTTGATTAATATAACTGTGTCCATGTTGACTATTGCACTGGTTTAACTACTTTTTAATTAGTAGCAAAATTTGTGCTAAAGAGGCGCAGTCAAACCCTACTGCGTGTAGTTAAGAGATGGGTAGCTGAACTCAGTTCAAGAATAATTCGGGGTTGCTTAACTAGAGAATCACTCCATTGAAGGTAAATTGTGGGATATTACACTTGATCAGTTGCAAAAAAGTAATCCTTTAAACATATATCCCACCTACTGTTAGAACATATCTGCAGTCTTGCACACATGACTGACTCCTCAGGGAATTCTGCATTACTTCACTCATACAGAGTTCGTGTCCCTTCATAGATTTCTTTGATTCCCTGCAGAAAATGATGGAGAAAAAAAGGGAAGCTAGGCCCAGGGCAGCTAAGGTTGTCCAAAGGCATTGACACCCCCAAAACAGAGGAGGGATGGTCCATGTGCCACTGCCTCCTTCCCATTTCTGTAAGCACAGAGCTGGCTGGATAAAAGAGGTGCCACTCAACTGACTCTGCAGCTGGACATTGCCTCCTGTGTTTTGCCAGTCGTGCTGTCCTATGTGCTGGGCACATCCTGTTTTCTGTGCAACAGTGAATGCCTGTGAGGGGAAGGGGTAGGGAGAGGGGCATATGGGAGTGATGGGTGGGGGAAATAAGGAAAGGGGATAAGATAGAGAAGGGAATGGGGGAAGAAGCATGAGCTCTGCATGGGGCATCATCACAGTGGCAGTTAAGGCTCCCCTGTTAAGCAGGCCCTTTGACCCCAACCCCCTCCCTGCACCTGGACTACCCCTATGAACACCTCAGATCCCCACCCCTATAACTCCCAACTAGTTGCACCTGAACCACTCCTGTTAAGCTCCACCGAGCCCCACACCCAGACTGCCCCTACTGAGCCCCAACTGCCTTCACCTGGACTACCCAGCAGAATCCCATTACCCATCTGCCTGGAATCCCCACCTCCCCCAAAGAGCCCCTGAGCATCCAGATCCCCCACTGCATGTGGACTTCCCTCCCCCACTGAGTTGCTTGTGCCCACGTTGCCCCACACAGAATCCTTTCACCCCACTTCTGGATTCTCCCAAGCAGTGTCCCTCTGCATTTGGGTGCTGGTTGAGTGAGGTTTCTTGCCACACCTGTACAGAGGGGTGGGGCCTCAGAGTGTTTCTGGGGCAAGGTCTGCCCTTGTATTAGGGTTGGGCAGTCCATGGCCTATGCTCCCCCCTGCCATGCTAAAGTCTTTACATGTATTTATTGACTAATAAAATTTGCAGAATTTTAATACATGCAGAGAAAATTTTTTGGCACAGAATTCCCTCAGAAGTAACTCATTCATGGTATAATTGTATTGTGCTCCAAATATTCACACTGTTTGCCTGTCATTATATCTCTGAAAGTGCATATTCTGCTCAGATGTACATAGCAGTAACTTGCTTAGTTTAGATGTTCATGGGACTTGCCTCAAGTTGCCCAAGTATCTTTCAATAACTGAAAATATCTTGGGGATTCTCCTGTTTGTGCATTATTTGGTACTGGTGTGTATGATCTAATGAGAAGGCACTTACCATGTGTAGGGGCACATTTAATAGATTTGACATTAAGTAGCAAATAAAACTAGGCATATTTAGATAGGGATGTGATAATGTAAATGGTTAACCGACGAGCCTGAGCTCATTAGTTAACCTTCACAGATACATACATACACACACACGCACCCATTCCCCTCCCACCCCAGTGCGGCTGCCTCTATATTAGAGGCAGTGACAGAGGGGAGGGGGCAGGAGCTAGTGCATGCAGGGAGCTAGCTTTTTAAGCCAGTTCTTCACGTACACCGGCTCCTATGGAGATGCCTCCCCCCTGCATATAAAAATCTTCAGTGGTTACATGTTCATCAATATAAATGCATTTTAACATCCCTACACTTAGATAGTTTCTCTTTGTAGCCCCAGCCAGTTTGTTATGGTTCCCTATCTGTCTTTGAAGGTGTTTAAATAGGAAGGGAGGAGGTCTTGAAGGGCTAATCAGATTCTATAGTGTGGATGTGTAGAGGATTTTAAAAATTGTGGGTGTCCTATATCTTCTGTCTTAACATCAAACATAATAGAGCAGAACTCCTAGCTCATATCTGCTGACTGCAAGGTCATTTAAGAAAATAAAGTAAATCACCTCGGGTTTAGGAAGCCTGTTTCACATTACGGGGAAGAAATCTTAGCTCACAGTAAGCAATCTGGCTAAATTAGGTTTCTGGGCTTTTGATGGTCTTTCATGAGCTGTGTGTATGTTCCAGTGCCGACAACACATGGGAGCCTGAAGAAAACTTAGATTGTCCAGAATTAATCGAAGCCTTTCTGAACTCCCAGAAAGCTGGTAAAGAAAAAACAGATGGTGCTAAAAGAAAATCGTTATCAGATAGTGAATCCGATGACAGTAAATCCAAGAAAAAGAGGGATTCTGTAAGTATGTTCAAGTTATTCCTATACAGATGTTTTTTTCTTTTGTTCAATGTTTGTACCTATATTTTAAAAAAAAAACTGTAGGGGGTGATCCAATTATAAATGAGCCATACATCTGTACCTGAGAAATTGGTTTACAATTATTTATTTTTAAAACCTCTGGATGCTCATGATATGATAGAATCTAAACAGCACAGTTTCCGCAAAAAAAAAAAATTCTCACTAATTTTAATATGACAAAGTAGTGAATAGCCAACTGGTTCTTCCTTAGACTTCCAAAATGATTCATCATCTCTTAGAGTATTACTGTAGTTCTATCACCCAGGAATACTTAGCTTCTTTGGTGGACCTCATCAGAGGCAAACAATAGGATTAAATGTCCACTTTCATCATAGATTATGGTGCTTCAAGTAGGGATGTTAAATTTAGATTAACTAATTGAATAGCTGATGGGATTTCCATCGACTATTCGGTTAGTTGATAAGGGCGCCTCCACCTCTGAACTATAACAAGAGCACTGGGCTCTTGCTACAGTTCAAAAGTGGAAGTCCCTCAGGGAGCACAGGGCCAGCAGGGGACTGGCCCTGCATTCCCTGCCGCACCTGAGGCTTTGAAATGTACAAGAGCCCCGCCAGGGCTCTTGCACATTTCAAAAGCAGAATCGCAGCAGAACCAGCATGAACTGAGACTGCTTCAGTCTAGAGATGTTAAATTTGATTGATAAGCTAATCTAGTGGTCGATGACATTTCCAGCAATTAGTCGATAAGGAGCTTCTAAGGGGGCACTTGCTATCCCACTGCGCTTCTCTCTTTGAACTGTACTAGAGCCGTCTGTGGGTCTTCTATATTTCAAAGGGAGACAGGCAGCAGGAACCAGTGCCAGCGTGGACATCCCTACTTCAGTCCCTACTCACGCTGTTTCTGCTGTGCCTCTACCTCCCCATCCCCCACAGAGATGGTGCTGGGGGGAACCGGCTTTTAAGCCGGCTCCCCCTAGCACCAGCTCCTGCTCCTCCTGCACTCCCCCTCTACCTCTCTCTGATAGAGGCAGCAATGGGGGGAAGTGACTAGTCGCATCACTAGTCGACTGTCCGATAAGCTTATGCTTTATCAGATAGTCGACTAGTCACTTAGACTCCTAGCTTAAAGATTTGTCTTGGGTCCAGTGGTTTTAAAATATTAATTATTTGAAAAGGAAGGTGAATATTTTAAAGTTTGCAAATTTTAAAGAAGTTTAGATTAGTCAGGACCAAATGGGTCTGAAGAATTTACAGACGAGGTGAATGGGCAACATGATGAATGATTTTTGTTGTTGAAATATGCAAAATAATGCATACTAAAGAAGAAAGCTAAAATGTCTTATAGGCTAAGTTCCCTCTAAGCTGTGCAACTGCACAGCTATTTTCTGAGCCCCACTCAGAGGTTCAAAGCTCCTGCGGAGGCAGGGAGATCAGCTGACTGATGGGGAAGGGGGCAGGTTATCTGGCTAAGCAGCAGCTAAATGGAGCTGTGCTGCTTGAACTGAAGAGCTCCCAGAGCAGATAAGCAGGTGGGATAACGAGGGAATTAGTAGCTGGGGTGGGGGAGACATTAAGGCCAGATCTTTGCTATGTGGTAGAGTTCAGGCTCTTATGAGCCAGCAGTAGCAAATACTAGGTGTGTTGCTAATTTCGTACAATGAAACCGTATTTGCACGATCTTTGAAACATGCATCAGTCTACAAACCCTGAAGCCATATGTTAATTTGTTCTGGGATGTCTGCTCTTCCTTGTGTGGAAGAAGGCGAATTCCTTACCTTTGTAGTCACTATGGGTACCTCCCAGCAATTAGACACAGGTATCTTAGAATCGTAGAGCTGGAAGAGACCTCAGGAGGTCATCAAGTCCAGACCCCTCCTCAAGGCAGCACCAATCCCAACTAAATCAACCCAGCCAGGGCTTTGTCAAGCTGAGACTTAAAAACTTCTAGGGATGGAGATTCCACCACCTCCGTAGGTAACCCATTCCAGTACTTCACTACCTTCCTAGTGAAATAGTTTTTCCTAATATTCAACCTAGACTCCCCCACTATAACTTGAAACCATTGCTCCTTGTTCTGCCATCCGTCACTACTGTGAACAGCCTTTCTCCATCCTTTTTGGAACCTCCTTTCAGGAAGTTGAAGGCTGCTATCAAATCCCCCCTCACTCTTCTCTTCTGCAGACTAAACAAACCCAGATCCCTCAGTCTCTCCTCAAAGGTCATGTGCTCCGGCCCCCAAATCATTTTGGTTGCCTTCCGCTGGACCCTCTCCAATGCTTCCACATCCCTTCTGTAGTGGGGGGCCCAGAACTGGACACACTACTCCAGATGTGGCATCACCAGAGCCCAATAAAGGGGAATAATCACTTCTCTGGATCTGCTGGCAATGCTCCTCCTATTGCAACCTAATATGCCATTGGCCTTCTTGGCTACAAGGGCACACTGTTGACTCCTATCCAGTTTCTCATCCACTGTAATCTCCAGGTTCTTTTCTGCTGAGCTGCTACTTAGCCAGTCAGTCCCCAGCCTGTAATAATGCTTGGGATTTTTACTCTACACTTGTCCTTGTTGAACCTCATCAGATTTCTTTTGGATCAATCCTCTAATCTGTTTAGGTCACTCTGGACCCTATCCCTGCCTTCCAGCGTATTTACCTCTTTTCCCCCTGGCTTAATGTCATCTGCAAACTTGCTGAGGGTGCAATCCATCCCCTGATCCAAGTCATTAATAAAGATGTTGAACAAAACCGGTCCTAGAACAGATCCTTGGGGCACTCTGCTAGAAACCGACCGCTAGAAACCGACTGCCAACCTGACATCGAGCCGTTGATCACTACCCGTTGGGCCCAACAGTCTAGCCAGCTTTCTATCCATCTTACAGTCCATTTATTCAATCCATACTTCCTTAACTTGCTGGCAAGAATATTGTGGGAGACCATATCAAAAGCTTTGCTAAAGTCAAGATGTAACTTTGCTAAAGTCCAGGTTTTAATATATTTTCTTCCACACATATGGACTGCTTTATATAACCATACACTACCTCCATGCTGGTGTTGCACATAAGAAAATTCAGTCTCTCTCCTCCCCCTCTTTCCCCCCCAAAGGATAGAAAATGTTAGAGGGAACACTGCTTATAGGCTATTTTTATAAAGAACAGGTTAGATAAACACCTGTCAGGGGTGGTCTACATGGTTCTTTGTCCTGCTGTGAGTGTAGGAAATTTGAACTTGATGACTCCCAAGGTTCCGTCAGATTCTATGGTTTTGAGTAACTATTCGCTCAAGGAAGGGATCTTGGTGTAGTCATAGACAGTTAACTGAAAATACCTATTCATCATGCAGCTGTGGTGTGTGTGGGTTTTGTGGGTTTTGTTTCGTTTTGTGTTTGTTTTGTTTTGTTAACCTTTCACATCCCTAATGCATCCTAAATGGAGCCTGGCCTTGTCTTTGGTGAACCCGGACACACCCACCAGCCTAGCTGTGGCAGGTGAGGGGACTGGAGTGGGGCCCCCCCCTTAATTGGTTAAACGTTACATTTAACCTGTTAAGCAATTAAACAGGATTTTACATCCTTAAGATGCATAGGGGATAGGATGGTAAATAATACAAATACTAGATCATGGATGATCTAGACAGTGCTTGGTCCTGCCTTGAGGGCAGGGGACTGGACTCGATGACCTCTTGAGGTCCCTTCCAGTTCTGATTCCCTCACTGTCAGGAGGGTGTTTGCCTTTTAAATTGCCAAGGCGTTCCACAGGTTGATGGAATTGTTTCTGAGTGCATGACAGGATGAAAGGTTTTAAAGTGTCCACTCAAAGAACAACTTCTTAGATCACTGCCTGCATTTGCTGCTGCTATGATGAGGTAACAATGCCACCTCCCACGACTCCCCACTTAACTAGAGCACAGGCCTCTTTGGCAGCTTTCCTGGCCATGGCATTTTTAGGATGGCCACTTGTTTGTCTGTTCACATCCTGCTATGCACCCACCCCGTGGGCAGGGATCATGCTGGCTTTTGTAGAGTAGTCCTGCAAGCTGCTACACTGTGAACTTCTAAGCTCACCAAGGGTACTGCTTTTGAGTCACCTAGAATGGAATCAACATGAGCAAGCACTTGAAGAGAGAAATTACCTACCTTTTATAACTGTTGTTCTTTGAGATTTGTTGCTTATGCCCATTCCATTACCTGCCCTTCTACCCCATGTGAGTTGCTGGCAAGAAGGAACTGGGAGGGTGTAGGATCGGCAGAACCTAAAAATATACTGACACATGAGTGTCGCTCGAGGGCACAGCAGCCAATCCTTTGAATACTGCAAAGGCAGAAGTCTCCCAACGTGTGCAATTGGATGTGCACTCCCTTAGAATGGAGTGGACATGAGCAAAACATCTCTAACAGTTACAAAAGGTAGATAACTATTTTTTTTTCTTCCATGTATCATAACCAAGGGACATTTAACAAAACTGAAGTGGGAAATTAAAAAACTGAAAAGGCAATACTTTTCAATCAGCAGATAATTAAACTGTGGATTTCCTTGCCATAGGAACTCACTGAGGTCAAGTACTCAATACTTCAGGACCTAAGTTAACATCTTCGTTCTCTTAACAAAATTTCTCATTAATCTGGATATTCTTGATACCCTTGTACTTCCCTTTCTAAATCTTAGCAGAGATCAGGATGAGCCCTCTGAGAGCATATTATTCTATGTCTGCCTACAATGAGGATTTTACATCATCTTCTAAAGCATTGGCATTGGCTGCTATTCAGCATAGTGGACTAGAATTAAAACCGTAAACATTGATAACTCTCTTGAAAGTCAAAGAAATCAACTCCATGGATCTGGATATCTTCTCACATCTTTTGAACATACAGGAGAATGTATCTGGCTTCAGAGTAATTACCTCATGGATAATGGAAGGATTTTAGTCCAGTCAAGTCTTCATCTGAAAATAGGAATGAGGGGAAGATACCATTGCCATTTAAGACTATCAAAGAAACAGATAACTGGTCCTCTTCCTAGTGTTGTACTTTACCTTTTACTGTTAATTCACAAAAGTACACAGTGGCCTTTTGTTTGTTTATAAAACAAATTTGACACAAGACACTTAGGTTGGTAGAACAGTCTACATTGTAGATCTTCTGAGGTAGTTAGTCCCTGGTACTGTCTGGTGAGCAGGGCTCTGGGCCAGACACACACGTGCTGCAGCATCTGCTGGAGTAACTCCTACCCCAAGCGACCTAATATTTAGTTAAGGGTATTTTCTTAGTAATATTAATGAACGGGTCACTAAAAATACCCATGACTAAATCATAGCCAGGTTTATGTAGTGCAAGGCAGTGTTCTTAAAATAACCTCAAATTTGAATTTTAAGCAAAATAAATTAATCTAATCTAAACTTTTAAAAATTAAAGTGTTACGGCTACAGTCCTGTGAACAACGACTGCATAATCTTAGTTATGTGCCTGCATGGTACTATTAACATGCTTTTTCATACGGGAATAACTGTTTGCAAGCTTGGATTGTGATTTCTGCAGAGAAATTAAATCTAACTCGAGCTATTGCCATGTTCCTAAATTCAGAAAGTTGACTGTAGTTTGCATGTCATTGATATGTTCATACAGAAGGGGTGTTAAAATGTTTCCTGATCTTTACGTTTAGCCTCCACTAGAAGGATGCAACCTGCCTTCTGTAGTTTTTAATTATATAAATTCAAAATTTTTGCTAAATGTAACTAATTCAGTGGCTCAGCCTAAAAGTTTAAATTGACAAACTAAATCTTGGCTTGATATAAGCTGTAAGTTGTCTGATGCTTTCCTAAAATGATGTGCAATTAATGTTAAACTAGATATGACTTTCAACTTTTTTAATAGGTTGATAAACCAAGGGGGTTTGCAAGAGGTCTGGATCCTGAGCGGATAATTGGAGCCACAGATAGCAGCGGAGAACTAATGTTTCTTATGAAATGGTAAGTGATGTACAGACTGGTCTGATCCAAAGTGTTTAAATTCCTCAAACTGATTTTGGAATGTGACAGGAAAGCAGACAAGTTACTTTTTTCTTTGTTTGGGAATACCTATCCAGAGCAAATAGTAAGTACAAGTTGGACCTCCTTAGTCTGGCACCTTTGGGACCTCAGCAGTCCCGAACAAAGGAGTTTGCCAGACCAAGGGAGATCAGGCCGCTGGCTCCCCTCTTGCCCACTGGCCTGGCCAGTGTGCGGCTGCTGGCCTGCCAGCAGGGCTCCCTACCCCTGGCCAGCAAGGGTTCTTTGGCAACCTCTGGGGTGCTCTCTCTGGTCCAATACCATCCATTAGCACCCCTAACATGTAGAACCTGCTGGACCATAGATGCTGTTGGACCAGAGAGGTTCAACCTGCAGAGTAAGATTGGAATCTTTCTAAAATTCACTTGTCAAACTGATGAGAGACTGAATTTATGCTTTTTGTCAGAGGAGTGTGGGTAGTGCAATAATAGCTTTCCAAATGAAGTCCAATTCAGTTGTCCCAAAAATCAGTCTCTCACTTGTTTGCCTAGACACATAGGCCATGTCTTCGCTAAGCGGAAGATCAACACTGCCACAAGATTGATCTTCTGGGGTTTGACCCCATTGATCTTGGGGTTTAGCAAAGACCCGTTAAATCAAACTAGGAGGATGCCCCTGTCAGTACCAGTACTTCTCGTGAGGAGTAAAGGGAGCTGACGGGGGTGTTTGCTCCCATCAGCTTCCCACTGTGGAGACGGTGCGGAAATGTGCATTAAGGTGCATAGTGTATCTTAATTCGACCTTCCCCTTTAGTGTAGACCTGGCCTTAAAGATTTGCACTTTAGAAGACGCTGTTACTCATCCTCTTAAAAACTTCAGGTAGTGGATACTTACAGCGAGTGTTTATAAAATGCAGTTGTGGCAGTTTCTGTAGCAATATTGAATGAGGAAACTAAATACCAGAGAACTTGTTCGATCTTATTTCCTGTCTTTGTGGCTAGGTTATACTTTGCTATATACAACAAGCCTACTTCTAAAATGCAGCAAGCATGTGAAATCAGTAAGTTTTTAAAATACAGGGGTACTTTCTCTCTTGCTCTTTCTCTCATTCTGACACAGGATCAGAAGTTTAAGTCTGATAAGTTGCTGCATATATCCCAATTGAATGTAATAGTTTGTGATGGCCACGTTTTACCCGGAGTGACACTTTGAATTTAAAAAAAAGCTTCTCTGAGAAGTTGTACATAAGATTAGAAGCAATAAATAAAGGAAAATCTTTCCAGTATTATGGTAGTGTACGGTCAATGTTTTCTTTGTGCAGTGATTCCCTTTTTGTCTGTATGGATCTCTCAAATAGGAAAGAGGAATATTTTTTGAGGGGGAAATATGACTGTAAAACAGCACAATGGCAGGGAAAACTGGGTATTGCTATATTGAAATTGCTGTTTACAGAAGATTGTGATTTATAGTTGATGTCCTTTCAAGAGAAACTTCTCAGAGTGATGGCTCCTAAAAAGTTTCTAGTGATGGTTTCACCAAGCTAGATTTTTTTTTTTTCTAAAACTTAAACACCTACTTCTGCTCGTTGATCATAAAATATATTCCAGTATCCATTTCAGACACATCTGGTTTAGTGATAGCCTTGAAACTCATATGACTTTATTTTTTTTAAACCCTACTCTCTTAGGAAAGATTCCGATGAGGCAGACTTGGTGCTGGCCAAAGAAGCTAACATGAAATGTCCTCAGATTGTAATTGCTTTTTATGAAGAGCGACTAACTTGGCATTCATGTCCGGAAGATGAAGCACAATAATAACTTGCATTGCTTTTTTTTATATATATATATTAATATTAAAACCTGGATTTTGATTTTATTCTTTGATTTATAAGCAATGTGAGAAACATCTACATTCTAATGAGAATTGAGTTAGATATGTTTTCTTTTTGAAGTAGTGTGTTTTGCATCAATGGCAAGTAAATGAAGGCTTTCCGTAACTTGCTTCATTATTGACAGGACAGCATTTGATATTATTTCTTCCATATTAGGTAAAGGCTTTTATAAACTTTCATGAATCTCCATAATTATTACCAAATCATAACAAACGTTTAAACAAACTCACAGATGTTTTATAGTAATCTATGCTATTGATGTGCATGTATCTTCTTTACCCACAGCGTAGCACCCCTAACATGTAGAATCATTCTTTTTAGTATTTAGGTAACTTAGTCGCAAAGAGGCCAGGTAAAAACACTTTGTAGTAATTTGAATGTTATCATACTGTATATTGTTTACTTTATTGTAAATACTGGTGAACAGTGGTCAATAAATTAGTTTTATATTCTTCCTTTATATTGATACTGTGTTTTTTTGTTTGTTTTTTTTAAACCTTTTACATACTATGAGTAAACTAAATTTAACATTCCTGATCGACTAGTGGATTAGCTGTTATGCTGGGGAGCCGCAGTGGAGTTAGCATCCGGCCCTGGAAGCTAACCCTGCTGCGGCTTTGCCTTTTAAATATATTAAAAGCAAGAAGACTCTTAATACATTTAAAAGGCTGGTGTGCAGTGCATGGGACTCGGCATGAGCCAGGAATCAGCTGTTCCGGCTTGTGCCAATTTCTCATCCTCACCCTCTCCCCTGCGCACCAATCTTTTAAATGTATTAGGAGCCTGTTAGCTCTTAATACATTTAAAAAGCAGAGGCGCAGCATCTGAGACTGGGTGCAAGCCAGGAATCAGCTGATTTGTGGCTCGCTACCCTCTGCCTCCCCTGCCCGCCGCCGCCACGCTCCCCCCACCTCCGACAGAGATGGTGGTGAGGGGAACCAACTTTTAAGCCAGCTCCCCATCACTGGCTCCTATTCCCTTCCGCTCCGCCCCCTCCCCCCCTTCCCTTGCTGCTTTGGATAGCTTATGCTTATCAGATAGTCAACTAGTTGCTTACATCCCTACTTCTGACACCTGCTCTGAAGGAACTCTGGTAGGCCATGTATTGGAATGCACATGAGCAATCACTCAAAGAAAAAAGAGGTTACTTACCTTTAATAATTGTTCTTTGAGGTGTGTGGCTCATGTCCATTCCAAATCCCAAACTGCTTCCCTCTGTCGGAACAAACTGGCAAGAAGGAATTGAGTGAGAGGGGGTTGGCTGTACCTTATATGCATTGCACCAGCAGCACAACACCATGGGGTTGCATAGACTCTGTGGATACCGCTAGGGTAAAAGCTTTATATAGTAACACATCTCGAACAAGTTACAAAAAGTAACCTTTTTTTTTTTTTTTCCTCCCCCTCCTCCCCGCGCCCTAGCACTGTCAAAAGGCATTTTCAAACCTGTTTCAGATTCTAATCCTAGCTGTGGGTTGCTGCCAGTACTTTATAATATTGAGCTTTCCATAAAATAGCAGTATAAGACACTCAGATTAGACTCTTGGATCATACAATGAATAAAGAGATAATCTACGATATCTTCCCAACTATGTTACTTTGGAGATTCCTGGGGAAAACCAGAATAGCCTGGAGGTCACCAAATCCAGGCTCTGGTGAAACAAGGAGGGAATGTTTATACTTGGGAATGGGAGGGGTACTACCCTTCATGTGTTTGCTCATGTCCATTCCACTTAGGTGTGCGTGCACCATATGCATGGATTGCCGGAGAGTTTTCCCTTAGTGGTACCTGTTGGGCCAGCCAGGGATCCCTGTGGAGTGGTGCTGCTATATCAGTGCATATATATCGCCGCTGGCCCTCCACCCCCTCAGTTCCTTCTTACCGCCCATGACGGTCATTGGAGCTCCCTTCTCGCTTGCCTTCAAGCATGATCTCAGCGGTATTCATAGCCTTCTGAGTAGTTAGCACCTTGTTACACCTTTTTGTTTTTCTTATCCAAGTTATCTTCCCTGTTAGAGTTAGTTAAGTTGTTTGGGTTGGAGCTCACCTGTTGCGTCCCCTTCCTGCCCGGCCCACGGGACATGCCAGGGTGCCACAGTTAAGTCCTGCATTGACTGTTCCAAGTCATGCCCTGTAGTGACCCACACGATTCGTGCTTAAAGTGCTTGAGCAAGGCCCACGACCCAGCTAACTGCAGAATCTGTCGCAGTTTTAAACCCAGGACTCAGCGTGAGAGGGACTTGTGCTTAAAGATACTCTTTATGGAGTTGGTGCATCACCAGGCACTGTCTTCGGATTCAGCACCGAAGTCCTGCAGCACACCACCCTTGGTCTGGAAGACTCTCGGTTCCTCGGGGGGCCTCGTCAGCATCGAGGCACCCTATGGCGCGGCACTGCTCACTGTTGCCGGTGCAGCGCAAGAAGAGGAGAGTAGAGAGGGGCAGGTTGTGCCCGCATCCTGTTGCGCCCACACCGGCGGTGAAGTCAGTGGCTCCTGGGCCGGAGCATAGCCAGTCGAGTATGACCAAGATCCGCGGGGCAGGGGAGGAGCCGTCTCAGGTTCAACAGCCCTCCACTCCGGATAAGTTAGAGGAAGCGTGGGAGCTGATTGAGTTGACGGCTGACTCGCCCTCGCCTCCCCTGCAGCACCAGAACCAGTCTCAGGCCCAGGCCTCGTCAATAGCACCTAATCCAGGTAGGCCCGCACCACCTTCTGCACCGGCACCCCATGCAGCACATCGTTCTTTGGCTTCAATGTCAACGCCGGCACTGGCAGGCCCCTCGGCACTGGCAGCTTCACTCTCTCGGGTCCAGAGAGAGCTCGGCGTTGAGCATGCTCATCCCAGTGGCCCAGTTGGTGGCACCGGAGCAACTCCTGCCCCCTCTGCTTGTACAGCACTGGGGCAATCCAGCCTCCATGGTTCGGCTTGCGGAGAGACATCAGTCCGTGGGCCCAACCTCTGCCCTGCCATGGTCGGAGTCTGACTACTCGTGGGAGTCCAACGTGAAATCGGTACCATGTCTTGCTGTCGGCACCGCACCTCTTCCCAGCACCGATCATGGTCCCGGCAATGATTTGCCCCCCCAGCACAGCTTTGTCTTGGTGCTGCTCTAGATGCTGACACCGCTCCAGGTCTTGGCACCGCTCTCAATCCCAGCATTGCAAGGGCCACAACCATGTCCTGGGCCTCTTGCAGACTTGGCATCCACAGTGCCAACATCCATACCAGTGGCCGTTCTGGACCCCCTGGGTGTACCATCAGGGCCATGGGAGTGTTCCCTCTACGGCAGGATCCGCACATTTGGGAATCCGTGCCTCACCTTTGGCCACCCTCCTGCCCAGTGCCCCGGCACCATAGGCCTTCACGGTACAGGGGTATTTCCCCCCGGGCGGAGGTCATGGGCCGTCGGAGCTGTCTGCCCCCTCTTAAGCATCGGAGTGGCCTCATGAGAGGGAGGACTCATCGTCCTCCCTGGACGAGGCCCTAGGGTTGGCTTCTTCGTCAGCACCAGCCATGGACTACCAGGCCCATCAAGAGCTCCTTCAGAGACTGGCCCAGAGCCTCGGTGGTCCAGCTCAAGCGGAACTCTGAGGACTCGGACCTTACGGACGATCTTCTCAATGCCGAGGTGCCATCCCTTATTTTTGCCTAAATAAGACTGGGAAAAATCACAAAGGCCCTCTAGCAGATGCCAGCATCTATCCCACCCACGGACAAGAAGACAGAGCGCCATTGCTTTGTCCCTCAGGCAGGCCATGAGCACCTGTTCTCCCAGCCTCCACCCAGTTCAGTAGTGGTGCAGGCCGCTAATCACTGAGCGGCAGGGCCAACCTGACCCTACCCCTAAGAACAGGGAAGTCAAGTGGTCAGACCTGTTGGGTCACAAGGCTTACACTTCAGGGGGCTCTCCTACTCCGGATTGCTAACCAGCAAGTCCTCCTGAGCACGTATGCTTTTAACTCATGAGTGGCTATGGACAAGTTGGGGGAGTTACTGTCCCAAGATTCAAGGCAGGAGTTCAGGGTCTTGTCCAAGGAAGGCAGCCCGGGACACTACTTTGCACTTCAGGCAGCCCTGGACTCGGTGGATGCGGCAGCCCATACTATGGCAACAGGCCTGGTCCTGCATAGGAGCGCATGGCTCCAGGTGTCTGGTATCCCTCTGGAAGTGCAGAACACAATTGAGGATCTGCCCCTTGAGGGTGCTGGTTTGTTCTCCGAGTGAATAGACACCAGCCTTCATGGGCTAAAGGACTCCATGGCAACCTTTAGGTCCCTGGGCATCCATACCCCCGCTCCACAAAGGCGTTCCCTCTCTAGGGCTCCATATTGCCCTTTCCAGCAGGGGAACAGGCCGGATTTCCCTAGGCACAGAGACCGAAATAATAATAATAATAGGAACGGCAGACATCTCTCCTGCTCCTCCTCCAACCGGAGGGCAGGACCCTCTGAGGGGCCCAGGGCCCTAGGCAGAACCTTTTGAAATGCAAGTGGGGACAGCGAACCAGTCTCACACCAGAGGCCTTTTATATGACCGCCTTTACCCTTTCCACCGTGCCTGGTCGCTCATCACGATGGAGCAGTGGGTCCTGGACAAGGTGAGACGGGGATACCTCATCCCCTTCTGCTCCTGCCCTCCCTCCCATTCCCCCTCCCTTTTCAGGGACCCCTCTCATGAGCATCTTCTCAGGGTGAAAGTACAGGAACTTCTCGACGTAGGGGTGGTAGAGGAAGTGCTGTGGGATTGCAGGGGAAAGGGCTTCTGCTCCTGCTACTTCCTGATCCCAAAGGCCATGGGGGGCTTCCATCCTATTCTGGATTTGAGGAATCTGAATACCTTCATAATAAAGTCCAAGTTCAAGATGGTTACCCTGGCTCCCAGCATTCCTTCCCTAGACACGCAAGACTGGTACACTGCCCTCGATCTCAGACGCCTATTTTCACCTTTCCATTGTGCCTGCACACAGGCGCTTCCTCTGCTTCAGGGTGGACCTCGGCCGTTATCCGTTCACTGACCTCCTATTTGGCTTTTCCATGGCCCCCAGGGTCTTCACAAAATGTCTGGCAGTGGTGTGGCCGCTTTCCTGAGGAAGCGGCGGGTCTAAGTCTACCTGTACCCAGATGATTGGCTCATAAGAGGCTCGTCCCAGTCTCAGGTGATCAGCCATATATCTCTCATAAGGGAGACGTTCCTCAGGCTGGGCTTCAAGTCTGCCCTGGTTCCCACTCAATCGATAGAGTTCGTGGGAGCCCTGTTGGATGCGACAGAGGGCAGAGCCTCCCTGCCCTTGGGGCACTTCATGACAATAAGGGATGCTGTTCTGCAACTACAGTCATTCCCCACCACGATGGCCTGCTGTTGCATGAGGCTGCTGGGGCTTATGGCGCCCTGCACTTATGTGGTACGGCACACCAGGTTCAGAATGAGGCTGTTTCAACTGTGGCTGCACCGGACCCACAACCCAGCTTTCCAGCATATGGACATGGTGGTGACAGTGCCCACAGACATGCTGACATCCCTCGACTAGTGGCTGTGCGCGGAAGTGGCCTGCGAAGGGATACTGTTCCTCACCCCTTCCCTGTCCATTCAGCTAGTGACGGACGCCTCCAACACGGGCTGGGGAGCCCACCTTGGGGAGCTCTGGACGCAAGGTATGTGGGGTCCTGCGGATTTCTCCCTCCACATCAATGTCAGGGTGTTGAGAGCTATCTGCCTCGCTTGCGGCATGTTCCTACCGCAGTCCCGAAACAGGTGCGTTTCAATTTTGACTGACAACACAGCTGCGATATTTTATATAAACAGACAGGTGGTGCTCGCTCCTATCCCCTGGGCAAGGAGGCTCTCCTCCTCTGGGATTTTTGCATAGCTCACAATATTCACCTGTCTCCCCGGGGCTCAGAACGAACTGGTGGACCGCCTCAGCAGGTCCTTCCAGGGGCACAAATGGTCTTTGAGTGTGGATGTGGCCCTCTCCATCTTCCACAGGTGGGGGTTTCCCCACCTGGACCTGTTTGTCATCTGCATCAACAGGAAGTGTCCTCAGTTTTGCTCCCTGTTTGGGCACAGCCTGAGATCTCTGGGGGATGCGCTGACAATCCCCTGGCCTCGGGGTCTGCTGTATGCCTTCCCCACCCCCATTCCTGCTGATTCCCAGAGTGATCCTCAGGGTCAAGGAGTTCCACGCCTCTGTGATCCTGATAGCCCCGGCCTGGCCTCAGCAGCATTGGTTCCCAGACCACTTCGCCCTTTCAGTGGAGCGGCCTCTGGCTTCTCCCCTTGTGGCCGGACCTGATCTCACAGGAGTTCGACAGGCTCAGGCACCCAAACCTCTGCTCTCTGCACCTGATGGTGTGAAAGCTCCATGACTAACGGCCTCAGAGGCAGTGTTCAGAGCAGGTCCAGGCAGTCCTCCTAAGGAGCCGGAAGCCCTCCACCTGGTCTTCCTACCTGGCGAAGTGGAAACTCTGGTCAAGTAACAAGGGGTACCCCCCCTACAGAGGCTCCGGTCCCAGTTATCCTGGACTATCTCCTGGGGCTCAGGCTTCAGGGCCTGGCTCCCTCCATACGGGTGCACCTAGCAGCCATCTTGGCTTTCCACTCTGGCTCGGGAGGAGGGACAGTCTTCTTGGACCCCATGGTGCATCGATTCCTCAAGGGCTTAGATAGGGTTTACCCTCAGGTGTAGGAGCCAGTACCCTCCTGGGACCTAAATTTGGTGTTCTTGCAAGTATCGGAACTCGGGGCCCTAGTAGTGGATTCCCCTGTATACTGTCTTCTTTCGGGATAAGGTCAGGTTACAACTCCCACCTGGCTTTTTTGCCCAAGGTGGTGTCTTCCTTCCATGTTCACCAGCATATCTTTCTCCCTGTGTTTTACCCTAAGCCCCGTAGCTCTATGATAGAACAGGCGTTACATACACTTGATGTGAGGCGTGCTTTAGCCTCTTTATTTAGAGAGGACCAAGCCCTTCTGCAAGTCCCCCCAATTGTTTATAGCGTTAGCAGATAGGATGAAGGGTCAGCCAGTGTCAGCACAATTTCATCCTGGATTTCAGATTGCATCAAGATGTGCTACAAGTTTGCACAGGTTCCGGCCCCGCCCATTAGAGTGCACTCCATGGGGGCGCAAACCTCTTCCATGGTTTTTGCGGCCCAGGTGCCCATTGTGGAAATTTGCAGTGCTGCTACCTGGTCTTCAGTGCACACTTCTGCAGATCATTATCATCACACAGCATGCCAGGGAGGATGCTGCTGTAGGTAGGGCTGTGCTACAGTCCGTCTTGAGGTAGGCTCCGACCCTGCCTCCTGGGGGGCTAGTGGAGTCACCTAAGTGGAATGGACATGAGCAAGCACTTTGAAGAAAAGACAGTTACTTACCTTGTAACTGTTGTTCTTCAGGATGTGTTGCTTATATCCATTCCAATCCCGCCCACCTCCCCTGCGTCGGAGTGTTCCGGCAAGAAGGAACTGAGAGGATGGAGGGCCAGCAGGGATATATATATGCACCGATATAGCGGCGCCACTCCAGGGGTCTCCCCAGTTGTCCCAATGGGTACCACTAAGGAAAAACTGTCCAGTAATCCATGCACGTGGCGCGCGCACACCTAAGTGGAATGGACATGAGCAACATATCTTGAAGAATAACACTTACAAGCTAATTTTTTTTTTCTAGACATCCCAGCATTCAGTAACTAAAGCGTTAAACCCAGAATAGAGGGTATCCAGGAAGTGTTGGCAGGGAGCCAGGAAAGCCAATAGGAAGAAAGTGTGAGATCTGAATTAGGGATGTTAAAATTTTAATCAACTAGTTGACGGATCACTAGTCGATAAGTGGAAGAGCTGTAGCAGGGTTAGCTTCCGACCCCAGCAGCTAACCCTGAAGCTCAGTATCTGTGATGTTGGGGAGTTTTTTTTTTTTAAAGTCTCACAGGCCTTCTGCACTTGGTGGGGGCTAGACTGGGGATCAGCCTTGACAGGATCATAGAAGATAGGTGTTTCCTTTGACATTTAAGATACAAAGTCACACTGGCATTTGAACTATAATTGTCGGATTGAAAGACCACACAGGTCAGATTGCATATAATCACACCATTAAATTGGCATTCTTTAAAGCTCTCTTTTTTCAGTCTCTAATATACTTGCTTCTGCCATTTTATTTCTTAGCTATATTTTTTTGTCTTCTGCATCCTCTTCTATACTTCATTTTCTGTCTCCTGAATGTAATTTATTTTGAAGCTGCTATGGAGTGCAAGAATATTTTAGGTCCTTAGACACAGGGCTGATGAGCAACTCCTGCGTGTTCATGGTGGAGACCATTTAAGGGAGTACTAGATTTTTTCACTCTGACCTTGGCTGAACTAGAAGATTATCTCAAATTTATTAAATTTGACTTCTGGGCACTTGATTTTACAGATTAAAAGTTCTGTGCCCTTACTATGGGGAAGAATCGAAAATAGTCTGAGGCAGGCTCTGTTAATGTGGACACACTACTTCGGACTCAGGAAGCACTCTGGGGAGCTGAAGGAGGCCTTCTGGAGGCCACTTAGCTTGAATTAGCGGCACTGGAGCGTCCACACGAACATTATTTTGGATTTATGAGTTTGGGAATAGCATTCCTCATGAAAATCAGGAGTACAGAGTTTGAATTCTGCAGCTCCTTCTAAAAGAACAGGCTTTGTAGTGTGGACTCATCGCTTACAAAATCAACCTTGGGGGGCTAATTTTGGAATAAGGTCCTAGTGTAGACCAGTCCTCAGGTAATGTTTGCAGTGAATTTAAGTAGCTTTATCATCTACCACAGCAATTTGATTGAGAAGCTCTGGAATTTGACACACTACAAAGTGAGCAACAACTCAAGTAGACATCAATACAGTGATATGCACAGCATAACTGAGCCTGGGATTTTCCATTAAAATGGAGGCAGGATGGCAGGAGTCTTGAAATCCACACTTTGACATGAGCAATATCTGCTCTGTCACTTTTGTTGGCTGCTTTAAAATCTAAAGTGGACAAACTGAGCTACCAAAGTGAGGGTCTTGCAAAAGGGTTAGTTATGAAGTTCCAGATTAGATTATTTGGTTGAGTATTTTTGAAGATGACTATTTACACAAAGCAGACTGATAGTATATATTTAGTTTTAAATGTTTAGGACAGCTACTACAAAATCCATTGATCATTGAAATCAGCAGCTTTGCGTTTTTCCCCCCTACCTGCTAGCATTTCCTACACTTTTCCTTTTGGGTGTACGTCCTTTTCACATTCTGATATCTTACCGCTTCTCCCCTTCAGCCTGGCCTCAGCACTTTGTCAAAAATCTTTAATTATAGCCACCCTCCTTCAGAAGGGGAGTTGTGTTTATACTTACCTTAAGGATCTGTTCCTTCTTCTGAGAGTGTCAGGGATAACCTATTTAGAAACTATGTATTTTTAATAAAATGGGCGCATTCAGACATCTTTCATTGACGATCATCAACTTTTCTGTGCGTGGATGTGGAGTGAAAGACCCCTTCATTTTGGCAGATTACTTGCTCTGCAGCATTCCATTACTCTGGTTTTGAACTTTCCTCTGTGCCTGACATGGACTCATTGTCTTGGCCACTTTGCAACCTGTGTAGAGTCTCAATGTCTTTAAATCCTATTTTCAAAGGTGATTTTAGGCATCCAGGAGCCTAAATCTCAGAAAATCACTTGGGATTAAGGATCTTTAAGCACTCTTGAACATTTTACCTTTAATCTTAGTTACAGTTCTGCGCTCCTGTACTCCTAGAACTTTTTTATTTGAAGGTCATATTTGAGCCAGTTTTGAAGATACTTCTATAGTAAGGTCCTGCAGGGAAGGACATTCTAAATTTTTCTTCCACATCCCAAGCTCTTGCAATTTATTTCTTGAGGAGGAATCAGTTGTAAAGATCTGCCAACCTTAAGGATCTTTGGACCAATACACTGACATGGTTATGTTGGTACAGTCCCTGTGTACATGTACTGTGCTTATACTGTATTGGTGCAACTTACTGTTGGTATTTACACTGGAGTTGTAAGCTTACTTACAATCAGAAAAATCATATCTTTAGTGGATGCTCTGGGCACCCTGCTGGCTCAGTGCCTGATTACTGCTTTACTTCAGAAAGCGTTATTGGTACTCCACTGTTACAGTGTTCCCATCTGTTCCTGCTTCTTGTCTCATTCTCTTTCAAATATCTCTTGCTAACTTCCTTTTCCAGTTACACAAAGTAACGTAGAGGAGAACATACTTACTTTTCCTTCTGTATAATGTATAAGGAATGGCTGAAATTCCCCACCTTTATAATAAGTGATGGTTGTATATAGTAGCTTTGGTTTTCCTTACAAATATCAAAACTCATCTCCTCTATATTTGATTAAAAGATCAGAATTGAAGCCTGCAACTGTCAACTATAAATTTAGGAGGAGTAGCAGGTGCTTGAACCATCTTACATACTTGCCTGAGGGTTTATTTAATTGTTAACAAACGCAAAATTTTGAATTAAAACTTTCATTTCAGCTTTGATATCATCATCCTATTGTTCAGCAATACCAGAGGAGATGAAATATATATTTTTAGTGAACAAAAAAAACCATGCTAAAATAGTCTATTACCTGAGTGCTTCCATTAAGGCAGTCAGCTGATAAATGTTTGTCATTATTTTAATAGTAATAATTAGGCTTCAGCATTAGTATTCAGGTGAGATGGATGTGCTTGGTGCTGTTATTCCTTTTGCTTTGTCTAAAGAGTTATATTGGTATACCTGTTAGAATTCACAGAAAACCTCAGGAAGATAGCAGATTCTCAGTGTGGCTTTTCCTTGCCTGTGAACTTTTCCTTTTATAATCATATCTTATTAAGATACCATCCATTTGAACTGATCTTCTATGGGAGCCTGGTGACAGCACATCTATTATCTTGATATTAAAAAAAATGTAAATCAGTACTTCTAAATCTTTATTTGCAGCCCTCTTTTTCCTTCCTATTTTGTTTACTCTCCTAAAGAAAGCTGTTGTTCATGGATAGTTTGAAATACACTAGCTGCTGAGTTGGGGCCTTCAAGCAAGTAGGATAATGTCACTCCTGTGCAGTTGTTTTTGCAAATTCTGTTATCAAACTAAAGTTTAACCAAATTGCAATCCAACTCATCTGAACTTGGTTTTTTCCCACGAAAGTTCATGATTCTAGTCTAAGGGCATATCTACACTAGGAAATTATTTCAAAATAACTAAATGGGACATAACTTCTGCTTTAACAAAATCAAAATAGTATGTCCCCACTATGAAGGAGCATTAAAATTAGTCAGAATTATTTCCAAATACTACATCCACACTGACGGAAGCCTGCCTCGCACTTCGAGCCCCTCGCAGCACTCTGGGGAGGGCACCAGGAGGGTGGAGACTTCCTGTGGCTGCTTGGTCAGGCAAGGTGTGACCTATGCTTTCAGGGGCTCTTCTCCACGGCCGTGTCTCACATGCTACTCTGCCACTGCCTCCCCCCTAACAGGACAAAAGGGACGCAGTGTGCTCTGGTTGCTCGTGTGGACACCACAGCCCTAAAAGCCTGATGCCAGAGCTGCTGCAAAGCCGTGCTAGGCACACTGGCCTTGTGCTGCATCTCATGGCACAGTTTGTCCAAACCACCCACATGCTGCTCCAGCAAGACGAGGACCATCTTGGACTACAGGCCCTAATCACCCAGGTCCTTGCACCCCTACTGCTGCGCATGCCCCTCAATCCCCTAGAAACCATGGATTGCCACTTCTGATGGAGGGAGACAAGTTCGGACTGGTGGGACCACATCATCCTGCAGCTATGGGACGACCAGTAGTGGCTGCAGAACTTCTGTGTGCGGAAGGCCACTGTCTTTGAGCTCTGCGAGTGGCTTGCCCCTGCCCTCAGGTGACAGGATACCCGCATGCGACCCGCCATCCCCCTGCAGCAGCCCATCATCTTGTGGAAGCTCACCACGCTGGACAGCCACCACTCTATCGGGAACTAGTTCAGTATGGGGAAATCC
The DNA here is from genome assembly GCA_019425775.1 of Rafetus swinhoei. Classification (NCBI taxonomy): domain Eukaryota; kingdom Metazoa; phylum Chordata; order Testudines; family Trionychidae; genus Rafetus; species Rafetus swinhoei. The sequence goes on along the minus strand of CM033424.1, from coordinate 198,151,113 downwards.
TCAGTTGGGGCCATGCTCCTGCAGGTAGCCAAGACTATCACCCAGGTGCTGCTACAGAGGGTCATCACTCTGAGGGACAGGGACAGTGTCATCGCTGGCTTTGCCACCATGGCCTTCCCCAGCTGCTGGGGTGGGGGAAGGAAGGGCATACATCCCCATCCTGGCCCCTGACCACCATGCCTTGGACTACATAAACAGGAAGGGGTACTTCTCCATGGCGCTGCAGGTCCTTCTAGATCACAAGGGGCTTTTCACTAACGTCAGTGTTGGATGGTCAGGGAAGGCGCAGGATGCCCACATCTTCTGGAACTCTTGCCTGTTCCAAAAGATGCACACCGGCACTTTTTTCCCCCGACCACACCATCAGAAGCAGTGAGATTGACATGCCCATTTGCATCCTGGGCAAGACAGCCTGCCGCTTCCTCCCCTGGCTCATGTAGCCTTGTAGGGCAGCCTGGACCCCACCAAAGTGCACTTTAGTGCTAGGCTGAGCAGGTGCTGCATGGTGGTGGAATATGCATTCAGCCACTTAAAGGGGAAGTTCAGGAGTCTCCTCCCCCATCTGGACCTCAGTGAGTGCAACATCCCCTTTGCAGTGGCATCCTGCTGTGTGCTCCACAACCTTTGTAAGAACAAGGAGACTTTTCTGCCAGGGTGGGGGGCAGAGGCTGAATCTGCCAGGGCATACAAGCAGCCGGATGCCAGCACCATACGGAGAGCGCAGCAAGGGGCTATGCTCATCAGGGAGGTCTTGAGGGAGAGTTTGGTCCAGCTGTGAGAGACTCCTCAGTGCCTCTCCACAAGGGGTCCCTGGATTCCCTCTGTGTGCCTTTACTCTCTCACCCCTCCCTTCCTCCCTCCCCTTACCTGCAGAGCAAATAATAAAGCCTTCTTTTCTGAAACAACAGGATGGTTTATTGGGGGGCTATACAACAGGGGAGGGACTGTGTAAAGAACCTGAAATGGGGGAGGCTCAGGCATGGGGTTGGGACTAGCACCTAATTCCAGTTGATCAGGAGGCTTCGGCTGCCCAAGAGGTCCCACCGCCACTCGTTCTGGGGCCCTGGCGGCTCCTGGGGAGGTTAGAAGGGGAAGCCATGGGGGGTGGGGAGTGGAGGGCGGGAATGTGGCTAGGTGGCCCGCTCCATGCATGAGGCCATATGCTTCATCATCGAGGTGAGGTGGAGAAAACTGATCTTCTACTCCCAGACAGCAGTCTGCTCCTGGTTCTCCTTCTCGAGCCCCTGGACAAAGGACTGCAGGCAGGTCATCTGCTCCTGCATCAGGTCCTCACATGTTCTCTTCTGCATGTGCAGATCCCATGGAGCTATGCAGATGGTGTGAGAGGTGGGGTACATGCCAAGCTCACAGCTGGCCCTTCTGTGAAGAAAAGTTACAAGGGCAGTCATCCCAGGAGACACTGTATGAAGCCTAGCCCTAATCTCTGAGCCAATCCCAAAGGTCTCAGTTCAGACAATGGCAATGTGCTTTGAGCAAGGCCATATGTAGCCTAGCCAGCAGACACTTCCCTGCAGGGGCGCAGATGTCCCAGGGAAGCATCGCTACACCCACGGCCCAGGAATAAGCAGGTATGGGAAGATGCTGGTCAGGCCAGGAGCCTGCAGGCAGCAGCGGGGGACAGGGTGGCTTGGCTTCCTACTCTGTTCTGCACAAGCCAGATCCGGCACTGGCGGCATCCCACAGAGAAAGAACTTCAATTCCTGCCCACTGGAGGAGGGGAGGTGTGTGTGAGCAGCAAAGGCCACTTGCCAGAGAGAGTGCTACTGGGTTCCCCCCCACCTCCTCTCCCTGGTAGGTGCTATTGGGTTCCCCCTCTTCCTCTCCATGCATGACATCAGTCTTCTCCGCATCACCACGTTTGACCAGGAGCAAATGCTGCCCAAGTGCAGGTATGAGTCTGTGCTGTGTGCAGCACTGCTGTATGGTTCCATGACCCCAGACTCCTTAGTGGTGGTTTGTAATGGGTGTCCCATCATGGAGGCCAGAGTAAGGCAGGCCTCTCCAGGAACCTTGTGAGAAGGACCAAGGGATTCCTGTGTGAGAGCGTCATGTGGCCGAGTGCTCCGGAATGGCACGCCACTTGCGAATGCTGTCCCCGTATGTGTATAGGGAAAGATATAGAAGTTATCTGATGTGCCTTCTCTGGGTTCATCTGAAGCCTAGAAGACATCCTTGGAGGGGGAGGTGAGGCTCCAAGGTGAGGAGCAGCTCCTGGCTGGTGGGCATGGTCGCCTGGCTGGCTGCCGCCTCCTCTTCTTCCTCCTCCACAACTCCGCCCTCGTGGAGGCTAAGGCCGGGCGTGTCCTGGCCAGACTTGACAATGGGAGGCGTGACTGGCCCCGCTCCCAGGTTGGCATCAAGCTGTTCACAGTAGTGGCATGTTTGTAGTGCCGCCCCAGAGTGTCCACTCTGCTCCCTGGCTTTGTGGTATGCCTGCTAGAGCTCCTTGACCTTCATCCGGACCTGGTCTAGGGGCCAGTTGTGATTTTTGTCAGCCAGGCTAGTGGCAATCCAGCCATAAAAGTTCACATTTCTCTTTCTGGTGTGGCGATCCTGGAGGATGGTCTCCCCACAGATCTCAACAAGGTCCAAGATCTCCACCAGTGCAGGCCGGAGCTCTTCTGTGTCCCTGGCCAGTAGCAGCTGAGGGAGCAGCAGGAGTGGTGGCACCCTGGGAGGCTCTGAAGCAGCTTTGGAGTCACCCATCATTCCCTCACTGGCTGCTGTGTCTCACACAGCTGGCAAAGCTGGCCACATGCAAGAAGACCTTCTGCTGCCTGGAGTTTCAAGCTCCTCAGGTGAAGGGGAGCAATGGAGATGGCAGGTGTGGCCAGAGCAGTCAGAACTGTAGCTGTGAAAGGCCTCTGGAGGCCAATTATTTTGAATTAGCAGCAGCTAACACTATTTTGAAATAATTCCAAAATTAGTGTTATTCCCTGAGGAAAGCAGGTGTACAGATTTTGAAGTAACCAGCCCATTATTTCGAAATAACGGGCTTGGTAGTGTGAATGCTCCGCTTATTAATTCAACATAAAGGGGGTTATTTTCAAATAACTCCCTATGTAGAGCGGGGCTAAGGTGCCGCAGAAGTACTACTCGCTTTCAGTTTGCTTTAGGCAGTGATGGGGAAGATGCAGTAGATGGCACTCTCTTCTCTGGGAGTCAGATACTTGCCAGCTCCCAGTTCCTGGTTTCAGTTGTTTCTGTTGCCAGTAGGTGCATATTAGTGCACGTACTGTAATGAACAAAAGAGAAAACGACCACATAATTTCTAAACATATGCTGGTTATACATCTTATTTCTGTTGCCCAAGAAACCAACAGCCTGCACTTCTTTCTGTCAGCCCTCAGAAAACTGCAACATCCTTGGCTCTCCCAGGACCTCTAAAGCTTAGAGGAGTCGATGTGCCAGACTTCTGTAGAAAGCAGTTCCCTAATGTGGATTTCCTCCTCTCTCTGGCTGCGTTTGGGGGTGGGGGGAACTGTGTAGAGGAATGGAAGGTAAAAACAAAGTAAGGTCTAAGCATTCTTTCTTTTGCTAGGGAAATAGAGAGCTTCAAGTCCACTGGTTAATATTCATGCATCAGTTCATGCACTTTCTTAATGAAAAATGTGTTCTCTCTTTCTAAGATATGGCATTGCACTGTTTTGGAAGTCCAGAAGCATCTAGGTTTGCAGAGAAATTTCCCTCTCTTCAGTGGTTTCTAACCTCCAATACTGGTGCTGTATGTTATTAAATTTGTTTTTGAGATTTCAAGTCAAGAGTTTTGACAGATTACATTTTGCTCAAACAACACATGCATTGCTGATAGCTGTGGGAGTCAGTAAGACCCTTCCATTCAGGGACTGGCGTCACCAAAAGGTCTCAGTGGACTGCCTCCACCTTCTGGCAGGACAGAACTATCTTCAAGCATGCAGACTAGTACAGAAGACCTGGGAAAAAAGGTGGATAAAGAAAATGTTAAGTATTTTGACTAATACAATTTGTTTAATTGTGCTACATAACCTCTACACTGCACTACGCTATCGCAGCCTTCTCCTTGCTGTCCCTTCTCAGACACACTTTTTCCATCTGCTATTGCATACTAACCCTCTACCCTTGATGTCATTCTGCCCAGAATCCCCACATTTTAATCTTTTTTAATGGCATTGCATAACAATGAACATAAATAATCCTTATTGTAACCCTTGACCTCCTATGCTTCCACTTCTTATCACCCCTTGCTGTGGTTACATCTGATTTACATTGCAAGTTTCTCTTGGCAAGGTCTGAACATCATTTATTTATCTGTAAAGCATCAATGGTTCTGAACTAATGATAATGGCTTGACTACACTTAAAATGCTACCCCACAATCTAGCACTATTTACACCAGGGTTTAGGTTGGCTTAACTACATACCTCAGGGATGTATATTTTTCAGACCCCTGGTGATGCAGCAGGATCAAACTAACTTTTTGGTGTCGGCCAGGCTTTAGTTACGGTTGCAGTGGTCAAAGTTCAGATTCATGTAGGTGTCACTTGACTGTGCTCAACATTTGCTCTAAAGCAGCAATCATCATACTTCAGTGGCTCAGGGCCAAATCAACATTACCTAAAAGAGCTGGAGTAATATATTCTCACTGCAAAGTGACTGACAAAGTATTTTATCAACTACAGTTGGCCAATATCAGAGTAAAAATATCCTGATTGGTTAATAATTAAATCGCATCATGTTCTAATATGTCCTGCAAAGAGCCACAGGAGACACATTAAAGAGGCACCTGCAGCTCCTGAGCCTTGGTTTGAGTAGCACTGCTCTAAAGTAGCCTTCAGCAACCACACAGTAGATGATCAAACTGACCTGTGGCTACAGATTTGTTAATGGGTGATCTGGGCCTTTGAGAAGGCTTCAGGTGCTGGCTGTGACAATGACTGGTTCTCAATCAAAGGCTTGCTGAGAGAGGAAATGGGAATTAAGCCAAACCACATTCTCAGTATGTGGTATTTTTTTTTATTGTCTTCTCGTGACAAGTACCAATTTCTATAAAAAAACATTCTGAGACATCTGGATGGTAAGAGCTATGCTATGAAGCAAATGAAAATACAAATTGAGTTGCATGTCATTTAGAGATGGAGACAATCTCTCTGAACTGTGTCTTTGTAGCTATTTGTGCATTAGCTAGCATAGTGAGATCTCAGTCTTGACTGGGATCTCTGAGCTATTATGTAAATATTAACTAGAAATAATGAGTAATCTAAATAATAAGTAATAAGAAATAATCTAATCTGCTCACTGTTCTTTGCAAGCTGCTCCTGTCTCAGGCCTGACAAACTCATTTCACCTAATTACACTGCTTTGATGTTATTTATCCATAAAGGATGTACATGAGGTCCCTGCTGAAAGCTTGTAACTTAGAGGCATTCATAATTATTGTGAGATGAGGGTACAGGTGATATTTAAGGAATACTGCCATTATAATGAGAATTATGCTCTTATGGTCTCAAAGTAAAGTGCATCAGCAGGAAATAATGGTAATCAGCAGGTCTTGGTAATGGCCCATTCAAGCAGAAAGGACTTGTCAGCTCTCCCTGGCTAGCTGATTACAGTAGACTTCCGATAATCCGGAACCTATGGGACCTAGGTGGTGCCGGATTATCAGATATGCCGGACTATCAGGAGGTACTATAAGCAGGTTATATATATATACTGTATACATTATATACTGTATATAAAGTATTCTTAACCCTTTTTATTGTACATACTGTATACAGTATACTGTAATGTTTTAGTTTTTTTAAGCCTTTTTTACCCTTTTTGCTCAGTTCAGCTGCTGCCGCTGTTACCTTGTGACTCATTTTTTGCCGAAACTCACTCACTAGGCTCTTGCCATTTTGATGCTGGACTATCAGGAGTGCCGGACTATTGGAGTTTTACTGTATATAATGTATTGCTCAATTGTCTACCTTTGCACCAACCCACAGAAGTCAGTGGAAAACCATCAAAGGCAAACTATAAGCATTGAAAGTATTTGGAAAACAGGAATGCTCTGACCATGAATAAAGATAAAAGACTGATTCAGTAAATCACATGATGGATACTCTTCTGGTTCCATTCCCTGAGGAGGTTCCCTGATGAGTGGGGGGGTGCTTCATGAAAAACTGGGTCCTTCTAGTTCCTTGGGGCTTGCACGTTCTGCAAAAGGTAAGACCCTAGTGGACAGGTGAGGAAGTTACTAAGAAGTGAGGGCCCTAGTTTGTGTTTTATTATCTTGTTTTATATAGTTTCTTTCCCATCATTCAGACTTATTTTTCTCTGAATGTCTACTCTTTTCAATGACAATAAAACAAAATGAAATTAACTCAAATGCTATGTGGGATGATACATAGGAATGGGAAGCTCATGAAACTGGAGGATACTATTTCTTTGGACACAGAAGATATGAAATTTTCAAGCGGTATCCAGAAATCGGGCTTGATACCACAGGGGGACACTTTCAAGGGATATGGGGACCTGGCAGGGGGTGCATCTGGTGTCAAACTGCAAAGCAAAGATAGGACTGGTATAGCCCAGAGGGTAGTATTTGAGTGTCTGACAGGCTATTGTGGAACTAATAGCTGGCTAGCACAGGCATGACTCCCTCCTCCTCACCTGATAGAGGCAGATGCCAACAAGGTGACACTTCTTGGGGCATCCAGAATTAATAATGTGTTCCCAAGGAACAGATTAGTAATTGCATGTGCTCATCTACAAACTGTCGTTATGCTGAGGTGTGTCTGCAAGAGGCAGAAAAAGATCCTGTTAAAGAGGACAGTGAGCAAACCAGGAAGTATGCTGCTGCAGCATTGCTTCAACTGATGTGAGTTAGCTGTCTCATTGTAAAATGAAAACAAGGCTCAGGTGGTTGTTACCTCAAGTAGCTATGTGAGGATGACACTATAACCAGGGTTGATTCACCTAGATACATCAAGGTAAAAGAATACCTGGGCTTCTAATAGGATTTTAACACTAGCTCCAGTAAAACAAATCAACCCCACTAATTCTTCAGGCTCAGAATCAAATACTCAACAACAAAAAATCCCTTCTGGTTTATCAGATGATTAAAAATGTGCCAAACTGCCAGAGTCTTTTTCACACTAAGGATTAGTGCTGCCAAATATTTTTTCCTAGAAGACCTAATGAAGACAGTGCTGTAGAGTTTGGAGATTTGTAATCTGAAATAGGCAAATAAAACCATGAACCAATGAACTGTCTGAAAGAATGGATAATTTAAGGAATAGCATTTACACACCCAAAATATTCGTTGGCCTGAAAGTCTTTGGCTGGCTAAGACAATATCAAGCAAGGCTCTAAGCAATTTAGAGTAGACAAAGCAACAGTCTGTGTTATCAAAGAAATGCAAAGTGTACCCTCTCCTTTGATGTGACGCTGCATATCAGAGGATATCAGACAATGGGATTCCTGGCTTTGAAATGATTCAATATTTAACTGAAGGATGCATGTGGTGGTGAGGTACTGCTGCACCTCAGACAATTTAGGCTCAAAAAGTTTAGTCCTATCGGTACCAGGAAGAGGCAATAAATTGTGCAGCATCATACATGCCCTAAAACAGGCGCAGAGGCCCTTTTGCCCACCCCTCTCCTAGAGCAACCTGGTCAGTAAGCATGTATATGTTCTTCTCAGTTCCACCCCTCCCAGGAATCCTGCTCATTCCAGACTCAGTGTGTCACCCTGCACCTTCCTCAACAAGTCTTCCTGTTTTCCTTGATCTCTCCTCAGAAAAACTTTCTCCCTCCATCTGTCCCCCATTATAGGCTCCGTCTGTGCTGTCTCCACAATTACCCTTTAGACTCACCCCCTGAGTTTTCTCTGCTGGGACAGTGAAAGTTTGTCTTAGCAACAGTAAGTAGATAGGCACTATATTATACTTCTAGAAATAGAACTAGCAGAATCTTGCGGGGATAAGGCAATATGCCATGTTTATTATGAAGGCAGAATTCATGTATTATCCCTAGCTACTAAAGTTATCCACCACACATACACATAGTTCTACAGATGGGATAGAATTACCAGCCTCAGTTGCTCATGTTATTCCATTGGCTAGGTCAGTGTTTCCCAAATGGAGTTCTACAAAACCCCAGGTTCCATGAAGTGAAAATAAGGGTTCTGAGAAAATTCCATTACAATAATATTTTATGATTTTTTTAAAAATTAATATGTGATTTTTGTTTTTAAATATGTGCAATTAAACTAAATGTTGCTCTCGTGACCTTGTTTAGCATTTGTTTATTATTATCCTTACTTATTTGTGGTCTACTTTTTCAGCTCTATATATTAGACTATTAGGGGTTCCGCAAAATTATTTCGAGTTTAAAAGGGTTCCATGGCCAAATAAAATTGGGAAACACTGGGCGAGGTGGTCTAGATATGAGGAGGGGAGCCAGGTCGTGTCAGTGCTCACTGTTGCTCCTGGAGGATGATTGTAGAACTGAAAGACCCAATTCTATAGTTTTGCACCAATCTTTTTTATATGTTTAGTCCATAGATCTTGTGCTGTCCCACTGCACCCAGGACATTGTATGACCATGAGTCATCCATTAACTGCAGATGAGATTTTGATCTTCTTTTCCTGATGGGGCTTTTGTTTCTCTTTCTCAGATGGGTTCTTCTGCAGGGCTCACTTGCATTGTTCTTCAGCCATCAAGGCAGTGCTGGCAGCTGGTCTCCAGACAGGCTGGCTTCAGGGTCTGATTCCGTTACATACACATCCACATTCACACTTTTACATAGACACACACCTAACTTTAAACAGAGTTAAGGTAATACAAAGTTTAAAATGAGGTTCCAATTACAATATACTTAAAATGGGGTTTCAGTTACAGTATATAAAAAAAGTTAAAAAAAAAGTTACAACAACAACAACAGATTCTCCAAAGGCAATTCTTAACAGGTTACTAACAAATTAATCCAAATCCCATTCATAAACATTGGGTAATTAATTAGGTTACATAATGTCACAGTGGTAAATTTAATTTAGTAAAAGAGTGATTTAATTCTTCAGCCCTACAACTAGTGAGGTGGCTAACATAGGGTAGTAAGAAGTGCCATATTAGATCAGATCAGTTGTCCATCTCTAGCCCAATGTCCTGTCTCTGGCAGTGGCCAGTTTCAGAGGAAAATGCAAGAAACCCTGTAGTAGAAAATCAGGTGAACAAACTTGCCATGTTGAAGGGATCTTCATTTAGAAATGCATCTGTAAAGCATTCAAAAGCAGCTCTTTTGTGAAGGCTTGTGAGGTGGGTTTAATCATCACAGAATTCTGCAGATTGAGGGCAACATTTTAGCAGAATTTTTTTTGCAGAGTCTATTGGTTCCACTGCCTTAAAGGAAGGATGGATAAGTGTGGTAACATGGGCATTTAGGCTCCCTAACGGAACACCAGACTGGCAGCCCTAACACCAGCAGCAGTGCAGAAGGCAAGATGGCAATAACATACCATGCCACCCTTCCTTCTGTGCTGCAGTGATGCTACTGTCTGCATTGGGCACTTAGCCACCCAGCTCAGAAGGCAGCCCCACCACCAGTAGCAGTGCAGAAGGAAGGGAGGCAATACCATATTGTTCCAAGCTTCCTTCTGTGCTGTGGCTAGTGATGACACTGACTTCTGAGCTGGGCAACTTACCAGTGGCCACTGCTCTGCTGCTGCCCAGATTCAAAGGCAGTGCCACCACTAGCAGCAGTGCAGAAGAAAGAGTGACAATACCATACCATGCCACCTTTCCCTGTTTCCTGCTATTGGCAGTGGCACTGTCATCCGAACTGGGTGCCCAGAGAGTGGCCACTGCTCTCTAGCTACCCAGCTTGAAGGCCAGGAAAAATCACAGACATATTTTAATATTTCCAAACCCTGCCTGGAAGAATATCTAAGGATCAAAAAAGAGGTCATGGCTGGGAAAACCTGGACTGCTAGTGACCCCACTTATGACCCCCCTACACTAGCCTTGTGACCCGCGCTTTTGGGTTGGGAGCCCAGCTGGAGAAAGGTTGTACTTGGAGATTCCCGAATGGCCCTGAAGTCCAATACTGTCAAAAGTTTCTGGCAGACCATCCTCCACAATTTCTACTGAACAGGTGGTGGTTCGTTAGATTTATAGTGTCTTCCCTCTCCTGCAGATCTCCACCAGTTAGTCATCACATGCATATGCATCATCTGTGAGAGTCATCATATGCGGTTAGACATCTGTGGCACCTTCTTTTGGGTAGTGTCTCAATGCTGCCTCATTCTCCTTCAAAGAGGGTGCTTCCAAAAGCAGGCACTTGCTGCTGACTCCCAAGGAGTCCATATGTCATCTTCTTTCAATGAGCCCACTTCACAGGTCCCATTGTTCTTGGATCTGGCTTCCAGCCCCTCTCCAACAAGTGCCCAGAGGTGCTTGCCTTTCATGCCTTATCCATTCACATCTCATTCACTCAACAGGGCAATCAATTAAGCAAAAGGGAGTACAAAGTCTACAAGATACAAGGTTTCTGTGTTCTATCTGAAAGTGTACAAAGTTTCTATATAAAAGGACTTAATGCAACAAATCTAAAGACTTATTACAATGCTAAAAGGACTTGATACAAAGTTAAAATAAAAATGTCAATGAGAAAATGGTTAATACAGAGATTGAGATGTATCTACACTGGCCTGTCAATAAGATGGTTTGGGGCACCTGCTTCGGGCCCTATGCTTTGAGGGGGAGGGGGGAGGAGGCCTATGGAAACTGCTGCAATTATCCTATGGAGGGGACAGTCCCCTATATGGAGGTTAACCTGCAGCCAGGAGCCCGGATGACACAAGGTATTCCCTGGGGGGGGGCCTGTGGCCGGCAGCAGGAGTCAAGCCCCCATGCACTCACCGCAGCAGCAGGAGCCATGGGAAGCAGAGAGACTCAGGCAGCAGCCTGCTCCACTCCACCACCATCTCCCAGCTGGGTCACTCCACTCCACTGCAGCGGCAGGAAGTGGAGCGATTGATGCAGGCTCAGGGGAGCAGAGCACATAGGGCTGCTGGGTTGCTCCGGTCCCCGATTCTTGCTACCACTTTGTTTAAGGAGGAGACTTTCACACTGACGATCCAGTGGCTGATGGGAAGTCTCATTTCTTTGGAAGAGGAGTTTTAATTTCTCTAGTGGCTGAAACTCCTGCCCACCTTGGGAGCCCCAGCCCATGTTATCAGGGAGCTGCCTTGTTTCACCACTTCAGTGCCACCCTAGTAGCTGATAGGCCACCCTTGGGAGGGGAAAGCGGGTGCAACTGGATGCCGAGGAGTAGGGCAAAGAGAGTCAGGGATGCAGCACCCAGTGTTGGCAGGAGAGTGGAGATGAAGGTAAGCTGGCTGCCAGTGTCACAGGGGGTTAATGGGTTTCTTTCTTACAACTGAACTGATGGACAGGGTTCACCTATTAGCTCTGGTTGCTTTTGCACTACTCCAGCCCTGCATAGAAGCATGGCAGCCCCTGACTGGCCCTGAACCCATCTGGGGCACTGAGGTAGTCCAGGAGGAGGCTGGAGTAAGAAGTCCACAGCTGTAGGACCCTGGATTATTAAGGAAAGGCTCATGGATGAGGACAGCAGATAACTGGAGCACACCTATCTGCCAGAGGCCCAGGTAGGGTCTATAAGAGGGGAAAGTGAAGACAGGGCAGCTGTTTGTTGAGAATGATGAGGGCAGAGGACAATTGTTGTGGGAGAACAGCCTAGGCTCTGTTTGGGACAATGACAAGAGGACACTATGCAACTCAGCCTGATCTGACCCTGGCAGGATGCTGGTAAGTTAGGAAGGAGGTGGGTGTGTCACAGGATATGGCTGGAGAAACAAACTGCATTATGTAGCTTTCTTGATATGCTGGTTTCTTTTTACTTGAAAGATGCACCAAAACCCCAGTTCAACCAGCCAGTCAAACTGGGTCTGCAGCTGCTTTGTGCTGGCAGAGCCTGCTGCTAAATCTGTCCCCAAACATTTACAGTGTGTTCACTGTTTCCAGAGGGTGTCCAAAGGAGTCATTTATGGGCAGCTGGGGGGGACAGTAGCCCCCCTCCTGATTTTGAATCCCTGGATTTCATATTTAAGGTCTGATTAAAGCCCATGTTCTGACTCCAGAGGCAGTTCTTAGATGCAACATAGTTTGAGCTACTTGCAGCTCTGCCTTTGGGGCAGGGAATTTGTTATAACAAGAGGGAGGAAGGGTGATTAAGAATAACAAAAGGTTGGGCATTCAAGCAATTGAAGGATTGTTAGATCATCATGAAAACATTGCTGGATACTCCACTTAAAAATAGGGGGGGAAAGAATAGGAATGAGTGTTGTGCTGCAGGGATCTGCATTTGGATCACTGCTGTTAAACTTCTCATAAATGTTCTTGAAAAAGGAGTAAACAGTGACTACGCCAAAGCTGACTGCAAAGAGTTACAAAGGGATGTCACAAAATTGGGTTATTGAGAAACACAAGGACAGGTGGAATTCAGTGTTGATAAGTGCAAAGTCATGCACGTGGAAAAATATAATCCTAACTACAGATAAAAAAATGATGGGGTCTAAAATAACTGTTATCTCAAGAAAGAGATCTTGGAATCCTTGTGACTAGTTCCCTGAAAACATCTGTTCAATGTGCAGTGTAACAGACTACTAGGAATCATTAGGAAAGGAATAGATAATAAGACAAAATACCGTATTACCTCTATATAAAGTCATTGTACACCCACATCTTGAATACTGAATGCAGATCTGGTCACCCCATCTAAAAAAGATATATTGTATTTGGAAAAGGTACAGAAAGGGCACCAGAAATAATTAGGAGGGGTAAAGAACAGCTTCCATATGAGGAGAGATTAATAAGACGGGGACTTTTCAGCTTGGAAAAGAAATGACTAAAGGGTGGGGGGATATGTTAGAGGTCTAAAAAATCATGAATGGTGTGGAAAAATAGAATAATGAAATGATAGTCACTCCTTCACTAACATAACACAAGAAGTTGACCCAATTAAATTTATAGGCAGAAGATTTAACACAAACAAAATAGGCAGCAGGGGCTGGATCATGATGATTGCCTCTTCTGTTTATTTCTTCTGAAGCACCTGGCATTGGCCACTGTTGGAAGATAGGATACAGCACTAAAAGGACCTTTTGGTCTGAACCAGTATGGCCATTCTGATGTTCTTACAGGCTAGATCTACACTGCATGGCTATTTTGAAATAAGCTATTCCGGAATAGTTATTCCAAAATAGTTTATTTCAAAATAGTACATGTACACTACAGGGAAGCCTCAAAATTAGTCCGAGGCAGGCTTCCCTAATGTAGACGTGCTATCTCACTTTAGAGCCAAAGGAGGCAGTGGGGAGGAATAACTTAGAATGGCTTTGATGAGGGGCTATTTCAAAATAGCAGCAGTGGAGCGTCTACACATGCCTTATTTTGAAATAGCTATTTCGGAATAGGCATTATTCCTTGTAGAATGTGGTTTACAGATTTTGGAATAAGCCGTCTGTTATTTTGAAATTATTTTGAAATAATGGAATGGCTGTGTAGGCACTCACATTATTTTGAAATAACACTAGTTATCTTGAAATAAGGGTGCAGTGTAGACACACCCATATGCAGCTGAAATATATCTGCCCCCTGCTGTAACCCACTAAAGCCCACTCCTCTTCCAGAGCTGAGAGAGAGCCCGGAGTCCTGATAGGGTCTCTCTCCTTCCACTGAGTTAATAACAAAATAAGCAGGGCTTGACAAACCACAGCGAGAGCTACTTGCCAGCCCCGCACCATGCATGTGCCAGACCGGCACTGCGCATGCGCACATGCGCGCAGCGCCGGTGAATGGGGCGCACAGAGCGACCGGCTGAAATCTACTTGCCACGGGCGAGTAGAATCAGTGGTTTGTCGAGTCCTGAAAATAAGAATATATATTAAAATTTTAAGGCTAACCAGTGTTCTGTAAGTGACTTGCCACAAGATGTCAGGATATACTAGTGTTAGAACTGAGCGGGCTTAATATTTAATGTTCTTTCTTTTATATAGGAATTTGATACAGTGCTCATGTCAGCTAACTACTAAGCGGTCTGCCAAAAGTAGCTCCTGGATAGAGATGATGTGTTGTGAGGCAAAGTGAATGGGATTGGTTTCTCCCTGCTCCCCCATTTGGTGCTTGATCAGTACTGAGCATGCTCAGTAACACTGCTGAAGCCTCTGTCCTCAGTCTGCTTCTTTCATGCTCTCATTCCCTTCCCCCCCCATCATAGCATGCACAGGTCAGCCCCTCCCCCCCTCCCACAAAATCTAAAATGACACCCCTTGTGTCCTTTATTTGCTGTTTGCATTTCTCCCATCCTGGGGAATGAGAGGGGATTAGTCAGCTTCATGTCTTGGTGTCCATGGACTAGCCCAGTGATTCATTAGTGGTCCGTGGCCTCTTCCCAGGTGGTCTATGATGGGAGCTCCTCCCCCCCCCTTTCCTTCCGCCATGCAGTGGGGACCCTGCACTACTGCTGCAGCCTGGCATTTGGCGTGCAGCTGCTAGGCTGCAGCACCAGCTCTGGATGGCAGGCGGCGAGGTGAAGAAAGCAAACTCACACACCCCCTGCACAGGGTGCGGCGCTACACAGGGAGGAGCGCTGCCACCATGGTAAGAGCGACGTGACCCTCAGTTGGTTCTGTGGGGCAGGCAGCAGGTTGGGCTGCACAGGGCTTGCCCAGGAGCGTGGGCTCTTGTGGTGTGTGAGTGGCCAGTGGCCCCCGCCTTCCGTGGCAGCAGGTTGGGCTGCATGGGGCTCAGCCAGGTGGGGTGGACTGTCATGGTGCGTGAGCGGCTGGTGCCCCCCCGCCCTTCCCTGGCTGCAGGTTGGGCTGTGCGGGGCCCAATGGAGGTGGGAGGAGGCGACACTGGGGCTGAGGACCCTGCACACGCAGGAGACAGGTGGGGGCTCAGGGCTGCACCCATGGGGACTCGATCTGGGAGGAAGGCACCATGAACTGACCTTGGGGTCACCTACCCACCCCCCCACACCTTGCTGTGTCATGCCCAGCCTCCCTGCCCCTACCCCTCCATTTTTCTGAACTGCTGCCTTGACTATTGCCAGGGGCACCCTGCCCCCCATCTCCCTCAACCCCCTCAGCCACTCTGCCCCCCCAGCTTTAGCCCCAGGCACTCCCTGCCCCAATCTTCCTGCCCCTGGCCAGAAACCCTACTCCCAGTCTGCTCCTGAACCCTCCCTCCTGGCTAGACACCCTACCCCCAGTCTGCTTCTGCATCCTCTTTCCTGGCCAAACACTGTACTCCCAGCCTGTTTCTGCACCCTGCCTCCCACCCAGACTTTGCACCCTTACCTACCTTCTGCCCCTACCTCCCTCCCAGATCCTGCACCCTATCCATAGCCCACTCACTGGCAGCCCTGTCCCGCACACTGAACTCCTCATTTTTGTCCCCACCTCCCAGCTTAAGGGGGTCCATAAAATCCACTAACTCTGGAACCCCAGAAAAATAAATCTGGCCTATTGGAACCCCTGAACCTCAGTCCTCCTGTCCCTTCCCTTCCCCTCGTCCTGTGGGACTGGAGTGCCAGAGGAGTGAGGTGTCTCAGTTGGGGGCCACATCAGTGAGGGTTGGGGGTCTTGGAGGAGTTTCTTTGCTTCTCATTGTGTGGTCCCCAACTGATTTTTCTGAGAGTCAGTGGCCCCGACACAAAAAAGATTCTCTACCCCTGCCATAAATAAAGAAAACATTGAAACCTTTTGTGTTGGACATAAATTAATATTTTACTTTACATAAAATGAAGTTTGATAAGCTAACATGGGAAAGGTAAAGTGCTTAATCTGTTTAATAATTTAAATAAAACCATTATCCCTAGCTGCAGCACTAGCAAAATGGCTCAGGAGTAATTATATAATTAACAGTCCGTTTTCATTAGCAACTGGTGGTCTGTGGAAAGGTTTACATTGAGCCAGGTGGTCCACAGGCCAAAAGGTTTGAGAACCACTGGACTAGCCAAATGCAGTACTGTTGAAGGCTGCAGGCGAGGCTCAGATGTTTGAAGCAGTCTCATAGACTCATAGACTTTAAGGTCAGAAGGGCATAGAATTTATTCTTTTAAAGATTTTATGGAAACATCTTAGTGGCTGGAACCCCATATTTATGGTGAACAGATGTCTTATTTTTAAAGGGACGGTCCTGAATTCAAGCCCCTCTGCTGGTGTCCCTAATTTTTTTAAAAATGGCAAATTGGGCAGTATTTTCTGTCTCTTCCCTTCTACTAGTATTGGTGGTTTATGAGGGGGTGAGTGTGCAAGGTTGTTAGTCCAGCAAAGTTGCAGCATGCAAGATCAACTGCTCCCCCTGTTGGTCCATCAGTGTAGTCCCTGCTCTGTGCCAGCTCTTGACCACTAGGTGCTGCCCCCCTCCTGCCCCATTTGTAGCCAGCACTGGCTGGTGGCTGGTGAGTGCGGGCAGATGGTGGCTGATTACATATCACATCTGCTGCCCACCCATCAGCTCTTTACATACATGCTCCCCTCTCACTGTCCTCTCCCAGCGGTGCCTGTTCACCCTCCCCCCATCCCTGCTGCTCCTCTATAGTCCCCTGCTGAGGTGCATCATGCTCCCCGCGCTGTGCAGAGAACCAGCCTCTGATCAGATCATTTAGCTCACCAACAGCCTGCCTGGCAGGCTCATTCCTTCCCCCACTGCCTCTGGCTGGATTGGCACCCAGGGAAAGCTCAAGACCCTATGGCCCAAGGCACTGGCTAGAAGGAAAAGGCGTGTGTGGACGCAGAAGAGGCAGTTCTTTCGAAAGGAGAGGCCTCCAGAAAATAACACAGGAGCCCTGGTGGCCACTCTGTCCATACTAATCACAACTTAAATGCGAGATAGCGTCCCAATTAATGTGGATGCTATTTTTTAAAAAAGCAGATTGCTTTTTCCTTGCGCTTTTGCTGTGTGGATGCTCTCTTTCAAAAATTCTTTTTCCAGAAGATCTCTTCCGGAAAAGCTTTTTCCGAAAGAAGCCTGCAGTCCAGACGTAGCCTCAGTCCCCCCTCATTCCTGTATGAGAGAGGTGTACAGGAATGTGTATGTACCACCTCTCCCTTACAAACTTTAAAGAAGATAAATTAAGACTCCAGCTACACAGTATTTCTTTTTAACAGGGGCTCAGTCAACTTTGTTACTTTAAATGTGTGTAGTTCCTCGTTCCGATTGATTGGCATTGAACTCACTTGAGTACAAGTAATTTTACCAGGTGTCCCGTATTTAGCATAAGGAAATAGTCATCCTACTCCTCCAGCTGCTATGCATAGGGGAGGCAAGGGTCTACGCATAGGGTTGCCAAATGGTCTTTGCATTTTGCCAAATGCATTTTGCCAAATGCAAAAAAAAAAAAAAAGAACGTGGGATAAGCGGTGATCACAACCCCGCCTCCTAGCTGGAACTCCCAGGCTGGGAGGCTGGGCCACGATTGGCGCTGGGAGCCTGTGATTGCGCAGAAGCCTTGCAGGGGCGGACTCCCAGACACTCCCTCACCCCCGCCAGGCTTCTGTGCAATCACAGGCTCCCAGCACCAATGGCGGCCCCACCTCCCAGCCTGGGAGTCCCCAGCTGGGCGGCGGGGCCGCGATCGCCGCTCTGGGCGCTTCAGAATCCTAGCCAGGGTGGGGGAAGTGGCTGGGAGTGGCTAGCCGGGGCGGGGGGAGTGGCTTCTGAAGCCTAGCTGGGGCGGGGGGAGTGGCTTCTGAGGCGTCCAGAGCAGCAATCACGGCCCCGCCTCCCAGCTGGGACTCCCCACCTGGTAGCGCTCTGGGCACCCCCACCCCAGCTAGACTTCTGAAGGGCCCAGAGCGGCAATCGCAGCCCCGTCTCCCAGCTGGGACTCCTAGGCTGGGAGGCGGGGCTGCCATTGGCGCTGGGAGCCTGTGATTGCGCAGAAGCCTGGCGGGGCGAGGGAAGTGCCAGTCTTCTGCGCAATCACAGGCTCCTAGCGCCGATTGTGGCCCCGCCTTCCAGCTGCTCCCCCCACCCATGCCAGGCTTCCGATTGATGCGCATCCAGAAAAATCAGAGAATACCGAACATTGCAAATGTTACCGGACAAAGAGCGCAAATACCAGACTGTCCGGTAAAATACTGGACAACTAGCAACCCTTTCTATGCATGCTGCCCTTGCCCCACGGGCTGCCCCCGCCAGTCCCATTGGCTAGGGATCACAGCCAGTGGGAACAGTGAGGGCAGTGCCTATGGATGTGGGATGGAGCAACACGCAGAGCTGCAAGGCCCCTGAGTAAGAGTTGGAAGGTGGACATGCTGCTGCTTCTGGGAGCTGCTTCAGGTAAAGGCTGTCAAGAGCCTGCACCCCTGAGTCCTACACTCCCCCTGCACCCAAACCCTTTGCCTCAGCTCTGATCCCTCACCTATCCGCTGAACCTTTCAGTCCGAGCCTGGGGCTCCCCTCCTATATCCTAAACCCCCTCATCTCTGGCCCCATCCCAGAGTCTGCGCCCCCAGCCAGGGCCCGCACCCAGCCCTCTGACCCAGCTCGGTGAAAATGAGTGGGTGGGAAGAGTGAGAGATAAAAGGCAGAGGGGGATGGAGTGAGCGAGTGTTGGACCTCAGAGAAGGGGTGGGACATAGGTGGGGCCTCAGAGGGGAAAGGCAGGGGTGGGGCAAGTGTGTTCAGTTTTGTGCAAGTAGCATGTTGACAACCCTAAGAGGGAGCCAGGCACTGCCATAGCCAGCTGTGGCCACGGGTACCATCACACAGCTTCCTATGGTGCTCAGATCCTCCCGTTGCTTCCCACCTCTCCCCACCCTCACTCCATTATAACCACCAACCACCCTTCCCACAGCCCCACACAACCTGCAGCTTCTGTTTAAACCCATCTAGCCCCTACTACTCCACCCCTAAATAAACACACCCAGTTAGAATTATTAATAATATTTGAAATTATTAATACAGGAAACCACCAAACACTAGTTTGACCATAAATTCCTATATTAAATCCAAAGGCCAAATGGTATTTGTACAATTGCTTTAAACATGTCTAAAAAGCCTAATCAGTATGCAATTTATTACATTTAAAAAGTAACAAAACATTTCTAAGCATTTGATTAAGATACTTACACATGGGCTAACCCATGGATGCTCAGACCCACATTGGTTGGCTCCAGGATGATCAGGCAGATATTACGAATGAAATCTGTAAGGGCATGTCTATACTTACCAGAAGATCAACGCTCCAGAGGCTGATCTTCTGGCGTTCAATTTAGCGGGTCTAGTATGGACCCCTAAATCGAATGCTGAGGGCAACTCCCATGGGCGTCCAGTACTTCTCCTTTAGCGAGCAGTAAGGGAAGCTGACAGGTGCATTTGCTCCCGTTGACCTCCTGCAGTGTGGACACCGCCAAGGCTCATCTTAAAGTAAGCCAACTCCAACTACACCTTTTATGTAGCTAGAGTTGCGCACCTTAAGCTGATCTTCCTGGTCTAGTGTAGACCAGGCTTAAGTGTTTACTCTTTTACACACTTCAGCAAACAAGTGCTGTCATTTCCAAGGCCTTCAGCTAAAACCCAGTCTGAGTTCACCTTTATTTCCAATTTTAATCCAGATTAAGATTTACAACCTCCTTTCTTCTCAAGGCCTTTCCTTCCCTATTGGCTGTTGGTTTTTCCATTGCATGTGGGTTCACATCAGCTTTAACAATGGTATATGGTTTGGGAAGGTCCATGCTGGCTCATTTTAAGATTATCTCTGTTTATTTAAAACTATCTGCAGTTACCCCTATCAGTCAGAGGCCTTCTTTTTAGAATTTTTCCCTTATCTCAGTTATACTTTGAACCAGACATCCTCCCTACTTTATTCTTCTAGCCTTGTCACTTGTTATTTTCAAGGACTTCCTTCTACTTGCTAGTCAGGCCTTTTCTTTATAACGCATATATATTTCCTTAACCAAATGCAGGCTAACTCCAATTCTTTAATTTCATATTTATCCTACACATCTCAACTCCCATTCCCCAGATAAACCCAAACCATGGGTGGTGGGTGAACTGCAAGTGCAGGGAGGGCTAGCCCCTTGTGTGGCCTGTCCCTTCTGCCTGAAGCCCATGCCCTCCTCCCCAAGGCCTGCTAGCCTCCCCATCCCAACCCTGGTCCATCCAAGCACCTCCCTTCCCTGGAGTACCTGGTGTCATGGCTGCAGTGCCAGGGGCCCCCTCAATGTTGGGCAGTTCGTCACCCTAAATTCTAGCCACAAGCTGGCTACCCCAGCTCCAGCTCCAGTCCCACCTGGAATGGAGGCCTGCCTGGACTGAAGTTTGGGGCAACCAGCAGGAGCCTTGGGGTGGAACATGGAGAGAGCCATGTGGGGCTGGTTGGGGAGGTACAGCCTTGCGCAGCCTATCCTACATGCCACTCAATATCCATCCCTTCTCCTGCCACAGCCTCCACCCTTGTTGAGTGCCTGCAGTAAAACATGGCCCTGTCAAAGTACCCCCCCCACATCTTTGCTCCATTCCTTGAAGCTCCAAATTCTTACCACCGGGTCCAACTCCGCCCCTGGTGCTGCCTACCATTTCCCTAAGCCCCATTCCCCAATAATAGCTAAGCCTCAATGAATGGGCTGGTGGGCAAAGGCTGGGGCTTGTGCTTCCCACTGGATGCAGGCCTGAGATAGGGCAGCTCTGGCAGCACTAGACCCTCACAGGGCCTCCAGGCATCTCTGAGCTGGGGCTGGTTCTAGGGCTTAAGGGCATGTGCCCCCTGCCCTAGGGACTGGAGGGTTACGGGGGCATCTAGTGACTGTTGGAGGATAAGGCTTCTGTTCCCAACTTGATAGCCGGTCTATTACAAAATGAGTTTAAGTCGGGGTGGGCAAGAGGTGGCTAGCGAACCGCGGCCGCCTCACTGGCACCCTGATTACACAGCAGCTCAGGCTGCTTTAAACAAGTGGCTGCTAATTGCTTTGGATGCTGGGGTGGGAGGAGAGGCTTTGTGTACTGTTCCTGCCCCCTAGCAAATTCCCTTAGCCGCCATTGGCCAATTTCCAGCCAATAGGAGCGGAGAAATTTTGCTGGCGGCAGTAGCAGTGAGCAAAGCCTCCTCCCTCCCTCCCTTTTCCCCATGCTGGAGCAGAGCCGCGTGGAGCAGCCATCCTGGCAGCCAGCCCAGCAGCCTGTCTCAGGTTCTTGCAGGACTGCTGGCTGGGAGCTGCCTAGGTAAGCGCCTCTCAGTCACCAACTCTCTCCCCCCAACTTCCTGTCCCAGGTCACCACCCAAACTCTTCCTACTTCCTCTAGGTCACAACTCCTTCCAGATCCTGCACTCCCTCCCACACACCTCCAGGCTAGAATCCTCTCCTGCACCCATACCCCTACTTGACCCTGCACTTTATTCCTTGCCCCAGGTTACCATCCAAACCTTCTGCGCCCCCTCTCCCCTCTTCTCCCAGGTCACAACTCCCTCCCAGACCCTGCACCTCCTCCTAAACACCTCCCTCAGGCCAGAATCCTCTCCTGCACCCCAAGCCCCTGCCCCAGATCAGAACCCCCTCCTACATCCAAACTCCCTCTCAGACCCCACACCTCCTCCTGAACCCCAGTCCTCTGTCCCAAGTTCCCTTGTACAGCCCACCCACCATCCCCAACCCTGTGCCCCATCCATAGAAGTGCAGCCCTTGACCACTTACCAAAATCTTGGAATGGCCCCCCCATTAAAAATTATTACCCACTCCTGGTTTAGGTCCTGCATTTCTCAAGTCACCCGCACATAACTGCACCGCCCCACCACCTTTGATAGCTCTGAATTGACTACACTGATCCCTCCACTTTAACCAACTTTTGGACCAAGAAATCTCTACAGTGCAATTCAATATTTGTGTGTGGTTTATTTAAAAGTGACCTGCAAAAACAAATGGAGAGAATATTATCACTCAGATTCCCTCTTTGCTGGAGGACTCCCTGGAGTACCAGACAGCTGAAGCTTTCATAGCTCTCAGTGGAGGAGAGAGGGAGGCTGAATCTTTTCCAAAGTGTTTGTCCATTGTTTGAGTTAAATGGGCGAACACAAAATTAAGTTTTCATTAAACAATCTCTCCTCTCTTTCAATTGCTCAAAGTTTCTTCTTTTCAGACTATGGGTGTCATCCTCCTCCTACCATTACTTCTTACCATGTCTTCCATAGAGTAATCCAAGAATAGGGTACATAAGATCAGAATTCCTAATGTAATAAAATCAAGCAGATTTAAAAAAAGAACAACCACCCCCTTTAATGCTCTTAAAAATAAAACAAACAAAAGAAGCCACAAACGCACACACTTTTACGTCTAATGCAGGTCACCTTTAAGACTGCAAGGGGATGGATTATTATATAAATATACACGGTGTTTTACTTGAAAAAAGTAATTTCACTCAAGTGCATTTGTGTTGTTAGGTTTTCTCGTGACTACATATCCTTAAAAAAGTGTTTGTTTTCTGGCCTATTCAAAACCTTCCCCCAGCCACAAATGCACGCAAGGACAAACCAAGACCAATAGCTTCACACCTCCAGCAATTTTAGATACAAGATTATGGGTCAAAACAATTTGATGGAATGTGTTACTTTGTGGTTAGCAAATATTATCCAACCGCTTTCGGTTCCTTCCTTCTGCTGTATATTTCTGAAACTAGTAGGACACTCAGAATAAACCAAACCTGTCCTGCTTGCCTTGTGCTTGTTTAACTGAAAATAAACAACATAAATCACTACAGGTTAGACCTCTCTGGTCTGGCACTCTTGGGACCTGACCGGTTCTGAATGAGGGGAATTTGCCAGAACAGAGGAGGTCCCCTGCTACCAGCTCCCCAGACCACCTTCCCTTCCCGCTGCTGACCCCAGCCACCCTCCCTGCTGGGCTGCCAGGCTGCTGTGGTCCCAGCAGCCTGGACTGTCCCAGCTCCAGCCCCGCTATGAGGGCTGCCATGTCCCTGGCCCCAGCCCCACTACTGGGGCTGCCGCAGCTGCTGCATCTCCAGGCCTGGCCCTGCTACAGCGGCTGCTGCAACTACCATGTCCCCAGCTAGAGTTGCAGGGTCTGGGAGGTGGCAGGGGGGATTTGAGTGTCTCCATGGCGCAGCTCCCAGGAGGGCATAAGTGTCTTTGTGTGACTCTGCACGCTGCGGGGAAGCACTCCCTGCATGGTGCAGAGTCTCTTGGGTCAGATTCCCCACCCATTTTATCACTTAAAAAAAAATCACACAGCCAACCAGCCTAGTTATACTGGCAAAAGTTTTAAGTGCCTGAGGTCACGTCTACACTTGCCATCTAAAGCACAAAAGTCCCTTTCTTGCACAAATCCTGTGGGAGCATCTACACCTGCCAATGACTTTTTGCAGTGAAATTAAGAAGTTTCACCCCCAAGAGAAAACCACCTCCATGAGAGGTGTACAGCTCTTATCAATGATGGCTTAGTAGTAATGTGCAAATGAGGACACATTCTTCCTGTTTAAGAATAGCCCACAAATGGGTCTTATTCATCAGAAATAAAATATATGTGACTTCTATCGTAGGGCTTCACATCTAAGTGCTTAGCAAAAGGCTAGCTGAAAGAGATAAGTGTCGCATGATGCACTTAAAGTGACAAAACTCAGGCTCTAGAAATTGTAAATGTCACAGAGGCAATAAATTCCACAACTGAGAGTCTGAGGTCCATCAGCCTTATTGCCCCCTTGAAAATGTCTGCTGCAGCAGCATGCAACAAGAAAGAAGTAGGCTCTCAGGCTATAGCTGGGCCAGATGTGAGTGTCTAACTGCATTTTCACATACTCTCAAGTCAGATAACTATACTCTAGCCTATTTAAGGCCCTGAAGACAAGAAGGCTCTTGATATGGCTGGGTGATGAGAAAGCCAGAGTGGAGTAAAGAATGTTCATGGAGCATTCTAAAGACAAGGTAGGTGAGGAGGTAAAATCTTGCATTGGCCCAACTTCCGTGGGTGACAGATAAGCTTTTGCCTTGCACAGAGCTTTGCTTTAGTCACCAGCCTGTTTCAGTGTCACACCAGTGCTGAACTTTGCTTTATGCTACACCAATGAGTAGTTCTGTGGCACTTTAGGGTATGTTTACACTACGGAGCTATTTTGCAATACTGGAAGTCGCCCAAAATTATTCCACGTCTATTGATACAGCCTGTTATTTTGAAATAGATTTCAAAATAAGGAGCGGCTTATTCCAACGTCCCCGTAACCCTTCTTCCACAAGGGTTAAAGAGCATTTTGGAATAGCGAGTTATTTCAAAATTTGGCGCTGCAGAGCAAATTGCGTAGCGTATTTAGAGCTAAGAGTGCTGTGAAGACACACCCTTTGAGATTAACAAAAATATGCAGTATCATGAGCTTTTGTGGGTAAAATGCACCTCACAAGATGAGATTTTTTGTTAGGGTGCATCTACACAGCACCCTTTGCTTGAAATAAGCTACACAATTTGTGCTATGAAAATTGCTTAGCATATTTTGATGCTATTTTGAAATAGCTTATTTCATAATTTGGTGCTATCTACACAGTGCCAAATTTCAAAATAACTTGCTATTCTGAAATTCTCCTTAACTCTCGTGGAACGAGGGTTACTGGAATGTTGGAATAAGCCACCCGTTATTTCGGAATCTATTTTGAAATAACAGGCTGCTTCAATAGACGCAGAATAGGTATTTCAGGATACTTCCAGGATCCCGAAATAGCGCCACTGCATAGCTTATTTCAAAATAGCTTATTTCGAAATTGGGAGCGTCTACACAGCGCTTATTCTGAAATAGAGCACTCTTCCTCCGACTTCCCTTACTCCTCATTCAGGAGTCGGAGAAAGAAGTCCTCTAGTTTGACAGTATTTGGACATTATTTTGAAATAACTGCCAGCTGTGTAGACACAGATTAAGTTA
Source organism: Rafetus swinhoei (assembly GCA_019425775.1). Classification (NCBI taxonomy): domain Eukaryota; kingdom Metazoa; phylum Chordata; order Testudines; family Trionychidae; genus Rafetus; species Rafetus swinhoei. Next base: position 198,126,185 of record CM033424.1, on the reverse strand, counting down.
TTTTGAAATAATGTTACTGTGTAGACATATCCTAGAGGTAGTCTGTACTGCACCATAACTGGAAAGAAGAGATGCAATTTGCATAGCTGAAAAATTGCGTATTTTATTTTGATGCTATTTCGAAACAGCTTATTTTGTCATTTGGCACTGTCTACACAGCACCACATTTTGAAATAAAGTGCTATTCCGAAACATCCCTTACTCCTCGTAGAATGAGGTTTACAGGGATGTCGGAATAGCGAGCCCGAAATAATGGGCTTGCTGTGAAGACGGGGACAGCTATTTCGGGATACTCCAGTATCCCAAAACAGCATTATAGTGTAGACGTACCCTAGATGTGGTGCCACACCACGACACCCTGTTTTTAAAGTTACAGACTAACAGGGCTACCCCTCTGAGACTGCTATGCCACACAGGGAGTGTGATACATCTAGGCAAGTTTTTTTCCCCGAGGGAGGAGGGTCTAATATGCAGATTTAAATCAAAGCCCCTCCTGTCCCACACCCGCCTCAGGGAGGACACCCAGCTAGAGGTTTACCCCCATCCCCAGCAAGGCAGATCGGTGAGGCAGCAGCCGCAGGATGGCGCGTCTGACTGCGCCGCCGCAGTCCCCAGTGTTGGTGCCAGCAGCGCTCGCGGGGAAGCTACAGCTGCGGCGGCCTTGCCGGTGTGTCCGCCTCCTCCCCCCACAGCAGCCACTGTGCCGGGCCCGACTCGCGGCAGCCGCAGCTCCTCCTCCTGCTGCGGGTCACATGAGCTCCCAGGCGCCGCCCCTGGCCGGGCTGAGCTAGGTGAGCTGCGGTGCCGCCGAGTTCGTGCTTCTGCCGGGCGGAGCGCGGGAGCCGGAGGTGCTGCTGCTGGTGTGAGTAGGGTCGAGCTGGGCGCGCGATCGCTGCGGTCCCGGGGCGGGCTCCGAGCGGGGAGCAGGAGCTGGGGGTCGCTCTGCGGCTCGGGCACCCTGTGGGGAGGGGGCAGCTCCGTGCCCGCCGGGGGGTGTTGGGTTTGGGGACGGCCTCGGGCTTCAATGGAGCAGCCTTTGCTTTGGGGCGCCTATGCCGGGCATTGTGGGCTCGCCTGGTAAAGCTGCTGAGAGTCGGCTGCGGGGCGGCGGGTAGAAGTAGGGTGAGATTGAGCACGGCCATCGCTGAGCAATTGCTGCCTTGGGTTCATGGGCTTTCCCAGTCCAAAATAGAGCACTCTTCCTCCGACTTCCCTTCCTCTTTACACCGTGCCACTTCATAGGGACAGCCACATGAGCTGCCATGGGCTTGGCATTCTCCCTCAAGCCCGTGCTTCCCCTGGCGATTTCAGGTAACTCCCCCGCCAGCTGTAGCAGTGGTGGTGCTGGGGGGCCGGGGAGTACTGTAAGCTGATTATTTGTATTCAGCCCTGAACCCAGCTAACCACAGGTCTACCCTAGTACTTTCACCAGCACAGGCATAACTAGTACTCCTGCGGTACATGGGAGATTTCACCCATAAATTAATGAATTAGATTTGAGTTTTGCCAGCTTTGGGGACACTGACTATAGCAGTTATGAGCTCACTGATGTGATGGTCCATTTGAGATCCCACATTTGGTATAAAACTATTACTTATCCCCTTTCGGAATAGGCCTTTCTTGCAAAGTTGTTAGCTATCACAGGACTTGCTTCTCCAGCATAATGTAAAAAGTACTAACTGGAACAATAGAGAAATACTTTCCTCCTGTACTAGACTGTTAAGCAAATTTATACAAGTCACAACACTGTTGTTATGACTTCGTAGGCGTAGGGCATTTTTCTTTATTAAGCTGCTGCTGTTGGGTATAAATAGGTAGTCATTTACTATACTCAGCATTATCTAATAAGGCTTTAACTCGTCCAAGTTTTTCTAAAAACATGGTAAGTGTTCATGTCACCCAGGCTGCCAGATGGATTTATAGAACTTGAGCCTTATTCTGCTCATGCATCCATTAGTGTAAATCAGTAAATAGTAAACTTACAGCACAAGTGAGTTAAGATGTAGACCCCTTAAACTGTTGTTATAATTATTAGAGTAACATCTGGGAGCCGTACCCATGCACCAGGACCATTTTGTTAGGCACTGTACAAATGCAGAACAAAAAGAGTTCCTGGCCCAAAGAGCTTACAGTTTAATGTAATATTTCGGGATACCAGAGGTATCCTGAAATAGCTACCCTGCGTTTACACAAGCCACCTGTTATTTCAAAATATTTTTCGAAATAACAGGCACGCTATTTCACCATTGCGGTAAACTTTGTTCCACAAGAGTTAAGGGATGACTCGAAATAGCACGTTATTTCGAAATTTGGCACTGTGTAGATGTGCCAAATTTCAAAATAGCACAAATTGCATATCTTATTCTAAGTTTAGGGTGCTGTGTAGATGCACCCTCAGAGACATCTGATGGATAGACTGTCAACTAAATTCATTACTTGCTATAACCAACTTTTCCTACATATTGTATTTTGCCTCCACCCACACTTTCTGCTCTCTTCTTTCTCATCTTTTTGAAATAGCCATGCACATGTTCCTTTTTCTATCATTTTCTTATAAATCCAGTATCGGACACTAATGTTAGTTTGTTTTAATATGGCATATAATGTATCCATAATTGTTCATAAGACTGAAAATTCATTAAGAAATTCTGCCCTCACTTTAATATATTTCAGATTTCTATGTTTAAATAGGTAACACAACTGTATTACTTGCATGTATTTATATTGATTCTAGGTGAATTCATGGGGAGAGGTTCAAAGTTCCAGATATGGCATTTAATAGATAATCACCATTACAATTTCGCTTGTGTATACTAATGCCTCCATTTGTTTCTCTTTGGGTATCACTTGAGTTTAAATGGTTGGTGTCTCATGAACTGCTAGTGTTAAAAGATTAATGCTTTTTTACTACCTGAAAGAAGTTCCCAGCTTTCACATCATAAAGTATTACTTCTCATATCTAGTAGTTTTAGCATTGATGGCTGAAATAATATCTTCTTTGAAGTGTATGCTTGACAAAGATAATTAGAAATTTTTTAAAGATGGATTTTGCCCACAATTTTAGGGCCATTCCAGTGGAAAAGCATTATTTCTTTTTTTGTCTGTGGTACACGTGAACTATTATACCTAAATCTGATCCCTTTAAACCTTTAGTTTTCTGGTGGTTTCTTGCTCCCTAATTTTGTGATGTGACTGAGTAAATATAAACTTTATCCTCTCTAGTCTTTCTCTCAGGGGTTGTAAACACTTGAAAGTTATTTTAAATTGTTTGTGTATTAACTGATCAGGAACAATTATTCCAAAAGCAGCCAGTCCTCACTGCTTATGCCAGTAGAAGCTGCTTCCTTTTGATTCATCATCACAGGGTGCTGTGTTTTATTGAAATATGTGTGCAGCTTTTAGGTCAGAAATCTTATGGTGGTATGTTCCGCCACTAGGCTTTAGGCACTTGGGGATTTTTCTTGTGACCGATTGTAGGATACCTACTAGGAACCACTGGAATTCTGGGGCATTGGGTGAAATAAAAAAAAATCTGATGATTCCTCTCCTCTCTTTCATCCCATCATTCATCTGATTTTTTGCAAGCCATTTTGTCATTTTTTAAACTGCTGTCAGGCAGCATGAGGGACATGTGGCTGAGTGCTGTAATCCAGATGGTAGTTAATACAAACTGGCAGATGAACGGGTATTAGCAGTCATGTTTTGAGTAACTGCCACAGTACCACTGTGGCTGTGTCTCAGTATGGCTACGTCTACACAGCTTCCCCTCTTCCGCAAAAGCCTATGCAAATGAAGTATGGATTAGCATATTGCCATGCTTCATTTGCATAATTAATTAGGACCTGTTTTTGTGCAAAAACCCCCTCTTGTGCAAGAGCCATTTTTCCTGAAAAAATGAGGAAGAACGGCTCTTGAGCAAGAGGGGGTGTTTTTTGGAGCAAAAAGGTTCTGTGTAGATGGTATCTTTTTGTGCAAAAACGAGTCCTAATTAATTAGGCAAATGAAGCGTGGCAATATGCTAATCTGTACTTCATTTGCATAGGCTTTTGCAGAAGAGGGAAGCTGTGTAGACAGAGCCTGTGAGAACAGGAGGAGGATGAAATTGAGCAGTGATTTCCCTACCTTTTCCAAGAATGGCTTCTCTTAGTGGTTGTCAGGAGTTATTTGCTGCTATCAAGAAACTCTGACTCCTTTTATAACTTATTTTAATGAAACTCTCTATTCCTAGTTACCTTAGTGTGGGTTTATTTTACATGTTTACCATATCTCTTTGTAATTTCTTCACCTTTGGGAGGGAGAGGAAGGAAATGTTTATCTAGCTGATTTTAAAAAACAAACATGTTAGAAGTTGCTCAGAGGCAGTGTCCCCTTGAAGCCAAATACTTGGGTTGCCACCCAAGATAGATTCAGATGCTGCCCAGTTGATTAGCAGAGCACCCACAGCCAGCAACATGTGTTTCTGCTGTTGGTGCACATCCACATATGCCTGGGTGAGCATAAAGTTTATTCTACATGTGGATGGAAAAATTAGAGAGAACATTGCTTGGTGGTATGGAATGTTTTAAGTAATCCTGGTCCAAATGAAGAAGTTGGCAGAGGGCAGGAGACTAATTCAGTGTATCATGCCTCTGTAATATATGTCCCGGTGATATCATGTCTACATATGTGATCTGTAGCCTGCGCAGGCTTTTGGTGTTGGATTCAAGGAAAGGTGCTGCATGTGGATAATTTAAAATCAAGTGATCTTTTTCATAGTTAAATATTCTGCTAAAACACATTGTTTTTTCTGAGATTAAATGTTCATCTTATATTTTTGGATACTAAAATTACTTGGATCCAGATCCTCAAAGGTATTTAGGTTCTTAATTTCCATTGAAAGCAGTGGAAGTTGGGATCCTACATTTCTTTGAAGATCTGAGCCTAGGAGAAAACTGTAGCTGAATCCTCCAGGAATTCCTGGCTCCTGACAAAAGAAATCTTGATATAGAGCATTAAATCCTGCTCATCTTACTCAAAAGGCCTTAATAAAGTCAAACAGCTATTAGTAAGGATTTAGCCCCAAATCATTTTATCTGAGCACTTATATTGACTGGACAATATAATAGTTAAATTCTGCCCAGTATTTAAAAATAGAAGCAAGTAACCTTCCTCTTTCATCTCCCAGCCTATAAAAATAGCTTGGCTAATTTATACAGTTTTTAAATTAAATGTTCATCTTATATTGTTTGGATACTAAAATTACTTGGATCCAGATCCTAAATTAAGGAAATGAGTTTGGCATTTAGTTTTAGAAGTGGGTAGGCTTGTGGTCACTGCTATCACTGATTTAGATCTATAAGGAGGTGCATATATCTTATGAAAACATTCCTCTGTGGACCAATAGGTTAACTGAGATCCCGTGGTCAGCTATGAACAGTCCTAATGGATGGTCTGAACAGGGGGCTGGAACTGTTTTTACAGTGTGGGTGCTGAGAGCCACTGAACTGAATTGTAAATCCTGTAAATAATGGAAATCACTTCAAACCATGCAGTGCTGCAGTACTCCCTGCACCACTGGTTCCAGCACCTATGGGTCTGAATGTTAGGGATGTTAAAATGGGTTTATTTTTGTAAACATGTAACTTGACATGTACACATGGGGGACAGAAGGGAGCTTTTAAGCCTCTGGTCCAGCATCGGCTCTTCCCTGATACCTCCACCCTCCTCAGAGGCAGCAGTGTGTGTATGTGGGGGGGATACAGCTCCATGGGAGCTGGCTCTAAGTGCATTCTGGCTCCTGGGGTGCCCCCTGCCCCCCCTCCCTGTGCTGCTGCCTCTGATAGAGAGGCAGCAGTAGGAGGGCTGGGGAGTCAGGAGGGAGCTAGTACATGTGGGGAACCAGCAGCAGTGCAGGGAGAGCAGGCAGCTCCACGGGAACCAGTGCTTGTGGGTAGCCGTGGCAGCAGCATCGGGGGGATGGTGCATGTAATTATGAGAGTTAACACTGCACATGGGTACATGTTAACAACCCTACAGAATATCAAGGTATGACCAGGTGTCCGGTATTCACCCGGACAGTCCGGTACCTACAGAATATCAAGGTATGACCAGGTGTCCGGTATTCACCCGGACAGTCCGGTATTTTTGCTTCCTGTCTGGTAAAAAAAAATTCAGAGAATACCAGACACCTAAAATGTCCGGTATTTTCTGAATTTTTCCCCGTCCAGGAGGTGAAAATGCCGGGCACCTGGCAACCCTGTAAACACACATCGCCTGGCCTCTTCTCCCCCCCCCGAGCCTCCCCTGGCTCCCAACACCCCCAACCCCCATGCTTACCTGGTTCCCCAAGGCTGCCGGCACAAAATGGCTGCCCGCCAAAAGACCTAGGGGAAGCAATGCTTTCCCCTGGGTCTTAGTGCGCAACGGCTCCCCTGCACTCACTGTTAAAGGGGACATGCTGTTTTTAATGCTGTTTTATTTTATTTTATTTTTTTTGGCTTAAGTCCTTTTTTGCTCAACAACTTTGGTCTCCCTCCCTTCCCCCCCCCCCAATAGAATTTTTTCCCATTTTTGGGGGGGGGGGGGGATGTTTGGTATTTTTGTTTCAACCATCTGGCAACCCTACCTTAAACTAAATTCTTTTTCAAGGGAACATCCATGCAGAGAGTGGTACACTGTTGCAATGACTTGTTAACAGTGACTTGTGATTCTGAGGAAACTGGCTGCTGCATTTGATATGAGCTGGAGCTTTATTCTTAAATATGAGGTGAAGTAATTAAGTCTAAAGGTAACAAATTCATAAATCTCTCTGAGCAGACTATGTCCAATGAGATGTGACACAGATCTTCTGTCCATTTGCAGATGGAAACTCATTTTTTAATCTCATAGCTATTTGGGCATCCATTGGCCCTGAGGATTGCAAAAAGATCCCAAGTCCTAAAAACCAGGTTGACAATTTAAAGACAGATCAAGCCTTCATCAGTGAAGGGTGTTACAGAAGAGGCAAGTTCTTTGAAGCCTTCTCCTCTTCTTACCAGCATTGTCTTAAGATTATCTTTAGCCAGCTGCTCTTCATCCAGGTCCTGGTTTCTTCCCAACATAAAGGTAACTGGGAAATGGTCCTAGGCACAGGGTACAGTCCAGTGTGCATCCTTTTGGAGCCTGGTAAGGCAGTACAGGCACCCTGCCTTCAGTCCCCTTGGGGTTTTCCCCAGTAATTCATTTGCAGTGTAGAGTACTAAAGCAACATTTTCCTTCTGGGGACATAATTTATTAAGTTATTTATTATGGTTTCGTTCGGCCCTTCTGACCCATATCCTTCCTTCTCTGGGCTTCCAGTTCACTTCAGGTCCCAATTCCTCTGAGCCCAGGAGCTCTGACTATTGTGCTCCAGTCCCTGGCTTCTTTGGAGAATCTGTCTCACAGTTTCCTTTTGCTTTGGCCCTTAGACTCATAAACTGCTTCCCCTTGATTCACCCCACAGCCCTCCTTCCTGGTGCTGTGCTGTTATTCACTCAGACTTCCTCATCTCACCAGTGTCTGAGTTCTGATCCTGCTTCAAAGAAGTTCCATGGTTTCTGGACCAATTTTTCCTTGGTTTTGGGGCTGTGCTGTGCTGTAACTTGTTTACTGTTCTTATTTAATTTTCCACAGGAATTTATCAGTGTTTGTACCACAACAATAAAGACAGGTGAAAATTAGTGCAAAAAAAAAAAGTAATTTTTCTGGATAAATATTGAGATTATTTTGGTGGGTGGAAAGATGGGGAAAATATTTAGTAGCTTTGAATTCCATACATCAGTGTTGTTTGCTGATTAAAACAGAACTGAAAATACACCATCTCTGAGTTTTTAAGAAAACAATATATCTGTAAGCCCCACATAAAACTTTTAATTTAAATAAGCAGTTCACTGTTGTAGACTTAGAACTATTAGCCTGTAAATATTTATATTTAATTGGGCCACATCATTTGTTGCACATGTAATTGTGAAGTGTAGTCTGTATTTTTGTTTTCTTCCCATTTTAGCATGTCAGATCTTTAAAGTGTTAGCTGCTAGCAGGTTGAAATGTGGATGTGGTATGTGAGAGATTCATTAGTACATTCAGATGTGCATGCACTTCAGAGCATGCATGCCTGTTTGCTCATTGTATGTGTTGTCTAGACCAGTGTTTCCCAATTTTATTTGGCCATGGAATCCTTTTAAACTCGAAATAATTTTGCAGAACCCCTAATAACAGTCTAATATATGGAGCTGAAAAAGTAGACCACAAATAAGTAAGGATAATAATAAACAAATGCTAAACAAGGTCATGAGATCAACATTTAGTGTAATTGCACACATTTAAAAACACAAATCACATAATATTAATTGTTGTTGTTTTTTTAAAATCATAACATGTTATTGTAATGGAATTTTCTCACGGAACTCTTATTTTCATTGCAAGGAACCCTGGGGTTCCCCAGAACACCATTTGGGAAACACTGGTCTAGACTAATGCATAGCTTTATGTCAGTAGGCAGCTTTGCTTATATACACACACAGACTAATGTATTATACATATATCTCATGCAGTGTATTATATTTTCCCAATGAAACAAGTTTATTTTTATATTTTTGAATGATACAATAATAGGATGAACATTGGAAAAAGCTGCATAATACTTTTTGTAAAACCCAGGAATTTTTCTGTAAAAATTGGTTTAAATTGAAAACGAAGAGGCTTACCTATGACCGATATCTTCAGCCCACCAACTTGCAGATTGTGGTTCCCATCCAGGAACCCTTTCCTCTAACCCTGTGCTTCTGCTTTCCTTCCCCAGCTCAAAGCTCATATTAGTAGATCCCTGATTAACACCTGACCCCATTCCCAGATTGTCTGTTGATCTTTCAACATCTGTTTAGGATTCTTAAAGAGGCCATGTCATGGAACAGGGGTTGGCTGGTACGCTCACTCTACTACCTGTAAAGTGGAGAGACTACTTACTAGGTTGTAAAGGAGCTGTAGGGTAGGATACTGTCTGCATCTTGCTTGCATGTCAGACTCTCCCTCAGAAGCTTCTGCATCTAGAGATTGAATACCAAGAGCAAGAGGATTGATATTTGCAGAAGAAGGCTCATACCAACCCTATTATTGTCTTGGTCTGAAAGAAAGAACTTAAATTCATTTGAAATGGCTTATTCCTGCATCATCTTAGAGGCAGCATTGCTTTGTTTTCAGTGGTATATAATGCCATAGAGAGGCCTTGCAGGATGCGTACTGATGTACTTCCATTGTCTAAAAACAAATAAATTGAAACAAAGGTTTTGTTAAGGAGATCTTTCATAAACTCTCTTGAGGAACTCAGTGTGTGAAATGAAAACATGTCTGATGAGCATGATGGTGTTTTTTTCATTGCTGTTGTCTGGTACCATATGTCTTGAAGTGTCTGTCCTTTAGTATTTTGGGGTTTTTCTGTCCCCCTGCCAGAGTGGACAGATGGAAGAGAAACACTATTTTTATAACAAAGCATCTGCTTTACTGGAATGTGATCAGTAACTCATTTACAAGAGAACTACTGTGACCTTTCTGTGTATGTGTAGCCAACAGACTATTGGAATCTTAACTCCAGCTTCCTACCGCTCACTCCCTTCCTGCTGCCTTTCCCTCAGGTTCCTAACACTTAGCCAATTTTTTTATGCACACAATAACATAATTATAATATAATTGAGTGCCTGTTTAGTAAGGTTGTCAGTTTTAATTACTTGTGTAGTAGGAATGTAGAATTTGGATTAGTCATAATTTTGGTATCTGTTGTAATGAGATCTTGGACACGTGCTGGGAATTAAGGATGTTAAGTATCGGGTAATTGACTAATCAAATAGTTGATGCATTTTTGCATCGACTATTCGATTAGTCGATAGGGTGCCTCCGCCTTTGAAGTGTAGCAACAGACCTAGCCCGGCTCCCTACGGCATTTCAAAGTGGCAGCGCCTCGGCAACTGGAGTCCCCAGCTGATCCTGGGCTCCGTGCAGTGCTGCCGCTTTGAAATGCCGTGAGAAACCTGATGCCGGGCTCCCTGCGGCATTCAAATTAGTAGCGCCGCACAGAGCAGCTGACTCCAGACTCCGTGCAGCGCTGCTGCTTTGAAGTACCCTCCTCTTCTTCCCCTCCTTTGCTTCCTCTGTCTGATAGAGGCAGCAAGGGGCGGGGGAAGCGACTACTGTAGTCGACTATCCAGTGTTTCTCAACCAGTGGTACGAGTACCCTTAGGGGTACTCGAGAGAAGTCTGGGGGGTACGTCAACACAACTGATATTTGAAGAAAACTCTTTTACAGCGCTTTATTATTTTTGTATTTTTTACACCCCAAAATGACATCGCCCACCTGGCTATGATAAAGTTGTTTAAACAAATGTGTTGCAATGGTAGAAAAACATTTTGTGTGTCTGAAAATTGTAGGTACTGGAGGTACTTAATTTTTTTTTAAAGGGTACTTTATTAAAAAAAGGTTGAACACACACTGGACTATCCTGTTGACTATCCAATAAGCATTTACTTATTGGATAGTTGACTAGTCCTTCACACCCTACTGGGAATGGGAATTTTCATCTCTCCTGAGATGTTTTACTCAGAACAGGGGAGAAAGAGGTTCAGAAAATCCAGCATGAAAGGGTAAAGTCAAAAGCTGAATGGAAAAGAATAGTTTACAGGGGAAGGGAAATAACTAATTAATGTAAGCTTTGTCTGTAATAGAGCATTTTGGCGGTGCCAACGTGCCTAATATGGCTGTGACATCCACACGTGCAAGAGATTGCAACAGCGCCTGAGTATTTGCAGGTGCCATTATGATTGAAATTGCTTTGAGTAAGACTAAATAGTCTTGTCCACATTAGTGGTGTAGCTAGGAATAGAAATTTGGGTAGATATTGAAGTGGATAAGCAATGATCAAAGGTCTGATGTTGCAGCACCGCCAATAGGGCGGGTAATCAGTCCCAAGCTGCCACCTTTTTCCTCCGAGGAGACCTGAAGTGCTCTCACCTTGGCTACAGTGTGTCATTTTGTACTATTCCTTGCATTTCTTTGCCTGTTTCAGACAGGGCTGAGTGTAGCTTGCCTTTGTCTCCCTTCCCTGTATGGGTTGGACCTCCCTGGTCCAGCACCCTTGGGACCTGAGCGGTCCCAGATGAGGAATTTTGCTGGACCAAGGAAGATCATATCTGGCTCCCCCCATCCCTGGACCAGCTGCCAGTCTCCTGGCTGGCTCCCCCTTGCCGCCCAGCCTCTCTGGCCTGCCGGTCCCCTCAACTTCTTCCCTTCTATGCTGGGCAGCCCAGCTCCCTGCATGCCGGGCTGCCCCACTGTGGAGTGCTGAGCTCCTGGCCCCGCTGGGCAGCCCCGCTGTGGAGTTCTGAGCTCCTGGCTGCCAGCAGCGGGAGCCCAGCCACCGGCCCTGCACTGGGACTCTCTGGTCCTGGAACGTCTGTGGTCCTGCCGGAAGACAGCTGTTGCCTGACCAGGGAGTCCTGGATTACACAGGTTCAACCAGTAGTGGCACTAGGCACCTGCCACTTACTGAGGAGGTACTGCTGGCTAGAACAGTGGTGTTGGATTTACTAATTTGGGTTTATCTTAAAGGTAGTGCCTAAAATAACCAAAAAATAAGCCACTCTCACTGAAATATTGAGCACACGGGGGTCTGCACCCATTTGAATCACTTTAAGAACTGGTTTAAACTAGTGAAAATTTCTTATGTAGACATGGCCCAATTTGATACCTTCCCTGAACACACAGGAGTCAACTTGGGAAACTCTGGAACACCATCTGGTTTGAGATGTACCCCCTAGTTTGCATGGAAGCCACTTGTCTCATGTCTTGAATGCTGTACTTTATTATACGCTTGTGAGCAAGTGAATCTGTCTGTCCGTCCATCCGTCCGTTTGTTCAGGAACTCCTCCTAACTGGTAAGAGCTAGGGCCACCAAATGTGGTATGCAGCTTCCTCTTATCATAACTTACAGTAGTGATGTAAAATCCTGTTTAATGAGTTAACCTTGGAGAGCTGGAGCTATAGAAGAATTTTGAATGCTTCTAGGATGACCGCAACAAAGTCACATCCTCCCTCAATTAGTAAACAGTTGTCATGATGAGAACTGACTCACATCACAAAATCAGTCCCACCATCCATGCCTACCATCTCTAATAGTTGCCTAATTATCAGCATTCATCCACCTTTTATTGTTCTGGCCTTTTGAGTGTTCTCACCAAGATTAGACTGAAATAATGGGTAGGCACCCAGATGAAATAGCAGAAAATATGAACTCTCTTGATTGAGCTTAGGTCTGCTATCTGAGGACTCTACAATGGAAAGATGAGAGAACAAGTAAGTGCTTTTGTTGTGGGCTGTGTAGGAATATTTTATCCTTTAAATTATGGCCATCTTGAAGCTTCTCAGCAGTATGGAATGTGGGTCATTCTGCAGCCAAAGATGAATTATTAGACAGAGTGAAGGTGACACAGACTTGCTTAATAAATCCCAATTTCATTTGCAGAGTCATGCAGTATCAGCTGGTTGTCACAGTCACCTGTCTGGTGTGTGTGTAATTATTTTTTGGGGGGAGGGCTAATGATGATCAAGTCTGATTAATTAAATGGCTCTTTGATTTTCAGGATCTTGTGTAATGCATGGCACTCTCCTACACACACATTTTTTTAGGTGATTTCTGTTTATTTTCCTGATAGAACAGTCCTGGATAGCTCCAGGGTAAGTGCTGGGTGGCAGAATGATGAGCATGCTTGATTGGAAATAGGCATCATGACATTAAAAAAAGGTCTTTCTGTACAATGAGCATTTCATTAGCCAGTTGGGTGAAGTCCTGCATGTGTGTGAGCAGTTATATCCAAGCATCTTGACGGTGCCTGTTTGAAGTCAGAGTTTCAGGAGGAACTCGGTACTCTGCTTCAGCATGCTTTACCAAAAGCCAGGTTTTGAAAGTGTCCCTCATTGCTAGCTTGTGGCTAGTGCTTAATTTGTCACGAGAGGTTCTGGGGTTCAGGACTTTTTTTAACATTCATAACTGATGCAGCAAGCCCTTAGGTGCCTGGGCCATGAACTGCAAAGCCGAGAGGAGCATTGGTTGTGATTATTGAAATCGTGCTGATAATTTGGAGTACCTCATGGAAAAGTGCCAAATTTCATTTGAAACTATCCTTGTTTCCTTTTAATAGCCATACCAATGAAGTGCTTCTGCTGGTGGTGTGCAAGACTGTGGCTGGAATGTGCATTGGCAACCCGAGGCACCAGGACAGTTGATATCAAGGATATCTTATTTGGTTAAATAAATAACATCTGAATGCTGCATAGAATTAAGATGAAGATACATTTACTTTCCCTTAATTATTTCCTCATATTTTAAATGGGGCAGTGCTCTAGAAACGGCACCCCCCACTGCAGCTTGAAGAAAAGGAGACACTGATGCTGTGAATGCCAAGCTGGGGTATGAGAGAGAAGCAGAGACCCTGTTGGGACAAATAGAAATGGACATGTCCATGGTCTAGGGCAGGGTCAGCAACCTTTCAGAAGTGGTGTGTCAAGATATAGCTTTTTCACTTCTGTTTACAGATCTGCATGCTGGGGGGAGGGGGAGGGGGGAGAAGGGGCAGGCTGGGTACAGTGACCATATTTTCTGAACCAGCTGCAGCTAGGGGAGAATGGTTTATTTTCAATTATTAAACAGGCTACACATTTTAACTTTTTCATGTTAGTTTATGAAACTTCATTTTAAATGAAGTAAAATATTAATGTATGCCCAACACAAAAGGTGTTTTTCAATGTGTTCTTTATTTATAGCAGGGGGTGGGTACCTTTTTGGGGTCGGGGGTCACTGACCCACAGAAAATTCGGTTGGGGACCACATAAGTGAGAAGCAAAAAAACTCCTCCAAAACCCCCCAGCCCTCACTGATGTGCCTCCAACTGAGATGCCTCACAGGGTGAGGGGAAGAGACAGGAAAGACTGAGGTTCAGGATTTCCCATAGGCCAGATTTACTTTTCTGGGGTTCCAAAGTTAGTGGGTTTTATGGACTCTCCCCCCCTCCCCTCCCCCCCTTGGGCTCTGGAGTAGGGACAAAAATTAGGAGTTCAGTGTGCGAGACAGGGCTGCCAGTGAGTGGGATAGGGGTGGGATGCAGTATTTGAGAGGAAGGTAGGATGCAGAAGGGGAGAGGTTGCGAGGTCTGAGTGGGAGGGTGCAGAAGCAGGCTGGGAGTAGGGTGTCTGGCCAGGTGGAGGGAGCAGGAGCAAGGGAGGGTACAGTGTGTGGCCAGGAGGAAGGGTGCAGGAGCAACGGTGTATTCAGGAACAGGGTGGGGTAGGTTTCTGGGCCAAGCCAGGTGAGAGAGTGCAGGATTAGGACGGAGGTAGGGTGTCTGGCCAGGAGGGAGGATGCAAGAACAAGGGAGGGTGTTGGAGCAAGCTGGAGGTGTGGGGTCTTGGCAGGGAGGAGTGAGTGAGTGAGGGGGATTGGGATGTGGGAGTCTGGGCATGGTGGGGGACGCTTACCTGGCTTCCCTACCCCTTGCAGCAGCCGCCATAGCCATGCAGTCCCAGGCCCACCCCAGATGCCGGAGGCGCCACTGCCGTGGTCCCGGGCCAGCCCTGGAGGCTGGACGCGCTGCTACCGCAGCCGTGGTCCTGGGTCGGCCCTGGAGGCACCACTGAGGAGCCTCAGCCCAGCGCTGCCTTCTCCCACCGCAGCCTAACCTGCTGCCAGGGAAGAGGGAGGGTTCCAGCGGCTGTGTGGAGGAAGAGGGGTGGGGCTGAGCTCCCGTCACATGTACCACTGAAAATTGTCTTGCGTGCCACTTACGGCACGTGTGTGCTGTAGGTTGCCAACCCGTGGCCTAGAGTACTGGACAAAATCCTTTGTCTATAGGAAGAAAAATTCAGATCTAGGCACAAATGCCCCTCTACGGTTGTCTGTTTACATTTTTAATTCTAAGTTACTTCTTTGTTGCCGGAATTAACTTATTTTATGTTTATGCAAGTAGTTTTTTGTTTCTTAATATATGAGTGATGTGGTCTCTCTCCATCTACCACAGCTGATCCTCTAGGCCATGGGAGTGATCAAAGGATTGGAAAACATGCCTTAATGGGAAAGTTTGAAGGGGCTCAATTTGTTTACCTTTTTAAGGTTAAGAGGTGACTTGAGCATAGAGTACCTACATTTGAACAGAAATTTAATAATAGAGGGCTCTTCAGGCTAGCAGACAAAGCTGTAATGTGACCCAGTGAGTAAGAGTTGAAGCTAGACAAGTGCAGAATAGAAATAAGGCACAACATTTTAAGTGAGGGGTAATTAACCATGGGAACAACTCAGATGGTTGTGATGGAAATTTTAGTATCAAGATAGGGTGCTTTTCTGAAAGATATGCTGTAGTTCAAACAAGAATTAATTCTGGGAAATCCTATGGCCCATGCTAGGCAGGAGGTCAGACTAGATCCGTGATGTCCAACACATTAGCCGCTAACCATATGAGGCTATTGACCGGTTGAGTGTGGCTATTTGGCTTGACTATAGTGGCTACTGCTTCGGAACTGGTTGGACGCCATAGGACTAGGTGGTTTCAGTGGCCTAGTCTATGAAAGGAATAGCTTGACTTCAGCTGATAGGTGAAAGTGAGTATTTTCTCTATCCCACTTGAGTGTTGGGCTAGAGCCAGAAATGGTCAGAGGATCATGTTCGTTACTGGTATGACACCAGTTGAAGTCAATAGCTTACATGAGACCTGTAGTTACTCAAAATAGTCTAGAGAGGTCTGGGTGTGGAGTACTTGGAGGCGTATGTGAATGAAACATAAGAGGAAGTGAAATTGAAACAGTAGAGCTTATTTGTGATGTGAGGAGTTGGTGGTTAATGCAGAATAGTCCTTGTGAGTGTGAATTTGTTAAAATTGAGGCTAGTGATGCTGGATCCCAAGCAAGTGTAAGGAAGGCTTCAGGCCCAGCAGAGCAGACAGCCTGAGGCAATATCATGAGGTGGAGGACAAACCCCTTCCGGCTGAGGGAAGCTGCTAGACGGCTCTTAATACATTTAAAAAGCAAAGGCGCAGCCGGAAGGACTTGGCACGAGCTGGGACAGCTGATTCTGGCTTGTGATCGATCCCCCTGGCTGCACCTCTACCTCACCTGCCCCCCTGTGGAGATGGTGTTGTGGGGAACCGGTTTTTAAGCTGGCTTCCCCATAGCACTGGCTCCTGCTTCCCCCTCCCTTGCTGCCTCTCGCTGATAGAGGCAGCGGGCATGGGGAGAGGGAGTGAATAGTCAAGTGAGTTCTCGGCTACCCAGTAAGTATATGCTTATCAGGTACAGTAATTCCTCATTTAACACAATAGATGCGTTTCTGAAAATGTTCCTGCTAAGCAAAAACGTGCTATGCAGGGTCAATTTTCCCATTCAAAATAATGGAGAAGGTGGAGGTTGTGTTTCAGGTGGTGGTGGCAAGGTCAATTTTTGCTGGGTCATCAATGTCAACATTAGATGATGTAGATGGAACAGGGCTATCTTGTTCATCAGCTGATTTTTTTTTTTTTTTAGGTTGAACAGGAAAAAAAACTTTTGATAGAGAGCTGCTTTGCTGCTTTTTGTTTTTCGTTGTAAAGTTGATTGTAGCAAGATATGGTGCTTTCTAAGCTTTTTGCTACTTTTGAGCTCCATTCACGATCAGGATCATTCTCATAAAAAATGATTATATCACTTATAAACACAAGTCACCGCGGTTTGTTAAAACACAAAGATAAACACGTGAGTGAGCGGAAGAGTGCTGTGACCACGTGTATTCATCCACTCATGCGTAATACCACTGTTTTCACCAACTTCGCCACGCGAAGTAGTCCGCCACTTGTTTATTTTCGTGTTATTTCGGGGACGGTCGTGTTATTTGAAAAACGTTTCCTAAAAAAAAATCGTGCTATTGCTATTGCAAAACCTGTTAAGCGGGCACATGTTAAACGAGTAATTACTGTAGTTAACTAGTTGCTTACATCCTTGGTGCTTAAGCTTATGGGACTTAGACATCTGGGCTTGTGCTGGAGCTCTGGCTGTAGGGCTCAGCAAGGTGGGAGAGTGCCAGGGCTTGATGTTCAGGCTTGGGCTGCACCCCTACATTGCAATTAACAGCCCCTTAGCCTGGGAAAGAGCCTTCGTTCTGGAACCTAGAAAATTCCCTGTGCATTTATAAGTTTTCTGTCGTTTGGAATCCATGTGTTGATGCAGTTTAAACATTAGTGGTTCCCTGATCATGGTTATAGTAAAACGGCAAGGATCATTTTACATTTGTAGATGCTCAAAATATCTCGACACCCTTACAATTTTTCAAAGTCAGGGAGAAAGAAAAATACAGTTAGCATTAAGTATTTTTTGAGATTTTAATTATGATCTATCATATGGACCCCTTGAAGGAAAATTCCCTAAAAATTACTAGAAAATGCTTGTGTTGTATGCAGTATAGTTTGATAGTGAATGGTCAGCTGTTACCAAGATCTGAAAACAGAATTGCTCTTCCCTAGCAACAACTGAAGTTGGTTGTTAGGTTGGCTCCTCAGAGGTATGCAAAGATGGATGATAGATACAGAGCAGAGGATTAATGTTTTTTGTTTGTGGGAAGCATTACAAGATGTTTTGTGGAATGTGCTAGAGGTTTGTGAATAGTGTCAGAACACATAAAAGCAGTAGATGCCACCAGCTAACAAAAGGCTGATCATGCAAACTGCAATGTAATCTATACAAATACAACCTATGCTGTTGGGAGAGGTGGGAGGTTTTTCTTCTCTAGTCTAGTAATTTCAGAGACAACCAGTCCTTGAGCGAGAGGCAGAGCTACAACAGGATGTTAGGGCAGAATGCAATTGATTCTTTGATCATGTCTATTGGCTTGTTGCTCATGCCAGCTATGAGTTACCATGCTAGCAGCTTTGGAGTTTTTTTGTGCCTCTATAGTTTTGCTTTAAATTTGGCAACTAGTTGGATTTGGGAGTTTAGGGCAACTGTTAGTGCAGGATGGGCAAGCTCTGTGGGCCGGATCTGGCCCACCAAGTGGGTTGATCCAGCCCACAGAATTCCTGCCACTCCCCTGCCCCCAGGCCAATCAGGGCCTAGGGACGGGGGAGCGTGCAGCACTTAGGGCTGTTGCTACATTTCAAAGGTGAAAGTGCTGAAGCTTGGGGTCAGCTGGGAACTTCCCTGCTGACCCTGGGCTCTGTGAGGCACTGCCGCTTTGAAATGCTGCAAGGAGCCCGCCGCTGGGCTCCCCACGGCATTTCAAAGCGTCAGCGCTGCATGGAACCCAGGGTCAGCTGGGGAATCCCCAGCTGATCCCGGGTTCCCCATGCCATTCAAAGCCTCCGTGCTGCACGGAGCAGCTGACTCTGGGCTCCATGAGGTGCTGCCACTTTGAAGTATTTGATAGAGGTAGCAAGGGGCGGGGGGGAGCGACTAGTCAACTATCCTGTTGACTATCCAATAAGCATTTGCTTATCGGATAATCGACTAGTCCTTTACATCCCTAGTCTCCTCCCGCCCTGCAAGGGGATTGGCACTTAGTTAACCACCAGATGCTGCTCTGCTGGCGGGTGACTCTAAGTGTGGCGCTCCCTTGCAGGGTGGGGGTAGACTATGCGTGCTCTCTTTGCCCTCAGGCCCTGATTGACCTGGGTGCAGGGAGGGGAGCGTGTGAAGTCTCCTTCTACCAGCATGGGTGCAGGTGCCTAGAGGGAACTGCCAGCTGTTCAGAACATCTGGTGGTTCTCTCAGGGGGAAGGGGCAAAGACTTCACACGCTCCCCCGCCCCCAGATGTATCAGGGTCTGTGGGTGGGGAAACAGGGAAGTATCCTGGCACCTGCCCCTCCGCCTGAGGCTCAGCCCCTTCCGGGGCCACTTCTAAAATTTCTGAAGTGGTTTGCTCACTCCTGTTAACGTCAAGCTGTCCTGCAGAAGCTCAAGAGCAGGAATATTAACTTTGGAGGAGACAGTTAAGAACTGGGACACAAACAACAAATCAGTTGGGTGTTCTGTACTTAGATTTCACCAGCCAGTTAGTTATCAAGTGTAAACTCCTCAAGCAATGTAACAGCCTAACCATTTTGTTAGTCTTCAAAGTGCTACCAGACTGTTTGTTGTTTTTCCTATTAGACTAACTCGGCTACCCCTCTGAAGCTTTTGAACATTGAGTTACAGTCCCCTTGGGTATGCTAATCTTTCTTGACATCTGGGTGAGCTTGCCTTTGGTGTAAGAGACTATCTGAAGTCAAAGGACTAGTCACTTAGGTGCAACTGACCTGGTGTCTCACATTCAATACAAATAATTGTAGCCAATCCTATAAAGCAGGGGTTACAAACTCACTTCTTTAAGGTGCTACTAGACTATTTGTTGTGTTTTAAGTTTTTCAGTATCTTTCTTTCCCACAGGATCTTCATTATCAACATTAATTATCACTGTAGATGTAGAAAGTGTGTGTGAGAGGCTGAAGCCCTAATGACCCTATGACATACCCTGGAAGCAGTTTTTTAATAAATCCCTGATTTCAGCTTGCTTGTCTTCTGCCTCTTTTGCATAAATGTAGAATGCAGAATATGCAATTGCACAAAATGCTGGGCAGTATACTAGTCCCAGTTACTAGATTGAAGATTTGTATTGGGAGATGTCAGAAATGCTAGTTAATTTGAGTGTTTTTGTTAATTGCGTGCTGGATAACAGAGCTTTTACTATAATAAACGTCCTTTTCCTGTCTGGTAATATGCATAGTTTCACTCTTACAATGCAGATGCTCACATTACCTTACAGTATAAGATACAGCTGTTATAAGTCGGGTCCTACCAACTTCATGGCCATGAAAAATGTCATGGTCTGTGAAATCTGGTCTTTTGTGCTTTTACACTATACTATATAGATTTCACAGGGGAGACCTGTGTTTCTTAGATTGGGTGCCCTGAATCATAAGGGTGTGTGTGTGGAAGGTCACAAAGTTACTTTAGAGAGGGTTGCAGTATTGCCACCTTCTGTGCTGCCTTCGGAGGTAGGTGGCTTGAGAACAGTGGCTACTGGCTGGGTGCCCAGCTCTGAAAGCAGCACCCTGACAGCAGCAGTGTGCGTGGCAAACCATACCATGCCACCCTTACTCCTGCCCTGCTACTCGCTGCAGCCCTATCTTAAAGCTGTGCTCCCAGCCAACAGCTACTGGTCTCTAGCCATCCAGCTGTGAAGTCAGTGCCGTTGCAACAGCATTGAAGAAGTAAGGGTAGCAGTACAGCAACGCCCACTACAATAACCTCATGACCATCCCCCCACTCCTAGGGCTGCGAAATTGACCAAAATGGACCATGTGTATGGTTGGGCCCTAGTTATAAGTTAGATTGATGCAATTTACACATATTCAATAAAGGCTAAACATATTTTTATAATTCTAATACCCATTTTAACAGTACTAACCCAGGTGAACCAGACTGATTTTTCCAGATGTGTTTCTCAGTATTCAAGTGAGACATGGGGACCTTGACGTAAGGGGTGGAACGTGGTCAAGGAATGCACTTTTCTGTGGAGGAGGTGCAGGGTTTGGGACAGGTTGTCTGCTAAAGGAAGCTCAGAGTAGCGGATTGGGATGCAAGGTTTGGGAGGGGGGGTATGGGTACAGGAGAGGATTCTGGCCTGGGGGAAGAGTGTCAAAGAGGGTGCAGAGTCTGGGAGGGGGTTGTGATTTGGGGGAGGGAGGTGCAGAGGGTTTGGGTGGTGACCTGGGACAGGGAGTTGGGGTGCCAGAGGCACTTACCTGGGTAGTTCCCAGCCAGCAGCCCAGTGGGACTCAGGCAGGCTCCCTGCCTGCCGCAGCCCCGTGATGCTCAAAGCGGCATTGGGCTGCTCCCTGCCAGAGCATCCTGGCGGGGTGGCCTGGATCTGACCCATGGCCTGGATCCTGACCACCCTTGGCATAAGCTGGCACCTGGTTTGCCAGTGTCACAGTCAGCTACCTATCTAATAGCATAACATACTGATATTTCTAAGAACGTTCAATAGGATACTGTCTGGGCTAAGCATTCTCTGAGAGGGCCCCTCCAGTTTGGAACTCGCTCTGTCCCCCTCTTGATTTATAATACCCCTAGTTTATTAACATTCAGGTCACACTACATAGTGTGCTGTAAGGGAATAGTAAAGCTTCAGTTGATCTTAAATATATTTTTGTTGCTATTTGGTTTATTGTGAAACTGTTGTTTAATGGCTTGTGTTCAAGAATCTTTAAGGAGCACCTAGAGAAGTGGTCTCTAACCTTTTTACACCCAAGATCACTTTTTAAATGTCAGAACAAGCCAAGATCTACCCCGTCCCTTCCCCAAAACCCCACTCCTTCTTTGAGGCCCTTCCCTCACTGTTCTCCTCCTTTCCATCACTTGCTATCCCCAGCCCTTACTCACTCTCACTGAGTTGAGACAGGAGGTGTGGGCTCTGGGGTGGGATTGAGGGATTTGGGTGTGGGAAGGGGTGAGAGGTGTAAGCTCTGGGAGGGAATTTGGGTGCAGGAGGAGGTAGAGAAGGGGATGCTGGCCAGGGGAGGGGGCTCCAGACTGGCGAGTGTTGGGATCAGGTGAAGGGTTGGGGTGCTGAGCAAGCCACAGGCTTGTGGATGTGAAGGTGCAGGAGTTTGGGTAGGGGTGTGTGAAGGGGTCAGGGGAAGGAGCTGGGAGTATGAGGGGCTCAGGACACAGATTTGCAGTGTGTGGATGGTGCAGAAGTGTTATGGCAGAAGACTGAGGATGTGGGGATGCAGAAGTTTGGGGATGTGAGAGGCTTAGGAGAGGGGGTTCCAATGTATGATAGGCTCAGATTTGGGTTCTGGGGTGTGTGTGTGTGTGTGCAGGAGTGTAATGATGCTGTGGCCAGATGGGGGCTTGGCCCCAACTGGGGGCTTGTGGAGAGGCTTCATTTTGAAATAAAATATTATGTCAGACAGGTTTCAGCATTGTCTTTATTTATGAGAGGGGGTGGGGAACCTGTTTTGAGTCAGGGGTCACTGACCCACAGAAAAGTCAGTTGGCGCCACACAAGTGAGATGCAAAAAAACCCCCCCTCCAAACCCCCCCCCCAAGCCTCACTAATGTGGCCCCCACTGTGCTGGTGGGTGCTGGGGGGAGGGGCTGGCCAGGGGGAGCGACAGGGACAGCTGGTGCCAGTATCTGGGGGTCTCAAAGGTGTGTGCCATGTCTGGGGTTTCAGGAAGCACGTGAGCTGCTCTCCCCTTCCCCATACAGCCGACGCGTTTCCTGAAACACCACGTCTGTCATGCGCTAGGGACTTCCTTCCCCCTGCTGCCTTCCTGCGTGGGGGGGCAGGGAGTGGGAGTCCCGGGACTACGCCAGCTCCAACTGCTCAGGAAGCGCGCACGCCCTGCTCCTCGTGCTTCCTGAGAATTTGGAGCTGGTGCAGTCCTGGGACCCTTCTTCCCTCCCTCCTCCCCTCCTCCCCGGCTACGCAGGAAGGCCGCAGGGGGAAGGAAGTCGCCAGTGCGCGACAGACCTGGCGTTTCAGGAAATGCACCGGCTGTTTGGGGGAGGGGAGAGCAGTGCATGTGCTTCCTGAAATCCGGGATGTGGCTCGCAGCTGCGGGACTTTACCCCCACCCCACAGGAAGCCAGTGCTTCCTCCATTGTTGAAGGTAGCATCAACGGGGGCTTCTTCTTGGGGATGGGGGGGGCCCAACGCCTCGTGATCGACTGGTCAAGGTCCCCCCGATCGATCAGTCAATCACGATCAATGGGTTGGTGACCATGGACCTAGAGCAAGGCATAGGTGCTTCGGTATAATAGATCTCTATCTAAATTTAAGTAAATACTCAGAGGTATTCATTCTGATACCAAAACAGAGAAGGAACAAAAATGTCTATTTAAATCAATGTGTTTCTTCTTCCCTGCAGGGCAGAAAGCATTTACCAAGCCTATAAATCTCACAGTATCTCTTGAGTTCCCCCCACCCCCTCCATCACATGTACAGATCTTTCTTCCTCTGTTGTGTCAATGGAAACTTGCAATAAAGAGCACATGTATTAGCAGATTTCTGCTTTGTTTCTGCAGGCCATTTCTCAGTCACACCTGTGTTTTTTAAAAAGAGGATCTTTGCTTAAGCAAATATTTGAACTGTTGATCTGCTTTAGTGATTCTTGTACTTGCTAGAAAAGCACAAAATATAGAATCATAGAATACTAGGATTGGAAGGGACCTCGAGAGGTCATCGAGTCCAGTCCCCTGCCCTCATGACAGGACCAAATACTGTCTAGACCATCCCTGATAGACATTTATCTAACCTACTCTTAAATATCTCCACAGATGGAGATTCCACAACCTCTCTGGGCAATTTATTCCAGTGTTTAACCACCCTGACAGTTAGGAACTTTTTCCTAATGTCCAACCTAAACCTGCCTTGCTGCAGTTTAAGCCCATTGCTTCTTGTTCTATCCTCAGAGGCCAAGATGAACAAGTTTTCTCCCTCCTCCTTATGACACCCTTTTAGATATCTGAAAACTGCTATCATGTCCCCCCTCAGTCTTCTCAAATCCCTAAATCACACTTTAAGCCAGTGTATGCTGGTAGGTCATTCATAACATGGGAAGATTTTTTTTTTAACAACCATGTTCTAGGTTGGGTTACCTAGAACATGGTTTAACACATAATTATGAAAAAGGAAACCCTATATGAATCCTAATGCAGATGTTCTTGGTCTTATTCCCTGATGTAAAATATGATTCCAAAAATAGTCTGCATTCCAGTTCATATAGGTGTGCTTCTTTACGATCCATATTCTGCCTATTGGTATGAACTTGTGAAGCATGAGGAATGCTGACAGATTCTGTAATTTATAGCACAGTTTTTTAACCTTGGGAGAAGCAGGGAAAGTTCCACATTACGATTCCTACCTCTTGTTTTGCACAGGATTTATTAATATTTCATGTATCTCAATTCCAGTGTGTGTTATACTATGATCGGGGGCAGGTGGGGAAGAAAGTAACCCTTTCCACACTCTGAGAAGCTATAGTTCCCCAAAGGGCCATTTATAGCTGGAGACAGCTGAGGTGCATCACGTCCTCCATTCCCTAGTCATAGTCACAGGACTGGGCAGACGCTGCAGGGAGAAAAGCATAGGCAGCACCTATAACAGCTCTGTGTCCACAAAAGGACTCCTGCATGCCAGGGAAATCTCCAGGCAGGAATGCCTTCACTGCATTCATGCCATCTGAGTGGTGCGTAGGGAGCTGGGCAGGGCAGAGAATCTGTTCTATTTTGAATCTTTAGGATATGATTAAATTACAATAAACTGACTTTTTCCATCTAAAGTGTAAAGTTTAGATATGGGGTCCAGCCGCTTGTGTGTTCAGTTCTTATAGTCACCCCCTAGCTGTAACCCTTGGCACCATATTATATGGAACCTGGCCTGGCCTGTACTCTTGTGGCAGAAGGATTACATATCCCTTAATTTACTGTAAAATAAGGCTAACTAGTTTGCCCATTTTGTGTTGCAGGTTGGTTTTTATATGCTGTTTTGAGGATGACACCAAAATATGAAAAACAGGTAAGTGATTTTAACAGTAATAAACAAGTGCCAAGTTTGATGGGGAGTATTGATAGACTGTTACAAAACAAAGGTCAGTAGACCGGAGCTTGGAAGATCACAGGGGAAAGCTAACTTGCTGGGTAACCATTAGAGTAGTAATTTGCAAACTTTTTCCAGTCCGTTCCTCCCCTCCCCCGGCCCGAAATTAATGGAATTTTCCATATCCCCCCTCCATTACTGCATAGCCAAGGCTTACTAAGCAATGGAGCTTGGATGAGAAGCTGGAGCTAGAGGCCGGCTGGTCTACGGGTGGAGTGGGACAGGGGTGGATCTGGGCCAGAGGCAGACCAGGGCTGGGGGAAAGGTGAGATTGGAGCTGAAGCAGGGGCTGCCTTGTGGGGGCTGTCTCAGGCCTCATTACATTCCCCTCTTGAACCTTCCTCTATGTCCCCCTAGAGGCACATGCCCCACAGTTTGGGGACTACTGCATTAGAGCTTAGTGAGCAATGGGAAACTGACAGTAGAAGGGTATGTGGTACTGGAGGAAGAGAGAGATGCATCTGTGACAGAGACCAGACACCTCAAGGATAAAACAGTGACAAATCATCAAAACCAATAATGGCTTAAAACTGGGGAAAAAAAAGGAAAAAAATTCAAAAACTAAGATAGGATGGAGTTTCTCCCACTTTCAATATCTATAGCAGTGATCTCCAACCTTTTTAAGCATGAGATCACTTTTTGAAATTAAATGGAATCCAAGATCTACCTCAAATATAAATACCCTTGCCCCGCCTCTTTCCCACCCCTTCTCTGAGGTCCCGCCCCTTCTCACTCCATCCTCCCTCCTTCCCCATCCCCCCTCCCTTTCAACAGGCTGGGGCAGATGATTGGGATGGAGGCTTTAGTCTTGGATTAAGGGATTTGAAGTGTGAGGGGCTCTGAGCTAGCCTGGGGCAGGCAGTTCGGATGTAGGAGGGGTTCTAGGTGCAGGCTCTGGGAGGGTGTTTGGATGCAGGGGTGCTTGGGGCTGGGGCAGAGGATTGGGGTGTTGGACGGGGTTCATGACTGGGACAGGGTTTTGGGATGTGGGCTCCAGTTGGGCACTGCTTACCTCAGGTGGCTCCTGATTGGTGGTACAGTGGGGCTATGGCAGGCTCACCTCTGCCCTGGCCTTGCACTACTCCCTAAAGCAGCCAGCAAACTCCTTCCCAAGTCCTGTAATGCCCATCTGCTTTGTGGAGAAAGGATACAGAGTGGGAGAGGGGCACCTTGACATCAGTGCCCCTCTTCTCCCTCCCCTGCCCTGCATAGCAAGCAGGAGGTTCCCCAGGGGGAGGGGCAGCTCCAAGGCAAAGGGCAGGAGATGAGCAGCAGTGAGGGGAGGGGCAACTGAAGTGCCGGCACTTGGTAGCCTTTTGGCCAAAGCAGTCAGGATCACCTGTCAGAGGCTCCAAGATCTACCAGCGGATCAGATCTACTGGTTATTGACCACTGATCTATAGTGACTGAAGAACCCCTCTGCTCCCCCTCCTCCCACTGCAAACCCTTTTGAAATGGAAGGGGTTTGGACTGATGGGCATGCATCCAGATCTTGGGGAACAGTCACAAGGTGGGAATCTGTCCAGGATCCCTCCTATAGCTAGGGGTACACGGATACTGTTCTAAGTAGTGATTTGCATACTTATTTGATCGCACCCTCCTTATGCGCGTCTGTAGTAATTTACCCCCCTGAACACCTGGCCAGCAGCTTCCACTCTCAGCCTCCCGTTCTGAACACAGAGTGACAGCTGCTGGCTGGGTGCCCAGCTCTAAAGGAAGTGCCACTGCCAGCAGCAGCACAGAATTGTGGGTGGCATGTGTAATATGGCCACCCTTTCTTCTCTGCTACTGTGGGCAGCAGCGGTGCCTTCACTGCTGGGTACCTGCTCTGCAGCTACCATGTTCTGAAGGCAGTGCAGAAGTAAGGATGGCAATACTGTGACCAACACCCCCGCCCCCCGTAGCCTTTTGACTCAGGATTCCCACTTTGAGAGATGCTTTGTACTTCTGTATATTTTTGGTGTAAAAATACACAAAAGGCCACATTTCAGAATCCAGGATGCAATTTTTCACATCCATGAGTTTGGTAGACACAAACTTAAAGGTGGTGTTTGTTTATGTTTTGTAATCTTTTCTCTTTCTGGGCACCAAACTTCCTTAAAACCAATTATATCCGAGAGCACTGACTGTTGGTTGTTTTTTTTTTTAAAGTGGTCATAGGCCAAAAATGCATGATTGAGCTAGTTCAGCCTTTGATAACAGTGTAAACATCCTGGAAGAGATCCTGAAGTTTATAGATTTTGACCTTCCTCCTTAGCTGGGGGAGAGGGGAGGAGGATTTTTTGGCAGGATAAAATGTAATGAACATCGCAATCTTGTATTCATAATTAAAGGGCCACTGTCCAATCAAGTTCAGACTGTATTTAAAATAGCCTAATAAACTCCCAAGGTTTTAAAAAGCCTAAGATAAAGAAAGAAACATTTCCATGATTATTCAGCCCATTACAAACATAATTTAAATATTCCTCTGCAGTATTTACAACCCAAACATTGAATTTTGTTGGTGGATGAGACTCTTCAAATGAAACCAACTCATTGTCCAGAGAAATGTTAAAAAGCAAAACATCATGAGGTATAAAATGTAAATTCAGATTTAAAAATTCTTTCCCAATTGAATCAGATAAGCTGATGCTAACTGGAAGAAAATTAAGCAACTCAGGTTGGACCTCCCTGGTCCAGCATCCTCGGGACCTGAGCTATCCCGGAGCAGGAGAAGTCAGTGCTCCCCTGCTGGGTGTCCCGCTCTTAGGCTCCTCTCCCTGGGGCAACCTGCCCTGCCACTAGCCCTGCTAACACTGCCCTGGCCCACTCCCTTTCCTGGTGCCCTCCTGCTGCCCCAGGAGACTGGCTGGGACAGACTGGCCGCTGCTGGCCACACTGCTATAGGGTGTTTCCACCTGAGGGTTCCCCGGCCGGGACCTCCTGGCCACACCTTCTTGCCGCTGGGGATTCCCTGGGGTTCCCCCAGCTGGCCGCCCGCCTCTGCTAGCCCCGTTTCAGCCAGGGGAGTTCCCCGGCTGGGACTGCCCACTCTGGCCCCACTGCCACCAGGGGTATCCTGGAGCCGGCCCTGCTGCGGGGAGTCCCTGGGAGTCCCCGGCTGCCTGGCCCAGCTGCTGATAGAGAGAGGTATGAGCCAGGACATGATTGAGATACTTTCTCCCTCACCTCCCTCCCCCCACAGTAGTATTATTATAATGAATGATTTACGGTTGGCTGAATCTACTGCAACAGTAATCTTGTTCTAACTAGCAAGGCTGTTGCTAGGTTTTGATGTGAGTTGATGCTGCTTCCCTTGATTTACTTGGATTTTCTTGTCCATGTCTGTCTCTAAATTACTTGTGGAGCTGAGGGTGTTAGAAAAGCACTTCTGACCTCTGAGAGGCTGATATGTTCTAGCCTGCCGCACTATATCAAGGTGTTAGACTTGAAGCTCCCATTCCCCAAAAATCACTGACAGAATTCTGGCTTTGGTCAGTTTGGGGCTTGTAGAAGATAGGCAAGAAGGTTTGTCAAGGCCTACTCCCCACTCTGGCATGGTAAATGCAGAAGTGGGGGCCCACAAAAGTACCCCAAAACCTTATCTTTCCAGGCTTTGGTATAAAACTTCCCCCCAAAATCCTAAAAACCTAGATTTTTGGGGATAAAAATCTGCTGCCACCACCCAAGTAATGATAAGAAAGCCAGGGGAGAGATCACTTGGGAAATCTCAGCCCTACAGTAAAACCAGGACACACACAAATTAACAATACCAGGTTAATAAAAAAGAAAGAGAAAGAACTTGTATTATCACCACAATACTCCTGTTATAAGCATAATGACTAGATGGAAAAACCACCAATTAATATACTCATGGGGGGACCACCCCACAGGCCAAGAGCTAAGTTACAGAAGAGAGGAAGACCCATTTTTAAATGCACAGACATCAGATTCCCATTCCCAAACCATAAAACAATAAAACCTAACGGATTTATCTAAACTTTACCCTACTTACAGATAGTGAAGAATCTTTTCTTGGAGAGAGAAACATGTCTGTCCCCCTCAGTAGCTGGAGAGAAACTGCCCAGGGACAAAAGAGGGGAAAAACCCCAAAATTCCTTTGTCCCAGTTTGAAATCCCTATCTGCATTTCTATTGGCTGAGCAGATACCTGGCTAGGTAAAGTTAACCCCTTAGTCCCCAGGCTGCTGCCCATCCCTCATGGTCATGACAAGGTTAGAGAGGATTATTGGAGGAGAAAGAGTTGCCCAAGAATGTAGCTTCTGCTGTAGCTCTGCACTTAAAATATAGTAGGAGCTGGGTGGGCAGGCAGGCAACCTGGCTTAGTCCCAGATTACGCTGGGTCCAGGAGCTACCCCCGCTGTGGCTCTGCATTTTAAGGAGCCCATCCAGCTCTTACTACATTTAAACCGCAGAGCCACAGCGGGGATAGGTCTCGGACGCAGCACGAGCTGGGATAGAGAGCTTTAACTGCCTTCCCCTATTGCAGCGGTTCTCAAACTTTTTGGGCTCCGGAGCCCTTTACATGCGTAAAAATTTATGCGAAGCCCCAGCGGTCCACTAATTGTATGTGTTGTACCTATCGATGTTTCCAGTTTGTCAACCTCGCGGAGCCCCTGGAGATGTCTCACGGAGCCCTGGGGCTCCGCGGAGCACAGTTTGAGAAACACTGCCCTATTGTATCGACTACACAATTTGCAAATCACCCACTTCTTAACATCCCTTATATGGGGTGCCTTGGCAACTGAGCTGATGCTCCAAAGAAGACTAAAGGTGGTTCTGGGCCACAAAATCACCCCCTGGAAATTGGAGAAGATTGGAGTCTTGCAATGTTTGGTTCGGGGACCAACTTTATTTAATAGCATTCACCAATGACTGGCCCCGCACCATTTCCAGGTAGTTCATTTATGCTGACCATGTCTGCTTGGTGTCAAGGGACCATGACTTTCAAAAGGTTGAAGACAACATGAACAGTGATATGGATGTGTTAGGTGGCTATTGCAAGAAATGGAGTCTAAAACCAAGTATGTCAAAGAATGGGACAACATGCTTCCCCTTACACCATGCTTAGGGCCAGCTGAAGTGTAACATCTTTTTGAATGGGCAGTGGTTCACTTGCACAATCCAAAAGCAGTGTATCTAGGGGACACCCAACATCATATACTCATGTACAAATATCATCTTATTAAAGTAGCTCACAAGATTAAGAGCAGAAATTGTCTCCTGAATATACTGGTTAAGTCCTACCTGGGAGCAAATGTGCAAAAATTGCATAGTTTGGGGGCATGATCTCTTCCACTCAACTGGCGAATACTGTGTCCTAGTTTGCTTAAACTCTGCCTACGCTAGACTAGTAGTCAACCAGTTGAGCCATAACATAAGAATTATCACAGTCACCTAGTAGCCAACAAAACTTATTATGGTTACCAGCCCTAGCCAATATTTCTTCACTTAATATCTGGCATTGGAGTGAAGGCAATAAATTGATCATCAGGGTATAGGAAATAAACACACTTGCCACTGTTCAGGAATAGAAGAATGTACCCTGCCATTCTCTGCATAGCAGGACTCCTACCTGGACAGTGCAGCACACTTTTCCTCCAGCTGATGTCATCTTCAGAATGGTGGAGGGCAAGTCTGTGCCACTGCCAGTAGTTCCTACATCATCAGGCTGGATTAATGGCTCCTGGCTTTGGGCACCTAGGCTGCTTCTGGAGACAGCTTACCAGATCCGAGTATGATGCACTAAGCCAAAACCAACCATGATGGAGGCATCCAGGACAGCCCACTGGGCATGTGTGGAGGATGCTGCCTGTGTGCTGGGTGGTGGTTCTTTTTGTATTGGGCTTCCCAGAAGTCTTCTCAAGATGAACACTGCTGACTCAGAGGCCATGGATTAGCTCAAGACCATTTAGTTTCCTTAAACTAACACCCCCCAACCTTTCCTTGCCTATATGCAATTGCTATATTATATATAAACATAGTCACACATATGAGTCAACTAACAGTCCCTGCTGTGTGGTGTATCTGAGCTGTAGAAATCATTTTATGGATAAAGTCTAATTTGCAATGATAACTCTCTTCCAAAGAGGAAGCTTTCACATACCTGAAGGTCAACTAATGACTAGTGGGGTATTTTAAATCTTGCTTTTACAACACTGCTTCATTCCCACACAATTCCTATCCCTACTTCTGCTAAGGAGGATAGGTGGGATGAAACTTAATCCAAAACTCTTCCCTAATTGGCCAGAGAGATTTCTGATGACCAATTAAACACTCCTCACTGAATTCTTCCAGCCCTTGCTGATCTAAACAATGAGATTAGGGACAGGGAAATTAACTTGTCAGTTCTATTACTAGAGAATATTCTCCCTGAGTCTCAGTCTTGGTGTGAAATGTGATCCCAATTATCTACTGGTGCAGCTGTACTGGTGGGAGCAATGGTAGAACTGTAGTGTAGCAGGACCATTCTATTTTTACCACCATGGAATCTATGTATTTCCTTTGTTACTTGTATTATTGTAACACTTAGAAACACTCATAGACCAGGGCCTCACTGTGCTGCACATTGTGCAAACAGAACAAAAAGATGTCCCTGCCCCAAAGAGTTTATCATCCTGTAGGTGATTCAAAACATCTGGCTCTGCTAGCTTCCTGCTGGCCATAATCTTTAGTTCTCAGAGAATTGATTGAGAACAGTTTCCTTGTTAAAAAATTACCTTAATAAAGTTAAGTTAATAAATCTAGGGAGAGATAAGAAAATGGCAGGAGAGTTCCCCATTTTAATTGCTTTCCACTTGAGACTGGGTTTTAAGTGCCCATTGTGATCTATAATAGTTGATGGATCTTTCTCATAAAAAGGCCTTGGCAAAGAGCCATTGTGACATTAAAGTGAATTAACAGAGTCACTCATGCATACAGCTTTACTTTACAATTAAAATATGTATTTATGGTTATGGATTTGAATGACAACTAACCTATTGGCTTAAATTAACTCAACATTTCCATTTAACAAGACAGGGCAAAAACAGAAACTATGTGAAAGTTGAGTTGATACAACTGAAGAATAAACCTAGTTTTGCTGTAGGGTTCCTGAAGTACCATGCTGATATTTTTTTCTGTTGACTGGCGAATGGATAGTTTCTACATTGCCTAATGCCTATCCCAAGCTTGCATTGTCTACCCTTCTAGCTAAACCTCTGTCTCTGGGCCTGCTAGACAAACCCTTCCTCTTGGGGCCAAATCCTTACTCTTCTTTGTCCTAGAGAAAGTGATTGCAACTCTCCTCCTAGTAGTCCCCTTTCTGCTACCAGCTCCCTGATCATATAGAAGCGCTGTCTGTTCCCAAACAGGTGAGTATCCCTTACTTAGGGCCCTCTCATCTTTAAATGTCTCGCATTTTTCAACCTGTCACGTTGATCACACTCTTTGGCCTATGTGAATCCCTATGTGTGGGTAACACATCTCTATCACAGCTGAAGACAACTACTTGTTTCAAAAGCCAGAGAAAGTAACAAGTGAGGCGGTCGTTTTAGATTTGATTTTGACAAACAGAAAGGAAT
The DNA here is from genome assembly GCA_019425775.1 of Rafetus swinhoei. Taxonomy (NCBI): domain Eukaryota; kingdom Metazoa; phylum Chordata; order Testudines; family Trionychidae; genus Rafetus; species Rafetus swinhoei. Next base: position 198,093,979 of record CM033424.1, on the reverse strand, counting down.
TGTTTGCTGAGCCCCCACTGGCAGCCCTACACTGGTGCAACTACTGCTGGAATAGTGGCTATGTCCAGACCTGGTGTCCACAAGTCAAGAAGGATGTTGATAAATTGGAAAGGGTTCAGAAAAGAGCTATGCACATGAGTAAAGAATTAGAAAACAAGCCCAATAGTGATAGACTCTGGGAGGAGCTCAGTCAACTCAGCTTAACAAAGAAAGTTAAGGGGTGACTGGCTTAATCTGTAAGGACCTACATGGGGAACAAATATTTGATTATGGGGTCTTCAGTCTATCAGACAAATGTATAACATGATCCAATAGCTGGAAGTTGACTCTAGACAAATTTAGACAGTGACTAAGGTGTAAACTTCTAATGGTGAAAGTTTAAAAAAAAAAAGAGGAGCAATTTACCCAGGGTTGTGGTTACTGAACATTTAAAAATTAAGATTGGAAGTTTTTCTAAAATTATGTTGCAGGAATAATTCTGGGCAGTTCTATGGCTCATGTTATACAGAAGTTCAATTTGGATTATTCTGGCCTTGAAATCTATGCAATTCAGCCGAGGATATTTAAAGAGCTAGCTGAAGCAATCTTGGAGCCATTAATAATTACTTCTGAGAACTCATGGAGGATGGGAAAGGTCCCAAGGACTGGAGAAGAACAAACATAGTTGTGACATACCCAGACTAATGAGCAGCTATGTTCCCCTGCCTTCCAACCTGGGGTGCACTTTGCACTGCTTTGCTGCTGTAGCCTCTGGTGTGGACTGCTCACAAATAGCCTCCAGCATGTAAGTCACTCTGGGTGTGTAGCCAGCCACACATTGGCTCTTACCAGCTTTGTTTTACTGCAGGCATGGGTGGTGGGTATCATAGGCATGGGAAAGCAAAAACAGCCCATGCTCCATCTCCAAGTCTCCTCCAGCCTGCTGTTCCCATGTCACAGGCTTGGGCAGGCAGGCTTGGAGCCATGCCGTGCTGCCTGTCCTCCCGGCATTGGGGCCACTTTGGCCATGCTGCTCCCTGTCCTGTGCTGAGGCTGGCGACTCTATGGGGTGAGGGAGGAGGCTTCAGACTGGGGGAGGCTGGGACTAAGGATGTTAAGGACTATTCGACTATCCGATAAGCAAATGCTTATCAGATAGTCGAGTCAACTAGTCGATCCCTGCCCCCCTTGCTGCTTCTGTATCATATAGAGTTTAGACAGACAACTATTCTAGATGGTCTAGGTATACTTAATCTACTTCAGCATGTAGGTATGGACTAGGTGACTTCTCACAGTCTCTTCCAGCCATAAATTTCTGTGAACCTATGTAGGGATGTGAATGGTTAACTGGTGAGCATCACCATTTCCGGGTGATGCCTACGGGTTATGGTTAACCAGCGGGGGGGCCGGAGTAGCCTCTTGCCTGCCACGGCCTGGGGGCAGGTTCAGCCTCGCAGGGCCCGTTGTTGGGGTGGTGGTGCTCCAGCCAAGCCAGAGCAGTCCCTGCCCATAGTGGGAGGGGGGAGGGCGACTGCTCCATCCTGACCAGGGTGGGCAGGGGAGCTGCTCCTGTTTAACTAATTAAACGGGATGTTACATTCCTAAATCTATATCCAGGTCTTTGGCACAATTTGGAAAATTAAGACACAGTTAGGCCCTGTATTCAAAACAAGACAGTTCTTTTGGAACCAAATCCTCCCTTTTCACCCATCGTTTTATTGTATTTTAGGTGGCAAAATAGCAGATTTCCATTATATTTGTCAAAGTAGTTCATTGGCTACTTTGTAGGACAATATGAAACATTTGAATTTTAAAAAGATGAATTAGATCTGCTATACGAGAGACTCACTAAAGTGAATTGAACATGTATTATAACAGTAACAGGAGTGCTGGAATGGCATTAGAGAACTGTGATGGCTATAGAGCCATTTTCATCCTGGAAGTTATGTCACTATTTTGCTAATAATAGGCAAACTGATTGAATTTTTTTAGGAACTTTCATGGAAAATGACTAGACTGGCATTGGTGAATAAGCAGATGAGTATGTTGTGGTTTCAGACACTTTAGAACATGAGGTTATCACCTGCTATTTCCCTCACTACAGTTGTTTGACTGAAATCACAGTCAAATGAAAAATACTGCTGAACAATGAGAGATTCTCTCCCCACAGTAATTTTTACCATTTTAAAGATAACCATTTCCATGGCAGATATTCTACTTAGGAGTACAAGTGTAGTCCCCCCATTACTACTTCATGCTATTTATACTTTCTCAGAGACCGAGTGCTTTTGCTCTCAAACTTTGTACATAGCACCTGTTTTGCCATTTATCAACGAATGAAATTGGCAGCAGAAGCAAACCATAAGAATGTTTCTTGTATTTGCTTCAGTTCTTTTTGCAATATATTCTCTCCCTTTTGACTAATTATAACAAGAACTCTCCTGATACCTTCAGTGTTCAGTGACTATGTAGACATTAGCTTTTTCCCCTACATAGTTCCCACCATTGCCAACACCATTGCAGCTCCACCAGGGGAAGCAACTGTGATTGCTAGTGTGGAAAAGCCACCTGAATTGTGTCCATTATGTCATGCAGATGCATCCCAATGTGCCTGGAATCAGGGCTGGATTAAGGGGGGGGGGCTAGCCGGACAGCTGCCCGGAGCGCCAACCTATGGGGGGCGCCTGATTGAAGTGGTAAGGGGCGCCACGCGCCCGGGGGCCGGGCCGCGCATACACCGGGCACACGGTGCCCCTTACCACTTCAATCAGGCGCCCCCCATAGGTTGGCGCCCGTGGGCAGGGCCGTACATGCGCTGCATGCCCGGGTGCGCGGTGCCCCTTACCAAGTCAATCAGGCGCCGCGTGCCTGCTGCCTGGGCCACAAGTATGGCTTGGTCTGGCACTGCCTGGAATGCTCCCCTTCCAGACAACATGGTAGTAATAATGTCACTGGTTCCTTGTTTCTCTCAACAGTGGGGCTGTGCCAATCTTTGCAATGGAGAGAAATATTTTTAGATGAAAAGAATAGTATAGACATTTCTTGGAGCCAAGTCACTAATACTGAACATTTCATACATCTTAGGAAATGCTGTACATTTTTCTTTTTCTTCCATTTAGTTAATATTTATTTTGCTTGCTTCCTTTTTTTAACCTTAGTATTGTTTGTGGGTTTAAAAAAGCTGCTAAATTTTGTCAGCTTGAGATTCCGGTGTCCATAAGTGAAGTCACAGTAGGGATGTAATAGTGTCGTCAATTAACCGATAAGCAAAAGCTTATAGATTAATGCTGTAGACTACGTGCATTCCTCCCCCTCCCCCCCAGATATTAAATTTTTTAGCAGGCTGGCCAGCAGCGTTGCTCACGCCTACCTCCACTGTGGTTCTGCATTTAAACTGTAGTAGGAGCCAGGTGGGCAGGCAATCCACTCATTTCCAGTTTACACTGGGTCCGGGAGCTCAGCCCCTCCTCCCCCAGACAGGGGCTGCTGCCACCCCATGCTGCTGCCTCTGTATCAGAAAAAGCAGCGCAGAGCGACAGGCAACCAGTCTGCAAGGGAAGCTGGTTTTTAAACTGGCTCCCCTCACGGACCAGCTCCCGCCTGGCACCTCGCGCTGCTGCCTCTGATACTGAGGCAGCAGCGCAGAGTGGCAGGGAGCTTCTCAGGAGTGGGGCCAGAGTGCATTGGCTGCCGGTCCTGGTCCCACTTTGGGGAACAATAGAATAGTTGAGTAACCGATAAAAATTCATGAAGTTAATCAATTATTCAGTTAAACCAGGGCTACTCAACTTTGGAAGCCCCAGGGGCCACAATGCTACCTCATAGCACGTGCCGAGGGCCGCAGCTTAACTGTGGTTGCATATACATGCAAATATATATGCAAATAGCTTCTTTCACACTGACAGGCAGGAATACAAAGATTAAGGTAAGACTACACAGCACACTGGCCCCATTTAAGTCAGTTCTGCTGATATTAATAAAATGCAATATTTATCTAATTTCCACCCATATGACAGCACTTTTAATGAGCAATGACAGTCCAGGAATTTAACTATTAAAACACATATCAACAGAAGACTATTATATTGACTATTTTTTTGTTTTGGCTCCCACCTGTGGGCTGTGTGTTGAACCTCGTAAACCTAAACCGTACTGCGGGCCGAAAACAGACAGGGCGTGGGCTGCTTGTTGAGTAGCCCTGAGTTAAACAATATTTAACATCCCTAGTTCACACTATGTTCATTAAAGTGGTATAATGAGCTGTGTTTTGGATTAGCTCTTTGCTATACTTCCTCATAGAAAACTAGGTTTATAATAAGCTATACCACAGTTAGTCATCTACATAACCACCACAGAACCCAGTTCTTATTTTGTTAGTTATATAAATAGCATATGAAATACATTCTACAATATATTATATAATACATAAAATACAATAACGTACATTCTGTAAAACAATATACAACTAGAATGTCTAGCTGGTGTACTATTGCCCTACTGAGAGAGCATAGAGGTTAAGGCTGAATTAAAAATCAGGCATAAAATGGTTGGGGTGTTGGTTTGGGGGTATTTGGAGATTGAGTAATAGAATCTTTTGAGAGGGAACATGTAGGTGTGTCACCATAGCACCTGTTAGTGAATATTCATTATTTACCCAAAATGGTCAATACTTTGGAACAACAGATTTTGAAAGTAACATTTTACTTGCAAAACTTTTTCGATCAGTTGCAAAGGGAGGGGGAGTTAAAGTTTATTGGGAAATAATATAATTTGGGGAACGTATGTATAAGGAAGTGTTATGACCAGATGATTATGAAGGGTAAAGGGAAAGGAGTCAAAGATCAGATTGCAAGAAGACTTCAATCCATTTTGCCTACAGTGTTGGAAGCCTTTAAGAGGAAGTAAGAACAGTAACCCAGTTCCTGATGAAGACCTCTTCTTTCAGCTAGCTGAAGCTATGCATTTGGGGGGTGAGGGAAGAGAGAACAGCTTGTTGGAGAAGAATAAAAATGTACATACCACTAAAATGGAGCAGGGAGCTAGACGGGCGAGGAGCAAACGAAAAACTCAGACAAAAGACAAAAAAGATTAAGAAACAGAAAATCTATCCAGAGAAGAGCAAAATGTAGGCATGGGGAGGAAGACACACAGACAGTAAAATACGATTTGACTGGGAGATCGAAAATGCAGTGTAGACACTGGGGCTGAGTGGTGAACTTTTCTCCTGCCCTGGTCTTTATATATTGAGTTATTCTTCTGTTCTGGAGAGAGAGTACTGCTCCAACCCCCACCCCCAACTCTCCCAGTGCATCTTCCAGCTGTGTGTTGTTTTTCCAGTTTAAAACCGTGGTTACCCCAGAGGTGATTTGTCTTCAAACTAAGAGCCAGATCCTGAACTGGCTAATATCATTGTCATAGGTCTGTTGACTTCAGTGGAGCTGTGCCAGTTTACACTGCTGAGAATCTGGCCATTAGGTTATGGTCTCTGATGCTCTGCATTGTGTCACTGACACCTGTGTAGAATGCTGCCAAATCAGAATAAGCGTGTGTTACAGCCAGTTTGTGCTGCTGTTAAAAGCTGCACAAGATGTTGGGCAATGAAGAATCAGGTGCTGAATGTTTGTCTGGTGCTGAAAGAGGGAATGGAATTACCATGAAACAATTGTTCCATGTGGTGAATTATTTAATCCAGACCACAAGTGTGCCTCTGCCGCACATGATGCACAACTGCCATGTCAGTCTGTAGACCTCTTTTCCTCTCATAGCATCCACTTGTTTAGCTAGTTAGCAGTTTGGCGCTGGGGGTATATAGATGTGCATGGTTTGGGGGCAGAAAGGAATTCAGTTGAAGAATAAAGAAGTCTTTTCTGGTATCTGTGGGTTGGGGATAGAAGTATTTTTCAGAACTCTGTGTCAGTACTTTTGGTTTCTGAAAAGTATAACTTTCTATAAGTTCAGAATTCTAGGCCAGACCTTCAGCAAATGTCACTCAGTGTGGCTCTCTATTGAACTACAGATTGAACCTCTGGTCTGGCAACATCGATGGTCTGGCATGATTTTAGTTAGCTGTATGTCCACTTATAATGGGTGTGGCCAAGTTTCTTGTGGTCCCATAAAGTTTGTTTACAGCCACCATTCCTCAGTTCTGTGCTGTAATTTAACTCTAATTTTTCCCTACATGTTTGAGACCTAGTAAGCAGTGAAAGTGTTGGTAATGCTGCTAGACAAAATTGACCTCCCATAATTTGTCAAATTCTCTGGTTCGGCGCCAGTCAGGTCCCAAGGGTGCTAGATGAGAGAGGTTCAACCTGTAAAAATCACATCAACTGATAGTCTAGCCTTCTCTATGCAAAATATGTATTTTTTCTAAATAGACCATTGCATTTTTAATACCACCTACTTCTAAGATAAGTTCATGATTGTCAGTAACTCTGTCCCTCTTCCCAGAATTGTTTCACTTACCTGCAGAGCTGATGCAATTATCTGCTTCCTGTTTTTTCTCCCACTCCTCAAAAGTACAGCTTAAAGGGATTTTTTTCTTTATTTATATATGTGATTTAGAGCATTTCTAAAGCGTTTCCAATGGACTCAAGTATCCATTCTCTGTCTTGAAGGCTTCTCTAACTCTTCATTTTTTTTTTCTGATTTTTACTAAATTGATAGGAAAAAATGATGTAGTTAGATCAGTGCAATCCCTTAGTATGGAAGAAATCAAAGTGGTATTTACAGAGGTGTTTATATCAGCATACCTTGTGTTGGTATAAACACTACTATATGCACTTTTATACCAGTATAACCGCTTACACTAGAGACTAAGGCAGTGGTGGGCAACCTCCAGCCCACTGGAGTTCTGCCTGCAGCCTGCAGCTCCCATCTGCTGCCCTCCCGCACATACCTCTTGCACCGTGGGGTACTGGAGCCCAACACTTGCTCCTTCCTCTCCCTCCCAGCATTTTCAGAGACACAAGTCAGCTGATTCATGTTCTGTCCCTGCTCCTCCCCCTCCTTCCCAGACTTAGAATGTGGCAAATCAGCTGTTCTTGGTGCTCCAGCTCTGGGAGGGAAGGAGAGGAAGGAGGAGGACAGAGCACAAATCAGCAGATTTATGGTGCTCTGAAAGTGCTGGTAGGGTGGGGGAGAAGCAAGTGTTGGGCTCCAGTGCTGCAGTGCACAAGAGGGGTATTGGGGAGGGGGTTCACAGACCTCATGCAGCCCACTGAGATAGAGGGCCACTCATCCGACCCACTTCCTAATTGTGGTTGCCTATTGCTGGACTAGATGAAAGCATTGCAAAAACTTCCATAGACACACTGCCAAATATTTGTATTTTAAAGGAACTACTTTAATAATTCACATATGATTTTAGGGTTTGCTATGCCAGTTTCCTTAATGTGATGTAGAATCTACCAGAGATGTTAGGTGAGAGTGTTGGCATTTCTTCAGTCTCCCACAGCTATTATTAGCAGTACTTATTTATAGTGTAGTATTGTCCAAAGACCCCCGTCCTAACTGAGACTCCATTCTGCTGGGCACTCTCTGTACATTGGGTTACATCATAGTCCATTCCACAAACCAGCCAAGGGAGTTGAGGGGGGCATGTGTCCCTTATTCCCTGAGGACAATGCACTGTACTGCCACTTTCTGTGTGCAGGGAGAAATGGGCTCTAAAGAGCCATTAGACATTCAGGCGGATAGGCAAGGGGGAAAGAGACTATATTATCATAGGTATGTTGACTTCAGTGGAGCTGTGCCAGTTTACACAGCTGAGAATATAGCCATAAGTTTATGGTCTCTGATTCTCTGCATTGTGCCATGGACACCCATGTAAAATGCTACCAAAGCAGTATAGTGATATGATGCATCCCATTTGCACTGGTATTAGAATTTATGGTGCATCAGGGAGCATGTGCTGTGACAGGTGGCTGTAGACATCCCTCCACAGAGCACCTGTGAGAGAAACTGACTTTACAAAGCATAATCTGTCCTTGTGCTAGGGATGTTAGATATCATGTAACTGAACAGTCATGTAACCACATGAAATCTTAGCAGTTACTTGACTATTTGATAGTCCCTGGGGACGGAGCTGGCAGCCCCAGGAGGCTGGAGCCAATACGCGCAGGGTGGGGGTAGAAGGGAGACTGCTGCAAAGCAGCCTCTGTCTACAGCCAGCCTAGACCCGCCACAGACAGAGGCTTTTTGTGGCAGCAGCAGTCCCTGTCCACTGGGGCCCCAAGCTCCCTGCAGACAAAGGCTGCTCCATGGACAGAGAATGCTGCCTGTATCAGAGGCAGCAGCGCAGGGTGGCAGGTGGGAGCCGGTCCATCAGGGGAGCCAGTTCAAAAACCAGCTTCCGGTGCAGACCTTCTACCTGCTGCCCTGTGTTGCTCCCTCTGAGATGGGTGGCAGCAGTCCCTGACTGTGGGGGAGTCTGAGCTCCCCGCGAACAGAGGCTGTTGCTGTGGAGTAGCTTCTGTCTGCATGGAGCTTGGACCCCCAGCGAAACAGGGGCTGCTACTGCTGTGGAAAAGCCTCTGTCCAGGGCAGGTCCAGGCTTGCTGTGGACAGAGGCTGCTCTGTGGGATGTGGAGCAGCCTTTGTCCGTGGGGAGCTAGGGCCTGCCATGGACAGAGGCTGCTTCGCGGCAGTCTCCCGTGTCCCTCCCAGCTCCCCGCGTGTATTGTCTTCAGCCTACCCCTTCCTCCCTCCTCCCCCTTCCCACGCTGCTGCCTCTCTATCAGAGGCAGCAGCGTGGGGTTGTTGGGTGGGGAGGCATGTGGATCTGGTGCTTGTGGGGAGCTGGCTTTTAAGTCCGCTCCTCACAAGCACCATTTCCACTCTCCCCCGCTGCCTCTGATACAGAGGCAGCAAGGGCAGGGGAAGCGTGAGTATTCAACATTAACCGATAAGCCTAGGCTTATCGGTTAATCATGTAGTCATCTACACGATGACATTGCTACCTTGTACTGCTCTGGAGCAGCCAGTGATGTGTTTCTCCTTACTCTGGTGTGGATCGCAAAGATATGATCTCTAGTTCATAGGAAAGAGACAATCCCGGCCTCTTTGAGCAGGTGTTAAGCATTTATAGATCTTAATTTCCGAGATCTTGATTGTGAAAATATTGATTTTTTTTTTTAAAGAAAAATTATAGAGTGATGAAGAAATGTAGATTTTTTTTCTAATAAAATATAATAATCATGTGTTCTATACCATGGACTAATTTTGTAGAGCCTCTTATGTAATGGAATGGGAGTTGTTTGAAAAAAATAGCTGCACAAGTATTTTTAATCTGTAATTTACAAGTTAGCTAATCAGTTTGTGGTCACTCAGATCACTGAGTCCCCATGAATATAGTGTGTTCAAAAATCTACAATATTATTTAATTTGAAAATTTCCCTTTTGGGCTAGCTGTGTGGCAAGGAGTTTCCCGGACATGTACTGTAGTTCAGATGATTCATTGCTTTTTGCTTCCCCTTTTAAGGGATTGCAACATTCAATAAAACAGTGGTTCAGCTTTTAGTCTGAACACAGTCATTAGTGAAAAAGCAAAGCAATCAAAGCAAAGCAATCAGAGTTTTTATTCTAAAATTAATTGATTTATTATGCATTTGCAGGAATTTGTAACTGTCCTGGTACGGGACCCTAGGATCCAGAAGGAAGATTCTTGGCATTCACATGTGGACTATGAGATATTCATTCATGTAAGTATAAAGGCAACATAGTAAAAATACTTTGCACTTATGTAGCACTTACGTTCTATTCAAGGCTGTGATCACTTCAGCTATTGTAATGAGTTTAGCCTTACAGTACTAGCAGATATAGTCTTGTAACAGAATTGGGAGTTCAATCATGATACGCAGTTTCCTACATATGTGTTTGAGTTAAGATGCTCTGTCCTCTGACGGACACTGTTCATGTTTCTATTTCTTAACAAAAGACTGCTATGGCAGACTATGCATGGTCACTAGAAACAAAAATAATTGGATTTCAAGCTTCTGTGTTTGTGCAATTCTGTTTTCAATGAATAATCCAATTACTTGCTTCATAAGCAAAATTCCCAAAGTTGTTTTATCTACCAAGCTATGATTGTCATAATTGTGTACATTTCAATGTATCTAGCTAGACATTTACATTGTGCCTAGTCTGTGTATCTGGGTACTTAAAGAGTTTTTTCAATGCTTATAATATTAGTGTACTTCATTCTAAGAAGGATACATGTGAAATTGTGATTCTAACATTTCTTAAATCTGCCATACATTTCATTCAATTCAGTATTGCTGATGATTAGTCTTCCATTAGCATATTTTTGGGTGAAATGTAGAAGGGATTATAATAATTTTCTCAGTCTAGATCCTGAGATTGTTACCTGCAGTATGAAAAATATCTTCCATCCTCTCATGTTGGCAAGATGACTGGACTCAACCTATTACTGTTTGGACTTTAAAGCACCCCCTGCAATATTGACTACCAGAGAGACATGGATCACTCTGGTAGAAAAATTTTGTCTCACCCGGAGGTTGAACTTTGGGGCGGGCCCTTGTTGCAAAATTGACAAGAAGTTGTCAATGTGGACAGAGTGGATGCATAAGAGGACAATTTGGGTGTCTCAGTTGATCTCAGAGGTTCAGTTTCTGCCATTCCAAGCACTCCAACCTTATCTTGGCCATCTGCATGCCATTACCTGCAGTACAAGCATCTCTTGAAGAACATATTTGGTCCTGTTATGCTGGAAGCACCAGAGATTCCAGAATTATTGCAGATATTGTGAGTGCTTCATAGTTCACCTAACTAGTTATAGCTTGTTACAATTTTTTGGCCCCAAAAACCTTAATTTAGATTGCTTGTGACAAGCATTGAAGAGATTGGTAAATATTCTTGAATCTTAGCCAATGGAGAAATGCCATGCAAAGCATTAAAAATGTTGTCATGTGCCTACCATTCAGGTTAATTCAACAGAAAATTGTTAGTTCATACTGGTCCCTGCACAGGTTACATGGCATGAGCCTTACCAAAAGAAACTGCTGTTGGAGATGTGGGTTTCCCAATGTGGGTCTCCTGACTTGCAGGGTACAATCCTTTTGGCTAGAAGTAGGCAGAAGAATTATGTGATAATGGATATCTCTTTAAAAATGACTTCCCAGTACTGTGTTGTGGGGATATATCCCATCAGCTTGGAAACTCTCCATTTCGTGGAAAACTTGCTTCTCTACAGCAGTGCTGGTAGCTAAAGGACTCTCATTGTTTAGGTGGCAGAGCAGACTGCCTCCAGGGTTAGAAACTTGGCTCAACTTGGCTAATCTGGCAGCTAAAAGCAGGTAACGTTTTTAAGAAGAGGGACCTCAGACAGATGGGGTCGGATATTTTAGGAGTTTTTGATTAACTCATAGCAGATGGAAACTGAGATAATGCTGTCATCTGCTTCCCTGTTTTGTTCCCTCTCTTTTTCCTATTCTTATTTTTTTGGGAAAATATAAATTTAAAAAAATCTCGCACGTTTAGTCAGCTATCAATGTGAGTTTGAGAGCATAAAGTCATGTGACTGCTAAATAAACCATGAGCCTGTCAGCACTTATTACTTGTGTGTGGGTGGAAAGCATCCCTCAGTAAGGGCAAACAGGCAAATAACTGGTAACTAAGGGCCAGGTCCTTATATCTGCTTTTTCCCTATGTAGCAACTATTCATGCTGGTCCTATTGATTTAACTGGGATTGTGCACTGGAGGAAGTATATGCTCAGGAGTGAGTGCTTCAGGATCATGACCAGAGCTATTTAAAAAAAAAAAAAACCAACAGATTTTTTTGTGTGCAAAAATTGGAGTTTTCTGTTGGAAATAATTTTGACAAACTTTTTGAGCTGCTGTAATTGATTTCTTCATCCTAGTCATTCTTTGCTTTCAAAACAAAATGAAGAAAAATAAGTTCCTGGAGCCCAGAGAAGTTAGAAACTGGTCCTGATCTGGTTCAAAATAACACTGTTTATACAGATCTTGTATTGAACTGAATAGGAATAAGTCCTTCAGTTTTCAGAAACAGAACTCTCAATACATTTTTTTGGTATCAAATATCTATGCTGCTTTCTTAAGACTTAAGGATTTACAAGTAAAGTGATTCTCATTTCCCAACAGACAAATAGCATGTGCTTTACAAGGAAAACAACTTGTGTTAGACGACGCTTTCGAGAATTTGTATGGCTTCGGCAGAGACTTCAGAAGAATGCTGTGCTAATGTGAGTAATGCTTCTATTAAACTTCCATCACATGCAAGTTTAATACTCTGCAAATGACACACACACAAGGGTAGGATTTTTGTCTGTTGTGAGCTGTTACTACATAATCATATAAATTAGAGTTGGGAAAGTCTTTACTCCATATACTTCCAACCCTACCAGTGTAAGGTTGGTCTCCACCATATAGTTTCTAGTGCTTTGCAGGCAGGTCTACATGGTAATTTAAAAACCCACAGCTGACCTGACCTCTGGGACTCAAAAATTGCTGTGTAGATGTTCAGGCTCAGGCTAGAACCATCACAGGGTCCCGGAGCTTTGGTTCCAGCCTAAGCCTGAATGTTTACACAGCAATTTTTTAACTGAGAGCCCAAGTCAGTTGACACAAGCCTCATGTTTTTATTACAGTTTATTACTGTGTAGACGTACCCTGCCTGGTCTGGAATTACACTTTCAAGCAATGGGGTTTCCACCTTTATCTTTTGGTAACTACTCACCAAACTAGTAATGCTTAAAACATCTAATCTTATATTTTGTTACATACGAGTTTGAACAGCTAGTATTTTTGATAAACAATTAAAGATAACAGAAATGTAAATTTTCCTGAACCAGTTGTTAATCCATGGAATCTAGGTGTCTATATACCTAGAGTCTCATAATATCTTTATCACTGGGGTATCTGAGTACCTCCCAAAATGATAAAGTGTGTACACAAAGATCAATTTTTCTCTCTCCATTCAGCAGAGACTGGCTTAGCTTTATATTTACAAGGTGGTTATTTTGATTTTGTTTTTTTGCTTTTGCCTGATGATGTAATTTATCTTCCTAAAATTTAAATTTTTGTTGCCAATTCACCTGATTTTATTGGAAACCTACCCATTTTTTTCCTCCTCGTCTCAAAATCCCAGCCCTTGGAGTTAGGTGATTATATGAAATTTTCAGATTTCATTTTAAAAAATAGTAAGTTTCTATCTCTCATGTCTTCAGGGAAAAGCTTGAAAATGGGACACTCCCCCTCTCCCCCTCCGGAGAGGAAAAAACAGAAAGCAAATTGAAAGAACCCCAGATTCCTTACTTTTTATATTTCATGATTTTAAGTCAAGCTCATGATTTGTTGGAGCCTAACGAATGCTTAGGTTTGCATAAACTTTTTTTTCTTCACTTTTTTTGTTGTTTTAACTCTATATTTCATTTTTTAAAGCCAATTACCTGAACTTCCATCTAAAAGTCCCTTTTTTAATATGAATAATCCCCATCATGTGGACCATCGTCGACAGGGCCTACAAGAATTTCTTGAGAAGTAAGTACTGCATGTTAGTGTGTTTTTTATTGTTTAATGAAGTTGCTAATTTGCTGTATTAACATAGCTCATCTCCTGTACATGAGAGCCATCTTGTGGCCAGCATTATATATTGCCCTTTTAGATTTCCTGTCTCTCATTGACATGTTTTCCTATATACTACTTCAGCTGAACTGTTGCAATAGAATTTCACCTGAAGTTCTGCATATTTCAGTCTGTTGGTTGGAAGTGGGCATTTTTAAAGCATCACCATGTTTAAATTATTTTGTGGCATTATTTTGATTGAAAATGCTCTTCTGGCAAAATCTGTTAGCTTTCAAGAACGCACTAGCACTGGTTTACAATGGTGAGGAAACCAGATTTGAGACCTTTCTAGCAAATTCTGTTTAAACAGTGGCTTGGGGAAACTCTCTGCAATGAGGAATCTGATAAAAATATCCCTCTAGTGTTATGGCTGGTTCAGTTGGGGCTGTGGTTAACACCTATGCTGGTGTCCCTTAGTGTAGATAAGGCACTCTCAGAGTGTGCCTCATTTTTGCCACCATGCCAAATAGGCTTGATTCTAGCAGGCATAACTAAAACAATGGTCAAAATAGTCTTCCCCCAGCACCAATGCTCCTTCAGCTGAACTGCTGATAACACCAGAAGAAAAATTTTGGATAAATTTCCCCAGTGTAGACTTGGACAGTAGAACCAGACTTTGCCACCTCTTGCATGGGTATCCCAGAGGCCTAGTGGGGGAGGAGGCCTGGTGCCCACAGCAAGGATTTAGCCCCATGCACTCACCCGCAGCAGCAAGGGAAGTGGATCGACATGGCCCTAGCTTGCCCCACTCCTCCAGCTGCATAACTCGGGGGAGGGGCAGAACTGCCCCCACATTCACCTGCAGGAAGAAGAGTGAGGCGGCCGGAGGAGCAGAATGAGCTAGGCCTGCATTGTTCCTCTTCTCCCGCTGCTGCTGGTGAGTGTGAATGGGCTGGACCCCTGCTGCAGGTGCTTCCCCACTCCCCCAGGCCACATTGATTGGGGGACGAAGTGGGGCAGTGGTGGAGCAAGGACAAGGAAGAGGCGTGGAATGGGAAGAGCAAGGGCAGGGAGAGGTGGGGCTTGGGTTTCACAGGGATGATCCCAGCTCTTCCCTGGGCTGGGGGAGGTGTCACATGACTAGTGCTCCACCCCTGTGTCTCCCCTCACCAGTTGCCCCTGCCAGGTGCTTTATGGAGAAGGTCAGTATTTTACAGATGGTGAAACTGAGGCACAGAGACCTGCCTAAAATGATCCAACATCTAGCTATAGAGCTGGGAATAGAACTTAGGTCACGAGTCGTGGTGCAATTCTAGCCAGTAGATAGATCAGCCTTGGTAGAACTCCTGTTATTAACAACGTGTTTGTACCATCTTGTGGCTTTTTCTACCATTTGTAAAATGCCCCACTATTGCTAGCACTGGTGCAGTTCCATTCCCTGTGGAAGTGATGGGAGCACTAGTGAAGTCAGGCTGCTTCCAGGTTCAGCTATTTAACCATGATTTTGTTTAGAGCTGCTTTGAGCGTGGTTAGATGACATGAGGGTTAGAACGCCAGTGTCCTTAGCACTTACTAGCATGGCGCTGTGCCAATAGTAACAAAGGCAGGAATTTTTAAGCACATTACCATGCCTTTTGGCACATGTTTTTCCTGGCTGGCATCACATAGCTTTAAGCAAAGTCCTTTGCTCCCGTTGAGAGAGCAAGGGAAAATCTGTGTTAGCAACGTGCTCTTACTGGGAACAGGGTGTGTGTCTATAGTGACCCCATTAGTCATTTCAGCAACAGTCTATCTGTTCCTGCACAGAATCATATCTAGTTGTTATTGGCCTGGACTTCAGTTATGACGCTGCTGGAGGGTAATGACACTAATACAAAAAGCAGAGGAGGATTTAGGGATTTCTCCTCAACCTCATTGATTAAAAACAGCTCAAGAGTAGGGAATACTGATAGGCCGAGGAAAGCCTGTGGTTGTTCACATACCCATGTCTGAGCTCTCAGCCTTCTCTCTGCTGTGGTGGGATCATTGTTACTTTTAAAGATACTCCAATTTTAAAATGAAACTTGTAGAAATGGTTGTCAGCCCAGACTGCCCAACAGTAACTTATTACAGCACCCAAAATATTTCTACTCAGTAGTTTCCAGAAATGGCATTAAAACAGAGATGTACTTCTTTCAGCTGTAGTTTAACTGAGTCTTGTGATAGGAGAAAGTTGAGCATTTCAATTTAAGTTGCTCCAAGAACATTAAAATGATTAGTATTGAATGCATCTAAGTTTTTAAACGTTTTCTCCCCCTGTTCTAGCAAAGCTTTAGAAGTTTGTGCTTCATTGCTGCATGAAAGGTGCCACCGTTCTTCCAGACATGCTCAGCCAAAGGGGAAAGCTAAACTTGAAATGAGTTTTAAAAATGCATAGTTGTGCTAGGATGAATTGGCATGGCATTGACATGATGTGGTGCTGCCCTCTGCTGGCTGGAATGTGAGACGTCCCTGTTTGTAGTAAGGTTCTTTCCATTAGCTGAACTAGGATGCTACTCCAGATGCCTCTGGCTTGGAAATTGTGTGGTTTTTTCCCTTTTTTTTGGAACAAAATGTTGTGACTTTTTTCCCCCTGAAGCTGCATTTATGTGACTTATTGACAAGCATGAGATCTGCATAATTCCAGCCCTGGATCACTGCAGATTTTTTTCGTATGACATATGCTCCATCTGTTTAAAATAATCGCACTGACATATGGCTAGACGGGTCTTTCAGATTCCTCTACCTTGATATTATGTACATTTATGGACTTTTTTTTGACATTGCTTAGTACATTAGATTTAAATTTTGGGCCCCTCAGTGCCTATAGCACAGAGCCTTCACCAGCTCCCCAGGGCTGCCATGTTGTGCATCTGTAAATGACTTCTCCCTGATGGAGACAGAACATCCTTTGAGGCAGAAAGGTAGCACTTACACAGATGCTCAGCCATTATGCATCCCCACGCAGCAGTTTGGTGCCTCCTATGTTTTGGGGGAGCAGTAGGGAAAATCAGTTGAAGAGAAACTGAATGAGATCCTACAGACCAAAACAGTAAAAGTGAGCTGTTAGCCAGGACAAGGCGACAGATGTCTGTTAGGCAGCATGACACACAAATCCCCTAATGAGCATTTGCTTATGGGAGTGAGCAGAACAGAGATCCAAAGCCAACCAGTTTGAGGAAGATGTGCCCATGAGTAAAATTTTCAAAAACCGTTCATTGACTCTTGGCTTCCTAAGTGTCTTTTGAAAAAAGGGACTTAAGCTCCTCAATCAATTCATCACTTTTGAAAATATAACCCACCATCCCCTAGCTCTTTTCTATTTTTCCTGCATGCCATTTCTGTGAGAGAGTTACTGCAGCAGCTCCAAGGGCAGCCAAAGGAGACAGGAGTGAGGATTAGGGATGTTACCTGTCATATAATTGAATAGTGTAACCACACAAAATATCGGTTACATGACTATTCGATAGTCCCCAGGGGCAGCCATTACATTCTTGGCCCAACTCCTAGGGAGCCCCTTCCCACCCTGCACTGCTGCCTCGGTATAAGAGGCAGCAGCGCAGGGTGGCAGATGGGAGCTAGTCCACCAGGGGAGCCAGTTTAAAAAAAACAGCTCCCCATGTAGACCGGCTGCCTGCTGCATTGTGGCCTCTGATACAGAGGCAACAGCACGGGGTGGCAGCAGCCCCTGTCCATGGTGGGGGTTCAAGCTCCCCACAGACAGAAGCTGCCCTGGGAGATGCAGAGCAGCCGCTGTCAATGGGGAGCTCAGACCTCTCCTCCCCGTGGACAGGGGCTACTACCACGCATTAGCCTCTGCCCACAGCAGGCATGATAGAGGCAGCAGGGCAGGCAGCACCACGGAGCTGGTACTGGAGGGGAACCGGCTGTTAAGCCGGCTCCTCCCCAGCACCCTCTCCTACTTCCCCCCTCCCTTGCTGCCTCTAATACAGAGGCAGCAAGATGGGGCGGAAATGCGAGTAGTGGACAAGATTAACCAATACATTTAGGCTTATCGGTTAATCTTTTAGTCAACTACTCGTTGACATCCCTAGTGAGTATTTGTGGAGGGCTGTTAGGGAAAAGAGGCTCACTTTGCTGTTCCCCACCCTTGATGCATTCTGTACAACCCACCTGGAGAATGGATGTGGAGCTCTGTTGTTTCCCACTACCACACACCATCCCCTGGATTAGTTAGCTCTGTGAACCGCCAGTTACTTAGATATCTGGGGTTTCAGCAGCTCTTCCTGCTACATAAACCAGGGCCAGGATTTGGCCTGTAGTTTGAAACAGAAGTAAAGCATTGTAGTTCATTCTGGAAGCTGGGGTTGGATGAATCTGGCTTTATCCTATATTCCCTGCACTGATCCTGCTTGTCCTGCGGGCAATCATTATTTTGATTGACAAAAGAGCTATAGAACTTGCTCCTTGTTACTGTTAAGATCGGTGTTTGAGAACTTTGCCTGCATTAGCGAGATGTCAGTTTGCTGATTTTCAATAATAAATTGCTTTTTGGGAATGATGGAAATTACACGTTTCCCCTTGGAAATATTCTTGAAGCTGCTGTATTATAGAGCTCTTTAATTCTCCCTTAAATTCAAACAGAAAAGCTTATTACGGAATTGAAAAAAAATCAATAAATTATCTTTATTAATATTAAGTTTTGTTAACTCTCTTCCTTTTCATCCTTTTGTGGGGCCTAAAGTTACCTACAGTCATAATTTATGTTTCTATTTATTATAACTCCAATATGTATTTACCAAAAGCAATTTAGTTTATTTAAGTTGCATTCCATTATTTTGCTTTAATTACATGAAACTGGAGTTACTTTCTCATACCAGTGTGTGGCTTAGAAAAAAAAGGTAAATACCTATTAGTAATCTCTTGAGAGTGGCTCTTCCTGGTAATTACAACTGGGAAACATGCATAATACTACATCTCCTGACGAGATTAATATGGAAATAGATTTAAACAGTGTTTTAAGAAGTCCACTGCTGATTCGCCAAACCAGTTCTTAATTCTCCATCTCTGACTTGTGTGCATAAATATTGTGTGTATGCCCATTGGATCTGGTACACTGTTACCCATCTGTGCAAAGGGGGTATTAAACACTACCTTTCTGATCTGGTTGTACCGCACGCTCATTTTGCACTCGTGTAAATGAGTACACAAGGTACAAGGCAGTATTGAACCAGGCCACTGACTTTATGTAAGGTTTGCTTACATAATAAGGGATGCAGCATCAGGCCCCATCATTCTTATTAGCATTATTCTGAATAGAGTGCTCCAGATGTTTCAGATGTGATGAGTTGTGCTGAAGTGTGGGATCTGGCAGCCCCTTCTATCTTCTCTGTTGTGTTAAATTCTCTTTCATGGTTCCAACTAGCTCCTGCTGCTTTTCACACTGGCTTGTTACCGTTTCCTCATTCTATCTATCTTATCTGTCTTATCTTATCTATCTTCTCTATCTAACTATCTAAAGAGTATATGGAAATATAGGATATTTTGCAGAGGAGGAAATAGAATTTTATTGACTGTGGTCTGTATTTCCCATCTCCCTGTTTGAAGCTGTGTGTGTTCAATAGAGGGCACCAAAACACAGGCTGTGATCAGTTGTTTCTGGTAGGTTTTATTTTTTCCCCTCTCATGATCTGATGTAAATTGGCAGAGTAAATTTGCTGAAAACGAAATCAGAGTTCCACACACATTCAAGTGTGCATCTGTCATTGTATTAGGTTACAGTAGATACAGGAAATCTTTAGTTAGGATTAAGTTGTACTGTTCAGCCATATGTTCTCCTCCAGCAGAACAGTGTATAATATACCTAATAAAGTGACATTGAAGAAAACCAGATTTTGGCCTTTGTCCAAATAAGAAACAACACGCTTTGCCTTCTGTAAATGTCCTCCCTTTAGCTTGGAAGAGGGAACATTCCTCACGTAGAATGCAGCATCTCTCCTCAAAGACTACATGCTTTCTTTTGTGTATCAAGTGGAATTTTATTGGTGGTCTGTTGGGTCTAATTTTAAAGGTCAACTCAAATCTAACTAGATTGCAGTTTACCTAAATCCACCTGAAACTGAGTGTGCAGAGTCATTTCATAACTGACCGTGGCCCTTCTAATCAGGCCTTCTCAAGTCAGACCTACAGCAGCAGGAGCCGGAACTAGCATAGCAGCCTGTCCAGGGTGCTTCAAACTGACTCGGGTGTTTCTGCCATTCACTAACCTGGTACATGGCCACTCTATCCTCTGCAGCTGCCCCAAGAAGCCCAGGGTTGTTCATGCCCCAGTGGGACCTCAGTCCCCTCAGTACTGGGGCAGACATGTGGTAAAACAGACCCATTGGGCAGGCATGGGGCAGCTCTCCCTTCTCTCCTCTGTTGCCACCTCCCATATGGCTCTATAGCAGAGTAGATGGGGACATGGACCTGGGGACAGTGCAGGGTGGGCTTATCAGTTAATCTTATCAACTACATGCACTCCCCTCCCCCCCTTTTGCTGCCTCTGTATCAGAGGCATCAACTGGCAGGGGGAGACAAAGCTGTTACCCGTGAGGAACTGGCTTTAAGCAGGCTCCCCACAAGCACTGGATCCGCCTGCCCCCTCCCACACCCCTGTGCTGCTGCCTCTGATAGAGAGGCAGCAGCGCAGCGAGTGAAGGGGGCAGGCTGGAGCCAATATGGGTGGGAAGCCTGCTTTCAACTAAACTCCCTACATCTGCCAGCTCCCCTCTTGCTGCCTCCAACAGAGGCAGTGATGGGGGGCGCTAGCTTAAAAGCCGGTTCCCACCAGCTCCGCACAGGCAGCAGTGTGGAGGGGGAGAGCGGAGGCAGGGGAAGTGCCGTGAAGCAGCCTCTTTCTGCAGCGACGCAGGCTCACCACGGACAGAGGCTAGTCCACAGCAGCGGCCCATGTCTGCAGGGGGGTCTGAGCTCTCCATGGACCAGTCTTTGTCCACTGGGAGCTTGGACCCTCTTTCCCCCCTCTTCCCACAGACAGAGATGCTGCCACAGACCAGCCTCTGTTTGTGAGGAACGTAGACCCCCGCGGACAAAGGCTGCTGCCTCTCTAACAGAGGCAGCAGTGGGGGGCAGCAGGCAGCCGGTCTGCATGGGGAGCTGGTTTTTAAACTGGCTTCCACCTGCCACCCCGTGCTACTGCCTCAGATACAGAGGCAGCAGTGTGGGGTAGCAGGGGGCTCCCCGAGAGTGGGGCCAGGAGCGCACTGGCTGCCGCCCCCACCCATGGTTACGTGACTGTTCAGTTACACGGCATCTAACATCCTTGGGGGTACCTGTCTGCTTCTGTGGCCCATGAAAGCCTTGAAGTTGGGCAGGAGTAGTGAGGTACAGGGCAGGCAGCACCTAGTGTGGGAGTTCCAGGGGGCCATGTTGTGCCTGTTTGCTCACATCTGAACCCCACGCTATGTGTGCGTGTATTAAGGAAGGACACAACTTATGCAAACACAGCGTCCCTCTCCTGGTAGCAGCTGCTCCACCAGTCATTGGCCCATGCAGGCAAAGGAGTGTTTACTGCTACCCTGCTGTGTTGTCCCTAGGACTGCTTGTGAGCCTGTGCCTGCCCCCAGTCTGCTCAGACCTAATTTTAAAGCCTGACCTGAACCCACTGTAACCATGTCAACTCATTTTATCCCCAACCTGGCCTGAACCTAATACCTATAGTTAGGTCCCATCAGGTTTGGGTCAGGTTGCAAGGCTTTGTATTTTATGCTCACTTTCTGTGAAGGTCTACAGAAACTTTTATCAAGACTGCTTACAAGCAAAGATTGTATAACCAATACAAAAGGTTTTATTCACACATAGGGCCTCTTTCTGCAAATCCTTATTTATATAGGTAGTTCTTCTGTGGGAGTAATGGTTATTCACAGGGTTCGACAAATTATACAATCTGATTGTAACCCGGAAGAGCGGGTTCGGGCAATCTGCGCATGCGCAGATCGCGCCGGTTGCGGTTGGCAAAGCCGGGCTCACGTTTATTCATGTGAGGAAAGGTTTGCAGGATTTGGGCTAGGGATGTGAAAGACTAGTTGACTATTGGATAAGCAAAAGCTTATCGGATAGTCAATATACTAGTCAACTATTCACTTTCTATCCTCCTTGCTGCCTCTATCAGAAATAGGCAGCGGGGCCAGGGGAGAAGAGGCTTCAGAGCGGCAGTGCTGCATGGAGCCAGGGTCAGCTGGGGACTCCCCGTTGATCCTGGGTTCCATGAGGCACTGCTTTGAAACACCTTGTGGGGCTGGGGACTTCCCCTGCTCTATGCGGCACTGCTGCAAGGAGCCGGGGGCCATCTGGGGACTCCAGCTGACCCCAGCTCCACACGGTGCTGCCGCTTTGAAACACCGCGTGGAGCAAGGGGCCAGCGGGGGACTCAGTCAGTCCCCCTGCTGGCCCAGTGCTCCCCGTATAAGGGCTTTCGCCTTTGAAGTATAGCAAAAGCCCTTATAGACTAATTGAATAGTCGATGCAAATTGCATCGACTATTCGATTAGCCTATTAATCTAAATTTAACATCCCTAATTTGGGCCTTAATTTCTATCCTAGGTAGGCATAGGAGAAGTTTGACTTTCCTTTAAATCTGCCTAGTCAGTTTGTTTCAGGGGATACTAGAATTATCAGCCTGAGTTGTGACTTTTTATAAATAACTATGTGGGCCAGATTTTGATCTATTCACTGTAGATTTGCACCAGAGCAGTTGAGGTCAGAATTCATTCCTGTGTTGGTACTTTCAGTAATGAACAGTCAGATGTTCCTTGAACATTGTGAAAATTGCTGATTGCCTAAAAAATTGTACACATGGTTAGTCTGTGCTAAAGCATCCTAATTGTATGTTTTACTTCACCGTACCTGCCTACTTCTTCCTGCCTCACTGTTTGTCTCATGTATATGTTATGTCTTCTCTTTGAGATGACTGTAATCTCTTTGGGGCAGGGATGGTCATTTTCTGTGTGCTTGTATAGCACCTAGCACAGTGAGGCTATACCTAGTTGAGGCCCTGAGTGCTACTCTAATAATAATATTAATAATGGGTGACAAATCATGCTTAATCTTGTTTTGGAGGGATGAATATTTTGAATATAAAAACAAAAAGCTAGAAATGGAAAGTGCAGACACTATTTTTTATTTCGATTTGCTTTTTAATCACATCCCCAAGCTATAAAAGTGACTGGTGCAGAAGGAAAAAAAGCAAAATTTGTAATTTCTCACTTAAAGGGTAGACAAGGCATTCCAAGGGCATACCTAGGTGAAGAGTGCTTATATAACTGCACACATGTTGACTTACAATGGTTAGTAAAGAGCTCTAAATGTTTTCCTTATAGATGCATGATGTGTCATTGGTTTAATGAACAGCTTCTCTAATTCTTCGTCTCTGTGTTTCTTCACTAATTTAACCTCCAGATGGCACTATTAAGCAGAAGAGAAAATAACTGTGAAATGAGTCCAATGTAAAGTAAAATTGGAAATTGAATTATAGCTGCCAAAAAAGGACAGTAGCCTTGAGGTTCTGATCAACCTGTACTCTTATCACTTTTGTTTGCTGTTCCCATGTGTTAGGTTACCAGCAAGTTAATAATAATGCTTCAGCAGTTCAAGGCTTAGTAGAATTGCACTGGACATGAAATAAAGCTAAAATGAATTTGTGTCCGATATCATTGACATTAGTGCTCATTACTTCTGTGGTGTAAAGCCTCAAACCGTCTAAAATCAATTTTAAAGATTACCCATTATTTTATAAAGAAAATAAAATACATTTCAAACAGCAACAAAGCT
The DNA here is from genome assembly GCA_019425775.1 of Rafetus swinhoei. Taxonomy (NCBI): domain Eukaryota; kingdom Metazoa; phylum Chordata; order Testudines; family Trionychidae; genus Rafetus; species Rafetus swinhoei. The sequence goes on along the minus strand of CM033424.1, from coordinate 198,070,647 downwards.
GTAAGTATAGTGTAATCTCATGAACAGTTAGTTACTTGTGCTTTAGCTTGGGTGGCAGAAAGCTGCAATACAGAAAAATCCTGAGGGAAACTAAAGCATAGGCACATGGAATTTAATGGGCTGGCTTTTTATTATATTACTCTGAATTGGAAATGCACACGTTAATGCGAAAATGTGAATCTCCTCGTTACCTGTTTTTAAATCTGGAACGTAAACTCTAGTAAGATTTATTTTAAGGTAACAAACAAAAGGAACGAGTTTATTCCTCCAAAATGTACACTACAAATCTGTATTTTTTGCGTAGAATAAGGTTTTTTTCCTTTTTGTTTCATGATGTTTGTGTCATTTCTTGTTTGGGATTTCACATTGACCAAGAGTTGCCAATGAATGATGGCTTTTTAAACTGTATTCATGAAGCTATTGCTATTGAGGAGGGAAGTGTGTGGATTTGTAAGTTCTGGGGCTTGATTCATTTTTGTACTCTATTAGGTGGTTTCTTCTAGATTACTGAGGGTTGTTTTTTAAATGTACTGTGCATTCATACTTTGTAGGCATGGATATTAAGAGACTACATTTGATATCTATTTTTAAGAAAATTATTGGTAGGTTTATCAGTAAAATCAGGGTTTTATTAATGTTTAAAATGTGCTTATCTTGAACAATATGCAGCCCCTGCTCTCTTTCATATAATTTCACGTGGAGTGTGGTAGATCATTATAGGCCACTGCAAATATTTTTCATCATGGCAAACTTATCAATTTCAGATGTGTGTGTACAGTCACATACAATATCCCCAAAATTAGTTATATCTAGATCTTGTCTTAGTTTTCTTTGTTTTAACCTAAAAACCAACATTTTTAAGTATATTACATTATTTAAATATTACCTCTATGTTGGACACAATGGAGAACAGTTTTCAGAGTTCAATTATATTTAAAATGTTATAGTCCAAATTTGTGATTAGTCTTGGAAGAACCAGTCTGTTGTAGACTTCATGGATTTATAATACAATTGACTTTTATTCATTTATTTTGTTTTCACCAGTTTGTATGTTATTGGCTTGTATCCAATTATATTCAGATGATACTGCTAAATAAAATTATTGGAAAAGATATCGATAACTAAAAACTAACCTACCTAAGTTGAAAGTAGGCTAAGATTACTTCTGAACAGTTCTGGCTTGCTTAAATATTTGCAAGCAGTATTAGTTGTTACTGTCATAGGCCTTTATTTTGCAAATGCTGAATATTCCCACGGAGTTCAAAAAGACTACCCCCATGAGTAAAGTTGCATATGCACACCAACATTTTGTAGGAAGGGTCTCATTGTTTGGTGCTAATCATTTTAGAATTGACATAATGTGCAATTCATTCTTTATACAAATATTGCAAGAGTGTTGCATTTTTCAGAGTAACAATACTAATCAGATTTCAGTCATTTGTGGAATTAACTTCTAATTTCAGATTTTGTAAAATGCATTGTATTTGGATTACACAGTTCATGTGATTAAACAGGTTATGCCAAATGCATTTGAAGGCTTATTTTCACAAATATAAACTGTAGTTAAAGATAGACTTTTTTCTAAAAGTAGTTACAATGAAAAGTATTTTCAGAATTTACTGAATTTTACAAGCAGATTTTAAATTAGTGTACATCAGTGGCATTTTATTACCCCTTATATACACATATATAAAAGTGTAAATTTGTACCCTTAGTTTTTATTGATGCACACACATTCTGTTTCACAGGTATTTCAAAGTCCTGACTTTTCATGATTCTAAATTCCATTTTCTTCCACTTCCCCGAAAGAAATGAGGCAATAGAAATTATAAAATAGTTTAGTATTTTTTTAAAAAATATAGACAGTGCTTGAATGTAGACCAAATTTCCATAAGTGCATGTGCCTTTGCCCCCGTTACAATCATTAATCGACTCGCATGGTAATAACAGATGGTTAAATGGAAGAAACACCCTTGAAGTTATTCTTATAACAGATGTTCTTAACTATTAGCTTCATGTTTTTACTCACCTAAAATTCTAGATAACGTAATAAAAAGGTAACACATACCTAATCATTTTATTATGTGCAGTGCATTCTGAGGCTAATTTGAGATTAATTTAAAAGCAGGACAGCACTGAGAAATTGTTCTAGTAATTCTATGCCTTTCTCTTTTTTAAAGGATCATACAAAATGCATTATTGCTTTCGGACAGTAGACTTCACCTCTTCTTACAGACTCAGCTAAGTCCAGAAGATATTGAGGCGTGTGTATCTGGACAGACGCAATATTCTGTTGCTGATGCGATTCATAAGTTTGCCTCCTTGAAACGACGTTTTCCTATTGAAGATAAAGAGAGAAAAAGAGGGGAAAATGATGCAGAGTCTGATTCAGAGAGGTTACTTTCTTACTTCCCTACTTTCTGATTTACATACATATATACATACACAGACTTCACTTTTTTGTTGATGTAATACTAAGATAATGAAAAAATTAATTGACTGAGATTTTATTGAGCTGTGACAGCTCATCATAGAAGTCTTCACACACACCTCCACACTGAATTAATGAATGCAGTAGAAATTCAATTATCTGCATTCTGATTATGTGAATTTCATTTAGTCAGACTTGAATTATTCGCGTTTAAATTATCTTGCTAAAAAAAATATCCAACTGCACTCCAAATGGCTAATTAAAAGTCCAAATTTCCTGTCTCTCTTTGTGACTGGAGATAATTAAAGTTCTCCTCTGTTACTCAGGCTTTGAGTGTGTTGTGAAAACCAATTTCCTTTCTTTATTTTTTTTTTCTCTCCTTCTCTGTAGTTCATCCTCTGGGCTTGGACACAGTTGTGATGACAGCATTTCGCATGGATGTAAAGCAAGCACAGTCCCTGAAGAATCCTGAAAAATCATTTGTATATTGCCGTCTTAGGAGCTGCAAAATAATGTCCCCTCTCAATTTACCATAGCTTTGAAACAGTTTCTCTGTTTGTTGCTTTTTTAAACTGCACTGATTTATTTTTACATGTTGCCTATTACATTTAGGGTTATGCAGCCATTAAAATCTTGATAAAAATTGGGCTAGTGGTGCTCTTTTGCCAAGTATGGCTGATGAAATATTTCCCTGGGTGATGATGTAATTTAGATCTTAAAAAATGAAGGTATTTTACATTAGTTTAAAAGTTGTGTATCAAATGACAATACACTCAAAGCAACTTTGTGTACTTTATACCAGAGAAGTTTGACTCTAAACAGTTGTGTGACATTGATAATGAAGTCATATAGACAACAGGGTATTAACTTTTTAAAATAGCGAGGTGACTTAAGAAAAACAAAATCTGTACTATTTGTTGCTGACAATTGGAGATATAGACTATCTTCCCTCAGTCTTTCTTCAGTGTTTATGGAAAACTTGCCCTTATCTTTCACAAGAGCCAGAGGACATTTTCAAACATAAGTGCCTAAAAGTTAGGTGCACAAATAAATGTGACATGTTTTCCAGGGGTGCTGAAAACCATCAGCTCTCATGGAAAGTAGTGGGAGTTAATGGTTGCTCCCTTCCTGTGAAAATCATGCATAAAATCCGGCCCCACTGAACTCAATGGGAGTTTTGCACTGACTTTGATGGAGCCATCATTTCACACTAAGTATCTAACTTTAGAGACCCATGTTTGAAAATGTTAGCTAGAGTTCTAAGTTAACATTTAAAATGAAGTGAAGCTATTTTTCCAAAAGGATGATCGTTACATAGATATCACACATTGTTTGAATATGGAATTCTAAGCTGTTGGCTACAAACTAGAATTTTAGAGGTTTTAATTTCACTTTTACTGTAGTCAATACATAGAAGTATTGGCTTTTTTTTTTTCTTTTGGCAAATGGCAGGCTTTAAAAAGTTGTGTTTAACACAAACATTTGTTATAATCTACTTTGCTCTTTATAACAACAACTATGAGTTGTCTTGTCTCAGAGCCTGTCAATAGAAATTGTTTCAATGTTTATTTATATTTTATGTTTAACTCCTATTAAAGAAAAAGCAGTAGGTCAAATCCTGTTCCCACTGAAAGAATAGCAAAACTCCCATGGATTTCAGTGCTGCAATTTCAGGTTCAGTATGGATTGTCTCTTATATAGACACTGTGGCTAATACCTTTTAGCCTGTGAATTACAAAAACAATACATTATAATTAGTCCAGCTAATAAGTTAGTTTGGATGTGTTCTTAAAGCATCCAGCTAGGAATCTGTGAAGTTTTAGAAAGGTGTGTCTTAACAGCTTAAGACTAACATACCATCTCTTAAGTAACTACTCTGAACCAATTTTCTCTTTATGATAGCACTTTCATAAGTATCTGCTGCTTTTGCTCAGTTTTTTTGAATTGCATAAATATATTTCGTCATCATCTCTGCTTCTAAGTAGAATGGACAACAGAATATTTTCATATAACATTAATCATTTTCAATAACAATCAAAGCAACAAGTTATTATGGCAAATTAATTTGAAGGTAGTTACTATTATAAAGTGCAGACTCTTCTTTGGAAGATGTTGCCTCGTTGTTAAACTTATTTTTTAGCAAAACTGCCCATAACATCTGTGGGAAAAATCTTGAAATGACCAAAAACTGCAACTGGAATAATTTTTAGAGAAGGACATTACTGTTTACCATATTGTTGGATTTTTGAAGATGTTTGTTTTGTTTTGCTGTTTCATGTTGATCATTGTAGATCATTGAATGCACTTTATATTTTGTGGCCTGCTAACACACATCCTGATTGTCTAAAAGTAAAGCAAATGTAAGAGTTGAAGAACCATTGTAACTACTTTTAGTAATTCAGGGATCTTGTCTTTTTTGTATTAAGGAAGATTTGCAAAGTAAACTGTTGCAGGGATAAAAACTTGAAATTCAGAATAATTGTATTGTCATTAGCTTTATCACACTCTTCACAAGTTACATCTGTACTATCCTGCATGGAAATTTATTTAAAATGTTACTCTTTTGAGTTCCCTATATACCTAGCACTCGTGGAAATGTTTGTGTTAAATGATAATGAAGAATATTCTGTTTTAGAGTTTATGGACCAAGAAAACAGTTGTAAATGTTTTAGGATATATTTCTTATTTCGTGAAATTTAAATATAAAACTCCTTAAACATTTTGGTTAGTCTTTGCTGTGTTTTTAGCACTACGTGAATATTATTTTGATTTCTACAAGAAACTCATCTTGTTTGGTGCTTTTGATTCACGTTTTTGTTGGGTTTTTTTTTTTTACAATAAGTGACATTTGTCTGGTTTCTCAAGCCATCAGGATTTCTAATGCCTCACTCCCAGCATCCAAAATTTTATATCGCTTGAATTGCTCCTCCTTTGCTGCTTTGTAATACTTAAATTTCTTACCTTTCTTTATTTTATAAGAAAGTTTAGTAGAAACAGAACATTCTTAAACAAGTTATTTTTCTTATGTTTTAACTTGTAAATAAGATTTATTTAATTTTAAAATCCATTTACATTTATTTTTTCATTACTTTTTTCATTTTTTCATTACTAAAGTATTCTACACACTTTACAGTTTCTCAAATATTTTGTGTGCGCTATATATTGTAAACAAATATCCCCAGTCCCTTATATTTTTGAATTGTAACACATTTAATTAACTTCAGGATATTCTAAATCAGTATTCCAACAACCTGTTACTTATTATGCATCTGAAACATTTCTATAAACAAAGTAACAAAAATCTTCTCTTAAAAGAAAAAAATTAATTCAGTAATAGACATCTCAGCTTTTATATACATTAAGAGTTTTATTTTCCCCAGCACACATTTCTAAATTCTAAGCCTACCTTTTCCTAAGTCTGCATTTTTGTTTCTTGAAATATTTTTGTGAGTTGTTGAAGATACTTTTTAATATAGTTCCAAAAAACCTATCCAATTATATTTGTGACAATCTGTTTGTAAAATACAGGAAGCATCTAAAGTAAGAAACCTTTTCAAAGAATGGTAAAATAAAACCCTTACATTTCTAAGTAGTTATAACAATGGTAGGATCAATAATGATGATCAATGTTTACCCCAAAAGGTTTGTTTTTTTAAAATTACTTTTAAAATCCTACACTTTTTTAAACACAAAAATGTAATTCAGTACTTTCAGTGTCAAGACTGATTCTTCTCATGAAAGGCCTTAAGAAAATACTTCAAGAAAAGTAGACTTATCTTAACCTGCTAAGGAATATTTTTTTTAATTTTAAGTTGCTTTTTTGCCTATCTGAATAAACTATATTTAGAAGATGAATGAATAATCTTTTATAAAAGGACCCCAAATACTTTGATTTGGAACATTTAGAGTTCTTGAACTGACACAAATCCATTACATATATGTACATATTTCTAAGAATTCCTATCCTATTAACTTTCCACAAGCTATTGTACAATAAAAATAGCAAAACTGCAAACCATATAATTTGTATTGTGTGGTTTGTAGTTTTGCAATTTTATTGTATGATTGCTTGTGGAAAGTTAAATAATACCTTAGTGATACCTTTACAATTTAAGTTTGCAATTACAATATAGATTTAACATCATCATCTGCAGTTTGGCATCAAATACAAAACAGTTTCTGGACCATGAGGAAACCACTGCATGTATTAAGGCACAGATGAACACATTTACTGGAGATCATATTGAAAAACCTGCAACTAAGAAACTTTACCAACCCAAATATTTTGTCCAGAACCTTGCTATCTCTTTGTAGTTTTATCTTAGTAACCAGTTCCCTTTGCCTATGTAAGGCTCCATTTCAACCCTTTCCCTAACTGATTCTGTAGCTAAAACTTTTCCTAATTGTTAGGAACGCAGTTCTACCAGTTTTGACATTTGCCACCAATTGATCTAGCAGCGCAAACTCTTCCAGTGTTTCTTTCCTCTCATTGCCTGTGCTCTCTCCCAAGGCCACCGTGAAGCTTTCAAATTACCTTTTCCTGCCATGAATTTCTAACTTTATAAATTCCCCTCACTAGCCATCTGGCTCCCTGCTAAGAGGCGAAAAGTTACTCCAACAAGTGCCTAGTCATCATCTCTCCCCCCCCCCCTTTTCGCCCCCAGTGCCTCCCGCCTTTGCTCCTGGAGGCAACATTGGCACCACTTTCAGTTGAGTTTTGCTAGTTTCTTACCTCAGGGCCTTCATCCTCTCTTCCCCCCCACCCCACTTGCTGTAGTTTTTCCTGCAGCTGCAAGCAGAGACTGACTGTGTGTGCAGGGGGCTCTCGCGGCAGCTCGCTCCCTGCCTCCCTCCCCGCCTGTGTGTGTGTGTGTGTGTGTGTGTGTGTGTTCCAGGCGCCTCCATGCGCCCAGGCTCTGCCGGGGGCTGTTTGTCAGGTAAAGAAACTAGCCGGCCTTGATCCGGTAACTCGTAGCAACCGCAACCCATGGCAACCGCGGAGGAGGGGGATGGAAGAGGGAGGGGAGGGAGACCCAGCACTGTGCAGCTTCTCAGCCGCCCCAAGCACCAGCACCCCAAAGTGTCATGCCTGAGAGCTGGGGCTAGACCCCCCCACACACACCTTACCAATGCAAGCCCCCCAGGAGCTGCAGGGGGCACGCGGCGGCATAGCCCTCGCACCCGGGCCGCAGCGTGTGGAGGAAGGCGAGTGGGTGTTAGGGGGGTGCCTGGGGAGCTCTGCAGGGATCGGACATTTCCAGGGCGCAGCTGATTTATTTTAGATGTATCCCCCCTCCCGTGGCTGTAAAACAAAAGGCTCGGGGGGCTGTGCGTGTGAGCCAGCCTGGGAGGAAGGGAGGCTGCAGCTCTTGCCCGTCGCGGGGCGGAGGGAGTTCTTTGTTATGCAAAGCCCCAGGCGGCGGCCGGGCTCCGGGCAGGCTGGCGGTGGCTCCGAGCCAGGGGGAAGGTGCTGGGCGGGGGGGACAGGGAGCAAAAGAGCGGGAGCCCAGGGGCGGCAGCTGGGAGTGCGGGATGAGAGGGGAGTTTGCCGGGGTAATCCCTTGGATTTGGGGGCGCCTGCTCCTGGCTGCAGTTCCATGTCGGAGCCCAATCAGTGCGATTGCCAGAGCATAGCCAGCGCTTTCCTGTTTGCTGCCCTCCAGCTCCCCCTCCTCCCATCAAATCTTCAGGGCTCCATCTAGCTGCAGCCACACTTGGGGCCCCCAGGAATTATCCCCCACCCCCAGGACTGGAAGGGCTTCAGCCGATGGTCTGTGAGGTGGGTTTCCTTCCTCCCCTCCCCCCCCAAGTAAAACGTTAGCAAAAGATCCTCTGTAGGTTGCTCATCTTACAAGCCAGCGCAATTGTGTCTGTCCTGCCTTTGCATTAGCTTAGCAAACTTGGTGTCTGCAAGGGAGGGCGGTGTCTGAGAGTCAGCTGGGAGGAGAGCAGCGCCTCTGTGCAAGAGGGCAGGGGCAAGCAGCTGCTTCCCAGCTCTATGCTTGCCTGAGTCTAGTGGGCCTAGAGCCCAGGTGTCCAACACGCCAGCCACTACCCACGTGTGGCTATTTGGCCGGTTGAGTCTGGCTAGCTCGGTAGCCTCAGAACTGGTTGGACACAGCTGGCGTGGGGTAATGCACCTGGCGGCCGGAGGAGGCGCTGCCAGGCAGAGACCCTGCCAGGGTAGCTTGAGGGAGTTGAGAGGTAGGGGCCCAAAAGCTGAGCCGCAGCTATATGTCCCCGTTCGACTCCAACAATCTGTTCCCCAAGCCCTCCCAACAAAGCACTAAATGTGTGTGTGTGTGTGAGAGAGAGAGAGGGTCATTCTGGAAAAACTTAAAAAACAACAGTCTAGCAGCACCTTAAAGACTAACAAAACATGTAGATGGTGTCATGAGTTTTTATGGCCACAACCCACTTCTTCAGATGAATCCTTCTGGTTTGTATGGGACTCTTCCCAGGAGGCAGAGATTATAGAATAGGTTCTAGGCACAGAAAGCTTAATGAATTGATTGCATAAAACAAAAAGCCCCAACCCCAGTCTGCTCGCAAACCTGGCCACCTTTTTAGCCAATGAAAATGATCAATTGCTACAAAGCAAAGGACAGATAGATCGGCCTTCCCCATGTGCAGTGGCAGTTATTGCTGGGGTGTTAGATTGTGTATCAGGCGAGGCAGCAGCTTTCTGAGGGGGGACCACTCCTTAACCAGCATCTCCCCCAGCAGCTCTAAACCTCTTTATTTTTTTTTTAAACAAAAGCAATTACAGAAAAGTGCAAATCTAAAGCGTGACATTTAACACTTCGCTGTGGCAGGCAGGCTGCTTTTAAATGGGGCCTTTCTGCGCGGAACAACAAGAGCCAAAAGGCCCTGTGTCATGGAGTAATGTAAGACACAATCTCTCCTGCAAATGCACAATGAATCGGGAAGGATTTATGTAATTAATTGACCAGTCTTAACCTGTTATCGTGATGTAAGGAATTTGGAACTCATTAATTTGGGCCCTGACAGATTTCATATTAGAGCTGGCAAATATGGATTGAACCTCTTATTCTTGCAGCAGCTGAAATTTCCATGACAGCGAGGATCAGTGAAGAAGACCTATTGCTGGAGTCAAACTGCCTCTTTTGTAATCAGCAACCCTGCTCTGCATTAAAGGGATAATGGGTGAGAGGGGAGACAAAAAGGTGTGTGGGGGGGAAGGTAGGAGATATTACCCTGGTAGTGTTCAAAAGAGTGGCCCTTTTGCTCACTCTGCTAATATTTATGTGGGGCCCATGCAATTGCTGCTGAAAGAAAACCTTAATATCAGTCATAAATGGGAGTGCAGCTCCCCATAGCTAAAGGGAGAGGGCAAGGCTACAGGCTGAAGATGTTCTGGAGGAAGTTTAAGAGGGTGGGGGTATCTTCAGATCATTAGCAGACTGAATCAAAGGCTGCAGAAGAAGATTCTAGGTTTACCAAAAGGGAGTTGGTGCAAATCTTTAATTGTAAGTAAGCGCACCAGGGCAATTTAGAATGGAGACTGGCCACCTCTGGAGCACACTTACTGCTGTCTCCTAGATAGTGGGCTAAAACAGAGACTTGTGCAAAAATAATGAATCTGTTGGTGCCTGAACTTCAATATGTGCCCTAGTTCCACTGTGCATAATTTATGAGTCATCTCTTCAGCGATGTTCAAGATGATTTTATGGTCAGGAGACCTAGGCTAAATTTCTGGCTTTTCCACAAATTCTTAATTCTCCTATGCCTCAGTTTCCCATTTGTAAAATGGAGGGTAATAATACTACCTTTCCTGCCCTTTGTCTGTTTTCCCTATTTAGGGACTGTCTTTTACTATCTATTTGTACAGGCTCTAGCATAAAGGGGCCTCAATCTCCATTGTGATCTCTGGGCACTAGTGTAATAATAAGGTATCCAGACTCCAATTTATAACTGGAAGGAAACAGTCTTACACCTTTTATCTTTCCTTGGCAAGCCATAAATTACTGTGCAGAAAACGGATACAGTTTTTAGAAGTAACATTAAATGCACTGAACTAGACCCCAGCTACTTAAAAATCACATTTCAGTCTATGAAGTCTTTACCTCCTATTATTACTATAGATTGAACCTCCCTAGTTTGGCACCCTCAGGACCTGACTGGTGCTGAACCAGAGAATTTGCCAAACCACGGGAGGTCAATATTGTCTAGTAGCATTACCAACACTTCCACTGCTTTGTGGTCTCTTAGAAGACATTTAAGGGTAAATTAGAGGTAAATAACAGCACAGAACACTGAGAGCTAGGACTGGTGGCTGCAAAGAAACTTTATGAGACTGCGGGAAACGTGGCCACACCAATGATAAGTGGACATCTGGCTAACTAAAATCATGTCGGACCATCAATGTTGCCAGACAAGAGAGTGCCAGATTAGAGAGGTTCAACCTATAATACAGTCTACTGACACGGTAGAAAAAAATATTTCTCCCTTTTTTTCTTGTTTCTCTAGGTTGTGCATTTGACAGCAAGTTGTATCTAGTCACTTTCAGTGTTTTTCCTGCATAATCAATGAGCTGGGTCTCTCTTCTGCACAATAGCGAGTGCGAAAGAAGCATTAAACTAGGCATATATGGCTGTAAAACCACAACACATAGCAAGGGGCAAATGTGGTATGAAAAACAGTGCACTCTTTAAGTGGCCCTATATTTACCATGTATTTGGATAGTGCCTAGCATAATGGTGGCCTTTAGACTGCTCACAAAAATGTCAGATGATAATACTGGTAATAGTTAGAACTGATTTTATTTAAATAAAAGACCAGAGTGCATGTTGATCATTTAAAGTGTATCTTCTTCTTATTGCTTGCTGATACATTAATCTTAACATATGCCGTGAAGATCTTATTTACCCACAGGTAAAATAACATTTATCTTTTACAGATTTACATTAATCTGTCCTCAGAGTTGCTTCACTGATTCTTTACTTGCTTTTCTTAGTGAACAAGAGCAGCATACTACTCAGTATACACTGTAACAATACATTTTACCAAATTTTTATTCTCATTAAATGTTGATCAAGTGTAACTAATTTCCTTGTTAAATTAAATGCTGGCATATGGTGAAACTTAACATTATTTAAAAACAAAACAAAGCATGTTTAAGGGTTTGTTTATTGGTAGGTGCTGTGTTTTTAAACATGTCCATCCTCTGCTTCTTTTGCATGAACAGATTCAAAGTATGAATCATTTACATTCCTTTCTTAATATTATCTAGTATTTTGGATGCTTGCAAAATTAAAGTTAGTGGTTATTATTAGTGACATGTTGGTTAAAAAACAAGCATCAAGTGTCATAGAAACTTCAAGATCAGATTTTTATTTGGTTTTTGAGATGGCTAACATACAAGGCAAGGCAAAAATTGTATATTTCCATTCAGTATAGTCAAACTTTACAAACTAATTCATTTTTTGCTTCAGATATTTTGTACCTAGAGAATACATTTAAATTTTAATTTATTTACAGAGGGTAAATATAAATATCTGCATAGACCTGATGGAGGATGAAATGGTGGCCCCACTAAGGTCAATGGCCAAGTTTTCATTGATTTCTGTGGGGCCAGGATTTCATTAAAATGGTGTCTTGTTATCATTGTTTTAGTATCATCTTCTTCACTGCTTAAACTCAGATTGAAAAAAATGGCCTTTCCTGCAGGCAACTTAGATTAAAAAATACGTTGTCTTTGAACCAATAGGTGTCCTTTTTGAATATAGTTAATTTTTGCCTGTAACTGGATGAAAGTTTGATTTGAGCTTAGGAACATTTTCAAATATTATCAGGATGTATTTTTTTAATCCCTCAAGGAGGGATAGCTCAGTGGTTTGAGCATTGGCCTGCTAAATGCAGGGTTGTGAGCTCAATTGTTGAGGGGGCCACTTAGGGATCTGGGGTAATTCTGTCAGGGATGATACTTGGTCCTGCTGTGTGGGCAGGGGACTAGACTCAATGACCTCGGAAGGTCCCTTCCAGTTCAATGAGATAGGTATATCTCCATATATTTATATTTATTTATGCAAAACACAGTAGATGAACATCTGATAATTTTGTTTTCTAATTCATATTGTAATGCATTATAACATTTTTAGAGGTGTACTTTTTCTCTAGGTCCTGTTTCTAGAATGCCAGATAATAAATAGTAATTATGATGAGTCAGGCTGTAAACAGCATTCTCATTTCTATTTCTCATATTTCTCCTCTCATGCTTCATCTCTCTGTGCTTTTCACTGCAGTGTGTAGCTGCCCATTGTTAGCATAAGATCATCCCAGTGCCACAGACCAAGGACCTCACTAGTAAATAAGTTTCATCTGGTTTGACTAATTCAGTGTACCCCAGCTCATTATGGTTATAAACTGTATTTAAAAGGTATCAAGTAATAACTCATTGGAAATCTAATAAATTCACTAGATGGTCAGTTTTGAGAATGGAGAGAAGTAAATAGTGGTGATCCCAGGGGTCTGTCCTGGGACCAGTCCTGTTCGACATATTCATAAATGATCTGGAGAAAGGGGTAGACCATGAAGTGGCAAAATTTGCAGATAATACAAAACTACTGAAGATTGTTAAGTTCCAGGCAGACTGCTGTTAATAAATGCAAAGTAATGCACATTGGAAAACATAACCCCAACTATGCATAGGAAACAAGGGGGACTAAATTGACTGTTACCATTCAAAAAAGAGATCTTGGAGTTATTGTGGATAATTCTCTGCAAACATCCACTCAATGTGCAGTGGCAGTCAAAAAAGCAAGCAGAATGTTGGGAATCATTAAGAAAAGGATCAACAGATAATAAGATAGAAAATATCATATTGCCTGTATATAAATCCTTTATATGCCCACATCTTGAATACTGCATACAGACGTGATTGCCCCATCTCAAAACAGGTATATTGGAACTGGAAAAGGTTAAGAATAAGGTCAACAAAAATGATTTGGGCTATAGAACAGCTTTCGTATGAGGAGAGATGACTAATATGACTGAGACTTTTCAGCTTGCCAAAGAGAGGACATAGTAGGGGATATGATAGAGGTCCATAAAATTGTGACTGGTGTGGAGAAAGTAGATAAGGAAGTGCTGTTTACTCATAACACAAGAACTAAAGGTCACTAAATGAAATTAATAAGCAGCAGGTTTAAAACAAACACAAAGAAACATTTCTTCACACAACACACTGTCAACCCATGGAATGCTTTGCCAAAGGATGTTGTGAAAGCCAAGATAATAACAAGGTTCAAAAAAGAGCTAGATAAATTCATGGAGGATAGGCAGGCATGGTAACCCTAGCCTCTGTTTGCCAGAAGCTGGGAATATGTGACAGAGAATGGATCATAATGGCTTTGTCTACACGGCAATATTTTGCTTCAGAAAATATGCTAATGAGGGACTCATTAGCATGAGTTGCGATGTCATTAGCATATTTTCTGCAGATTCTTTTTGTGCAACGGGTTTTTGCGCAAAAAGAAGCAGGGTAGCCGCTTCCATTTTGTGCAAAAAACTCCTTTTGCCTCTCTGGGAGGCATAAGGATCTTGTGCAAAAGGGTTTTTTTGCACAAAACGGAAGTGGCTACACTGCTTCTTTTTGCGCAAAAAGAATCCGCAGGAAATATGCTAATGACATTGCAACTCATGCTAATGAGTCCCTCATTAGCATATTTTGTGCCGCAAAAAGTTTCAGTGTAGACATAGCCTTGATGATTACCTGTACTGTCCATTCCCTCTGGGGCACCTGGCATTGGCCTCTGTCAGAAGACAGGATACTGAGCTGGGTTGACCTTTGGTCTGACTCAGTATGACCATTCTTATGTTCTTAAGTAATTGTATGTATTAACATTACATAAAGAATTATGAATATTCTTTGCTATTGTGCTTTACGATTTACGATCAAACAAAGGGAGAAACATGTCTCTTCCAGATAGGAGGGGCCAGCACAGCAATCTATCTGTCTCCAGTGAATAAGTAAGTAAGGTGTGACAAAAACCATGGATACTTTATTGACATTCACATCAGCAAAGGAAGGGCAATCCCACATGAATAGAGCCCTGCAAGGATACAAAATTTGTGTCCACATCCACATCTGTATCCGCAAAAATGAGCCATGGATATCCGCATTGACATCCACAGATGCAGATACCTGCGGATATAAAGCAGATATTCACAAACTGCAGGTTTCTCGATACAAAATTTGTATCCTCATCTGCATGTGTATCCACAAAAATGAACCGCAGATATCTGCATCTGCATCCACATCCACGGATGCAGATACCCACGAATATGAAATGCAATGCTATGGATTTGCAGGGCTCTACACATAAATGGGAGAATAGCATGAAGTCATTCTGCATCTTGAAACAAGGTTACTGAGCTTTGAGAGATTTAAGCAGAGACAGAAAGCCATTTTGATGTCCATCACTGAACAGTCACAAGGGGCCACAACTCTTGCAAGCTGAGAAAGATGGGTCCTTCAAGAAGGGATTGCAGTCTCTGAGAACTGAATATAGGTGAGAAACCTGCAAGACCGGGGAACCCTTGTGCTTCTGTGGAACGTTCTGACAGAAGGAAAGTCAGCCATGGCTGGGAATAAGAGTGACTGGTGATAGGAACCATCTTAAACAAAACCTGTATCTTGCTAGATTAAGTGTTAGACTTTTAAATGCTTTTTTCACTTTTATTTGCTTGTAACTATCTGTATTTTTATGTCTTTCCCTTAGCATCACTTAACCTATGTCCTACTGTTAACAAATCTGTTTTATTTTTACTATAAGCTACCTTAGTGCTATTTGAAGGGAAAAGTGTATTTACCTCAGTCAAATTAATAAGCTGTAATGAGCTTTTATTTCTTTATGAGGCAAAGGAACCTTATTATATCTCTGAATTGTCCAGGAGAGGGCAGGGCAACTGCAGAGGACACAGTCTGGGGGAAAATTGGGACTGGAAGTGAGTTAGGGTTACCTTGCAAGTAGTAACTAAGGCTAGTGGTAGCGGGAGTGAAGTCCGTTGTAGTATAGACAGACTGCTGGAGCCAGAGTTGCTGATCGAGGGGATGTACAGCTCATAGATACTCTGGTGTGAGCTGCATGTTTGTCTGCTGGTTGCTGGTGTCCTGGCTGGGAACCACACTACCGGTGCATTTCATGCCCACAGGATTACAGGGCAGATGGAGACACAACCCCTCACTAGTCGGGATTGCACCCCCTACCCCCCACCCTATGCCAGTGCTGTGCAGTGTAGCAGGAAACTTAGGTACAATCAGAATGTCCCCCTCCCCTGCCCCCAGTCAAGCCCAACAATGTGTGTGTGGGGGGGAGTGGCAAAAAGGGCAATTGCACCGGGGCCTGGAGCTCCTGGCTATGGCATTATCAACAGCCAAAGCACTGGGCCCCTTTGAATTGCTACTGGAGCGATGCTCTGGGGCTCTGTATGGCTCCAAGGGCTTGAGTCGGGGTGTGTGTGTGCTGTGCTCTGAATGACACTCGGGGGATGTCTACTTAGCAGCATTATTTCGGAATAATTGACTGTATTCTGAAATAACAAAAAGCTTGTCTACACAATAAGCCATTATTTTGAAATAATGGCAAGCTGGAGGACTTCTTACTCCAACTCCTGAAACTGTCATTTCACGAGGAGTAAGGGAAGTTGAAGGAAGAGTGCTCTTCCTTTGACTTCCCATTGTGTAGACAGCGCCAAAAGCCAAATGAAGCTGTTTCGATTTCAGCTACGCAATTGATGTAGCTGAAGTTGCGTAGCTTAATTTGACTTTTGCCCTGCTGTGCAGACGTGCCCTAACGGCTCACTGCTCTTGGCCCCATCCCTTCTGGGGGTGTGGAGCCACCCCCCCCACCTTGTCCCGGGGCCCACAATCCCACTGCCTCCAGTGGGCTAGTATGGAAACGCTATTGCAGTTTTAATGCATACACTAACTATTTCACATTAACTGCCCTGTACATTCCCCATGTAGACAAGCCCTCAGTGTTTTTTGTAGACACAGATCTATATTTTGCTTTCTGTGGTATTTAGCAATATTTGGGGCCCACTTCTTTTCCCTGGGGAATTTAGTATAAGTCTAGATGGGTTGTAAAGCAGCATATCATTGAATACTTTCCCCACCATTATCAGAATGAAATCTTGACTCCACAGTGGAAATTTTGCCATATTGATTTCACCGAGCATCAAGAAACAGCTTCATCCATACTGTACCTTACGTATAGCAATTGCTTGGCTAGTTTCATAGTACAGGGCAGTAAAATGTATTATACGCACTGTTCATGTTAAGCTTCTCAATTATTGCTACTTCTTGGTGGTGATAAAAGATGGCACTTCAGTGTCCTTTGTTATTGCTGCTTCATAAAGGCTAAGGAAATGGGGAAAGAAAAAGAATATGACTCTTCATCTATCTAGATCAGCAAAATCATTCTTGGTCCATAAAATAGAGAACTGTTAAAGAAAGCTTGACTGCTATATACTGTCAGTTGATCTTGGTGATTGAGTTTTGACAGCAGATCTTAAACACCCTTTCAGTTGAGACTCTTCACAACACCATTGACATGTGATGCTGAAGGATGGATACTGGGGGATTAATAAAAATATATTTCCTGTAATTCTTTCCATCCAAAGATCTCAAAGCACTTTGCAAACATTAATTAATTAGTCTTCAAAACACCTCAGGGGATAGATACTATTGTTTTATAGATGGGAAAACAGAGCCATAGAGTAAGGGTAGTGAAATGACTTACCCGTGGTTGCACAGAAATTCTGTCACAGACCTTGGAAAGGAAAAGTAATGTCTGTTTCCAATTCCTGCATTCTACCAGACTGTCCAATGGGAGATGCTAGGTGACAAGCTTTATTGAAAATCTGGCCCCAAAAAAGTACTGGTCAGAGTTCTTTTTAAAATACGATTTTTGGGGCTTCAGTTTCTGAATGCCCAACTCAAGACATCTCAAAAATGTCTAATTTTCAGAGGGCAATGAGCTCAAAATCAGGCCCCTTTTGGTGTCTTTCAGGTTGGGTACTCAAACACGAGGGCACCCAAAGTCACATTTGATAACATTGGCCGAAGTGTTTTTCAGCCTATAGCACCTAACATAGACTTATGTGTTTATTTTGGGGAAGGGAGAATCAGCCTACTCATCTTGTTCATTACAGTCCGAGAAGGGGAGAGAAGAGAAAGGTAATGAGTGTATGCTTGTACAAATCGGTTAAATGGGCAGCATCGGCAGAATTTTATTTTAGGGAAGCTAGTGCCAATGCTGTAGTCTTGTTAATGTCATTGGAATTGGTGCCGGAGAAAGTAGAATAGACATTGATTAGAAGTCATAGGAAAGATACTGATGTTGGGCTGATCCTGCAGTAATTAGTAGCCCCCATTAAAATTATTGGGCCTACTAGCATAAGTAAGTACTACTCATTGAGTAAATGTGGCAGCAGGGCCGGCCTTAGGGAAAAATGGAGCCCCGAGTGAATGTGTGTTTTGGTGCCCCTTACCCTTATGGGCATAGCACTGCCCATTCCCCCTGGCACCCATGGGCCCTCCAACCCCTGCACCCCCATCCTGTGCTCTCTTTGCTACTAGCCCCTGCATTGTGCCCCTTTGCCCCTAACCTCTGCACAATGCCCCCTTCATCTCAACCCATACACTTTCCTCCCATCTGTACCCCCAACCCCAGCCCTGTGCTTCCAGCATGTCCTGTCACACTGCTCCCCAGCCCAGTACCTTCCACCCCCTTTGCCCAGTAACACCCATGCCCAGTTGTCCCTCACTCTCTGGCTAAGGAGTCCTGGGCAAAGGCCCAGTTTTCCCAGCCCTAAGGCCAGGCCTGGGTTGCAGAATCAGCTCTTAAATATACCTTATAAGAAATCTGGGCCACATTGGTCTGTTAGTTTCAAGCAAAACTCCCAATAAGTGGGAGTTCTGTTGTTCAAATTATGCTATGCTATGGCCTTCTATTATTATTTCCCCATATTATAATAAAATTAGTTCATCAAAATTAACCTCATTTTACAACTTGTCATTTTAGATATAAAACTTGGTAGCACATGACAATCGATTTAACCAAATATATTGAAAAAAGTGTTGAGATCTAGATTTTATTTTCTGAATAGGTCTTTTCCCCTTAATGCCCTGTGTAGAGGTTTCTGACCAGCAAAAATTATGCAAACAGCTTGCATTTAAAAACAAAACAAAATTTTGTTTATTTCACATGTCTGTGTGTGCATGTTACCAGAAATCACGTGCACTCAGAGTAGGATTTTTGTCTTCCATTGCTAACCCAGTGGCTATCAAGCAATTACAGAGAAACACATTTTCTTGTTCAATATTTAAGACTCATTTCCTCAACCTTGACAGTCAGGAAGAATCCTTAAGCCTGTGTCTAAGGCACACTTGAGTAGGATTTTACAGGATTAGCCCTGATTTTATATTCTTCATGTAAAACAATACAGCTTTCACCCCCCATTAACTCGAACCTATAGCACGTCTGGCATAGAGACAGCCTGAGACTCACGGAACCACAATTGACTCCTTTACTCCCACCCATCCTCTGCTATACACAGTGGCGTCAGGGGCTGCATCTGAGGACCTCAGATGCTTTGCCATATGTCTGTCTGTCTCCTTAACTAATCACCGGGGCCTCTGAATGCATTACAATAAATTTAATAATGGCCAGGATCTGTAAATAATTGAGCTCTTGTTCTGTCCCTCTTTTTCCATGATCCTATAGTAAGAGACTCTTTCTCTTCTTTCCCTTGACTAACATCCATTCACTTAGTATGAATTTCATATTAGGTACCCCTCCTTGTTTCCCATTTGCCTGGGTAGGGTTGGTTCTTCTTGGAAAGGCTTGGGTCTTACATTTCCTTCGCAAGACCGCAAGATTCACATACTTAAGTGCTTTGCTAGACCAAGGTCAGAGTGCTCAGCATTGGCAGGATTGGAACCAATAAGATCAAGAACAGCACCTAGAATTCAGTCCAAAATTCTTTAGGAAGTCAGTGTAGGATGCAGAAAGCATTGAAAAGATATGTTTGCATTGACCCTGTTACTTAACAGATGAGAGTAATTGCTATATTTTGTACCAGCTGAATTTTCTTCTGAGATGTTGCATCACAGTACAATGCATTGCAGTAACAATCAGGAGGTCACAAATATGTGGATCATTGTGGCTTGGTCCATGTTGTGTTGGGCTTGGATACAGAGATCCCCTTGAGACTGTCACCTGATGTGCTGAATCACCACTGAGTCCACCTACCTGTTCTCTGGGGCACCCCACTACCCTGTCCTACTGAGCTAAACCCTCCAGTCTCCCTCAGCGATGGCACAGATGTGGGGTCACAGCCCACAGCAGAGCAACACAGGCACTGAGAGCAGCTCAGCTCTTGGAAGGCTTAGTCACAGGGACATGACATAGCACCAGCTGCACAGCCTCAATAGGACCAGAACCCCAGATAAATCCATCTTAATCTGTTTAAAAGTTTTATACAGAAGCAACCTCATAAATTGTTCACCCCCTTTATGAATGAAAGAGAGAGATGCACAGCTGCTTTCCCTCATAACAGTTATTTACACTGGGCTTAATAATAAACAAAAGTGATTTTATTAAGTATTAGCAGATGTACCCGGTGTTGCTCGGGTCTGTTACTTCAGTGATTGTATTTTTTGAAGATGAAGGCTAGAGTGAGAGTTTGGGAGTGAGGAGGGGCAGAGGATGGGTAGCTTAGGGCAGAGGGTTGGGAAGTGGAGGGGCTCAGGGCAGGGATAGGAGGTTATGAAGTCAAGGCAGGTGGGAGGTGCAGGACTCAGGGCAGGGGGCTGGGAGTTGGGGGGGTTACCAGGGCTGCCTGTGGCAATGAGGATGGCACTGCTCCTGCAGGGACTCTCCCAGGGGGTTGGGGCAGGACTCCCCTGCCAATGGGATCCCCTAGTTGTTCTCCCCACAGCCTGCAGGCTGTCTGGTGAGGGGACCAGGCTCTGGAGGCAGCCACCCTCTCCAGCACTCCACCCCCATGGCCTGCAGAAGGGTCAAGTCTCTAGGGAATGCCCCATCCTGCAGTGACACCCCTGCAGTCTGTCTGGGGAATCGAAGCTCTGGGAGCTGTCCCCTCCAGCAGCGCCCCCTCCCCCACAGCCTGTAGACTGTGGAGAGGCCGGGCTTTGGGGGACTGCTCCCCTTTGCAGCTGCCCCCCTCCAATATTATGTCCCTTCCCTCTATGTGCCCCTCCCTTTTGTGTTCCTCTTCTCTCTGCTCCCTCCTTTTCCATGTTATGGGAAACAGTCCCATTCCTCGCACTTCCTGTTTCCAAGGCACAACCAAACCTTGACTTTGGTGTAAGTTAGGGTAAGAGGAAGCTGCATACCAAATTTGATGGTCCCAGCTCTTACAGGTTAGGAGGAGTTCTTGAACAAATGGACAAACAGATGCAGAGACAGACGGATGCACGCAGATAGATAGATAGATAGATTAGATAAGAAGTAGGATTTAAGCAAGTGATAGCAGACAGATCAAAGTAAGTTACTAAGCAAAATAAAACAAAACACGCCAGCTAAGCCTAATGCACTAAGGGTACATCTACACTACAGGACAAAGTCGAATTAAGATACGCAACTTCAGCTACTTTAACTCGGCTTTTGGCGCTGTGTACATAGCAGGAAGTTGAATGAAGAACACTCTTCCTTTGACTTCCCTTACTCCTCATGAAAGCAGGGTTACCGGCATAAGGAGGCATAAGGATCTTGAGCAAAAAGGGGGTTTTTTTTGCGTAAAATGGAAACGTCCACACTGCTTGTTTTTGCGCAAAAACCTCTTGTGCAAAAACGGATTGGAAGAGATTATGCAAATGAAACGTGAGAAAATGCTAATCTGTGTTTCATTTGCATTGCCTCTTCTGGCAAAGCGTGTACTGTAGACATAGCCTAAGACAATTTGTAACAGATCATAATTTCTCATCTTAGTTCTTATTTCAGGCAGTCCATCTCAGGCCAGAGATATCCTTTCTGACCTGAGTCCAGCAGTTCTCTTCCACCCCTCTCGTTACAATCTTTTTGTTTCCAGGCATTTTCATGTATTCCTTGGGGAATGAGAGGGAGTCTGTAAAGCCAGCTGAAAACCATATCTGTTTACTTCCCTTACCTGATATAGAATTTCCCTAGGATGGGAAGCTTTTGTTTGATTCCCTAACACCTCTGTGGAAAAGTAAAAAAATCAAGATGAATTCCAGCATCAGGTGACCTGGACACGTCTTTGTAGCAAGTCTGCAAGAAGACAGTTCTCCCCTGTTCAATTCTCTCTTGCTAAGGGACTATTATCTCCATGTCTAGCTTCTTCATTGTCATTCCTGATGGGCTGGAAATAGGCTTTTCCTGCCATGAGCACATTGATAATAAATCTAGAGTCAATAGTCCTAATTTCAGGAGGAAGATGCTTCTGGTTTAGAATGACCCAGAGACTGTTCACTCCTTTAATGAATGGAGGAGAGACACCCTCAGTTGTTATTTCACCCAGTCCTCTGAACTATTTCCCTGTTCCACTATTCTCATGTCTGTTTTGCTTTAAAAACAACAAATGGTCTGGTAGCACTTTAAAGACTAACAAAACATGTAGACTAACATTGTTAGTCTTTAAAGTGCTACCAGACTATTTGTTGTTTTTTAAGTTTATCCTGTACAGACTAACTCGGATACCCCCTGAAGCTTTTGTTTTGCTTTAGTTTAGCTTCCATTGGCTGAGCTTCAACCACATGCTAATTTTGGGATCTCTTTTGGGAGTGGTATCTATCATCTGGGTGTTGTCTGCATATTTCTGGTATGTGTGTCCAGTCTCCTCCAGGCTGAAGTCTCAAAGCTCTCCTGTCATGTAGGAAGCTACTAATAATATATGGCTGTAGAAACTTGAAGTACGGGGAGTTCAAGGATTTGACTTACCTAAGGTTGCACGGCAAGAGACAAATCCTCCCTTTATTTGCAAGACTTAGAAGAGTCTAGGTCTCAGTATGAGTGTTCATGTCAGAAAGACAAGAAGGACCTCCTGAGATGTGCCAAAATTATCTTCAGTTAGAGATGAAGGTGCTCAGTTCCTCCCAGGAGGCCCTCAGCATCTTTCAGGATCAGATGTGTAAATTATCAGTTCTTTTGGGCACACACCTTACCCCTATATTTGCCTGTACAATGCACATTTGATGTTATGCATGGTAAATAATAAATAATAACTTTAGACACCTGCTGCACATGGGATTATGAACCAATTCTCCCTCCTGATTAATTTCCTGTTCCAAGATGCCAACTGTGCAGTTTTCCTGGAATATGTCAGTAGCTGGTATGACGACCTCTGCTACTTTCTTTTACACTATACAGCATTAACTGTTGGGGTACTGTCATCTGCCATACACAACATATTTTACAGCTCAGAAGAAGAATTTTAATAAGACCTCCAAGGGGCTTGCTGCCATTTTTTAGCAGAAAGGTTTCCTACAAAGAAAGTGCACTGAAGCTCCCCAGAGACAGCAAGAGAAAACACTCCCACTGAGAAGAGCCTGTGTCATCCCATTTTATTGTCTATATGTCACTACAACACTCACATGATTCTGACAAGCTGTTCTTTTCTGCCTTAGCTAGAGCTGCTTAATGTCATTTTCTTGGTTGAACATCTTCATTTCAGACTTGTTACAAGGCATTAACTAGTTTCTAGGTTTCCGCATGTTGGCTGTATGATGCTTTGAATAACATTCTCCTTCACATAAAGGTAAACCACACGCTTACTTGAGCCACATTTTTTTGTAGCACCTCGCAGAAGAAAAATCTCTGTGATATGTCTCCATGCAGATTAAGCATTTTAGGATCACATAAATGAATCTGACAGGCAAACTAGCTAAGACTATTTCAATGAGTTACAAATAACTGAGAAAAGAACATTGTCCATGTAGTGTCTCCAAATTTTATACATTTAGACCATTAGTTTATTACAGTAATATGATTCTCTGTCATTAGTAAACCACCAGCTAGTCCATTTTTTACTAGAAAACTACTGAGAATATCTTTTGTAACGCAATGGGCAGCAATCGGTAGCAATGGGCATAGAATTTTTGCATGTGTATATTGTGATTAAATCATGTCTGTACTATTCCTAATGTTGTTTGTTTTGTTTTGGACTTCACACTGTTACAGGAGAAGTGGCTCACTCTGAGAGTTGGTAACCAATAACCTGGACCTGCAACCCTTACTCAGAAAAGCAATCCCACTGAGGCCCCACCTATGAACATATAATGTGGATGGTGCTCTTGGGTCCTATTCTGATACGTTTACTTGCTCAACAGCGCAAGACTTCACAAATAATCTTATTAGCATCAAGGGGTCTATTTCTGGCGTAAAGTATTGAACCATGAATAAACATACCAGGACTTGACTCTGATTGGGCATGTCTACACTAGGAAATTATTTCTAAATAACTAAATTTGAAATAACTCCCAAAATAATAAAATTGAAATAGCATGTCCACACTACAGGGAAGCCTCAAAATTAGTCCAAGGCAGGCTCCATTAATGTGGATGTGCTACCTTGACTTAGAGCCCTAGGAAGTACTGGAGAGTAATTACTCTCAATGACTCTGGGAAGTAGTTATTTCGAAAAAGAAGCAGGGGAGCGCCCACGCTACCGCTATTTTGAAATAGCTATTTCAAAATAAGTGCTATTCCTTGTGGAAAGCAGGACTTATTATTTCAAAATAATCAGCCCCTTATTTTGAACTAACAGGCTTCGTAGTGTGGATGCTCTGCTTGTTATTTCAAAATAACTCCCTAGTGTAGACCAAGGGTATGTCTACACTACAGAGTTAATTCGAAATAACAGACGTTATTTCGAATTAACTGTAATAGCTGTCTACACATACAAACCGCTATTTCAAAATTAATTTGAAATAGCGGAGCCCTTATTTCGAATTAGGTAAACCTCATTCTACGAGGAATAACACCTAAATCGAAATAGCTAATTCAAAATAAGTGCTGTGTAGACACTTATTTCAAATTAGGGGGCCTCCAGCCCTTCCCAGTTCCCCCTGGTGGCCACTCTGGGTCAAACCAGGAAAACTCCTCTCCTCTCCCCCAGCCCCGGGGCCCTTAAAGGGGCAGACTCTGACCACTGGGCACGTGCAAGAGCCAGGCCTGCCAGCAGCCGCAGACCCTCAGCCAGTGGCCAGAGGATGGCAGCCAGTGGCAGCCAGCTCTCCCCCGCCCAGTCCCCCAGCACCCAGGGGCCAGCCAGGGGCCGTAGATGGCGCGCGCCCTCCTGGACTAGTGCGGAGGTCATGGACCTCATTGAGGTTTGGGGGCAGGCCCCCAACGTCCATGATCTCTGCACTAGGCGGAGGAACGTGGCCGTCTACGGCCGCATGGCTGCCACCATGGCCAGGAAAGGCCACAGGTGCACACAGGAGCAGGTGCGCCTGAAGGTTAAAGAGCTGCGGCAGGCGTACACCAGGGCCACCAGGGGCGGCGCCGCAGCAGGGGCTGCCACCTGCCCCTACTTCCCCACCCTTGATCGACTCCTGGGGGGCGGGGCGGTCCGCGCCAGCCCGGGAGGCAGCGAGCTGGGACCGGAGGGCCATGACCTGGGCACAACAGAGGGGCCACCGCCAGCTGTTCCAGCACCAGAGTCGGCAGGGTCGTCCAGGGAGGCCATACCGGGTAAGTGCCAGCACTGTCCCCTGCCCGGGGGGGAGGCGGGAAGGGAGACCAAAGACCGCACACGTGGGCCATGCCTCCCACGGATCACGCAGCCACCTGTGTACGTGCAAGCACGTGCCATGCCAGCCTTGGGCAGGTGGCTCCAGCTGCGTGACACGCAGGGGCCGTGGCCCAATAGGCACACGTGTGTGTGAAGAGACCTGACATGCTCCCGACCCCAGGGCGGGACCCAGCAGGACGCTCTCCCTTCACACGCCCCCTCTACACAGAGGCAGGGGACATCTCCCCCCACACCCTGGCTACACTATACACGGCACAGGGGCATGGGTGTGGTCTTGGGGAGCCCCGGGGAGAGCCAGACATCCTGACCATGGCCTCTGTGCAAGCACATCGGCTCTGACGGTGCAGGGCACGGTCACCCTCACGTCGCGGGGGGGGTGGGGTACCTGGGCATCATCCACTGCATCCCCAGGGAGAACTGACCACTTCTCTTCTTTCTCTACAGCTGCACCAGCTGCTCGTGCAGGGCGTACCACCCCGCCCGGGACATGCTCCCGCACCCGCGGGAAATAATTATTTCGAATTATTTCGTTAATTCGAAATAACGCTGTAGTGTAGAAATACCCCAAGGCTTTAATTAAGTGAGACTGTTGTGAGTACGTTTGCAGGATGGATCCCACCTTCCGTGATGAACCTAGTCTGCAGAACAAATGCAGTGGGATTTTAAAACGAATAGGCCAAATGCTGCAAGCAATGGCTTCCCTGAGATGCAAAGTACCCTCAAATCTTTAACTTCAATAGCAGCTGTGGCTGTTGCTACACTGGAGAGCTTATAGGCACACGCATAGCTACACTAATGCAGCTGCAGTCCTGTAAACTCTCGGTGTAGCTGCTCTAAGCCAAAAAGCAGTAGCTCTCCCACCAATATAGCGCTGTCCACACTGGAGCTTGAGTCGGTGTAACTTACATCGATAGAGGGGCAGGGAGGAGTATATTCACATGGCATCAGTTATCTTCTATATATTTTAGAGAGTTTATTTTTCTGTTTGATCAAGAATTCCTCCTAAACTGTAAGAGCTAGGACCATCAATTTGGGTATACAGCTTCCTCTTATTGTAACTTAAAGCAAGGTAAGGGTTTGGTTCTGCCAGGAAAACAGGATGTGCCTGGAATGGGATTGCTTCTCATAAAACCAAACAGAAAAGCGACAGAATCACCAAATCAAATATAGTCCTTAAAATGGACATAACTGAGCCTATGTTGAAAGAGACTGAACCAAGATGAATCAGAAAAATAGGATGAAGATGGGATAGGATTGCTTGTCAATAAATCTTACAGAAAAGAGATAAAACAGACAAATTTGAAGTAGTGCTATGTTTTGGCACAGCTACATCAATGCTTAAGGTTTGAAAACTAGAAGACAATGTTATTGGAAACCAAGTTGATTATAGCCCTTTTGTGTTAAAACATAGAGAATAATAAGAGTTTATTGAAGAAAAAAATACACTTGATGGAATTCCCATTTTAAAAAAATACAAAAAAAAGATCAAATTTTAACAATTCCTTTTTATAAAAGATCCAAAATAAAAATTAACTTTATAAAATAACATTGTATTTTTGAAAAATACAATAATTTCAACAAAGCATGTACATTTTCATTTTATTTTCCAAAAAATGAATTGAGTTAAGAACTGAGCAACACTGGATAAATCTAATATTGACAAAAGTGGTAGTGTAGAATTCAACCCAGTGCTTCCGCACCTCTTCGGCTTGGACCAAATGGGCTCAACAGAGAAAGGCAGTGCTCCCTGTAAACAGTGTGCCTATGCAGCTGCTCAGGAGAATTCAAATGCTGCGCAGCTGATTAGCATAGTGCTCACAGCTAGGTTTTGTTTCTACTGGTGCTGCACATTCACATGTGCCTTGGTGCAGTGGTTCTCAACCTTTTTGATAATGGGGACTGGCAAATACATTCACAAACTTTTGGCGATAACATATTAATTGCATATTCATTATGTAAATATTGAATATGCAAATACACAAATAAAACATTACTGGTCTGCCAAAAGCCCAGCCCCCAGAGCCAGCCCTAACTCCTACAGCCCCCCACCCTTCACTACTCCACAGAGCCAGCCACTGACCCCAGAGTCCCCTGCACTCAACCCCCCCTGTGCCAGCCTCCTATCCTCAGAGCCCACCAGTGCCAGCCCTCCATCACAAATGCCTGAGTGCCAGTCCTCCTGCCCCTTAGAGCCCACCACCACCAGACCCCCCAGTACCAGCCTCGTGGTTCCAGAGCCCCACTGCACCCAACCCCCCCAGGCCCTCCTCCAATGCTAGCCCCAATTAGTCCAGTCCCCAGAGCCCCCAGTGCAAGCCCTGCCCTCATAGCCCCCCCGCTGCTAGCTCAGCCTCCAGAGCCCCCAAGCACTAGCTCCACCCCCCTCACCTAGCCCTGCACTGCTGCCCACATGGCAGCAGCTCTGGGGGCTGAAGCTGGGGTACACTGCTCAGCGCCTCCCCTCCCACTGAGGCTGTTGGGAGAGGTGTGTCCTTCCCCATCTTTCAGCCAACCAGCGCTGGGTAAGGGCAGGGTCTCCTCCCAACTGCGGAGCTGCTCCCCCCTCCGGCCGAACACAGGGAGCAGCTGGTGAGTGGGCCCATCCCCTGTCCTAGCCCCCCAGGTCTTGCTCTAACTACTGCACCCCATCCCCTGTCCTGAGCTCCTCGTTACCCCCCAAACCTGACTCTTGAACCACCACCCCCAATACTGTGCCTTGAAAGGCTTGAGCAATGCTGGGTAAATCATGTGATACATCAACTGTTTTCCAGATTTAGCTTTTAATAGGAAATAGTGATATTTTTTGTGCACTCAGATAACAAATTCCTAACTACTGCATCAGGCATTTTGAGTTTTTGTTTCATTTTGATTTTAAGTTGGACCTGAGAAGCTGATGTACATGAGTTGGCCTGTTCTGAATCTTTGTCATCTCAGACAGCTCTCCTTATTGCCAGCTCATTTCACAGAGATCTATTTCAAATCAACTCATAAATTATTAATCATACAAGTGTAGGTCAGAGAGACACTAACCCTGACAATCACACCCTAATATTCTCTCTTTAGCATCAGAAATAAGAAAGGAGAGAGGAATAATCAATATTCAACAACCGAGGTATATCTTACATAGATATGGTTATATGCACTTAGAAAAAAATCCTATCTTTACAAAACCTGTCAGGCTGGCATTAATCTTGCATGATGAATAATGTGGCAATTTATGAATTTTTAACACCTTTAAAATGATGAAATTGTGGGAGGTGATATCCAAAAGTAAATTTGATCAAATCTGAGACTATTTCTGATCAAATGGAGAGATTGAATAATGTGTAGAAAAATATGTAAACGTCAATTTAGTTCACACAAACAAGAGACTTCAGACAGGTTTGTTACTGTGAAGAAGTTCACAAATAATTCACTTCAAGATCTAGTTATAAATTAAAAGTTAAACAGCAAAAGCCAAAACCTGTAAGATGCCAAGCACCTCATGAGACTGGGGGTTAAGGATGCTAATGACTCACAGGAAGCACACAGTATTGGACCAAACTGTGCTATATTCACTCCCATTCTGTACAGGTTGAACCTCTCTAATCTGGCAACCTTGGGACCTGACTGGTGCGTGGCCAGAGAGTTTGCTGGACTGTAGGGGTATGTCTACAGTAGCTCGTTAATTTGAGCTAGGTAGGCAAATCAGGCAACCAGAGTTGCAAATGAAGCCCGGGATTTAAATATCCCGGGCTTTATTTGCATGTTCCCGTCAGCCGCCATTTTAAAATCCCCCTTAGTTCGAACGAACTGCCCGCGGCTACACGCGGCAGTTTAAAGTTAATCCGAACTAAGTCCTTAGTTCGGATTAACTGTTACACCTCATTCTAGATGCTCTCTTGCACAACTACTTTAATGCAAGAACTCTTGCGCTAAAGAGTTTTTGCCCAAGATCATGCCAGTGTAGACGTCGTAGCCTGAGAGCCAGGGCTGGTGGCTGTAAACCAACTTTATGGGACCATGGGAAACTTGGCCACACCCATGAAAAGTGGACATCCAACTAACTAAAATCATGCTGGACCACGGATGTTGCAGGACTAGAGTGTGCTGGACTAGAGAGGTTCATTTATTAGCTGTCAGGAAATTACTAACATTTTTTGATTATTAAAAATAGTTGCAAGTTTTCCAGGAACCACAGAACAGTTGTACCTTTTAATTTTTCATTGTAAGTAAAATAAAAATGAAGAGCAAGAAATTTGCTTATTAACAAAAGGCATCAGCCCTTCTGATGAAAACATGTTATTCTGTTAAACAGAAAATAAAATGTGTTTGTTTCCAGAGATCTGAGGAGAATTAACATGTGTCTGATTGTTAATATTTGATCCTTCTTTAATTATTTATGATGTCAAGGAATGAATCTGTCAAGTAAATAATGAAATGCGTACATGCAGCATATGTAATTAGGTTAGATGCATAAATCCAAAGTGTTCACTTTGTAGTTGTCAGTGCAAAATTTATTAATAATGAGAAATGCTAAATGAAGAAAATCTGTAAGTTTACTTATTAGCGTAGGTTAGAGAAGTTACTGAAAAAGAAAGTGACCATTAGTCCTCTTAGGTGCAGTTCGTAATTTTAAAATGTTGGTAAATTGCTGTTTATTTTGCTCTTCCCTGCTTTGAACTTGTAACAGGAGCATTCTCTAAGAGGGATATTAAGAATGCATATTTTACCCTCACTTTGTAAATAAATGTACAGCTAGTTGACTATAGCAATATATAAGTAGAGATTTTCTGCATTCACCCAGCAATTAAAAATTAAATAGACTACTGCATGTTTAACTTTTTACGAGAGTGAAGTTCCAATAAACACTAAAATAAAGTGCACTATATTTGGCTGTTAGAATGTTAGAATCAGAAATGTGCCATAAATGCATGTATTTCAAAAACAACAACAGGAACAATACAGTACTGCACACAAATTCATGAGTGGAGTGATGCTTGCTGTGCTATATACTTGCTTGTGTAGTGTTCTGTGCACTGGACAGAATATGTCACACATGAAAATGTGTGTCTGTGTGATATGTGTGTAGTTCAGTTAATATGCCTCTTAATTATGGCACAATGACAATCCTCCTTTAGCATACAGTCCAAGTTTATACCCAGTTATAACCTGACTCCACAAGCTATGGTTAACTGAACGAAGACTGGAGCATCTGGATATAGGTATTAAGTTGTGGGGTAGTTGTGTCCACACAAAGAACTTAATGTAATCGGTTTATTTGATGTCACCATGATGTCTAGCTGCCTCTACCTTTTGAGGAGGAAGACAAAAAATAATTCTATTTAATAACAAAAAGCTATGAGTTCATGTCTTTTGGGATACAAGAAAAAAGTGAGAGAAGAAATATCTTTTTGAGACAAACACCTGTCATTGTGGGACTCGGGATGAACATTTATCAATCCCAAAATGATATTTTGAACTTAATTGCTAAATTTATGATTTAAAGTCTTTCAATATGATGTTTGAAGTACATAATTAGCACATGAAAATAAGACAATTATCTGCACATAAATGCTAACAAATCAGTGACATTTCCTTGTATTTTAATATACAATATATCATATGAACCCCTTTGTTGACCCAAGTAATATTATGGGATCCAAAATAAAAAACAGCTCAAGATTGCCACAAGATAATTAGAACTATTTGACCCTATCTAAATGATCCTAACTAAGAGCATATGCTTTTTTTTCAAGGCATCAAAGTATCAAGACCACCAAAAGAAAACTGGTAGCGACCTATTCAGCTCTACAGCAGAAAGTTTGTTTGCAATCCCAGTGTTATGCATCAGAATAAAAAATCCTTTTATATGCCATTAGGGCTACTTCCAGGACTAACGTTTCTTTGCCTCACATCAGATACTAGACTATTCATAGAGGGGTAATTGTGTTAATCTGTAGCTGCAGAAACGAGTCCCCTCTAAGGTGTCACAGGACTCCTCATTGTTTTTACAATATTCACATCTGCTCACCAAACCTAGAAGTTGAGCTGTCCATCCATAAAATCAAGAACTGACATTTAGTGATACAAAATGGTTGTCCTAAGACTCTGAGGGACAGATCACTCATATCAGACTCCCATTTCTGCCTGAAAAAGACCAGTTAAGTTATCCTGTCTCTATTCCACTACCAGTGCAGGATTGCTCCCAACAGAATAGTCCCTAGTGCTTGACACAATCTAGTTTTAAATTACTCAAGTGCAAGGACTTCTGTCACCTCCTTTTTGCGGGGGCGGAGGGGGGGACTATTAGTATTAGGGCATGTCTACACTAGGAAATTATTTTGAAATAACTAAATTCAAAATAATAACCCCTGAAATAACAAAATCAAAATAGTGTGTCCTCACTACGGGGGAGCCTCGAAATTAGTCCGAGGCAGGCTCCATTATTGTGGACGTGCTACTTTGACTTAGCCCCAGGATGCACTTGGGAGTAATTACTTCAAATTATTCTGGGGAGTAGTTATTTCAAAATAGCAGCAGTGGAGCATTCACACTGTTATTTCAAAATAACTATTTTGAAATAAGCATTATTCCCGAGGAAAGCAGTACAGATTTCAAAATAACTGCCTGTTATTTCGAAATAACGGGCTTGGTAGTGTGGACGTTCTGCTTATAATTTCAGAACAAGGGCTGTTATTTCAAAATAACTCCCTAATGTAGACCAGGGCTTATTGTCTAAGGTCTCACTGGTAGGAAATCTTTCCTGTTATTCTGCCAACATTTTCCTGTGCTCTTTCATCCCACTCTAAATTCCTCTTCTTCCTTGGTAGTTTCACTATTCCCAAATAGCTTCAGAGGGGTAGCCAAGTCCCAAATAGTAATGACAGTTACAATTAATTGGCAAAGCTATTTAAGTTCTTCTTAGTTGTTTGAAACTTTCAGCAGGAGTGGTAGGACCAGAATGCCCAAGCTAAACCCTTCCAAAATCATTCTAGGCCTTGTTAGCTGGTATTGAGCTGATTTTTGTTTAGTGTCCTGTTGTCAAACCCTTCACCTGTGTTATCAGGCTGGCAGAAGGGAGAGCCAGACAGCCAGGTCTCCGATTAACTGAGGAGTCATAGCCTGAAATTTCTGTCTGCAATAAGTAACATATTGATGGGGGTGCCCATCCCTTATGCAGCAGTTCAAGGTGATAAATCCTAGCAGCAGAATGATATGCTGCTGACATTTCTATGATATTAATTAGATCCACCTTGTCAGGCTGGAGGGAATTTGCTTAACATTCATTAGGTATCTCTTACGGAGAGATAGGCATCTCCCCCTGCTTTCCTCTCCTTCCTTTCGGCTTTGATTGACAGATGAGGTCAGGCTAGAGACAGGTCTCGCGCTCGCTCCCCCCCTCCCGCCGCTCCGCCGTGCCTGAAAAGCCGGGTCCCCGGACTCCATGAAGCAAGGGGGCAATGGGAGGAGTATGAGCTCAAGACACTGAACAAAGGCTCGGGGCTGGGCTGGGGTGGGCTGCTCATTGCAGCCCGCGCGCGCCAGGCAGGAGAGGGCGCGACGCAAAAGCCATTTGCATCCCCCCGCAGTCATTTTTCCAGGCGGAGGTAATGAAGTTGTCAGCGGAGCCCTGCTATTCAAATAGGCCTGCCAGCGTCTCTTCCCCCCCCACCCCCAAGCTGCTGAGTTGCAAACTCCTCGCAGCCGGCCTCCTTTGCTGGCTCCTGCCGCTCGCGCGCCCCCTCTCGCTAGCCTGCCCAGGGAGCAGCCGGGATGCTCCGTCCGGCCACGTGCGCTGCTGCCGGCTGCGGGAGCGGCGCGGCGCCCCAGCTGGGTGCGCTGTGGCGGACGGTAGCAGGCCGCTGCTGCGCGCCCTTTTCGGGAGCCACTACTGGGAGCATGTTGGGATCTGTGGGGCCACGAACGCGCTGCTGGCTGGAACTGGGGAAAGGGGGATGTTCAGGGCAATAGGAGAGGGGGAGTAACGTAGGGTCCCTGTCCGAGCCGAGCTGAGCACAGCCCCACCCGTGGTATTTTGCAGAAATTTCGGTTCACGTGTACTGGGAGAGTCTCCCGGGCGCTGCATAAGACCACGTGTTGTGGGAAAGCCGCAGCCAAATGATGCCCAGCGCACTGCTCCGTGTTGGTCTTTTGAGTGTGGGAAGGAAGGATGTTTTGGCCAACTAGGCCAGAGCTGCACCCTACAGCCACACACAGGGCGGGCTTTAGGAAGTGCGGGGCCCAATTCGAACAGTTTCCACAGGGCCCTGGCAGCCGGGATCTTTTGTTGAGCCAAAAACAAAAAAACCCTGCACACAAAAAAAGAGTCACAGCCCCTTTAAATCCCCAGCTACAGGGCAGAGTCAGGACCCACCTTCCCGCCAAACCCTGGGGTCAGGGAAACCCCTGAACTCGACTCACTCCTACTGAGGTGCAGGGAAGTCGCTGTGCTCCTCCTCCGGAGCCGACACCCCCGCCCACAGCGCGCCCGGCACACCCGCACGCTTCCGGCTTTAGGGCGCGGGGTCCTCTTAGGCGCGGGGCCCGATTCGGCGGAATTGGTCAAATCGGCCCAAAGCTGGCCCCGGCCACACAAATGCTGTAGGATTACACGTACCCAGGCAGATCAGACTGGGCACTAGCTTTTTAAAGATCAGAATCCTGCGCTGCAGGTGGAACTTCCCCTTGGGGATGTGAGCCCCCTGCCTCCCCTCTTCCAGTCGAGGCTCCATTCCTGCTTGCTGTTGTCAGCCCCCTCCCCACCAGGTCACACGCACACACACAGGTTTGGGAACGTGGAGCCTCCCATAGCCTGCATTATCCCCACCCATGACCATATTTGAAAAACTCCCTCCTGACAAGTTTGCTTTGGAATTCTATCTATTCATATCAGAATGAGGGAGTGGCAGCCCTGCTGGCATTAGAAACCAGTTACTCCAAATCTGAAGCCAGCTCCTCAGCTGGTGTCAATGGCATAGCTCCCTGGAAGTCAGTGGGATGACAGTTATTTACACCACATGATCAGGTGCTTGATATTGAGACCACTAAAGGGCAGACTTTTAAAGGGAGCTCAATATCTCTTCCATTTTTGTATTTAATGTGTGTTCTGATTGCAGAATTGCAGGTGCTTATGATAGCATTTAGACAACTGATTAATTTGCAGGTTCAGTCAGGTTGTTAATCTACATTCTTTATTTTGGGCCTGTAAGTGATAGAGCCTGCAAAATTAGGAGCTAATAGAAATTGATCCCACTGATAAGTATTTATCTGTCCTGATAGTCTCATTTTTGGATCACCAATGTATTTATTATTTTCAGAAAAGAATACTTTCTGTGGCATTATGAAAATGATCTATGATCTTTTATCACAGAAGACTCCTGACAGTAATTTATTTTGTAAGCATTGCTTTAAAAACACTGGTTCAATCGTTTTAAAAGGTACAGAAGACTAAAAAATTCAGTTAGCTGGTGTTTTGTTCTGTATTTGTTCTTACAATGAGATTTTTGCATAGCTGTAGAAATTTGGGGGGTCCATGGACTTACATAGCAGTTTAAGGAGGAGTGTTTATGCCTTTAGAATTTTCATTTTCTAAATGAATTTCAAGTTATTAAAATGTGAATACTGTGTATACACGAAAACAACTATTTCATCTGTATTTTTCCGATACAGAGTTTCTCTGCATGCAGGGACCTGCAGCTTAAAGGCTCCTACACTATACATTGACATGACGCACTGTAAATGATCCATAAATGGAGGAGTCCCTAAGTGTGCATTGACTCGATACACCATAGCAGCTCCTACAGAGATTTTACAGCACAACATGCCGATGATCCATGGATTAAGGACTCCCTTAATACCCATTCAGGTGATAGACCAAAACAGCTCCAGTCTCTGGTGTCAATTATCAAGGGATAATGACAGTGTCTTGGGCATGTACATTGAGACTGGAGCTGTTATGGAAATAACAACATTGTTTAGCTCTAGTCATATTGCCCTTTTTTTGGGTGCCCTAAGAACTTAGTGAGGAAGTGATTCAAATTGAAGATGAATCTTTGACAGTTGAGTAGCAGTAGGGCGAGAACAAACTCCCCTTCATCCCCAATGCAGAGAATAATGGGCAGAGGAATGAGAAAAGATAAATGATAACAATACTTTACACTTATACAGTGCTGTTCATCTTCACACTGCACCTTCAACAATAACTATTAATCCTCACTGACACCCTAAGAAGTTGCTAAGTAAACAGTCTTATCCCCATTTTACTGATTGAGAAACTGAAATGTACATAAGAACATAAGAATGGCCATACTGTGTCAGACCGAAGGTCCATCCAGCCCAGTACCCTGTCTGCCGACAGTGGCCAATGCCAAGTGTCCCAGAGGGAGTGAATTGAACAGGTAATGATCAAGCGATCTCTCTCCTGCCATCCATCTCCACCCTCTGACAAACAGAGGCTAAGGACACCATTCCTTATCCATACTGGCTAATAGCCATTTATGGACTTAACCTCCATGAATTTATCTAGTTCTCTTTT
The DNA here is from genome assembly GCA_019425775.1 of Rafetus swinhoei. NCBI lineage: Eukaryota > Metazoa > Chordata > Testudines > Trionychidae > Rafetus > Rafetus swinhoei. The sequence goes on along the minus strand of CM033424.1, from coordinate 198,034,937 downwards.
AAACCCTGTTATAGTCTAGCCTTCACAACCTCCTCAGGCAAGGAGTTCCACAGATTGACTATACGCTGTGTGAAGAAGAACTTCCTTTTATTTGTTTTAAACCTGCTGCCCATTAGTTTCATTTGGTGGCCCCTAGTTCATTTATTATGGGAACAAGTAAATAGCTTTTCCTTATTCACTTTCTCCACACCACTCATGATTTTATATACCTCTATCATACCCCCCCTTAGTCTCCTCTTTTCCAAGCTGAAAAGTCCCAGTCTCTTTAATCTCTCCTCATATGGGACCCGTTCCAAACCCCTAAACATTTTAGTTGCCCTTCTCTGAACCTTTTCTAATGCCAGTATATCTTTTTTGAGATGAGGAGACCACATCTGTACGCAATATTCAAGATGTGGGCGTACCATGGATTTATATAAGGGCAATAAGATATTCTCCGTCTTATTCTCTATCCCTTTTTTAATGATTCCTAACATCCCGTTTGCTTTTTCGACTGCCGCTGCACACACAGTTGGGATTATCTGACCTTGTCAAAGGCTTTCTGGAAATGTAAGTACATTATATCTACTGGATCCCCCTTGTCCACATGTTTTTTGACCCCTTCAAAGAACTCTTATAGATTAGTAAGACATGATTTCCCTTTACAGAAACCATGTTGACTTTTGCCCAACAAATTATGTTCTTCTATGTGTCTGACAATTTTATTATTTACTATTGTTTCAACTAATTTGCCTGGTACCAACGTTAGACTTACCGGTCTGTAATTGCTGGGATCGCCTCTAGAGCCCTTTTTAAGTACATTAGCTATCTTCCAGTCATTGGATACAGAAGCTGATTTAAAGGACAGGTTACATTTAAGTTGGGTCTCTATTATGGTGTCTTTGGAAAGTGTCCATGCAGCTTGCAGGGATTTTACTTTAGTCACTGTACCTTTTAATTTGTGTTTAACTAACCTCCTAATTTTTGCATAGTTCCCCTTTTTAAAATTAAATGCCACAGTGTTGGGCTGCTGAGGTGTTCTTCCCATCACAGGAATGTTAAATGTTATTATATTATGGTCACTATTTCCAAGCGGTTCTGTTAAAGTTACCTCTTGGACCAGATCCTGCACACACCACTCAGGACTAAATCGAGAATTGCCTCTCCCCTTGTGGGCTCCTGTACCAGCTGCTCCAAGAAGCAGTCGTTTAACGCAGGGGTTCCCAAACTTTTTGACACGGGGACCAGTAAATCCATTCATGAGCTTTTGGAGGTCTGGTAACATTCATTTGTATATTCATTAAGTAAATGATGAATATTCAAATAAGTTGTTTCTGGTCCTCCCAAAGCCCCCAGTGCCAACTTTAGCAAAGCTTTTGATACGGTCACCCACAATATTCTTGCCAGCAAGTTAAGGGAATATGGATTGGATAAATGGACTGTAAAATGGATAGAAAGCTGGCTAGACCAGGGTTTCCCAAACTTTTTACTTTACTTGGAACCCGTTTTTTTTTCAGTAGTGTTTTTTGCAGCCCAAAAATATAAACGCATATAAAAAAAGAATTAAAAATGAACACATTTTCAGTGTTTTACCCGGCTGCATGCTCCGCCCAGTCTGGGCCAGAGTTTGGGGGACCCGGCGCTGCATGGGCACTCCAGAAGGTGGGAGCAGGAGTAGATTGGGGGTAGGATATCTGGTGTCTAGGAGGGAGGGTGCAAGGAGGGGTAGGGTTGCCAGGTGTCCGGTTTTGTACCGGACAGTCCGGTATTTGAGGGTTCTGTCCGGGAAACAAATTGAGAAAATACTGCACATATTTGTCAGGTATTTTCTAATTAGGTAAGTTTTATTATTATTAGGTGTATCAGTCCGTAGTTGCGAACTGCCTGGCTGGTAGATGTGCTCACGCTGCCTGAGTGTGTCTACCAGCCAGGCAGTTCGCACCTACTCGACGGAGGGTATGGGGGCAAAATGGAATCCCCAGGGCCGGACTCTCTTGTGTGCCTGGGTCTGCATGCGCTCGGGTCAGTCCCGCTTCCCACCAGCTGATTTGCTCCTCCCCCCGCTTCTCCTCCTGATCTCCCCCATCCAGCCCTGCTGCCCCTGTCCAGCCCTGCTTCCGGCGGCCAGTTCGCCCCCCGCGCCCCACCAATCTCCCACAGCCAGCCCCGCTCCCCGACGACCCTCGACCAGCCCTGCTCCCCGCGACCCCTTCCCAGCCGGCCGATTCTCCCCCGCTGCTCCTCCCAATCTCCCCTGGCTAGCCCTGCTGCCCCCGTCCAGCCTTGCTTCTGGCGGCTGGTTCTCCTGTCCTCCTCCTCCAGATCTTCCCTGGCCAGGCCCTCCCCATCCCACCCTGCTTCGCCGCCGCCCCGCACACCCCGATCTCCGCCGGACAGCCCTGCTGCCCCCAACCCTACTTCCCGGTGGCCGGTTCCCCCCACACACACACACCTCCTCCCAGCCCGTCCCGCTCCCCTCCTGGCAGCCACGCTGAGGCCTGGTATTTTTTTCCCGCAGCCCGGTACCGCCCATAGTTTGGGAAACGCTGGTTTAACATATCAAGAAATTTTGTTTGTGCATCTCATCCTGAGGTGACATGTACCCAGTCAATATGGGGATACTTGAAATCCCCCACTATTATTGAGTTCTTTATTTTGATAGCCTCTCTAATCTCCCTTAGCATTTCATAGTCACTATTACTGTCCTGGTCAGGTGGTTGATAATAGATCCCTACTGTGATATTCTTAATATCTATGGAACATTGATTCATTTAAGATTTTTACTTCATTTGATTCTAAATTTTCTTTCCTTAGTGAGGATTAACTGTTACTCCTCCTGAAATGAGGTGTAACAGTTAATCTGAACTAAGGATTTAGTTCGGATTAACTTCTGACTGATGCGTATAGCCGCGGGCAGTCAGTTCGAACTAAGGGGATTTAAAAATGGTGCCCGCCCGGGAACATGCAAATGAAGCCCGGGATATTTAAATCCCGGGCTTCATTTGCAAGTTCGAATACCTACATTAGCCACCCTAGTTCGAACTAGGGGGCTAGTGTAGACATACCCCTCCTGACTAAAACCTAGAGAATGTAGAGAGGATAAATGGCTTGCCCAAGGCCAGTGACACACCTGAAGCTAGAATGCAGAAATTACTGGATCCCAGTCTCTTCCTTCACCTTAAGACCAAACTTGAACAGGGTAGGAAGTAGATTATATGAGCCAAAGTTAACACCTGCATAGAGAGTTTTGAAAACCAGTGAAACAAGATGGAAATGGATTTGGAGACAGAAGTCAATGGTCAATAGTGTTTGTCCAGCAAGAAAGCAGTCTGCTGTTATCAGGATTCTAGACCTCTTCTGAAGTTTAGTGAATAGGGATTTAAAAGCCCAGGGGGGGAAATTTAATAGTATCAGAAGAGATAAATTGCATTTCAGCAGAGGTAGAGTCAAATTGGCTATGTCTATATTGCAGAGTTTTTGCGCAAAAACTCATGGAGCGTCCACACTACAAGCACATTTTGTTTAAGAAAAAGTACAGTAGATCATCAGAAGACAGGGCTTTTTGCACAAGAGTTATTCCTCTTTCTACGAGGAATAAGCCTTTTTGCACAAGAAACCCCTATCGGAAAAAGCACAGGTGCTCTGATGGCCATTCTGTGAATGGCCATCAGAGCTTTCTTGCACAAGAGCGTCCAGTGTAGACACTCTCTTGCGCAAAAGCACATGGCAGTGTGGACGTACTCTTGCGCAAAAAGCCTGTAGTGTAGACGTAGCCATAGTGAGGATGATTTCTAACAATATTCTGAAGGTAGAAACAAGGAAGTTTAGGGCCAGATTATCTATTAGGCTGATGAGGTTTGTGTCCAGAGCCTTATGGTCTCCTCCAAGCATCAGGACTCCTGAAGATTTTGGTAAAAGAGACCCCATTTTTAACCCGCCTCTATGTTCAGAGTTTGTTTTTTGATTATGCTGAACCAGAAGTTTAGAAGGAAAATGAGATTCCTAAGTTGAAAGCAGACGCTCAGGCTATGTCTAGACTTCAGATTTTTTGCGTAAAAACAGCCGTTTTTGTGCAAAAACTTGCGGAGTATCCACACCGCAAGCGGGTTTTTGCACAAGTAAATTTACAGTAACTCAGAAGTAGAGAGGGTTTTTTTGCAATAGTTATTCCTCTTTCTATGAGGAATAAGCCTTTTTGCGCAAGATTTTTTGCTCAAAAAAGTGTGTGTGGATGGGAAACAGGGTTTTTTTGTGTGCAAAACAGCCTATGGAAAGAAGCACAGGTGTCCTGGTGGCCATTCTGTTAATGACAAACAGAGCTTTCTTGTGAGAGCATCCATACAGTGTGGACTCTTGTGCAAAAGTGCATCGCTTTTCCAATGCGCTTTTGCAGTGTGGACACGCTCTTGCGCAAGAAGCCTTCAATCTAGACGTAGCCTCTGTTATATGCATTTTTCTTCTTCAAAAGAAAGAAGGTAGCAAACTGCTCATTGTACACTGAAGAAGGGGATGGAAGAACAAGTGTATGTGTTGGGGGAATGAGTAGGAATAGGCAGGAAGCTAGGGTGGGAAATCAGTAGTTGGAATAGACACTGTAGTCACCTTTATCTTTGCTCGTAATTGCTAAGAGAACCTGAGTTTTCACACCAGGAAAGCAGCTTCTGCAGTCCTAGTGCTCTGGTTGTACTGTTTCTCTGTCTCACCCTAAGCTCCAGCAGGTAAAACCTGAGCTGCTTCATATAGTAGTAGAGTGATGTGGGAGGAGATACAGTACAAAATTGCACGGGATTAAGTTGGCACAGTGCAGAATTATTGGTATCAACATTTCAAATAATAGAATCAGAGAATGAGTGATTAGGGTGATGATATCTTGAAAAGGAATCTAGTTATCTTAGGTGCTTTATGGACTAATGAGTGTAGCACATAACTGTTACAATGATTATATCTTGTTTCTTCTGCATTATGAAAACTCAGGAAGATCTTCAAACATTCACTGGATTCCCATCCATTTCTGAATGTAGCTTTTAAATTAAGCCATTCCCATGTCAGAAGTCCTGGCCACAACTCCATCTGAAGTCAGTGGGAGCTGCTAATTCTCAGCATCTCTAAAATTGGGCCCTAAATGATTGCTATCAAAGCAGGTAGGTCCAAAGTGTGAATCTTCCATTGTATTTTGGACAGCAGACTTCACGCACACTGGCTCAGCTCCCTGTACCTGACTGCTTTGTGTTTGTGGGAGTAGGAGGGATCTTAGAAAGTTTGAGTGTACTGGCGACTGCCAAGAGTGGAGCAAAAGCTTCTGGGGGGTAGCTGAGTTAGTCTTTAACAAAAAACTTAAAAAACAACAAATAGTCTAGTAGCACCTTAAAGACTAACAAAACATGTAGATGGTATCATGAGCTTTTGTGGGCACAAGCCACTTTATCAAATGACAGAAGTGTTAGAAGTCCAGATCCAAGAATAAATAAGGGAAGGGGGTGGGAGAGAAGAAGGAAAAAAAGGAGAAAAAAAGGGGGGCAGAAAGAAGAAAAAAAGAGAGACAGTGAGTAGATAAGCTTCAGAGGGGTAATCTAGTTAGTCTGTAACAGAAAAACTAAAAAAACAACAAATAGTCTAGTAGCACCTTAAAGACTAAATAGTTACAAAAGTGGAGCAGTCAGACACATTAAGTGACAGGAGCACATACGTTACCTCTGTCATACTATTTAGTGAACCATGAGATGTTTTGGATTTGTAGGGTCACTCAGAAGTGCTGGTACTTTTCTTCTGAGTTCAAAAATGCCCCAAAGCGCTCAGTTATTTTAAATAAAAAACTATATTGTGGGTTTCAGAAGGTCCCCAGGAAAGGAAATACAACATTTTAAATATAGAAATACAGTCTGAGGCCTACCAACCTCCACAGAGCTCATAATAATTTGAATACATTTAATTGAAAAAGAGAGAATCTCTTTGACTCTGATTATGATTTAAACGAATACATTATACATTGACTACAAGGCCCTTTGGTGAAAGGCCGCTTAGCCACAATATATTGGCTTCTCAGGTCCAGTGAAGTTCATCATAAACGCTCCCATGAAAATATTCTCCTCTTTGTAGTGCTTAAATTCCTTTGCTCCCAGCAGTCCAAGAAAGAGGTGTTGTGGGCATTTTAAATGCGTTTTTGGATATTTTCAATCTTATTTTTAATTTTACATTCATGGAAACCTAAACCCTCCCTAATTCTGTCTTCCGAGGGACAATGCACACTATTGAGACTTAAAAAAACTGAATAAGGACCAGATTTCATTAATAATGTTCATGTGTCTAAATGCTAATCTATTTTTCAGCTTACAGCCTTGAAATGGCAAAGCTATGATATGTGCAACTTCACTGGAAAATGTCACTGTATTTGTAGCAGGCATGATCCTACTCCCATCAAATTCAAAAAGGTTCAGACTGACCTGTCAATTACAGTCTTTTTTAGTGCAACCACGTAAGAATTTATTACCCAGTGTTTATTCTCAAGAATTCATTTAATTGTGTCAGGAAACAAAAATCCCTGAAGTTTATGGGTGACAAATGTTGGGATTTTGACGAAAGTCTGCAATTTTTAACAGTTGAGGAACACTGCTAAATGTTTTTGGGGAAAATGTGCTAAGTTTTTTTCATGCAGTTCTACCTCCAGCTGTCACAATTACTCAGATTTTGGATGGCATTCAGCTTTTATCCAAACTCCACACAAATCAAATATGCACATTCAAGGGATTACAAGCTCTTGAATGAAAGGTTACATACCCCATTTTGCATAATGCATATTCAAGTTATACATATTCATATTCAAAAACATAATTCCATAAAAATATGAGGGCAGAATCACAAAGGGCCTAAGAGCAAACTATTCCACTGTGTAGAAAAGATAGGAAGTATGGCAAGATACCACCACTTTGACTTAACCAGGAGATCTTCTATAATTTAAAAATTACAAAAAAGAGTCCTACGAAAAGTGGAAACTAGGTCAAATTACAAAGGCTGACTATAAACTAACACAAGTATGTAGGGGCAAAATTAGAAAGGATAAGGCACAAAATGAGATCAAACTAGCTAGAGGCATAAAGGGTAACAAGCAGTGTCCCCTCTAATTTTTCCCACCCTTGAGTGAAATGAATTTTGTTATGTGCACCAATATGTAGGTAATTTAGGACAGAGCACCTCCATATTGGTGCACATGCCAAAATTCATGTGGCAGGGGTGGGGCCAAGAGGTCATATTAAAGGAGGTGGCTTAGGCCTGGAGCAGAGGGTTGGGGTGCAAGGCTGTGAGGACTCTTGCTGGGAGTGTGGGCTGTGGGGTGGGGCCAGAAATGAGGGGGTTAGAGCTGGAGCAGAAGGTTGGGGTACAGGGATGTGAGGGCTCCAGCTGGGGATACAGACTATAGGGTGGAGCTGGGTTGAGGAAAGTTTTGAGGTGCAGGAGGGTACTCCAGGGCCATTGAAAAGAGAGAAGACTCCCCCAGCTCTCTCTCCTCACAGCAGCACCTGGGAGTGGGGGATCACCCAGGAGCCAGGCTGGGTCGCCAAATGGCTATATGGGGGACAAGGATAAGGCCGTACTGGGACTGGGCTGGGCTGCCACAGCCAAATGGGTATGGGTCTGGATTGGGGCCATGGCTGAATGGGGGCCAGGGCTGCCACATCTGGATGGGGGCCAGGGCTGGATCAGGGCTGGGCTGCCATGTATAGATGGGGGCTGGATCAGTGCAGGGCTGCTGCAGCCGGATGGGAGCCACAGAAGGATGAGGGCCGGGATGCCCCCCATCTCACAAGCCGGGCCAGGTTGCTGTGGCAGGAGCCAGGTTGGGGGTCAGACTGCATGTGGCAGGGTCTGGATTGGAGCCCTGTGGCCCCAGTTGGTTGGAGAGAGGGCTAGTCGGGGGATGGGCGTGGTAGCCTTCCCCTAGTTGCTGCAGTTTCCTGGCCTGTATAGTGCTAAATAGGCAGCTGTATGGCCACTCAGCTGCACGGCTTACAGGGAACCGTGGTAATAAGAAAACATTCTACAAATGCATTAGAAGCAAGAGTTAAGACCAAGGACAGAGTAGGCTTGTTACTCAATGAAAAGGGAAAAACAATAACAAAGTGACAGAGGTGGAAGCAGCAGAAGTGCTTAATGACTTCTTTGTTTCAGTTTTCATCTAGAAGGTTGGTGGTGATTAGACACAACTAACACAGTGAATGCCAGTGAATGAATATAAGGTAGGTTCAGAAGCTAAAATAGGGAAAGAACAAGTTAAAAATTACTTAGACAAGTTACATGCCTTCAAGTCATCAGGACCTGATCAAATGCATCCTAGAATACTCAAGAAGTTGAGAAAATATCTGAGCCGTTAGCTATTATCTTTGCTGTATACATACAAACAGGGAGGAGTGGCAATCACTTTGGAGGATAAGATTATAATTCAAAATGATATGGACAAATTGGAGAAATGAGGCAAATAGGATGAAATTCATTAAGGACAAATATAAAATATTCCACTTAGGAAGGAACCACCAGTTACACACATAGTAAATGGGAAATGGCTACCTAGGAAAGAGTAAAGCAGAAAGGGATCTAGGGGGTCATAGTGGACTACAAGCTTAATGTGAGTCTTCAGTGTGAAACTGTTGCAAAAAAAGCAAATATCATTCTGGGATGTACTAGCAGGGATGCTGTAAGCAAGATTCAAGAAGTAATTCTTCTGTTGTACTCTGCTCTGATTAAGCCTCAAGTGGAATAGTGTGTCTAGATCTGGGCACCGTATTTCAGAAAAGATGTGGACAAATTGGAGAAGATCCAGAGAAGAGCAACAAAAATGATTATAGGTCTAAAAAACGACCTATGAGTGAAGATTGAAACAAATGGGTTTGTTTAGTCTGGAAAAGAAAAGACTGAGAGGGGACACAACAGTTTTCAAGTACCTAAAAGGTTATTACAAGGTGGACAGAGAAAAAATATTCTGAGTAACTCCTGAGGATAGGACAAAAGGCAATGGGCTTAAATGGAGTTTAGGTTGGACATTAGGAAAAACTTCCTGTCAGGGTGGTTAAGCACTGGAATAAATTGTCTAGGGAGGCTGTGGAATTTCCATCACTGGAGATTTTTAAAAGCAGTTAAACAAACACCTGTGAGGGATGGTTTAGACCAGGGCTACTCAACATGTGGCCCGTGGGCCACATACACCCCGCAGCCCCTTTCCATGCAGCCCGCAGCACCTTGAGCCACTTCCTGAGCCTCCTGCCTGCCTGCTTGCTACTGGTTGGCGGGAGGGGTGGCAAGAGGCGGCGGAGCCTTCCCAGAAGCAGAGCTGCACGGCACGGCTCTGATAAAAGCTGCACATGAGCAGGAGCTGCCAGCCAGCGGGGGGCAGCAAGAGGTGGTGGAGCCTCCCCACAAGTGCTGTCATATGGGTGGAAATTGGGTAAATATTGAATTTTATTAATATCAGCAGGACTGACTTAAGTGGAGCCTGCATGTTGTGTAGTCTTGCCTTAATCTTTGTATTCGTGCCAGTCAGTATGAAAGACACTATTTGCATATATTTGTATACATATGTGCATATATTTGCATATATATGCAGCCACGCTTAAGTTGCGGCCCTTGGCATGTGCTGTGGGTATCATTGTGGCCCCTGGGGCTTCCAAAGTTGAGTAGCCCTGGTCTAGACAGTGCCTGGTCCTGTCATGAATGCAGGGGACTAGACTTGATGACCTCTTAAGGATCCTGCCAGTTCTATGATTTTATGATACTATGAAGACAAAGGCTTTCTGCACCCCTGAAATGTGTTTGCTACATGTTTTGTAGTGTCGTTGAAAGTGTTGATGAGTCAAAACCATTAAAACCATTGTCTCTAGGTGATATATTGTAGATCATGGTTGTGAGCAAGACACGAGAAGTCATTCTTCCTCTCTACTCTGCGCTGGTTAGGCCTCAGTTGGGGTATTGTGTCCAGTTCTGGGCACCACATTTCAAGAAAGATGTGGAGAAATTGGGAGGAGGTCCAGAGAAGAGCAACAAGAATGATTAAAGGTCTAGAGAACATGACCGATGAAGGAAGACTGAAAGAATTGGGCTTGTTTAGTTTGGAAAAGAGAAGATTGAGAGGGGACATGATAGTGGTTTTCAGGTATCTAAAGGGGTGTCACAAGGAGGAGGCAGAAAACTTGTTCTTCCTGGCCTCTGAGGATAGAACAAGAAGCAATGTGCTTAAACTGCAGCAAAGGAGGTTTAGGTTGGACATTAGGAAAAAGTTCCTAACTGTCAGGGTGGTTAAACACTGGAATAAATTACCTAGGGAGGTTGTGGAATCTCCATCTCTGGAGATATTTGAGAGTAGGTTAGATAATGTCTATCAGGGATGGTCTTCTAGACAGTACTGGGTCCTGCTATGAGGGCAGGGGACTGGACTTGATGACCTCTCAAGGTCCCTTCCAGTCCTAATATTCTATGATTCTATGATTCTAGGAGACACATTCATTGATGACAAGCGTTATCAGCAATGCATCAATGTTATATTGCTGATTGTGTTATAGTTTGAAAGTTCATCCAAGTTTCATCCAAGTTTAGTAGGTCTGAAACTTTGCTCTGTTCTTCTTTATTATACCTGTTAGCAACATCCACACAGAAATTTTTAAATACCAAATGGTTCAATTCTTGTATTTCTAAAAGTAAGCAAATACCAACTGTCTAGTGTTTCTGAGTACCTTGCTGTAACAAATCAGTGAGTTCACACAACAGAGGAAGACAATACAGTTATAGAAATAAATTGCATTTTCAAACTTTGAATGATTATTACCAACAAATGTGAATTTGTTTTAAAAAGGGTAATTATTAGAAAAAACATGCTGGTCATAGTATTTGACAGTTACAAATAGCATATCTATAACAGGGATAGCATGTACATTCTTTGGGACAGGGACTGCCTTTTTGTTCTGTGTTTATACTGTACCTAGTACCATGGGGTTCTGGACTATGGGTAGTAGAAAAATACAATTTAATAATAATAATAATAATAATAATAATAATCACATGTTTATAATCTCCCAAAATTACTTTATGGAAGATAAATCCCATGTGAAATCCCTGGTGGATATGGCTGACACTTTGTGTGTTTGCTGTCTGACACAAACTCGTTCATTAAAAAGTCATGACATTACTGCAACGTGTCACAATACACCAGGATGAAGCTGAATCAAAATATCTCCAGTATGATATCTCTCCAGCATGATGATGTTTTTCAGATCCTGATATTGGTTTATGGACTTGTGATCCCATGTGAGAATGTGCCAACAACAATTGGTTCATCTTAGAAACTAAAGGTGGAGATTACTTCATTGAAAAATGCCATTTCATATTTTTTAAAAAGAGGCCAACAGTTTATGAAAACATTGTTTTAAATCTTATCAACTGAAACAACACAGTACTTGCACAGAGCCTGATCCAAAGCCCACTGAAGTCTCAGGGTTTTTTCATTACATATGCACAATATGATACATAATATATAGGCAGCCCCCAGGTCATGCACAAAAGCCTGGGCAATAGAAGCCCATGTGTGCACATGCACTTGCTTGTGTGCATCATTTTGGTAGGTTGGGGCTTTAACCATGTAGATTATAATTGGGGTGATGAGCCCCATTTATTTCAGCATGCATAATTGAGATGAATATATGCAGTAAAATTCCCTGGTTCTTTAATTTAGAGGTGAAAAGAAGCTGGCTTTTTACACAGTGGAAAGGTATGCTAAACTTTTTTCAATGAAGGATCTTTCAAATGGTTAAATTATTTTTGTCCATTTGGCCAATCAGCTAATTGCTTTAGTACATCCTCCCCTGCATTTCTTCACAAGCAGTCAAACCTTTGTAGTAAAATATTATGGTCAAAATATATTTTGGAGGAAAGGTATAATAATCCTATTAATGGATATCTTTAAATTTCCTATGTATTTTGCAATGAAAAAAGCATATCCATAGCATTTTTTAAAGTTGTGTTTAAAGATTTATGTACTCTTAATGGATAGAGATTATTTCTCTGGATAATATAAATATCCTAAAGATTTAATGAAGCTATAAAGACATTAATAAGATTTCTGTAATTTAGAATTATGGGTACAAAAGTTTCCGAGTGCTAAATACACTGATACTATTTCATTGTTTCAAGTTTTTAGTAAACAGGGTTAGTGTGGGAGACCTACACAGGAGCTGGGGTGATGTAATTTCCCTTCCAAACACGTGGTGGGGCACAGAGCACCAGCATACATATTAAGGTGACTTATAATCAGCAAAGGGACATACCTAGAGATTATACCCCTGCCCCTCTCTCAGACCACACCTGACTCATCCACAACTTTCCTTTGTACACTGTTGCAGAGTGTTCCGCAGTGGAATACCACTTACGGGGCATGGATTCTCCATGTATATGTTCTTCATGTTCTGTCTCCAGCACTTAATAGCTGAACCACAGTTTCACTGTTGTTGAGGTCTTGTAGAGGAATGCAAATGTGGGGACACAATCTGACCCTGAGCTTCCGTGGCTATAGCTATGTATATATTTAATGAGCGTTACCAAGTCAAACAATTTCTGCTTGTGTTGAGCCTTTGGACATTTTGCTTGTATGTAAATGTTTTGTCTGTTTGCTATGCAAAGAACAACAATGACACAGAATCCAATGATGATGGCACAGAATCCAATCAGAAAACTGGCATAAAGATTAAAGGTCTTTCCAATGAGAAGTGAACTTGCTAAACTACACCTTTCAATGAATTTGGACAAAACTGAAAAATGTTGTTGGTATCAGATCCTTAGGCTGATTACTGAAGCGTTCGATTTTTCAGTGTGTCAATTCATCACTGTCTACCTGGTTATATTTAACATTTTCTCGCGTTTCCATTGTGTCTGCTGAGATAGGCAATCTCTGTCACATGATATCTGCTTCACAAGAAGGTCAATAGACCATTGTGAAGCCCATGATTTCTGCTCCCAACCTGACTTGATTCTTTCTATGATATTGCTGAAAATAGGTGTAGCCTCTGTGCCTTGTAGCATCTAAAATATTAATAAGATTAGATCTTTTATCCTTCAAACAGTTGAGTATTTTTTTATTTATTTATTTATTTATTTTTGGTGCTGAACAAATAGCCAGCCTTTCAATATAAAGCAAGGGCTCTCTATCAATACTTGGTAACTGGTAATTCCAAAATGCTATACTCAGTGGTCATCACTAGTATATTTCCTGTTTCCCTAGTTAGAACAATGCTCCATATTTTAAGTCACTCTTAGAAAGAGTTAAGTTTATGTTGAAGATACTAAGTTTAGTGTATTTATATCTGAAATTGAGAGGTTATGGATGTAATTTGGTAAGTACTTTGGTCCAGATCTTCATATATGGCCAAAATGCATAAAATGTGAGCCTAGGATGGTGTGTAAAAGTGGCTTAACGCTCCCCTGTTCACTGACTTGGTTATGCTGCTGTGTTAGCACAGCCTTTTGGGTGTTCTAACACACCACCAACACCCTGTCTTAATTTCCACAGGGTGCCAAAATGAAGTGCAGGATTGCTATTGCATAGAAATGTTCAGCCCTACTCATGGAGGGAGTGTGGCATAGGATCCATTTACGTTTAGTGTGACCAGATCATAACCATAAAAAATCAGGACAGGGGCAGGGGTGGTAGTGGTAATAGATGCCTATATAAAACAAAGTCCCATAGATTGGGACTGTCCCTATAAAATCAGGACAGCTGATCACTCTATTTATGTTGTTTCTTTGATACTGCAGGATCAGTTTTGCACTATGTACTACAGTCTCTGGACTGGTTAAGACAGAGTTTATAGCTAGAGTATATTGATGGTTCCTCACAAAGCTGCTGTATTTCATCCAAAGATCTAGATGATTATCAAGGTGTAGGTGGGAACCCAAAACTCTGGATTTGAACACCTCTGAATTTTAGGGGATTTGGAATCTGAACTCAGATCTTTTTGCCTTAGTTTCCCCATCAGTAATGCTTACCCACCTTTGTAAAGTGATTTAAGATCTACAGATGGAAAACACTTTAGGACTTCTTTACTTAAAGTGTCTGTTCCTAAATGTTTGTTGAAGAATCAGTATTTATAAATATGCATAGTCTTCTGTTGCAGAATTTTGCCTGTTCTTTTCGAATACATAGTCCCAGCTGTTATTCACTTTTCCCTTTTTAGAATCAACAATTAAATTGCTCTGCACTGCTGTGTTTTACCAATTAAAATAACGACTGTGTATTTGGCAGCCCTTTAATGGGAAATGAAATTCCTGTTTAGGCATATATCATGCCAATACATATATCATATGGTATACAATTTAGATAATTTTCAAGGACAGTAACTGTATTAGTTTACACTCCCCCTACCCAGTCCTAGTGATGAGCATCAATTTCGTTAATTAAGAATTTTAAGCTCTGTAAATTTATAGTACAATTATGTTTTACTTCACATGTAGAAGGTCTTTATCCCTCTACCACTATTAAAAATATACACTTATATTATTTGCTGATGGTTTCAAAGGCTTTTTATATGAATTTTAGATGAAGATTTACCATTTATTTCTAAGCCTTTCTCACAGTATATCAGCTGTTTGTCAGCAAACCATAACAGTGAAGACTTTTGACTTAAATCTTTTTTTTTTTAAAGAAAAGGCCATTCATCAGGTAGGAAAAGACTGCTGCTCACAGTCTCAAGTTCTGCCAGAGACAAATGGCTGTAAAAATTTAAAATCAATCATTAACAGATTAGCTGTTGGTCCAAAGTAAATAGCAATCAGCTTATTAGGCATCAGGCAGAGTGAGATAAAGGGGAAGAGTTATTGAAAATGAGGATGTTTGCTGGAGCTGTGCTGATGGAGCAGAACAGGAAAAGGCTGTTTCTTTGTTGCTCTAATTACAAATGGAAAATAACCTCCAGTGCTAAACAAGTTAAGCTCCCTAGTTGAATTGAATGGAGCATGGTGCTTATGTTCTACGTCATGGCTTGATTTATCTTGATTATCACAGAAGTTTGCTCTACGTTTTTCCCTCTCTACAGGGCCCAATTCTGTATTCCCTATGTATACTAAACTGCAGGATTTGGCGCAACATGTGCTAGCTAATTGGTTTGAGCTCAAACCCGATGGCAATGGTGCATAGACTGTTGCCACGCTAAAATGCTGATGATGTTTGTAAATCATCTAATTCTTACACAGGGGATTCTATGCAGGACAGGTGGAATTTTTATCTCAACAGAGTTTAATTCTGCTAGCTGACAAGCTGTGGATGACTAAGTTTCAACCAGAATCGGGTCAGCCAACTTGACAGCTATGTTTGAACATGGTGAAATTGTATAATTTCAAGCTCAGAAAGGAAGGGAGGTTGCATGACATAGAGAAGACAAAAAAAGAAACGAGAAAGAGGATGAGCAGAGAAAAATGTCAAGGAGAGGTATGGAAAACAATAGGAAATTAAACAGACAGGTAGAGAAGGGAAAACCTTGAGTCAATTGAAGTCAATGGCAAAGCTTCCATTGACTTCTATGGAACCAGAATTTCAGCCGCAGTGCCTTTTTATGGTGTGTTTAGCTGATCTAATTGTATGCCTCAGCATTGTAGGGACCTCAGTGTACTTTAGCTTCTGCCCCCTTGGGTTACAACAAATGACCTGAATGAACACAGTGACGTACTATGTCCAGGAATGGAACGAACATAACAACTTACTAAGTTCATTCAGGTCACTTTGGTATTTGGAGATAGGATTTTTCTTTTAAGCGACCGAATTTGATATGAAAGTGAGAGATGATTAATACTTACTAGAGCTAGGTATAATGAAGGCATTGTGTAAGTTTCCACACTTCCCTTTTCTTAACACTTGCTAGTTCCAACTTGTAACACTTACCAGTTTTTCTATTTCTACATTTCTATTTATATAAATTGAATTTGGTTCTTACTAGATTCATCTCATCAGCTGACCTGCAAACTAAAGAGCATTAGTTCTCCATGTCCACTCATTTTCCTCCCTGTGTTGATGCTGTGTTGGTGCCACCTTGATAGGCTTTGTGATCGTAATGAAATAAGAACATAAGAACGGCCATACTGGGTCAAACCAAAGGTCCATCTAGCTCAGTATCCTGCCCATTAGGCCCTAGGAAAAGACCACAAGTTCACTTCCATTGCTGACCTAGCAAGATGTCAGTACAAGCTGAGCTTATGCTATATGTTCAGCTGTAATTGTGCCTAATATTTGCTGCAAAAGTGAAATTTGACCTTTAGTGTTCACAGACTCAAAAATATAGCCATTCATGTGGAATTTTCTGTGAGAGAAAACGTTTTGTAGAAGTTGAACACATCTTTTATCATCCACCTGGTTACTTTGGAAAATGTCACTCCAGGTTTTGCAGAGCACTTTTAACTTTTCTAAAGTAAGTTAATTGGGAGCAATGAGAAAAATATGGTATGTGTGGTTTACTGATTGTTACTGCTGCCAAGGCTCTGCATGTGTCCAGAAATCTGTCTGAGAACTGCACTGAATCTGGGTCAGTTGGAACTTGGTGGGAAATTGTGATGAGAATGGAATTTAGACAAAGTTGAATTTTTTTTGTAAAATGTGAAGACTTTTTTCTGATGTTTCTGTCACCATACGGGTTATTAGTGTACCTGGGAACTCTATGTTCAAGGGTCTGAGAATCTAGTTTCCCATTTCCTTTTTACTTTTAGTGGCTAAATCTGAAAACTGTTTTTGTCTCTAAAATTATTCTACTCTTTTCATATTTCTGTACTGCCATATAATATACTGTCATGACCTAGGGGCATCCTAATACATATAACCCTTATTATTTGTTCATTAATGGCTGAAGCAAATACATAATTTTATTGTTGTTACTCTCCCTCCTTCTGCTAATCAACATTTGATCACATCCCTCATCAGGTCAGATCTTAGCTTCTAGGGTTGAGGTCTAACTCATGAATAACATAAATTTGTACCATTCTCTTGTTTAATCCCCCTTGATTATGCAGCCTGGAACCTGAGTGGATTTCAATCTGTTTGCTTTAAGTTTGAGCACCTAAATTTAAGCCAGTGTACCAGTTGAAATACAGGACATTAAAAAATTAAAATGCTATAACATACTAGTGCCTTCTATAGAGTATATGGACATTATAAATTGCACTGTTTTGTTCACATAAAGACCATAACAGGGTTGGGAAATGAAATGATGATATGAATAATTGTGGGCCAACAAACATGGCCAGCGTGGGAGAAAATGGTGTCATGGTGACCCTAGAACTGGGCAGCATATTTATTTCTGTTGCAGTAGCACACGAGGACCCTAGCAAGGGATCATGGTCCCTTTTTGGTATGTGCTGTATCTACAAGTGCATTTCATAAAGACAGTCCCTCACAATCAAGGATTTTCATTATCTGCAACAGGTGAATAACTGGAGTCTATGCCCTTCTCAAAGATAAACATTTCTTTTTAAAGGCCTGAAGGGAGTTCTCAGGAAAAACATGATGTTCTTGTAAATGAATTTCTTAGCAGCTGAAAAGAGTAACACTTGGATGTCCAGGGTGCATCTACCCTGCACCGTTATTTTGAGATAACTAGCGTTATTTTGAAATAACAATGCAAGCGTCTACACAGCCATTCCGTTATTTTAAAATAATTTCAAAATAACGGACAGCGTATTCCGAAATCTGTAAACTTCATTCTACGAGGAATAACACCTATTCCGAAATAGCTATTTCGAAATAAGGTGTGTGTAGATGCTCCACTGCAGTTATTTCGAAATAGCCCTTCACCAGGGCCATTCTAAGTTATTCCTCCCTAGTGCCTCCAGGGGCTCTAAATCGAGATAGCATGTCTACATTAGGGAAGCCTGCCTCGGACTAATTTTGAGGCTTCCCTGCATTGTAGACATGCTATTTCGAAATAAGCTATTTTGGAATATTTGTTTTGGAATAGCTTATTTTGAAATAGCCATGCAGTGTAGACGTACCCCAAGAGACGTAACACGAATCTATAGGGCAGTGTTTCCCAATTTTATTTGGCCATGGAACCCTTTTAAACTTGAAAGAATTTTGTGGAACCCCTAATAACAGTCTTATATATGGAACTGAAAAAGTAGACCACAAATAAGGATAATAATAAACAAATGCTAAACAAGGTAATGAGATCAACATAAATGAAAATTGTTTTCAATAAAATTCATAAATGCTTAAATATTAATTATTATTTTTTAAATTATAAAATGTTATTGTAATGGAATTTTCTCACGGAACCCTTATTTTCATTTTGTGGAACCCCAGGGTTCCCTGGAACACCATTTGGGAAACACTGCTATAGGGCATTAGAAGGGCACTGTAAAACCATTCAAGATACTGGACAGGATGGATGGGAAGGTGAGCAAGGCACAGGAAAGCATCACAATATACCATACCACTTTTTCAAATTAATGCACCTCTTGGAATTCTAAATAAGTTTTCAAAATTATCAGGCCCAGGCAGTGTTGAAAACTTGGTGTAAAATTGAACACCGTGGCAGTGCCATTATTTTTAATAACAAACGTGGTGGAGTAAGTTTTGTTCTGTTTAGACTTTCTTTGGCCAAAATCTGCTCTTGGTTAGATCCCTGTAAATCTGAAGTAACTCTGTCGAAATTAAAGAGCAGACTTTGGCTGAAGTGGATTTCAGTGTTCTGAGAAAGCCATGACATCTAGGAACCCACGTGTCCATTCTGCATCAAGATACATTTCATGAATGTGAGTGAAATGCAAATTAGGGTCCTGAATTGTGCATGCTACCAAGAACAGTGCCTGTTACCATGAGTAGCCCGTTACTTCTCCAAAGCTAAATTGTGATTGGGTGTCTGTAGGCTGCACTGGAGATGAAGGTGGAGTCAGACCAGTGGCACAAGGAAACAAAAGTTCTTATCAGTACACCAGGGAAGGCACACCAGCTAAGGTGGGGCACGCGACCTCCCCATGTGAACCCTCACATGACTCCGACTTGCCCCCAGCCTGGGACTCCCATGATCTTCCCCTCTCCAGCCCTCCCCATCCCACGTTACATGAGGTGTGGGGGAGGCCTGGGTCAGTACTGCAGCCAGAGGAATTGCTGGCAGTTCTGCTCCTTTCCCTACTGTGCCTCCCCACAGGGAAAGGAGCAGAACTCCCTGCCCCTGCCCTTCTATAAAGCTGCCATGCTGGTGTACAGGGCTGGTGGGGAAGAGCTGGCAGTTCTGCTCCTTTCCCCACTGGGAGGGACAGCGGCGAAAGGAGCAGAATGGCACCAGCTCCTCTAGCTGCTGTAGCTCTCAGCTCCACCATTCAGACCCCAGCCCTGTACACTGAGACATGGCAGCCAGTGGAGCACCTGGGAGTCTTTCTGAAATGCTGTATTGGCTAAAAGCTACTTGCTAGTACAGCACACTATACTGGCCCATTTGCACCAGTCTCCCATCCGAGCAGCCTGCATGACCTTGTGAAACCTTTCAAGAGCACAAAGGGGAAAATAGGGGTTTTATAGTTACATACACCTAGCTGGTAAGGGGTGGAGAGTGAATACAGAAATTCTGAACATCCACAATTGTAGTCAACCTAAAAATAAGGCCCAAAGAATCTAGGGCTGCACACCCCAGAACTGAAGGCACACAAAATCAGTGCCTAACTCTGAGAATTTCATTGCATGGCATTCTTTGGAGAGAGAGGAAGTACCATCTTGTTCTGGTTTAAACTTTGGATTTAAGTCATTGGTTTAGGGAGGAAGATTGTCTTTTTTTCTCCATAAGCATGCCTCAGTATTGTGGAGTGTGACCCGGTGTGCCTGGGGCAGCCCTCCCTGGAAATACCAAGGTCAGGGCAGGCTGCAAAAAGGAGAGCACTGAAAACTCCCCAACCAGTCACAAACTGTAACTCTGATCTGCCACATATGTTACTGAGAAGCTGAAAAAAGAAAATCACACAGTCCCCTTTGTTGCATTCCAATCAACATCTAAGTCCAGTACAGTGAGATGTTACTTAAAAAAAAATTGCTCACTATAGAAAATGTTCTTCTGACCGCAAAGGGTCAGCCACGTTATCAAGTCAGTATAGGTTTGGATCTTATCCAAAACACCACATGGCCATCCAATTTGTTAGTGTCCAAAACTAAAGGGTTATTATAAAACAAGAAGAGAGTTGTTAAATGGTAAAGCCATAAGATATGTAAATAAGACCATACAGTCCATATATCAGCTTCATAGCAGTGTTGCTGAGTTTGCTGGTTTGAAAGTCCTTCTGGAACATATCCACAGCTTGGATGGGTCTGTTAGTCCGGTTTTTAGTTTTCAGTATCTAGAAAAATTACTCCAGAGTTAAGAAACAGGAATGAAGACAAAATGGAGAAGATACAGCTGCTTTTTATAGTCTTTTGCCATCTAGCTAGTACTGCCTTTGTCCCAAACACACACTTTACAGCACATGGGTATGGAAAAGCCTTAGAATTCTGCTAGAAAACAGTTTTTCTTCCCATTCCCCTAACTATCAGGGAGCGTGGGGAAACTACATAGATTTGGTGAATTACTTCTCTGCTCCTCCCCTCACCAGCCAGGAGTGAGAGGCATGCACACAAGCTGTGTAGTTTCCCCTCACTCCCTGATAGGGAAATAGGAAAAAATGCAATCAGTGTCCCAGTATGCACAGTTACTGCTCCCACTGCTCTCCTGAAATGGCACCATTGGTCATAAGGTATATCCCCTGGGTCCTTTCAATGGGTTCATTGTACAGCTGATGACCCCTGATGCGCCTTTAAGCAGGCTTAATGCTAATGCCAATCAGTCTGGCGATGTCACCCAGAAATACAGGTTTGGAACTACAGATATACTATACGTATCTTTAATTTACAATGCAAAGGTGATACAAATATACAAACAAGATTATCACACTTGGCAAATCATAACATTTTGCAGATACCTTATATGGTATATCTGGTCAGATTCCTTGCAATTTTACAAAATTGCTATCACTAATTTAAATGGCCTCCCAGATTCCATACAGCATCACTTGGGGGTACGTCTCCACTGCAACACTATTTCGAAATAACTAGTGCTATTTTGAAATAAGTTTGTCCGTGTCTACACAGCAGACAGTTATTTCAAAATAGTGTCAAAATACTGTCAAGCTGGAGGACTTCTTACTCCAACTCCTGTAACCCTCATTGTACGAGGAATAAGGGAAGTCAAAGGAAGAGTGCTCTATTTCAAAATATGTGCTGTGTAGACACTCCCTATTTCTAAATAAACTACGCAATTGACGTAGCTCAATTTGCATAGCTTATTTCGAGTTAAGCCCTGCAGTGTAGATGTATCCTTGGAGTTTCCATCATTAGTAAACTAGCTTGTAGGCTATATTACTTCCTACCATAAGTTGAAGGTAAACTGAGTGTAGACAAAACTCTACTCTTTCTAGTTCCTTTCCTCTCATCTTTCCCTCTCTCTCTTTTCCCCTTCTCCTTTGCTTTCTGTTTCCCTTTTTCTATGTTCCTTGCTAGCCACATCTCTCTAGTTCTCAATATGCTGTCTCATCCATTATCCTCTTTCTTTCCTCCATTTCCACACAGAACACACTTTGCCCTTTGTTCCCCATCTTTCTTTATATGCTTTTCCCCTTGTGCTTCTATCCCTGTTTTTTTCATTCTCCTTCCCTCTTCCAATGGTTCCTTATACTCTTTCCTACTACCTCATCCCTTTGATTTCCATTCTTTTCTGTCCATATCTTTTTTCTTTGTTTGCTCTGCTTATTTTAGCTGAAGGTTTGCACTGATTTAAACAGCCTGTTCCCAGAGTAGCTGCAGCTGCCGGGATGAGCAGACCTCTCTTCTACAGAGCTGGGGGAAGACAATGGATTGATAGGAAGCACAGCTGAAGCTCTGAGGAAGGAAGACCTTACTCGAGGATCAACTGGCACTGGTGTGTGGGCAGAGTAAAGCATCCCCATCTCCACAATCACACCTCAGTGGAGAGGGGTGAGACAAGGACACCACACTCCCAACAATAATGGGAAAAGATCAGGTATACTTAGATACAGGTGCATTGGATAGAGAGCCTCTGAAGCATATCTGCCTGTTTGGAGGAGGCTGAGGAGAAACACCTGGACTCTGAATGCTACTGCTGATTTGAAGGCTCAGAGGGAGCATGGGGAGGTGGAGCTTACCCAGACTGGTTACTTAAGTGCTCATGCTCTCTGCAGACAGAGAAGCCCTTGGAATTGTCTCCTCAGCCCTGCTTGGCTGCCTTCCCCTTTCAAGGGGGTTGGGAAAGAACCCCCTAATGGAAATGGAGGATGAAGGATTCTGGAGGTAGGGCTGCATGATCTTGTCCTTCCAACTTCTGGCCACTTTCCAAGGCCGTTGGCATGACTTCTCTTGCCCCACAGCTTCAGCATCTGCCCGTTATTGCTACTGTGAGGAAGCCATTAGGGTCTCCACTCAATCGGCACAGTAGGGCCAGAACGTATTCATCCAGTGAATAGCTAACAGGGACTCTGCCTCACTCTGTTCACTTTTATTATCACACCCATGCTAGACAACTAGGTCAGTGAAACCCTGATGATAACAGGGGGGCCATGAAGGATAAGTATTATGAACCTTGGCCACTAAGGGAGTTAAACTTTAATGGAAACAGCCTTTTTATTCAGATATCATTTTACTTTAGCCATTTTTGTCATCTCCAAGTAACAGGCCAAACAGAAGCAAGAGTATTATCATTCCTATAACTTGCAGTAAAATCTAAAGGCCTTCCTACTACTGCTAAGCATATGGATACCATACCAGGACTCTATCAAAACAGTGTTTGCTCTAGTTCCGCCTCCTGGCTCCATCAGTGGCCAGTTGCTAATGCTTCGCAGTCAGCTTGAAACTTTCTCATAATGGACAATTATGAAATAAGCTGCCATGGGGAGAATTCCTTTCTGAGCCCTTGTGTCTTATGCCCTGAAAGTGAATTTAATCAAGAGTGGGTAATAGGAATATATCTACCATAATGAACTTCACGACATTGCGAGTAGGCATAGGCAGGAGCTGAATTCCTGATGTATGCTGGTTGTAATTGGAAATCTTTACATTTTCATTCCAGCTGTCATTTTTCCAGTCCCATTCTAAGAGTATAAATGAAAATTATAATCTCAATATATGACAGTTACATTTGATCCCCAAAACAAATCTAGCCCTTTTGATTAAAAAAAAAAATAGCTTTGCTACAATTCAGAATGGATGTAAAGATATTCTGGACCACATTTTAAAATATGACGGTATCAGGTCAACCGGTATTTGTATGCATGGATTGGATAACTGCGTGCCCGGTTGTTTGTGGTGGTGTTGCACTATTTATGTGCTTAAATAAAGTTTCCTTCCCACTTGCTGTCGAAGGAGGGTTTGCCATCCAGACAGATTTCCAGGTACAAGATGCAGGTCTCAGAGTTTGATGGCAGAGTAAGTTTAATGTATCTTTTTATTTACTAGAGTTTTAATAGTGAAATTACATTTGAAAACAATTAAGCCCAAACCAAAGGATACTGATGATAATGCAGACCAGGCTAAACAACGCTGGCTGTTTCATTTTCATTCACTTATCAGATATATTTACTTCTCAGATATTTCCTTAACCGGAATTGACTGTACTATAATTGCCTATTTCTTTGGTCCATTGGCTGTTAACCTTGAAGTGACTAGGGTAAAACTGGCGAGGCCTTCCCTGTCAGGCCTGACCTCTCACTATGCTGGAGAAGGTGCTGCCATGACAACCGCGACAGATGTCAGCTAAGCAATGTGCACCCTAGAAAGACTCCTGTATTGAGAAAATCGATCTTGTAATGGTACTACCGAGCACATTCACTGAACTGCCAAGTGTTCTAGGCTTAATCATTTATTTCATCCAGCAGAGAGAAGAAAACATAAAAGAAATGAAATGAATTTGACCTCTGTCTTGTGAGTGACTTTAGTGCTACGCTGAATTCAAGCAAGTGCCTCTTATGAATTTAAAAAAATTACATTAGGAATAACATTTTGAAGTGAAATGACTCTTGTAATGCCAACCCTCCAGAAACATGTTATTTCAAATGTCAGACACATAATAGTCATTTGCTATTTTCCGTGTGTGTCCAGAGGTTATCTGCACCTAGGGTGCATTTCAGGTAACTTATTATAAAGCAACTGCATATAAAGTATACAAAAATATTGCCTGGCTTAGTTTTATTTTTCTATACTCCTTTAGTAAGGAAACCTCCATTGTGACTACATTATAATACAAAATCGCTGAGAAAACAATAAACAATGTTTCATACTGACATCTTCTCTTCTTTTCCTGTTTCTCATAACTTTCCAATTGTAGGAACACCAATATAAAACATTTCTCCCCAATTCTGAGTGAAGTTTTTTCTGGATGACAACTAATCCCCCAATGAATAAAATGGATTCCAGACACTGTAAGAGACTAGTCAGTCACTCCTTTAAATTACATTTGGATTTTACTTGCTGTGTATGCAAATGATTTTATGACCAAACCCTGCAACTCCATGGTAACATTTGCCAATATATCAATGTCATTCTGGAAACATTCTGTATGTCTTTGACAAATAGGGGAAAAACAAAAATCCACAGGATTTGATGTGTGCCTGGGCCTGATGCTGGATTTCAGGGGCAATCCCCCCAAACCTAAAGAGAATGGAAAAATCTCTATGCTTTACTTCTCCTTAAAAAAATAAATATCACTGAGGGTGATTATAATGAAAAGAATCTCTTAAACTGTCAATGCAATATGTCTGTCTCTGTGCTGTGGGATATTTTATTGCATTTTTGCCCTCAAGTGAAGCTGACGGGAGCCAGGCTTGTAATTTAAATCAATAAGAACCCTTTACCATGGCCATAAAATATTTGGCTAAACCTTTGAAGTGGCCACAGTTGAATGCACAGTGAACACAGTATAAATGTTCCTTAAGATGTATTGTATTAGACCACTACTAAAACAGCATTCAAAGGAACGAACGCCTAAGCACCTTTTGTGAATGATGGGAGAGCCTCCCAGCCTCTTTTGATCATTTACATTCACCGTTCACATTGCCATGTGAAGTTGCTATAAACAAGCTCTCTTAATTGGCACATCACCCCTGCTGCAGATGTCACGCTTCCTTGTCAGGCGTTCTCGATATCTGCTTGACAGGTTTCCTGGGATCTGGATTAGGTTCTAAACCAATAATCCACATCTGATATGTTATGTCAATTGCTCTTTTACATTTCAATGATGGCTGGGGAAATATAAGGCAAATGCCGCGTTCAGAACTGTTCCATAAGGATGGCATGTGGCGCTGAGTTACAAAGCTAATTTTGTGCCAGGTGATAGAGAGAGATTTTAAAATGATTGTCTAAACGAACTACAATGTTTCCCTGTTTACTGAGAGCTGATTTAGCTGGGAATTATTTTCAGTGCATTTCGGGCTCGTTCTTTAGCTGGCATAGATCAGCACAGCTCCACTGACGTCCATGGAACAATGCTGATTTACACCCATTGAGGATCAAGTACTTGCACAAATATCTATTTGTAACTTTTTTCTTTGTAAAATAACTGAATGCAAAAAACTCCCACAAAATCACCTCCATTTTAAGTAACACCAAGCAGCTGGGTTTTTCAAAACAATGAAAGCCAGGAAATTCAAAGGTACAGCTGACACTTCATCCTCACTACAAATAGCAGAGGAAATAGAAGTAGTTTTGTTATGAATTTTCTGACTTTTTATTCCTTGGAATTATTTAAACAATAGGTCTGTGTATTTAACTTACTTTTGTAATGTACGAGGGTTTTTTTGAAGAAACAAATGCATGGTCAAATGCGTACTTTACCACTAAGCTAAATGATGCTTATCAGAACCAGTATGGGGGTATGTAGGGTAGCGTGGAGGTGTATGCATTCTAGTAGCATTGTCACAAGTCTCAATGGCTCCGGAGCTACAGAGCCTCACGGCTGTGGTTCACCTTGGCTGTAAGCAGGGAACCGGAGCCAATGGGAGCCACGAGGTTCCATGACTGCAGAGCTGTTAAGTAAACAAACTGGAACGGCCCGTTACCAGCTTTCTCGAAGTGGGCCTATGGCCCACTTTGAAAAACACTGGCTTAAATAATTGTCCTGACTACAAGAAAAGGTAGACAGATTGAAAGAATTGGGCTTGTTTAGTTTAGAAAAGAGAAGACTGAAAGGGGACATGATAGCAGTTTTCATGTATCTGAAAGGGTGTTACAAGGATGAGGGAGAAAAATTGTTCTCCTTGGCCTCTGAGGATAGGACAAGAAGCAATGGGCTTAAACTGCAGCAAGGGAGGTTTAGGTTGGACATTAGGAAAAAATTCCTAACTGTCAGGGTGGTCAAACACTGGAATAAATTGCCTAGGAAGGTTGTACAATCTCCGTCACTGGAGATATTTAAGAGCAGGTTGGATAGACATCTATCAGGGATGATCTAGATGGTGCTTGGTCCTGCCATGAGGGCAGGGGTCTGGACTTGATGATCTCTTGAGGTCCCTTCCAGTTCTAGTGTTCTATGATTCTGTCTAATTCTGAACTCTTAACTCCCTGGCAATCTGGGCTACTATCAGGAATGCTGGGAGCTATGAAAGCCCCTGGGAGAGTCTCTTTATTTGAAAACTAATACAAGACATTTTTTTCAGATTGCTTTTTTTAACAGTGTCGCTAGAACTCAGGGGGGATAATCTTGATTACTGGGAGGAACAACTGGCAGAAAAAAATTCCTAAGGCAGGTGTTGTGCAAGTTGTTCTGATTAAAGAGTTCACAGCAAGGGCATCAAAGAATGTCATCTAGGGTTATGACTAGTAACTTACTGTGCTAATAGTTCCATTGGACTAGATCGTCTTACTTGATTGAACAGGTAATAGAGATCCTCTCCTGTTGCTTGGGTGACTGAGACCTAATTGGTTTGTGGCTCTGCCTGAGGGCATAGCCTCTGCTCCCCAGACATTCTCTTCTGTCCCACTACATCTGAGAGCAAGGGGGCAAAGAGGTATAAGCAGTGGGTGGAACATTGGTTCTGTTCCCTGTCACAACCTAGCCCAGTCCCCTGTCCTGGATGGACACCAGTCTGTTGTGAGTGGACACAACCATTAGATCCCATGGGCTTCTGAACCACCTCACACTCTGGGCCTAGGCAGAGGCTGGTGGTTCTAGCTTTGGGTCACTTGGGCACATTCCCAGGTGCAGACACTGTACCTGACACCCTTCTGGGGCAGTGAGATGCCATAGTCCAGTTGCCATAGATCCTGCAACCAGTGTCCCGCCCTTTAAAACCTTCAGTTGATTAGACATGTTTTCCCAGAATCCACCTGGTTATGTGAATTCTGGTTTCTAGGTAAAGCCTTTAGAGACAAAGGGGCACAAAGCCAAGAACAAGGCTTCACTAGGAATTTCTAACTATAGACACTTTACTCTTAACCAAGCACACTACTGTGACAGCTCTTTGAAAAACAACTAATAGCCTAGAACATTCCCTCAACCCTGAAATGAATACCTATCCCCTTCCCCTGGTAAGTCCTGGTGTTAGTGAGTGTCCTTAGGCAAGGCAGTCCTTCCTGCCTGCCTTAGCCTGGTCTTCTTACATATGTCAGTGTTCTGGCCTCTTGCTTAGAGAAGCAGTCACCTTTTAAAACAGTCTCTCCCATCTTTTGTATGTGCACCTAAATTGGCAGAATTCTGGGCTCAGTAGCCAGCCTCTTACTCCCATTAGCATCTCTGCAGAGTCATTCAAAATCATTGGCCCTACCCATAGAAAAGCCATTGTTTCAAGAGGGAAAAGTCATTCAGTTCTGATATGGCTCTGCCAGAGATTCTCAGATGTTGGCTATGTATACAATACCACTTACTATGGTATAATTGCATCCCTTGTGGTTAAGCCACCCTCTGACAGACACATTACATCAACCTAAGTGACAGTGTAGACAGAAGCTCTTCTGCTGAGGTATTTACTTTTGCTCATGGGCGCTGGAATAATTAAGTTGATGGGAAAGTTTTCCCATAAGGGGGTGCAGCTGCATTGCTGTAAGCATAGCCATAGCCATAGCCATAGTCTGTCCACTTGGTGTCAAGCCCCTGCCACAAAATGATGCTCTAATTCACAAAGGAGGTTACAACACACCATCTAGACCACACTTTCAAATGAAGGTGAAACAAAATGGAATTCACAAAACGGAGCTCATAATCGGACACAGACATACCTATCAGGTCTTCCCTACTTGCAGGCTAGAGCTGCTGGCCAGGTGTGAGGAGAGAAATTAATTGGGCCCTTTCAAGATCTGCAGTAAAATTCCCTCACCCCTCCTCCATCCCCATGAGATGATGGCAAAGCCAATCTTTCTTATGGCCTTCTAATTGATGGACTTACACACTATTTCTTTCTCAAGTGAGTCCTAATCTCCTCTTATGGCACATGTACGTCTACTGTGATGAAAGTCTACAGCCTATAACACCTGGTCAGAACAATTATTAAGGTTGTTATCCTCTAGGTAGGGATTTTGTCTGAGGCAACTAAGCAACCCTGGATCCTTGGAGCTGTAGGATTCCAAAAATGCAATATGATACAAGGGAATCGTGTGGTGTTCTGGAATTATGTTTATGTTTTTTGCATTAAGCAGCTCTGGGTTTATGTACTTTTTTCATCTTGTGTACAGCTCAAGCGCTGTTTGTGGTAAGGATTCCAAGAGCTACTTTTTGAGAAGTCAATGGGTATTCCAGCATTTCTCAGGTTTCGCCCCATGGAAATTAGAGATCAATTACTTAGACCATCCTTTTAGCATTAAAGGATTATTCCCTATATGTGTTCTCCACTGCTGTGTCCAGTCCAGTTTGGGATGATAGCAGGCCTAGCCTTAGGGCAAGTCAAGCAAGGCGGTGGTCTTGGGCCCTGCAACTTCAGGGCCCCGTGTTGCCCGGCGCCTGTCTGCTGGGCTGCTCCCTTGCTTAGAGACAGCCTCAGAAATGTTTAGGCACCTAATTTCATTGATTTCAATAGGAGTTAGGTGCCCAAATACATCTGAGAATCTGGCTCTAAGTGACTTGCCCAAGATTGTACAGGAAATTTGTGGCAAATTAGGGAATTGAAACCCAGGTCTCTTATAATCTAGGCAAGTTCCCTAAACACTGATCTCTCCTTCCTTTCTCCTCCATCTCAGGGGGTCATTGAGTCCAACCCCCTGCCCAAAGCAGGACCAACCCCAACTTTGTAAAGCCAGGACTTAAAAACCTCTAGGGATGGAGATTTCACCACCTCCCTAGGTAACCCATTCGAGTGCTTCACCACTGTCCTAGTAACATAGTTTTTTCCTAAAATCCAATCTAGACTTCCCCCACTGTAACTTGAGACCAT
Source organism: Rafetus swinhoei (assembly GCA_019425775.1). Lineage (NCBI taxonomy): Eukaryota > Metazoa > Chordata > Testudines > Trionychidae > Rafetus > Rafetus swinhoei. The sequence continues at coordinate 198,005,561 of CM033424.1, read as the reverse complement.
TGCTCCTCATTCTGCCATCAGTCACTATTGAGAACAGCCTCTTTCCATCCTCTTTGGAACCCCCCTTCAGGCAGTTGAAGGCTGATATCAAATCCCCCCTCACTCTTCTCATCTGTAGACTAAATAAGCCCAAATCCTTCAGCCTCTCCTCATCAGTTGAGTGCTTCAGCCCCCTAATCATTTTTGTTGCCCGCTGCTGGACTTTCTCTAATGCGTCCTCATCCTGTCTGTAATGGGGGACCTGGAATTGGATGTAATACTCGAGATGTGGCCTCACCAGTGCCGAATAAAGTGGAATAATCACTTCTGTACATCTGCTGGCAATGCTCCTCCTAATGCACCCTAATGTGCCATTAGCCTTCTTGGCTACAAGGGCACGCTGTTGACTCATATCCTGCTTCTCATCCATTGTAATCTCCAGGTCTTTTTCTGCTGATCTGCTACTTAGCCATTCGGTCCTCAGCCTGTAACAGTGCTTGGGATTCTTCCGTCCCAAGTGCAGGACTCTGCACTCGTCATTGTTGAACCTCATCAGATTTCTTTTGGCCCAAACCTCCAATTTGTCTAGGTCACGCTGGACCCTATTCCTGCCCTCCACCATATCTACTTCTCCCGCTAGCTTAGTGTCATCTGTGAGCAGATCTCTGTGAGCAATCATCTATTGCTCCTCATTATACCTCCTCCAAACTCCACCCAAGAATTCCTCTTTTGCTTATACCCTTCAAGTACTAGTAGACAATGATTTCTGGTGATGAAAACTTTAAAGATTCAGGCCCTGACTCCTTGTTACATTCAAGCACAGCAGAGGTACAGCACAGTGCGGTGGCTGCAGGGAGCTGACTGCAGGTACTTGATTCAGGACTGCCTGGCTCTGGTGCACATTAGGGCTCCACAGAGGCAGTGGAGGATTGATCATAGTGGAGCTTTGCTGTGTCATGGCTCCTCCCTGCCCAGGCTTCACCCCAGGAACAGCCTTGACAAAACAAAATTGATGTGTCCCCACTTCCCTTTGCTGTGGATTGGGGTGGCAGTGGCTGCGGGTAGTGGCTAAGCCGTATGCCCATAGAGGGAAAGGCTGCACAAGGGGACTTCTCCGCTGCCTAGGTGCTATAAGGTCACTTTGTGCTACTTAAGCATTGTGGTGTTAGCAGACAAGAGAATCTGGTTTTAGTTCAGTGGGCAAGCTTAGTAGGACTGCTGTGTAAATAGATATCTGGTGAGTGAACTGATAAGCTCAACCTGCTATTTCTCTCCCCTCCGTTCTTCCCCCACTCATGCTGCTTCTTCTCTTCTCACAACAGGCATCAGCTTTTTCTAACTAGGTGATAGATTTTCTTAGTGGACAGAGACCCTGCAGCCTGCTCCAGTGTGCTTCTGCCTTTTCAGTGTCTGGTCTCTTCTACAGGTGACAATTGGCTGATCTTCAGGGAGCTATTCAATCAAAGGAGCCCTTTCATTGCATCTTCAGGTGGCTAGTCTGCAAGTTCATATTCTTGTAACCCACCTTCTTCTGGTGATTGGCTGGCCTGTTTCCTTCTCCAAAACATTAGGAAATCTCTAGTTATCCTAGCTACTGTATTTGTCTTGGTCTGGTAGCATAGGGCTGATTCTTATCTCTTTTACAATGGGTCTAAACTAGTGAAGCTCCACTGGCTTCAGTGAAGTGACTCCCAATTCATTCTAGTGTAACTGAGGGTAATGTCAAGCCCTATTTAACGGATTATCTTTACCTTTTCTTATAAATCTCGTCCCTTGTATTATTGCTTCTTTCTGAACACATTCTGTTTTGTTGGCATTTTTTTCTGAAACAGCACCGCCCACCTTAAATGGTTATACCTATACAGTTGTAAAGTAGGGACATGATTGGTTAACTGGTTAACCAGTAAGATCACCCAGCCCAGAAGGTAAGCATTACCCTGGCTGGCCAATGCTTACTGTTTATGGTTAACCAGCAGCCTGTCTGGGCACGGTGGGGAGGAGGACAGATCTACCATGCCACACCACAGGTGGAGGGTGCTGCAGTCTAGCTGGAGCAGCCTCCACTCTGCCCACCCCACTTAATTCGTTAACCAGCCAAACATAACATTGAACTGGTTAGCTCGATTAAATGGAATTTTACAGCCCTATTGGAAAGAAGCATGAACCTGACTGACAGCTGGTAAAAGGAAAAAAAGCAAGACTGGGGTTAAAATATGGAGCAGGCTATCATTCTCTTTTTCAATTTGAGCACACGTGAGCATTATTCATGGTCCAGTGTCAGAAGTGCCATCCCAAAAAGGGATTATTGCTTCCCTGATCTATGACTTGAGGATTCTGAGTATGTAACCCAAAATAGTATTGGCTTTTTTGTTTCCATATATTTTTTCTGGGGAGGCAGTGGCTTGTGGGTTTGGCTATTTAATAGAGAGAGCCTTATTTTTTCTACCTCTCAGTGAGAAAAAAGAGTGTTTGCTGATTTTATTTTGGCAACTTGTATGCATGCCCCTTCATTTTGTGGAAAGTACATTTAAAAAAAGCTAATAAATGTTGCATTGCAAACTCATGTCTTCCTGTCCACGTTTACTTATAGGTATCTCCTTTTAAGTTTGGCTGAATATATATTCCACATCAGTTTCACTTACAGGTGATTTTTTTCATCTTATAATATGCAATGTGCAAATGTTCTTGCATAATTTGTTACCTTGCACCTCCTAAAAATGCTAAGGGTAAATCAGAGTAATCTTTTGGGATGCTGTTAGATGGTGCACCATGGAGTTACTTGAAAAATCAGTTGCTTGAAAAAAGATCAGTTGCTGAAATTATCTCATCTCAGACATTCTTAGCTATTGCCCTACAATTTTAACCCTAATACTTGACTGCTTATTGCATGAGCAAACTATACAGTGCCTCAAAAGTGGCTTTTAGTTTTATGTATAAGTGCTTCAACTTGTATTTTTAAATGTTAATATACTATTTACTGACATTTTTATAACAGTTTATTAAATGTATTATTAGTGTTTAGGAATTGAGGATGAATGTGGCTTTGGGTTTATTTCAAGTGTGTTTCTGTCAGTTTTACAGCCTTCCTCCTGTGTATCCATTCCTTCACCTTTGGTTCACGTTGGATATCTATGTTTTTCAGAGTTGCTCGACTTTTTGGACCTGGTTCTAGGGCTTTACTCATCATGCTTATTCCTTAAGTGACCAATTGACTTCAGTGGTATAATTTTTGGGCTAAGGTACCCTTACTCACTTTCAGTAGTATCCGAATCTGCCCCTCAGAGCAGAAACTAGGGGAGAAAAGCAGGTAATTTGTTCTGTAGAGTAAGTGTCACTCCTCTTTATGGGCTAGACTTTGCACTTTGAATAGCTTTGAACAAGAGGTGATGCACCATCCCAGGAGTGCCCCAGAGAGTCATAGGTACTCAGAGAAATAAACCTGAGGAAGTAATTTGTCTAGATCATGCACTTGCAGCAAATTACAGCACTTTCATTTGTCCAGGCCAGAGTGTGTGTGTGTGTGTGTGGGCGGGCTGTGTAGCACCTGAATAGTCTGGGAAGTCAGTGTAGGAATGCGTAGAGTGTTCTTAAACTCTCTCAAGATATTTCTCCATTTGGATCTGAGGTTGTGAATCCTAGCTTGAGGAGACATGCCCATGTTAGTTGTGTTCAAACTACGCAGCAGGCTAAAAATAGAATGTAGCAATGGCAACACAAAAAGTGGGAGGGGCTAGTTCCCCAGAGTATAAGCCTTTAGAGACCCTAGGTGTGTACTCAGGGCAGCATATCCTACTGCGCATACTCCCATGGCCTCACTCTATTTTTAATGTACTAGCTCAGAAGTCAGGTGAGTGTGTCTCCTTGGATTGGGAATCAGCCCTCCAGCCCCAAGTGCAAACATATCTTTACTTCCTTGCATAGGCCTGAAGTCTAAGCCTCAACTAAGCTCTACATATGTCCTCACTGCCTCTAAAGGACATCTCGTCTCATAAATGGGCTGATTCTGATATTCATGCTAGCGCTGAGTAGCATCTTATTCTATAAGTAGTCCTGTTGACCAAAAATGAGACTACTTACTCTGTAAAGAGCTAAGGAATATTAGTAGGGGAATCTGGCCCTTAATAGTCTGACCTGTACTGAGACGCGGAGGCCAGCTTTAAAGACAGTTAAGTAGAATGATTTTTGTGTAAGTATGTAAAAAATGGAGATTTTAAGGCCCTAACTGGTGGAGGAATATGATTCCACTATACACAGATGCATGGATTCTAAAGCCAGAAGGAACCACTGTGATGTAATTGACCTCCTGTAGAACACAGGCCATAGGCCTTCCTGCAGTCTGTTCCTATTTGAATTAGAGTAGACCTTTAGAAAAATTTTCAGTCTTGATTTCACAATTGCCAGAGATGGAGAATTCCCCCAAATGATTCTTTGGCTTAACCATAGGTATGTGCTATGGTCTCCAGATTTACCCTTGGCCTGCTAAGGATGGGCACAATCCTGCAAGGTGCTACAAGCCTTCCACTCTCTCTGAAATAAATGGAATCAGGAACAACATAGACTCATGGATTTAAGGCTAGAAGGAACCATCACAATGAGTCTGACCTTCACCTGTCACTGTAGTTCAAATAAACAAGTCAAACATTGCTGCCCAGAAAGGTGAAAAAGCCCCAGGGTCTCTGCCAATCTGACCTGAAGGAAAATTCTTTCCTGACCCCAAATATCAGTTAGACCCTGAGCATGTGGGCAAGACTTGCTAGCCAGACTCCTGTAGTAACAGAGCCCTTATTTCGAAATAATAAGCAGAGCGTCCACACTACTACCAAGCCTGTTATTTCAAAATAAGGGGCTGGTTATTTTGAAATAATAACTCCTGCTTTCCACAAGGAATAAGCTTTTTTCAAAATAGTTATTTCGACATAGCAGTAGTATGGACGCTCCACTGCTGCTATTTCAAAATAACAAGTCCCCAGAGTCATTCAAAGTAATTACTCCCCAGTGCTTCCTGGGGTTGTACGTTGAGGTAGCACGTCCACATTAAGGGAGCCTGCCTTGGACTAATTTCAAGGCTTTGCTGTAGTGTGGACACGCTATTTCGAAAGAGTTATTTCGGGATTTATTATTTCAAAATAAATTAATTTCCTAGTGTAGACATGCCCTTAGAGCCCTCCCTAGCTAGTCTTACACAACATCTCATGGGATCAGAGGTCCTGTCCCTGTGTTCATGAGAAACAAGACCCTTTGGAGCAAATGCCCCCATTCATTTCTGTTATTTAAATAAAATGACATACACTCACCACTGACATGCTCCTTTCAATGCCCTTGATTGTGTCCAGTGCTGAGCACTCCGTCCCCAATCCAGCAAGAGCTTAATTTCAAGCACATGCTTAAGGGCTTCACTAGATTGGGGCCTGAGCATCTGGCAGGATCACACTTCACTGGGTCAATCCCAAGGGCTCAATTTCGGGCACGTAGGGAGGGCAGCAGCCGAGTGCTCCAGGACGCGGCTTGCTTTTCATCCTGTTCCCCAGATGCTAAGGGAGCGAGGGGAATGTGCTTGCATTCTATGCATTTTCTCTCACACCTGGCTGGTGAGCTCCCTTCACCAGCCAGGTGTGAGAGGAATGCACGGAATGCAAGCACTTTCCCCTCACTCCCTTAGCATCTGGGGAACGGGATGAAAAGCAAGCCGTGTCCTGGAGCACTCGGCTGCTGCCCCCCTATGTGCCCGAAATGGCGCCCTTGGTCAATCCCATAGTTAAATTTTGGACCCACATCTTCCCTCTATCCACACTGCTATAGTGCTTCCCACCTTTGGGATGGAGGGAAATCCTCTCTGCAATGGATGAGGAGATTGAGGCACAAGGAGATTAATGATTTACTCAAGGTCAAAAAGCTAATCAGAGGTGGAGCCAGGAATATAATCCGGTTCTGAAACCCAGTCCTTGCGCTTTGGTGCTGTGATGGTGCACACCCAACCTTTGTTGGTCTGGCTGGCTAGTATCACAAGGCTAGAACTATGAATGTAAACCCCACTTAAATTACTAAATTATGTGCACCTTTCTGCCTTATTTATTTGTGTTGTGTCTTTCATTTTTGCCGTTTGCCCCACCTTTTAGAGGACAAGTGTCGCAGAGCTAGTGAGTAGGCTTTTAATCTAATTTATGTATCTCTCTATTAAAATGTAAACTGCTTCCTATCCTCTTTGGAAAAAACCTACTCCTGGAGATGTAGTAAAGTCATGGTAATTTCCCCCCAATTGCACCTCCCTGACTTTGTGTCTCAGCATCATATACACCATAATTTATAAAAGTGTGAGCAACTGCAGAATTGTTCTCCTAATAGATTCTGAAGATTTCAATTTCTGTTCTGCCACACAAGACTGAAAATCCACTTGTGCTCAGTTATCTGTGTCTTTGCCTCATCCTTATACTGCATCAAAAATCAGGTTCAGGTGCAGGTTAAGAGCATGCATTTACCTCAGGAATATGGGACTTATTAAATATCTCTATACAATTAACATCACCATATCAATAAGAATTATCATTATGTCCTGTCAATCAGATGCTGAATTTCGCTTCAGGGAAACAAAACAATTTAAATTATAGCAAATACACCCCTTCTTTTTTACATGCTTCTCTTAAAATTGGATAATTATGTGGCTTTTCATTAGATCCCTCTAAGCGTAATAGATCACGATATTCACCCTTTGACCTTGGTGATGAATGTTTCTGGTGAAAACATGTGACAAGCAGTGCTCTAATGAGAATAAAATACTGACTAACGTGGAATCTCACATAATGAAAGAACAAAGCAAAAAAGAAGCACAACTACTTTTAAGGTTGCAATGTAAAATCTGTTCATGAAACAATTATGGTACAGATGCAAGGAGGAAGCCCTTTTAAATTTAATTTTAATAGACAGTAGCAACTAACTTCAGTATCAGGTCCAGACACAAAGAAAAAAAGACAAAGGGAATCTTTGTATTCTGAATCTATGGAAACATGCAAAGTATTCTCTTCTGATGGTGTATATGCAAGTCAGTAGATAAGGCTCTGTCATTCCATTTTTTAAAAATACCTCAAAACAATACCCATCAATTTACATTTAAAATTACCATAATTTTTTTTTAGAGACCAATGTAGAGTGGCACTCAGAATGTTATTAAAAGACGCTCTGGGTCACATTATTCATTGGCATAAGTCTACTGCAGGGGAGCTATAATGGATAAATTTGATCCAGTGTTTTATATAGCCAATGGTTTTTGACCCAATCATTTTATTTTGATAATCAAGTAGTGAAATGCCAAAACCAGAACCTTTTATCAATGCCCAAATGTTAGTTTGAATAAAGTGGATCTTTGATGCAAACTTCCCCTGGTTTTCATTTTGCAATACCAAGAGCAACTTGAAATTTTTGCTAAATCAAAACTATAATACAGTTTTTGTCTCAAGCTATACAGAACCGGATCCTGCTTGAGAAAAGGACTTGTGAAAGTGTTCTAGTTTATTTATGATGTTCCAATTTTATTAGGTTTGTGTTTATTTTATTTTTGGGAAATGTTTGTGAGTGTGAAGATTAAGAGACTATTATTTCTGGAAACAAGTTCCCTCTCTACCATTGTCCATGAACAATCTGGTGCTTTCCAGTAAAGGCTGAGCAAATATCACATCTCTTTGTAACATCACCAATTTGCAAAATATTTCTTTAAAATAGACTGCTAATAAAGCCTCATATTTTTTACCTTGTGGCTGGGATTCATGTCTGGTTCAAGCATCTTTCTTCTCCAGAGCATATGTTAGAAGTGGTTTCTTGACCTTGGTTGTAACCCTGGCCCCATAAAGTCAAAGGGTATTTTGCCATAGACTTAATTGGAGCCTGGCTTTCACTCTGTGCCAAATTCTCCTTTCAGTTACTCCACAAACATGCTTTGAACACTAATCCCAATATTTAGGTGCCACGGTAGGTACCATTTTTAGGCACCAATGCAATCCACAAAACCCTGCTTGGCTGCCATCTTACCCTGTATGTGCCAAGACTTGCTCAGTGCCAAAGCTTTTGCAATGAAAGTTCCCTTGATATCCAAATTTTTGCCACTATAGGCATCTGGGCATTTTATTTCATATATAAGCCCAACAGGATCCATGAACGGGGAAAAGATAGACATTCCCAAGTCTGTCTTACTTAGAATAATAGAATCATAGAACACTAGAACTGGAAGGGAACTTGAGAGGTCATCGAGTCCAGTCCCCTGCCCTCACGGCAGGACCCAGTACCATCTAGACCAGTGAGTCCCAACCTTTTTCCCATGGAGGAACCCCTAAAATAATTTTTCATATCCCGAGGAACCCCTACGTATGAAAACGTTTGCTTGGCCAGAAAAAGTTGACAGTGGAGAGCGCAATTCAATTACTGCTAAATTATTGTCAAGAAAATTTATTTGTAAAAAACTGTTTATATAGATATAGATATAGATATCAGCTTACATTGTAAGAATTATTTATTTATTTATTTATTTATTCCACAATTTCTCGCGGATTTCTTGCGGATTGTATGTGTTGTACCTATCAATGTTTCCAGTTTGTCAACCTCGCAGAGCCCCTGGAGATGTCTCGTGGAGCCCTGGGGCTCCGCGGAGCACAGTTTGAGAAACACTGATCTAGACCATCCCTGATAGATGTCTATTTAACCTGCTTTGAAATATCTCCAGAGATGGAGATTCCACAGCCTCCCTAGGCAACTTATTCCAGTGTTTAACCACCCTGACAATTAGGAACTTTTTCCTAATGTCCAACCCAAACCTTCCTTGCTGCAATTTAAGCCCATTGCTTCTTGTCCTATCCTCAGAGGCCAAGGAGAACAATTTTTCTCTCTCCTCCTTGTGACACCTTTTTAGATACCTGAAAACCGCTATCATGTCCCCTCTCAGTCTTCTCCTTTCCAAACTAAACAAGCCCAATTCTTTCAATCTTCCTTCATAGGTCATGTTCTCTAGACCTTTACTCATTCTTGTAACTCTTCTCTGGAACTTCTCCAATTTCTTCACATTTTTCTTGAAATGTGGTGCCCAGAACTGGACACAATACTCGAGTTGAGGCCTAATCAGCACAGAGTAGAGCAGAAGAATGACTTCTCCTATCTTGCTCGCAATACTCCCGTTAATGCATCCCAGAATCATGTTTGCTTTTTTTGCAGCAGTGTCACACTATTGACTCATATTTAGCTTGTGGTCCACTCTGACCCTAGATCGCTTTCTGCAGTACTCCTTCCTAGACAGTTGCTTCCCATTCTGTATGTATGAAACTGATTGTTCCTTCCTAAGTGGAGTACTTTGCATTTGTCCTTATTAAACTTCATCCTATTTACCTCAGACCATTTCTCCACTTTGTCCAGATCTTTTTGAATTATGACCCTATCCTCCAAAACAGTTGAAACCCCTCCCAGCTTCGTATCATCTGCAAACTTAATAAGCATACTCTCTATGCCAATATCTAAATCATTGATGAAGATATTGAACAGGTCCCAAAACAGACCCCTGTGGAACCCCACTTATTATGTTCTTTCAGCAGGATTGTGAACGGTTAATAACTACTCTCTGAGAATGGTTATCCAGCCAGTTATGCACTGTAGTGGGTCGGAGTGGCCGCCCACTGAGCTGGAGGAGGAGGAACCCCTCCGGACGCCATGCTGGGCTGAAGCTAACCCCGCCCTGTCACCTGACCGGAAGCCAAGGGGTGGGTCCAGGACTATAAAAGCCCAGGCAGCAGCCTCAGTCAGGGCTGGGCCTGCCAAGAGGCTAGAGGCCTTCCCTGGACTCCCAGCCTGGGGAGTGGGGACTGAGGCCCGGCCAGGGCCTCCTGCCTGCCGGGGCCCAGAGGAAGACTACCGGCTCCCTGCCTGGGAGGCGGAGGCCCAGCGTAGCCAGCCTACCTGCCCAGACGCAACGGCGGAGCCACAGGGCCAGCCCGAGTCTGTGCCCCAGCGCCGGCCCCAGGACCGGGAGAAGCGGCCCCAGCTACGGCCCCAGCTACCTCGACCGGAGGCACCGCCGGGGACGTCCATGGACCCTGACCTGGAGGCCTGGCTCAACCGCCCGAGACTGCCAGCACCTGGAGCCCAGCTAAGCCCCAGTGACCTGCAAGCGGCAGAGGACTGGACCGGACCGCCCCGGTGGGATGAGACCCTCCTGGACTCCCTGCCTCCACCGCCCGACACCCAGGTACCGCCCGAGGGGGAGAACGGAAGTGGCCCAGGAGTAGTGGGGGCTGTTAAAGGTCCCTAGGCCGGCACGTTTCGGGCTGGAGCCCCTGCTGAGCCGAAGCAGCCTGCACTGCTGCCCTAGGGCCCTGGGCCAGAGCGCAGTAGAGTGGGTGGGCCTGCGGCCCCCCCTTCCACCCATCTATTGAGTGGCAGTCTCCCCCCTCGCCACTGCCACAGGCTATCCGCCTGCATCCCTCCTGAACAAGGAGCTCCCTGACTGTGTGTGTTTGTTGCCACGCCCTGAACTGAGGGCCTGGCCACCAGTTATAAACTGATTGTGCTGGTTTACTGCCACGTCCTGCACCGAGGGCCTGGCCACCCCTTATAAACTGACGGTGGTGGTTTGTTGCTGTCACACCCTGAACTAAGGGCTGGACCGCTCCCGGTGAACTAACGGGGCCGGTCTTAAAGGGGCAGCGCAGTGGGTCGGAGTGGCCGCCCACTGAGCCGTAGGAGGAGGAACCCCTCCGGGTGGGCAAACCGACTACATGCACCCACCTTATAGTAGCCTCATCTAAATTGTATTTGCCTAGTTTATTGATAAGAATATCATGCGAGACCATGTAAAATGCCTTACTAAAGTCTAGGTATACCACATCCACCGCTTCTCCCTTATCCACAGGACTCGTTATCCTATCAAAGAAAGCTATCAGATTGGTTTCACATGATTTGTTCTTTACAAATCCATGCTGGCTGTTACCTATCACCTTATTATCTTCCAGGTGTTTGCAGATGAATTCCTTAATTACTTACTCCATTATCTTTCCTGGCACAGAAGTTAAACTGACTGGTCTGTAGTTTCCTGGGTTATTCTTATTTCCCTTTTTATTCCTTTTTATTTTTACTTGTGGGGCCTGATCCGGTAGATATGCTCTGAGGTTGCCTACCTCCTCACAAAACAGCCAGAGTGGCGGTGGCAATTTTGGGCTATAGAATCAATCTCACACTTTCACTGATCCAATTAATAGTTAAGTAAAGTCAAACAACTTCAACTGGAGAGATTGAGGGAGACCCACATCAGAATGTCTCATGTAGCCCCATGGTAAGACTTCTGCCCTTAAGCAGCTGCAAGCATTTGGCTATATTCTGTTCCTTTTACAGTCCACTCTGTGTAAAGTGCATTGCACAGTTCCCCCACCCCACCCCCCGCACCACTGGAGCAGCCAGGGAAGGAAATACATCTCAGCAAGACATCCTTCAATGCTTCCCTCTTTGTTCCAGGAGACTAGCAATCTGCTATTGGCTCTTCCCAGCTGCAGGTTACTATCCTTTCCCTTCTGTGCTGGCTCAGCAGCACTGGCTAGCCCATGGAGGTGAGGCCAAGTTTCTTTCTGCTCTCCACCCCTTTCTTCCCATCTAAGTGGGGGAGAGCAGAAGAACAGAGAACAGGCAGTGTCAATTCAGCCTTGTGGAGCCAGCCCCAAGGCTGAGGCTGACTGTGAAGGGGGGGACGAGGGGGAGTCTTACTTCATTGACATGCTTGTATGGTCATGTAGGGCTGCCACAGTGTGGCCCACTGTGTTATTAGTATTTTGAATCATTCAAATGTTTGGTCCTCTAAGACTTGAGTGACTGCTTCATCAGCCTTGAAAAGAGCAGGAGGTAAAATGCGTGCTTATGGTAGGCAATGCTAGTGAAGAAAGCAAATTTAGTTTCTCGGGCTGGTGGATCAGTAAAACAAGATCATCTTATTGACTGTTTGTTACAGTTGTCAGAATTTGAAAGTGACATTGCTGCAACTTGAACCTTCCAGCATCTGATGTGAGCACAGAAAAGCAGACCAGAAGCAGAATAAAAAAAGAAGCACTTTTAAGAAAATTACCACAAATACAAAAGTTAGCATCAGAAGCAAGTCAATAAAAATATACTACAGATGTTATCTATTTATCCAATGTCCACTATTTAAATTTCTTTCTTTCTTTCTTTCTTTCTTTCTTTCTTTCAAAAAAGGAGGGCCCTGATCCTTCAAATACTTATAATGAAAACATAAAAACGATCATACTAGGTCAGACCAAAGGTCCAACTAGCCAAGGATCCAGTGATTTGAGAAAGGTCAATGCCAGGTGCGTCAGAGGGAATGAATAGAAAATTATCCGGTAACCCATCCTATGTTGTACACTTCTAGCTTTTGGCACTCAGAGGCCAGGGACGCCCACCGCATGGACTTGCATCCTTGACCATCTTGGCTAATAGTCATTGATGGACCTATCCTCCATGAATGGTATCTAGTTCTTTTGTGAGCCCCATTATAGTTTTGGTCTCACAACATCCCTTGGCAGCAAGTTCCACAGATTGACTGTATTATGTAAAGAAGTACTTCCTTTTTTTTTCTCTAAACCTGCTGCCTATTAATTTCATTGTGTGACTCTGCTTGTTGTGTTATGTGAAGGAGTAAATAACACTTCATTATTCATGTTCTCCACACATATCACAATTTATAGCCCTCTATATATCCCCTCTCAACTGTCGCTTTTACAAGCTGAAAAGTCCCAGTCTTTTTAATCTCTCATATACTGCACCCTTACTCCTAATACTTTTTGCTGCCCTTTGTTTTCCAATTCTAATAGATCTTTTTTGAGAAGGGGTGACCAGAACTTCATGCAGTATTCAAATGTGGATTATTTTTCTGCTCTTTGCCCAAGCAGTTCATTTGCTTTCTGTCAACTTGAACATAAGCATGTGGTCAAAGAGGCTTTAATGCTGGTCGAGGTTATGTTCCCAGTGCTGCATAACTAGCTATTGGATGTCTGAAGTGTCTCCTTTCTGGACATGCTTTGAGCTACTGTGATGGACTACTGTGAGAAACACAAGTCATGTGCTGGTTTGACCAAGAGTAAATAGTGGATTCTCTGTAACTTGAAACCTTTAAACCAAGATTTGAGGGCTTCAGTGACTCAGCCAAAGATTACAGCTATAGTGCAGCAGTGGGCAGGTGAGGTTCTGTGATCTGCGATGTGCATAAGATCAGGGCAGGTGAGCATGATGGTCCCTTCTGGCCCTAAAGTCGCTGAGTCTCTGAAGATATTAATTTGCTTTCTATCAATTCCTAGATGCAGCATGGGACATCTAGGGGATGGATCTTCTAAGCCCTCAGCTGCATTTGCCCAAGGGTCTGCTATGTTCGTGGCTTGAGGACATGGGGACAGCTGTTTCAGGAACAGAAGGGAGGTACATAGAGGATGGAACCGGCCATCTGTTCTGTCTGTTTCCCTTTTTCTGTAGGCATCTGAGTATCAAGGTGCTTATAGCCAATGTCGCGAGTTTGGTAAGATGGTTAGGGGTTAGTGTGGGTCAACAAAGCTAATGGGCTTTGTTTCATCTATGTTAAACCTATTTTGGGTACTGCAATCAATTTAACTCTGGGTGAACCCTACCTTCTTGTTAATAAGGTTGGCATTTTGAAGGATTTAGGATTGGTGTCTTTGATTTGTGGGGCCTGGAAATAATCATAAATCCTTATTAATAAATACCAATGGATCATAAGATAATAATAAAATAGCCAGTAAATATAATTTATACGCTGTTGCACCAGACCAAAGCATTTAGGGTAGTGCAACTAACACAAACAAATATAGTAATGGGAAAACAAAATAACACACTTCCGACTGAAACACGCTGAAAACAAAAGAGAGGGTCCAATTTAAATATAAGGAAATAAAGATTTTGGGAAGGTGATAAATTCAGGACTAATAGGGATTGCTTTGGAAACACTCAGAGAAACAAACACTTTCAGGGCATGTCTACACTAGGAAATTATTTTTAAATTTTTTTCGAAATAATAACTCCCAAAATAACTGTTTCAAAATAACGTGTCCACACTACAGGGAAGCCTTGAAATTAGTCTGAGGTGGGCTCCCTTAATGTGGATGTGCTACCTCGACTTACAACCCCAGGAAGCACTGGGGAGAAATTATTTTGAATGACTCTGGGGAGCAGTTATTTCAAAGTAGCAGCAGTGGAGCATTCACGCTACCGCTATTTTAAAATAAGCGTTATTCCTTGTGGAAAGTAGGAGTTATTATTTCAAAATAACCAGCCTATTATTTTGAAACAAAGAGCTTGGTAGTGCGGCTGCTCCACTTGTTGTTTTGAAAAAAGTTATTTCAAAATAATTCCCTAGTGTAGATCAGGGCTCAACTACTTTTTACAAGTGGCAAGAGCAGAAATGAGACAAATTTCAGAGGGGAACAAGTTGTAGACTGTAAGGTCACTACAGCAAAAGAGAGACGGTAAAGACATTGAGATATAAGGCACTATGCTTGTTTAAAGAATAGTGATATTCATATGCTAGAAACATGTTTTAAACAATGCTGAATGCTGCATTGGAAAGTAAGAAAAGTTAAAAAAGAAGGTGTAATTCTAAACTGGACCAATAGGGAAACTGTTAATTGTGGGTGCTATTTTATAAGATCAAAATGCTGCTCAGGGAAGTAAGAGAATGGGTGGGAAAACTGTTCGGGGTAGAAAATAGATATGAGACAGAAGGGTGTGTGAGAAGATGGACCAAGGCCTTCAATATGACCATAATTCTGTCTCCCTGTGACGGGGCGCCTTGGCCCTGCACGGTAGATCAGTCTGTGGGCTGGGCCCAGCTGGCTGAAAGTGCCCCTCCCCCACAGCCTTGCCGGGCATGCTCACTGGTGAGCTGGAGTATAAGAGGCCCGGTGGAGTGGGAGGGCCCAGGTCCCCCTACCCCTCTCTCTGCAGTGCTCTGAAGCAGAGGTAGCCCCTGAAACCTGTGGACTAGGCCTCAGGGCCGTATTTATCCCAAGAGGGGAGCGCTACAAGGACTAGGCCTGAGGGCCGTAGTTACCCCAATAGGGGAGCCTTACAAGGATTAGGCCTCAGGGCCGAATTTACCCCAGTAAGGGAGTGCTACAAGGACTAGGCCCGAGGGCCGTAGTTACCCCAATAGGGGAGCCTTACAAGGACTAGGCCTCAGGTCCATATTTACTCCGATGGCGGAGCACAACAAAGACTAGGCTGCAGGGCCATATTTACCCCAAGAAAGGGGCCTGCGCTAGAGACTGAGCTGCAGGGCCGTAGTGACCCCGATAGGGGTGCATCACAAGGACTAGGCCGCAGGGCCGTAGTCGCTCCCAGAGAGGGGCTTGCTTTAGAGACGGCTGCAGGGCTGTATTGACCCCAATAGGGGGGAATCCCAAGGACTAGGCCGCATGGCCGTAGTTACCCCAAGAGAGGGGCCTGCTTTAGAGACTGGGCCATATTGACCCTGATAGAGGGGGCACTATAGGACTTGGCCTCAGGGCTGTATTTAAGCCCAATAGAGGGGCATCAGAGACTCAGATGTCGGCCATGGGGCCACGCAGACCCCAATAAGTGGGCCCGTGGGGGATTTTAACCACGGGACCTCGCACGAGGGGAACACACTCCTCGACACTCTCCTCAATTGATTACTTCCCTAAGAATTCCACCAGCAGGCTTTTCCACTGTTTACTACTTTCTGCTGGGCCAGGGCCTCCTCCCCTTTATTGTCAGCCACCTCTTCCACCTCTCTCTAGCTCTAAGTATAAGAGACTTTGAGAAGAAATACCATAAGCTACATTGCAGTCCTACAACTTCAAAATTCATGAGTCAGATCCTTCTAAAAAACCATGAGTTTGGCTTAAAGTGCATAAAGCAATACATTCCAGGGTGTCTTAGACAATCTCCTGATTTTTTAAGGCTTTAGAGGGAAAGCCCAAATGTTTCTAGTTAAAAAACTAAACCTTAAATGCCCACACAAGGCATGTGCAGACCACCTTGTTGGTTGTATTGTGGAGGAGTGCATGTGGCGTGAAGAGTTTTTCACTTTCCCCTAACTTCAGAGCCACGAAAGTTGTCATTGTGTTGTTCTCCATACATGTCCCCTATCACAGACCACCCGCCGTCCTATCCAGCAAACCTTTCTCCTTGGTGTCTTGCCCACACTTACTCATCTCTAACTCCGTTAGTCTGCTGTCCCGCTGTTCTTTCTTATACTTATCTGTCAGATTTCATCTATTCTGTGAAAATTGCCTGTTGCTGACAATGGGTACAGATGACTTGGTGCTAACATGATCTAACTGCATATGAGGAAAAAGGCAAAGTGCATCTTGTTCAGAAGCCAGGGATTCATCCAGTGTGCACTGATTTAAATCAAAGCAATTTAAACGATCAATTTGAATCACGATATAAATAGTCAAGCAGGAATCCTACATTTAAATCACCAATTTTAACTGTGTTTTGCATTTTAGCTGTTTACCTGAAGAAAGGTGTAATTGGTTGATTCTCACTGGTAACCATTAAAATTTGTTGCTTTGCAAATAAACTTAATCTTTACATTTAATTTGGTGGAGTTTTTTTGCTCTCCCGGAGGATATATTATATGCCCATTTATTTAAATAACAACTTACATGTATTCAGATGATTATTTTTTACATAATTAACTATTTTTGGAAATAGTTTATTATGCACTTCTTATTTACTAGATGATTAATTTTTTACTTGTAATTTGTGTCAGGCTCTATTTGGATAGAAATTCAAATAAATTAAAAATGTGCAGAACAGCATTCAGTTATTTTTTTATTAGTTAAATCAAACTACCTCCAACGTGCTGGATACATAAGAAAAAAATCAAAATGTTTTGCTTTTAAGACCAATTAAATTATCAAACAAAGGCAATATTATCCAGCATTGGTAAAGCAAACAGGCAGTTTCTGTTCACCATGTCTTTCAAGATTTTAGAGGTAGTAGATCTCATCCTCATACACCTTGGCTGCGTCTAGACTGGCATGATTTTCCGCAAATGCTTTTAACGGAAAAGTTTTTCCGTTAAAAGCATTTGTGGAAAAGAGCATCTAGATTGACATGGATGCTTTTGCGCAAAAGCGCTTTTGCGCAAAAGCATCCATGGCCAATCTAGATGTGATTTTATAAAAGCCCCGATTGCCATTTTAGCCATCGGGGCTTTTTTGCGCAAAGCAGTTCTTTGCTGTCTACGCTGGCCCTCTTGCACAAGTATTCTTGCGCAAGAGGGCTTTCTCCCGAGTGGGAGCGTGAAAGTATTTGTGCAAGAAGCACTGATTTTGTACATTACAAAGTCAGTGTTCTTGCGCAAATTCAAGCGGCCAGTGTAGACAGCTGGCAAGCTTTTTTGCTTTTTCCGTTCTCAAATGGGTTCTTAACTTTGAATGTATTACTCAATGAACTGAACCAGGCAAGTAAACTAAAATGAAGAAAATGTTCTAACTGCACCTTCAGAAGAAGCTCCTGCTGCTAAAAGCTAGTTTAGCCCTTCAGTGAACTTTGGTTCCAGGTGTTTAGCTAATGACTTCTACCAGTTCAGTGCTTTTACTTTGTTTAAAACTTGGCAGCAAACATGTACTGCTTAATATGATTTTTTGTATTTCATTTACTTTATTTTAATATAAGCTGGGCCTTAAAACAGGTTTTCAATTTCAAATTCAATTTTAAATAGGGTTATTTAAAAAAATACATAATTTTAATAATACAAGACTTAAACACTCCATTTTATTTTTTTAAATAATTGATTTTTGTTCATTCTGGTTAAAACCTGCCAGTGTAAATAAAAATTCATTTTTTGTGCCCCAAACTCTCCCTACCTGCCCCCCAACATTTCCCTGTCGCCATAGTTGCCCTGCCTGCACATCTTTACCTGAGGGCATCCCAGCCTCATTACTACTGGTAACAGGAGGAGACAATGGCCATCTTTAATAGAGGCAACCTATCTTCTGCAAAGCCTTGCTAAAGGGCTACTTGTGGCTTTAGGATTATTGACAATAATAGGAGACGGTAGATATATTTGATTAAAGCAAAAAATTAGATTAATTCATTAGTATCTCTGAGCAAAACTTTAAAATTCTGAAGACAAAAAAGCAGTGACTCTCCTCCACCACTCTGTGATAGCATTGCTCTTCTGCATATTCTCTGGACTGTAGCCAACAGGAGCATTTCCACCACGGTGCTCAGTTACTGGGTTATACTGGTATCTGTGCTATGTGATTTTCCTGGGGTATGGCGCCTCTTCATAAATAGGTTGTTTGTGTAATCAAGCAGTTTATTCTATGCACATTTTTCTCAGTGGATAATTAATGCAATGAGACTCTGATACAGTGTAGGCCCTCAAAGGTATTTGCACACCTAACTCCCATTAAAATCAATGGACCAGGGCCATAACAAGGGTGAGGCGAGTGAGGCACTTGCCTTGGGCGCATAGCTGAGAGGGTGCAGAAAAGACAGCTACTATGCTGTCTTCGCTCGTGCCTCATGCCACATCAGCACCCGTGCCTCATGCCACATCAGCACCCCTGCCCGCGCCGAGGATGGTCTTGCCTCAAGCGCCAAATTAGCTAGTTACAGCTCTGCAATGGAAACTAGGCACCAAAATACCTTTGAGGATGTAGGCCCAGGATACTCCTGCTCCCCTTTATACTCATAAACCCCCACCATGAGGTTCTGACTCTGCTGTTCTGGAGAGAGTTGGGACAGGCTGGTTCCCCTCTTATATCTGAGGGAAAGCTGGGTCAAGTGACACAGACTCTAGCTTGATTTATTTGTGTCAGGCTTCTCCTCCACACTGAGAACCCTCCCATCAGGGGGATTCTGGGGGCAAGCATGGTAGCAGAAGCCTGTGGGGCACCTGCAGAGATGTTTCTGCTGATTTCCCTTGGGATCGTTCACTGGTTGCTTCTCTAGGGGGGAAATCATCCCTCCTC
The DNA here is from genome assembly GCA_019425775.1 of Rafetus swinhoei. NCBI lineage: Eukaryota > Metazoa > Chordata > Testudines > Trionychidae > Rafetus > Rafetus swinhoei. Next base: position 197,986,608 of record CM033424.1, on the reverse strand, counting down.
TCTCCTACCTTCAGCATCAGAATGAATAATAATCTCTGAAAGATGAAACGCATGGTGTTTTCACTCCCCTCTATGGGTTATTCCATATAGGGAACAATGAGTTCATTTTTCTCCAGGCTTCCCATTGCTTCAGGGGCAGATAAGCTAGCCTCAGATGACTTTACCCCTCTTCAGTCTCCATAACCATCAGGTCTGATCTGGCTTGTTAAAACTTGCACACTATTGCACACATTGCACCCAGCATTTGCAGTGTGGCTTTTTGCATAAGAGCTTAAGTCCTCCTTAATCGCTGTAGTCAGACCTGGAACATAGTCAGCTCCTGTGGCCTGAACTCCATCCGTACAGTCAAGAAGACACAGACCTCATACAAAGAAGGATGAGTGCTCTTGCTAAATGTCAAGAGCAGTACATTAATACAGTATGGATTTGAGAACACTAGAGGGAGCCGAAGGAAGGAGTCAAGAAGTGAGGAAAGAAAAGGGCAAGATGATGGAGCTCTGTTATCACTTGTGAATTGGTATAATAAACAAGGAAAGGTTGATCCTAATGACAGCTTGCTTACTTCAGCCACAACACACCATGGAGCACCGCCAGACTACATTGAAATAAATGGCAGCTGCTAAGCTCTCAAAATCTTCCAAGTGTTATGTACCCTGTTTCAATGAAATCTCAAAATGATAAGGGCATCTAGTCTCTTCTCTCAATCAGAGCCCTCTGGGGGAGCAGGGGAGGGAGGAGCCAAAGGTATAGATAGTGAGATAACAGTTATATATTACCAGGCCGACACATGGTCAGCTATTAAATAGCTTTTGTGGTATTAGATCTAGCTTTGCTCTAGATTAGCTCAGAATTTTAGAGTATTGTTAATGATCTATACCAGGAGATCAGGTTTCTGTCAACTTGAAGGTGAAAGAGCATATCAGGTGTGGGGAGACTTGCTGAAACTTGTTACATGACAGCTCTTCTCCCTGCTCAAAGCTTCAGCCAGCTGGCAGACTTTGAGATATAATAGCTGTTAAATGTTCCATCCTCCTAACCTGTCCTCGCTTTGGCTCATGTGACTATGTCACATGGGTGATCATGTCACCAACCTTTCACTGCTGCCATGGGCTCCCAAACAGTTTGTCTGGAGTTGGGGTTTTGCTTGAGTCAAGGATTGGTGGATGTTAGTCATAATATGGCAGGGTATAGGCTGGGTTCAGTGAATGGGATAATTGGTAAGAGTTGTTTTAAAGTGTTCTGTTAACTTTCACAAGTAGATTTTGAAATAACGGCATGGAAAGTTGTGCTGCAACATCTATTAAAGTTACTGTCCCAGAGACGTATGTTATTCTTAATAAAAAAAAAATAGGCTTGCCCTAATAGTATAGCTTTATCTCGCTCACCATCAGAAGTTGGTCCAATAAAAGATTTGACCTTACCCCCTTGTCTCTCTAATATCCTGGGACCAACATGGCTACCACAACACTGCATACAACATATAGTATATAGCACCTCTTCCAATCCTGTGTCCAGCAATTTTTTCCTCATAATTCTTCCTAACTAAAGGTAACAGTTATGCCCACTTTGGAAACAGTTGTGCATAGACTAAGAAGCTGACACAATTTTTAAGAGAGCTGCAGCTTGAACTAGATTTCATCTTTGTGTATAACTGCTCATGTCAAAGTATAAATGTGCTCAGACATAAGAGTTGTCCTGCTTTCATCAAGGGAGCCAGCCTGCCTTTGCCTAGTTCTGCTTGGTTAAGCTTGTTATTTAAATTGTTAAAATTGAGACGTTGGCAGTAAATTTCAGAGAAGATATAACAATTATTAGATACAAGCAGGGCTCTTGTACTTGGGAGCATATCAGTGGCCGCCATCCATAGCAGAATTAGCTGCAAATAATTTACAACAGTTTCTTTAAGAAGTGTGCCCTGTAGTACTTGGATGACATTAAATCAGCGTCATTCCCCAACTGGATCATATTTCCAAGTGTAAGAGAGATTTGAGGCAAGTCAGCACAGTGGCTCAGCACTCCAGGGGCTACCTTTTAAAGCTGATGGCTCTCGAAGAACGGCACTTTGATTCCCGATGCTGCCTTCTGGCCAGGAGCGGTGAGCCTCTGTGTCTTTGATATGTCAGGCAAGGGAGCCACAACAGTACAATAGCCCCTTAGGGGGTGGGGAGTAGAAAACAAGGAGGGTGTCTGAGTGACCTTGTGCCATTCAGCTCTCACATGACTATTACTGAAAACTAGTTGACATTGGGGGCGAGGGAGGGCCATGTGGGGAAGCCTGAAGTCCTGCAATATATAGGCCAGGTTTGCCAAAAGGTGTCACTGCTGGTGTTAAAAGAAATAAGCACAGTGGGAAGGGAGTGGAGAAAATAAAACTGGAGTAACATCAAATGAAGCGCACAAACGTCTAATTTAAACAAGTGACTTGTTGGGCTCAATCAGTGTCGGCTGTATAGGAAGAGGAGCATTTTTGCTAAACAGGCTTCATTTCCCTGCAAGGGAAATGAATTTAAGCTACTAAAAGGCAAAGGCTTATAATATAAATGGACTAAGGAGTCAAAAGCAAGGAAGTGAAAATATGTATGTTAGAAACTGAAAAGAGGAAGAGGTGTGCATCACAGGGGTAGGGAGATCTCATGCTGCTTTCTACCCCCTTTTGGTCTGTATGATGTTTCTTTAGACTGTTAAGTCTTGGGAGTTTGCAGATATTATGGGGATGAAGAGTGCAACATAAAAACTTCGAGACATGCAGTGGACCAGTAAGGGCAAAGATTTGTCTTATTGCGTGTTTGTAAAATGCTCTGAATGCTTTTGGGCACTATGCTCTCAAACCTGACTTCTGCTGTGTGCCTGTTTAGGGGAATGAGAGAGAATGTGATGTCTCTTTTCGTGCCTTCAGGGGGTTCACACACAGCTGGAGCCAACCCGAGAGGCAGCGCCCACAATCTGCAACTTCTTTTCTTTCCCTTCCGTGCACATAGGTGAAGAGTAGAAGGAGACTTAGTTCTACCCCCTTCCTATGCTGGCCACTGTACTACAGAGGAAATGATCTGTCTTAGGAAAAGGACTAGTGCAGATTACTTCCTCCCTGGAACAAGAGGGACCAGCTTGTGACTCTGAAAGTGCCAGGCTAGTTTCTGCTCTGCTCCTGCCCCTTACTCAGGCTGGTTTGTAAGGTTTCAACCCAACCCTCTACAAACAAGCACCAGTAACACTGAAATAGAATGTTAAGCTTTCCATGATGAATTGTAGCAAATCCCTTCTCATAAGGCTTAGCAATGAATTTCAGGGAATATTTTGAGTAGTTTGAGAATCACTCAGTCACACAAGCGAGGTTTTTACCTAATGCACAAGAACAAGAGTGATTCTTTCTTCATTTTTTGGAGCCACCCTCTTCGGCATCTCCTTCTCCTTCTGGTCCCAATGATTAATGGAAAGCCCTGGTTCCAAAGACCTGCACACTTTGGGAGGAGTCAATTTCAATAATACTGTGACAGGGTCAGAGCAGCAGGTTACAAAAAAGTAGTAGAGGGGAACCCGGAGGGGGCCGGGGCAGGTTCCCCTCAACACCCACTTCCCCAATGCGACTTGGGGAAAAGACTGTGAAGTTAATTCTCCCCTTATATCATACTCTAGCCAAAGACAAAAAGAGCTCAACAAACAGCAAACTAACTCCCTAGGTGTGGTGCCTAAAATTGAGGGCTGCTGTGAGCCTCCGAAAGCACAAGTCCCACCGAGTTTAAGTAGGAGCTTTTTCACAATACCTGGCTCTTATCAGAGGATCTCAAAGCTAGAAATATTAAATGTGATATTCTCATCAAATTCCAGCTAAGGTAATTATCCTACCTACCTAATGCTCCCTGAAATCAGAGTCTTCTTCACACAGAAATTCTTCACTCATTTGAAGTCCAAGACTTTTAAATAATGTTGCTCTGGATTGTTACGTTACTGTATTTCATCCCAGAGGTGTCTGCATTGCAATAGTAAAAGAAATGCAACATTTATTAAGTTTGCAAAGTGTTTGTGGACTTTCTATATCAAAAGAGGTTTTATTTCAGAAAGTGTGTGGATGTATTTATATGCATGAACGGTGGGAGCATTTGGCATCCTGAAATCAGGCTCAGTTTGGGCTGTCTTGTTGGTGAACATCAGTGCAGACTCAAGAATAAATTAGGAACCTGAGTTGATGCTGATCACATGGCCCCGTTGCAAAATATGCTCCTGTGCATTTATCTTTTCATCTCTGTCATGGGATTTGATGACCCCTATGTAGTCTTTAGGGAGTGACAGGTGGTGGCTACTTCTACTTCATCTTCCAAGTGGCCACCTTGCAGAAGCCAGTTCCCCTCTGCATGATGAAATAGGTCTTTGAAGGGCAGGATACGACTCATTTTTATTATTTTTAATTGAATGGCCCCAAATGTATTAGAAGCCTAAACAACAAACAAACAGAAAAACCAGACAAACCCCAATCCCAAGTCAAAGGCACATACTCCAGATAGTTTACCATGTAGCGTATACATGACACACGAGGACCACAGGCCAACAAGAAAAGGGAGAGGGATGACAGAGGTGACAATAATAAGATCATGTGGGTCTCTAGGAAGGCATGAAAACATTTAGATAGATGGCTCCATTAAAACTTGCACTGTTGTTCCCTTTTCTCCCCACCTACCTCTCACAGGTCTCACAGGGGATGGCTTGGGAAGTAGGAGGTGCTCCAGGCATAAGGGACAATATGTAAGAAGACCCAGAGATGGTAAGGTAAGGTCACAGAGGCTGGTGTCATTGCCAGAGTAAGGTCGGAGGGTGACAGCCAACAAAAGGAGATCAGGTCAGAGAGCTAGGCAGTGATTGCGTGGTGCAGGTCCTTGAAGGCATGGACAATACCTTTGAGTTTGCTGTGAAACATAATGAGGAACCATTCAGGGATCCACTGGGAGGGCAGGTAGGGGCATGGTTAAAGTAACAGACAAGACAGATGACATTGGGTGAACGGGAGGGGACCCTGTATGGAGCAGTTGGACTGCAAACAGCCGTAATTTGCTCCATTTCCAGATTACAAAACAGAGATCTGAGAGGTTAAACAACTGGCTTATGATCACACAGTGAGTCAGTGATGAAGCCAGGAACCTGGTTCTGCTGGAGCACAGTACAGACCACTGGCAGAAAAAGTGTTTCCCTACTTCCTCTGCCCTCACCCCGTTCTGCACTCTCCAAAGACCCTTGTAGGGACTGAATAGGGGAAAAGGAGAGTGATCCCTATCTAGGAACCTCCAGAAGAACCTGCTGTGGGGCGTGGCTATTTGTACCTTATAGACTAGAGATATGCAGAGTGGAGCTGGTGACCTAGCTACAGGATGAAGAATGAATTAGGAGAAAGGCCACTTCCCAAAGCCAACAAAGGTAAGGTAAGGAGAGGTACTGGAGGCAGAGGGAGGGGGAAAGCATGGATGTATGTTGGAGGAGAGGGGGAGAGGGAGAAGTCTGAAGGGAAGAAATGGTCATCTGGCCTGTGTGGGGCATTCTTGGAGGGTTACGTTTGTGTAGAAGTTGACCCTCCAAGTGACCCTGCAGTGTTTGATTCCCTGGCAACCCCTGTGAGTGAACCTTGTAGGATTTGTGCCAGTTTCCAGAAATGAAGCTGGTGCTTTTTGCTCCTGAAACAACCCTGCCCACTGGGACTAACTTCACTGGAGGTGCATCTAGACTACATTCCTCTTTTGAAAGAGAAATATAAATGAAGAAAATAAAAATGCAAATGAAGCGCAGATTTACAAATCTCGCGCTTCATTTGCATAATTGCGTCCAATTGCTTTTTTGAAAAAAGTGTTTTTGATAAAAAAAAGCAGTCTAGACACGGTTCTTTCGAAAAAACAAAACAAAACCCTTTTCCAAAAGAACCCTGTAAACCTCATTTTTTCAGGAATAAGGGTTCTTTCGAAAAAGCGTTTTTTTCCAGAGAACCGCGTCTAGACTGCTTTTTTTTAATTGAAAAAACTTTTTTCGCAAAAGCAATTGGACATGATTATGCAAATGAAGCATGAGATTTGTAAATCTGCGCTTCATTTGCATTTTCGATTTCCTTCATTTACATTCCTATTTCGAAAGAGGAATGTAGTCTAGACGCACCCCGGAGTGCATAACTCAGGGCTTCCTTTCTGAACAGATTGTGCACTGTATATTAAAAGGGAAATGTCAAATATACATATATTTTTAAAATATGCTATTAAAAATTGCCCACAAAACCCCCCAACTGTCATTCTGAAGAGGAGGTGCTGTTAAAGTGGTCTGGAAATGCCACTGTTCTCAGTTTCATCTTTTTCTCTTGGTGTGACTGTGACATGTGCTGGTATTTCCTTTGCAAGATAACAATAGACGCAGGACATTTCAGGAAATACAAGGAGACAGCTAACCATAGTATCTGTAGCATTATCAAAGCTGGCATAATGCTGGGCGGAATCTAACCGGAAGGCTGCAGTGGCCCAAACTGGACCCATAAGTTCAAAACTGTCATTTCTCATCAGCAATGTGACTGGTCAATCCTTGGTTAAAAGTGACTATAAAGCGTATAGGCAGAATGCAAAGCTGTGCTCTCAGCATACTTAATATGTGTTTCCAAAATAAGGAACCTTTTTAAAAAATACCGTGTGAACCAAATATGAATGTTGACAGCAGTCCAAAAATTCTTATTGCAGGATGGCATATGAATGGAGAGTGAAAGCATTGCTCTCATTTTTCTGGCTGGCCTTCCTCAGCATTGTCTTCTCAGGGAACACCACAGCGCTCTAACTACAGCCTGAGAGCCAATAAGCACATTTTATGATTGTTCGCTAGGTTCAAAACACTTGAAACATTTCAAAGTGCCTGACATCCTTTCAAGTTAGCTGCTATAAAACCAAGTGCAAATAGAGTGGGTTTCAGAGAAGCTCTGTCAATCAGCGCTCAATCTGTATGTTCTCCAAGACATTCCTTATCCTGGCTGATTTATTTCATATTAAAAGGGCTGTCAATCTGTATCACAGGAACAGGTTGAAAAAACGTGAGTGATGTTTGTGATTTTTATTTTGTTTTGTCTCTCTCTCCCGCCCTACTTTACCCATCCCCCCCCTTTATTTTTCTTTGAGTATGGCATTGATGTTGTATACCACATGCATTTAAATTGGAAATATACTTTGCAAAGCTATAGTAGACCCCTTTTTATTATCAATCAAAAATATCCCTTTTACCATCTGATGGCTTGGCAACAGGATCATCCCTCTTTCAGTTAAAATAAATGGTCCAGGAAAGTGGTGGAATATTCACAGTGCTGAAAAAGGCTTTACACTGGTTAATGTACATTGTGTGGTGCAGGCTTCATTAGAACAGAATACTAATGATGCACTGTATGTCTCCCCATGGTATCGCTTTATTGTACCAGATGCATTATTGTTTTATATTAATATATTGATTATTGTCTTATCCTCTCATATGTGTTTTGTTTCCTAATTTTTGCCTGGTATTGTTTGTCTATTTGTTGGGTAGTTTGTTAATACCACATTTTCATGACACACTTTTGGAACAAATTTTGAGGTGAACATAAGTTCTCGTTTTGGCTCCTGCAATTTTCCCTCACAAAAAAGGGGGTAGGGTAGAGATCCCCGTAGTGGTTTTGGAGCCCAGTGGGTGTATAATGAGCTCCTCCAAAAGGCATAGCACTTTGCTGGGTTTGGTGCCCCTGAAAGATACAAGTCACCCCCCAGCTATTGGGGAAGGTCCCTCCCACATGATTTTAAGTGTAGAAATCTGCTCTGCAGTAAGGGAAGAATGTTTCCCCCCTCCCCTTTGTTCAAACTGTTGGCAGATGAGAGGATTTGAAGTAACATACCTTTTCACTAATTGTTTATCCTGATACTCAGAGAAAAAGGTTCTTTAGAATGCCCTCTTACACTAGGTTTAAAGAAAAAACACCATGTTGCTATGTGATAGTGACTGGTTCCACTGGACACAGCGATATGGAGGTAAGTTTGAATGTGAAGCTCCAAAGGATTTTCCATTACAATCAGCTGGCTTCATACGAAAAACGAACATACAGTGGCTTGCACCACTTTGAAATATAAGTAACATACTGGAGCAGTGTGGCCATGATAATCATGGATCTTGCAGACTCTGGATCCATTTTGTGATATCGTGGTTGTGGTGGGGCAAAGCACTGAGAATAAATCAATGAACAGGAATTAGAGGCTTTTCCAAAGGATGCAGCTTCTTCTAGTATGAAATAACACTTAGGAGCTGAAAGCCAATAAATTAACTATTGCATTGGGATTATAAAACTGAGGGGAGCACAAAAGGCTACTGTCCAATGAAATACGAAGTAACTACAAGAGTGTATTGTGAGCTCTCGTGAAAAAGTATTTCCATTTAAATGATATTCCGTATGAGTTTGTTTTGGAAAAAGGAAGGGGGGGGCGAAGTCTCATGTGAGGAGGGCCCTGGGGTTCAGTTTCTGGCTCTGCCACAGACTTCCTGTTGATTTTAGTTAATTCATTTAATCTTTCTAGGGCAGACCCACACAGGGCACAATTGAAGCTAGCCTGGCAGATCCTCAGTTGATGTAAACTGGTATAGCTCCATTCTAGTCTATGTCAATTTTCACCCATGGAGGATCTAGCTTTCTCTGCCTCAGTTCCCCAGCTGTCCAGTGAAACTAATGATTTCTTTCTCCCACCCTTACTGTCTCTTGTCTGTTTACATTGTAAGCCCTTTCAGGCAGAGCCTGTCATTTATTATGTCTTTGTACAGTGCCTGGCACAACAGGACCCTGATTGTGGACCTCTAGAAACCACTGTAATTCAAACAATAATTTTTAAAAGGATCTTAACATGGCCAACTCTCCTTTGGATATCATTCTGCACCCACAAATAATTGCAGCCTCATTTCTGCCTCCACAATGTGAGTGGGCACACATGACAGGTTATCCATATCTGCTTAACTGATTTGTGGGCTCAGGCACATAGTTCACCTGTGTCTCCTTCGCATTTGTGCCGGCGGTGTCATGATTTGTGTGCACAAGGCTGCACCCACCAAATCAGAGGCCATTTACGAAATCAGTCCTTTAATTTATATTGTGAATTGTGAATGTGTGAGGTCTGATGACATAATAT